>CM047426.1:2655833-3954166 GCA_026168455.1 Theocolax elegans | reverse complement strand
CTAAAATCGAGTCCATATTAGGAATAGGATGCTCATCCTTCCTTGTGACTCGATTCAAGTCGCGATAGTCGACACAGAAGCGGTACGTCCCGTCCTGCTTTTTCACAAGGACGGGCGCGCTACTGTAGTCACTCGCCGACCGTTCAATGATTCCCTCATTGAACAGCCGTTCAACCTCCTCCGTCGCCACCTCCAGCATCCGCGGAGACATCCGCCGGATTTTGTGACGAATTGGAGTGAGATCTGTCACCACGATATGATGTTCCGCGAGGTGCGTGACCCCGGGAACATCTGTCGCTTGTCGGCTCAAAACCCGCTCCACGAGCTCGCTAACACGCTCGCGCTCGGTTTTCTCTAACTCCGAAATACCGGCGCACTCGGCGAAAACATACGCCCTCTCCGCCTTCCCGTCTGGACGTAAGAACTCGTGCCATTCGCCGTCGTTCAAACGCCAAACACCACGTCCCAACCGCACGTCGATATCGAACACTTGACCGAAATCCATTCCCAGGATTACGTCGTGTTCGAGGGACGGTGCAGCACAAAACTCGATAACCTCCGACAAATTATCGATTGTCACGGTCGCTCTCAATGTTCCGAGCATACGGTTCATTTTGCCCGTAGCTGTACGAAACAGAGAGCGACTCGGCGCCAGACGACTCGAATACCGTTCCGCCACTCGCGGGCCGACGAACGAGCGAGTTGCACCGGGATCGAGGAGAGCTTTGTATTTTTCCCCTCCCATTTCGATGCAAAGAAAGTTACGGTTTTCGGTTTGAACACCTGAAACGATAACTTCCTCCTCGCTTTCCGGGTCATCCGTCACCACACGCTCGCGCCGCCGATCCTCTCGATCAGCGCACGGCTTGGCTCCCTCCTCATCACCTTTCGGCAACACACGACCTTGATCTCGCGGCTCCCCACTTGTCAAGGCCCGAATGGGTTCTCCCCATACACTCGAGGGAATAACTCGCTTTCCCTCCCTCGCTGCATTTTTCGCAAGCAGCCGACGCGCTTCTTCCACCGCGCGCCCATGCTCGATACTCAAGCGCTTCTCAATATCGGCCAAACGAGCCTCCTCGGTATTAACCGGGTTTTCACTCGGCTCAGTTCGGCTGCGCCGCTCCCCCCTCTCGGCTCTCTCGTCTACTCGGCCCGACTCGGCCTCACCACGCTTTTCCCGCTTTTCGCACGCGCGCCTGTCACACATCCTCGGGGCGCGCAACGTCACCCTCCTCCCGCACTGTCAGTTGTTTGACGCCACGGCTCGCCAGGGGAAACAGAGATTTTACTTTCTCTGCTCCCCCGCCCGCCCGTTTCCCGCCGGATAGAATAAGCCGGGCATTCCCGATTCACACAATCACGGGCGGTGACTCCCGGTGCGTTACACAATTGGCACGATACACTCGTCACTTTCTTTATAGAAGGACACTCTCGAGCGGTATGGCCTTTTCCCCGGCATTTAAAACACACGATCTCCGGGCACTCCGACGCACGGTGACCTACCGCTTGACACGTATAGCAAGCGCCTACGAACTCGCCACCTTGCGGCGGGGTGCGCGGGCGTGCCGTCGGACCCGAGCTCCCGCCTCCAGGCCGGCTATAGCCAGCCGAAGCAGACGCTCGGTAGCCATGTTGCTCTCGCACGGGTTTCCCCGCTTGCTGTGGGGACCAACGCGCCGCCACGTGCGCGTACGACGGTTGTGCTTTGGCACCACCGTTCGCTCTCGGCTGATTCACACGTGGGGCTCCCTTAGCATTTAACTCGGCAACGCGCGCTCTCTCACTCTCACGCGAGGATTGACTTGCACTCGAGTCACTATCCGTCGCCACGGCCTTTTTCTTCTTTTTCTTCGACTGCTTCGACTTCTTGTCGTTGCAGTCAACTCGACTCGGCTCGGCCTTTTCTTTGCGCGCGCTCTTACTCTTGCTCTCGGTTGCCAGATTTTACCGTTACCGCCGCAACCTTCGCCTTTGGCGCCGTCGGACAAGCCGCACCCGGCAGATGCATTTTCCTCGGCCGGCGGGGGCGGTACGTATCGACTGTCGAGCGTCTTTTGACGTTCAAACCGTCGTCCGTACCGCTCAATGTCACGGAGATCCATTACCACGCGGTCCGCTCATTGCGCGGCGATAGTCCGGGTGTAGGTTACGGTAAACTATCCGCACCACTTCTTCACTCCGCGGGGGATGAGTGAAGCGGGAGAGGAGATACTTAACGCTCAGTATATAGGAGTTCACGCTTTCCTCCTTTACCTTGCGTGCGGCGTAAAAGATCTTCGTAAAGATCACCGCTATCGTATCTCCTCACAAACTGATTTCGGAATTCCCGCTCGAAATCGGTCCATGAGCGCAGCTCCGGTTTCACCGTTCGAAACCAGCGCGCCGCCCGCTTTTTGAAAATGCAATGCAGTGCATGCATCCAAACAGTCGGGGACGCAGTCGATCCCGAGCGGCAATCGTTCAGCTGATCGCAAAAATCTTCCGCTTCCTCCGGTTTCCCCTCGCCACTGAAGCTTAAACCCCAATCCTTCAGGAGGCGCACAAGTCGGGACTTGTCCTCCTCAGTCCGCTTGGAGCTCCTAACGGACCGAGGTGGGGATAACTCCTTGGCGCGCGTGTCACTCACACGAGGCGCCACCTCCCCCGACTCCTCTCCGCTCGCCACAGCAGACAGCTCCCGACGGGGTTTGCGCCGCTTCGCACGTGGGCGCTCGCACCACCCGTCGTCTGTCTCACTCTCACTACTCGTTCGGTCGCTAAACCGGGGAGCACTCTCGCTCCCCCATGATCCAGCAACCGAACCACGCCGGCTCGTTGGCTTCTCGCGGCGTACCCGTTTTTCACTATCGCGGTGCGATAACTCCGCGAGCCCGCGATTTGCCGCCTCTAATTCGCGCTGGTACTGCCGCGATTCACTCACCCGCGAGGACACATCGGTAGACCTGCTTGCGCTCGACGGGGATTGAGGAGACACTCTCCCCCCACTCCTGTCAAACTGCGTCGGAGTAAACCATTCCTCCGCCGCTTCGCAAGCCGGTGCTTGTCTACGGCGGTGTTGCCAAGGTTGGGGAACGATGTTCCTCCCCCCTAGCCTCCCGCTCTGTCACCCCCGTGCCGTTGCTCACATACTCTCGGAGCGGCACTGGCACCAACGCCACTCGTCACTCGCCGGGAAATATATTCCCACTCGGCGGGGTTTTGCCGAAGAACCTCGGTTAACTCTTCCCGAACCGTTACTCTCGGCCCAGATGTGAGAAAGCTGGAGGTCGTCTCGGTAGATGCTACGTGCCTACCAAATGCAATTAGTCCGGCGGCGACCTTTCGGTGCGCGCGCTGGAAACAGTAGTGGTGGTTGTTGTGGGGGGTAGCCTGAGCGCTCCCTCTCCCACCGGCACGTACTCATCACGCTCTCGCCACGTGTACGGCTCACTCTCGCACGTGGCCACGGGGACTGCTACCTGTTGCGGCTGCATTAACGCATAACCAGCCGACGGTGTGCGGGGGGACTGCTTACCCCCTCCCCTCCCCTCGCTCGACTCGAGAGGACCGGCCGCTTCGTCAAGCAGCGCTGTCGCCTGTGCTTACCACCGTTGCTCTAGGCGGCCGCCCCCTCTTCTTCTTCACTTTACCCGAGAGATCTACCCCTTCGCCCTCTCTCGACGGCTCTACGTCTCCGCGCGGTCTGTCACTCTCCCCTCCTTCGGCATCCCACTCAAACCACGGGATTTGCGTGTTCGACGGCTCTATTTCCCGCAGCATAGCGCGCAACAACCGATCACGCAGTACGGACATTTCCCCACTACGCTGCAACCACCGCTCACGTAGGCTCTCATACACGGCGTCATCACCGAGTAAATAAACACTCCTCTTGACCGTCCTTCGTTCTCGGGACGCCATGAGGTCGAGCATTGTTTGCATGTGGCTTTGCATGCTCGAGCCGGTTTATTACTCGTGTAGCCCCTTTTCACCGAACACCGCTCTCGTATTACACGCGCTAACACACAATGTCGCCACACACACAATATATTATTAAAAATAATATTATTTTGCTCGATCGCGTACGCACTAACTAACACAATTTTCGCGCCACACAATAATAATTAATTGCCAGTAACCAGTAGCCCCACGTTGGGCGCCAATCTGCGACACGGTATTTTGCGCCAACCGAAAGATCGGCAACAAAATTTCCCGTTCCGCGTCGTAGAATGTAAGTCTACTTATACTTACTGATTTTCCGCCGGGCTTTTATTCCCAGAGGGAATTCCGGATACTGGCGTCACCTTCTTCGGGATAGGAAGGTGTATAATTATTACCGAGCAAATAAATAATAACACCCGATTAAACAATAAATAATCTTTAATATATCCCTCTTTATTTGTACAAAATAATAAATATTTAATTGCACGCGCGCTAAGTATTTACAACGGTAATACACTCTCGTCGTGACAATATTCTCGCCCGCGACACACACACGTGCTCTCTCTCTCTCTCTCTCACACGCTCACACTGTCTATCTCCCTCTCGCTCACACGCGTTACCGGTGAAAGGCGGCGAGTCCACTCGCTCTGCCGTTTCACGGTAGCGCGGCTTTATCTCCTCGGTGTATCTCTCACCCACGCGATTACTCGGGACGGCGTAATGCTGCGCGCACGAATACGTTGCCGTTACCGCAATCGGCTAACAGCAAATAATATTCGTATTCGCTCTCTTTCTCTCTCTCTCTCACACGCACAAGCCTATCCGCTTCGGCACTACACTAACCCGTACGCGATGCTATTCTCTCTCACACACACACTCTCTCTCTCTCTCTCTTTCTCTCTCTCACACACGCTATCTCTCGCGGCGGCAATTTGCCTTGGCACCACCTCGGGGAAACGACCGAGTTGTACCGAGTTAACCGGCCTACCTCGCGATCGAGCACGCTGGGAATAAAGGTTATGCTTACCCTGGACACGGCCTGGGAAAGCGGCGGCCTTTCCTGGTGCTCCCTGAAAGCTGATTCGGCACAGATGGCCACGGGGAGGTCCACTCGACCCGTGACTTCCTCGGCTGGACTCGTACGGTCGTCCCTCTCTCTCACTCTCACACTCGCCGGCCGATCTGCTGACTCGACCCGGAAGGCCTTCCTCAACCCCAAGGAAGGACGACGGTGGACACGGCTGATTCGGCTGGTATTCTCCTCACTCACTGCACTTCCCGACACACGCGACACGGTGACCTGGGAAAATGGCTGGAGACTCGAAGTACACGGCGAAGCAATGGAGCGAAGGTTCTGCCTTGGCATGCAAGTACAGACTGACTATTGAGCGCCGATTATCGGCGTCGCGGTTTCGCCGCCGCACCGATCGCTCAACCCGACACCTCGCCCTATTGGTCCCCGAAATCGGTCGGACCAATAGTGAAGAACCTATCCTCGCCACTTCGCCTCTTCTACGGGGAAGGCGACCGTTAAACATTTTTCCGAGAGTTGTTTTTCTCTCGGATTGTTTTAACCGTCGAACCTTTCCCCGAATTTCGCGCCACAGCTCGCGACAATTAATATTGTCGCAAATTCTACTATTTTTTCATACAGCCAAATGACTGAACAATTAGAATCTTTATCATTAAATTGTAGCGAATTCTAGTCCACGCATGTTAAACTTAATTTATACGATGTGGCTATGACTGATTACAAATTTTACTAAAATTTTCTTATTGAGGCAATGTCAAATATTTTTAATACATATACCCTAGTAGAAATCTGACCATAAATGTAACGGTTTTTTAAGCCAAAAATTGGCCAAGTGTCATAAAATACCCAATAAATGCCCAATTAATAGGCAAAATTAGAGTTTTATTTAACTTTCAAATGTTAAATTTTACTAGGGATAGTATTCAATTTAGTTACTATTACATTCTAGCATCCTGATAGAAATATCACCGTAAGATTCTACCATTATAATTTTAAGCACTATTTATAATTTGGTTTAGTTAATGTAACATGACCAATACCCTAGTAGAAGTATCAAAATAACATTATACTATGATGCCATCTACATTTTTACACGGAAAGAAAATTTAAAGTAAAAATTGGTATGATAATAAACCTGGGATATACTGAGGCAATGTCAAATATTTTTTAATACATATACCCTAGTAGACATCTGACCATAAATGTAACGTTTTTTAAGCCAAAAATTGGCCAAGTGTCATAAAATACCCAATAAATGCCTAATTAATAGCAAAATTAGAGTTTTATTTAACTTTCAAATGTTAAATTTTACTAGGGTAGTATTCAATTTAGTTACTATTACATTCTAGCATCCTGATAGAAATATCACCGTAAGATTCTACCATTATAATTTTAAGCACTATTTATAATTTGGATTAGTTAATGTAACATGACCAATACCCTAGTAGAAGTATCAAAATAACATTATACTATGATGCCATCTACATTTTTACACGGAAAGAAAATTTAAAGTAAAAATTGGTATGATAATAAACCTGGGATATATACTTGAATATGAATGAAATTAAAAAATCTACAATTATATTGGATAAGAATTCAAAAAACAATTTTAAAATTTACTATGTTGCATAGTAAAAATTGCTATTACTATGTCAAGCAATAATAAAGCGTGCGTGCATGGGCTTGAAGGTTAGGTTAGTAGCTCTGAAATGAGCTGATGTTACATATTTTTAAAAATAAAATTTATCCAGTTAAAAAAGTAGCTCTGAAAGGAGCTGTTTAAGATATGGTTCTCTTCTCCATCAATGTTCAGTACGTGATGGGGAAGACTTTCTTTGGATACAAGATGTTGGTCTCCTTCTTGATGCGAGACTGGAATAGTATTTCTCTTTTTCTTCTTTCTGCTAACAACTCTCTCACTCATTGGATACGTGGTTCTTGTTCTCTTGATTGCTGACTGGCAATTTGCCAAATGGCGTGCGGGATTTTCTTATAGTTGATTTTTTCCCATACGTATTAAATATATAGCTCTTAAAAGAGTCTTTATAATAGTAGGTCATAAAAGAATTGTTTGGAACAATTTTGTTCTTTAGCATTTGAAAAATGACGTGGCCCTGTACAGGTCCGATCTTTTTTCTTCTTTATCCCAATATCTTAATCTTCATTCATCTCAATTTAATTAATCTTAATGCCATGTGGTTGAATAATGCGTTGTGGTTGAACACTGGTGTTGGGAGCATAAAAAGAGCAACGTTAAAATAATACAAAAAAAAAATTTATAACAGAGATCGATTAGTGTCAGAGATCGGGCAATGGAGGGCAGACAATTCCTTAAAGAGAGAGAGAGAGATGAGGTAGAGCAAGTTAAGCACGCTGTTCTGGATCCACCAATCAAAAGCTCGGAGGTAGTCATTGTGGAAGAAGTGATTGACATCAACGTTGTCCTTCTTGCATAAAAAATTATTATGGAATTGGGAGGTGCATTTTCTGGATTTACTACTGCATCAAGTTCACTAAAAGGAAAATATTTTACACCATGTACGAGACACAGTAAATCTTTCATCATCGTATAATTTGGTTTATTCAGAGATTTTGAATATACGTGCACATTTTCAAATCATACACCATTGATATATTTATATATATGGGGTATTCCACACGAAGTGGTCCTAAAAAAATTTTTAGGTACTGGAATCTATTTGCTCAAAAGTTATTCTAACCTCAAAAAGTGGATTTTTCCAAGTTTTTTTCAACACCAGCTGGGTTTATCACTATTTAACTCAAAATCTATCAACTTTTACTATAGAACATTATATGTAACATTCGTTGCTAATTGTGTCTGGAATTTATTCTTCTGGGTTAGAATTTCTAATTTCAAGGTGAATGTTATATAAACTACATGTCAATATTCAACTTCAAAAAAGTGCAAGTGCGCCACAATTGATTTATTTATCCAAAAGTCTAAAAGAGAGCTTGGAACAATACCTTTCTAATGGTCTGTAGCATTTTTATGGCCTTCAATTCTGTAAAAAGTTATGATAATTTAAAGATAGAGAAAAAATTCACAAAAATTAACATGGTAATTCCCATTTAAATTTAAAAAAAAAATTCGTGTTTTTTAAATTATCATACTTTTTACAGAATTGGAGGCCATAAAAATGCTACAGACCATTTGAAAGGTATTGCTTCAAGCTTTCTTTTAGACTTTTGGATAAAAAAATTAATCGTGGCGCACTTGCACTTTTTTGAAGTTGAATATTGAAATGTAGTTTATATAACATTCACCTTGAAATTAGAAATTCTAACCCAGAAGAATAAATTCCAGACACAATTAGCAACGAATGTTACATATAATGTTCTATAGTAAAAGTTGATAGATTTTGAGTTAAATAGTGATAAACCCAGCTGGTGTTGAAAAAAACTTGGAAAAATCCACTTTTTGACGGTTAGAATAACTTTTGAGCAAATAGATTCCAGTACCTAAAAATTTTTTTCTGTATTCAGAAAAATATTTTCAATGTGTACCCAAAATTTGGTGCATATTAAAATTTTGATCGGACCACTTCGTGTGGAATATCCCATATATATGTATGAATTATAAGAGTAAAAAGACTATTGAATTTTCCACAATTAGAAGGACCGCAAGATATAGCTCTTATACAATCTGGAAATAAATTTCCATGACTTTTTAATCTTCTACCTTGCTCTAAAATAACATCAAAATTAGCTATTGGTAGCTTAACAAGCTAGTCTTCGAAATCCATGAGTCCAATCCAAGCATCTCAATTGTTCCTGACTGTTTTGACTATAAATAGAGAGTTTATATAGATTTAGACATCAGTCTGAAGCTGAACTTTAAAGAGTGATCGATAGAAACGCGACTGTGGTTTGATCAACAAAATCATCAATAAATTACTCTTTGAACTCCATTTACCCGGTTATCAATATTGCGGACTAGGAACAAAATTAAGTAAAAATTTGTCTCGAGGAGATTCTGGTATTCATCCTTTTGACGTAGCTAACAAGGAGCATGATATTGCATACTTTAAAAGTCAAGAAAAGGTTGAGTTGATATACGCTGCAGGTAGACTTTTAGCTGATAAAGATTAAAATCGAGTTGTATCTAATCGTTAATTTAAGACATTAATATTAACATTGTTGTGATATTTGCTGTAAATCAAGTATATCCCTAATATATCACAAAATATAGTAAATTTAACCCCGCATATTTGTAACATTAATTTACTCAAAAATTTTTTTCCCCTACGCTTTACACTCATTAAAACATTCATACTTAAACTGTTACAGATGTACCAGCCGGTACGAGTGGCGGAAGGAGTCAAACGGAACCTACACCCACACAGCATCACGCTGGCTGACAGGATCACCAGTCAGTCTTGGTTATCGAATGAACGAATGGTGAGTAGATACACTCGACCATGAACGTAAAAGCAACGGACAAAAAAATGGAAAAAGAAGTAATGACCGAGTAAACATGTCATCGGCATCAAAGAAACGCATGGGGTGACAAATATCGTAGCGATGGCGATATACGCAACACTTGTAAATAGGAAGCGCCGATAAAGAAAGAAAAAACACAAACACACAGACACAACCATCGTCCTTTGTACATTACGTATTTCATTTGTTCCATAAATATATGTATAGGACATAACGAGAATCCATATTTCTCGTTCGACATCGAATGCAGGAACGTTCATATTGGCACGTATCATATTTCACTAGGTTATACATATAAATACATATATATATTTTTTTTTGTAAAAAAAATCAACCACGCGGATAGAATTGTTTGTTAATCAAGTACCAAGATGTAAGTGTGAATCGACTTGTCAACTCCTTCTTTTTTATTTTTTGTTGCACGTCGCTGCCAAAAAAAACAATCGAAAGAAAGAGAGAGAGAGATTTGCTACTAATCGATCGATCGATCGATGAATAAATTTTCACACACTCGAATGCCAAAGACTAGTTTGAGCAGACATTTTTGCACAAAAAAATGAAACTCTTCTTTTACACAAAGATAGTTGACATATATTTTTTTTCTTTTCCCCTACCGAAAGAAAATGCAAACTTTCACGCTTTTATCGATGACACTGTAGTATTAAAACACGAGATCGATGTAGCTTTAATGCTCGCATTTTCCACCTATATATACATACGTACGTTAAACAGAAAGATAGAGAGAGAGAGAGAGAGAGGGATGAAAAGGGGGACGATATTTTCTCTCTCTTTCGATTCTCATGCTATGTGTCCACGCGTCATTTTATCACCTTGAATCCTATACACATGGACGGAGAAATAGGGCTTTTGTCAATTTTAATACAATCGCTTCTCTGTATAGTGACTTCTCTGTCTCTTTCTCGACAACGGTTAGACATATATTTATGTGAGAGAGAACGAGACATATATATGTAAATACACCTTTTTTTAGTAGTGAAAAAATAAATGTCTACATTAAAACTTCACGTTTCAACGATTTTCAAATCTATTAACACTGAGATATACCGTTGATACAGTTTTTGTTTGATAAGTAAATCCTTTTGATTGACGTATCGCGTTTATACAAATATATATTAAAATGTAAAATTATTCACGGAAATACTCGTCGGATTCGAGCGATACATACGTTTTTCTTTCCATCTACAATTCCCAGTTTTTTTTGTACATATAGGTACATGATCTCGATTCCTTCGCATTACGAAATAAATCAGTTGGTGCAAAATGCGGATACGCGTTGATTTTTTTGCAAAAAAAACAAATAATTTTCAACGATCCCGATTATTCATGACAATTACGATTTTTCGATCACGTGTGACGGTAAGGGAAATAAAGCGTAAGAGAGGAAAAGCGAAAATGGATCTGCGATTACGTGATAGTACAAAGCGTCTCTTCTTTTTAACATTATATACATGTATATATATTACACGTGTTTTATTTCCTTTTCGTTATCTCTCTCTCTCTCTCTTCCCCCTGTGTGAATCAATTGATTGAACGATCTCAGTGATGAACGACCTGGTTGTTATTTCAAAGCCAAGTCTATACCTATAATAGTATTATTGTGGTAAATCAATGTGTTTCATCGAATCGATACGCTTTCCAACGGAAAGTTTTTCTTTTTTTTTCCTTCTTTTCTTCTCTTTCTCTTAGTTGTATCCATGACTTGAATCTGAATGCAAATGGTTATAAGATACTAATTTTCTTGTTTAGGATTCTTACGAATAATTTCTTTTCTTTTTAATTTAAGTAATAGTTATTTGTAAACTGAGGGAGTAAAGTAGACGTTTATTCCCGCGGATAAAAGTTGCTAAGTTGTATCTTTTCACTCCCTAATTGTTCATACAATTTTTCACTCAAATCATTCCGAAGAATGTTACTTTACTTGATAACAATGACAATTCAATATTTTTTTGTGATCAATTTAAAATTTCTTGGTTTTATTATAGTTTTTGACAATTATGTACTTAAAAAACTTCAATTTTTAACTAAAGATGTGTTGGTTACTATTTTTATTTTAACGACTATCCGGCAGTAAAAATACTTTTACTCCCTTAGTAGAAATTTATCTAGTTTTATATAGATTTACGTAGTTCTCCCTGTTAAATAATCGAAGCTATGATAAAACTAAATAATTTTCTACCAGGGTCCCTAGGGAAGAAAATACAATTTTACTCCCCCGTTTGAAATCAATAAAGTGGGTTTCTCAGGTGATTTGGGTGAAGAAGGAATGCATCGTTCGGTGATAAAGTATGTATAGTAAATATGAATTTTATATTAGTAAGACTCGTGTAATTTTACTTTGCCCACCTTACGAATAATATTGTTTTTCCAAAGAATATAAGTGTCGACTGATAGGTCAATTTATTTCATAGTTGTATATATAATACTTTATTGTCATGCACATCATATTTTTCTTTACACGATAACAGTACACGTAATTGCAAATAGAAAATTGTATTTATTTAAAATTTTCTGTTTCTTTTTGAATACCAGTGGTGGCAATACTGTATTTTCGCAAAAAAAAAGGAATACGTTTTCGTTTTCCCGCTTTTACAGTAATTCGATATACACTTAAGGACACTGTTGAAAATAACTCCACAGGGAATTGTGAATGTCAGTTTTCCACGCTACGAGTCGAGATTAGGAAAGGTGGTGGACGAAATAAATAATTCACGATTAATGGATGAATAACCACAAAGTGATGATCATTTCATTCACTTTGCAGTAAAATATCACCGCGTGCAGAGAGACTAACGCGTAAGTGGTTGCTACAAAAACAAATCGTTATAAGTTGACATTTTTAGAAAATTAATCAATAAAAAAATTATTAAATCTCATTACTATTGTTTTT
Organism: Theocolax elegans; assembly: GCA_026168455.1. Lineage (NCBI taxonomy): Eukaryota > Metazoa > Arthropoda > Insecta > Hymenoptera > Cerocephalidae > Theocolax > Theocolax elegans. Next base: position 3,941,843 of record CM047426.1, on the reverse strand, counting down.
GTATACGCAAATTGTTTTTTTTACTCTTTCAAAATTGTGAATATTAATTGTTTTCTTTTTTAATTATTTACTAATAGTCGATAAAACGATACCCAGTCTGATGATTCTCAAAAACGGTATTGCCTTCACTACTCTCACGTAATACGTCAGGTCTCGCTGCATCGCAATATCGAGTCTCCTAATTGGCCCTTTTGTTTTCCGAGAGTCCTTACGTCATCCTCGATTCTCGAGAATCGACCGTTCTCTCCCTTTTTTTCGAAGAGTTGTTTTTAGCTAACTTTTCCTCGAATCGAGCGAGTGACGATACTACACTTTAAGCATATGATGTAATAATTGACGTTGAGAATGTGTAAATCAACAACTTTTAACTATTGACACTTTATTGAAAAGTGTAATTGTTATATTTTACATTTTTGAAAAGAGCAATTCATATATTGTACAATTTTAGAAAGTGCAATCCTCACATTTTACCTTTTGAAAAATGCAATTATTGTATTTCACACTTTAAAAACAATTGTTACATTTTACTCTTTCCATAAGTGCAATTATTGCATTGTACACTTGTCAAAAGTCGATTTATAATTCAGGATTGCAAGAAATCTGACAGGAAAAGAATAGCCAGTCATTCATCAATGTCTGATTTCTGCATTACTAAAACTGAAATGTTGCACAACAGTAAATACATTTTGTTTTACTTATCTGGCCCTAAATATCGATAACTACCTGCATGGAACGATGTTTCTTCCTGCAATCTTCTATTTAATAGGAATGAACATAACCTCAAAATATTTAAAATAATTCTTTAATTTGATTTCATGCTTTAACACGTACTCCAAGTCAATCCCTCGTTTAGGAAAAATTTCAATAACCAGTATGTCAAAATTGTCAAATCTGATTCTCAATTTTTATATAAAATTCTAGAATTACTAAAATTACATAACTTCGTATACGCCAGTGATACACAGAAAATAGAAATCTCAGAGTATATTATTTATCAGTCAGTTATTTTCCTGCACAATTTTACTAATCGATAATCGGTTGCGAGAATATGTGACGCCACTCGGATTCACGCACAAAGTAAACCAGATACTAAACTGTTGGTTCGAGTAAAATAAAATCAAAGAAAATTATCTATCGTTCGTTTTTCTCTACTAGTCAAAACCATTTTTTAGCCACTAATTATCGACTTATTGACCAAACAAATTTTTATTAAATAATTTGATTTCTACTGAAGGGTTGTAAAACGGTAAAATAAAATGTATCTTCTCTACTAAAAAATAATCGTTTTGCGGTTAGTCACACCACATTTTTGTCCACAAAAATATTTGATGAATAATTTCATCCCGTAAAATCGTAAAATAAAACTTCTATTCCAAACAAATTGTTTACCTCGAAAGTTCGTCAAACGTGTCACACTGAAAAAAACAATTTCTCACTTCAAGTGGGATTCTTCTTAAATATGACCCAAGAAGAAATCTGGTTGTTATTATAATATATAGTTTATTTATTTCAGCCTAATTGGCCTAGAAAAGGGACTTGGTTATTACATGCTAAGATAAAGTATATACATTCCATGCGTGCTCACTCTCCTTCATACTTAAGTTTCTTTCTTTCTACATCTTTTTCAAAAGCGGCTTTCAAGTCATCGAACATTGCATACACAGGTTTTTTTCTTTCCATTTCTTTCTGTACTATGTAATTCCAAATGTATATGTTGTCAATTGTCGATCGTCCCTTTCTGAATCCTGCTTGTCCTTCAGGCAATAAATTCTTTTCTTCCGCTTCTTTTTCTAACCTTTGCCTAAGTACCTCTGTATAGAGTTTGTAAGCCGTTGATAGAAGAGATATCCCTCTATAGTTTTTAGCCTCGTTAACGTTGTCTTTTTTGTACAGCGGTACTATGATAGCAGTTCTCCAATCATCTGGGATGTTTTTACCATCCCAAATTTTTCTTTTTTCTCTTTTTTTTTCTTGATTTATTTAAGAATTTCCATATCACACTTTCGCTTTTTAAGTCTTTTAATTCCTCTTCTTCTTCTTTACAAAATTCTTTTTCTTTTTCCCTACACAAGTTTTTCCATCCTTTCCTTTTTTTATGTATACTTCCTTATTTATCTTACATTTTTTCCAATCTTGTAGTGCCTTTTTAACTTTTCTTTTTTCCGTTGCACAATTTTTGTCCCACCAACGTTTCATACCTATTTTCCAGGTTTTTATCTTTATAGTCTTTTTGTTTACCGCATCTTGTATAATTGTTTTTACATGCTTCCAAATTGTTTCTATCGTATCACTTTCCCTTATTTCTTCCTCGTTATGCATCGTTTTTTCCTTAAACTTTTGCCTATCTTCCTCGTTCCATGTAATTATTTCTTTTGTCATATCCTGTTCTTGTGTTTGTTCCACCTCGCTTTCAATTTTTTCACTGTTTCCATTTTTTCATAGTAGACTTCCAGATCTAGCGGGGCGTGATCCGAGTCAATCCTCTCCCCTACCCTGAAATTTATCTCTTTTTCCCACATTTTATCATTTACAATTACATAGTCTATAACTGAGCTCCCTCATGCACCTAAAAATATAAAATCCCCCTCTATCTCCTTCAGTTAGTCCATTTAATATTATCCACCCTTTATTTTCTATAATATCCTGTTTAGTTGAATGATGTTGTCCTAAGACACTAGATGTAACAGGGTTAACACTACTCTTAGATATACTATCAGTATAACCGCTAGGGGTAAGCGTAGTAGAATGTGCGTGAAAGAAGGTCGGCTGATTAGTAATATTACAATCACTAAGAGGTTTAACTCATACTTGGGAATCATCATTGTACACTGTATTTGACTGAAGCCCGTGCTGATGGTACGTTAATATTTGTAGAGGTCATAGCATTGGTTGAGGAACTGAGGTTGACTTCGTGAGCGCGTGAATCATTTTCTGGATAATTACCCAAATCCACGGCGGGGCGCCTAGAGTATGCACTATAACTAGTGGATGCATCATCTGAGAAAGATAACTTACTTAAAGAGAATGCACTATAACTAGTGGATGCACCATCTGAGAAAGATAACTTACTTGAAGAGAATGCACTATAACTAGTGGATGCACCATCTGAGAAAGATAACTTACTTAAAGAGAATGTAAAATTAGCATCATCATTGCCGTCCATGTCTACCGTTACTAAACGTCCTGTATATCGATGAGGTCGCAATCTATTTTATATCTGGTTATTATTGTAAGATTTTATAACAATATCCTTGATTTTGTATATTAATCTATGTAAATCAACTTTCCTAGCGTTGGTCATAAGGAGTCATCGTACAGTTTGATTAACAGAATATTCTAAATTTTTGGGTGGTGCAGCTTTTTTTACTTTTCGTACTAAAAATGGCATGAAGAGAAAATTAACTATGCAATACTTTGGCACGACTTATTTTCGATCATGCACACAGTGTCACTCAAAGGGTTAATATCAAACTAGACTTCTTCTTGGATCATATTTAATAGGATGTCGGACTCAAATTACAGGAATCTGCACCTTCCAACCCAAAAATTATAGCTAAAATATTGAATTAAAAATCTGAACAAAACTCATACGAATAGCTTAAATTATAAGAAAAAACTTGACTTTTTTTTAATCATTTTTGTTAAAAATAATTGAGAGAACAACTTTGGTCGGTAATTGCACCCTCAAAAATGTATTCTAGTAATTAGAGGATTGTCGTCTCAAATAGGGTTCAAAAGGAAATACACTTGATATTAAATGATTCTTTTATAACCCACAAAATTTGATTTCTATTTAGAGTAGTGAGATCTTGATTTCAATAGAATCCTCTTGGTATTAGAAAAATCGTCTAACATTCTATTTGAGAGGACATTGGTAATGACAATAATACATTTTTGTAAGTCAAAAAGATATAAAGTTTTGACTCAAACATCGTAATCAAATTATGGATTTAAAAATTTGGAATAATTTTAGTACATTATTTAAAATATACCTAAGGGCCTGAAATTTAGGATTTTCCTAAAAAATGTATTCATTTCTTTATAAAAAAATGTAAAAAACCATTTTCTGAGTTCGACATCCCGAAGAATTCCTTTTCGAGTAAGAAACTATTTTTTAGTGCAAAATCGCTTTTTATATCCAACGTGTCCACTTTTTTCACATGCGTATTCCTGTCTTCAATAATAGAAACTTTTTCGCACCCAGTGTGACTTTTTCACTAGAAGGTATGAAGCACAAACTGTCCATAAAAATCGATACACGCACACACACTTAAGGTTAATAACGATCCGTCGTTCTCCCTTCTTTTTTTTTACCTCTCTTCGCAACTTCCATCGTTGTTAGTGAATGCAATTACTTTTCGTTAGCTCGGATAATCACATAATTTCATTGGATTCAGATTCAAAGTCGTGAAATAATATGTATGCGTATATATACCGTCACTTTGGTAAGGATAAGAAAAATGTGCACAAACTTTTAAGGAAATTAGGAAAAGAAGTAACAAAAACAAAAACGGAGGTTTTCGAGTTGTGACCTTAGGTGTATGTATACGTCGTTAGGGATTTTGTAACAAACAAAACTATAAATTATCGTTCGAAAAAAAACGAGATATCGATCCTCAAACTTTTCTTCGATTTTGTACAGCGTGCGATTAATTTGATGTGGAAACTTTGTTCTTTTTTTAATGAAGTACAGGATTATGGATAAAGAAATGTAATATTGTAATTTATGCGACAGAACGAGACGAAGTGATGTTGTGGGAAAGTATGTCTCTATATATATATATATGTCCGTTAGATATTTCATATATATATATTTTCGTTTGTAAATAGATTTTTGCGTATATGTGTATAGGAAAGTGTACTATTATATCATAAAATGTGCATGTGGATGTATCGTTTTATTTTTGTGAATTGTGAGCATTTTCTTTGATTGTTACAAAGAACCTTTGAAGGACTCAAAGGAGCCAACATTTTGTTACTCATTTTTAAAAAAAATTAAAAAAAAAGGTTTCAGTCATTTTGTCAGAATATGTTATAGAGTAGTACTAATAAAAATAATATTTGTATGAAATTTAATTGAGAAAATTTTAGATATCGTATTTGTTTCAAGTAAATATATTTTTTAAGATATTCAATGTAATATTTATTTAAGTATAATTTTTTTTTGTTTAAAGAGGATTAGTCGATTATGATTAATCAAGCAAGATATTTGTCAGGCTGTATCTTTATTTAAAAAATTTTATGTATATTTTATTGAGTTCGTTTAACTTTTTTTTAGCATGATGATTGCTAATTACGAATGTGATATCGGATTTCGATTATTTAAAATGGCGGATGAAATGTGTAGCCATAATGTTATTCTATTCAACAATCTGGTTTCCAAAATCTTAATATGTTACAAAACGTTCTAGAATGTACTTTTCTTATTTCATTAGTTGATATAAATTTTTAATTTTTCACTCCTTCAAATTAATTTTAGGTTATATTTATAGTTACTCTTCAAGTTCATTATTAAACTTGAATAAAATGAACTACCATAATAATCGATACCTACATATACCGACTCGCCACTATTGGCGATATAAAATATTCAAAGAAAATAATACAAGTATTTACGCCAACCTTGATGTTTCGTCAACAATTTCGTTTCAGTTAAATTATAATACCAAAACTCATTTTTTCAGAAAAACCAAATCTCAGTCCTGCAAAGGTTGACCGTAACAACAAACACGTTAATTTCAACAAACATGAAAGAAAAATGGAATTTTTAAAAAATGAAACAAAATTTCTAAAATATAGTTACACATTTATATACACATTACACATATCCACGTTAAAAAAATACTCGACGATTGCTCTCTTCGTTTTCTCAAAAAATTTCTATGTGCGAATCTATCATCCGTCTTGCAGCTCGTCAACCAAATTCTTCGTCAATTGAAGTCATCGTCATTAATTATACACAGTACATTGCGAAAACCGAGCGTTGTTGTACAATTTATACAAAATGCGATAAAATGTTTTAACGACGTATACATACACAAATACGTAAAATTTTCTGTTCCCTAGTAGAAATTGAGGTTAGGTGAAAAATCATTTTTAACCAAAAAAAAAATACTTCGATTTCTACTACATATATAGGATTTACAACAAATCGACGCTCGTTTATCAATGTGCTTCGATATGCAAATTTTATTGTTCTGTCGCTTCTTTATTCCTTTCCTTGTCTCGTTTCTGTAATATATATAAATTTTTCAGAAAATTAATTTTCAACAATACGTGTCATAGATGTATATATGTACGATAAAAAAAATACGTATATGTGTAAAGAATCGTTTTATTTTACACAAACGAAATGAAAAATTTGCAAACCTGCATATATATACAGCACATTGATAAACGAACTGTATAAAAGAAAGAAAAAAAATTTATCGTAATCGATTGACGAGCTCAGCGATCGAGAATACATTAATGAACAATCATTGAGCGTGCCAATTAAAATGGAAAATAAAGAATGATAATAACGTTGCTTAAGCGCTAGGAAGCGATGGTGATTTGTATACATCCAGTCATTAGTAAAAAAAAAGCAAAACGCGTCCATGACATCGAAATTTCAGTATGTCTCGATATTACGTTTTAAGACTTTGAATTTTTTTTATTATGATTTTACGTCTGAAGAAGAAGAAAAGAAAAAAAAACACAAGTCGCTAGTCTCTAGTGTTTTATTGTTCGTCAAGACGAGCGCTGAAAGGAAAACATGAAAATAAATACTCAAGCCAATATAAATATATATATACACATACACATGCATATATATATAAATATATTGAATTTTCCATGTGTTTTATTTATTGAATTTATCTTATCCTGCTTCACATTTGGAATTATAATATTTTTCTTTCGCATTGCTCTTTTGTTCTACCGAATTCGGAATTATAAGGTAATGTCCGACTGAGATTATAAAGTTAAATTAGGCGGAATAAGAAATATAAATAAAAAAATTTAGACTGAATAAATATATTGAACTTTAAGAAAATATGGATTTTTATAAGTACAATCATGAACCTATACTAAAATAAGAGTAACTCTAAAACTAATTGAGATATCCTTTCAAGGGGATGTCGTAGGTACTTGTAGATTCCTATACTATATATTTTCTGTTATTAAAAATTTGTTTCTGAGTTTTATGTAATTATCAGCGTCACTGCACATTTTGTTATGAATCGAAAAATACGAGATGATAAGAACAACTAGTAAATATCAAATAATTGTAATTAAATAACGAAAAGTGCTAAAATGTCGGTAAGAGAGTATTTTTATATATAGACTCTGACTTCTTCTTAAGGGGAGTCCGTACCGATAGCTTCAAAAATTCGCCACCCGAAATTTTGCGAGCAAAAGTGGCGCTGCCGTCAGATAAGCTGAGTTCATATTTGACAATAATTATGAACATTTAAAGGAAATAGAGTGTTTACCACACAAAATCAGAGTTAAGCGCCATAGTTATTGATGTAATGATTAATTACATATTGCTTAGCTGATCGAAAAGTCAGTATTTTCGACGAATAGTGAGAAGTACGAATCAATTCTGAGAACACATACCGAAGTCACTTCGTACTTCTCACTATTCGTCGAAAATACTGACTTTTCGATCAGCTAAGTAATATCTAATGAATCATTACATCAATAGCTATGGCGCTCAACTTTGATTTTGTGGTGTGGTAAAGACTCTATTTTTTTTAATTGTTCAAAATTGTTGTCGAATATCAACTCAGCCTACTTGACGGCAGCGCCACTTCTTCTCGCTACGGACTCCCCTTAAGGGGATGACGTATTACCGGCAGTATAATTTTTCCAATTTTTCGTATATCTAGACGGGCAAGCGGCCTTTTATCAAAATTCTTGTTCCATTTGGTTTGTGAGTTTATTCAATATGACAAATTTTATGTGAGAAATGTAAAATTATTGCATTAATTATGTGCTAAATTTGAAAGTAAGATATTGCATTATCGAGTAAAATCTGCGAACCTAATCTCAACAAGCTGGTGGAGAGATTTGACTTTTTTAGTAAGATTATAAAATAATTGCAATAATATTTTAGTTTCAAATTAAACAAGCAGTTCTAGATTATTGCAGATTATTTTGGATTATATAGAATTAGATTATTTTTTACATATAGTTTTATTTACATATTTATTATAGCAATTATCGCGTTTGTCGGTAAGGTAGATAGGATAAATTTTGACTGTGACACTCCTTTTAAAGAATCTTTCTAAGCGAGTAAAAAATTCAAAAATTAAAATATATACAATATACATATATAAATATATTTCCTTTTTCTTTCTCAACGCAATAATCCCATTTATCGAATTGTCGAGGTTATGAATCTCGCACGATTAAATTTATGGGTGTCCAAATGGAGTTTATTGTTCGCGGTTGTATGCAGTTCAGGAAAATCTTACGCTTCGTTTACCAGATATCGAATACTTGTCATATTTCTAAAGAATATGTCTATTATCGAAAACGGATGTTTAGCAACGCAGATGATGTTTATTTAAAAAAAAAGTTGTATTTAATAACGTGTACGGGGTACGGATTGATATATAGTATAAACACAACTCAAGACGGGGCGCAAACCACGACCGAGCGCGAGCAGAAGCCTCCACTGCTTAAAATCGGAATTATTAGTACTATATCATGAACGTCGCGATAATTCAGCCTACTGCGCCGAAGAATCGTACCCTTCACCCATCAAGCGACCTAGCCCTGGAGTTGATACTCATTGGCTAGAATGCGAGGTTGTCCCTGCTGACCGTGTCAAAAAACATTAGCACAGCCTCGTTGGGATAGCCTGCGTTTGCACCACCACGCTTGAGATCCCAGAAACTCAAGCTCCCCTACGTCTAGTGCCAACTTTGGAGGTGTACTTGCGTATACGTATACACACTGTGCCAAGGGACCCACAGGCTTTTCTCCTACAGTCATACCTCCGCACTTTTTGACGTTCTCGCGGGGAAATCCACCGGGACTGTGGTGGTGGGGATGGGAGTTTATGACCGACTTCGGTCCAAGATGAGCCAGGCGAAGATAAACTACTTCGTCTCTTCTGGCAAGTGGGTTTTTGAGTTGGGCGCCATTTGTAACGGGGTACGGATTGAATATAAGGAATAAAAAAACATCGAAGGTATCGGGGCGCGAACCCACGATCCCGGGAGCGCGAGGCAGAAGCCTCACCACTGCGCTACCATTCGGAATTATCCCGGCTAGTCGACTTGGTCCTATCGACGAACGTCGCCGATAATTCAGGGACCTAACCTGCGCCGATCGAAAAGTCAGTATTTTCGACGAATAGTGAGAAGTACGAATCAATTCTGAGAACACATACCGAAGTCACTTCGTACTTCTCACTATTCGTCGAAAATACTGACTTTTTCGATCAGCTAAGTAATATGTAATGAATCATTACATCAATAGCTATGGTGCTCAACTTTGATTTGTGGTGTGGTAAAGACTCTATTTTTTTTAATTGTTCAAAATTGTTGTCGAATATCAACTCAGCCTACCTGACGGCAGCGCTACTTCTTCTCGCAAATTTTCGGGTGGTGATATATTCAACTATACTCTACGGACTCCCCTTAAGGGGATGACGTTATTACCGGCAGTATAATTTTTCCAATTTTTTCGTATATCTAGACGGGCAAGCGGCCTTTTATCAAAATTCTTGTTCCATTTGGTTTGTGAGTTTATTCAATATGACAAATTTTATGTGAGAAATGTAAAATTATTGCATTAATTATGTGCTAAATTTGAAAGTAAGATATTGCATTATCGAGTAAAATCTGCGAACCTAATCTCAACAAGCTGGTGGAGAGATTTGACTTTTTTAGTAAGATTATAAAATAATTGCAATAATATTTTAGTTTCAAATTAAACAAGCAGTTCTAGATTATTGCAGATTATTTTGGATTATATAGAATTAGATTATTTTTTACATATAGTTTTATTTACATATTTATTATAGCAATTATCGCGTTTGTCGGTAAGGTAGATAGGATAAATTTTGACTGTGACACCCCTTTTAAAGAATTTTCTAAGCGAGTAAAGAATTCAAAAATTAAAATATATACAATATACATATATAAATATATTTCCTTTTTCTTTCTCAACGCAATAATCCCATTTATCGAATTGTCGAGGTTATGAATCTCGCACGATTAAATTTATGGGTGTCCAAATGGAGTTTATTGTTCGCGGTTGTATGCAGTTCAGGAAAATCTTACCGCTTCGTTTACCAGATATCGAATACTTGTCATATTTCTAAAGAATATGTCTATTATCGAAAACGGATGTTTAGCAACGCAGATGATGTTTATTTAAAAAAAAAGTTGTATTTAAATAACGTGTAACGGGGTACGGATTGAATATAAGGAATAAAAAAAACATCGAAGGTATCGGGGCGCGAACCCACGATCCCGGGAGCGCGAGGCAGAAGCCTCACCACTGCGCTACCATTCGGAATTATCCGGCTAGTCGACTTGGTCCTATCGACGAACGTCGCCGATAATTCAGGGACCTAACCTGCGCCGACACTCGAAATCGGTACCCGTTATATCCCCCACCCAAACGCGACCTACGCCCTCGGGGAGCCGTTTGATCACTTCGATCACCTGGGCTAGAGAGGCGAAGGTTGTCCCTGCTCGACCGGTGTCAAGAAGACCATTTTCTGAGCACCGGGAGCCTCGTTAGGGATAGCCGTGCGTTTGCACCACCACGCTTGAGATCCCAGAAACTCAAGCTCCCCTACGTCTAGTGCCAACTTTGGAGGTGTACTTGCGTATACGTATACACACTGTGCCAAGGGACCAGTTTATTTAAATAACGTTAAATATTATTTTAGTTTACAAGATTGGATATAGGTAAGTATAAAAACAACTTCAAGAGTGTGAATTTATTCAAACAAAAACAAAAAAGAAAAATAAAAAAAATAAAAAATAGAAAGATTAAAATAAACATAATATATATATATATATATATATATATATATCAATGATTTTTTATACATTTTAGTTTCCTATACTGACAAGCAATAATCTAACACTTCACACCATAGAAACTTTGGTAAAATAATATAATTCATTTAAAAATTACGAAAATTTTTTTTCAAAATAAAAAAATATAAAATAAGAAAATATAAAATAAGAAAATTAAAATAAGCATTATATTTATATCAATAATTTTATTTATATTTTAGTTTCCTATAATGACGAGGAATGATTTAACAATTCATACCATTGTTACTATAGTAAAATAATGGAAATTATTGAAAATAAAAATTAAAAGTTTATTATGAACATTATATTTAATTATTACTTATTTAACAAAAATGCTTAACAATCTAAACTTACACAGTAAAAAGTAAATGTACAAAAAAATTAATACTGTTTTTCTTTATAAATTTTAAAAGAAAATTAATAACAGTGAATATACCATATTATATAATATACCATGCTCTAATACGTAATTTTTTATATTTTTTGGTAGATGATAAAATTCTGTCACACTTTATTAATATTTATTAATATTTATATTAATAATTTTATTTATATTCCAGTTTTCCATAAAGACGAGCAATTATCTAATATTTTACAGCAAATAAAAATTTGTAAAATGCTAGAAATAAGTAATTGAAAAAAACTAAAATAACTTATTATACAGATCAATAATTTTATGTATACATTATCTTCTATAATAACGATCAATGATCGGAAGTTTCGTAGTATTGTATTACACAATTTCCCAAAAAAAACTTATTAAATTAAATAAAATCTAAAAAAAAATTTATCAATAATTATAAAACTAATTTTAAACCATGTATATATTTCATTCTAATAATTCGTCGCTGTTGTTATTCTCATGTATTTATCGCGAGTGTTTTGAAGATCGAAGTGAAATATAAAATATTTCATTTTCGAACGATTTGTGCGTAAGATGCGGTTGAAAGGTTTTATACTTTGAGGGGATTCGATATCGATGTTGAACGACTATCCCAATATTATCACATTTCTATTATACCATTTGGGAAGTAAAACGTTTCTTTCTTTATATCTTGTCGGCACTCGAAATAATCGTCAAGTGGAGCGTGGTACATAGAAGATCATCTACTATAAGATTATATACGCTTCCATGTCCGTCTTATACATATATAAAGATTTTCCTTTTTTTCTTCGTATCACTTGAAAATGTTTTGTTTGTTAAAAAACGTTTTCTACATGCGTATAAAAGTAAGTACAATTTTTATTCATTTATTTAAAATTGTCTTATTTACTAATTTTTGTGTTCAGCAAAACAATGCCAGGCAGACAAACTGTTGATCAACATAAGTAAATAATAATTATTTATGCACGAACGGCGTTAAAATTGACATTTATTTCCTATAGGGAGAGAAAAATGAAAAGTAAGAAAATTTAAAACACCTAGGAAATATGGTAACATTCAATCCGATTTTGTAAATTTTTAAGCTTATTTACTTTTTCTTCATTTTTGCATTAGTTATACGTAACTCTTCTTACTATTTAATACAATTTTTTTACATTTTTCAAACTTTCGACTTACAATAACTTTAATTTATTATTTATCAAAAAAAAAAAATTATACTTATACTTTTTTCTTATTTTTTTTCTTTATTTGGCTTACGACTTTCTACAATTTTATTTTAAAATATACAACGTTCTACTTATGGCAAAATATTGTAAGAGAAAGTAAAAAATTTTCTTGGTTTTAATAAATTTTTTGTCTCCATATTTATTATGCTATACTCATCAAAAAATTTTAAGTCTTAACTAAAAATGCGAAGACTATAAAAAGTGACTATCGGGAAAAGTAAAAAGCACGTTTACTCCCTAAAGACATAAAATGCAACTTTACTTTGTAGCGAATAAAGCACAATTTTTATCCTTAGGGAGTAAAATACAATTTTACTCCCCCGTTTCAAGTTAATAAAGTGAACTTTTGGGGTAGTTTGGGTGAGAAGTTGTTGTATTTATTTATCATTTAACCTCGACATCAATATATACCCTTAACAATAATATAATTGTTACATTTATCAATTTTTAACATTTCATTTTCTTTTAAGGAGAGAAATAATAAAAAAAGTTAGTTCTGCAAGAACTATATGATAATAAATTCATTGTTATATATTTAATTTAATTTATTGAAAATGAATTTTAGAAGGGGTTATACTTGAGGTTTTATCCCTTTTACCTAATGAACGTAAAATATAACATAAATTGACACTAGTTTATTATAATTCTAATAATTGGTATCGTTTATAAATAATCTATCCACTTTAGAATTCAACGATTTTCACTTTACAAAACAATACTATTTTTAATAGTGCAATGGGGAGAATCGACTTTTTTATGACGAAAAGCGTAAGCAACGGATAAAGACACACTGAGAGAAAGGAATACTTGAGACAAATGACGTTTCTTAACTGTTAAGATCTGATGACTTAAATATGGGCAAATGAATATTTCTTTACAGTTAAGTATTATTTCAATCAGTTCTTAACAGTTAAACTTTCATTCGTTTCTATTAACATAAAATCTTAACAGTTAAGAACTGAGCGTTAATACTTAAGAAATATCATTTTATGACAAGTCATTTATAGCAACAAATGCACGATTACTTTCTCACAAATATTTCTTTCTCTCAGTGTACAGGAAATTCGAGAGAAGTCATTAAATTAGCGTAATTAGCCTTAATTCATACTTAATACATCTTTATAGATCTTTTATTATTGCTTCCTATTTTCTACTATTACCTGTTGGAAAATTCTTAATTTTTGTACAATTTGAGGTTACGTTCCATCACTCAAAATTTATTTTAAATAATTTGTTGATTTCACCCTCTAAATTACAAAAGGTATCGTTGACGAGGATAAATATTAAATAAATGAACAATTATTTATTTAACATAATTGTACAACGTTTCGTCTGCTGGATTTGCAGAACTTTTTAGGTACTAAATTAATTGAACACAACAATTACTCTAGTAGAAATCTAATAAAAATGGCCGAGTGTCATAAAATATCAAATTAATGCCTAAGAAATGGCAAAATTAGAATTTTATTTAACCTTCAAGTGTTGAATATCTACTAAGGTAACAAATTTAACAATTTAAAAAATTATAATGGAAAAGTAGATATAAATTTTTTAAATAAATAATATATTATTATTAACTTTTATGTAAAATTTTGTGTCCAGTTGATTTGTAAAGTAACTATTTTAATTAATTATGAGACTCCATACTCTGATTTGTTTCCATAATGGACTTACCGCAGATATCCCAGGAACCACTTTAACGAGTAGGCTGAAAGTTTAACAGTATCGTTTAGATTGTGTTAATATTATAATAAAAATATTATTTTTACCAAATTATTATTAGCGGATACGCTCCTAGCCGAGTGAGTAGAAGGGGGAATTCGGTGGTACTAATTGCCACGTAGCGACATACGAGACAGAGCGAAAGAGACGCCGGTGTTGATCACACCTACTTGTAACGGCCGCCTAAATGTCATTCTAACTGTGAATATATTAACCTTTAGACTGCCGGCATGGCTCATATATGGGACAGTAATAAAATTATAGCTTTAATAATAGATATAGATATTTTGATGCAATTTTCTCAATAAGTAGGCTCTCTGATCTCTAAAGTATACAGCTGAAACTATTTTCAGATCGAGGTATTCAAACAACCTGTAGCGCGGGGGTGAAATATTTAAAAACTCGTTATTGAACTTGTCATCGTTATTGAACTTTTTACTGAAATTTTGTTAGTAAATAACCTGTAAAATTTGTGAAATATGTCCTAAATTTTTCCGGGATCAATTGAGATGCCAAAACTACCCTTCGCTAGGGGTAGTTTTGGCACCTCCATAGGTTGGGACAAACTTCAGGGTATGCTTTACACATGTTACAGTGTGTTTACGAGAAAACATCGTAGAAAAAATCCAAACCAGCCTACTAATAAATTTTCGAAATTTTCACCCCCTCGCTAGGGATAGTTGGGATGCTTACGGTTTTATTGATAACTAAAGGAGTATTTTTGGGGCCTTATTACATTGTAATATCAAGAAAATTCTGTAATTTAAAAATTTTTAAATTTTTAACATTCACCCGACTGTTGCCAGCCGGACTGGCTCATATATGAGCCACCTCTGACCTTGACAACTACTCTAGAAATATGAGGTGTTTTTATGTATAAATTTTGCACATCAAAAATATCAATTTATAAGGCAAAAATGCCGGCAGTCTAAAGGTTAAACGATTATTTCATTAACTTTATTCCCGTTATTTATTTCTTCCACACCTTCGTTTCTATCCTCTCAAATTATTTTAAAAAGTCAAAAAATTGTATAAAAGAACTACTAAATAATTTTTTTAAATAAACATTCAGATTTTTATTGAAATTATGTTTCATTAAAGTGGATTTAAACCATCTTTTCCTAAAATTAAACCTTTTCTTCAAATTTTAGCCTATTCGATTAAGTGGTTCCTGAGATATCCTGTAGTAAGTCCATTATGGAAAAAAAATAAAAGTACGAAGTCTCATAATTAATAAGAGTAATAATGTTACATATAAATTGGTCAAAAATTGTAAATTATATTTAATAATAATATCAAATATAACAAATATAATATAAAAAAAGTAAGAAATGTTTCTAGTTGTTATGAAAAATATTATTAATTACTAATAGTGAGTAAGTAGTTTTTTTTCAATTTCAGCCCAGACTAGTTCCTTTAAATCACATCATAACATTTTTATATTGTCATCTTAAGTATACCGTGTCTTCTTTTCTATTAATCGACAAATTATAATAATTAAAGTCCAACATTCCGGAAATAAGTCGTTTTTTTGTATTTGAAATCATTTTTGAACGGGATTCCTAAAAATAAATTATTTAATAACAATAATCTGGCTGCTCATTTTTCCTACCGCAAGATGGATATGACTATTTCCCTACACTCGCTAGGGATATCGTCGTTTTTCTTCTATATATACAGCCGCATAACATTTTGTTAATTTGAGCCGTTTAAGGTAAGCTCGGCAGTTCCTTGCTGAGGAGTCCAAACTGGAGATCAAGGACGAAACGCCAAAAAAATTTGTTTGAAAAGGTCGTATTCTAAGAAATTCCAGCAATCATAGTGGACAAACAGCAAAAAGTGCATGTTTTATTTTAAAAGTAAAGCTTTTAGTTCGGAAAGTACTACTGTATACTTTTCCTGGATATATATTAAGTAATGTAATAGAAACTTTAATATTATATACTAATTATTTTCTTATTATTACAGATAGTGAACATATAGATGTATACAAAGTTTTTGTCAAACCATTATGTGATTAAGATATATATATTTCAGGTTATGTTTATCTTTGTACAAGTATAAACAAACAAATTAATGAGATCCTATTGCTTCAATTTGTCTATCACGAACGCATCCATAATTTTTTGTAGTAGTACACAAAATATTGGTTCTGTTGTCTACAATTAACATACGAAAAATACGTTCTATATAGTTGGCACTTGGAATTCTCGTGCTGTGCTATAGAAAATAAGAGTAGGGGTATTGAAAATTTGAATGCTTAACACTAAAAAAACACGTGCTACTATCGGTACAGAAAAGTGATGTACCAAGCAGTAAGAAAATAACTGCTGGTACATAATTTTCATATAACAAAAAGAAATTAATACAAATTTTATGACTAACTTTCCCTCTCCGTGAACACATATTATTACACACATATTTAATAGCATTTTTATAAAAAAAATTGTTTAAAATTATATTACGCTCTTACAACACTCATCCCACATATAAAAGATAAAATAAATTATACCTTACTCTTATAGGATAAACTTTCCACCCTATAAGAAAAAAAAAGAAGCAATAATACAAAATAATTATCTCGGAATCGTGAAGATATAAATTCCAATCTGTACAACCCAGAAAATGATCGTGTCCACATAAAGAGACAAGAGAGAGAAAAGAAGGTTCAATCACGCGTTTACCTGAACTATTTGCTCTCCATTAAATCGTTCCCTATAGACGCGATCCATTCCTCCTTTATCGCGTTCTACTTGTGCTCTTTGAACTTGGATATCGGGTGCGGTGGTCAGGCAAACGATTTATCGAAAACCGATACGCGCCGCGTGACAAACGGTATATAATATATATACATCGACTTTGATGCCTTTATACATATGTGTGTGTGCGGCGCGTCTGTGTGTTTATACGACGTATTTGAGTGTCTGTATTGTCGTGTCGTTTCTGTGTGTGTGTGTGTATATTTATTTGGGCGTGAGTAAGAGTGTGTGTGCGTAAATGTACGTGACTGTGTGTTTATATGTGTTAGAGCGAGTTACAATTCGCACTCATTTCGGTCTGACAGTCAAATTGTAACACTCGTTCCCAAAT
The DNA here is from genome assembly GCA_026168455.1 of Theocolax elegans. Lineage (NCBI taxonomy): Eukaryota > Metazoa > Arthropoda > Insecta > Hymenoptera > Cerocephalidae > Theocolax > Theocolax elegans. The sequence goes on along the minus strand of CM047426.1, from coordinate 3,924,372 downwards.
ATATAAAACGACTCGACGCCTCAAAAATTACTAATATAAATCGGACAAAATACGAAAAGTGAAAAAAATATTGCCAAAAAATGTTGGACACCGTTCAGACTTATAATCACTCCCGTATATTAATATATCTGGCCTAAGAAAATCTCCGTTATGAGGCCCGCGATGGCCGGCTGATTGATACAAGCACCACACTCGGGAATGTATTTTTTCAACTCGTACTTTCTTCACCAAGACATCGTATGATCCGTCGCTGATTAGCACCGATATGGGAGCATAGAAAGAGCGACGTTAAAATAATAATATGAAAAATAAATCTCTGTTAATTAATCAAAAAATGAATATGAATAACAAAATAAAAAATTTTCTTCTTGGGAAATCTGCTCTTAAAAAGTCGCAACACTTAAATTATTATCCCTAAACTATAGACACCATACTATATACACTCGTTGAATATCACGACCGCGATCGTCAATTTTCTAATTACGTTTCGAGCCTGCTTCTCCACCTCTTCGAAGTTAAAATATGTATTCATAGAGAATCAGTGTTTAATTTTGACTGTAACACCGAAATAAGTAGAATTGTAACTGAAATTTGGGGCATTCCACAAAATAATTGATTACAAATTGGTAATTGTGTGAGTATGAGTTTGTTTATATGTGGATGAGTGCAACAGTGTGTAAGTGTGTGAGTGCATGTATTTAAGTGCACAATTGTATGAGTATGTGAGTGCATGTGTTTGAGTGTTTAAGTATATAAGTATGTTTCATGTGTGTGTGAGAGTATTTTGTGTGCTTAAGTGACTATATATGTGAATATTTTTTTATGTGTGTGTGTGTGTGTGTGTGCGTGATGGTGTTTTTAGGTGTGTAAGTGTATGAGTATGTGAGTAAGTAATTTTTTATGTGCGTGTGAGCGTGAATGTATGAGTGTGCACGAGATAATATGTGTTTGAGCGAGTGTGTGTATGCGCGAGTGTGTAAAATATCTTGTTTGTTGAATTTCGACGGAACGATGGTAGAGCGATGAGATTCTGATTTAAATAATCTCAATTATTCGGTAAATTTGCATTGCGACAGATTTTTATTTATATCAGCGTGTGGCGTTATCGAAATTGTTTGATTGCGTACTTTGGATATATATGTGCGTGTGTGTATGTGTTTGTATACGTACTAATATCATGTTTCCGAAAACTGAGAACAAAACTGATAAAATTTATATAATGAAAGAGATTTGCGATTTTATGTACGTATATTCATAATTCTTGTAAGGGTTGTAAAACTAAAAATCCAGCATTATAAATGTTTAAAAATTAAGTTTTTATAATTGTATAATAATATTTGAATTTTTAACAACTTACAGGAGATTAGATTGATGCTGAAAAAAGTGGAGATGATTTTCTACCACTCCGAGGTAACTACACGAATTTTTCTGCACTGATCATGCTAACAGATTTATCGTTATAAGGCAACAAATATACATTTCTATTAATATTTCGGACACTTCCCGGATATTTTGACCATAAGTGATCTTAATGATTTAGACCCTTTCTGGGAATTTATAGGCAGTTTTTGACTATAAAAAGACATCTTTTAGACAGTATTTGGTTTTCAGAGTCCGGAGCAGAATTGCTGATTTTCACTATTTAATGTTTAAATGGCTTACAAGAGTATGACAGCATACATTTATATCTTTAAAAGTATTTTTATCGAAAAGTTCAGAAAACTTTACAAAAAAAGTCATATTTATGTTTATAGTGAAAAATGCATGGGAGCTACAAATTCATGAAAATGGGCATAGAATACAGAAAAGTACTAAAATGTCAACTTTGTCTCTCTGTAACTTAAAATAATGGCCCCGAAAAAATCTGAAAAAATTCAAGAGACCTACTAGACACCTCTAAACATATTCTCACAGTTATAGCAATATTCATTTTTTTCATCTTCGATTTCACAGAGAACCACCCATATATATATATAATATAGATATCTCTCTTAATATATAATATTTCGCCGCCGCCGCCGCCGCCCCAGCCGCGCCTGTCTATAATCAGGATTCAACATAGTATATTAAAAAATTAGTTTTTATAATATTTTCATATATATGTTATATAGATGTTATTATATATGTCATATATCTATTTTATATAATGTCCTATATTTATGTCATATATATATTTAATATATATATATATTGGTTATATATATATATATATGTCATATAGAGATGTTATCTATATATGTTATATATATATAATGTTATATATGATATTTTATATGATATAATGTTATATTAAATATGTCATATATATAAGTGTGTGTGTGTGTTGTGTGTGTGTGTGTGTGTGTGTGTGTGTGTGTGTGTGTGTGTGTGTGTGTGTGTGTGGGTGTGTGGTGTGTGTGCGTGTGTGTGTGTACGTGTTATTTGTTTTTTCAAGAATAGATAATATATGTATTTTTTCCGTGCGCAAAAAAAAGTTGTGAATATAACTTGAAAGAATGTGTATTAGTTTACTAATTCCTGATAAAACTCATAAAATAGAAACAGACCTAAAATTTAATGTAACGTTTTTAAAAATATGCACAAATTTTCGAAGATAAAATAAATATGAATCAAGTATAACATACACTTTTCCAAATATTTATATGTGAAATATACAATAAATTAAAAATTAAATACATAAATTATTGCATTTTTAAGATAATTCTATTATAAACAGTGATGGCAAAAGAAAATTCAAATTTTAACAGTGGCAATGTAAAATACGAATTACATTTCAAAAGTTTTTCGAAAATTATTATTTTAGTAGTATTTAATTTAAATATTATTCAAATCAAAATTTAAAAATAGTATGGATATATAAGTAAGTAGATTACGTATATTTATATAAAACAATATTTTAAATAAACAAGTATGTATTTATTAGAAACAGAAGGATATTTAAAAAATGAATTTGTTTATAATAATCAAAATAAATATTTGGGCTCTGCATAGTAAAAATAAATTGTATATAATTATGGATTAAAACGAAAATTTTAAAAGAGGGTGCAAATTACGAATCACGGGAGAAATGGAAGAAACAGGTTTTTATTTATTTACCGCTAAAATGTTATAAATAATTCTTTAAAACTAATACAAAAATTAATTTAATTAAGAAGAAAGTTTTATTACTCTAAAAGTACAAAATATTAATGACATATAGAACTCTTGGCAATGACTTAAATAAATTAATTTTAGGAGGTAAAGTTCTATTTAGATCCGTTTAAAATAATCTAAAATTTTAATAGGTTTTTACTAAATACTACAATTAAGTATACTTAGCCACTAAAATTATATAAGTAGTTCTATAAAATTAATAAAAATTAATAAAAAAATTTATTTATTAAAGAATAAAGTTTTATTACTCTAAAAGTACAAAATATTAATGTCATAGAACTTTTAGCGATGATCCTTCGTCATTAAATAAATTAATTTTAGGAGGTGAAGTTGTATTTAGATCCGTTTAAAATATTCCAAAATTTTCATAAGTTGTTACTAAATACTACAATTTAGTAAGTATATACACTTTACTATTTTTGGTAAGTTAATTTTTCATTAACATTTATAATTATTAAAATATAAATTTAAGCTTTATAGGAATTCATATAGTTTAAAATTTACAGTTAACATTTAATGTCTCTATTTTTTTATTATTATTATTCTGATTTCATTATACTAAATTTTGGTAAAAACTTTTATTTATAAATTGTAATCGTATTTAAAAAAAAATTAAATTTTTGGTATAAAACCCAATGCATTATAACAGTACCTCCAAGGTGTTGTGTGAATCGGTTTAATTTCTAAGGTGTCCATGGTAGTGAAAAAATAATACAATTTAAAACATTATTTTAAATAAATTTATTACGAAAAACCTTTTTCGAAATTAAAAATAGGGGGTTGGCGCGCGAAGCGCGCAGGGGGGCGAAGCCCCCCTAGTATATATATATATATATATATATATATATATATATATATATATATATATATATATATATAATTATATTTTATTAATTAATACTTTTATCGGTCTTACAGTCAATTATATGGGCAATCAGATTGCCCCTACTTATAATCACCCCCAAAGAATCTATAAAAATAAAAATAAAAAATATAAAAAATAAAAACACTAACTAAACATAAAAACAAATTATTAATAAAGCAATCTGACTGCCCCCCTGCACCAAAAATCTACTAACCCCAAATATGATGAATGAACAAAATCTAAACAATGCTCTTTCAAACCTGATGTGACAGATACACTCCTCAAACTATATTTATGTTCATAAATTCTCTTTTTCAAATATCTACTAGTTTGACCAATGTAAAGAGCATTGTTTTTTCATTGATTCATTGATTTTGTTCATTCATTTGATTTTAAAAATGTAGAAATTTTAGAACAAAATATTATGAATAAATTTAAAAGAGAAAGTCTTGAGAATATTCATATATTTAAGAATGATAAGAATGTTAATTTATTGTTAGAGTCAAGTAAATTAAATAAGATTTATCATCCTATCTTAACTTAGCTTAGTTTATTGGTGTGAATTTATTTAGGGTGGGTCCTTGGAGTGGGGAGGCTTTTTTGAGGGTTTAAATATCGTGTGGAATAGATTTTCATTTCAGTCCCTGATGAGGAGCAGCAGCGAGCTCGAAACGTCGGACATCATATTTGGGGTTAGTAGATTTTTGGTGCAGGGGGGCAGTCAGATTGCTTTATTAATAATTTGTTTTTATGTTTAGTTAGTGTTTTTATTTTTTATATTTTTTATTTTTATTTTTATAGATTCTTTGGGGGTGATTATAAGTAGGGGCAATCTGATTGCCCATATAATTGACTGTAAGACCGATAAAAGTATTAATTAATTTAGTTATACTACAGTCGACATAAGTAATATTTTATTAATTATATTTTAGTTGAAATTGAGGATTTTGAGGTTAAGTGAAACAATTTTCTATACGTTAATTACAAATATTTAATGGTCCTTTTTGTTCAAATGGTTAAGTTTTGGATTTGAATTTTACTAGGGTACTTTGGAAAATAAAGGACTATTGTTATTTAAGTGGTTTTCACGCGAATTTTCGAGATTACTACATTCCCGATATTGGACATAATTGAAGATAAATGGGTTCCCAATCCTTCGTTTGTTTATTATAATAAAAATACGTACATTCATTGAAATGTTCATATAAACTCCTATTTTATTATTTTATTAAACATAACCTCAAAGTGTACGAAAATTATCGTAAATTTTAGTAAGGAATGGTACTCCATAAATCGTTAAATACTTCTTCCTATAAAATTTAACATACGAATAGAATACAAGTACACGAAGAATTTGAAACTAAATTTGCATAATATGTTTTAGAGGGATACTGATTGTTATCGACTGAGCAATTTTACCGGTAGACAGACGTATAATAATCAATACATAATGCTCTGTCGGTAACAGTCAGCTATACTATCCTGCTAAGTCGATAAGGTAGATATAATCGATCGTTTTTTTATTCGCTGACTAAACATGTCCATGGATTTTTTAAATTGGATAAAATAGGATAAATTTTGATGATATTGTTAATTTAAAATACGTTGTAGTGAATTACATTGATATTTTTTATTTTTGTTATTTAGTCAATATCTATCATAATAATTTTTATAAATTACTATCTTTTTTGACGATATTTGAAGATTTAGAATTTTGTTTGTTGCTTTTCGAATATTTAAAGTGATATTTGATAATTTGTATTGATTATACAAATATTAATGATTTTTGTTGATTTAAGATCGTTATTCAGTACAATATGTATGTAATAATTATTGAAAAACTGTATTCGTTTTTGATTATTTTTCATCTTTTTGAATACGTTTTTTCGTGAATTAAATTGATGTTTGATATATGTTTATCGTGAATTTAGATATTTATTATATAATTTATAATTTTTATATAATTTATGATAAATGTTAAATTAGAGTAACTGTTGAACATATTTGATTATTTTGATGGCATTCTACAGTTTTTCACGATTACAATGATTTTATTTGGTTTGACCTATTAGTGTATCTCATAATGATTTTTAATAATTTTATTTATTTACAATGTTTTTATATAAAGAATATATTTCGTGTCACATGTTTAAAGAAAAACATAAAATTTTTTATTATTAAAAGCAAACCCTCTTCATTCATCAATAATTTTAATTTCATCAAACTTCCATTTTTTTTACCTTTCCATACGCGTATAAAAAAAAGAAGCACAACACAGAGGCGAGTCTACGAATGATCGATACAAAAACGACTACTATACTTTTTTTCTCGCTGCGATTACAATGTAATAGGTAAACGTTTACGTAGACTCAGTTAAATTCATAATTGCGAGATGTTTACTTCCTGAAAAGCGAACGGAATGAGGTGTACTCCTCCCCCCACCTCCTCCGCCACCCAACAGTTTGATATTTACTTAAACGACACGACGGCACTAATAACGGTAATTTAGATCTCCCGCGTAAATATCAACTCTATAACTAAATTACGTGCGGCAGTTTATCAAGAGAGAGTCAGTGAAGAATAAAAAATACAATTCGATTCTTTTTTTTTTAATATTAATATGTACGAGGTCGCGTTATTGCGATTATTCGATGTCGATTGCTTTATCGTGGATGCTATTTTTTTTGGGGTGCGAAATTGACGGCTCGTAGAGGAAGAGTTCTTTTTGTGCTAGAAATTAGTTCTTCCTATCCTCGAAATATTAAATGTGGATTAATTTTTATATAATTTACGTATACATTAGGTAAAAACATAATTTTTTAAAAAACGCATAGAAAGAGTTTTTTTTGAGTTACTCTCTAAAAATGAAATAGTGATACGTCGGTCACTGTCACGAAATGAGTGAATATTCACTATTAAAATAGTAAATTTTGACTAATTGAATTAGTAACAATTCACTACTTTGTGATAGTGACAGACTTATCACTATATTTTTAGTGATTATTCACTAATTCACATTTAGAAAGTAGAAGATAGTTTTTCCTAATCTCAAAACATGGTTAAATTTTTATATGATTTACGTTTACATCAGATAAAAACATAATTCGCGCATCTATGAATTTAACTTTCTTTTTTTGTATTTTATTTAAATCTTTTAATTTTAAAACAGGTTATGTACTTTTCCAAAGTACACTTCTTTTCAGAAACTTTTTTGTGCCCGTTTCCATAGTTTAAGAAGCTTCACATAATTTTTTTAAAAAGCGATACATCGGAAAGAGCTCTTTTTGAACTATAAAGTAACGCTATTCCTAACCTCAAAAATTTAATAATTACTATATAGTTTTATTATGGAATTCAAATGTAATTTTTTAAAATTACGTAGACAAGAGTTCTTTGTGAGCTAGAATGTAGCTCCTTATATCCAAGTAGCTAAATTTTTATATAACTTACGTCTATATATATTGCTAAAAAAGGTTATTTTTAAAAATACGCAGAAAAGAGTACTGCTCGTGCTATAAAGTAGTGTTATTTCTAACCTACAAATTTTAAAAATTGATTAGGATCGACTTGACGGACGATATGAAATGTCACATGGTTTTTGAAGAAATATTAAAATTAAAATGTTTTGTATTAAAAACTGATTGTTTCAGTTAAAATAAGATGTAACACATTATTTTTCAAATACAAAAAAATTTGAAATTTTTATTTTATTTTACACGTAAATTATTTATTTTGTTTTTAATTTTTTTCTTATTTTTAAATTATTATCGAATTTTCTGTTTCATTTAAATTTAACGAAAACGAAAAAGTACATATACTAAATAACACAGTTATTTGAGGTAAAGATTTAGTTTTTTTTTTCAGTAGTAATAAGTAAAAGAAATTTCGGACAAATCTACATTTGTGATTGGGAAGAATAAAAAAACAAAATTTAATTAAGATTTATTAAAAGTATATACAAACGGATATCAAAACCAATCAATAATTCAAATTTCCCACGCTTACAAATGATTGCCGATCAAGTACAATTTTTACAATTATTTTATATACAAATTTTAGGAAAACTACAAAATTATTGTCTTTTAAAGATGATCGGTATATTAATTACTATAAAATTTATTTTTTATTTTATATAAATTATTAATTTTTGTAAAAATTGTGCTTCCATATTAATTATGCGTAAACGCGGGAAATTTGAATATTCGCTTTTGTTTCTTAAAATAAATATATAGGTGAAAAAATGAACATAAAATGTAAGAGGTAAAAATAACACGTATAATAACGAAATAGATTTAAAGCTTTTATCTATTGATAATTACAAAAATGATGATTATTTTCACATTTATATATATATATACTGAATACACATGGAAGGAATATCGTAAATCATAGCTGCCTAATTATAAAAACATTATCACCATTTAACTACACGAATTTATGAAAAAAGAAAACTAAAAATAACTTAATGTCTATAAAAATATTTATATTTATCGATTATATACATATTTACATTTTTTTATGGATATATTTAATTTTTTTTATTTATTACGATAAAAAAAATAACGATGCGGGTATAGAGTATAGACGCGTATACGTAAAAAGATGTTGAGCGAATGTAAACAATCGTTTAAATTTTGAATTTATTTAAAAATATCAAATAATCATTGTCTTTTTGATAAGTAATCGATATAAGTACGAGAATATAATACGTCCATTTAATCATTTTAAATTCGTATATGAATTTCTATATTTGGCGACTAATAAAATATGAGCATTCTAGGATTTATCTATCTGAAAATATCGCTTTGTGATCGAATAGAAGCGCGAAAACAAACAAATATAATTTTAACAGTACAAATATAATTGATATTGATTCTATTTTATACAAAACTGTGTGTTTCAGTTTTTGGCGTCTCGTGTACGTATTTGTATGTATATGTTTCTATTTTTTTTGTGTGTATGGGTGTGAGTGTGCTGGATGTATATGTATGTGTATACGTGTATTGGATGCATATTGGATACGGATTCGATGTGTATTGAATGTGTACTGGAAAAGTACTGAATGTGTACTGGATATGTATTAGATATGTATTCAATGTGTATTGGAAGTGTACTGAATGTGTAATGAATGATGAGTATTGGATGTTTACTTATTTACTGATCTACGAGAGTGTATTGTGTAACTATTAGTTATGTGATTATTTATGAGTGTCTGTTGATACGAATATGTGTAGGATGTGTATTAATGTGTATTGGATGTGTATTGAATGTGTATTGTATATGTATAGAATGTATATTGAAAGAGTATTGGTTGTTTATGGAGTGTGTATTGGATGTGTATTGTAAGTACATTGAATATTGTTACGTACGGAACAAATAGATATTGCGTAAGAATCGGAATTGCAGTTAGCTTTCTATATCTATTATCAAATAAGCGGTATCGAAGGATCGGTTGACAATTACCAAATTATAATTAATGACAATTTGTATTAAGTCCCGTTTGAAAATGCTTTATTCTTCTTATATTCAAAGGAAGGAGTGATGAGTGTGTAAACGTTTGTTTTGGTCTCCGAGATCAGTCTCTTGGACACGTCCGATCGTTCTCGAGGTTCGTCGATTTCTCTCTGGGATCTCCATCGATCCGAAGTTTGTCAGATACTTTCGTGTTAGTAGCTGAAGTGCAACTTAGCATCTTTCAGCCGCGTGATCTTTGCGGTACTTTTTCGATACTGGTTAAATTCTTATGATTTTATAGAATCATTAGCTTGCAGTTTTGGGATTGCTGGGCAGATTGCGGTGATGCTTCGTCACTTTGCAGTTACTGCAAGCTAGCATTTGTTATGGGTACAGCTGACCTCGCGTTTCCGCACAGTCTCCGGGCCGAACCGTCACGATGCAACACCTGCGTCAAGTGTGCTTCGCCAAATGCGATATCTCAGGCGGTGGCCGACTTGGTTTTGAATGTATAAAGCTATGGCATAATATTGCATATTGAATGCATAGTACAACATACGAAGATCCAAGGTGGCTATGAATCGAATGTAACAATATCGAAAGTATCGTACGTCTTCGCGTGTTTTTTCTTATGCATTTATACATGAGCATGAACCCTGCTTGAAATCAGAAAATTAAAAATTGGCAAATAATAGGTTATTAACAAAATTAACGTATTTTATAGCTACTTCTGCTAGCTTGTTACCACTGTTAAATGAAACGCTTTTTTCTCTTTAATTCGCCCATTTCTTAGATTCAAAACAGCTAATGATTACGATATGTTCATTTAAGTCCTTGTTTCAACCCATAAAAGATCGGATTATTTGATAAAATGGACACCGAAACTATACCTATTTCCTAACTATTTAAATGACACTTTAAATAGATTTGGAAAATAAATTGGAAATATTGTAAATCTGAATGATACTTTAAAATGACTGGTTTAAATGCAGAATTAAGAGTAAATTAGTATTAGTATTCGAGTAAACGATCCAATTTGATTAAAAATTTGGATTTTAAGTACATGTATGGCCAGAAGGTGAAGTCAAAATATTTGGAGGTTACGGCAATCTATTAAATGGACGAACGCAGTGGGAAAAGCGTTTCATTTAACCTATTAACTGACTACTTTTAATTCCTAATTTTTAGTTCACATTTCCAGCAGGGAATGTGCAGTATTATACGTGCGATTGTCTGTTTTTAATAAAATCCGACAAGCTGTGCGATTCACTAAACCATCGAAGTGCGACAAACGCTAAATCCTCGCTCGATTAAGATCAGTCACGCACATACTTATGAAATTTGGCAATTTTCAATGTTTTGACGTTAAAAATAATTATTTTGTAACTATCCACTTTCCACCGATTTTGAAAAAAAACAGCTATTTTTAAACCTAATAAAATTGTATCAATTTTTCTACTACGACACCACCACCTACCTACACCACCTATATACTTCACCAAATATGAATGTACGAATGTTGATTGCATCACTCGGTGAATTTTCCGTCTCAAAGTCCAAAATATCAAGAACGTCGCGGCATCAACAATAGCAAATAATGATCAACGAACTCGTCGCTGCGTATAATATTTATTTATTTATTTATTTATTTATTTATTTATTTATTTATTTAATCAAAAGAAGTATACATTGATCTCTCTTACACTGGTAAACATAGTTTCCTGTTAGTGAGACAGGTCATATCAAAGCAGAAACTTAAAATTGAAATAGTAACGTAAACTAAATCCTTACAATTTATTCAATATAATAAAATTTAAGAAGATTAAAAAAAACAAAAAATAGTAAAGAAAAGGAACAAAAAAGAACATAAAAAAGATAAAATTATTTATATATCAAATAGAAAAAAATGCAATATAAAGAAGAAAAAACAATATACCCATTTAATAATATAATTCATAGTTCGTATAATAATAATATAAACTTTATCTTAGAGCTTAACATCCAATATTATCCACGCTTGCAATTTTTTCCTGTAGTTTCTCATTTAGCAATTTTAAATGGTCTCGTGAAGCATTGATATGTACATTACACATGTACGCGTGTGTCCATGTATACGTGTAGGTGTGGGGTATAGGAAAAGATTAATCGGTAGTTAGCGCATCGCACATTACGACGGTTCAGTTGTTCATCGTCCCGCACATCAGGACTTTCGGTGAAATTTCATATATACGTCGAATGGGGGTGTACAGTCGCGGCAACGACGATGGATCTCGATTTTTGTTGTTTTTTTCTCTCTCTCTCTTCACGTGTGTATTCAACATTTGATCGAGCGATGTGAACGATGCTTTTTTTGCGAGTGGATGGAGATAGGAGAGGTATAGATAGAGAAGTGATAATGGTGATTGATAATGAATTTGTTTTTGGTTTTAGTGATCATTGGTGGTATGTGGATTAAATGTTGAACGAGTATTTGTTACATTTTTTTGTGCATTTAACATTTTTTTTTTCGTTTATCGGGTGGTTTAAAAAAAAATATTGCGTTTAAAAATTATATTTTACGCATCGTTGAACAAGAGCGTGTGAGTAGTAGGAGTGAAAACGAAAATTAGTTAAATATGGGAATGATTTTACAATTGGACTATAAGATGCATGAACAAGTATTTTACGCTTTTGTTATAAAATACACGTAGAAATGTAACTATTTTACGCAATATTTATAAACGTGTAACCTTAGTTTTTACGATTTTTTTTTTCAAATGATTTGTAAAATTGTATTTGACGCACTGTTTGGACATTGTGTAAACTTATATTTTACGCACTTATAAGCAGTTTACGCAATTTTTCTAATGATTCATAAAATTGTAATTTACGTACAGTTCGAATAATGTGTAATCCTACAATTTACACATTTCTTTCCAATGATTCGTAAAATTTTAAATAATACGCAATCTCTCCAATTTTACGCACTTTCATTCGATTGCTACGTAAAATTCGTATTTCAATAATCTCTTTCCACCGAAAATACCAAGACTAAAATAAAGAACAAGTCTCGTTACCCAAACAAAAAAAAAAGAAAAATTATTTTATTCAGTCAGGTGAGTGAGTGAAAGAGAGAAAGTGGAAAATGCAATAATGGTCGATCGAGTGATTTGCGCAGAAAAACACGTAACGAGATTTTAATAAATTCCTATATACATATACATACATATACGTATATAATTGAAGAGCGGTAGGTATATATATGCACTTTGTTTACTAGCTTGAAAATCGATAGACAGAGAATTATTAATATTTTAAGCTCGGGATATATCCGTGCGCGCTAGGAATAACAAACAAAAAAAGGAAAAAAAATATGCCGATCGGACGAGTGGAAACATCGCAATGAGATCATATCGCATCGAGCCTGCTAAATCATCGAGCTTGCAAGCTCCATTATGGACGATCACGAAGAGATCATCGACTGCTCGGAGTGATGTTGGGTAAAATTTTCTTTTCATTTAATTTTTGGTCACAGGTAATTTTTACATTATATATTTAACGGAATATTACATAATTACAAGGAGTAGTAACGGAGCTTTTTTTAAAGCTGTAGAACGACGACGTTTTTGGATTTAATAAAGCGTGTATATTGTACTTTTTTTTTAAAATAGTTAATATTCAATTTTTTAAAGAAAAGGTAATTTAAAACACTTTTTATTAGTGATTTTTTTTCATTATTTTAATAGTTTAACACTATATGTTTTGTTGTTACTATTGTCGATTGTGGATATACTATTTTTTTTATCATTTGATAGTATCAATTTAGCAACCAATCGAAAAGTTTACTTTCTTTTTTAATGTAAAACCTAAATAATTTAGTGCAATATTCATTTTAGATATCACTAATGACTATTTTACTTTTTGAAATAGGAAATAAACTTCTCGATAATTCACTATTTAGTAATGCAGTAATTGAAAATTCACTATTTAATACTGTAAAAATTAATGCTAATTCACTATTTAGTAGTGCAGTATTTCTAAATTATCTATATAATGATGTAGTATAACACAATGAAAATTTACTATTAAATATTGTATATTATAATGATTATTCATTATTTATTAGTGAAATGTTGATAATTCATTTTTTTAGTATAGAAAGCGACAAATTTTGATTGACTTATTGAAAAACTGAAAATTGCACTATTCTAATGGTGAAAAATGATTTCACTACCAAAAATAGTGACTATACAATTTTCATGTTTTGGTGAAATTTTATTATTCAAGTAGTTTTTATATTTAAAATTTTACTGACTATTACTAGTCGTTCAGAAAATATTACAACGCTGTATAAATATTAACTATTCATTCTTCATATTAGAACTTTTGAATAGTAGATTTTAATACATTTTTAATTATTCGCCTTCAGTAATAGTGAATCAATATATTCTTTGACTATATTAGTGACATTGATATGTATCACTATTTTACGTAGTGAATGTTTAAATAGTGAATACACTATCAATTAAGTAAGATATTCAATTCTAGGAATAACGAATATAAAAATTCACTATTTTTATTTGTTAAAATCATTCACAAACAGCGACGTCATTCGCTATCTGTAATATCGAAAACAAAAAGAATTTCAAACTTTCAAGTTTTTCAACTACATATTTATAGTTAATATCCCATTTTTCAAATAATTTTACACACACACACACACAGCAATATTAGAAATTTCACTACCAGTAATAAACATACATTATTTTATTCCCAACAATATCATGCTTTGATAAAAATAATAAAAAATTCCCACTATTTTTACTTCAAACGAGCCGACCAACCACTTCAACATATTGATTTCCTCATCGTTTAGAAAATAAATTAAATTAGGAAAGTTTTCGTAATTATACAATGACCGTTCGAAGTATCAAATTGTAACATTAATTATAATAATATCTCGCGGAAATTATTATGAAAGTTGTTTTACGAGCGTTAATTAATTCTATGTACATATGAATGAAGTTTTCTTGCAAATATTATTCGCCCACTAGAATTTGGGATATTAAGTCTATTATCCAATCGATATTGCAATCTCAATCTAAATCATCATTTCGACAACATATTATCAGCTTTTGTATTAATACTAATGGAAAATTAATAATACTTTTAATTATTAAAAAAAAAATAATTAATTGCTATTTTGTTAAACGTTTAATAAATTATTGATTAGTATTTGTTGATTATAAATTGTTAATTTTGAGTTTATTATTAATTACAGTTGTGTCGTATAAAAAAATAATCAACCCCTAAAAAATCGATCTATGAATTTATGACGCAGTTGTTAAAGAGAGAAACTTTCAATTATTATTCATTAATTAATAATTGTTAATTTAACGATAAGAAAAAAGATATTATTTGGATTTAATACCTTTTATTCTTGATAAAATTGCTATATCAACTCCTTTATAAAATCAAGCTGACTTTAATGACTCACCCCTTTCAAAATAAAAACTTTTAGTAATTAATTTTTAATTATCATTTGAATAAAAAGGATCATCAGTTCCTTTTATTCTTTGCCAAATTACTGTAACCACCCTTTCATAAAATCAAACAATTCTTTATGACATAACATTTCAAAGAAAAAAAACTATTGCTTATTAATTATCAATTATCAACCTCTTTTAACCCTTGTAAACCCCCCTTTACAAAGAAAAACTTAATTATGATTTCTCAATTATTAATTATTTATTTATTTATTAATAAAACAAAATCATGATTATTTAATTTATACCCCCATTGTAAAATTACTGATAACCCCTTTAAAGAAGGACAAGCTAATCTTTACGACACATCCCTTTAAAGACTAAAACTTATATCATTACTTATTCACTATCATTTTGTCACCCCTGATCAACCCCAATAAAAAAAACCCTTACACACAACCCTTAAAATTTAATTTATTTATTACTCATTTCATCAATACCAAAATTTAACTATAAATCACTTTCCAACCCATTTCAAAACAATCGCACAACCCCTTTAAAAATAAAACCAACTTCACCCGTTTAGACAGTAAAACTTTCCACTGCGATGAAAGAATAAAAACGAAGACGAAGAAATCCATCGTGTGCACACTCACGCGCTCGCACACACACACATACAGAGTTGGAAAAGGGAAATATACGCGACTCGAAGAAACTCGAAGTATTATCACTTATACATACATAGACACATACACGAGTTTATAGACGAGGTATTAAACGAGCGTTTGGAATCCTTCGTAGCGAAGCTTATTGAATTATCCGTGTTTACCAAGATCAAACCCTCGATTCTCAGGTAACGAGTTTATCTTGCGCTTTCTCCTTCTCCTCCGCCACCTCGTCGACGCAGTTGCATTTTCGCGATCGCCACGTACGCGATTGAAAATTTTTATTGTTTTCTCTTTTTTTCCTTTTTCTTACATGGGAAAAATACGTATTTTCGGTTTTTTTACCAAGATACCGGTTGATGTCGCAGTTACATTTCAGGTCCCAGGAGTCACCCAAACGCGCCCGGTACGAGACCCTCAAGATGGACTCGATGCCGATCGAGGGTAAGTTTCTTTTTTTAACTTTGATCGAAATTAACATTTATTTTTATCATTAATAATAATAAATAACTATTTAAAGGAAAAAATTTTTTTTTTAATTCCTCTCTTATGAAGAAAAATAACATAATTTTTAAAGAAATAAAAATTTTTGTTTAGTATTAATAATAAAATAACTTTTAGAGAAATTAATATTTATTTATGCATCAAGGTAGTAAGAGTTTTAGCGAGGCAAACAATGGTCCCGAGACTTTTCACCCTGATCGCAAAATAGAAATTTTTTCGAAGAAATGAAATTTACAGGGAGTAAAGGGAATTTAGTAAATTTACCGGGAAATAAAGTACACTTTTCAGACCGTCGGGGTGAAATTTTTTTTTTAATATTAATAATAATAATAAAGAATAGCAAAACAAAAAATTATCGTAAAAAACGTAAAATTTGTTTGTTTGAAGCGTCGAGGCCCAGCGCTTCGAATTCGGGTGCCAACCTCGTCGAGAGAACGAGGAGTTTGCATTGCGCCCTCAGGCCAATCATTATTTTAGCGCAAATTTTTGCCGTTTTTCCCGTAGGTGGGGTTAACGCTACAGATGCAAGTGGTTTAAAGTTGGTATCATATTTTTCTTTTTATTTTTTTTTTAGATATTGTACTCCATTTTTATTGTTCTTGGGTTTGTTATTTTTATTAGGTTTACTTGGAGGAGTTTCAAGATTCTCTATTGCTGCATGTCGACCGTTGGATCGATCGTGCTCACATTTTTCAGTATATATCGGCTGGCTACCACGTCAATTACGTCCAGCAAAACAAGTAAGAGTATTGTTTTTAATGATTAGGTCGAAATGTGCGAAAAATCGGATTTTACTCATTGTTTAAACTGTGATTTTTCGTTTAGTGTATCGGAAAACCACGTGTCATGAATAATAGTATTGTACATTTTGTAACTTTTTACGCACTTGTTACAAAAACTACTATTTTTATATGGTAAACCCTAAAATACGATTTTACATAATGTTTTTAAGTGGGAAAAATTTTGAATTGTATTTTAATTATATTGAAATATTCAGTTTCTCGTGTGCAATTAATACTATAGATATCTGTACAATTGTTTTTTATTTGCATATTAATGCGTCGTAAAATACGACTTTATGCTCTACTTTTTCGTGTGGAAAATTCATATCATAGTATACTGTTTTCTAATTTTCTATACGCTCCATTTAAAATAAAAAAATTATGTTAACTATAAAATCGATTTGAATGATTTAATCTCAGTGTGCGTAAAATTTGTATTTTAAGCTATATTATAAGTGTTTATAACAATGTTTCTTTGTAGTATGTCATAAATATTTCAGTAATAGAAGAATTTTTTTAATATGCATACGAAACTGTAAAATTTTATATGTAACGCACGGTTTTTCATCACGGAATATTGTCTATTATTGTTCATGAACAAAGCCGGAAAATTCGACATTACGTATTGTTTTTGGATGCGGTAAATCATGTATCATAGTACATTATTGAAACATTTGTTACACTATGATACTAGTCACATATTAAATAATAGTTTCTTTTATCGTAAAATCTTATTTTAAGACCGTGTTTCAGAATGCAAAATAAAATGTTTATAATAGCATTTTTTTGATAAATATTTTATATTCATAGTCATTAATTTTACGGTCGAGGGATAAATTAGTACTTTTTGTCGTTGTAGAAAATGAATTTTCACATGTGTATCTTTTGATACAATGAGCGTAAATGTAATTATTAAAAAAATAATTACATGAAATCGCATTTTATGCACACTGTATCAAATCGTAATACTCGCTTTTAAAAAAAACAAGATAGTATGTGTAAAATAACTTATTATACCCCTAATAGAAATTCAACATTTGAAGGTTAAATAAAACTTTATTATAATCTCATTTATTCGGTATTTTACATTTATAATCAGATTTCTACTAAGGACCGTACTACACTAAAATATTCAATTTTTGATGCAGTGCAACGATGTGTAAAAGCGAGTTTTGTGCGTACGACAATAAAAATACTCTACTCATGTAAAAAATTATTTTTTACGCATTAGTAATGAAATATTTGCGAGTTGTACGTAGTTTTAGAGCACAATGAAAAGTACGATGGTTTACGCATTTATACAAAACTATGCGTGAATTCGAGTTTTAGTTATCATATACATAAAAATAAATATTTTAAAGAGTTTTATCAATAATGTGTTGAATTAAATATGCCAATGAGTTTTACGCATAATGCGTAAAATTTAATATTTCTTCATAAACTATAATAAGAGAAAATTTTAATTTTAATATATGCACAATTAATGTACAGTTACAAATGGTCTTCGCGGCACATCAATTTTTGGATTCATTTGAATTTTTTTGTGATTATTCTTTCAAGTAATTGTTTAAACTTTACGCAGGCTTTTTATTTTTTTAACAGTGTTTTTGTTTATTAGATAAAAAATAATTTAATAAATAGTACAATGTACATGAAATATTGTTATTTTTGCATAAAAAAAGTAAATTCAGAATAACATATGTTTTTTAATAAACAAAATAATATTAAATTAAAAAAAGCCTGTGTAAAGTTTAAACAACTACTTGAAAGAATAATCAGAAAAAAGGCCTGAGATGGCTCGGTCGGTAGGGTGTCGGGCTCGTAATCTGGAGGTCCCAGGTTCGATTCCCGGCCCGGCCGATTGATACAAGCACCACTGGCGAATGTATTTTCAACAAGTGCTTTCTCCAAGACATCGTATGACCTCCGTCGCTGATTAGCACCGGTTTGGGAGCATAAAAAAAGCGACGTTAAAATAAAAAAGAAAATAAAAAAAAAAATAATCAGAAAAAAATTTCTAATATATCCAAAATCTGATGTGCCACAAGGATCATTTGCCATCAAACACATATTTTTTTCATTTTTCTGCATTACTTTGGTTAAAATGATTCTGTCTTACTGAAAATTTCCAAAAAATTATATATTTTTACTACAAAAATACAACAAAAATTTTAGCTCATTAAGTTGAAAAGCAAAAAAATTTTTTTTTATTTTCTTTACTTTACTCTATACCTTTAAATCACCCAAATACACCAAACAAAATCAACGTCGCTTCAACATAATACCTTTTGAAATCAATCAACAGATCCATTTACATAATTCTCTCAGCACCACCTAACCTACAAAATCCAATATAACAGAGGAACATAATTCTCAAGGATCACGTGGATGTATCTTGAAATTTCCAGGCAATCTAGTGTTCTCGTTCACCGCGGGCATAACGACCCTCCTCTTCCTCAAACTCGCAAGGCAGTGGCCGGTTTTCGCGGTCTCCTGGGAAAACATGGAACGGGAATTGGCTGCAAGGCATCATCCACGTACCTCCACCTCGATAAATCTCGCTTTAAAATTTAAAATTCTCAGCGTCGTTGTCATGGTTCTCGCGTTAGGTATACAGATATTTTTTATCTTTTTAAATATGTGCGGCTGGAATTTTTCTGTTAAGAAGATATTTTTTTTAATCTTTTATACGAGTGCGAAATTTCTTTGAAGAATTTATAGAGATTGTTTTTATACTTTGTGATGGGTGTAAAATGAGACTTATTGGAATTATTGTTTTTCTTAAATGTTCATTTGTTTTTAGGTTTTTACAAACGTATAATATTTTAAATTCGTGGTATATAATTTAGAAAATTATGCAGTGTTGAAATATGATATATCAGTTATAATATTACATTAATTTAAAGGAAATAAGAAGAGAAAATTAGTACGAAATAATTTTTCAAAAACGCGTTTTTTGAAAAAATTATCGATTAAAAAAGGATATTTTATTAAATTTGATTTTAAAAGATTTTAAAAAGAAAATAATTTTGAGTAAATAGCCTTTTAATAAACAGGGTAGCTCTTTTTTCAAAAATCTGGTTGTTAATTGGTAAAAATATTTTCTTAATAAAATTTAGTTTAAATAAAGCCAGTCTATTCGGAGAATTTCCTTTGAAAACCGTGTTACGAAAGAAATTTTTCATTAAAAATTGATTTTCACAATATTTTTCTTCAATAGCTGGGTTTCGAAAAAAATTTTTTCAAAATATTGTTTTTATGCTTTATTGTTTAAAAAAAAAGAAAATACTTAAAATTTTTACACACTCATAGTGGAGCATACACTGTCGATACTATCCGGTTACGTGAGCGCCTTAGAATGCGCGAGTCTTCGGGGTAACACCGACATTCTCGCCACTTATTTTTCCCTACAATTTCCGCAGGTATTTAAAAATACTAATACACAATCCCTCGATCGCCATTAACGATAATAAATATTTTTTTTTAATCAACAGATGTTCACCGAATCCAATTTTGCATCCTGGAAGGGATTCGTCGTGCAGTTCGTCAATTTTTTGAGTACATTCTCCTGGAACTTTATGGATCTTTTTCTCATCCTGGTCAGCGTTGCTTTGACCGATCAATTCCGGCAATTGAATCAAAGATTGTATTCGATCAAGGGGAAGGTATATATAACGTCTCTTTGTATTTTTTTTGTAGATCTTCTGTTTGTGTTTGTTGCCTGTAAATTTTTTTTTAAAACACGAAAATGTGAGAATTGCACGTAAACGGCTAACAATGAATTTAGCACTGTTTCATTGTAAAGGCGATGCCGGAATGGTGGTGGGCCGAGGCGAGGATCGACTTCAATCGATTGGCTACGATGACGCGACGCGTCGATTCACAGATATCCGACATCGTTTTGTTGTCCTTCTCGACGAATCTTTATTTCATCTGCATTCAGTTACTTAACTCTTTCAAGTAATATTTGTCATGAAATTGTTTAATTAATCCATATCTCTACTTTACCGATCGAGCAATTGAAAGAATTTATAAAATTCTAAGTGTTAATTATCCTTTGTTTACTAATATTCCATTAGTATATGAAAAATTTGAAATTAATTTTTGAGAAATCTCTTATTTTTTTGAGATTATTTTCAGAGAGCATTAATTGTAAATGTATAATAATATCGGTCTCTCCGAACAAATGCTTTACCTTTTTAGATTATTGCAGGCCTATCGTACTCTTTGTCCACTATGGTTGGTGGAATTTCCAGAGCACGGCCTTTTAAAATAATTAAAGGCGTTTCGTCCTCGATCTCCAGTTTGGACTCCTCAGTAAGGAACTGGAGATCTTACCTTAGACGCCTGTCGCAAGATGATATGCGACGCCAGCAAGATGTTCTCGCGGCTATATATATAGATAGGCCTGCAATAATCTAAAAGTAAAGCATTTGGTTCGGATGAGAGACCGATTATTATTATACATATACTATTACCGAACGTTAAATTTTGTAACAAATAACTCGCGATACGGTCTAAAAATTCGCGCTCTGGCTGGTGGCTTTTCCCACCACAGAGGGAGGACGACTATCTCTCTACACTCGTTGGAGAGATCGTCGTCTGTTTTCTATATATATAGCCGCAGCATCTTGCTGGCGTCGCATATCATCTTGCGACAGCGTCTAAGGTAAGATCTCCAGTTCCTTACTGAGGAGTCCAAACTGGAGATCGAGGACGAAACGCCTTTAATTATTTTAAAGGCCGTGCTCTGGGAAATTCCACCAACCATAGTGGACAAAGAGTACGATAGGCCTGCAATAATCTAAAAATAAGCATTTGGTTCGGAGAGACCGATATTATTATACATATACATTTACCGAACGTTAAAATTTTGTAACAAATAACTCGCGATACGGTCTAAAAATTCGCGCTCTGGCTGGTGGCTTTCCCACCACCAGAGGGAGACGACTATCTCTCTACACTCGTTGGAGAGATCTAATTGATTAAAAAAGGATATTTTATTAAATTTGATTTTAAAAAGAAAAAAATTTTGAGTAAATAGCCTTTTGATATACAGGGTATCTCTTTTTTCAAAAATCTGGTTGTTAATTGGTAAAAATATTTTCTTAATAAAATTTATTTTTAAAAAAAGCCAGTCTATTCGGAGAATTTCCTTTGAAAACCGTGTTACGAAAGAAATTTTTCATTAAAAATTGATTTTCATAATGTTTTTCTTCAATAGCTGGGTTTCGAAAAAAAATTTTTTCAAAATATTGTTTTTATGCTTTATTGTTTTAAAAAAAATTCTTAAAATCTTTTACACACTCATAGTGGAGCATACATTGTCGATACTATCCGGTTACGTGAGCGCCTTAGAATGCGCGAGTCTTCGGGGTAACACCGACATTCTCGCCACTTATTTTTCCCTACAATTTCCGCAGGTATTTAAAAATATTAATACACAATCCCTCGATTGCCATTAACGATAATAAATATTTTTTTTTAATCAACAGATGTTCACCGAATCCAATTTTGCATCCTGGAAAGGATTCGTCGTGCAGTTCGTCAATTTTTTGAGTACATTCTCCTGGAACTTTATGGATCTTTTTCTCATCCTGGTCAGCGTTGCTTTGACTGATCAATTCCGGCAATTGAATCAAAGATTGTATTCGATCAAGGGGAAGGTATATATAACGTCTCTTTGTATTTTTTTGTAGATCTTCCGTTTGTGTTTGCCTGTAAATTTTTTTTTTTAAACACGAAAATGTGAGAATTGCACGGAAACGGCTAACAAAGAATTTAGCACTGTTTCATTGTAAAGGCGATGCCGGAATGGTGGTGGGCCGAGGCGAGGATCGACTTCAATCGATTGGCTACGATGACGCGACGCGTGGATTCACAGATATCCGACATCGTTTTGTTGTCCTTCTCGACGAATCTTTATTTCATCTGCATTCAGTTACTTAACTCTTTCAAGTAATATTTGTCATGAAATTGTTTAATTAATCCATATCTCTACTTTACCGATCGAGCAATTGAAAGAATTTATAAAATTCTAAGTGTTAATTATCCTTTGTTTACTAATATTCCATTAGTATATGAAAAATTTGAAATTAATTTTTGAGAAATCTCTTATTTTTTTGAGGTTATTTTCAGAGAGCATTAATTTGTAAAATTTAAAACTTCGTTGCCCTTTGCACGAAATTTGTTATTATTTTTTCACAAAAATTAATGTATTTCTGTCTAAAGTATGATATACTAACATCTCATTTTTAATAATGTTAAGTGTAGGTCTATTATATATTTTTTTATTTATCTTCAGTCGGTAAGGTAGAAATTATAAAAATTAAACCCCCTTAAAAACATTGAAATTTTAATTGTTAAATTATTTTTTGTAGACCAATGCCAAATGCAATTCAAACGGTATACTTCTGTTTTTCTTTTGGTTTTCTTCTATCGAGGACAGCTGCAGTTTCGTTGTACGCGGCTACGGTACACGATGAATCTCTTTTACCAGCACCAATATTGTACAGTGTTTGCAGTTCGAGCTATTCGACAGAAGTAAATATCTTACATCATTCCGAATATTTTTTTTAATCTATTAATCATTTTAGAATTGTATTTGGAATTATAATGTTAATCGTAAATCCGAATTTCCCGCCATTGTAATATTTATAAATAATTGAAGAGTAAAACAAAGAGAATGTTCGAATCTGTCATTTTAAATTTAAAGTTTCAATTAATTCTTATCGTTAATGCGTTAGATTAATTATTTTGTAATATATCCTAACCTATAAATCAAATGAATTAGTAAATTCGTCGAATTAATTAATTAAAAGAAAAGCTTTAAAAAATAAAATATTTATTAAACTATCAGGGTATAACGTTTACCTTATTTTAAACCATATATTCTTGTTGAAATTTAATAATTTTGAGGTTAACCGAAAATATAAATTTGCTATAATGTTGATATTTTACAATAAACTCGACATTTTATCGTCTTATACTCTATATATACGTTCAAATTTCTTTTAAGGTTAGATTTATTTTTCTTCACAAAAATTAATCCGTTATCGTTTACAAGCAATTTCATCACGTATGTAACTATAATGTCGATAATTCTTATTAAAAAAAAAAACGCGGGAAATTTAAATTTTAAATATGTACCCCTTCATAAAAGTTCAAAACTTGATAAGCAAAATTTAATAAATTATGCTCAACAGGTCCGCAGATTCTTAACCCAAGTGACAACCGATCACATAAGCCTAACGGGAATGAAATTTTTTTCCATTACACGAAGTTTGATACTGACAGTAAGTACGTTTGTAAGTACATTCGCTTAAACACCATATATCCAATACCAAAAAAAAGAAAATTCGATCATTACGACTAGAAAATCAAATATGTCGTATTAATCGCCTTTTCTTTATTAAAAAAAGTAATATTAATAAAAAATAAAAATGACAATTTTGTTACTAGGTCGCCGGTACGATTGTGACGTACGAATTGGTCCTAGTGCAATTCAACGCGGTGCAAACTGATCATCAACAACAAGACTCTAACATCACGAGAGTTTGCGAGGTGAAGTGACGTTTCTCTCTCTCTTTTTTATTATAAAAGACACTAATAAGGAAAAAAATCTAAGCACTACTTAAACATCTATCGTCACGGCATGTATTGTGACAGTAATTATGTAATTATGACATTATGAACATGTATTATAGGAGCTTAGCTCACTTATACGTACATTGAGACATTCACAGCGAAGAAAAAAAGTTGAAGAATATTCTAAGCATTATACAAGCTTGTAGTATATTATCACAACACATTTATGACAGTATTGTGATATATATATGTATTATAACTATAATATGACAGTTTATACATGTATTATGACAGCTTAGCACGCGTACATTTCTTTGACACTCACACACAAAAAAAACAAAAAATAATGCTAAGCACTAATAAAACACGTATCGTCACGGCACGTATTATGACAGTAAATATGTATCATGACAGTAATAATGTATATTAAGAGTTACCTTAAATATGTACATTGACACTCACAAAAACTAAATAAAACAAAAAATTTAAGCACTATTGAAATAGTATTGTCAGTACACGTATCATAACAGTATTGTGACAGAATACAGTTTCAACATATCACTTGCAACAAAAAAAAACGAACATACAATGTTAAGTATTATTCAAACACGCATTGTAATAGCATGTATTATGACAGTAAATATGTATATTGACAGTAAAAATGTATTATAAGCGTCACATACATTCGCACACACACACAAAGAAAACAAAATAAATACAACGAGAGCATGCTTCTTTTTTAATTACTCAATAAAATTGTGTCTTATATTTTAGAAAATTTTGCACACACTGTAGTTTAATGAAAAGAACAAAATGTCGGCGTCGGCAGCGAAAAGTACCATTTTTGTTTCAGTATCAGGATTTGACAGACGCCAAAATTCAAGATTTTTGAAAAAGACGATGTTGGAACGTTATAAAGATTGCAAAGTTGTAAAAGAAAAAAAATTAAATTCCTGTATTATTCTTTATATTATATTATTCAGTTATAAAATAAATATCGATTGATTGAAATCAAGTTGAAAAAATTTGAAATCAATTGTGAAATATTTTGCAATCAATTATGAAATATTTGAAATTTGCAGTAGGTTCCGAAATCATATTTTTATAGTAATAATTTGGTGTATGCAATAATGTTTTGTGTAATAAGAAAATCAGTTATTTAATATTTTTAATCTGGGATTCATAGCAAATTTAAACTGCTACTCGTAGACTTGTTTCAACTACTTGTGCAATAGTTTCAAAACAATGGAGAGGTTATTCAATATGTAAAATCATTATAAATAATATTTTTAATTTATATAAAAAGACGGAAAATCAATTTTATTTCAATATATTTGCAACAATTGAAATCACATGAGTAATTATAAACTATTTTGAATTTGTTTAAAGACATTGAAAATCATTTACAATTATTTGCGCTTATTTGTAATCGATTAAAAATTAATTTGAATTCAATGTTTATATAAATTCAAATCATTGAAATAATTTGCAAACATGTAATATCATTTGTAATCAATTAAAAATAATTTGAATTATTTGTTCACATCATAAGAAAACAATAAAATAGTTGATAATTTCAATTAAATGTATATGTTCAAAATCATTGTATAATAAAAAAAATAATTCGAGATAATAAAAAATTGATCAAAATAATTTGTGATCATTTAAATAGTTTGAAAACGTCTATAATATTGAATTAATAAAATTTAATTAATTTGCAATCACGTGCACTTAATTGCAACCAAGTAAATGTAATTTGAATATTCATATCATTTAACTCACTTCCATTCATTTGCAACTTTTTGGAATCACTAGAGAATAAATTTTAAATCAATGTTCATGTGAGTTGGAAAGCATTACAATAATTTGAAAATATATGAATAATGTGAAAACAAGTAATAATTTTAAACTCATTTGGAATCAATGTCACTTACTTGCAATCAATGAAAAATAAATTTTATTTTTAATGCTGATATGGTTGAAATACATTCGAAGTCATAGTAAAATAATTTGAAATCATGTAAAATCATTCAACTTATTGATAGTCGTTTGCAATTATTTATAATCAGTTGAAATACATCTTTGATCAAGATTCGTATTTCTGGAAATCATTGGAATAATTCAAAATTAGTAAAATATTTTTTACTTATTTGCAATTGATTTCAATTATCATATTATTTCTTCAATACAATTATTTAAAACCATTAAAATAATTTTTTGAAATCGCGTAGTATTATTTAACTCATTTGCAATAATTTGCAACTAGTTGAAATCGATTTAAAAATAATTATAAATCCTTTGATATAGTTTTGTCACTTATTTTGGGGCGAGTTGCTTCTTGAGCGTGGACAGTTCCTATACAAATACGGAATAGGTAAAAAAAGCTGATTAAAAAAAACAGTATTTACACTAATAATAAATATATAAATAAATTAATTTAATTTATATTACATTGTATTCTTCGTAAGAAAAATGCATCGATAAAACATTGTCCGTCTGTACTATATAAAACATCACAAAATAATAAATAAAAAATTGTTTCTTATCGACTTCTCTCTTCTTTCAACACTATAAATGATATATCCCCTCAAAAAATTTCAATCGGAATCATCGTCTCGTTGAAGGGCAACATTGAACTGTAGCAAAACGACTTCGTAAGTGACAATGGCTCCAGCGACCTGTAGATATGAAACAAGGTAAAGTGAGAATGAGGGCACTATGATTAATTTCCTATCAATTTTTATTTCTACGTACAGCGAGCATGAAATTCCGAGTTATGGAGAAAAATCGATGACCAGTTAATGCGACATCGTCGGTCGCTATTTGTTGTTGCAGCCGTTGAGCCTAGAAAAATATTTGTTTTCGATATTATTATAAACTTCGAAATGCAAAAATGCAAATTAGAAAAATAACTTACTTACCTCTATGCAGTAATTAATCGATGGGCAATTGTACATAACGGGTAAGATGACTTTGCACTGATCGTTGATACGTGCTGTTAACAGTGTCACAGCTGTCGTGCGACCGATCAAAAACATGAACGAGCCAAAGAAGTATATAGAATTGATGATTGGATTCTCGGAACTGCTTGGGCTAAATTTGATTAATGTAATTAAAAATTGAAATTTTTAAAAAGATAAAAATTAATTAAATAATGAAAGCAAGATTAAAAAAAAAAAAATAATTAAATAGAATAATAACAAAATTTTAATATTAAAAATAAGATAATAAAGCACGATTATAAAAATTAAAAAAATATAAAATTGTTATAATAATTATATAAGATAAAAATATATAAAAAATAAATTAATTAAACTCATTATAAATTATAAAAATTAAATAAATATTTGTACACTTACGATAATCCGTTTAACAGTTGCAGGCAAATGAAATATATGTTATTGGCGAACGATAAGAGTATTATCCCCGATATTTCGTCGTCCACTTTTTTCACGAGTGCGCTTAGTACGGCGTAACATTCCCGAAGCTCGTGCCAATCTGCAACGCTCAATTGCGTTGGCGAAATTCCAGTGATTCGCGAATTTAAATGCTTGTATCGCTCGGCGATCCCTGTTGATACCTAAAATTTTGTTTATTTGCAATAACGATCACCGTTTGTCTTTTTTAATTAAAATTTTTAAACTGTAAGTTTCTTTTCAATTAATATTTTACTTATGGAGTTTTCTTACCAGCATTATAAATAGATCGGTGAAATTCCACGTGAATGTTGCGATTTTACTGATGACGAATATGAAGAGTCCTAGTGTAAAGTTGTAATCGACTGCAGGAAAAGAGAAAGTTTTTAGTTTACTTTTAAAATGTTGATTTAAATAATGGTGTTTGTTAATTTAAGTTTCCCGCGCATTTTACTATCAATATTTAAAATTTAAGTTAGAATATTTAAAAACAATTTAATTAACATATAATTATAATAAATTAATTCAAAGATTACTGGGTAATAAAATGTTATAATGACACTGTTCGTATGGTGAAAATTACGATTAAAATTCAAAAATATGAAATGCGAAATGCGAGGGGAATTTGAATTATTAAATAAAATTTTATTATAACTAAGAAAAAAATACACATGATAAATTATTGACAGAAAGATTCTCCTTATTTCGTAAAAAAACTAATACAGTTTTATTATTATAATAATTGAAAATCTAAAATCACGTAAATTATTTAAATAACTTTGTCATTCTTTTTACTGCATAAATACAAATTTTAGATTACCGTAACGCTAGAGTAAATTCTTATTATTATTATTTTTAATTTGAGAATTTTGTAATTAATTTAAACTACTTTTTATATTAATTTTTCTTTTTATTAAACGACTAATTTTTTATTTAAAAAACATTTCATACAAATTCTTTGATTTCTCTTAGAACCCTAAAGTCATGATACTTTTCCTTACATCTTCACCAAAAACTGATACATTTCTTTTAAAAATCAAAGCGCGGGAAATTTGAATTAGTAATTAATTTTAACATTTTTTAAATAATTAACAAAAATTTCGTTTTCCTCGTATACGACAAAGAAATACACATAACAATATTTGATTTACTGTTTCTTATGATGAATCGATGCGATTTGTTCGTATAGACAATCAGAAAATCTTCGAGAGTATTGTTTCCTTTCCACATATCTAATGGCGTGTTGTTGATCATACTTAGAATGTGTTCGAGTAACGCGAGCGACAAGATCGATCCGGCTATCAATTTGAATCTCCATCGGAGTATAGGTTTTTTACATTTTGTATCACCTCCGCTGTATGTACAAAAAATATATTTTATTTCTTTTCTTTTTTAGATACATAATTTATTATATTACTTTATGTAATATTTATTTTAAAGAAAATTATTCTCCCATTATAATTAAAAAATTTTTAATTATCAAACGTTAACTTAAATTATATGATTCAGCTAAAATAATCTTAGCAAGTAATGAATATAGCAATATTAACTTCTATTTTTATAAGTAAATTATAAATGATTACAAATTAAATAAAATAAAAAAATTTGGCACTCATCCTGATTTATAATCACCCCCGTAAATGACTATTGGAACCCTGAAAAAATTTAAATTATTATAAAGTAAAGAATTTAAAATTCTGTATCAAACAAGTCATTATCTATGATATTTTAAATACGTGGTAAAATTTCATATAATTCAAAAATGTACTTAAGTAGTTTAACAATAGAAAAAATCCATATCCAAATATAATAAATTCTTCTAAAATTCAACAAATAAACTAAAAATTTAAGACATATTAATCACAAAAATCATATTTTTTTTCAAAGCAACTATTCAACTTCGTAATTAAAAATAAATACTATTGAGCATATAAACGTAACAAATAATAATATAAAACTAACTCAAAATTGATTAAACAAATTCAATTTAAAAATATATACTGCATGTATATCCCATTAATTATTAAAAAATAATCGCAGTACACTCGATCTCGTTAATTTTCAATTGCGTATATATATCCATGTTATACGCGCGCGCGTACACACACACACACAAACACGCAAATATATTTTTTATTCACTCGGGATTACGTGCCTCATGCACGTGTGTATTATAATGCGCAAAGATAACCAGCGATCGTGAATCGTAAGCGCATTGGATTAAACAGAGTATACATGTATATATACGTATATCAAGCCTCAATTTTCATGATTACATGTGTGATTCTATCCATCCTACAGAAAATATCTCTATATGTGTATTTATTGGTACTTTTATTTATCATTATTATTATTTTCTTTTTTATGAATACAGGATTATATTTGGGTGTTACAGTATATAGATTAGGTACGAGAAAGAATAAAAAATTAATTGTAAGAAAGGGAAGATAATAAATAATTGAATATAATAAAAAAATTGGTTCTTATAGGTGCTTATAAGCGTACATTAATATTGGAATCTTGAAAAAATTTTTTTAATTATTATTAAGTAAAAGGATTGATATCACTATCATGACGAAACTATCTCGTCAATTTGAATTAAAGGGATGTCGAACCTTAACCCAATAACCCAATAACCCTAAAATAGCTGATTTCTTAATTTTTTTTTTAATGTAATGGGGTTCAATTTTTAAAAAGTGGACACTGTCAGGCCCTTGGACTTGCTGTACAACAATACAATTTTTAGTTAAAAATATTAAAATGCTATTAGGTTAGAAATATTGCTATTTTTCGATTGAAAATAACCGACATAAGATTGCTTACTCAATTATAATTAAAAAAATTATTTTTTTTAAAAATCGAACAGTCAGGCCCTTTTAAATTCTTAAAACTCTCTCAGTGAATATTTCAGATTTTTAAATTATTTTTTTTGTACGAAATTTTTGGGTTGGAAAGGGCAGATCCCTGTAATTTGGGTCCCAAATGTCCTTAAATAACTCTAAAGTTTTTAAAGTACTTAAAAGAAATGTTTAGATTCAGAATTAAATTGATAATTTAAAAGGTAATTACGTTCCTGTTAAATTTTTATAATAAAAAAAGGTTTAAAATTGAGAATTTTAATTTATTAATTTATTAGCTCTTATGGGGAAACCCTGAAAGGTCTGAAAAATCTAATAATGTCAGACTCTTATATTTGCTTTAAACAATAAGTACAAATTTAAAAAAAATTTTTAATTGTTAACATCAATATAATTTTCGTATCGGAAATAGTGCTTATTATAAATTACCGGCCATGTCGTGTTTATTTAAAATTAATTGGAAAAATTTTCTCTTTAAAAATCTTAAAGTCAGACTGTCTATTGTGTTTTAAAGAATCTTTTTGAATTTGTCCAGATTTTTAATTTAATATTTTGAACATGATTCTTAAGGTCGAAAAGGTAGATACTCGTAATCTAGGTCCAATAAGTCCTTACGGAGAAGTCAGATTTACATCCGTAAAGTAAAGAAATTTTTTATAATAATGATCACTATCTGGATTATGAAAATTGAAACGATATCAACTTGTACTATTCGAAAATACTATTATTTCTAGTACCGTGGAAAATTAAAAAAAAAATTAATTAATTAAATTGACAGAAATAGAGGTTAAATTATGAAAATCAGGTCGGAGCTAGCGTTTTTATCGATATATAGAAATGATATTGTAGATATTTATAGATATATAGAGGAATATTGTGTGTGGGTGTGTGTATTTTGTTTTCATAATTGTAGATTTTTAAATCGAATTGTCAATTTCTTATTTTTTATTAAGGAAGTGAAAATGTTCTTCACCTATCGATCAGTCGCTCCATAGCTCGCCAATCGTATTGAATTGCGATCCATCTGCGACAAAGTCGTAAAAACAGATAGTTCCCGAATAGGCTGTTACCGTAAAACACCGCACCGACCGTAGCGTCGGCGATTCCACCTGAAAATTTTATTGGAAATTATTTTTATAATGACATTGTTTTAATAAAAAATTTATGTTACAAAAATATTTTTTTAGTTTATTTGTCGGACTCTGAAATAATAATTTTTCTTTTTATTTTTTTAAAGGTAAAGTAGAATTTATCGAAAATCGGTTAAAGTTAGGCTTTGTATTTGTTTTAAAGGTACGTTAAAGTTAATTTTTACCGACGAGTGAATATAGGTCAAAAAAGAATTTTAATTAAATAAATACGTTTGAGTAATATTATCTATCACTGAGTGAAATTTCAATAAAAACTATTGATTCAATTTTTTTAAACAATATGTATTGTAATTTATATATGAAATTTAGCACAGTGATAGATATAATATTGAAACGAAGGGTAATAACGTGTTGGTTTTTCACAATTTAAAAAGTCAATCAATAAAAAATTTCAATTTTTCGCGCCAAACTTACCGATCGAGAATAACAATTTTAGCAAAAATAATATAATATTATATATTAAAATTTAAACAATATCTGAAGAACACTGACCTTTGATATAATGCAATATATAATTATGCAAAGTTTCAAGATGATTGGTCAAGTATGTGCTGAGATCAACTGTTTTAAAAATTTTTGTTGAAATCTGCTGTTATCTAAATATTTAAAACAGTTGATCTGAGCAAATACTTGATCAATCATCGTGAAATTTTCCATTATTATAGACTGCATATATCGAAAGGCAGTGTTCTTGTAATTGCTTACATTGTAATCTAAAACATTACTTTTTCCAAAAATTGCACTTCTCAGTCGGTAACATCAGACGCGGGAAATTCAAATTATTTTATTATTTTTGACATACCTTTTTTCAGATTTTTAAATCAAGAATTTAAATAAAATTTTTCGTTATCAAAAATAGCTCATTTTTTAAATTTTTCGACATCTAACTTGATCTGTCAGGACCTCCAAAATGTTTATTAAACTTGCTTTCTGATTCTTTCCAGATTTTTAATCTAATATTCTAAACATAATTCATGGATTAGAAAACGTAAATACCTGTATTTGGGCCTGACATCCCTTTCAAGTTTATTTTTCTATTATTCTCGTTAAGCTTTTTATCAATAATTATATTTGTTGTTAAATGTTTACTATAAAATGATGTTTACTATGTAAATGATTATTGGTCACTTTTTCGATTTTATTATGACTTATATTTTTATTAAATTGTTAAAAATGAAGAAATATTTTTCATGAAATTTGTCGGTCAAAGGTAATTTAGTGAAGAAAAATACATATTTGTATTTTATCGTAGAAAAATTAATTTAACTTTATTTAATAATTATCATTCGTTTAAATCTATAAACGTACTTATTTACATTTATCGGTTTTAATTGACTATTTTCTCAAATTTATCTAAACAAATATAAAAAAAATATATAAACATTCTTTTAGTGAAATAATAACCATTGACGTATATGTTTGATAAATAAATGCGCTCTTAAAACAATCTTATTTCATCTCTGAAAAATCTTATAGGTAGATATGAAAATATTTTTTTTAAATTGCTAAATATATTTATTGTGAGTATATATACATGTTTCGTTTAACTAATTAAATATTTATTTATTACTCATTATAAAATTTTATTTTAAAGTCTATTATTTTTTGTTTCTCTGTAACAATAATTCATTTTATATTATCATAATAAATATTTTAATAAAAATTAAAAAAGTAATTGGTACAAATATTTTATTAAAAAATCAGTAAATTCTTTCTTTTTCTCAATACCAACTATTGTTACTATTATTTTATTAATAATTAAAAATTCGTAATTCGTATAATAATATGTTCGTTACCACAAAAATTATATTAATAAACAACAATATATAAAACTTCTTTAAATCATTTATTATAAATTAACATCGACTAAAATAAAATAAATTATTTCTCCATAATTAGAAACTAAAAAGAAAACTATATAGAATCAATATTATCGATGAATCATCCAATAAATAGACTATCTGTTATATCAACATTTACTTATATATATATATACATTGAAGGTTTCGTATATACCATAATGATTAAATGTATCTTTTAAATCCACAGAGACTATATCTAATGTTCTTTCTAAATTTAAATTGCACAATAATAATCTGAAAACCGTATCCATTGTTTACCATTCGAAAAAAAGATAAAATAAACGTTTACATTATGTATAAAATTTCAAAGCATACAGTATCTCCAACTTTCGATTCCCGAGGCTGGTGTTTAAATTGAAGTAAATAAAATTTTATTCCTGCAATGTACTTAATTTAATTCATTTAACTCATATAATCATCCATTTTATTTAATTGATTTATTTTATTTTATTTGTTTATTTTATATTTATTTGAATTTTTTACTTTAATAATGCACTAAAATCCATAAAGATATAACACATCGGTGTACACAAATTAAATTAAAATTTTAGTAAAAAAAAAACCTTATTTATTGAAATTACTATTTTTTTCTAACTTTTTCATTTTAGATTTTTATATTCAGATTTAACATTATCACTTTAAAAAAAATAAGAAAATCCATTAAAAATATTATGTGTCTTTGATATAAAATTGTGGAAGCGTATTTTATATATAGGTGTTTATAAGGAAATATTACACTCACCTTTCGTTTGAAAGCTATTAGCGTTAAGAGTTTTTAATAAATGAATAAAAGATATCGATGTCATGACGCTTATTCCAAACATTACAAAGTACGAGTATATTACGCGTGGTCCAAATCTACGAAATGTAAATTTATTTATAGACTCGTCGCGGATATTGTTGATCGGTAGGATGCCGAAAAATTGGGCTATTAGGAGGACCGTTCCGATAGCACGGTGGAAGCATTGCGGGTCCTGAAAAAATAGAATTATAAAAAAAATGATATGTCATTCGTAATATAAAAATTAATTTCAAATACTATGGAAAAATTAATTGTCGTTAAAAAACTGTATACAAGGAAAATAATTTATACATTTACAAAACATTTAAAAATTAGATGTAATTCGTTTTTATAAACAAAATTGAATTTATTAAAAAAATAATGAAAAAAAAGTTTAAAAACCTTCTAATTTAAATATTTTTGTATTGTTAAACGTTGGAATGCATATTATTAAAATTATTTAAGAAACTTTTGATAAGAAAGAATAATATAATTGATATATAGCGTGATTACGATACACTTTTATTACGAATTTGTTACTTTTAATTAAGTGGAACAATCGTTTATGTACGCTATGCACTTTTACTCATTATATGATAATTAATATACTGGCAATTAATAAAGAAAAAACATTTTTTTATTTTCACTATTATTTAATTAGTAAATAAAATATTTATCAGTTTATTAACATTATCACTCAATGCAGAATTTTCATCTTTTATTTAACATCTGCCTATCAGTACTTTTTTCGAAATTTTATTTTACTGTTTAAATAACACTGCCAATTAAAACAAATATACAATTTGTTTTAATCAATACTGTCAACTAATAAAAAAAAATTTTTCATGAACACTGCCAATTAATACAAAGAAGTTTCTTTTTTAATACTACTATCAATAATTAGACAATTCTCCACTTTAATACTGTGTGAAATATCGCAAAAACATTTTTTTGCAAATTTGTTTTTATTTCCACTGCCAAATAACACAAAAAATTTTGTTCATTTGATACTGCCAATTGTTTTTAACTTTTTATATGCCTTTGCCAATTAGTAGAAAAAATTTTTGGATTAAGCTACTATTAAACAAATGAAAATTTTGTCAATTGGCATAAAATGATATGACAATTAACCATAGAGATATTACATATAGAGTGGGTAAGTCATAGGAGCGCGTATAAGTGAAAACGTCTTAACGATAGAAAGAGAAGAAACATCGGAAGGCCCTCTCCATCCTTGTCTGTTGACGCATGCGCAAAACAGATCTGAATGTGATTGGCTGCTTCATGCTATCAACAAGAATTAAAAAATATGTTTTTTCCTTACCAAGACAGTCTGCATAATTAGTAATTAATAAAATAACATATTTAA
Source organism: Theocolax elegans (assembly GCA_026168455.1). NCBI lineage: Eukaryota > Metazoa > Arthropoda > Insecta > Hymenoptera > Cerocephalidae > Theocolax > Theocolax elegans. The sequence continues at coordinate 3,888,460 of CM047426.1, read as the reverse complement.
TTACCAATTAAGTAAACAAATTTAGTTATAATAAACTTTAATCTTTATTTACATAACCACAAGCTAATGTTCTTAATAATAATAATAAAAACAATAAAAAATAAAAATACATAACCACGTATAATAATCATGTATATAAATTTTATTTTATAATTATTCCATTCCGTGTAAACGTAAATTAAATAAAAAAGATCAAAAAAACAAAATTCTTGTAAAAAAAAATCATAAAAAGAGAAATTAATACATTTTATACAAATACTAAAAACAAATAACAATACATCAAATTAAAAAATAATACCTGTATAAATCATACATATGATAAATTTAATCGCAGAATACTTCAAACAAATATATTTTAATAATTTAATTTATATATTGTATTAAACTTATATACTACTTGTATAAATCTATCGCATGTAATATTAAATAAACTATATATTTTAATTTATAAAATAACCTCTAAATATTCTGCTGCTACTGAAGTTTTCTCCTGTCGCAAACATTTTACAAGATCTTTGAAATTTCCTATTTTTTTTTGTCTCCTATAATTTTTTTTACGTACTGCAGCGATTTGAGAATTTTTGCAAATTGTGTACCTCAAAAAACGTGACCATGCTTCATCTGAGATAAAATCTGCTCTTGAAATGCAGTTCATTTTCATTCCATCCATAAAGCGTACTTTCTTTTCGGACACACAATTTTTATCTTCATCCTGCATACGTTTCTAAAAATATAAAATCTTTTAAAATTTATTTTCTTTGAAACTCACTAATTTAAGTAAAAGTATAAAGTACCTTTTCAAAGAGATCTCCTTATTATTAATTGATTCTTCTTCATTATTTTGAGACGTTTCAACTTCATCCTTATTATCTAATAAAGATTCTGTTTTACATGGCTTTGCACAAATTATATTATTAAAGGTAGAGTTAGTAGCGTTGATATCTTCATTGGATTCAATTATATTAGGAATATATTCTGTTTGTTTTGATAACTCCATTTGCATCTTCTCGTTACTATTTGGCAAAGCAATAGTATTTGTTATATTGCACAACACTTTTGTACATCCAACATTTGGTATTGCATTTGATAAAAGCCTTCTAATGTGAGTGTAACCATCAGTTTTATGATATGAATAAGATTCAAAATGATCACTACATACTCTTGAATTAGTATTTACATAACCACAAGCTAATGTTCTTAATAATAATAATAAAAACAATAAAAAATAAAAATACATAACCACGTATAATAATCATGTATATAAATTTTATTTTATAATTATTCCATTCCGTGTAAACGTAAATTAAATAAAAAAGATCAAAAAAACAAAATTCTTGTAAAAAAAAATCATAAAAAGAGAAATTAATACATTTTATACAAATACTAAAAACAAATAACAATACATCAAATTAAAAATAATACCTGTATAAATCATACATATGATAAATTTAATCGCAGAATACTTCAAACAAATATATTTTAATAATTTAATTTATATATTGTATTAAACTTATATACTACTTGTATAAATCTATCGCATGTAATATTAAATAAACTATATATTTTAATTTATAAAATAACCTCTAAATATTCTGCTGCTACTGAAGTTTTCTCCTGTCGCAAACATTTTACAAGATCTTTGAAATTTCCTATTTTTTTTGTCTCCTATAATTTTTTTTACGTACTGCAGCGATTTGAGAATTTTTGCAAATTGTGTACCTCAAAAAACGTGACCATGCTTCATCTGAGATAAAATCTGCTCTTGAAATGCAGTTCATTTTCATTCCATCCATAAAGCGTACTTTCTTTTCGGACACACAATTTTTATCTTCATCCTGCATACGTTTTCTAAAAATATAAAATCTTTTAAAATTTATTTTTCTTTGAAACTCACTAATTTAAGTAAAAGTATAAAGTACCTTTTCAAAGAGATCTCCTTATTATTAATTGATTCTTCTTCATTATTTTGAGACGTTTCAACTTCATCCTTATTATCTAATAAAGATTCTGTTTTACATGGCTTTGCACAAATTATATTATTAAAGGTAGAGTTAGTAGCGTTGATATCTTCATTGGATTCAATTATATTAGGAATATATTCTGTTTGTTTTGATAACTCCATTTGCATCTTCTCGTTACTATTTGGCAAAGCAATAGTATTTGTTATATTGCACAACACTTTTGTACATCCAACATTTGGTATTGCATTTGATAAAAGCCTTCTAATGTGAGTGTAACCATCAGTTTTATGATATGAATAAGATTCAAAATGATCACTACATACTCTTGAATTAGTAGTTACAGAAGTTACTCCAGTAACCTGCTTCCATTTTTCTCTTAAATTAAGATTATTGGGAAATCTACAATTATACAAAACCATTATTCAACCAAACATTATTAAAACATGAGTGACTTTCTAAATAAACTAAATTCTAAATGCATATTTTCAAAATAATATGAGAAGTGAACAGTATTATACATATTGAACATATTTTGAAAACATTAGTTAAGTCTTATTAAGTGTGTTATACATAAATTACAATAAATTTATTCTTACTTGTGAAAGCTACGTGTGTCATCACCAGGAACAGGCTGCTTTTTACATACAACACAAGTTTTTGTCATGTTGTTAATAAAAAAACATTTATTTTAATTCATAAATTTACTTCATAAATTATAAAAAAAAGTTTAAAACCTTTTAATTTAAATATTTTTGTATTGTAAACGTTGGAATGCATATTATTTTTAAAATTATTTAAGAAACTTTTGATAAGAAAGAATAATATAATTGATATATAGCGTGATTACGATACACTTTTATTACGAATTTGTTACTTTTAATTAAGTGGAACAATCGTTTATGTACGCTATGCACTTTTACTCATTATATGATAATTAATATACTGGCAATTAATAAAGAAAAAACATTTTTTTATTTTCACTATTATTTAATTAGTAAATAAAATATTTATCAGTTTATTAACATTATCACTCAATGCAGAATTTTCATCTTTTATTTAACATCTGCCTATCAGTACTTTTTTCGAAATTTTATTTTACTGTTTAAATAACACTGCCAATTAAAACAAATATACAATTTGTTTTAATCAATACTGTCAACTAATATTAATATTATAACTATAACTATTAAGTAAAAAAGTAACTATTTATATTAGGTTATAAAGTCAATTTTTTCATCTTGTCTGTAGACTTGTATACAGCGCAGAGCGCGCATGCGCACCAACAGACAGAGACAGAGAGGGCCCCGCGATATTCTTTCTCTTTCTACCAATAGGACGAATTTTTCCTTGTCTCCCCTACTCTATATGTAATATCTCTATGCAATTAACACAAAAAATTTTTTTTTAATTAACACCAAACGAAAAAAAATTTTTGTTTTTAAATCAAACAATATTAGCCAATCAACTTACATCACAATTACTCGAATATCTCCGAGCAGACAAAACAGGTTTAGGTATGACAGGATACATTTTTAAAAAAATATTCGATTTCGTCGACGACTTGGCATTATGACTTTTGTAGCCCTTCGTATTTCTAAACAGCGACGACAGCATTTTACGACCCAAGCCTCTGCGTAGTTTTTTAGTACCATCGCGATAATCTACTGGTTTGACTTCGATCGTCATTACCTTCGCCAGTAAAATTAAAAAACAAATTATATTTTTATTACTTCGCTAATTATAAAACAAAGTATAATATTTATATATTTTATTTAAATAATTGTTTTTGTTTTTTTTTGGTCGACATAAAAAAAAAAGAAGAAAAATAAATGTAAACCTTTTTCCATCCTGTAACATTGATTTTTTTTTTCTCACTCTTAACATTTGCATTGCTTGTAATTGCACGAATTAACGTCTGTTTGACAGTACATATAATTATATTTAATTGTACGGGCGATTATATGCAATTCTTTGACACACAAATTTAAATGTGAAATAAAAGATGTAACTTACCTTGTCACCGATAATTAAATTTTTTAATTTATAAGCTTCATCCTCCTCGCGATTCATTAATATACTCGACGTTTTTATTTTACTATTTACTAATTGACTGTAAAATGGAAAATTTTGAGAAAAAAAAAATTTTTTTGAAGATACAGTTTTCAAGTGCTCCTTGTTGCTCCTTGTGTAAAATAAGACTGAAAGTTACCACGCGTCAAACGCTTGGAAGTCATGCGCCGCGTATTGTTCTATATATATATATTGTTCACACTGTATACATATACATGAATTTTTCACTTTTTTTTATTAAAGTTGATTTAAGAAATATCAATTTTTTTTTCAATATATACAGTTTCATACATGTTTTTTATCATGTTCAATGTGTCAGAGCATCTGATTTTTCTAAAAAAAAAGTTTAAAGTAAATACAAACATAGAGTGAATTATAATATATAACTATGAATTAGTTAGGTAAACGATAAAGTTTTATTTGTGTTGACGCACACTATTGAGTTGTTATTTTGATTGAGCCTGGTTAACAATGCAAATTGTCTTGTCGTTTTTTTTCCATTCATAAAATATATAAAGTAAATCGCGTGATCATGGATTTAAAACGCGATAGAGCTCTGAGAAATATTCATATAATTACATTTGTGTAGTTACATTCAATAAGAGTATGTGTACGAATAAAAACAAAGTGTTTTAATGCTTGACGATGGTTCTGTTTCATTTTGGATTCCTTTATGTATTCAAAATCTATGAAAGAAAGTTTTTATCAATAGTGGTTAATAGTACATTGATTTTTTTAGAAGATTATAGATGATTCTCTTCTTTGTTGTGTAGTTAAAATTGTTTTTGTATGCAAAATTGATTTGATGTTTTTATTAATAGTGGTTTAATAGTACATTGCTTATTTAACGGATTATCAATCATTCACTAAATTGATGGTAATGAACTTTTATTAACAATATTTTAATAAATATTGAGTTTTCAAAATGAATATCTATGATAATTTCATTAATTATATCATTGAATTTGCTTTTGTACTTCAAAATCGATGGTAGTAAATTTTTATCAATAATGGTTTAATAATACATCAATTTTTGACAATGATTATCAAGAGCAAAAAATTTGATCAATAGTCTATGAATTCACGCATTAATTTAAAATGTCTTTTTTATCATTTAATTGTAAGACAATACTTTATAAATTGTAAAGCAGAAAATTAGTTTCTATAAAATAATTTGTTTATAACAACAGTCATTCCACAAGTTTTATCATATAATGGTTCTACCAAACTCACATAAAAAATAAGTCCCATTTATAAATTTTCATCAATTAGGTTTTACAAAAGTTATTGATTTATTCAAGCTACTAAGATCATGTCACAATATATATTTATTTCTTAAATAAAAATGAATTATTACATATACTTAACAGAATAGTAACAATATTCAACTACCATATAGCTCTCTGAATACCTGACATTTTGTTATAATCAACCAAGTGACGGAAAATAAGTCTAGAAAATCTCCACCTATACACAGTACCATGTCCCCTAAATGTTATAACACAACGAGGTGTCAATTGTCTTAAAGCAGATTGTCGTGGGATTTTATCGAAACCTTTACTAGCTAACTCCTATTAAAAAAAAAGAAAAACATTAGCATAACATAAACATAACAGACTATTTCTATATGCATTTCTTACTTGTATCTCTGGTGGAAGAATGTTATTTCTTTTTATAGCAACTAGACGTAATCTTTCCTCTGCATATTTCTTAGCCAACTTTCTCCTATTCATATCACGTCTACCTCGTGTGTTAACCCATTTATTTCTCACTTGTTGCACCTTAATTAAAATCAACAATTAATATATGAATACAAGTAAAATTAAAAAAAGTACATTTGAATGACTTAACCTAAAAAAATTATTCCTATAAATATGTCAAACAAATAGTTCGTATTTAATTTTTTTTCTTAAAAAAATATGTATATACATATAAATATCGTGAATATTAAAAAAACTTACGTTACATTCTTTTAACGCACTACCCAAGCAAGATATTTTTGAAAACAATGAGGCTGTCGCCGCGAGAAGTGCCATTGTTAAAAGCGAACAGCTGATTACCACATTGGCGACCACAGCGCTCGAATCGTACAAAATTCAAAAATTTACGTTATATATACATTTTTAATTTACAAAAAAATACATGTAAACTCATCGTGCATGGAAAAAAATGTCCAATTTTTGGGAATCAGGATATACAAGCGACGCAAGGTTACATGAAAGAAAAAACCAATATGAAATGAATGTTTTCCATAGCTTCTTTATTTCGCGCTCAATCGTTAATACCATTTAATTGTATGTATGTACAGAGAACTGTCACAAACGAAAAAAAATTTTTTTTTTATATATATTCATATATATAAAAAAGAAAGTGAAAAAAAATTTTTTCAATATATATATAAATTATGTTTATAGTCATTATAATATCATCAATTGTTATCGTTTGATTTTTCTTTTATTATCGAAAAATATTTTCATGCATTCGGATAATTCAGATACATATTTGTTCCTTGATTATCAGACTCCAGAGTGTGGTTTTTTTTATTTGGAAGAGTTGTTTTTTTTTCTTCTTAAAAAAAAGAAACGGATAGCCGTTGAAGCATTCGTCATAGAAAATTTTTTTTTTATTAATATTTATCATTTAGCAGTCGTAGCCTCTCTCCGTAGTCAGAATGATCGAGGAAAGTAAAAATTTGAGAAAAAAAAATGATTGTTTAATAAAGAACAAAGTCGGCGAGTTTTCTCATATATACCAATTGTGCATGTACATCGGCGGTTATTTGGTTGTATATTTTTTTATATTATGTAGTATTTATACTGTTTTCTTTTTATTTTATTAAATGAATCGTCGTTCTTTTATAAAAATAATATTCCAGTTGAGAGAACGGTAAGAAATTCGAAACGACGCTAAGTGATTAAATAAAATAAAATCGACATTTATAAATTATTGTTGTATCATTTAAAAAATTATACGCATTGTGCGCCGACGATTTAAAAGTTAAAGAGAGAATAATAAAAGACAATTGTAACAACGAACTAGAATATATAAAAAAAATAAGATGCTTCTCGAGTATCGCAGTAATAGGATTTTATTATTTTCGTATAATAATTAGAAAATATATAATTAAGCTGAACTAAATTATGTTGTAGTTGTTGCTGTTGTTTGTTGATGTCCTCTTGGTCTTCCATTCCTTTTTTTTGTGAAACAGGTGTACACAAATTATATATATATATAGCATGGCGGCGCGCCGTGCTATATATATATAATTTGTGTAGAGTACATATATATATAAAAAGAAAAAAAAAACGCGAGGCGGGCGAATCCTTCTTTCCTGCGAAACTCCTTGCGATGGAAGAAATGCCGTCGTAGTCGTCTCGGCAGATGGATAAGCCGATCAACGACAAGAGTAGTCGTATCGTATCGCGATAAAGAAGAGAAAGCGGCGGCGCGGCGTGTAAAAGATGGTGGTGGTCGTCGGGATGGCGGTAGCAGTGCTGATGGCAACGACGCCGCCGCTGCCACTTGGCTCCGGGAGGCAAACATTTTGATGATGATGTTCTTCTTGTTGGTGTCGCCCGGTGGCTCGATTGCGCGGGAACTAAGACTACTTCTTTTTCTGAGCTTTCTCAGCGGCCTTGGTGACCTTGCCAGTGACTTCCTTGAAGTTAACGGCCTTGATGACACCGACGGCCACGGTTTGACGCATGTCACGCACGGCGAAACGTCCCAGGGGTGGGAACTCCTGGAAAGCCTCAACGCACATTGGCTTGGTTGGTACCAAGTTTACGATGGCTGCGTCACCTGATTTTATCGACTTCGGTCCTGTCTCGGTGGTCTTACCGGTACGACGGTCGCACTTCTCCTTGATCTCGGCGAATTTGCAGGCAATGTGGGCCGTGTGACAATCCAGCACAGGCGTGTAACCGTTGCTGATTTGTCCCGGGTGGTTCAAAACGATGACCTGAAATTATCACATAACTCGTTATTACTAAAGTTTTTTAATGTACTTACTTACATTACAATTAAAAAATCTTTTATAAGTTTCATAGATTCGACGGTGATTTTCAACTAAAATTCTTCTCAATTTGATACATATATTTTATAAGTTAAAAATCATTGTTAAATTAAAGTTTTATAATTTAATATATAATTTACATGTTGGGTTGAAACCATAGAATTTAAAATTATATACATTAAAATTTACTTTTCCAAAACCCAGTGTAAAAATCTATCAAATTTTTTAATATGATATACAATTTATACATTAATCTTTTTAGTTGAAATCTTTAAATCTATTCGACGATGAACTTTAAAATTAAGAAAATCATCTTTAATGTCTCAGGTGTACGTAGTCATAAAGATGATTTTCCTTCAAGATATTACAGCACTCAGACGTATCAACCGTCAACGAACGTAGTTCTCCGGTGGAAACCGCGAATGATTTAGAAAACTTTTTCATCATAGTGCTCTGTTAAAAGATAAATTAGAACACTGAATTAGAAGGGTTAGTTACCTGTGCAGTGAAGTCAGAGGCACCCTTGGGTGGGTTGTTTTTCGAGTCACCGGCTACGTAACCACGACGCAAGTCTTTAACGGAAACGCTTTTAACGTTAAAACCAACGTTGTCTCCGGGTAGAGCCTCTGTCAGAGCTTCGTGGTGCATTTCAACGGACTTTACTTCAGTGGTGAGTCCAGGAGGAGCGAACGTGACTACCATACCGGGTTTCAGAACACCAGTTTCGACACGACCGACAGGTACCGTTCCAATACCACCAATTTTGTAAACGTCCTAAAAATAAGGTAAAATAATACATGTTAATTCATTTGAATAATGATAAAGTGTGTTAATTAATAAAATATTCAATATGAATCAGACGCCTTCAACCATCATCAGATTCGCATCCTCTGGTGGAAACCGCGAATGAAGTTAAAGGGTTCTCATCATTTTGACTATTAGTTTGTTCAGATAATATATATTTTATAAAATTAATCAATTATACCTGAAGGGGAAGACGAAGAGCTTTGTCGGTGGGCCTGCTGGGTGGCAGGATGGCATCGAGAGCTTCGATAAGGCACTTGCCTTCAGCTTTGCCTTCCTTACGCTCGACAGCCCATCCCTTGAACCACGGCATTTTGGTTGATGGCTCCAACATGTTGTCACCGTGCCATCCAGAGATGGGTACGAAGGCGACGGCTGCTGGGTTGTAACCGATCTTCTTAATGTAATTGGATACTTCCTTCTTGATTTCCTCGAAACGAGCCTCGGAGTACGGTGGCTCGGTCGAGTCCATCTTGTTGACACCAACAATCAATTGCTTCACACCAAGAGTAAAGGCGAGAAGAGCATGTTCACGAGTTTGGCCGTTCTTAGAGATACCAGCTTCGAATTCACCAGTACCAGCGGCGACGATCAAGACGGCACAGTCAGCCTGCGACGTACCCGTGATCATGTTCTTGATGAAATCTCTGTGTCCAGGAGCGTCGATGATGGTTACATAGTACTTCGACGTTTCGAATTTCCACAAGGCGATATCAATGGTGATACCACGCTCACGCTCAGCCTTCAACTTGTCCAGTACCCAGGCATATTTGAAGGAACCTTTACCCATCTGACAATAGAAAAATAATCAAGTTTAAATTTTTTGTATTCCAAAGTAACGCAGTAATATTATTTATGATATATACATATCAGACACATTCAACCATCAATGAACAAAAGTTCTCTGGTGGAAACCGCGAATGAATGATTTATACTTCTCATCATTTAAAAATCTTATACTAACATTCCTCCATTCTTGTACCATAGTAATATAACATAAAACTGTACGTACCTCCTGGGCTTCCTTCTCGAACTTCTCAATGGTACGCTTGTCGATACCACCGCATTTGTAGATCAAGTGACCAGTAGTGGTCGACTTTCCGGAATCTACGTGTCCAATGACGACAATGTTAATATGAATCTTCTCCTTACCCATTGTGAATGCCTGTTTTATTCGGTCTGGTCAAAACTCTGAAAAAGAAGCAATCGATTAGTAATTGCCATAAATATATGCATTTCATTCTTAAACATAACCAGTGACATCATCATTGTTATACATTCTATTATAAGTTAGACACATCATAGTCATACATTCTATTCTAAATTAATTACAATCATTGATTTTTGACCATAGATTTCATATTATTACCATTTTCACCACAAATTCAATCTTAAATTAAACACGTTCATCCTCAACTTTAAATAAAAATTCCTATCCAGATTAAAATTTCAACTCTCGCTCAACCCCCAGAAAAAAAAACTACCTTCCCCAAACATCCATCAATACCAAAAAAATCTACTTCACCCATTAAAAAACCAGTTTAAAAATCCTAAATCTTGCTCTCGATCCTCCAACCCAGAGTAAAAGAACCGCCCTCATCCAACACTCCAAAATATCCCAGTAAAAAAAAAAAAAAATCGCCAATCCAAAAATTCCAAATCTCGCTGGATTCTCACATTAAAGATCATTCATCCCAACAAGAAACCTCTTTAGAAATAAGCGTTGCATCGCGAAATCCACGTGGCGCGACGTGCACATATAGATATATATATACCGCACACATCCCGTTGAACGTTCTCGAAACGGCGGCGGCGGCGGCGTCCGCCATTTTGTTCGTCCGACCAAGGGAAAAAAGTAGCAGCGTTGCCGACGAGACATCGTACGAGAAAAAAAAGTAAAAAAAAAGAAATACCGAAAAGATGAAAAGTAAAATCGCGTCACCACGTTCGTTCCTTTCTCCTGTTACGACCAACGATCGTCTGGACGATAAACCTACCATCTGTTACACATCTCAAATACTTTCAAAACCGGAAGTCCCTTGATAAAAAAAAAAAAAGAATGAAGAATCAACGATTATTGCACGCGAAAAAAAAATTCGCGACACGTCCATTTTTCACAGCGAGCAAGTATTTATCCAACACTCGCCGTTACATCATTAACCCTCTCAACACCGCAGAGTACATTTTATTCCTTAAAAAAATACAAAAATTACTAAAAAAAAATCAAAGAAAAAAAAATGCATAAAAAAAATACCGCTATGCAATTGAACATACACTCAAAAATGGTACAAAAGAGTAATCCACGCGCGTCGATTTTTCGTCCTCCTCGCCAAAGGAGAGTTAAACGGAAAGAGGATAAGAAAAAAAATACACAACACCGTGGTTGAATAACGAAGAAACGAACGATAATTCACCAGGATGAAACGCGGATGGCTTCGACAACTGTCCGGTAATACGGGATGAAATTTAACCGTTCTCTCCTCTCCGGGAACGACACCAACACGCGATCTCCTATGCTACACACGTAAAAATTCTCCACACACACATACACGTACGCACACATACACACGCGGGAAAAACGCTCCGCCGTCGACCACTCACCTCCAGATGCTACGACAGAAAGAGACCGTGCGAGCGGAGTGAACATGCGCACCGAGGAGGAATATTAAGCCCCCCCCCACCCGACCGGCACTTTTGTATATGTGTATGTATCGACGCCAGCGACACCATCGTACCGATCGATCGAATACTTTTTTCTCTCTCTCTCTCTCTCTTTCTTCAGCCACGTGTGTGGATTATCGACGAGATTGTTAAATTCGAGGACGAAGATCGAATTGTTTTTTCGCGAAATTTTTTATTCATCCTCGATCGGGGTTAATTTTTTTTTCGTTACAACGGGGTTTCTCGGATTTTTATACGATTATCCGGGTTTTCCGGGCTGACACGGGAGATGGCGTCGTTGAGTCACATGGCGATTGGGAGGGAGATGCCGGTTCGCAGCTTTTGCAGTGTGTGTTCTGTGTGTGTGTGTGTGTGGAGGTTTTTTTTTTTTAAAGGAGGAATTTTTTATTTTGTTCTCTTTTTTTGGATGTGGATGTATTTTTTTGTATTGTTGTTCAGTGGATGCTTTTTGATAGGGAGTATTTTTTTTTTGTGTTGGGGTTTTTGGTGCAATGACGATGATGAGTCATTGTACACGCGGGATCGTTCGGTTCAACAGATGTTAAGGAATTTTCGGTTTGGATACGTGTATTTAAACTTTTCTTTTATACCACTTTTTTTTTAATAAAGGGAAATGGCTGATTGTGTATTGTACTAAGGTGAATTTTTTTTTATACATAGATACTTTGCAAATTTTGAATAACGGGTGTGTCATATTTTTTTTTATTACTTTTGATGTGTATGGGAAATTTTAGAATTTCAGTACACGGTTTTCATTCGATTGTTTAATCAATCGGGGATTGTTAACAATTAATTTTATTGGGATTTGATGGAGATGACCATAGATTCTTTTACGATAAATACACGCAAAATTAGGGCGAACGGTGAATTTAGTAAAATTAATAAAATTAATACAAATAGTAAAATTCCTAAAATTGACAATATTAGTGTAATTAGAGAAATTGGTAAAATTAATATAATTAGTAGTAGTTTATGATCTTCAACTTTTTTTATACTTACAAATTTGAAAATACACATTATTGTTAACTTTACAAAAATAGTTTATTAACGATAATTTCATTACTTTCTTTAATATTTCTTATGCAAAAAAAAAACACGTTTTATATTTTTTTAGGGATTTTAATAATTAATTTTTTTATTTGTTTAATAATATTTTTACTTTATTTTTGAAACACAGTTTTAAATTTTCAATAATAATTTCGTTTCATTGCTTTATTTAATTTTTGTAGGAATTTTCATAATTTTTTTATAATAATAATATTAATTATAATTTCATTATGTATTATATAATTTCTAAATTTTGAAGGAATGAAGGAGTTTGTTAATTAAATTTTTTAATAAATAATTGCAATGGTAAAATTAATTATTTGAAATCATTTATTTTGTATTTTTACATTGTTTATTAAAAATTATTATTACAAGATATAATTGAGAAGTTTTAATAATTATTTATTTCAATTGTAATTGTAATGGATATTCATTTATAACATTTTTGTTACATATATATACTTTAACCTCTTTCAAAATTTAGACTTTTTTTTAAATTTAGAATTATTTAGGGATTGATAAAAATTATTTATAACAACCGTAATAATCGTTCGTTAACGATATTATCACAATTTATTTCTTGTATTTCATTTTTTTATTCATTACAAGATTTTTAGTAAAAAATTTTTATTTTTTATTAACATTCATTTTTTATAGATATCACTCAATATTTTCACTATCGTAGACTCATAATACGAAATATATTCGTCTGCAAAAATTTAGCGACGAAAAACAAAAAAATAATTAAACAAGTACGTGGTGGCCAAGAAATACTATTAAATTATTTTAATCGCATAATAAATAATTAATTAATTGACAGGGTATGTATGAAAGCGGTGAAATATAAAATTATGATATGTATATAGATGTATATTAAGAAATGATGGAAGGAATAGTCTTTTTGAGTATATATATATATCTAGAGCGTATGCTGTAACTTGTGTCGTTTCTCTTCTATCTTCTTTCTTTCAAACTCGTTTTTTAACTTTTGTTTCATTGGAGAGGGTTCGTTTCCCCTGTATACTTGTATATCTTAACTTAGGAGATTGAGATTTATATGGACACTATTTTCGACTTCTCTTTATTATTTACTGATTTTTTCGGGTTTATTATTATTATTATTATCGTAAATAGGTGGTATTTTATATTTTTTTATTGTTTTTATTATTAAATTATTTTTATTTTTAATGTTTTTTTTTCATCGTTTTTTTATTTTTATCAATGAAATAAATGGATAATTTAGGTGATTGAAAATTATAGAGATAGTTTTCTGGACTGATATTTATTATTTACTAATTTTTATGTTTTTCGGTATTTTTTTATTGCATTATTTATTTGCTTTGTTTTTTTTTATTTTTATTTTTTATTTATAAATAAAATGGATAATTTAGGTTTTTGGGCTAAAACTTTTATTTATTCTTAAGTGATTTTTGCATTTTTAAGGTAATTTTTTTATTAATATTGTTGTTCATTGACAAGTGGGTTCTTTTTTACTTATTGATCAAGAAAAGTGATAAATTGGATAATTTAGATGGGATATGTAGAGATAGCTCTTTTGGCTGTTATTATTTATTTTGTGATTTTTAAGGTATTATTTTTTGTATTAATGCTTTTTTAATAGGTAAATTATAGGTGGTATTTTTCTTCTTTTTTATTTAATTTTTATGTAATATAAAGGAAGTGGATGTCTTTAAGAAGATTCTGTTCAATTTTCTAATTAAAAATTTTAAGCTATGGGTGATGTTTACTATAACTGTCATGTTTTGTTCGATCGTCTTTAAAAATTTATTACTGTTCTATTAATAGCTTTTATTTATCTTATTGTTAATAATTTTTTTGCTATACAAAATTTAGATTTTAATTTTTCATAAAGATATTTTATCCAACAATTAAATAATACTATTTTTTTAAATTGTCACCTTAATTTATTTTATATTTTCCTCCAAAGTTCTAATTAATTCTATTGTTTATGATTATTTTTTAAAATTTATCATTTAGGTTCTAATTTTTTCTCAATTTTCTAATTCATTACATAATCAACGTTGAAACTGTATAATTTTTGTTTAACAATAAATACAGTAACATAGTAAGAAATACAGTAATTATTATAAATAAACAAATGTAGTATGTATAAGTTTCTAATCTATCATATTTTACCTCAAAATTCAAATCCAAAATTACTTCGTAATATAAATTTTTAATTTTCATACTAATTTCCCGCTATAATAACCGAATCAATGAAATATTGCATTTACTGTTCGGACACACTAATTACACATATTTTTTTTCACCAAAGCCAGGTTAATCGCTCGCAGAGAATCGATGAATAAACAACACGCGATAAACGCACGCATCGTCCGGTAAATTTTTTTTTTTTATCAAACTGCGGTTACTAAATTCACGCAATAATTGTGAAAAACGATATACTCACGGGTAACGGGATGAGTTCTAAAATTATTTTCTCGTTTATCACAAAGACACTGTTTCTTTATCTCTGTATTCTATATAGTAACAGGTATAACACATTTAACAATTTAAAAAGAAAATTATGAAAAAAATGATCTGTAAATAAAATACCCTGAAAAATTCCAATGATCACTGTATATGTATATATACACATATATGTTATTCATTTTATTCATGACTATCTCAATAAATTTATATAAATAAATTAATTAAATATAAATTAATAATTAATTACTTATTATTTAATAATATAAATTAATTATTTAAATATATATTTAATTTCAATATATTTAAAACTATATATATATACATATATGGGGCATTCCACGTGAAGTGGTCCGATCAAATTTTTAAAATGCACCAAATTTTGGATATACACTGGAAATGTTTTTCAGCAAATAGAAAAAAAAATTTTAAACACTGGAATCTATTTGTCCAAAAGTTATTCTAACCTAAAGAAGTAAATTTTTTCCAAATATTTTTTCAACACCAGCTGTGTTTACTGCTATTTAACTAAAAATCAATCAACTTTTACAGTATATAACATTATATGTAACATTCTTTGCTAATTATGTTTAGAATTTATTCTTCTGGGTTAGAATTTCTAATCTCAAGGTCAATGTCACATGAAACATATGTCAATATTCAACTTGAGAAAAGCGTAAGTGCGCCACAGTTCATTTTTTATCCAAAAGTCTAAAAAAAAGCTTGAAGCAATACCTTTCAAATGGTCTGTAGCTGTTTTATGGCCTTCAATTCTGTAAAAAGTTATGATAATTTAAAGAAACACGAAATGTTTTTAAAAATTCAAATGGGAATCACCATGTTAATTTTTGTAAATTTTTTGTCTTTATAAATAGATTCCTGTGTCCAAAATTTTTTTTCTATTTTCTGAAAAACATTTCCAGTATGTAACCAAAATTTGATGCATTTTAAAATTTTGATCAGACCACTTCACGTTCAGTGATTAGATCATATTAGACACAGAAATTTCGGTATATATATATATAGGTTGTATTTCATACTCTCGATCTTCTCGATGAATAGAAAATCGTATAACGGGATAATTGGAAAGTATAAAGCGGCTGGTGACATTGAAAATTTGGAGCGCGAGTTATATAAGAATTTGATTAATCGTTTTATCTGTGACAAGTTGATATATTTTTCCTTTTTTTTATAAAGAATGGGATCTGAAAGGATAAATTATTTTTTAAGGATATAATTTTGTGTGAATTTTTTTCGGATGGTATAGGGGAATCGATATATTTTGTTTAACTTTTAACTTTAAATTTTATTTTTAAATTTAAATTTGAATTTTATTATTAAATTATTAAAAAAAAAATTCGGTAATTATTTTGAATATAATAGATCCCTGAAGTGTGTTTAGATTTTCATTGTTCACTTTGGAATTATAAAATCAATTGTGAATGGAATTTTCTTTTCCCTTTCAAATTGCAAAGCATTGTTGTAATAAAAAAGTATTACGAATAAATTGGATTTATTTATTATTGGCCCTCAACAATCGACAATTTACTAATTCAACAATAGAGGGTGAAAATTACAAATTAAATATACATATATATATAAATTTTTAGATAATATTTCTATTTTTCATTTTATTTACCAAATTTATACCCAAATTTTTTAAAAACGATATCTAGATAATTTTAAAAACATTAACAAAAATATAAATGTTACTAGCATACACGTGCAATGAATTTTTCAAATTGAGAAATATTAATTAGAGTATAAACAATTCAACATTTTGTTTTCCTTAAAATAAGCTGTATACTGGCTAGAAGCACTGGTATAAATTTCTACAAGAGATAATTATTGAATATATAAAAAATCGATGTAAAAATCAAAAAATATTTCAAAATGTACCATCTTTTAGTATATTAAGAGAAGATATTTTATTACAATAAATTTGCATTTATAGATTAATTCTTGAATTCGTTAATTCAATATTTAAAACCTAACTTTCAAAGTGGAAAAAGGGGTGATGGGTCTTATTTGTCGAAAACTCATTCAAAATGTGTGTTAAAAAATTAGAAATGCATTTTTATTATTACGAAAGTATAAATTCGTGCTTCTGTTTATATATTATTTTTTCCGAAAATTCAAATTTTAAACTTGTAGACAAAAATAACTTCTATATATAATATTTTTCTATCAACACCTTGACAACAGAATGATAGAAAATTATTTATCTACTATTTGGAATTCTTAAGTAATTCTTAGGAATTACCTAATACAAAGTAATTGATGATTTTATTATTTTCGAAATCATGATATCATTCTATTATCTTGGAAATAACAAAGAAAATATTCTAATTTTTAAAATTCGTAATATCGCTCATATATTTTGAACGAGCCTTCCGAAAATCGGACCCCATCCTGAAAAAGTGGATCCCTGTAATTTCCCTTATAGATATACTTTTTGGTCTTCCTTATTGCACATATATAAAAAAATAATTTAAACATCGAAATTAATTTTTTTTTTTACATGTAATTTAAATAAACGTATAAATTATTCCCAGATGTTTAATTAAATATTTCAAATTCCTGATTCATTACTGTAATACCTGCGATCCCACAAAAATCTAATAATTTCCAAATCGTTATATATATAGATTCAACATTTAAAAAAAAATCGTGTTATTAGCTATAAAATACCTATATTTTTACCCTCCAACGCAATAAAAATTATGGAATTTTTAAATAAAATTCGATCACAAAAAAACAATTATTGGTCAGATTAAAAAAAAAAAAAAATTTTCAAAGCGAAAGGAATCCGTTCACATTGTCTATAGGGCACTAACGGTACCGACTACACTCCTGTCTCTTCGCACAAGTGCATCCAATAATGACGGAAATGCCTTCGTACATTCTCACACACACACACACATACGTATACATGCATACATTCGAGCTCTTTTGTCTCTTGGTGGTATACATGTATCATTCGTTTTCTGCACACCGAGAGAACGAATTCATGGATTGTCTCCTCGATTATTCGTATCATATGGTTATATTTTTTAAACTTTTTTTTTGGTAATGCGATCGTTTCGATAGGTACATTTGAGTTTTTGATCGATCGTCATTTTTTTTTTATTTTACGATTATCGTTGAGGGAAGAATGTTCATAGGAACATTTTATTTTTACTTATCGAGCGTAAAAGTGAAAGTACCAATACAATTAATTCTAGATGTATAAGTGTTAATTAAACTTTTGTGGTACTTATAACACTAAATTACAATCTTGAAAATATTATTAAAGATCATTTATTATTATTAATTGTATTTTTATTTGTATAATTTGATCATGATAAAAAATTCGGTTATTTAAAATAAAGGTTAATCAACTGTTTATTTACTAATTTAAATTAAAATGGCAATGTTGAACCTTTTTCTGTTGATATATATAATATTCATGAAATAAAATAGTAAAAATGATATACTTAATGAATAATAACTCTACGATTTATTGCGTATTTTATGTAATGTTGAACAATATGATATAAATATATTTAACTCATTTAATTTTATTACTGAATTAAAAATCAATTAATAATTAATTAATAAAATAAAAATCAATTAATTAATAATAAATTAATTAACACTTGATTTTTGATGGATATACAGTCGTAAGAATAAATTGTGTAATAAATAAATTGGTCTATGATTTTGTGTCTTTGAGTAAAAGTAACTTTTTCATTTAGTTTTATTTAGCTCTGCTGGATAATTATGTGCATTTATTGTATAAAGTTACGTAATGTTCGTATTATCATCTCTATGAATTAATAAATGCAAATTCAAATTTAATATATTAGATATATTAATAGACTGTTTTGAACGAAATTAAAAAAAAAAAACAAAGTTTTAGGATACAAATTCATTTTTACATATTTTATTATTTTAAGTATTATTTATTAGGAATTTTTGAGTGATTTGTTATTATCATCGTTTGTTTTTATTGTATTTTTTACTGTCTTTTCACCCTTCTTTAATAAATTATAATATTTAAAGGAATAGTATCAATTTCCTAAGGATCAAAATTATATATAGGTATTTCAAGACAAACCTTATAATTTTCAAATTACTAAAATAAAATGACAAATTTTCAATCTTTATTATAAAATTAATACCTTTTCTTCTTTAAATTATTAAATAAAATTAATACTACACGAATGGTAATTATTGAAATTAATAGTTGGTCTTTTTAAATTATTAAATAAAATAACTACACAAAAAATAATCATTTTTATTATTTTTCATATCGAACTCCTTCCTCGAGTTAAACTAAAAATACAATAATAAAATTAAATAAATAAAAAAAAAACTTGTTAATTAACTTCCCAAGTAAGCTACACATGTCAAAGTTCAAATTAGTTCAAACTACACATTTCTAAATATATATATACACGTGCACACACATATGACAGAATATTGCTGACATCTTCAAAGTCGATCATACGAGCAATCTGTACATTATATATATGAAACGGTACGAAATGTGGAAATTCCTTATACATGTGTGTGTGTGTATTAGCTGGGCAAACACGATTTTTCCGTCTACGTCAGAAATCTCCAACGACACAGTAGCGCCACTTGAGGAATTTCGTTGTACAACGATTTTGCACTTGTTGCACGTGCACACGCTCTATACATCATGATAATTTTGCATCTTGAGATAATTTTTCATATATATATATTTATTGAAACAAATGTAATTTTTTAATACGTTATGGATAAACAACATGGATTTATAATAACAATATATATATATATCATTATCATATTTTAAAGTTACAGTTTTTTTTATAAATTTATACAATTTTATAAACGATTGAAGTTAAGGAGGTGATAGCCAAATTACAGGGATCTACTTTTAAAAACTCAAAAATTTTATGGAATTATCGAACTAAAAATCTGGAAAAATTCATACTTGACACTTGAGTAATGTGGAAGAAGCCGTTACAGAGCGATTTTTTCAAAATAATTAATTAAAAATGAATTATATCGAAATAACCATTTTTTGGTCGGTAATATATAGCTAAAAACAAAGCTGCACGGATGCTCAAAAATCTCGTTGATTTATTGATAAAAAAATTTGAAAAAATTCATAGACTATCTTTAATGTAAATACAACACCGTTACAGAGCGTTTTTTTCGATAAAGTATACTGTTTGCTTGATAAAAATAAATACTGATTTTGTTTTAATGGGTTTACATCTCCTTAATACTACACGAATGGTAATTATTGAAATTAATAGTTGGTCTTTTTAAATTATTAAATAAAATAACTACACAAAAAATAATCATTTTTATTATTTTTCATAACGAACTCCTTCCTCGAGTTAAACTAAAAATACAATAATAAAATTAAATAAATAAAAAAAAACTTGTTAATTAACTTCCCAAGTAAGCTACACATGTCAAAGTTCAAATTAGTTCAAACTATACATTTCTAAATATATATATACACATGCACACACATATGACAGAATATTGCTGACATCTTCAAAGTCGATCATACGAGCAATCTGTACATTATATATATGAAACGGTACGAAATGTGGAAATTCCTTATACATGTGTGTGTGTGTATTAGCTGGGCAAACACGATTTTTCCGTCTACGTCAGAAATCTCCAACGACACAGTAGCGCCACTTGAGGAATTTCGTTGTACAACGATTTTGCACTTGTTGCACGTGCACACGCTCTATACATCACGATAATTTTGCATCTTGAGATAATTTTTCATATATATATATTTATTGAAACAAATGTAATTTTTTAATACGTTATGGATAAACAACATGGATTTATAATAACAATATATATATATATCATTATCATATTTTAAAGTTACAGTTTTTTTTATAAATTTATACAATTTTATAAACGATTGAAGTTAAGGAGGTGATAGCCAAATTACAGGGATCTACTTTTAAAAACTCAAAAATTTTATGGAACTATCGAACTAAAAATTTGGAAAAATTCATACCTGACACTTGAGTAATGTGGAAGAAGCTGATAGAGAGATTGTTTTTAAATATTTAATTAAAATTAATAACCACTTTTCTTTGGCAACGATTAGGTGAAAAATAGATTCTTGAGGTTGCATGAAAATCTCGATTATTTAGCGATAAAAAGTTTTTGGAAAAAGTCAATCTGCTTATAATAGAGTTGCATATGTGAAAATAATTTTTTTTAACATTAATAATCGATAATTCAGCTTGGTTATAAGTAGATAAGTAAATAAATAATAATTGAATAAATAATTAAATAATTATTAAATACGGAAATAATGAGATTGGTCGATACATAGATAAATAAATAATTAGACAATTAATTACATAATTAACTAAATGAACACACAGATAAATAAATTGATCGATAAATGAATAAATGAATCGGATTATTAAACATATTTTTGAAAAATCAATAACTAATCGATCAATAATGCATTTTAATTTATTAATTATGAATGATCGAATCGATAAATACTTGAATATTAAATACGAAATGATGAAATTTTTGCAAATTAAATAGTAAAAGAAATAGATTATTTTTGTTTTTAATTGTCAATTATTAATTAAAAATTAAAATGGAGGAATTAATGTTTTTATTAAAAATTTTATCAATTGTTTAATTTATTAGTCATTCGTATGAACATATTTTTATATATAACAATTATTTGAGTATGGCACGCAAAAAAATTCGATGAAAAACATTTTTACTTGCCCGAATGCAAGATCGAGAATACGAGCTGAGATTGCAAGCACTTTGACTTTTTGTTTCGATAAACGATATTTTTATTTATGCAAATTTATTACCGTTGTATACTCAACAGCTGACATTAACATTTGACCGAAAAGGAACACTCGTTTCAATGTTTTTTTATTCTTTTAAGATTAGGTGTCTTTAAAATTGCATCATATTTTTCTTTATGTATATTACTCAGTATTACAATGTGAATCATATGAGTATATATATATAAACGTAATTTTACGTAATATCGTGCAAATTTTTTTTTTATTTTTGGAATCTGATGTTTGAGATATATTTTATAGTCGATTTAGGTTACAGAGTGTTTTTTAATTTTAAATTTTTTAGTTTTTTTGTCGTGTTGTTTATTACCCGTCCTGGCATGAAATTTAGGTTAGTTATTAAATTTGTAATTGCAGAGATACCTAATTTTAATTCGTGAAATATCGATTTCATTCGATTTTTCCTTTAGTCGTGTAAGACAAAAAAAGTTTTACTTATAAAAGTCAGCATTTGACGTTGATATATGTAGAACACGTGTTTTTTTCGTATGATACTGCAGAAATCTTGATTTATCAAATTTTCGGAATTAAAATTACCGTCTGTTGGTATAACGTAGATATAGTTGATTATTTTCGAGACAGGTGGCGCGTTGTGCTCGATACCGCGGGAAAATCAAATAAATTGAATCGAATATTAAATTTTTTTGAAATAAGTATGAACAAAACTGTGTTGTCAAAGTATATTTGTATTATCGTTTGAATTTCCAATTAGTTAATTAATGCATTCAATTTTTAACGTTTCCTATAGTTAAATAAATGATAAATAAACTTACCTATACAATTTGTCCCTTTTTCGTGTATCGATAGAGTTGGTAGTAAAAACTTGTTAATTGCAGAAAATTTTTTTTTTTAATTTCGCTACATCATGTTTTGGTAACTTTTAATTATATTATGTATATTTTCTTAGATGTAAAAATCGTCGATTATAATAATGACATTCTCGCTTATTACAATATTTTAAACAATCGTTTTAATGTACTAAAGATGTACATGATGAATTCTTCTTCTAGATTGTTAATCTAATATTTTAAATTTATATATCGGAGTACTAAATAATTTAAAAATTAAAATACCGGCGAGGTGAGTAAAAAATTTTTACTTCTGCGCTAAAATTTAAATAGTGTACCCTATACATTTTGTAAGCGTCAATCTAATCTGTAAATATAAACTATATATATTAACTCGCCTAAAGGCAATTAAAAAATGTAAGTAAATGTAAAATGCGTTATAAAGTGCGTTCCACGAAACGGACAAAATATAGAAATATGTACCAATAGTGAAACATTGTTTCTTAATGTTCCGATCTTTAGGGACATGTGAAAATGGTGTACGTATTCCGGAACAGTATAAGTTATAAATAAATTAGATAGAAATTTGATTTTTATGTAAATCATATATAAAAATGTAGCATTTATACCTATTATATGTTTATAAAGCATAATGAAATATGTTTAAATAGCTTGAAACAAGGCTTTGGAAATTAGTACTATTTGTTACCATAGCCTTAAAAATTAGTTACCTGTTGATCTTTTATTATTTTTTTTGCTGATTAATTATTTTTTACCTGCTTATATTTATAAATCTACATTTTTTAACTTATTTGAAATTTGATTTATTTTTTTCAATTAAGAAAGACTTAAAGGTTTGTTGGATTATAATAATTTAACTGTATTTTCCACAATATTTAATGTACTAAAGATGTACATGTATGAATTTCTTCTAGATTTTTAATCTAATATTTTAAATTTATATATCGGAGTACTAAATAATTTTAAAAAATTAAATACCGGCGAGGTGAGTAAAAAATTTTTACTTTCTGCGCTAAAATTTAAATATTGTAACCTATACATTTTTGTAAGCGTCAATCTAATCTGTAAATATAAACATCATATATATTAATTAATATAAATTTGAGAGGATAATAGATTAAGTATATTCTAGTTTTCGTTTTGATAAAAAATTGGTACACATTTTTTTAAATCTAATTGAAAATCGACATAGCGTAAGCGCGGGATATTTGAATTTTCTATTTAGTTTGAAACTCTTAGGAATTTGATAGATACTAATTAAATATTGAAATAAATAACAATTATTAAAATTGAAATATAATGCTCATCAAGGATTTTATTATGCAATGAGTCATTCATGAAGTTTTTGTATAAAAAATATTTAAAAAGATAAACAATAAAATATAACAGATTGAGAAAACTTGGATATTTGATTTTTGATTCATCGGACCCAAGTTGACTAATACGACAAGTAAGTTTTCAACTTATTATGTAGTTAATTATTTATTTTATTAATAATTTTTACAAAAAATAAACTAAATAAATAATTTACTATTGGATAATTATATTTGAAAAAAAATTAGTACACTTGATTCTTGCTTCAACGGTCCCAAACAAACTTTTTAAAAAGATGATGGGATATAAATTTCTAACCTTCAACTTTATGTCTAATAATTTTCAAAAATTCTTTTTCCCCACGATCTCATAATCATTCCCCCCCAAAAATGCAAAAATTATGCATAAACCAAAAAAAAAAAATAATAATAAAACGCAGGTGAAAAAAATAAAATAAACATATCACATTCACTTCAATCGTTTCTATTTATATTTGTCATGTTTCTATATTTTTTTCTTCGTCCTATATGCCAAAGACATTCCGATCGTACAAGAGAGCAGTTACGCGCAAAGTATAATCAAAAGACATATCTGTCTGTCCATGTGTGCGTGTGTGTGTACAGTTTTTTGTATGTGTTTTCATATATATATATTTATATACACACACATCTTCCACCCTATAATTTATTCTTCTTTTTCTCTCGTACTTGCACATACGCGTAAATCGCTAAAACCTATCGAGGTGACTTTTTTTTTTAAAAATAACGTCTATATATGTGTATATATGAATTATGTATACGAGAACACTTATATTGATGGGGAGGGTAAAAAAAGACACGCTTATACCATATATATATACGATTACGACCGAAACAAAAGAGATGGTCAATTTTTTTTTATTATTTTCACACACACGTGTATATCACACATTTTTTTTCGAAATGTCACTTTTCGGTTTCACACACACACACACGCGTGCGCGCGCGCGTCGATGGTTCATTATATTATATTCATATTTATACTGTCGATTCGAGTGTTTTACATTGGATATATATATATATATATTCATTTCATTTACTTCATTCTGTTTTTTTTAATTAAAGTTTAATATATATATATATATATATACGATTGGTCATACGTCACGATGAAAATGTAGTTAAACTTTCGTACATTCTTTTTTTTTTCATTTTCGTCATTCACTCTTGTATGCGCCCTTACTATTTATAATATATGTATATTGTTTATAATTAAATTATCATACCTGACGTATTTTACACGTGTAACGTAAACGTCATCACGTATTTTACGTATACACTCGTGTAATATACGTATATATTATGTATGTATGTAAATTCGTAAGTATATTTACAAAAGGTCGTTCGTTTAATTTTCTTTTTATTTCGTTAATTATGCGATCGTAAGTGTATTTTTCCTGAGTGGCAATTTAATATGAGCCTTGTGCAAATAAAAATTTTTATTCCGTATTTTCCCGCTTCAATTTTAGCTCTTTTTTTTTTAGTTCGTCAATGATTATTGTATCGAAGAGTAAAAGTAGAAAATTTTTGTTCATCTTGAAATCAATTTATTTATTTTACATGTATTGTAGTAGCGGCGTGCCTTTGAGAACGTGAAGTAATGGTTAGTTTGAATTTTTTTTTTAATTATGAAAGCAAAGAAGCAATGAGAATTTTTATGTTTATGAAATATATTACATGTTTCACAGAACTTTTTAACAATTCGAGTTTTTTTCTTTATTGCAATTCGTGTATAGATAGATGATGGGTATGTATCGATACGTAGTTTTAAATTTAAATTTCCCGCGCTTCGATTTTTAAAATTTTTTATGACAATGATGAATATAAAAAAGTTTTTTTTTAATTATTAAACATTTATTTAATTATTTTGTTTCTCGTTATTAAATATATAGGTAATTAATAATTTATGTGGATTTATTTGTGACGTAAATCGTTTTGAAATTCCGAGGTTAGAATATTTTGAAATTATAAATTTAACGAACGATTGAAAGTAATTAAATTCAAATACTTAAAAGAATCATTAGTCTGTCTTGTATAAAAATAAGTATACTTTCTTTATATTATAATTAAAAAAACAAAAGAAAATTAAGCGCGGGAAATTCAAATTCATAATTACCTTAATTATTTAACTAGCAAAAAAGCTTAAAAAAATCGTTTCTCTCTTTGTAAAAAAATCTCTATTAATTTCTTTTTTCGTAAACTTCATAAGAATCTGTGAACTATATTACAAGAGTAAAAACCTATTATAGATTTATATATGAGATAAAAATCACTTGATCTTTTTTTTTTAAATATGATATGAATCACATAACCTGACAAGTTCTAATCTGGCACATAACCTCAACTTTCTTCTTCATTTTGGAATGTCGCACATCTCATATATATATAGGGTGTTCAAAAAGTAATGAATCACCTAAAAAAATTTTTCAGGTAAAAATACACCTTGGAATAATTCTCTTAGGTGTTTCGTTACTTTTTGAACACCCTGTATATATAAAAGAAAAGATACAAAGGTGAGAGAGAGATAATACACTCGCTGAGAAAAACGTATTCCTTTTTTGTTATAACAAATTTATTTCGTTAAATGAAACATCAAATTTTATCAATCGCCAGGAGGAAGACGGCAAAAATTTTTTTTACTCTACTAACTATATATATATATATAGTTATATATAATTTTTAAAAATCAAATACCGACGGAAAAAAAAATTTCGACGTATTCCTCGTTATATATTTACAAGACTTTCGTTAAAAGTTAAATGTAAATTGCATTCATCACACACACACACACATACGGTCTTTCGTCGTTTTTTAAATACATAAATATACAATGAGTTTTACATAATATCATCTAAATATATATATATTTCGTATAACGCGAATAAACATCTGAATAAAATCAATAGCGTAATAATAGATTAATATAATAAAATTTATCAATTAAAATACCTTATATGTATACATATTATAATGATCGATATATCGTTAAAAGTTACGCGTGTCTTTGTTCTGTGTGTATGTGTACGTATTATGTACGTCCTTAAAAACTAAGAAGAAATGAAAATTTTTTTTTTTTTACAATCGTGTTAAATTCGTATTTTTATTTATTTTTTTTTTTTTACATTTCGTTTGTTAGTCACTTTTTTTTTATTTTCGTGACTTTTCGTGGCGATTATTCTTCCTCGGTAATTTTTATTAGGAGCGCGCATCTTTGTTGTGCAGTTCACGCTCGGTTGACCGTTGTTATAGAGGCAATTGGAGCGACTGCCGCGATTGACCGAGAATAATAATTAATTTCGCTCGAGTTGGTTGTGATGTACACCTGTGCGGGGTATTATTTTTAGTACAGGTGCGTAATTGTACGAAATTATTTTTGTGTGTCATTGATTCGTAGGTTTTTGGTTTTGGATCGATTGATTTTTGGTTGATCAGTGTATAGTGACGTTTCTTTAATTTTTTTAACATAATGCATTGTTGTGGTTTTTTTTTCTGGTGATGTGTTTGGGATCGAACTGCTTGATGTTTGGATTGTTAGTAGATACCTGTACCATGATTTTTTAGAGCACGCAACTTTCTTTCTATCGAAGATGAGAATGAAATTTTTACAGAAATTAAACGTTAACTTTTACTACAAAAATTAAACATGATTCTGCAGAATTACCAATATCTATAAAATTACTTACTATTTCTCTTTAGGCAATTTTTAAATATATTGCAATAATGTCGAATGTGAATTGTATTTGTTAGAATTTTGCAAAGATATGTATTCAAAATAACTTATTTTTATTATTATTTTTAGTATTAATTAATTGTTATAAATTTTTTAGTGTAATGGATTCACCGCAGAATAACCTAAATAATTATACTTCATCGATGAGGCTGAATTTATAGAAAGTACAAAAAACATGATTCTTATTTTCTTGAATATAATAGAATATTAGAAATTATTATTTGTAATATTCTATTGTATTCAAGAAATTATATGAATCATATTTTATTGTAGCAGTTATAAGTAATTTCACCCTCATTGATGACATGATTTTTTAGGTACAATGCTAAACATGTATTACAATTATTATATAAATCATTACATCATTTTACAAAAAAGATAAATAATAATTCAATTTGTTTAAAAAAAATTAACAATTAATTTAAGTTTACACACAATTTATTATTAATTATTTTTAATTACTGAGATATCCTGCGGTGAGATCATTATGTTAAATAAATGATGCACGGATGATCAAAATTGCTTGAAAATAGCTGCAGTAAATAAAATGAACATCAAAATAATTTTATTTAAATAATTGTGAATGAAAACCATGTTTCATTATTACTGTTACTTCAGCTCCTTCGAATAAGACTTCATTGTTTCTGCTATTACAGCTTCTTCGATGAAACATTATTTTAAAAAATCAGGTAATGGATTGTCCAAATTGCTTGAAAATAGCTGCAATATTTATAAATATAAATTATGAATGAAACAATTTTTTAAAATAGTTTATACATGAAATTTATGTTTCATTATAATTGGTAAAATTAAAGCTTGTTCGATGAACTATTATTTAAAAAATTTGAAACATTATATCAACAAATTACGTTACGGATTGTCACTCACTCTTACAAAAACTACAATATTTATAAATAAAAGAATGATTATTCAATTTTTTTTAAACAATCATGTACCATAATCAAGTAATTCATTGTTAATCTTAGAATATCAATTTCATCTATGACCAATCATTCCAAAAAAGAAATCATAATCCAGATTGTCACAATCGATTAAAACACCTCAAAAAAGTACTAACAATACCATTTGTTTAAAAAATTATAAAACTCCATCACAAATTAAATTATCATTTAAACCAAACCCACATCATAGAAGCTAATCATTACATTAACATATAGACTCATCGTAATCGACAATCACTCCAATCGACTATACATAACGGATTATTTCTTACATTTCCAGACGTATATTCGTATATCTTAATTACTGATTTTTTTTTTCAACTATACATACCTACTAATTTATCGGATTTATAACCCAAAAAATTGGCGCGCGAAACACTATTTTTCTTTTTCTCTTCACGACAATGTTATACGTACGATTGTTTATAATTTACGACGCTATAAACGTTTCTCAATTGCTTCGTCAAGATGTGTGTGTATGCATGTCTTTGTATGCCTATGTATATATATATATATATACAGGGTGGTGAAAAAGTATAGAAAGCAGAATGGTTTTACCAATGAACAAACGAACAACTTCACAGTTGTTCGTTTGTTCATTGGTAAAACCAAAACAGTCAAGTTGATTTTCGATGAAAAGATATAATGGTGACCTTCAATTTGATCTTGGTTGATAAATTCCAAGGTTATTTGAAGGTCAAGTTTGGTTTTCTTTCAATTGATACGACGAAAAAAGGGTGTTCTCATTAAAAAAAACCAAAGTTGACTTCGACGCAACCTTGAAAGTAATTGACCAAGGTCAAAATGAAGGTCACCAT
Organism: Theocolax elegans; assembly: GCA_026168455.1. Taxonomy (NCBI): domain Eukaryota; kingdom Metazoa; phylum Arthropoda; class Insecta; order Hymenoptera; family Cerocephalidae; genus Theocolax; species Theocolax elegans. Next base: position 3,858,908 of record CM047426.1, on the reverse strand, counting down.
TGCATTCCTCGTTGAAAATTACCTTGTTTGTTTGTTTATTTAATCGTCAATCATACGTTTCTCGGTGTATTTCCATACAGTTCTTCATCACTCTGTATGTATATATATATATATATATGTATGTATATATATATACACACATGTATGTATAATGAAATGTATACGCGTATATATTAATTATTTATTAAAATTTTTTTTTCTCTTTTATTACGGAAACGTACGCGACTAGGGCGTCTTTAGTTTTAAATATATTTATTACAAAAGTATCCAAGCAGTCTTTCGATCGGATTGACCGGTTTTTTTTTAATTATTTTTATTAATTATTATTTGTTCTTTTACATCCCCTTTGTTTTTCTCTTGTTTCTTTTTGTTTATATTTTCTTTAAATTAATTATTATTTTAATTAATTATCGAGTAATTCACGTCATTATTATTATTATTATTATTATTATTATTATTATTATTATTATTCCCTTTTTGTTAAATCGCGTTTTAATGTATATATATGTATATCAATTCGATCTAAAAGACGCGTGCTTAATATTATTATTAATGTTATTATTATTATTATTTTTGTTGAATCTTACACCGGTAATTATTAAAATTCTAAACGTGTAAAATGGGCGCGTTCGATCGTCTAAAAAGCCGTATATCTCATCCTCTTCTTCTTCTTCGGGCTTGGTATATGAACGGGTGTAATCGGTATAATTATTTATATATATTATATAAATTCTATCGGTTTTTATTAATTTTTTTTTCGTTTTCGCTGTGTTATTACAAGGAATATTTAATATAATAATAGTATTCTAAAAATTAAGGTGGCAGTCGAATTTTTTTTTTTTTTACTTTTTCGGCACCTTTGGCTCAACGTTGGAGAAAGAGAGAGAGAGATAGATAGAGATAGAGAGAGAGTGAGAAATAGAGAGAATATATCTAAAAAATTTTTATTCAAACACGTACGTTTCTCGTTTTTAGTTTTTAATTTTAATTCAAATATATCGCGTCGTTACGAATAATTGAGCTCGCGTGTATCAATTGCGGTATCTCGCGTGGGTGTGTAAAGCTTTCTTTTCGAATTTTTTTTTTTTCGAAGGGGGAGAGAAATTATCAGCGTTGTTTAAAATTTTATGTATATATATATGTATGTATATATTTATCAATTCGATGTGTAAATCACGATATTGACATTTTTCTTCTATTTTTTTTTTTCACTCGTGGGTTGATGTAAAAAATTGTTTTTTTTTGAGGAGAGGAGAAGTTTTAAGAAGTTTTACGAACGACTATGTATGCTAAATTATATGTATATATTTTTTTTTTAATTTGGTTTCCGAATTGTGCTTTCATTTTGAGGGTTTCGTTATATGCATACGAAACGTTAATGCGTAAATAATATTAGCGACGAAATAATTTTTCTTTTTTTTGTTATCATGTAAATCTTATTGTGTATATTTATATGTTTGTGTCGATAGTTGGTTTTACGGAATTTTTTGTTTTTGTATGTGGAGCTGGTACTTTGAGCGAGAATTGTAAATTAAATTTATACGTAAGAATTTATTTTATTAAGGTTTGGGGAAAAATAATATTTTAATAACACAAGGTTATTTTATTTTTTAATAACAATTTTGATAGAAAAAAACTTTCTTTTAACTATTAAATTCAATTACATTTTTAAGTTGATTTTTATGCTGACCTACAAAAATTGTGTGAGCAAAAATCTTCATATTATTGTTTGAAAATTTTATTTATTAATTTGTAGAAACATATCGTCTAATAAAATTTTTTATTTTGAATCGATCTGTGCACAGCATTTGAATTTCTCTGGCATGTGTCGATTTGACATTCGAGAGATAAATATGGCACTTGAGAATCATCAAAAATTCATTTTTTTATAACTTCAAATCATACGATAATTATCGTTAATTTCGATAAGCAATGTCTGCTATAAATAATTAATTTATTTGACGAAAATTGAAAACGAATGTAGTTTTTTTTTTTTAAATTATTTCTCTTTAATTTTGTCTAGCTTTATAAGATTTTTTCGCTTTTAATATTTTATAATGGCGAGCAGTGATATTTAATAACTATTTACCTAAAATGTTAAAAATTAAAAAAAAAATTTCATTTGGATAAACAGTTAAATAAATATTTATATTGACTAGCAATTGTCTAGCAATACGATATCATATGTTAGAAATTTATTAAAAAGTTGTGGTGATTATTTTGATAATTAATCAAATAAAAAGAAAAGTTGAATATAAAATATTATTAAAAAATTAAGAAAAAAAATTTTTACAATGTTATTTATTCTGAAATAAAAAAACCCTTTTTTTCTTTTATTTTCTTTATCAATTAAGTATTGAAAAAAGTAAAAACAATTCTCTTTTCAGTCCACTTAAAAAAAGTAAAAAAAGAAAAAAAAATATCAATCTCAAAGTCAGCCCGTTATTCTTAAAATTTGTTCACACATACCATTCCCTCGGTTTTGTAATTTAGTTGGTCCCGAACGGTGTCTTTATTTCTTTTTATTTATTTATTTTGAAATCGATCATCGCGTATAATATTTATTCATGTACTCGTAAGGTGGGTGGGTTGATGGGAAACCCAATATTTTTTTTCCTCTTGGACACACATTTTAAATATTGCTAAGAAATGCCCTTGTAATATATTTTCTTTTCCTTTCACACGAACGCGTCTCTTGACATTCGACATTTCCTTTTTTTTTCGTCATTAATCGATGTTCGTTTTTTTTCTCTTTTTGGCAGTTTACGTATTTACAGTGAGGTGTATGTATATATATATATATATGTATGTATGTACGAATCGAATGAAAAAGCGATTTTTTTTAATTAGTGAATTAATTAAGTAACCTCCGATTACCAAGGAGTGGATATAGGAGAGGATCGAAAGATAATTTTTTTTTATGTATGTATATATAACGTTGTATGTCAATCCGATGGTGTATTAAGCGATCGATGTTTTAGTGTATATACATACCGACGCCTCGGACGATGAAGGATTCGAGGGATCGATATAAGTACAAACCTCGAGGGTGACAAACTTGAATTAAAATTGTAAATAAACTTTTTGATATTAACAATTAAAAATTAATTATTATGTCCACTGATCAATAATATATATTAAAACATAATTAACCTTATACTACCTTACCAGCTTCAAAAGTCACAGAAAGTAAGTTATAATTAAACCAGCACCTTACCAAGGGTAGAGACAACTACCCCCAAATTTTCAGGCCAATCGGTTAATACATTTTTGAGATATCCGTGGAATAACGAAGTTTTTAATTTTTAAATTTAGCGATTAAATAGGAAAAAGTTACGTCTTTGGAATTCAAACATTTTGTCAATAGAAATTTTTTTGATAAAAGTTGTACATTTCAAGATATTGTACAGAAAATGAAAATAAGCCGTTTTTAGAGAAAAGTAAACTTTGTTATAACTTTAATATGATTTCATCGAATTGGCTGGTAATAGAAACAGCACCTACTTAAGGGTAGAGAAAACTACCCTCAAAGTTTCAGCCAAATCGGGTAATAACCTTTTGAGATATTTGTGGAACAACACTTTTTTCTATGACAAAAATATAAGGCTCTCCCGTATAACAGTGCTTAAAAAGTTAGTCAACCAATCAGTCCCCTTCCTTTATTAATAATCTATCTGTCTCTAAAATTTGAAGCAAAAATATGGACGAGTTTTCGAGAAAACCCTTACCTAAATCTCGGCATGCCTTTTAAATAGACGAATGTATAACTTCAAATTGCACGAAATTATTGTAAATTTTGGTAAGGGATTTCTAAAAAACCAATCGATTTTTTTTATTCAAATTTTAAAGACAGGTAGGTTATTAGTAAAGGAAGGGGACTAGATTTACGTAAATTGACTTCTTTTTTTAATTACAACTAATTTTCTCTGACTTTTGAAGCTGGTAAGGTAGGGAGGATAAAACTTGACTTTGGTGCCTTCTTAATTATAAAAAATAAAATATTAATTATGAGAAAGTGAAAACAAGAAAAAGAATTTAGTAAAAAAAAAGTAAGTCACGGCTAGTGAGAGAAATGTTTCTATTTCATTTTATTTTTTAATATTTTTACTATTTATAGTTAATATTTTAGTTTTTATAGTTAATCGACTGAAGTGCCGAAATAACGATGTTTAATTTTTATTTTTTATTTATTCCAGAGTTACATAATTATAATATTTGAAAAAATCAATACTGCTAAATATGTTATAGTTTAATATTACCAATAAATAATTTTTTTCATAATGATTAAAAACATTTCATATTGTTTAAACAAATTATATTATGCGAAATTTTATTTAAAATATTTTAGCTAATTTATTATTTTTTTTTAATTTAAATCTACTTTATTGTATTAACATCGCATTAAAAAAAATTTAATGATAAAATTGTTGTATTTCATAAAATTGAAGAAGGGTGTAAAAAACAGCTAAGTAATTGTTTAAATAAACATTTAGACCTTCTTTGCAATTGTGATTCAGTCAAGTGGATTAAAATCATATTTAAATGTTACTGTTAAAATGTCAGCCTATTCGATGAAGATATACTGCGGAGTCTCAAATAAATAAATTAGCTAAAAAATTTTAAACAAAAGTTAACAATACTACAATTTGTTTAAAAAAATACATAATGTTTTCAATCATTATAAACAAAATTGTTAATTGTAAATATTGAATAGTTCTTTCTTCAATTTTAACCCAGACTTGTCACCCTTAAAAAGTGAAATGAATAGGAGGATTATAAGTAGTAAATTTGATCGATTAGAAAAATACGACGATCATGTAATTAAGAAACTTATTCGTCCCGTTTATCCGTTTGGGTGGTTCATCGTCATTTTCACTGGCAGTGGTGTCGCCTTTCGCTTCGACGATCGTAGCCAACCTCTCAACGATCGGATGCGCCTCCGATTCGTCATCGATCGATCGATCGTTCACGTGAATCCGAACGCTCGCGTCGATCGGTGTTGTTGTTGTTGCTGTTGTTGATTTCGTTGTTGTTGTCGTGCACTCGTCTTCATCGGTTGATGTCGTTGGGAGGTTCGATGGCCGATCGCAGCTGCAGTAACCGTTTGAGCTTTCGGCTTGACAACTGAAGCAGATTAAATCACCTTCATCCGTTTCGGAAAGCTCGCAGTGAGGACAACGTGGTTGCTGTTGTTGTTGCTTCGTGTCGCATTGCGCACAACCGGGCGAGTCTTCGGAATCGTCGCGATCGAAGAGACGACGCGTCTGTTGCGAAAAGATAATTTGTTTTAGGTTATGTCTTTCATGATAGAATAAAAAAATGCACCGTATCATTCCCAAATCCTGATCATTATTAAATAATAATGATTTATAATTTTAAATATTACGTTTATTTATTTTCAGAAATTGGAATTAACTGATCATAAACTGGGTATGTTACGATACATATTTATAAAAATTTAATTATTATAAATTTTTTATACAAATTTAGCACACTGCAGTAGGAGTACAATGTAAAAATGGAAAAATTGAAAAGAATACTTAGAAAACTAAATTTTTACTCGGTTTTATTAGGAATTACGAGTACGGATACTGATAAAAGTATTGTTAACTAAAAAATTTTTTTATTGGTTCTTATAGTTTCTTTTTGTAGTAAATTTTCTATATAGGGAACGGTAATTTTTTGTTGGCTAGAGAGAAGACTATGTCACTAGGTTTTATAATTTTTTTTTAAAGCAAAGTTTCGTATTACTTTTTAAATGTAAATTTTATTACAACGTTCTATCTTTAAAGAGACGAAACTTACGTCACTTTGTTAATTTTCTAAATGAAACTGATCGATTTATTTTTTTACACCTAGGGTATGAGGTATTTTTTTTAATTTAATGACCTGTACAATTCTTGAAATAAGATTGTATGAAAATGAATATTTTTTTAAAGTTTTTTATTCATAGAAAAATATTACATTTTTATTGTGATTAGAAATTTCGAATCTTGAAAAAAGGTAAATATAGTTTATTTAAAAAAAAAATTCTTTATATCAAGTCGTTTTATACTTGTTTGAAAAAGTGTATCTGAATTATCACAAATTTTTAAATTAATAGTTGGAATTAAATTTTTTGGTTGTACTTTTACAATTGACAATTATCTATATAATTTTGTTTATTTTTTTTTTAAAAACGTAAAATTGCATTTTTACAAATAATTATGACAACAAAACGTATTCTAAAATTTTTTTTTAAGTTTTTCAATTATGTACACACGATTTTTGTGTTGATATCTATATTAGTGATTTCTTCTCTCAAAAATTAATAGTTGGAAAATGTGCAATAACTGTCTTTTGTGATAATGGGTATTTACAATATTAATTTAAAAAATGTATATACATATATACTTTATATGCTAATAATTATTATAAAAAAATAATAAATTTTTGAAAAATGAATCTATCGTTCGTAAATGTCTATATGTATGTATTATCGGTCACACCGAACTAAATAATTTACTTTTAGAATAAAGTAGGCTCATTGTACTCATTGTCCACTATGGTTGGTGGAATTTTATATATAGCCGCAGAACATCTTGCTGGCGTCGCGGTTCATCTTGCGGCAGGCGTCTAAGGTAAGATCTCCAGTTCCTTACTGAGGAGTCCAAGCTGGAGATCGAGGACGAAACGCCTTTAATTGTTTTTAATAAAGGCCGTGCTCTGGGAAATTCCACCAACCATAGTGGACAAAGAGTACAATGAGCCTACTTTATTCTAAAAGTAAATTATTTAGTTCGGTGTGACCGATAATACATACATATAATAAATTTTTATTTACTAAAAAAATAAAAATTTTTACGAAAAAAACGATATTATTTTAATATCGATTTGAAATACCTATTCGAAATTGGATATTTTGTGGTTAGGTAAAACTATTTTTTTTATCATCACTTACAAACACTTATTGGCCAGTTTTTGTCGTAAAAATAATCATTTCATAAACTTTTGATTTCTAGAAATCTAACCAATAATAAAATGAAATATACCATAAGTATCTTCAATTCTCTCTGATGAACGATATTATTTTGCAAAAATCATTAAAAATGAATATAAAAAGGATAAAGTAATCAAACCATATTAACCCAACCAACTAAACCTTAAAACTTAAAATTACTTTTTTTGTTCTCCAGCGTACATACACATACAGAGAGAGTAATATTTATCCAATTTTATTAGACTTTGTGTTTAATTAACCGGCTTTTGGAACTACTAAGCTTAAACTTTCGAGCAAGTTAAGTATGTAGAAAATTCAAGGAGTCTCGCTGTAAATTAAAGGAGATGTTAAAAACTTACATTATTACCGAGTCTGTACAAACGAGGAACGTAGCAAATTGATGAGAATTATTGTTAATTGAAAAGAAAATTTTTTTTTATTTACCGCAAGGGAATTAAGAAAATTTATTTTATTCAAAATTACTTGTATACTTGTGATATTTGAATTAGTAAATTGAAAGTTATTACGATAAATATGGTTTCTGTTTTTGGATTTTTTAGTTATCTTTTATCTGAAAATTTACCGAGACCGTCTGGTGAAAAATTTAAGCAATAGGCTTACTCGGAGAAAATTATCGTTTTAAAAATTATCCATGGTATTGGGAATTAAATACTAGACTGACGAAGATTAAGGGAGTGATTATAAGTTATTTTAAAATATTTTACATTTTTGTAGTGTTACGATAAATATTCTATGAAAACTCAGAAATTGTTTTGAAAATTATACTATATTTTCTAGGATTATTAGATTTTGACAATCTCTATAATTGTATTACTAAAATCCAAGTTTAAAATTAAAAAAACTATATTAAATAGTATTTTTTAATCACGAACTGTTTAAAGTGGATATGGATAGTGGAAGTGGATGGAATAACTATGGAGATTATGGTGATTTTTATTTATATCCTTTTTTCCGAGTGCCATAATAAATTTTTAGATTAATTTTATGAAATTTTGAATTTTAATCGTGAGCGATTTTATTAACAAAGGTAATGGTAATTTTTAGTGTATTTTTAGGTTATTTTTTTTTTTCTGACAGCTGTCACGGTAGTTTATATTAAAAACAAATTATATCTCAGTGTAGAAATTGTAAAAAAGTCTTTAAAGATTTTTAATTTATATTACGGTACAATAATTTAAAATTACTGTCACAGCACAATTTAACTAGGAGAGTAACCAATAAATTACGGCAGGAGCGTGGTAAAACTATGTCAGTTTTTAATTACAAATATTCTAATTTTTGTTATAAGATTAGTGTAAGTGACTTGGTAAGTAACTTTAAATTCTTTTTTTCTAGTATTTTTTTAATTTTGAATTTTTTTTATGAATCTTAGACAGTAATTAAAAAATTACCGCCAAATAACAGAAACTTATAAAATTCTATCAGTAGTTTAAAACTTACCGTAACAAAACGATCAGAATTGAGTATCAATTTTCAATTGCAAAAATTATGAAATTTTACGTTTTTAATTTTTTTTAAATGATGTTACGGTAATTTTAATTATAAAATTATCATCGTGTAATAATTATATGTACATACTGATATTTCCAGTAAATACATACACACATAAATAATATATGTTTACTGTACAGAATGTTGTATCATATTTTTTGTACTTGAAAAAAAATTCTAATATTGCTAACATTAATTAATTAATTAATTATTAATTAGAAACATTAATAAATAACATTAATAAATAAATGATAAATAAAATAAATAAAAAAAGAAATAATAAATAAGAGTGGTAAATAAATATTAAATAAAAATAAATAAAAAATGAATACATAAGTGAAAAAATAATTAAATCAATAGTTAATAACAAATGTGCACGTATGTACATAGGAAAATAAAAAAATTTATTTGTATAATAAACATTTAAATGTTGGAATATATTACACTGACAAAGTGCAAGAATAATTGCCACGGTTACGTGTATAATACATATTTTTTGTCTTTATTATACGTAAAAAAAACGAAAATTTGTTTTTGTTTTTAAGTACATACTTAATTTGTTTTCTTTACATCGTTACGCAAATTTAATCCCCAACGAAGCTCCTCTTCCTTTTTTATTTTATAAATCTTTAAAATCCCATGAAGGATAGCGATTCCTGCACGACTCGTAAACGTTTCTATACGTGCATTTCAACATACATTTTTTTTGAGAAAGAAAATATTTGCATATGTATATATATATATTAACGAAAAAAAGACTTACACATCCATGTTGGAAACGTTCCTCGACGTATCGTCCGGCCAAGGCACTAGGCGTTTGTGGCCTAACACCGCAACCACGACTCCTCAAATCGCACTCACTGCATAGAAGAAGATTCGATTTGCTGCCAAGTTGCTGGGACGGTGTGTAACCGTTGCACGCGAGTTTATCGTTAGGTACGTTCGATTCGCCTTTTTTACGATCGTCGTCGTCTTCGTCGGCTTCGTCGTCGTCGCTTTCGAATAGTCGCTGGCTCAGGCTCCCGATGGATTTGGTATCGCAGCTCGCGATCACGAGATCCAACGTCGTCGTTATTTGATCGTCGGTTTGTTGCTGAATCGTATATAAGGGAGTTTTTGGTTTTTAGTGATTTTTTAAAAAAATTTGAGATCGTTGTAAAAAAGATTCTGAGGCACAAGCTTTCATTTGTGGTTTTTGAAAAAAAAGTCAAACGATTTGAACTTTATGGGCGATTTAAGAAATTCTTGGTCTTAGGTTAGAAAATTACTAGTATGTTACAGTAAATTTGATGTCAATTCTATTGTTTGTACTGTATAAATATAAAAAAAAAGAACTTGTGATCTAAATATTTTTTTTATTTTTTTCCAAAAAGTGTTTAAAATTCCTATATTTTAATTTAATGTTATTGGTAATTCCCTAATAGAAATATGACCATAAATGTAACGTTTTTTAAGCCAAAAATGTCCAAGTGTCATAAAATACCCAATAAATGCATAATTAATAGCAAAATTAGAGTTTTATTTAACCTTCAAATGGTAAATTTCTACTAGGGTTTGGTTCGTACCAATATCTCAAATTATTCAAAAGTTACGTAGAATTTTAACAATTTTTGAGATTTAGATTAAAAAAATTACTTGGAATAGCACATATATCACGCGCTGATTCACATTGATAAACGTTTAAGCTTTTCGAACACATCGAAATTCATAAAAGCTCTTGATCTAACTATTCTACTCATTTTGTATATCAGTGGTGACATATTGTTATAATAACTTGGAACTTTGTAAAATGATAGATGATTACATAACGGAGGGCAGCTAATTCCTGGTTATGCGTAAATTTGTTTTTATTAATTGTTATAAATAAATTAGTTGTTTTTTCGTCTGCTATTTTGTGGCGCGAAATTTGAATTTCTGATTGAGTATGATACCCCCTTAACGATATTTGTAATTATAATAATTTCACATACTTTTTATCCACATTTAGTTTTGACAAAAATTAAAAATTGATAAAAAAAAACATGTAGATAAATTTCTTTGACGATCTTATGAGGACGCCGAACCAACATTACCGACATTTACGGATTCAAACTTTAATAAGAGAATTTATACAGTTTAAAAATGTTATGAGATATCCTCGCCAGCTTCTATCAAAACCTAGGGGGCGCTGGTAGAATTTTAAATATCAAAAATGGGCTTAAAGCTAAGAAATGGCCAGTGAAATTGGTCAGGTTCTATCTCAAAATGAAACGCTTTTTCACACCTTTCTTGACCATTTCTTAGATGGACATAACCTTCATCAAATATGAAACAACTTTTCGGGTAATCCTGTAAAGAAAACTTAAAGCGTGTTACGAAATTTGATCGGTTTTACCATTTGTAATAGATACAGACGCTTATTTACGCTATATAGTAGTTTTAAAGATATTTAAACGTTTATCATTTTTCTCTTAAATTGAGCCAATCATTTTTAGGAGCTTGTTCATAACTATTATTCCTAGCTAAAATGGCCCATTTTTCTTAGTCTACTTAAAATTCCAAAAGCATTTTTGATGTTCAGAAAAGCTTTGTAAATTGGAATGAAAACCATGAAATGGGCAGGAAAGGTTCGAAAAAGCGTTTCATCCCTGTACACGACCTGGCCAATCGTCCTAGTTAGTTTATAGATTGACATGAGAACGCTACTCAGTAAATGGCTAGAAAATTTTTGTTAATTCCACTAGGGGGGATATCTCATACATTATGAAAAAAGTGATTATTGGTTTTGTAAAGTTTGAATCTGTAAACGTCGGTAAGCATGTCGGTACGGCGTCCTCTTAAGGGTCAATGCTTAGATAAATAAAACACTTTATTTAACGTAAACGCAAAGTTTCAATTAACAATTAATAAAGTTTATAAAATAAACAATATTCAATCGATAAATAAAGTTACCAGTTTTGGAGTACGTAATTACACTAAGAAGCCCAAGATAGGCATTGTCGAGTAAACAGAAAATTCAAAAGGCGCTGATATTTATCAAACACATACATAAATACAGGTGTCAATTTTTGGAAATTAGCTGTTTATTTTAATTATAATTCTATATTGACTACTTAAATATTGTGTGTCTTCTTTTTCTTTTATCGTCGATTCACAATTATGGATATTTAACTTCTCAGAAACAATACGTTTTTTATCTCTAGGTACTCAAAAATTCTAGTATTAATAAAGTAAAATTCATGATTTTTAAAAATGAAACTATTACTAGAGATTATGGGTTTTTTTAGATATCGTTTCGTTTCTCCAATGTATCAAGATCGTCAAAAAATTTATTTACATACACATAATGAAGGATGTAAAAAATCAACTGATAAAAAAATTGTTTTTCTCACCAATTGCTCCTGGAGATACGGACGCATCCGTTCGAGCCGCGAGTTGCCGCGTTGTTCGGAACGCGGCCCAGTTTCTCGTTAAATGATGCTCTCCCTATTGCGCTCGTTGTCCTCGACGCTCGAGGTAGAGCTGCCCCCGCATATCTGCATCTCGATTTCGGCTAAACGGTGCTCGACTTCCCATTGCTTTTGGTTCAACTTGAGGCTCATCGACGCGTTCTCCGATTCCAGGCACACCAGGCGGTCGCGCAACCGTTTGATCTCCGCGAGAAGTGGCTCGTGACCGAACAACGGCGTCGTACCTTCGCTCATTAATTGCGTCATGCTGTTACACGTCATACCTGTAGAGACAAAAAATTTTAGAGTTATTATTTATGCAAAAAAATAATTGTTACCTTTTTATGGTTTACAGAGAAAAATGTTCTACTACATTTTACTATACTGTAGAAGAATCCGGTTATACACTGACAAAAATGGTGTATTAAAAATTACTAAACTTCAAGGAAAAATTACTATATTTTATGATTTTTACAATATATCCAGCAAAAATTATAATTTCAATAATAAAACTTACTACCATTTTCGTATATAAATTGTTATTCTTACATTTAAAAATTACTATATTTTATGACAAAATTAAATGATACACAATTTTTACTATATAATATAGTAAATTTTCTTATAAGTTACGTTTGCTATAAAATATAGTAAAATTTCTACTACTAGTTTCCGTTACATTAAATTTAATTAATCGTTACATTCAATAGAGGATTAGTACCATCTGATGATATCTGTGGCGACCACGACCGCAGTGCCTCTATCAAATAGTCAAGATTAAGTTTGGTTCCTTAATGTGAACGAGAAAGCAACCACATTAAGAAATTATGTCTCAGCGATTTTTTTAAAGAGTAATACGCTCTATACGAGCCAGAATATATAAATATTCTTAATCATCAGTCAATGGTGTGCTACGATTCGTAGCCTCTATACCAAACTGCATGAGCATAAATAATTTAATTCTGGAGACTAAGTAAATTAAATTGAAAATTTTAATGTGGAAATTAAAAAAATATTATTAAGATAACTTTAAATACAAAAATAACGAAAATGTATGACAAAATTATAAATGCAATAAATGTTTCGACCACAATGGCCAGTTGGTCTCGTCAGTAAGGACTGGCAATGTACCTTAGACATTGAAAATAGAAATTTATACCGAAATAGACCAAGAACAATACTATTGAGTGGGGTACATATATACCTTTAGAAGACTTTATCACTTACACGTATTAGAAACCAAGCAAAACCCCTAGTCTCAGCGATTTTAGTTAGCTAACGTATTTAGGTTTCTGCGAATGCGTGATTGACGTATTATCGACACCGACATTATCGACTTTACGTTTTATACACTCAATTTTCGTTAATACCCCTATTGTGCGAAAGTACACCTACATTTTATGAAATACATAGATTGTTGGTACGTTGGCCAAATTTGGAAATTTTAAGTATTACGTTTATTCATTGAATAAAACGAAAAATCGGTAATAGGGCTTCCTCCTAAGGGGACAAGCCAGTGTTAATCATGTAAAAAAAATATGTTGGTTTTTGGACTACAAAATTTAATTGAAATATTACATATTTCTAGTATTTTTGGATGTAAAAATACTTACAAAAGTTAGCATTTTAAGCCTCATTATTTTTTTTATTTCATAAAAAAAATCCATTGCGTTATCTTTTACATTCGTATAAAAATCACTAATTTGTTCTTTCTTCCTTTATCACCTCGCGGTCTCACGTCCACGCTGAATGTATATAGATATATACCCCATCTTCGTATTTTTTTTTCTCTCCCTCCCCCCGTATTATACGCGTTTAAACTTTACGAGTTGAAAGCGTTATGAGAATTTTTTTAATATATAAAGTTGTAAATCTTCCGTTTTTATTACTAATAACAATAAAAAAAAGGAAAGATACACGGGAATGAAATAATCCTTGTATATATACATACATCCGATATCTTATTATTAATAAATTTAATTCGATTCTCCAACGCAATAGTATATTAAACTTTTTGATGCTCAAGGTATACAAATTTCTGTAGTCCGATAAATTTTTTTTCACGTTGTATGCACAACGAGTTATTAATATTGGCGCTGGTACTCAATATATTCAATTTTTTTTCTCAATCAATTTTTTTAATGTCTACACGTACAAGGCGAGGGTAATAAATCTTGGTTCGGTCGAACGAGAGTTAATTAAGAAAGTTATTCAATTACAAATATTAATAATTTACGTATAGGGGTGATGTGCATTTATTTATGTATACATTTTGTGTGTGTTCAAAGCGATTTGTGTTAATTAAAAAATTTCGATATATTAATTAATTTCGTAATTCACGTTTACGTTTACGGAATTCCGAGAAGATTTTTTTTGTGATGATAAGAGTGAGTTGTAGATTTATTTTTTGGAAACTTAAAAGATAGTTTTACTAAATAATCGATAAATTGAGAATTTTGAATTTAGATGAAAAATAGGTCATTTTAAATGAAATGCCAGTCATTAAGATTTGATATTAGTCAAAAATTATAATTTTTTAAAAATATTTATATTTGAAATCCATTTGTGATTTTTCCATTAAAAATTAAGAACAAAAAATCTTTCACTATGTGATCTATGAAATCCTGGGATAAACGATAGAGTTTGAATTTAAATAATTAATTTATTTTAAATAAAATGTGAACTAATAAATCTTAAAATGAATTAATGCTTTATACTAAACAATTACAAGAATAAGTCAAAAAATAATTTTTAAATGTATACTTTTTAAATATAACTCCAAACATGATTACAAAAGTGAGATTACACTAATAATAATGTATGAAATCTTTGGATTAATTAATAGCATTTGAATTTAAATAAAAATAGACGATATAAAAAAATGATTGAATTAAATGAAATTAGATTTTTTTATACAAGCAGAATATTTTTTTCGAAAACTTTTTAAGTATTCCCCATTAGAATTAAAAAAAAAGATTACACTAACTGATTTGTGATGATTAATTAAAAATATATTGATTTTCAGTAATAAAAGGTAAATAGTTTCTATAATTTTGAGTAATAAAAGGTAAAAGGTATCTAAAATAAAAGGTAAATAGTTTTTTTCAATTTGTATAGTTTTTCTAAACTTTCTACGTATTCACAATTGAAATTAAAGAAAAGCAAAATACTAAAATTAAATGACTTAAGAATTCTAGATTTTCAATAAAAATAAAAAATTTATAAAATTAAATAATAATTATTTTTAGTTTTGAAATCTTTTTTAAGTATTAAAAATTAAAAAAAATAAAAACAGAGACGTGCGAAGACTTGGTTAGTAGATAATTAGATTTTTAAATTTAGAAATTAGATAAGTGGACAATTTTCGCATAAAAACAGCATCGTTAAATAATTAAAAAAAAATCTTATATTAACCGATCGTCTCACGTCCCGGAATAAACCTTACCATTTTATGGCCAAAATATGTTCAAATTAAAATAAAAATTAAACATTTGTAAATTTTCCATGCAATCCAGAACTTTCGAAGAAAATGTCGTAGAATAATTTAAAAAATGCATAATACATAATATTTCTTTATCTTTCAACTATATTACTCAAAATTACGAGTATAGATTATTAAAAAAAATGTAAATGATGGAATGATTTTTGAAAAATTTAAAAATCCTTCCATTTATAAAATAATCTAAATTTTTTTTCTAAAATAGAAAAATATTGTTTAATCAGTTAAAGTTTTGTTCGAAAATTAATTTAGGTAATTTTGAGTAATAAAAGGTAAAAGGTATCTAAAATAAAAGGTAAATAGTTTTTTTCAATTTGTATAGTTTTTCTTAACTTTCTACGTATTCACAATTGAAATTAAAGAAAAGCAAAATACTAAAATTAAATGACCTAAGAATTCTAGATTTTCAATAAAAATAAAAAATTTATAAAATTAAATAATAATTATTTTTAGTTTTGAAATCTTTTTTAAGTATTAAAAATTAAAAAAAATAAAAACAGAGACCTGCGAAGACTTGGTTAGTAGATAATTAGATTTTTAAATTTAGAAATTAGATAAGTGGACAATTTTCGCATAAGAACAGCATCGTTAAATAATTAAAAAAAAATCTTATATTAACCGATCGTCTCACGTCCCGGAATAAACCTTACCATTTTATGGCCAAAATATGTTCAAATTAAAATAAAAATTAAACATTTGTAAATTTTCCATGCAATCCAGAACTTTCGAAGAAAATGTCGTAGAATAATTTAAAAAATGCATAATACATAATATTTCTTTATCTTTCAACTATATTACTCAAAATTACGAGTATAGATTATTAAAAAAAATGTAAATGATGGAATGATTTTTGAAAAATTTAAAAAATCCTTCCATTTATAAAATAATCTAAATTTTTTTTCTAAAATAGAAAAATATTGTTTAATCAGTTAAAGTTTTGTTCGAAAATTAATTTAGGTAATTCTGAGTGATATTAGCTTAAAGATGAAGAAAATAGCTGTCTTTTGCTTTTTTTTTTTAAATTGTTGTATGATATTTTCTTCGAATGTAATGAATTGTTAAACATCACATAAAATATGCACATTAAAATGGAAAATTTACAAATGTTCTTAAAATTATGGACGATACTGTATATGAATTAATTAATAAAAAAATTCTAAATTACAATTCCACTTATTTCGGTCTTACAGTCAAAATTGAACACATTCCCAAATATATAAAAAACTTATGATTTATGTTTATTATTTAATAAATTTTTTCAGTCGAGTTATATCAATATATGGGGGTGATTATTAATTGACAAAAATCTAAGATAATAAAGATAAATATTTAGAAATATGGTGAATTGCACATAACCTTTGCTTTACATGTTCCGATACCTCGATTCGCAATTTCGTACGGTAGATTTTGAATTATACGGAAATGTTTGCGGACGCAACGCTGGGTTTTAGGAATTTGTTTCCCGTAATGATTACCAAAATATACTGGGTATGCGGTTCACGGGATCGCCCGAGCAATTCCATTTTGCTATCTCAATAATTTTGATATATTTAAATGTTTAATTCGAACGTGCGATTTTATTTAATTAAAATCGAAATCGATAATATATATATATATATATATATATATATATATATATTTTCGTTTTTACTAAGTGTTCAATGAAACAGTTAATTAATTTTGGTTTCGTTATGTAAGAATATTATAAGGTGAAATTAATTTTTGGGTTTTAATTATGAAATTATTGAAGAGATTTTGGTCGTTAATGAGGATTTATTGGAGAATATTCAGTGTTAATACTGCGGCTATAGCTGGAAATTGTGAATCGATTTTTATCGAAATTAGAAATTAGAAAGATAATTAAATGTGTATTTAATTATTTAATAAATAATTTCATTTACTGTAATATTAAATTTTAATAATTTATACATTATAACATTTCATCACAATTCATATATCAAAATAAAAATAATTTATCATAACTTTTATATAAATAAATAATATTTAACGTAGCGAGTTTTATTTATTTTTAGGTTATGTTCCTATTGAAAAATTATTGAACCGTATAAGTTTATTTACATTACGTAAGAGAAGTTTAATAATTTTTCATTTTAAAAACATGATTTTTTTAGAGTACTCGGTAGGTATGTTTAATGTGATTTTCTAATTCAGTTATTTGAATATTTCACGATGCTAATATTATTAATTGCTTTTCGAGCAGAATCGAAGCTTCCGATCTAAAATTATCTACAAAAAATAATGTTTTGTTAATTATAAATGAAATTTAACAGGATGCGGAGTCAGAAAATGGTCATTTGTAATATAATTTGTAATATAATTTGTAATATAATTTTTTATAAACAAAAGAATGAGTTTTTGAAAAATGCTGATATTATGTCTCTTTTTATTAAAAATTACCGACCATAAAATGTTTATTCAATTATCATTAATAATATTATTATTTTTTCTTTAAAAATGGAAACGATAAGCCCTTTCTTATGTTTTAAGCTATCTGTATGAATTTTTTCAGATTTTTTTATTTTATATTTTCGATTGAATTTTTGGGTTTAAAGGTGTAAATCCCTGTAACTTGGCTCCGACATTTCCTAAAATAAAATAAGTTGATTCTTAGTTAAAAAATTCAATAATTTTTAACATATTAACTTAAAGGTCTAATTGATCTTTTAACATGTTAGGATTTATTGGACAGCTATTGTTCATAAATTACGAATTTATTGCCTTGATTTTATCCTGAATTATATATTTACTATCCTGTTTTTTTTTACTAATTATAAATTCAGTGGCCAATTTTTTTGGTTCTCAATTATAGATTTACTTGCCAGCTGGTTTAGGTAAAAAAAATGTATTGCAAAGGTTTTATTTCAACTAGGATAAACCCTGTACGAGTACGTAATAGTCCTTATAGAAAAGTTTGGATGAACTTTCCAGATTAATTGACACATGGCTATTATTATCTAATAGACATATAGCGATGGCTACGTGAAGTTTTACAAGTAATTACAAGCGTAGTCGATGTTTCGGATTACAACGTTAAATAGTTAAATTAAGAGGGTCTCAAACCCAAATTTCACCCTTCCTACCTTACCGACACATAAAAATATCAAAGGGTTGAATGTAAATAAAATAAAGTTTTATAGAATTCTAAGAGGCTGTTTTGTTATGCACTGCCTGCGTGTTTAATTAAAAATATTGATTAATTTCAAAGAAACGTCTAATATAATTCATAGACCATTATAGAGCTAATGGAAAAATTCACTCTTTTTTTTAAATTTAGTTTATACTCGCAAAATTTCATTCGACGAAATTGTAATACGTTATTATAACAACATATTGATTTACTTCCAAACTTTGACTTTCAACGTACATTACTTTAAAACAATAGCAGTTAATTATTATACTATTACCCTGGTGGAATCAACAAAAATTTTGTAGCCATTTACTGAGTAGCGTTCTCATGTCAATCTATAAACTAACTAGGTCGCTTGGCCAGGTCGTGTACAAGAATGAAACGCTTTTTCGAACCTTTCTTGCCCAATTCATAGTTTTCATTCCAATTTATAAACCTTTTCTGACCATCAAAAATGCTTTTGGAATTTTAAGTAGACTAAGAAAAATTGGCCATTTTAGCTAGGTATAATAGCCATGAACAAGCTCCTAAAAATGATTTGGCTCAATTTGAGAGAAAAATGATAAACGTCGAAATATCTTTAAAAGTTAAATTAAAATTACAATCACAATGACGCAGATAAATAATCGTGCAGGGCGAACTTAAGTTTGGAGAATTATAACTGTCGCGTATGACATCCGGCAAAGCATTCCAGAGCCTAGTCACCCCTATACAGAAGAGCTCTTGTAACAATCCGTGGAGGCATACAGGACAACGAGATCGAGATTGATCCTCCGCTTCGAGCCATACCGATCTGAAGGGTTTGAAAGTGAAATACCAGATAAATATGCAGGTTGCCCCGATCTCAGAATCTTAGCCAGCAAACAAAGACAGAGAAAGTTTTCTTCTCTATCGGGATATGGAAGAATACTGAGCTCCTTATATACCGGGGAAATGTGGTCAGACTTCCTCCTCCCTGTCACGAATCTGAGAGCAGCATTTCGACAACGTGACAACTTGACTGTAACTCTGACGACAAATCCAAAAATAGTCCCGGACAGAAATCAAGATAAGGAAGACTAACGCTTTACCAGCACAAGACGAATTCCCCTCGGATAGAAAAAAGCACACCTACGAATCCGCGTCAAAGCTAAGTGAAACTTTTTGGCTGAAACTGTGCACTGCTGCCGCCAAGACAAAGTAGCATCTACCGTTACTCCCAATATCGTTCATACAGTCGCACACGTCAATTTTGTCTACACCCAATAATATATCAGAACAACACTGCCTTTAAGCCTGCTAATGAATCCGCGCGAACCAAGCCACATAGCTTTAGTCTTGCCATGATTGATCTCGAGCCCATTGGTTAACGACCACTGCAAAACACTCTGAAGATTAGTGTTAATAACTTCAACGATGGAGTCAAGATCAAAAAACGACCACTGGTGTAAATAACAAGTCGTCAGCATATAGGTGGAAGGAACACATTTCAGGCAGTCAGGCAGGTCATTAATGAACACTGAAATAACAGCGGGCCCAAACAACCCTGCGGGACCCCTCGCTCCCTAGGCAGCAAACTAGAAGCATCGTCATCTCCTGAGGCAACAATGGTAAGAAGGTGTGAAAAAGCGTTTCATTTTGAGATAGAACCTGACCAGTTTCACTGGCCATTTCTTAGTTTTAAGCCCATTTTTCATATTTAAAATTCTACTAGGGTATTATTTATTAATTATAATAATTAATTACTATTTTAATAAATATAAATTGTGAAACATAAATGACGTATTAATCAATTTTTCTTCTAACAAAAAATAATCCCGAGTGGAAATAATACAAAAAGTATAGCCGGATTTGATTGTCAGGACCGGTTAAGAGATGATGCTGTTATAAGATTCCGTTGAATTAAAGTGATTTTAAGATTTAAATTTTACTAGTGTTCATATAAATTCTTTGTGAAAAAATTATTCAAAACATTTATATAACGTCTTTTAATAAATAATAAAAAAACAACAAAAATACAAAAATAATAATATTATAAAATAAAATTGAAAAAAATATTAAAATAATTCAAATTAAAGTAAAACAAAATTTAGAAAAAAATATTAAAAATTTAAATACAAAAAATTGAAGATCATCTATTAAAAATTGCAACCGTCCAAAAAAAGAAAAAAATAAATTAATTAAAAACTTACCCGAATGCGTGGACTGCCGAGCGGTGGATAGTTGATTACCCGACAGAGGTGGCCTGTTGTTCGCGTCTTCGCTGCTGTGACCGCTGCTGGACCCGCTCAAGGGGCTCTCGGCGCTCCGTGGTTGTCCAGCTCGAGGTGTTTCCTGAGGTGTGGTGCCCAATCCGAGGACTGTAGGTGCTCCGTGGGCCGGTGTCGCGCGTGCCGGTCCCCTCGAGCCCAACGGACTCGGACTCGGCGAGAAGAGCGACTGACCACCCAAGGAGTGGGTGCCCCGCAAATCCAGAGGCGAGACCAGCATCTCCTCCAGGGGGATGCGACCCCGCGACTCCACCAGACCCGGTGTACTCTGACATCTGCCCATCGCCGCTGCGAATTTTTTTTTTTTTTATTCAAGTTTTCTCAATCCTTAAAAAGGATTATTAGCTGATACATATTGGTACATTACATATAATATTACAGAATTTTATATTACATTATCCGCATACATTGACATTGTGTTTATATGTTTAAATTACATTTTTGTAAATATTTGTAAATGATTTTACATATCATCCTGTTTGGCTTGTGTAGTATTGTATGACTATTTAGAGGTAGCTGAAAATTTTGCTTCGATAAATCTTTTAAAATTTCGGTGCGTTGCGTATTGTGTAAAGCGCACTGACAAAAAATGTGTTCTAAGTCTTGTATAAAAGGTTTGTTGCTACAGTTACAATAGGGATTTTGAATTATATTATATTTAGCCAAGGAGGAAGCCAGATTATAGTGTCCCGATCTACATCTATTGATAGTTGCTGCGAATTTCAACGACAATGAAAAATATGTAACTTTTACCGTTTTCTTTTGGTAACACATGTTCTATATGCGTGAGGCAATGGGTATATATGGTGTTTATGGGTGTGTGTGTGAGTTTTTGTTTAAGAATGTGTGTTTGTTTATGATCGTGATATGTGTTTCTTTGAGGCTGTACGTGTTTGTTTAAGCGTTCTTGAGTGTATTCGTTTACGTCCTTGAATCTGCTTTCATTATTTGTATTATTTCCGATTGTTTATTTATGGCCTTGTATGTGTATGTTCATGACATTGAATGTGTATATTTACGTCCTTGAGTGTGTTCTTCATGTCCTTGAATGTGTATGTTTATGTTTTTAAATGTTTCCTTGAGTCTGTATGTGTTTGTTATTGCGTCCTTGAGTCGGTTTTTTTGAGTCTGTGCATGTTTGTTTACGTAAGTACATATATGTGCGTTTTTGTTTACATCTGTAACTGTTTGTTTATTCGTGTTTAAGTTTAGGGGTTTTTCGATGTGCGTACGAGAAATTATTGGTTCAATTATTTGCAAATTCCTGTGTGTATCTTATAACATTAAAAATCTCCAAAGTAAATAATATTCCTACCAAAAAAAACTGAATTTCAGCAAAATCTCAATTTTGCAATATACAATCTGACGTATAGTTCCGGTTCTAAATAAACTATTCTCTTACCCCATAAACACGCTCATGCTACACCTAAAATATTTCTATCTCGAAAAATCTACAAACAAAAATAAAAAAGTCATAACCAAAAAAAAGACAATTATCATCCAAACTAACTCGAAAAAACCTTAAAAATGTTCGAATAATCCAAAACACTAAATAATCATATATATATACATCTCCTAATTAAATTGTAAAGTGGATCGGACACAATTATCCCTAATATGTTACTGATAAATGCAACAACGTATACATAAATTCGCTGTAATTAACGGATTACGGCGCGAACAACGCAGCGTTCGTTAATAAATTAATTTAGGAAAATGTACGTATACACACATACACAGACATATATAACTCATCGTCGGACTCAATAATTGCCAGATAGCAAATGATGCGTAAACGGAATCGAACGGAACGTTTATTAAGACATGAAATATATATTTTTACTTGGTAATAATCCGTAAAATAACACGCTCACACAGCAATACCTTTGAATAATATTTAATTATCATTTAACGCGCAGAAAAAAAGTAAAGAAACTTCTTTTTTTCCTGAGTGATTAATAATTACCCAAGGTGGATTTGAATTACATTACCATCGGAAATATTTGGATACGTTTTCCTTCTTTCTTTTTGGACTTTTACACACACTTTTGCGTTTAAGCGTATTTGTACGGGTTTCCGTACGTATAAATTACGATTGCACTCCCGGAATTTCACTAATTATTTACCGTGAGAGGAATAGAGAGAGAAATGTCGCGTAATGCCTATTGAAAGAGAGAGGGAGAGAGAGAGAGAGAGAGAGAGAGAGAGAGAGTTTGAGGGAAATTCATTCGGTATGTGTATTATACAACTTTATCTCGATCCATCCGCAGTGTATTATTATCATTTGCATCTGTTATATGTTTGCGTTTAACTCGGAATTTCGTTAGTTAACGTGCTTATTTCATGGATGTTAATTTTTTTTCTTCGTTAATTTTTAGAATCCATCGATTTTTACTTACAATGATATACTAGTTTTTTCTTCTGTGTGTTTGGCATATACCATTGAGTTCGGAGGGAACCGATTTTTTATTATTACGAGATTCAGAAAAACGTTTAAAAAAAAACCGGAAAGATGATCACAGTATGGAGGAGCTCTGGTAGAAACAGTTACAAATTTTCATGGAATTCCACGACGATAGCAGAAAGGATTTCTAAAAAAATCAATATTTTGAAAATTTAGACTATTAATAAATATGAAGCTCACTTAATTCAGAATTTCATGAATTAATGATTTTTTTAATTACGATCAATTTTATATGATTATTCAGATGGTATGGAAGGAATGATAATAATCCAATTTAGAACAACATAATTAAAAAATTAAAAAAAATTAATTGTAAGTAATATACAAGATCATTTGCTATATTATATCATGTTTATAAATCTTGATGTGGATATTAATATGCGAGTATGTTGATTTGTCTCTTGATGTGTGTATGTTGATTTGTATGTTGATCTGTGCCTTGACAGGTATGCGTTTTTTTATGCGTATGCGTGTTGATGTGTATGTTGATATGCATGTATGTCGATCTGTATGTTGATATGTATGTATATATCATAATTTGTATGTATGTTAATTTACATTTTAACATGTATGTTGATGTGTATGTATGTTAATTTATATGTTAACATGTGTGATGCTATGCATGTGTGTTAATTTATATGTTAACGTGTGTGATGGTATGTATATTAATTTATATGTTAACATGTATGTATGTTGATGTGTATGTATGTTTATTTATATGTTAACGTGTGTGTATGTTAATGCGTATGTAAATGTCTATGTTGTTTTGTATGTTGGTTGATGTACTTATGTGTGTGTATGTGCGGGTATTTACGTGCGTGTTTGCGCGAGTCAAAGGTAACGTCAAAATCAATATCAATAAGTACATAACCAAAAAATATACGTTTCACACAAGAAATTAAATTTTCCACACTTCTAATATATATATATATACATCTCCTAATTAAATTGTAAAGTGGATCGGACACAATTATCCCTAATATGTTACTGATAAATGCAACAACGTATACATAAATTCGCTGTAATTAACGGATTACGGCGCGAACAACGCAGCGTTCGTTAATAAATTAATTTAGGAAAATGTACGTATACACACATACACAGACATATATAACTCATCGTCGGACTCAATAATTGCCAGATAGCAAATGATGCGTAAACGGAATCGAACGGAACGTTTATTAAGACATGAAATATATTTTTACTTGGTAATAATCCGTAAAATAACACGCTCACACAGCAATACCTTTGAATAATATTAATTATCATTTAACACGCAGAAAAAAAGTAAAGAAACTTCTTTTTTTCCTGAGTGATTAATAATTACCCAAGGTGGATTTGAATTACATTACCATCGGAAATATTTGGATACGTTTTCCTTCTTTCTTTTTGGACTTTTACACACACTTTTGCGTTTAAGCGTATTTGTACGGGTTTCCGTACGTATAATTACGATTGCACTCCCGGAATTTCACTAATTATTTACCGTGGGAGGGATAGAGAGAGAAATGTCGGCGTAATGCCTATTGAAAGCGAGGAGAGAGAAGGAGAGAGAGAGAGGAGAGAGAGGATGAGAGATCGAGAGAGGAGAGAGACGAGAGTTGAGGGAAATTCATTCGGTATGTGTATTATACAACTTTATCTCGATCCATCCGCAGTGTATTATTATCATTTGCATCTGTTATATGTTTGCGTTAAACTCGGAATTTCGTTAGTTAACGTGCTTATTTCATGGATGTTAATTTTTTTCTTCGTTAATTTTTAGAATCCATCGATTTTTACTTACAATGATATACTAGTTTTTCTTCTGTGTGTTTGGCATATACCATTGAGTTCGGAGGGAACCGATTTTTTATTATTACGAGATTCAGAAAAACGTTTAAAAAAAACCGGAAAGATGATCACAGTATGGAGGAGCTCTGGTAGAAACAGTTACAAATTTTCATGGAATTCCACGACGATAGCAGAAAGGATTTCTAAAAAAATCAATATTTTGAAAATTTAGACTATTAATAAATATGAAGCTCACTTAATTCAGAATTTCATGAATTAATGATTTTTTTTAATTACGATCAATTTTATATGATTATTCAGATGGTATGGAAGGAATGATAATAATCCAATTTAGAACAACATAATTAAAAAATTAAAAAAAATTAATTGTAAGTAATATACAAGATCATTTGCTATATTATATCATGTTTATAAATCTTGATGTGGTTATTAATATGCGAGTATGTTGATTTGTCTCTTGATGTGTGTATGTTGATTTGTATGTTGATCTGTGCCTTGACAGGTATGCGTTTTTTTATGCGTATGCGTGTTGATGTGTATGTTGATATGCATGTATGTCGATCTGTATGTTGATATGTATGTATATATCATAATTTGTATGTATGTTAATTTACATTTTAACATGTATGTTGATGTGTATGTATGTTAATTTATATGTTAACATGTGTGATGCTATGCATGTGTGTTAATTTATATGTTAACGTGTGTGATGGTATGTATATTAATTTATATGTTAACATGTATGTATGTTGATGTGTATGTATGTTTATTTATATGTTAACGTGTGTGTATGTTAATGCGTATGTAAATGTCTATGTTGTTTTGTATGTTGGTTGATGTACTTATGTGTGTGTATGTGCGGGTATTTACGTGCGTGTTTGCGCGAGTCAAAGGTAACGTCAAAATCAATATCAATAAGTACATAACCAAAAAATATATACGTTTCACACAAGAAATTAAATTTTCCACACTTCTAATATATATATATATGCAGGTGCGTCACTAATTAGGTACGTTCATTATTACGAGAAATCAGAAAAACGTTAAAAAAAACCGGTAAGTGATCCACAGTATGGAGGAGCTTGGTAGAGAAACAGTTAAAAATTTTCATGAAAATTCACGAAGTAGCAGAAAGGATTTCTCAAAAAATTCAATATTTTGAAAAATTAGCTCTAATAATATGAAGTCACTTAATTCAGAGAATTTCATGAATTAGGGGAGACCGGGGCTAAAATTAACATTTTTTGAAAAAAATCGTTCTCCTAATTAATTAAAGAATTAGTTTGCTAGGTATTGTTACTTTTTCTTTGCCTATTCAGCGAAGTCATGTCACAGGAATTTTTTGGAAATTATAAATATCTTTTTTTTCCGAGAGGATTTACTAAAAATCGTTGTCTGTTAATTTTTGCCCCGCATGCGGGGTAAATATTAACATCTCATTTTTTTATTGTAAAGACTTTGTTTCATAATAAATGTACACATTTAACAAATGTAAACAAAAAAATATATTTTTTACTGAATATACGAATAACAAGTGATATACAAATTAAAAAATTGTTAACAAATTATTTATTTAACACAAAAATAACGCAGGTCTTCGTCTTACAAATTAATTAAAGCTAATAAATATTTGCACTATTAAATAATACATGGATAAACACAAAAATTATAGCAAAGTTCAAATTAATAAAATTAAATATAAATTAATCAGAATTTAATACAAAATAAAAAAATGAAATTTATTAAATTAATTTAATTTGTCAATTCAATTTTAATCGTTCACCAGTCGTCATTGCAATCACATTTTTCGCATACAAATGATATGATATTGCCTTTCGCACATATCGCAGCTAATTTATACGTTTCCAAGCCTTTAGTACCTCTCTCTGTTTTTCATTTATACTTTCTCATTCTAAAAGATATAAATCAATAAATAATACATTCTTATTTGCACAATTTTAAACTAAATTAATTAAAACACTTTTTAATCTGATGGGGTAAGTATTAACAGTGTTAATACTTGCCCCGAAAAATTGTTAATATTTACCCCGACAAATTCTTTTTTTTAATCGTTAAAAAAAATAAAAATAAATAAAAAAAAAATAAAAAAAATGTGCGTTTAAATAGCTTATTTCAAGTAGAATGGGGTATGGTAATTTTAATTTTGTTAATTATATCATATGTAATTGAGAATAAACATTTTTGAGTGAAAAATTTTTCCTTTACCTGATCAGAATATCGCTGTCTCTTGTATATCTTATCGGCTCAACGTCCTACGATCTACTAAAGGTGTATACATGTTAAAGGGCAATAAACTTTAAGTCTAGAGTCATCTATGAAGTGTATAGAACTCTTCGCATCACTAAGAATTCAATGTTAATATTTACCCCTGTTAATTTTAGCCCCGGTCTCCCCTAATGATTTTTTTTTAATTACGTTCAATTTTATATGATTATTCAGATGGTATGGAAGGAATGATAATAATCCAATTTAGAACAACATAATTAAAAAATTAAAAAAAATTAATTGTAAGTAATATACAAGATCATTGCTATATTATATCATGTTTATAAATCTTGATGTGGATATTAATATGCGAGTATGTTGATTTGTCTCTTGATGTGTGTATGTTGATTTGTATGTTGATCTGTGCCTTGACAGGTATGCGTTTTTTTATGCGTATGCGTGTTGATGTGTATGTTGATATGCATGTATGTCGATCTGTATGTTGATATGTATATATCATAATTTGTATGTATGTTAATTTACATTTTAACATGTATGTTGATGTGTATGTATGTTAATTTATATGTTAACATGTGTGATGCTATGCATGTGTGTTAATTTATATGTTAACGTGTGTGATGGTATGTATATTAATTTATATGTTAACATGTGTGATTGTATGCACGTATGTTAATTTATATGTTAATGTATGTTGATGTGTATGTATGTTTATTTATATGTTAACGTGTGTGTATGTTAATGCGTATGTAAATGTCTATGTTGTTTTGTATGTTGGTTGATGTACTTATGTGTGTGTATGTGCGGGTATTTACGTGCGTGTTTGCGCGAGTCAAAGGTAACGTCAAAATCAATATCAATAAGTACATAACCAA
The DNA here is from genome assembly GCA_026168455.1 of Theocolax elegans. Lineage (NCBI taxonomy): Eukaryota > Metazoa > Arthropoda > Insecta > Hymenoptera > Cerocephalidae > Theocolax > Theocolax elegans. The sequence continues at coordinate 3,830,716 of CM047426.1, read as the reverse complement.
AAAATATATACGTTTCACACAAGAAATTAAATTTTCCACACTTCTAATATATATATATATATGCAGGTGCGTCACTAATTAGGTACGTTCTGCGGCTCAAACGGCAAGCAGCTAATTAATTATTCCAGGCTACTGGCGAACAAGTACATGTACACGCAACCACTCGCACACTATATACACGTCGTGCTTGCGGTAAATTTTACCCGGTTGATGCCTGCTTGATTGCGCATCTTAAGAGGCTAAAAATTAATTATTCATAATGCATCTGTACGAGCGGTCGTGTGTCTGTGTCTGCGCGTGTATATATATGTATGTATACGTGCACATTAATCCCGTAATTATTTAAGCGCATATTGAAATATGATTGATAGGCTGTGTACAAATATGATCAAATTTGACGTACAGCGATAGGAATTTTGGTTATTCGTTGATGTTTTGAGGTTAGGAATAGAGTTATTTTGTAGCCCCATCACGATGTCCTTTGTTACCGATAATTAATGAATCGCGTGAACGAAAATTCTTTAAAATTATTTTACCACAAACTAGTAAATAATACACTGTTATGAGTTACTATCATAATAAATCATCGAGAAGTATTTAATAAGGAACTACCGCAAACTACTTACGATATAACTACCATATGAAGTGCATGGAATCGACAGATCAAAATTACATGAATAAAAATTTCCAAGGAATACTGAACGTATTGATATTTAATACTGTCAAAAACTACTACAACAAACTAACAAAATTTTATTAGATTTCTATTTTGAAAAACTACTGAAATTAATGATTAACTATCTAAGGTTACTGAAACTCAAACTATACCAAACTGTACAAACAAGTATATAAAACTACTAAAATACAAAATACATTTAACTACTATAACACAAATTACATAAAACTACATAGAACAACTACGAGTGAAACTAAATAAAACTACTAAAACACAAACTACCTGAACCTACTGAATATGAAATTACCTTAATCTACTCAATAATAAATTACCAAAGAATACTATACTTAAAAAACAGTAAACATAATAAAACTATCAAATTAACTCACAAACTACTATTACAAACACGAGTGTGTTAAAAAGTTTCTTAATGTTTTTAGGCTATAAATAGCTATTTTATAACACATCATAAACTCTGCTATCAATTAAAAAAAAATTTTGTTTTTACAAAAATTGAATTATATGTTAATGCTTTGTTGTTATCAACAGCTCATAAAACATTTTTCTCCAAATTTTTGAATGATGGCTAATTTATACTTAAAATATGGTTTCAATATGTACTAGGGTACGTGTAAACTTTTCTCTCCCTTTTTTCTGAATATACATGAATGTCTTCGGGAAAGACAATAAAGAGACGTCATTTATAGTACGAGGTTTCATTTATATACATATAGTACGCAAACGTGGAATGTGTGCGTAACGTGGAACAAACGACGGGGAAAAACGAAATGAAGCAAAGTCAGAAAAATGAAGTGAAAAACGGAGACAAAGATCCTGAGGATTGGTATACGGAAAAAAAATAATAAATAAAAATGAAAACACTGCGTGGATGGAAATATAAAGAATAACCGAGATCACGTGTATGCTTTATAAGTTAATAAAAAATTTTAATTATTATATTATTATTATTATTGTGGTATGATTATAATTGAGAATCGAAAGTGTGTAATTAATAAATGATGAAAATGAATTATGAAAAAGTTTTTTGAATATTGGAAAGGGATGAAGCGTTTTTTTTTGTATTAACATAATATTTTGTGTACTGGACATAACCTCGAAATATTGTAGATGAATTCATTACTTGAAAAATTTTCCATAACCTAAAGTTATATTACAACCTAATATAGTTTTATCATAAAAATTTTAGGTTATAAAATCATATTATAACCTAAAACTTTTCAGATTTTTTAGAATAGAAAACCATGTTCACTGTTTGAATCTTGTTAAGTGGTAAAATTCATTATATTAGAAATTTTCAAGATATTTGTAAAATATAGTTGAAAAAATAACTAAATTGTACCAAAGACTACACAGATTAGAAATACACGCTGACCGTTAAAGTACTAATTGATTTTGGTGATTTTTTAGTTAAGAACTCACTTTTTTATAATCTCTAGATATAACCTGAAAGTTAGTTATTTCTTACATCAAAACATGAAGAAATGGTCAAATTTTTACGAGGACTGTAGTGTGAATGTGTATCATTTTAAAATCAATTATATACCATAGAATTTCGGAGAGTGAAATTGAGATTAGATTTCTTCACATACCTATTACACGCGGTTAAATAAATGCATGTTAATAGGTAATACATAATCTTTTAAAAATTATCGAATAATCATTATCCTGACCATCATAACTGGTTCATTTTCCACCAGGGTTACATTCATCGGTAACATAACAGTGTCCAAAAATTGTCTACACTTTTTTTTTCAAAATTCTGCTATCTACTCGTTATAATACATCGATACTTAGGTAGTAAAATAAAAGAAAAAAATTTCCACTTATCGAAATTTAAAATGAATATAAAAAATTTTCCACGTATTCAAATTCAAGATTCTTAGTTGAAATAGATAATTTTTAAAAAATATTTTTTTGTTACTATTTACAAATATATCGGACATTGTTTGGCCAAATACTGTTAAATTTTTCGTTGTATGATCTATCTATCTATACGTTCGAAAATCATCACTATATATCTACATTGACTTGACGTAAAAAATTAAAGAAAAAATAAAACTTTTTACGAATATCCAAATTCAGTTTTTGAGGTTAGGTGAAACAGTGTTTTTAAACAATTTAACGACTATTAATAAAATCATATATTTATCGATCAGTATTTGAAGATTAATTAGTAACTAATTGTCCATTTTCTGACGAAAAAAACATAACTAAACGTTTCGTAAATGCTTTGACTACTCCAGGATTATAGCCAAGATAATTATACCTAAACAATAATACCCAAGAGTACGTTCAGATGTATATATATATATACACGTTACAAAGGGTTAAGAGGCACGGGAAAAGGGGCTAGTTGGTTTCTGAATCTGAATTCAGCATTGCATTCTCAACGGAACTTATGACGTTGGGATTCTAACTGCCTCAAAGAGATAGTAAATGTCCGCTAGTAAAAGCCGTGTTTCTCTTATCACTGTGTACATCTGTATACGTATATATGGGGCATTCCGCATTAACTGGTCGGATCAAATCGAATTTACCATTAAATTTTTCTTTTTGCAATAGTATGCGGAAAACGACAATTTTCCGCATTAGTTTTAGTGCAGAAAAATGCCTTTTTTCAATACAGTATTTTCTGCATTTTCCGCACTTGTTGCAAAACATACTAATTTTTTATATTATTTTTCACGCAACGAGTACGATGATATTATTTTTAAAGCAATAAGCCTGAAGCGAATTTTGACAGGGATATAACGTTAGGAAAAAATTATTTTTGTATTTAAATTAGGAGATCTGTCTGCGCCCTCAAGAAATTGATAAAACATCCTATTAATTTTTAAGTCAACATGGAGGGTAAAAGGATATAAAATAATTTATCATTTTACCATGAAAATTTTTTGTAATAATTATTTAAATTTAACATAATTCACTTACAAACTGGCCATTTACAAGCTAAGAACCATTAGAAAGATATTCCTTCAAGCTTTTTCTTTTTAGATTTTTAAGTGAAAAAATCGATTTTGAGGCAAAATTACAGTTTTTTCAAGGTTAATGTTTACATATAAGTTCATGAATTTTTACAAGGTCAAGGTGAACATATAGCTCATAAGTTTTTGCAAGGCCAATTTTGACATATAATTCATGAATTTGTTTGTCATGGTTAATCTTGACATACAGTTTAAGGTTCTGATAAACTTTTACAAACTGGCCAATTACAAGCTAAGAACCATTAGAAAAATATTGTTCCAAGCTTTTACATTTTAGGTTTTTGAGTGAAAAAAATCGATTGTGGCAAAGTTAGTTTTTTCAAGGTCAATGTTGACATATAGTTGATGAGTTTTTTCAAGGTAAATGTTGACATATAGCTCATGGGTATCAATGTTATAAAGTAAAAGTAGATACATTTTAAGATAAGCTACTGTTGGAAAAAAAGTTGAAAAAAACTCACTTTTTGTAATTAGAATAAATTTAGAACTATTTATTTTCTATATTCTGAAAAATATTTCCAGTCTTTACCTAAAATTTGGTCTATTTTAAAATTTTGTTCCGACCAGTAGACGTCGAATGCTCCATATGTACACGTGCACACGTGTATATGTGTATATGTCAGTTCGAGGCTCTCTTAGATAGGTAAACGAGACTAGAGGGTGAAGTGAGTCGGAAAGCTCTTAATTCGGTAATGACTATATCCAGAGAGGCTATGCCATGACTGCGCCCAGTCGAAAATTACTGCGACTGAAACAATGTCCGTTTCACGGTATAATGGTTGAATTTTCATGTCTTTCGATGTGTTACGATATTGTCGCATTTGATCGCAATCGATCAATCTTGGTTTGTGTTAGTTCTTATCGCTACTGGGATTTTAGTGATAATTTCAATTTTATTTATATACAACCAATATAAATATGAACATGATTAATTGTAATTCAAAATATTTACAAATTATGTTATAAATGTTCATTTTATGACAAAAAGCTGATTTATCTGATTTCTGTTGAGGATAAAAATAATAAAATTTTTAGCGCGGAGAATTTTTATCTTTTCTCTTTATCTTTATAAAAATGTAAAGTTGATCAATCCCACTGGAAGAAATAGGCAGCGAAATTGATTGACGAAGCAGAACAATCAAATTGTATTTCCTTGTAAATTTTTATGCAAAGTTCAATAACAAATTGGCAAACACCTTAAAACTTGATAAAATTTATATTTCAATAACAAAATACTTACTTTTCATTTTTTGACATTAAAAAATTGTTTAAAATTAAAATTTTTTTAAATTCAAAATAATAAATGTTGCGTCACAAACTTTTAATTTACAAAAGAATCACGCAACGTAACATCTAAAATGACAAAAATTACAATGTTGACAAAACAAACTCACGACAAAACAAAGTAAGTAATGTAAATAAATAATTTAAAATATTTATTAGTAAAACGAAAAAGTAAATGACACGTAACAAACTGTCATTTAATGTAAAATCACATAACGTAACGAACCCAGTAAAATAACCAAAATTGCGGTGCTAATACAATTTATCTATAATGATAATAAATAAGCAATTAAAAAAATATATGATACTAAAATAAAACAAAACATCCCTTCAAAAACTGTCAATTAACCAAAAAATCACATAACATTGCCAGCAACATAACCCATACACGAAAAGTCATAAATAACAAAGACGTAGAATTATGAGAAATAAATTGTCAGAGGAAATCCTGAACCGTTTATAACTAAACAGTATGCTTATTTGACCAAACGACCACCACTCAGAATTTAATTACCCTGTGTAAAGTGAAAGTTTCTCCGGTTCTCCGCGCACACGACACATCGAACCACCCATCATCTAAAAACTACATTAGCACCTCGTTAAATTCATTGCTTCTAAAAAAAAAACCCATTTATCTCGATTACTATCATACACACGCGGAATTCTCAAAAAAAAGCGCGGGAAATTTGAATTTTTAAAGAAAAATAACATAATTCACTTACAAACTGGCCATTTACAAGCTAAGAACCATTAGAAAGATATTCCTTCAAGCTTTTTCTTTTTAGATTTTTAAGTGAAAAAATCGATTTTGAGGCAAAATTACAGTTTTTTCAAGGTTAATGTTTACATATAAGTTCATGAATTTTTACAAGGTCAAGGTGAACATATAGCTCATAAGTTTTTGCAAGGCCAATTTTGACATATAATTCATGAATTTGTTTGTCATGGTTAATCTTGACATACAGTTTAGGTTCTGATAAACTTTTACAAACTGGCCAATTACAAGCTAAGAACCATTAGAAAAATATTGCTCCAAGCTTGTTCATTTTAGGTTTTTGAGTGAAAAAAATCGATTGTGGCAAAGTTAGTTTTTTCAAGGTCAATGTTGACATATAGTTGATGAGTTTTCTCAAGGTAAATGTTGACATATAGCTCATGGGTATCAATGTTATAAAGTAAAAGTAGATACATTTTAAGATAAGCTACTGTTGGAAAAAAAGTTGAAAAAAACTCACTTTTTGTAATTAGAATAAATTTAGAACTATTTATTTTCTATATTCTGAAAAATATTTCCAGTCTTTACCTAAAATTTGGTCTATTTTAAAATTTTGTTCCGACCAGTAGACGTCGAATGCTCCATATGTACACGTGCACACGTGTATATGTGTATATGTCAGTTCGAGGCTCTCTTAGATAGGTAAACGAGACTAGAGGGTGAAGTGAGTCGGAAAGCTCTTAATTCGGTAATGACTATATCCAGAGAGGCTATGCCATGACTGCGCCCAGTCGAAAATTACTGCGACTGAAACAATGTCCGTTTCACGGTATAATGGTTGAATTTTCATGTCTTTCGATGTGTTACGATATTGTCGCATTTGATCGCAATCGATCAATCTTGGTTTGTGTTAGTTCTTATCGCTACTGGGATTTTAGTGATAATTTCAATTTTTATTTATATACAACCAATATAAATATGAACATGATTAATTGTAATTCAAAATATTTACAAATTATGTTATAAATGTTCATTTTATGACAAAAAGCTGATTTATCTGATTTCTGTTGAGGATAAAAATAATAAAATTTTTAGCGCGGAGAATTTTTATCTTTTCTCTTTATCTTTATAAAAATGTAAAGTTGATCAATCCCACTGGAAGAAATAGGCAGCGAAATTGATTGACGAAGCAGAACAATCAAATTGTATTTCCTTGTAAATTTTTATGCAAAGTTCAATAACAAATTGGCAAACACCTTAAAACTTGATAAAATTTATATTTCAATAACAAAATACTTACTTTTCATTTTTTTGACATTAAAAAATTGTTTAAAATTAAAATTTTTTTTAAATTCAAAATAATAAATGTTGCGTCACAAACTTTTAATTTACAAAAGAATCACGCAACGTAACATCTAAAATGACAAAAATTACAATGTTGACAAAACAAACTCACGACAAAACAAAGTAAGTAATGTAAATAAATAATTTAAAATATTTATTAGTAAAACGAAAAAGTAAATGACACGTAACAAACTGTCATTTAATGTAAAATCACATAACGTAACGAACCCAGTAAAATAACCAAAATTGCGGTGCTAATACAATTTATCTATAATGATAATAAATAAGCAATTAAAAAAATATATGATACTAAAATAAAACAAAACATCCCTTCAAAAACTGTCAATTAACCAAAAAATCACATAACATTGCCAGCAACATAACCCATACACGAAAAGTCATAAATAACAAAGACGTAGAATTATGAGAAATAAATTGTCAGAGGAAATCCTGAACCGTTTATAACTAAACAGTATGCTTATTTGACCAAACGACCACCACTCAGAATTTAATTACCCTGTGTAAAGTGAAAGTTTCTCCGGTTCTCCGCGCACACGACACATCGAACCACCCATCATCTAAAAACTACATTAGCACCTCGTTAAAATTCATTGCTTCTAAAAAAAACCCATTTATCTCGATTACTATCATACACACGCGGAATTCTCAAAAAAAAGCGCGGGAAATTTGAATTTTTAAAGAAAAATAACATAATTTTTCGTATGGGAACGCGAAATCGATATGCACTATATCCAAAGTAAAAATCGCTTGAACACGAATGCATATACGTGCTCTCTCTCTCATTTTTTTTAAAGTTTTCTTCTCCAACTCTTAAAATAAGTTTTCGTAGCCAACTTGGAAGTTTATAGAGAACTTTCAGCCGCGGACCATGTTTGTAAATAAGAGCGTGTTCCTAACTTTCTCTCGGAATAGTACCCGTAACATAAATTTTGATCCAATCTAAAGTTGAATTTTTTCCCTCTCTCTCTCTCTCTCTCTCTCTCTTTTTTATTACAATGCTCTGAATCGTAATATATTTCCTTTTCAACACGAAAAATTTCTCGCTTTTTTTTTCTTTGTCCTTCAAATATAATTACTTTCCTATTCATCGTTTCTAGAGGAGGTCGTATGAATTTTGAATTTTCATGTAGAATTATTCGTATAGGTTAAAAGTGACGCTATTGGAATCGGTTCGATGGTATGGCTGACTATATTTAAGGCTGTTCTACTTCGAGGATGCCACGAGAAATGAAAATATTCAATTATTATTGGTTGTACTGTATTAATTCTATTTAAATCAGAAATATTTTTAAAACTACTAAATAACTATTATTTTGAAAATACTGAAATCCTAAATATTCCACATTTACACGTTATAAAACCAATATTAAGCTAAAACTGTTTAACATACTTAATAAATTCCAAAGTTACTAAAAATAATAAACTACCAAAAACTACTAACTATGACAGTACAGTACGAGTGCAAATTACTCTAACTGCTAAACTACTCAATCTATTTACAATTGTATAACTCATGAAATTAATTAAATGATAAAAAGTATTAAATAACTACTTAAAAAATTATTATATACTATTAAACTAAATAAAATGACTAAAATCACTGAAAGTTGCCTCAAACAAATTTAACTAATAAAAAGAACATAATCACTAAAATAAAGTAAGTTCTAAAACTACTACTATCTGCAAATGTATTTAAAAATAGAAACTACCAACCTAATACTATAACAACTACTAAAAATAATTTATTATATATATTCCTAAACTACTAATGAATACAACTATCATTGCTACTAAAAACGATATAATTAATAAACAAGAAAACTACTGATAAATCAAAATTATTGAAAATAAACTACAAATAATAAGACTAGCGGAATAAACTACCAAAAACTACTAAAAAATAATCCAAATAATTACTGATTGATAAACTACTAAAAATTACACACTTGTCGAAATTTTAAACATTAAACTACAAAGCACTAGTATTTGACTTTCAAAAACTAATAAACAATAAATTATAAAAAATTGCTAATTGGTTTTTATTAGTTAGTAAAAGTTACACCACCGAAAACTACTTTTTTTTCAAAAATACTAAACATGACAAAACCGTGAAAATTTCAAAAAATTACTTTTTTAAATATACATGAGTACTACAACAAATGCAAAAGAAAAAAAATAGAAAATGGACTCACCCTTTTCGAGCGGTGCTCGTTTGTACTTCTCGAGCCTCTTGACGGCGATCGCCTCAAGGCGTACCCTTGCCGCCGGATATTCCTTGAGGACATCCCACATGTCCTTTTTGCTGAGTACGAAGAGATCGGAGTAGCCGACCGACCTCACGCTTGCTGTTCGCCGGTTACCTGCGTCGATTTAGCGATTTATCGGTTATTAAAACGGATCGCGAAAGCCGCTCGCTCGAGCTACACTCTGCGCTTAATATACTTTACATTACGTATATTTTTACGTTTTTTGTTTACTTTTACTACATTATTATGTATGCTACGTTATATTATATTATATTATATTATAAATATGCTATGTGTATGTATTTGTGGGTTACGACGATTCGGTGTACCTGCTCGTTTTCTTTGTTGTCTCATATATTGCACACTAATAATTGCAGGTTATGTAGCATGTGCGTTACGTGCGTCTACTTGGTATATGTGTGTGTATTTTTTACGTATCTATATGTGCAAATAATGGTGCTGTGACGATTTTTTCTTTTCGTTTTATAACTTCTTTTTTTTGCTTGGTTTTTTTTGAGGTTATGGTCTTGGTCACTCGCAAGGTTCATTCATGTATATCGTAGATATTGATGGGAGGCATATAAGTTTAGAAAGTTGTAGTTTTGGGGTTGTCGAATTTCATATTTGTTGCTTATTGTGTCGTTTCTGACTAAGAAATGGTGTTTTTTTAAGAATTCAGGGGAGTCCGTACTAATAGCTTTATAAATCTGCCACCCAAAAATTTGCGAGCAGAAGTGGCGCTGTCGTCAGATAGGCTGAGTTCATATTCGACAATAATTATGGACATTTAAAGAAAATAGAGTTTTTACCATAAAAAATCAGAGTTGTATGTAATTAATCATTACATCAATAGCTATGGCGCTCAACTCTGTTTTTATATGGTAAAACTTTATTTTCTTTAAATATCCATAATAATTGTCGAATGTGAACTCAGCCTATCTGACGGCAGCGCCACTTCTGCTTGCAAATTTTCGGGTGGTAGATGTGTGAAGCTATCGTAAGCGCAGATAATTACAGATTGCTACATTGCATTTTTCCTTGTTTAATTTTTTTTTCTATTTGTACATAGTTATTGCTGTGATTGCACATATGTAATAAAATTAATAAGTAAATGTCAAAAATTGTAAATAAATAACGTAAAATACGAAAGTGTCGGTAAGTGGATGGTTTTGTATAAACCTATCATTCCGAAACACGCGATAATTGGCAATCAATCTGTAAATATAACAGTATGTGAAAAAATGAGAGAAAAGATGCCTTCGTTCATCAATAATCTAACTGTATGTTGAATGTGTAACAAAATGTAATTGCGTTTTTGAGAAAAGTCTTAGAAAAAATCTGAACCTAAACTCAAAAACACAATAATACTTAATCTGAAATTTAGTACAAGTGAGATTATTGATAAACAAAGACGCCTCTTCTATTAGTTCTGCACATACTTTTTAATTTTTTTATTAATTAATTTTGAACCCCCGTTTATGGACCCAAATTACAGATAATTACCCTTACAAGCCCAAAAGTTTTGTTAAAAAAAGCGATTTAAAAATATGGAAAAATTTACCAGGAAAGTTTTGAGTATATAAAAGGGTCTGTCGATTTGATTTAAAAAAAAGAATCATGTTCTCAATTATAATTTGATAAATGATGCTGTGTGGGTAATTTCTAATCGACAAATAAACACATTTCCAACCTAAAAATAAATTTCTTAATTAAAAAAATTGAAAAAATTCACATGTACTGCTTAAAGTGAGCAAAACGTTGCTTATTTTTTAAAAAGATTAATCCTTATTCAAATAAACACAGTTCCAACCTAAAAATAAATTTCTTAATTAAAAAATTGAAAAAATTCACATACATTGTTCAAAGCGAGCAGAACGTTGTTTATTTTTTAAAAAGTAAATCCATATTCCGTTATAAAATAAAGATTATTGAATTTTAGTAACTTTTGATAGAAATGGAGCATATACTCATCTCTCTATCTTTAAATTTTGAATGATTTGCGTATTCATTATATTAATTACCTGAGCATTTTGAGGTTAGGTAAAACTTTTTTTTAACTTTATGTTTGATCAAATAGTTAGTATATGCAAAGGATATAAAAAAATTTAAACAATTTTAGGATAATAAATGCTTTCATTTTCTCTAGGGTATATTTATAAAAATTTTCAGGTTAGAATATTACAAAATGATTAATCTAATTCAGGAATCATCAATAAACACATTTAACTTTACAAAACAGTAGATTATAGGTATATCTAAAGAAAGAATAGTATTCTCCTAGTATTACCAAATATTCCTCTTGATAATAATAAAAAAAAATGAAATTTCTAAGCGCGGGAAAATCAAATTTTAGTTTGTCTTCCATATATTTTCCTTTCAATATTTTTAATTTATCGAATTAACACTTGCGTATGAATACAAAAAAAATATTTAACAGCGTATTGTTAGAAAACTATTAAATTTTGTAACGTTTTAAAAATCGATTAAAATTATATTAAAAACACTTTTGACATTATTGTTTCCAAAATTCCTTACGACGTATACAACTTTTTTATTTTACACGCAATCGTACCGAAAGTAACAGCAATTCCACTACATACTTTTAAAACTATACAATTAAAAACAAATTGTAATTTTTAAAAAAATACTTTTTATTCAATTTTTCAAAAAAAAGAACATATATAAATCAATTCATTCCATTTTTAGGAACGTTTACTTCAAAACTATTTGCTTATAAAATACACGATATATAACTCTGTGTGCGCTAGCTGCGCTTCGGGACATATATACAGATCGGTAACGAGCAAATGCTTTTTAGACCAAATCCTACAAAGATACATACATATATATATTTTTCTTTGTGTGTGTAAATCTACACACACATAGTTTTTGTTTGTTTTGACTTATTTTCTTTTTATCCGGAGGGGAAAACATGTTTCTAAACTTTTGAATGTTGATAAGGAGATGTACGGTAAGAAGTAAAGAAAGTCGTCGTGTTACTTTTATTTTTTTTTTTAATTTTCAAACGTAATTATGTCTTTATAAGCATTGTGTAAGTATAGAATCAGAATACTTAACGATTTGTAGTCTATAAAAGAATCTTTTTTTTTGACAAAAATTACAGTAACAGCTTGTTGTGCAAAGTTAACCTAAAAATTCATAATGTATTTTTTTAAAAAGATTTTTACAATTTTGACTATGTTGCTACTGTAATTTTCAGTTGAGCGAATAGGTCAGAATTTTACTGGGAAAATTGTTAGGATATCAGTTATGGTAGTTTTGGAATAACTTAAAAAATTCATTGTAATAATGAAATGTTTTTTTCCGAAGTTGTCACTGTAATTATCATTTAACCTAGGAATTCATGATGTATATATATAAATTTTAAAATCATACATTTTTTACACTCCCTCTCCCGTAAATCATTCGCGCCAGATTGCACATCAACAGTAACAATAATAATAAATATATATTTAAAACAATATTTTAAAACACAATGCGTTTACGTATATAAATATTGTTACCTTTTTTTTAAATAATTATAAAAGAGCTAAATTTATATATGCACACATACATACACACAGCAGACAGACGCATACAATTCCCTCTCGTAAAATAATATATTAAAAGCAAGCGTTTAAATTGCATTAATATCCTGTTTTTTATATACGAATGCGATTTTTTTATTGTGTGTATATATATATATATATATATTTATGTTACATTATTAAATTGTCTCGTGACGCGATTTACTTTTATTTCCTTCCCCCCTTTCTAAAGCAACGATGCAGTGTTAATAAATTAATTTGTACACTTTTTTCAGAAAAATAAATCGTAGGAAGCTAGAAACGTTTTTGTGTAACTCTGTGAGTGATTTTTTGATGAAACGTTTAGTTATACACGCGTGTGTACGGAAAGTTGAATTTATCCATTGAATGGACATTCACTTTGATGCGAGGTTTATCAATACAACGAACCAGTTACCTATGTACCGTGTATTCGGAATAAAAAAAAAGAAAGGAAAATATTATCCATCCAATTCATCGCGAATTACGTGTACTTTAAAACGCATCACCTTTTATTTTATTTTTTTTTTATTTTACTATAATTGAGATGTTACGATGAAACGACCGATGTAATGAAAAACAATTGGAATTACATTGAAAAATTAGTGTTCAGTTATAATTAACTTGAGAATAAATGAAGAGCTCAATGGGTTAACAAAAAAAAACTGATGATATAAGTGTGTTTACTTGAAAGTTATAAACTTTTACTGAAATTTTCCTCAAAAATATCTACTAATAATATGTACTAAACTTTACTAAAATTGAATAAAAAAAATGCTAAATGTTACTAAAAATATTAAATTTTTCAAAATTTTACTATTCAACTGAAATTTACTAAATTTAACTATATTTTACTGATTCTTACTCATATGTACTATAATTTACGTAAAATTTTACATTTTACTATAATTCACTCAAAATTTCTAAATTTTACTATAATTCACTTCAGCTGCCAAATTTTGTTACAAAAATACACAAAGTCATTTGAATTTTTTAAAGTATATAAACTTTATTTTTGTAAACATTTATCGCGCATGGAGAAGGTGATAGGAGAGGACCGAATAAAAAATTGTTCGGACGCCGGGAGTCGAACTGAGGATCCGCGAGTTTCCAGTTACGTGGCCCAACCACTAGGCTACCGTCCGCGATCTTTTGTTGTAGTTGCATTCGTCTTGATATTTCGCATTTCTGTCATCCTACGCCATTCTCACACACGTGCCCACACATTGCTAAAAAGTGATTAAATTTAATTTCTTGAGGTTTACAAAATGTTAGTACAATGAACTAAGTATTGCTTACTTTTCTTTATTATAATGTGCTAAAGCTTTACGAAAATTCAATTCCTAAATTTATCCAAATATTATCAACTTCACTCATAATTTACTAATATTTGGTATAATTAACACTCATATTTACCAAAGTTTCACCAGATTATGAATAGACATATATAGATTTACAGTAATATTTTTAATTTCATTAAACTATAAAATAAAATTTACCAAAATTTTTCTAAAACATACTAAATGTACTCATTATATTGCCTAAGAGGACTATTCCACACTAAAATTGCCTAAAATTACTAAAACTTATTAATACTGTCTAAAATAACTAAACCTCACTAAAACTGACTAAAAATTACTAGAACTCAACTTATAAGTTTCATAAAATTACTAAAACTAAAATTTTCTTATAATTACTAATATTTACTAAAATTTTCCTATAATTATTAAAATTTACTATAACTTTCCTACAATATACTATAGCATACTAAAGATTCGCTAAAAATTTACTTATTCTTTACTAAAATTTATTAACGTATTATCAAGTTTACTATAAATTACAAATGTGTGACTTAAATTTTGATCAGAAATTCTTATCACTATTAAAATTTTCCAAAACCAATGTTTTTTCCAAAGTTATCCTATAGCTTACGAAAATAATCTTGAAGCTTTATAAAACTTACTACATTTTACTATAATTCACTTCAGCTGCCAAATTTTGTTACAAAAATACACAAAGTCATTTGAATTTTTTAAAGTATATAAACTTTATTTTTGTAAACATTTATCGCGCATGGAGAAGGTGATAGGAGAGGACCGAATAAAAAATTGTTCGGACGCCGGGAGTCGAACTGAGGATCCGCGAGTTTCCATTTACGTGGCCCAACCACTAGGCTACCGTCCGCGATCTTTTGTTGTAGTTGCATTCGTCTTGATATTCCGTCATCCTACGCCATTCTCACACACGTGCCCACACATTGCTAAAAAGTGATTAAATTTAATTTTTCGAGGTTTACAAAATGTTAGTACAATGAACTAAGTATTGTTTTATGTGCTAAAGCTTTACCGAAATTCAATTCCTAAATTTATCCAAATATTATCAACTTCACTCATAATTTACTAATATTTGGTATAATTAACACTCATATTTACCAAGTTCACCAAATTATGAATAGACATATATAGATTTACAGTAATATTTTTAATTTCAGTAAACTATAAATAAAATTTACCAAAATTTTTCTAAACATACTAAGTGTACTCATTATATGCCTAAGAAGGACTATTCCACACTAAAATTGCCTAAAATTACTAAAACTTATTAATACTGTCTAAAATAACTAAACCTCACTAAAACTGACTAAAAATTACTAGAACTCAACTTAAGTTTCATAAAATTACTAAAACTAAAATTTTCTTATATTACTAATATTACTATACTAAAATTTTCCTATAATTATTAAAATTTACTATAACTTTCCTACAATATACTATACCATACTAAAGATTCGCTAAAATTTACTTATTCTTTACTAAAATTTATTAACGTATTATCAAAGTTTACTATAAATTACAAATGTGTGACTTAAATTTTGATCAGAAATTCTTATCACTATTAAAATTTTCCAAAACCAATGTTTTTTCCAAAGTTATCCTATAGCTTACGAAAATAATCTTGAAGCTTTATAAAACTTACTACATTTTACTATAATTCACTCAAAATTTCTAAATTTTACTATAATTCACTTCAGCTGCCAAATTTTGTTACAAAAATACACAAAGTCATTTGAATTTTTTAAAGTATATAAACTTTATTTTTGTAAACATTTATCGCGCATGGAGAAGGTGATAGGAGAGGACCGAATAAAAAATTGTTCGGACGCCGGGAGTCGAACTGAGGATCCGCGAGTTTCCATTTACGTGGCCCAACCAGGACTAGGCTACCGTCCGCGATCTTTTGTTGTAGTTGCATTCGTCTTGATATTCCGTCATCCTACGCCATTCTCACACACGTGCCCACACATTGCTAAAAAGTGATTAAATTTAATTTTTCGAGGTTTACAAAATGTTAGTACAATGAACTAAGTATTGCTTACTTTTCTTTATTATAATGTGCTAAAGCTTTACGAAAATTCAATTCCTAAATTTATCCAAATATTATCAACTTCACTCATAATTTACTAATATTTGGTATAATTAACACTCATATTTACCAAAGTTTCACCAGATTATGAATAGACATATATAGATTTACAGTAATATTTTTAATTTCATTAAACTATAAAATAAAATTTACCAAAATTTTTCTAAAACATACTAAATGTACTCATTATATTGCCTAAGAAGGACTATTCCACACTAAAATTGCCTAAAATTACTAAAACTTATTAATACTGTCTAAAATAACTAAACCTCACTAAAACTGACTAAAAATTACTAGAACTCAACTTATAAGTTTCATAAAATTACTAAAACTAAAATTTTCTTATAATTACTAATATTTACTAAAATTTTCCTATAATTATTAAAATTTACTATAACTTTCCTACAATATACTATACCATACTAAAGATTCGCTAAAAATTTACTTATTCTTTACTAAAATTTATTAACGTATTATCAAAGTTTACTATAAATTACAAATGTGTGACTTAAATTTTGATCAGAAATTCTTATCACTATTAAAATTTTCCAAAACCAATGTTTTTTCCAAAGTTATCCTATAGCTTACGAAAATAATCTTGAAGCTTTATAAAACTTACTAACATTTTACTAGAATTCTAATAAAAAATTTACTATAATATTATATTCACTAAAGCTTTACTAAACTTTAACCTTCTTTCACGAATAGTACAAAATGATTAATGCAACCAGTCAGTTGTAACAAAATTATAATAAAAACCTAACTAAGGTTGTATAATAAAATTATGGTTTTCCTAAAAATTTATAATAATATGCCAAACATTTACTTGACGAGGTTATTAGAATACTGATTACAATATTTTACTAAATTTTATTGAAGTTTATTAATGAAACTTACTGCAAAATCAATGAGAATTAATCTCTTTAAAAATGTATATGTTGAACTTTTGGTTACCTATATAAAGTTACTAAAAATTTACTAAAACGTACTAAAAAGAATTGGATGTTAATACAATTAATAATTCATATTCAAAACTTGTAATTAATTCTTATTTGTACACCAGACTAACTTATATTAATCATTAATACTATTAATAATATTTTTAATACTATTAATACTTTTAATACTATTAATACTTTTAATACTTTAAATATACATTTTTAATACTTTTAATATTTTTAATATATTTTATATGTATAATAAATTTGCTTTTTTAACTTTAAGTATTTTTTCTTTTAAATTAAATAAAATTAAAAAAAATTAAATTGCATCACTTGTTGTTAATTCTTGACAATCTAAAATTTTAGGTTGTTTCGTGACTCATAGAGACACAGAACCGCATGGCACTTAAAAAAAACATTAAAGTTACGTTCCATTAATTAAAATTTATATCAACAAAATTTCTCTAACTAATAAATATTTCATCAAACGACATATTCTAAACATTATCCGTATTATTATTTTTTTGTAAATTCGGAAAAATATTCAAAAAAATTCGAGTGTGGTTACACGTGTATAGTATACATGTATTTAGCTTTTATCGATGAGATTCCATTCAATAAAAATTCTTTTTTCTTCTTCAACCACCATATTCGTAATTCGAAATGTATAAGTGTCATAAATATGTGTGTACATACGATCAATCCGCATTAGCATTGAAAAAAAAAATTTTTTTTTTTTACACGCGAATCGAGCGCGAGCGCAGCGGCATATCGGACTGTTGCAATCGTATACATTTATTATAAATATATTATGTGTATATATAGATATGAAGAATAAATATAAAAATATATATAGGGTATCAGAGAAGCGTACACTAAAATAAATGTATTTTTTTTTTCGTTCAAAATGGAAAATATATTATGTTTTTACATATTATCATAGATTTCGGTCGAATGTTGGATGAGGGATTTTGAATAAACATAAGTTTGATATTTTTTTTATACAAAGCGATAAGGGTTTGATAAAATAGAAAGAAAATTGAAATTTTTATTAAATATATATATTTTGGGGTCGAGTTCGAAAAAAATAGCGATATATACAAAAGGTAAGAAAATTTTGATAGTTAATACAACGAAGTATATAATCTACGGTATATAATCAAATTTCATGCAGTAGAAAATGTGTACCTAATATTCTTGTACAATTATTTATTAGTGTGATATTTTAAAACATTTTCAAAAGAAAAAAAAGTGTTTTAGATATTCACGAATGATTGTATTTATAAGCTTTAAAGAATAACGGAAAAAAAGATACTGTAAATATTAAATTAACCTATATATTCACATTTATAAATATATCGTTAAAAATTTTGTGTTCGTGTCACTGTAATTTTCACCTAAAAACTCATTAAAACTAAATAAACCATGGTAATTTTGTTATGGTAATTTTTATACAAATTTTTTAATATTTTTTTTTTTAATATTTTAATATTCTTTATAAAGTATCATTACACCTTTCACGTCGTAATTTCAATCTAACCTAAAATTCGATTTCGATTTATTTTGTTATACACATGCTTCTACCGACTGAAAATAAGATTTATCTCCTCATCGTCGCATTAACAAACCATACAATTTACAAAACTAAAATTGTTCGATATTAAAATATTATTAATACACATAAAAAATATGTGCGAAAAAAGTTACAAAACAAATACGCGAAATCGCGATAAGGATCTAAAAAAAAGTAACGTAGTAATGAGAAACCGTATGTATAAAAAAAAAAAGAAAAAGTGAAGTGAGCTCACGGTTATGTTTTCCTATCAAACTCATTTTCCTTCTCGTATACGTATGTATACACTCAACTTTTTTTTCGCGTACGTATACGTTCCGACAGCGTCGATTTTTATCGATATACCGAACTTTTCCATTTTATGCCCAGCGGTTAGCAGATTCTACATACGTTCTCCACATTCTTTCAGACGAGAGAAAAAAAAATAAGGAATACACAATATTTTCGTTCTGAAAAATTTGGTTGAAACGTGTGATTGTAGATTGGCGTTGAGCAAGTATAAACGTTGAAAAGAATTATTAATAGATAAATTTTTAATTAACTTTTAAGAAGTAATCAATTGTTTACACATTTCTTTTACACGCTATATTATTAATAAATGTAAAGGAAAATTTAATTGGTGCCTCTACGATTTGTACAAATGTACTAATAAAAGATATGTATAAATGTACTGGGTGTCAAAAAAGTATGTGTATATATGTCTTTAGGGAAGTTATGTACGGTGGACAACTTTTTTGACACCCTGTATATTAACAGGTAATAAAGAATATAATGCAAGTACTACAAGTGGTTTATATTACTCTAAGAGGCGAAAAAAGTCATTATAAATATATATTTGTATGTACGTAATAGTATAAAAAAAAGAAAGAAAGAGAATAGGGATGGAAAGCAATAAACCTACTTTTTAATATTATTTATACATATGTGGGTGTATATAAAAAATGCGAGTAACGCAGTACCATAGAGTAAGGGATGATTGGCGTGTATGGTGGAGATTTTTTAGAAAATTTAATTAAGTACCTAAGAAGAATTTCTTGGATTTCTTTTTATCGATCGAACAAGGTGTAATTATTGTCAAAATTAAAAAAAATCTTTTTTAGGAAAATTTTTAGTGAAAGAGGTTATAGAGATATTAAGTATGTATATATGTTTATATAAGTGCACAAGTTACATGCCATTTATGGATTTAAAAAGGGTTAGATTTACATTGGAAATATAATTTATCATGGATAATTAATAATTTATTTAAAGTTGTATTATTATAAATTTTTTAAAATAAATAATTTAAATTTTCAGTGATATTTACAATTTTGTTTGATTTAAGTGGATTCAACCTCTTCGATGAAACATTTTAGTCAAAAATCATGATTTTACAAGATATAAAATTGATTAATTAACTTTTTTTGCACATAAATTAGTTTAAAAATAGTCAATAATAATACAATTTGTATAAAAAAATTAAGCAAAACTTTGAAATTCAAGCTTACTCGATGAAACAATTTACTAAAAAGTAATTGTTCGAAAAGTCATATTTCCAGATTAGATAATTGTTCTTGTAAATAGATAGTGAAAAATTTAAATAAAAGTCAATAATAATATAATTTGTTTAAAAAATTTAAGGTATACATTAAGTCAATTAACTTTCAGCTTGTTCGATGACATATTTTACTAAAAAATCATGGTACGAAGAGCCACAATTGATTAATAGAACTTTATTGTAAACGAGTCACCTAAAAAATTTAAATACTAAAGATAGTAACACTAAACTTTGAAAAAAATCTAAAAAGTAATACAACTTACTCAAGATTTAAAACCTTAAATCTATTTGATGAACCCTGTTTCTAAAAAGTCATATTTCAAAAATAAAACTTTCGGACAAAAACCAGTAACAATACAACTTGTTAAACAATTTATCAACGCATGTTAAATCATTAATTATCCCATAATAAATTATTTCCCTTCATTTTCAACCCAAGCTCCGTCTTTCTTTGGCTCGATAATCATGCACAAGAGCAAAAAAAAGAATAAATTTTAATTAAAAGAACTCGAGGATTCTCAACAAAGACAAAGTTTCTCAGAGTAATACAAGGAAAAGATAGACAGTATATATATATATATATACATAGCAAAGACTCAAGAAATTCTTCCCTCGTGTGCAATTATCGACAGTATATATATATCGCATATTACCAAGCAGTCCAAAAAAAGAGGGTAAATATATAACGCAATGTGGAAAATTAGAGAGGTGATTGAAAAAAAAATACCTTACACGGTTAGTGCAATTTTAGAGACATTAGGGAAATTATCTATAGTGTTGCAAAATAGGGGGTTGGGGTGTTGAAACATTTCGACCAAGCAGGAGTAATAAAACGTGATGAGAATTCTTGGCGTTTAATTTCATTCGAAAATTTTCCGCGATACGTTTAATTACACCTGCTATTTCGAGACGTTTATATGTGTACGAAAATTCTAATATATATGTAGGGTTTGTTTGTTTTTTTTGTGGTTTTTTTTGCACTCAAATGACAGATACAAAGTGTCGTCGTGTACACACGAAACACAAGATAGTGGAGAATCTACAAGGAGTTGTTTCGCTTACACGGGTGAAAAAAATTTTTCTTTTTTTGTAAAATAAATTTTTTATTTTTCAATTGGAAAATTCCCTTTCGAAATATATCGTAATTATAATCTATAATGGATTTTAGTTCGCTCAGGAAGGAAACGTAGAGTGACGTATTGAAAGTTTGATAGTTCAATTCTCCCGGTGTATAACGTATATAAACGGTGAAATTTCTATCAAGCTCAATAAATTGATTTCGATATCAAAATCTGTGATAATAAATTCCCATTTCGTACTAGGGAGAGGAAGGAGTGATTCGAATTAACGAAAAAAAAATTAGAGGTTATGTTATTGTTTTTCAAATTTTATATTTATCGAAAGGATAAAGTGAAGTTTTAAACAAATTCGTTTAACATCTTATTTGAGGATTTAAAATTATTAGAAAATTTAAATATTGAATCCAATACATATTTTAAATTGTGGAAATATTACAACATTTTTTACAATATAGAATCTTTCACTCAATATAGAGCTAAAGAAGATGTTAAATTTAAAATTCAAATTTCCCAAGCTTTTGAATTTTTAATTATAATTGACAATGTATGTATAAATATTGAATCACATGAAATTTCGTAAATATTTTAAATTAAAAAAATATTTTAAACTTTTTTACAATTTATAATCTTTTTCTCAACGTACTTATTAAAAGGATGTCAAAGATCATTCCAAATTCGAATCTCCCGAGCTTTTGGTTTCTAATAAAAAATATGTATATAGTTTTACGAAAACATGAAGAAAATGATAATTTGTGGTTCTATTATTAAATTTGAATTATCTCTGCTCATTTATTCGTCATATTTATCGTTCTGAAAATTAAGTTTGTAGGTTAGAATGTTTTAAAGCATATAATATAACGAATGAGTGACCGTAATTAATTCAATATTTACAGGATAATAGATTATGCGACATTATAAATGTCAGTGTTCTTCTGGTTTTCGTAAAGGTTATACAATTTTTTTTAATAACTAAGAACGCAAAATTCTCAAGCGCGGGAAATTTGAATTTCGGATTACTCTGCGTTTCCTAAACTATTTATTTATAATTTCAGAAATAATTTTTTTTCACCATGTAAGCTTCACACTCGACTAATCGATGGATACGATATCGCAACACCGATAAAATGATCGTATCGATCGGTTATACTTGTAAAAGATAGGCTAGCATAAAAAGGATCTTAAATATATAAAAAAAAATTTCAGTCAGATTAATTTATCGTAAAAAAGATATTATATTTAAATATATATATATATATATGTATAATACAAAGGACAGGGATAATTCGAGAGAAAGGGCCAAGCTTAAGCTGCCATATGATATCGTTCCCCTGGACGGACACTTTTGTTTTAAAGGTACATAGATTACCGCGCGAAGCCAAAAAAAAGAATCTAAAAATTGTAAAACCAAGTGTCAGTATAATAATCAAAATAATTGATGCAAAAGAAATAAGAGTAAATTTTTTGTCTAATAAAAACTTACCGTGACAACGTTATAGTAAAGAAAATGAAAAAATTCAACCTAAAAAGTCGTAATATTACAATTGTGACGGTACTGTTACGGTAATTTTAAGGTCACCGCGTTGTCACGGTATATTTTCTTTATTAAGAAAAAATTATTTTCTCCGTGATAAAGAAAAAAAAGCAAAAAATTACACGGGGGACTATAAGTATATACGGATAAAAAAAAGGAAATTTTGAACATGGACATATAGGTTATGTGTGCGTGCGCGCGTCGAGCTCAACCGTTGAATTTTCTGAAATTAAAGCTGAATCCAATCTCTTAGTCCGAATAAGGGCAAGACGGAAACGGTACCTAACCCAGCAATTTATAGCCTTTTCTCTCTTTCTCTGTCTCGTGGGTTCAACTGCAAGTAGCACACGTCGCGTTGTTTCCAATTCAATTGTCGGAATAGGGGGGATTCGCGCCGCTAATTTCCCCCGGCGTCGAATAAACGCGAGGAAACGAAATGTACAAGGATTACCGAGAACCGAGTGACTTTAAGAATACGGGTGTACATGTGAATCGAATTTTTGTTTATGAGTTACCGACATTGGGGATTGTTACCAACCGAGCATCTAAAAAGTGATACTTATTTTTAAATAGTTTTTGTCAGCTTCTGTGTTATATGTTCGAACGTTATCTTGCAGTTTTTCTTGGATTTTTAATTTAAGGAGATGTGAACCCATTAAAACAAAATCAGTATTTATTTTTTCTCAAGCAACAGTATACTTTATCGAGAAAACGCTCTGTAACGGTGTTGTATTTACATTAAAGATAGTCTATGAATTTTTTCAAATTTTTTTATCAATAAATCAACGAGATTTTTGAGCAGCCGTGCAGCTTTGTTTTTAGCTACATATTACCGACCAAAAAATGGTTATTTCGATCTAATTCATTTTAAATTAATTATTTTTGGGATTTTAGATGTAGGTTCCTGTAATTTGGGTATCACATAGCCTTAAATATGATTCTTTTTTGATTGGAAAAGGTAGATTTCTGCAATTTAGGTATCGCATAAAATTATTACGATTTAGCACAAAATATTAAAATTATATTCCTTTAAACATTTAATATTTGAATAGAGAATTATTCAGTTACCGACAGATACCCTTTATCGACTTAATGTTACCGACAAAGTATTCTTTGTTTACTTTTAATAAAAATTATCTGCTTTCTCTCGATATGTAGATCAGTCAGCTTCCTTCACGCGTTTCAAACGTTTTTATTGTAATTTTTCTTAATTTTTTATTTCAATATTTTCAACGCGATTTTCAACGCGAAGAGGTGTAGATTTCCTGTAATTTAAAATAAAGTATCAAACTTTTTATTCGAATTAGTACTATTATCACGAACATATTATCCTTTACTGTGATAGTTTTAAAATTGTGAACATTTTAAACCGATTGGAAACAATAGATCTTTGCAATTTATAATACAATATCGAACTCGTGCGGTACTCCATCCGAGTCATTTACCGACTGCGAAAAATTGTTTTTACACAAATTATTAATTTATATTAAAATTTAAGCAAATTCACGAGAATATTATCCTTTGATATTATGCAATTTACAATAGCGAAAAAATTTCAGATGACTTTTACTGATATTTACACAATTAATTTTATTAATTGCTGTGTTAAATATTTTTTGAAACTTTGCAAAATTACAAATTACGATCCAAGTGACTTATCAAAGCTCTAAAATATAAATTTTTGTAAAACCCTTGTTGGTAATTTCAGAAGCGGGAAATTCAAATTATTAATTATGGATAACCCAAATTCAGAATCTCTGTAGAGCTCGACGCGCATATTTTCGCTATATTTCTTTCGAATGCTTTCTAATTCGACTTTTAAATCACACGTGAGGACAATAATCGAAATTACAAAGTTTAATTTTGTGAAAGCGAAGATTAGAGAAGTAGTACAAAAAAAATTTGGCATGCACATAGTTGTTAAATTATTGAATAAAAATTCGGCTTCTAAATATATAAAAAAAGCCATGAATATAATAAAACTGTTTTTTGTATATACTGATCGATTCATGCAGAAAGAACTCATTACGTATGAATTTTATAAAATAAGGAAAGAAAAAAGAATAATTACAAAGTTTAATTTTGTGAAAGCAAAGATTAGAGAAGTAGTACAAAAAAAATTTGGCATGCACATAGTTGTTAAATTATTGAATAAAAATTCGGCTTCTAAATATATAAAAAAAGCCATGAATATAATAAAACTGTTTTTCGTATATACTGATCGATTCATGCAGAAAGAACTCATTACGTATGAATTTTATAAAATAAGGAAAGAAAAAAGAAAGTGTGCGGAGATATTCAAAAATATACATATGGATATATAAAAATATCTAAATAAGTGGATATAAGAGTAAAAAATTTTTTTTTATCAAAACTACTTAATTGCACTACTTGAATATTTAGTCATGTAAGCATCCGAAAGAAAGTGGTGTCGATGGAAGAAAATTACCTTCCGTAAGCACAATAGTAAAGAAAATAATTAAAAGGCTGTCAAAATGTTTATGTTACCATCGGAATAACTTACTGATTGAATAGTACTGTTTCTACAAAAATTAATGAAAACTTTGCAGTACTTATCAGTCGGTAAGTTACTCCGATGGTAACATACCGATCTCGACACCCTCTAAAATAAAAAGTATAATTTACTGAGAAAAGTAAAGAGAAAAGAAAGGAAGCGTCTATTAGGAGAGTCTGAATAATTTTTACCAATTAGCGATAAAAAAAGATGGAAGTTTATAAGTAAAAAAAGATAATTTTTTTTCAGAGAGCAATAGAGAAGGTGCTTGTTTAGTCGGCTGAGTACGGGGTTCGGATATATTTACGCAACAATTAATATTTCTGGGGTTTTTAGTGGCGGGCAGCTTGAGTGTTGGGTGTCTCCGCCCCCTCGTTCGCTTGGAATATTTACCGCACTCTTTACCTGCGGTCCCCATATTGAGAATGCTGATCTCGCCGAAGTAGGAGCCGGCCTTGAGGGTGGCCAGCACCGTTTTCCCGTTGTCGGCGACCACCTGGAGTCGCCCTCGGTTCACTATGTACATCTCCTTCCCGACTTCACCTGTTGAACAGTATTTTGTAAGTATGTCAATTTCATTGGTTTTTTTCGTTATTACTACTTTATCAACTGATGGTTATAAAAAACATAATCACGATTTTGGTTAGGAAGTAGTTGGTTGTTTAAGATACATTTTTTTACGTAATTTGGGGTTATGTTTGATGAATTTAGAAAGAAATCAGATGTCTTCATGAATACATTTTTTTTTAATTTTCAGAATTCCTACCCTATTAACCTATGATTTCAAAAAAGAATTTACGTTATTCGTTATCCAAAAATATTTTACCAAATTTACTTTTATACAGTTTTAGGGTATATTAGATGAGTTAATATTTTAGGTAAGGGATTAATGAATATTTTTTCACAGATGTAATTCAAATATATATTTTTTTCATTAAGTTGAAGTTTCTACATTATCGACCTATGATTTCGAAAAGAATTCACGTCCTTTCGATTATTGGTGGTTTTTGCGCGTGCATTAAATTTCAAATTCTCACGTAATATGATAAATATTTTTCGAAATTTTTTATTAGAAAGAAAAATGGTGTTTAAAAAAATAAAACAATATATAATATCGGATATAATGTTTTTAAATGAATGGAAATGAACTTTTAGAATTATAATTTATTAAGATCTTTAAGTATGCTTTATTTCATACAACTTATTAAGTCGATAAAATAGGAAAGATAAAAATTTATTTTAGAAAAAGGGTGAATGCAAGTACGAATCCAACTGGTGCCCTTACAATCGAGAAGTCGGAGGATTTTCGACTACGTCATCACGTCAATTGTAACCTTACTAAAATTTAAATTTTAAGAGTGTTTCAATTTAATCAAACCTAATCCTAAACCTGAAAATGCATTTAAAATTTCATAATGCTTCAAATAAATTAATAGTATTACAAGATTACCCGATCCAGACCGGACGAACGAATCGGGTTAACATATATTTATCGATTTTTTCCACCGCTAGAGGGAGACGACCTTCTCGCTAGAGAAATTGTTGTCATCTTTATATATATATATATATAGCCGCATAACATCTTGTTAATTTGACAGCCGTCCAAAGTCCAAGCTGGACATCAAGGCCAAAAATGCCAAGAATCTTTGAAAAGGCTATATTCTGGAAAATTCAACCAACCGTAGCAGAAGAAAAGGAAATAAGAGCCTTCTTCAATTTAAAATCAAGTTTTCGTTCGGAAAGATCAATAAACATATTGTACACCCATCATTGGCATAATAAAAAAGGGCGATAATTCAAAATTCTTTTTAAGAAGGTACTAATTCAGATTATTTTTTGAGAAGGCACTAATTCAGAATTATTTTTTATGGTGCCATGTAAATTAAGTTAATATAACAAATATTTATTAGAATTAATATATTCAAGAGAATTCTGAATTGGCGCCCTTTTGCACTTACATATCACTGTACGATAAATTCACTTTTCTTTTTTTTTCACATCTACGCCAGACATTTTAATTAATTACTACCATATTATACATAATTCAGGATGGTCATATAATTTATTTTACTTTTGAATCTTCGATTCAAGATCCGTGAATTCTCATACAATTATATACATTACACGTTTGATTCGATATCAGATCCGGACCTGAATACAAAATCCGGTTAACCTATCTTCATGTCTATTCGCTACCAGATCAACTTTCGAACACGGATCGAACATCTCTAATGCACATGCACGTAGATAGTTGATTGATAAATTATTTATTTATAACAGAATACTATTAATTAATTACGCGTACACCCACCCGTTCAATTTGCACGAGCATCCATTAATACCTATATAGATATATAACTCGATATCATATACACAGACACATACACACGCATATACACATAGATCCATATAGTTCGTAGACACGCTCATTAGAAGGAAGATCATCCGACCACGGGGAGTCATCACCTCGTTTACTCCCCTGTATTTACCAAGCCATCCACACACATAGACATACGCACATTTACACACACACACACACATACACACAGATGTTAAGGATTTCATCTTGATTTGAGCAAGAAGGACGGTATTGAAACAGGTTCCTATATACGGAGTAAGTTTTGATCGCAGCTTGATTGGTAAGGGATCGCGTTACATCAAATTTTGAGTAGGGTATATCCTCCGTATGTGTGTGTGTGTGTGTGTGTGTGTGTGTGTGAGTATGGGTTCATGCTGGATTCCGACCAACACCTGTAACTTTATATGCTATTATTGTGGAAGTTCGTATGTGTGCATATATCAACGCCGATACGTGTGTATAACAACATCCTTATGTGTACCGAAGACAAGGCTGTTTTGCAAATTTCATTTTCGAAATAATTTACGGTGTCTGCGAGACGAGGACGGTGAACCGTCGTTAATATAGGTTAACTTTGGTATACGAGTTCCGATATGTTTTAATATGTTGATTAATTACGGTGGGGGTTGTTTTACTTACGTAATCGACGTTGCGTATACGCGGCGAGGTAGACGATATTTACGAGTGATGAATTGAGGTTAGGTTACTTTATTTGTGGTTTACAAAAATTTTTATTTTTGGATGGTTAGGAAGTGAGTTTCTTGATGCGTAATAGGGGGTAACGTGACATTGTTAGGAAAACAAAAGGTGATGTGGATTTGTTACGGAGAAAGAGGTGACGCGAGTTTGTTACGGAAAACGATGTGTCATTAAATACAAGACATAACGTGAGTTTGGTACGAAAAAGGCGTAACAATAATGTGTTACAAAAATATGTAACGCAAATTTGTAACAGAAACGTAACATTATATTAGTTACGCAAATGCGAAAATTTAACATGAGTCTGTTACCAAAAAATGACAACATCAATTCCTTACAAAAACAAAACATATATAAAATAAAAGTACTTACACACAAATAAAATATAACGTGAATTTGTTACAAAAAAATAACAATGATTCATTATGAATTTGCGAAAAAACAGCGCGAGTTTTTAAAAAAAACGTACCATTAATTTTTTACAAAAAAATGGCTTTGTTATACTTGAAAATTGTAACGTAAATAACAATGTGTCGTGAGATTTTTCGTAATAAATTCACGTTATACTTTTAGTAACAAATGCTTATAACATTTTTTGTAACAAATCAGAATTATTTTTTTCAGTAAAATAAGGTTACGATTGTTTTTGTTGAAAAATTACTTTGTTTTCATAATTGATGTTACGTTATTTTCTAACAAACTGACAGTATATTTTTATGTTATGATGATACGTTTTACGAAGTAAGAAATTAATACTACATTTTTTGTGACAACAACTGATATTTTTTTTTTCTAATGAACTAACATTACGTTTTTTTCGTAAAAGTTGATATTACGAATATCCGGTAACAATTTCGCGTGACACTTTATTTATAATGCATTGAAATTGTGTTTTTGTGACAAATTGTAGTTATGTTTTTTTAAACAAATTGACGTTATGTTTTTTGTGACAATTTAAATTTATTTGTTTTTTCGTAACAAATTGACGTTATGTTTTTTGTGACAATTCAAATTTATTTGTTTTTTCGTAACAAATGACGTTATGTTTTTTGTGACAAATTAATGTTATGTTTTTTGTTACAAATTAACGTTACATTTCTTTGTAACAAACTAACGTTACGGTCTCTCGTTACGAAATATTACATCTTTTTTTTTGACAGTTATATTTCGTTTTTTCTCATTAATTCGACGCTGTACTTTCTCTCGAACGAACTAACGGCCGACTTCTCCATAACAGTTACAATTTCAAATTTAAAATAAAACACGAAAAATCTACTTAATTCTTCTCCTTGAATGTAAAAAAATAAAAAAAAGAGAATTCGTCTTCACGAATATTTAGATGTTGTATTTCCTCGGATCTCGTCCGTACACTCCGGTAATAAATTGCGCGGTGCCCGGAGAGAAGTCGAGTTCAAAATCCGGATTTTCTAGGTACCCCCCTCCGTTTAAGGGTAAATACAAGTGGGCAAAGAAGCGCAACGCCGTCTATTCGGAAGACCATGTTGACCGTTTCGGGTCTTTGCGAAGAGTTTCCTCGAGTTGGAAACGTACTACACGAGCAAATACACAACTATGCGCTCGTTGGATTTTTCTTCTTTTTTTATGTAGATACGCAATTTGAGTTCGGATTTTCATTGCAAATTTGGTGGGTATTTTTGTTGTTCGATGAAATTTTTTGGTGAAAAATTAAAGTTAAATTTTGTAATTTTGTAATTGTTATATTTCTATTGTTTAGATGTAAAATAATTTCTTACGGTTTTTTTACCGTAAATATTTTTTGTCGTTCGTCATAAAATTGTGATAAGTAATTAAAATTGAATTCTAATTGAACTACTGTATAGACTTTTATAAAATTTATGCTTTTTATTGTAAATTTTTAATTATAAATAAAATGTTATTCTTAACGTTTTATTCACTACAACTCCTATTCAAAATTTGATAAACATTTTTATTGTTCATAAAAAAATTTTAATTAAAAAAAAAAATTGTTCTATGTACCATAATTATGTAAATATATTGAGATATGGTAAACAAACAATTAATTTATTGTCTCCATAAAAATCCGTTACAAACAAATAATTTTTTTCTCGTAATTACAAAAAAAATTGCAATCATCCCCATATACCAAAATAAATCCCGGACGTCAAGTCAAAGACACGCGGATCGAACAACATAACCCCAAAACTACCCACTCGATAATACGAAATTGAACAGGTATAGAAATAACCCGAGTTAAAGATAAATACACAAGGATTTTCGAAGAGTAAAAAAAAAGAGGAATAGAGCTTTTCACCAAACCGCTCACGTAAAGTCGAGCTTGCGTTTAACCCCTCTCTTTCTTTTTTTCTTTCGAGTGGGCGGATCGGGTTCTTACCTTTCCGACATATGTAGTCCCCAGGTGAGAAAAGAACTGGACGTAGCCTTAGCACGAGCTCGCAAAGAAACCCGGCCTCCGTGTTTTGAAAAATCTCGACCCTCTTGAGCGTGTCGAGGTGAACGTTTATGGCTATCTCCGCCTTCAGTTTGTCTGAAACGAAAAAAAAGAAAGATAAAAAATATGTCTTTTACGATATATTTCCTTTCAATTTATATATATATTTTTGGTTTTATTGAAAATTGACATATTGAAAATTGATTTAATAAAGCATTGTTCGAGGAAATTGCTTTCGAGGACCTTTATTTAATTTAAGTTGTTCGTCACCTCAAAACTTTATAGTAATTAATTTTTTAATTTACAACACACCGAATATATAAAAATAGAAGTATTTATAACCTTTGTTTTGACCCAAAATAGCAAGTACGTCCATAATTAATGGTCAAATAAATTAATTTTTATTAACGTAAATAACAATGTGTCGTGAGATTTTTCGTAATAAATTCACGTTATACTTTTAGTAACAAATGCTTATAACATTTTTTGTAACAAATCAGAATTATTTTTTTCAGTAAAATAAGGTTACGATTGTTTTTGTTGAAAAATTACTTTGTTTTCATAATTGATGTTACGTTATTTTCTAACAAACTGACAGTATATTTTTATGTTATGATGATACGTTTTACGAAGTAAGAAATTAATACTACATTTTTTGTGACAACAACTGATATTTTTTTTTCTAATGAACTAACACTACGTTTTTTTCGTAAAAGTTGATATTACGAATATCCGGTAATAATTTCGCGTGACACTTTATTTATAATGCATTGAAATTGTGTTTTTGTGACAAATTGTAGTTATGTTTTTTTTAACAAATTGACGTTATGTTTTTTGTGACAATTTAAATTTATTTGTTTTTTCGTAACACGTTATGTTTTTTGTGACAATTCAAATTTATTTGTTTTTTCGTAACAAATGACGTTATGTTTTTTGTGACAAATTAATGTTATGTTTTTTGTTACAAATTAACGTTACATTTCTTTGTAACAAACTAACGTTACGGTCTCTCGTCACGAAATCATAATACATCTTTTTTTTTGACAGTTATATTTCGTTTTTTCTCATTAATTCGACGCTGTACTTTCTCTCGAACGAACTAACGTCCGACTTCTCCATAACAGTTACAATTTCAAATTTAAAATAAAACACGAAAAATCTACTTAATTCTTCTCCTTGAATGTAAAAAAATAAAAAAAAGAGAATTCGTCTTCACGAATATTTAGATGTTGTATTTCCTCGGATCTCGTCCGTACACTCCGGTAATAAATTGCGCGGTGCCCGGAGAGAAGTCGAGTTCAAAATCCGGATTTTCTAGGTACCCCCCTCCGTTTAAGGGTAAATACAAGTGGGCAAAGAAGCGCAACGCCGTCTATTCGGAAGACCATGTTGACCGTTTCGGGTCTTTGCGAAGAGTTTCCTCGAGTTGGAAACGTACTACACGAGCAAATACACAACTATGCGCTCGTTGGATTTTTCTTCTTTTTTTTATGTAGATACGCAATTTCAGGTCGGATTTTCATTGCAAATTTGGTGGGTATTTTTGTTGTTCGATGAAATTTTTTGGTGAAAAATTAAAGTTTTTTGTAATTTTGTAATTGTTATATTTCTATTGTTTAGATGTAAAATAATTTCTTACGGTTTTTTTCTTAAATATTTTTTGTCGTTCGTCATAAAATTGTGATAAGTAATTAAAATTGAATTCTAATTGAACTACTGTATAGACTTTTATAAAATTTATGCTTTTTATTGTAAATTTTTAATTATAAATAAAATGTTATTCTTAACGTTTTATTCACTACAAAAGCAGTTTCCTATTACGTATTTAATTTCAGAAAATTAAAGTATTTCTAATGTACAACTTCTATTTAAAATTTGATAAATATTTTTATTTTTCATAAAAAAATTTTAATTAAAAAAAAATTGTTCTATGTACCATAATTATGTAAATATATTGAGATATGGTAAACAAACAATTAATTTATTGTCTCCACAAAAATTCGTTACAAACAAATAATTTTTTCTCGTAATTACAAAAAAATTGCAATCATCCCCATATACCAAAATAAATCCCGGACGTCAAGTCAAAGACACGCGGATCGAACAACATAACCCCAAAACTACCCACTCGATAATACGAAATTGAACAGGTATAGAAATAACCCGAGTTAAAGATAAATACACAAGGATTTTCGAAGAGTAAAAAAAAAGAGAAAGAGAGCTTTTCACCAAACCGCTCACGTAAAGTCGAGCTTGCGTTTAACCCCTCTCTTTCTTTTTTTCTTTCGAGTGGGCGGATCGGGTTTCTTACCTTTCCGACATATGTAGTCCCCAGGTGAGAAAAGAACTGGACGTAGCCTTAGCACGAGCTCGCAAAGAAACCCGGCCTCCGTGTTTTGAAAAATCTCGACCCTCTTGAGCGTGTCGAGGTGAACGTTTATGGCTATCTCCGCCTTCAGTTTGTCTGAAACGAAAAAAAAGAAAGATAAAAAATATGTCTTTTACGATATATTTCCTTTCAATTTTATATATATATTTTTGGTTTTATTGAAAATTGACATATTGAAAATTGATTTAATAAAGCATTGTTCGAGGAAATTGCTTTTCGAGGAACCTTTATTTTAATTTAAGTTGTTCGTCACCTCAAACTTTATAGTAATTAATTTTTTAATTTACAACACACCGCGAAATATATAAAAATAGAAGTATTTATAACCTTTGTTTTGACCCAAAATAGCAAGTACGTCCATAATTAATGGTCAAATAAATTAATTTTTATTAACTTAATTAAATGTTCAATTTCTACTGAAAAATATTTTAATTGCATTAATTTTAATGGTATTTAATTTTTTTGATTCAATCTAAATATTGTGGGATTCCTTAGGACGGTAAATTGATTTTGGATCGCGAAAATTTTTTGTTCAATGTATTGTATGTGTGTCAACATGTGACGTAACATATTTTCATAAAATCCAGGGAAAAAGTATTTTTTACATAATTTGAAATAAGTATTCGGCTCGAATCCAAGTTTTAAATACTATTTGGCATCGAAATAAAAAATGATATTGACAGTTTTAATTTGAATTTTGATTCGTACAAGTAAAATAAAGGAAATAGGTTAAAAAGTTACTAGAAACACTATTTGTAAGTATATGTTTTTAAATCGAACATAACTTTCAAGCTTTTACAGCTTTTTGAATAAAATTAATGTTCCAATAGCTTATGCAACCCAAAATATTCATAAAATTAATAAAAATTCATAAAATTAAAAACATAGATAAAAAAATCACTATAGACTTAATGTGCTACCTTGTTTCTATTTTTTCAATCAAATATAACTTTTGAACCGTTCGAGCTAAATAAACGAACCAAAATCGAATTGAAAGCTCATCGTTTCATAATTCTTCATACAAACTCAATTTATTTCAATTAATACCGAGTCCTTTTTCCCCTATATTTTTGAAGAAAAAATCTTGCAAACATAACCTCAAATCCACATCTGTCACATATAAATTTTCCATCGTATAAAAACGTAAACTTTGAAGTGTAAATTCTCATTACACATACTTACATTTTTGACTTAACCTAAAATGCGCATAGAAACGAAAAAAACTATATTTCTTGTATCTTGATAATAAATTCCCATATGTACATCGACAAAACAACGGTTCCGCATTTCCTCCGATCGTGTACCCGCACATACGCACCAGATTCCGGGCTATTTATTATAATTCAAAGCGGAAATAGGAGAAAACTTATTCTTCGTATATATATATATTTACGGAACGATGAATCGATATATAGTGAGAAACAGACACTGCGAGAGAAAGGAATCTTTCAAGGGGAAGACAATCTCCGTTACGAAAAAAAAAAAATACGTGGTTATTATATATATGTATACGGAATAGAGACTATATATGTACGGACGAAGGGAAGAGAAATGGAAAATCGAATCGGAATCTCTATACTCTCAATTTCATATATATATACACGGGGTTTATTGTTCACGAA
Source organism: Theocolax elegans (assembly GCA_026168455.1). Taxonomy (NCBI): domain Eukaryota; kingdom Metazoa; phylum Arthropoda; class Insecta; order Hymenoptera; family Cerocephalidae; genus Theocolax; species Theocolax elegans. Next base: position 3,795,760 of record CM047426.1, on the reverse strand, counting down.
AAAATCTTTTCGTGAGCATCGAGACGAGAATTCGAGATCGCGGAATATCGAATGAGACGTGCACAGTGTATATGGTAGAAGAAGAATTTTGAGATTTTTCTTATTATTATTGTTCCGGGTTTATGGACATCGAGATCGAATTTTTTCTCTTTTTTTCTGTAGATAAACGCTTTGCCCTTTTGGAAATATGGCTATTAAAAATTTAGTAACAGTGTTTGAAAGGAAAAAAATTATAGTGAGCTTAAGAAAATTTGTTATGTAATGATAATAATAAACAATATTGCATAGGAAATTTTTAGTGGATAAATGAACTGTAAGTTGATTTAGTTTTCAATTTAAAGATGTGATAAAATTTACGCATACTAATAAAAGCAGATTAAAACTGAGGGAAAAGAATTTTTTTTTATAAATTATATTTTTTTGGAGAAAAAGATATATAGAAATGATCAATTTGGGTTGGACATCTTAGTTTATATAAGATATATCTTCTAAAAAATTATTTATAGAAATTGACATCATGTTTTAGGTATACACCAGCTATTCTTTAAAAAATCGATAGAAAAGAGTTCATTATAAGCAATTAAATAGTTTTTCCCATACTAAAAAAATACTAAATGAATACGTTGTTAAATTTTTTAAAAACAATATATTAGAAATTATTTTGAAAGAGATCACTATAAAATCGTTATATTCCTAACCTGAAACGTGAACAACCTTTTTAATATCCTCGCATTTTTAGTAGCAGGTTTTGAATTCAACTGATACTTTTGATGGTTTTATTGTGTTTAGTATTTATAAAGCATAGTATTTCTTAATAGATTGTTATTTAATAGTTGTAGGTAGTTTATGTGTTAGACGTATGATTATTAATAGAATTTTGGTAGTATTGAATTTTATTATTTTTAGTTTGTTATTGAAGTTAATTTCGCAAGTAGTTATTAATTGTTTAGTTTTAACTAATAATTGGTAATTAATTATTAGGTAGTTTGCGATAGTTTATATTTAAATAATTTGCGGTGTTTTATTATTAGGTAGTTTATGGTGGTTCATATCCAATAGTTTGCGGTATAGTTTATTATTTAGTAACTCGTAGTAGTTTATTTATTTAGCAGTTTTTGGTAATATATCCTCAAGAAAAGTCCTATACATAATTTACACCTTCATGATTTATACCTAGATAGTTTAATAAAAATCTGTAGTAAAAAATTTACTATGAGCTATAAATTATATATTCCTAAATGTTAACTTTTCTAATATGCTTATATTTATAGTAGTCCTATTTAAGGGTTTTATTATGTTTAAGATTTGTTGAAGTATAGTAGTTTTTGGTAGTTTGTTTTATAGTAACTTTAGGTAGCTTGTTTTAGTAGTTTGATTTTTAATAGAATTTTGGTTGTTTATCTTTTAGTTTCCAATGGTAGTTTATTTAAAACTACTTTTTCTGTAGTTTAAAATTTAATATTTTTAATAGTTTATTGCAGTTTATTATTTAGCAGTTTTGGTAGTTGATGTATGACTACTTTGCGGTAGTTTATCATTTAATAGTTTATGGTAACATTTGTATTCTTATATTTCATTAAAAATCCTAACTTCAAATTTCTACCAGTTTTTCCAAAAACCCTAACAATTATAAAAGAAAATCTTTATAATCCACAATTCAAATGAATGAATATCGTAGCATATCGGTACAGGGTTAAATCGATAGACAGAGACGCGTAGGTACAATTTGTTGAAATTATCAATTGGACAGTGTGTTAATAGGATTATAACAACGTGTGTTCGAAACCGATTGATGTCTCGGTGTAACGTCCTCTTGACAACCGACAAGACAACTGACCCTTGCGGTCCTGCTTTGATTATTATCTGATCGAACGCACCATCCATTTCGAATATATCTGCGTTCTCTTTGATCTGAGTTGTTGTCACCGAGATCATTCTCTCCTGAGATTATAGTCCGAGAGTGTTAGATAGTATTAATTAGACTGATTGAAATGTTCAGAGATTAATTTTTCATTTAGGGTGGGTGCTATTTTTATAAAGAATATGTTTATGCTACAGAAATGAAATGATTTTTCTTTTGGTCACTCACAGTATAGTACATTTGTAATTAATAGTTAGAAAATGGTTATACCTAATCTCAAATTCTTATGCTATGAATTACTGTACCGTGTGTAAAGGTTTTTTGGTTAGACATTCGAGATATTATGGTGAAATATCTAGAACAGGTTTTACTTTTTAATTTCTAGTTTGGTAGAAATTTAAATAATATTTGGATAGTAATTATTGAAATTGCAGTGAATAATCATTTAAGGAATTTAACATTTTAATTTCTGGATTGGTAAAAATTTCAAATTTATTTAAACAGTAATTCCTGAAATTTTGGTTAAATTTTTATTGAATATATTCACGTTTTAATATTTCATTTTATAACTTGATATAAAACTCGACAATTCTTTTGGCCAATAATTGGCGAGATTATAATAAAAATTTAATTTTTTAATGCATTCAATAATAACGAAAAATTTTTTGAATTAGTATTTGAAATTTCAATGAAGCAAGAGAACAAATAGAAATATGTTTTAATATTTCAATTCCTAGCTCCTAATAAAAATAGTAAAAATCTAAAACAAATTTTAGTCAATAATTGGCGAGATGATGTTGAAATTTGCATGATAGATACTTATGTTACAAAATTATGATTTCTACATCCTTGTAATCTTACCATTTTTTTACTGAAAATTGACATATTTATAATATAATTTCTACCAGAGATATTCATTTATAATAAAAACTAACCAAATAATTCATATAGAAAAATATTCCTAATTTAACCAAAAAATCGATTTCGATCCTTTCCTCAAATTATTACAAATTGAGTATATGCTACTTCCTTCACTAAATTATCATAATTAATCAATCAACGACGTTTAAATACACTTCATATATACAACTTTCAACTTTCTGAACTTTCTAACGAAATACGTACACACACAAACACACACTCTCAAATAAACTGAAACAATAGCGAAACCTCTTCCTCTTTCTCCTCCTTCTCTTCCACGTCTTAAAACTCGAAACAATTTGATCCAATACTGTTTTACTAAGCAGACGCGGCGAACCGGATTTTCCGAGCATTACAACAGCCTTTCACACCATTTCTTTCTCCTCGTTCGATCCATATATATAGGTATATACTCGCCTTTCCTTCTTTCTTCTTTATTTTTTACACTCATCCCCAGTTTTGCTCGGTATACATCTCGAAATTTTCCATCCAAACTTACACAAATTTATTTTCCTTCCACCACTTATTTTTTTCCTTCGTCCTTGGCACATTTTTTTACTGAACCCTATTATTAATACATCTATAGAGTGGAGGATTCGGTCACTTATTCTTTTTTGATGGGGTGTACATGTAAATCGAGGTCGTGTATTGTTGATCATCTATTGCTACACAAATATATACACACGTACGCACGTACTACTTGGATTAGTTTTTGTTTTTAAAAATCATTTCTGCGCTTTTTTTAATAGAGAAGGTCGTAAAAAATGCATTTATGCACTGAGATGCTCTGTCAACATGATCCATGCGCACTAAAAGTTGCCCTGCCATAATAGCAGGTCAATTCCTCTCGATTGGTCATTTGGCACAATTTATGTGATATCACACACTCATGTTGGTGGTGTGACTGATCTTATTGTCGCCCCTAGCACGTTCTTCCTCCTTCCTGATGCAATTCAGACAAATCGCAATGGATGCTACGAATGTCCACACGACACATCCCAATTCACTCTAGAGTACAAGGTCCTTTTCATAACGTTCGCAAATGCTCCATTTCATCCATGAATCGAGGACATTAAGACAATACAGGGTAGGTTGGGTGTAAGGATGATCGTTGCTAAGTGATGCAGGTAGGTGCGAAAGCACCTATGTCCGGTAAATCCTAGGTCAGATAAAAGATGACGAAGCTGTGTTTTCTACCACTTTGTCCACTCTACTACATCTGGAATGAGGTGGTGCGTCGAGCGACTTCCGTAGGCCCAATTTCATTACTGCTACCATTGCTTGGTGGTCTTGATTAACCACCATCTGTTTCGACCATGTGCTACCTTGTCGATACTTCGTAAGGTACACTGGCCTTTTCTGTATTTATCAACCCTCGCTACCGACAGAAGATCGATGGAGGGAATTCCCGCTGCCAGCGAAATGACGATATCTGACACGGTTCTATACGCATGGGCCACTCTCAGCGCGGCTATTCTGTAAGCCCGTCGACAAACCGCTCCATAGCTTGTGTTACTGCTTAAAGCATCTGCGCAAACTGAAGCTCTATACGGAATTAGGGATCTTACCATTGTCACTAGAAAAGCTGATATAGGTATGATGCGCGTCAACGCTCTGGACGCTCTTGATGCTTTCAAGCTTGTATTTAAGAGGAGTTGCTTGCACTATAGCTGCGCGTCCAAGATGACTCCCAAGTATCTTCACTGTATTCGCAGATCTTACCAGTCAAGATGGTATACTTCTTTGTTTTGTGCGGGAGATAAGCACCTACTCTGTCTTTTCCAACAATCCAGCTACTACGTCGATAGAAACATCTCTTAAGTATTGTACCTCTTCGACTAACACAACGTTGTTCGCCAAGGCCACCATCGGTATCATCTTCGATGATGGCGCACATATCCCTCAAATTCCAAGTACCACCGTTGGTACTGGCAGCCACCTCGACAACTCGACTTATGTCAATAATTGAGCACCCATTGATCATATTAGGATCATATTTTGAACATTTTTTGCTAATTCGTCATTTTCTGGCTTAAAAACCGTTTCAATTATGCTCAAAATTCTACTAGGGTACCCGTCCGACAATTCGTTTGATTTTTGGAATTTCAAAAATTCCAATAGTTTGGCCCATATTACGCGTTTAAATAGCTTCCTAAATGTAGGCAACAAACAGAGCGGACGGTTTGAGGATGACTCCTTTGCAGAGAAGTTTGTTCCTTCACGTCAGAAGTAGCTAACCTCTGTAGCTTTAACAGTGCCGGAAAACATCCTAACCTGAAACAAGCGCTAAATGTCTTCGCAACAAATAAGAGCATATTCAGCGCAGTGGTCTTTAATGATCAGACCAGATATTTTCATTGGTCCTGAGGCTTTATAAAAGAAAATGTTTTTAGTAGTAATTTTCAGTCAATTTATTTTAAATAATAAATGATATGGTCCTTTTCAGGAAAAATTAAAATATTAAAAGAGAGAGCAGAACAGGCTTTTTATCGAACAACTAAGGTGGACATGTTCAGTTAGGTTGTGCTGACGTCTGGCAGCGTGATTGTACCGTTGGTCACCATCAGACCTGTGCTCGTTTCTGAAACTGTGGAAACGGTTAGTTCACTGCCTCGGTCAGGAAGAGTGAACATGGCATGATGATGTTAGGACTTCATATATACAACTTTCAACTTTCTGAACTTTCTAACGAAATACGTACACACACAAACACACACTCTCAAATAAACTGAAACAATAGCGAAACCTCTTCCTCTTTCTCCTCCTTCTCTTCCACGTCTTAAAACTCGAAACAATTTGATCCAATACTGTTTTACTAAGCAGACGCGGCGAACCGGATTTTCCGAGCATTACAACAGCCTTTCACACCATTTCTTTCTCCTCGTTCGATCCATATATAGGTATATACTCGCCTTTCCTTCTTTCTTCTTTATTTTTTACACTCATCCCCAGTTTTGCTCGGTATACATCTCGAAATTTTCCATCCAAACTTACACAAATTTATTTTCCTTCCACCACTTATTTTTTTCCTTCGTCCTTGGCACATTTTTTTACTGAACCCTATTATTAATACATCTATAGAGTGGAGGATTCGGTCACTTATTCTTTTTTGATGGGGTGTACATGTAAATCGAGGTCGTGTATTGTTGATCATCTATTGCTACACAAATATATACACACGTACGCACGTACTACTTGGATTAGTTTTTGTTTTTAAAAATCATTTCTGCGCTTTTTTTAATAGAGAAGGTCGTAAAAAATGCATTTATGCACTGAGATGCTCTGTCAACATGATCCATGCGCACTAAAAGTTGCCCTGCCATAATAGCAGGTCAATTCCTCTCGATTGGTCATTTGGCACAATTTATGTGATATCACACACTCATGTTGGTGGTGTGACTGATCTTATGTCGCCCCTAGCACGTTCTTCCTCCTTCCTGATGCAATTCAGACAAATCGCAATGGATGCTACGAATGTCCACACGACACATCCCAATTCACTCTAGAGTACAAGGTCCTTTTCATAACGTTCGCAAATGCTCCATTTCATCCATGAATCGAGGACATTAAGACAATACAGGGTAGGTTGGGTGTAAGGATGATCGTTGCTAAGTGATGCAGGTAGGTGCGAAAGCACCTATGTCCGGTAAATCCTAGGTCAGATAAAAGATGACGAAGCTGTGTTTTCTACCACTTTGTCCACTCTACTACATCTGGAATGAGGTGGTGCGTCGAGCGACTTCCGTAGGCCCAATTTCATTACTGCTACCATTGCTTGGTGTCTTGATTAACCACCATCTGTTTCGACCATGTGCTACCTTGTCGATACTTCGTAAGGTACACTGGCCTTTTCTGTATTTATCAACCCTCGCTACCGACAGAAGATCGATGGAGGGAATTCCCGCTGCCAGCGAAATGACGATATCTGACACGGTTCTATACGCATGGGCCACTCTCAGCGCGGCTATTCTGTAAGCCCGTCGACAAACCGCTCCATAGCTTGTGTTACTGCTTAAAGCATCTGCGCAAACTGAAGCTCTATACGGAATTAGGGATCTTACCATTGTCACTAGAAAAGCTGATATAGGTATGATGCGCGTCAACGCTCTGGACGCTCTTGATGCTTTCAAGCTTGTATTTAAGAGGAGTTGCTTGCACTATAGCTGCGCGTCCAAGATGACTCCCAAGTATCTTCACTGTATTCGCAGATCTTACCAGTCAAGATGGTATACTTCTTTGTTTGTGCGGGAGATAAGCACCTACTCTGTCTTTTCCAACAATCCAGCTACTACGTCGATAGAAACATCTCTTAAGTATTGTACCTCTTCGACTAACACAACGTTGTTCGCCAAGGCCACCATCGGTATCATCTTCGATGATGGCGCACATATCCCTCAAATTCCAAGTACCACCGTTGGTACTGGCAGCCACCTCGACAACTCGACTTATGTCAATAATTGAGCACCCATTGATCATATTAGGATCATATTTTGAACATTTTTTGCTAATTCGTCATTTTCTGGCTTAAAAACCGTTTCAATTATGCTCAAAATTCTACTAGGGTACCCGTCCGACAATTCGTTTGATTTTTGGAATTTCAAAAATTCCAAATAGTTTGGCCCATATTACGCGTTTAAATAGCTTCCTAAATGTAGGCAACAAACAGAGCGGACGGTTTGAGGATGACTCCTTTGCAGAGAAGTTTGTTCCTTCACGTCAGAAGTAGCTAACCTCTGTAGCTTTAACAGTGCCGGAAAACATCCTAACCTGAAACAAGCGCTAAATGTCTTCGCAACAAATAAGAGCATATTCAGCGCAGTGGTCTTTAATGATCAGACCAGATATTTTCATTTGGTCCTGAGGCTTTATAAAAGAAAATGTTTTTAGTAGTAATTTTCAGTCAATTTATTTTAAATAATAAATGATATGGTCCTTTTCAGGAAAAATTAAAATATTAAAAGAGAGAGCAGAACAGGCTTTTTATCGAACAACTAAGGTGGACATGTTCAGTTAGGTTGTGCTGACGTCTGGCAGCGTGATTGTACCGTTGGTCACCATCAGACCTGTGCTCGTTTCTGAAACTGTGGAAACGGTTAGTTCACTGCCTCGGTCAGGAAGAGTGAACATGGCATGATGATGTTAGGACTTCTGGATTTGACTTCGTCACTGTTTTATACGGGTTTTTGTTCAGCTCTTTTCGATGTAATAAGCGACGCATCGTAAATGTAGTTTATTCAAACGAATTTATTAAACGTCATATATGCAGAAAACAAAGTCTATGATAATTGTTATTCTATATTCTTGTTTATAACGCATATACCAAGGAATTACGAATTTTTTATACTTGCGCAAAAAAAAAACATCACTTGTAAAATGGTTAGAGGTTTCGCAAATAATTAATGATTTTTATCATTTTGAAACTATATTCTAAATTTCTTGAATAAATGTAATAATAAATGTAATGAAACTTCAGTAATGTGTGCACATAATTAAAAATAAACACTTAAACTTTAATTTTCATTTTTCAGACATTTATGACATTATTGACGCGCATTTATTACGTATTATATTTATTACGTATTATATTTATTACGTAAAGTCTGTAAGACGCAATACCATGGTCTTCTTTTTATTTATTTTTAAATTAATTGAGCGTATAAAGTTCGTTAAATTTGCGCTTTCATTATTTACTGTCACATAGTTTCGTTTGAAGCAATGTTATCACCGGCACCTGTTGGATTTCGGCTAATGTAAGTATAAGTGTGTCTGAAATTCCAACTCTCCTTCTCTCTTTCTCTTCGTCTGCGAGAATTTCGAGTTTTCTTAAAAAATTTGTTTAAAACTTTACGCTCGGTTTAATTAACGAGAGGTTACAAAGTCAATTATTATCACCTCTACATAACTGTTCGAGAAAAACGTGTAAAATTGAATATCATTAAGTAAATAAATGATATTTATTTAAACACTGTAAGTATCTAAAGAGCATCTATAACGGATAAATTGTAAAAAAGTAATGAAACTCTAGTATAGAGTATATTTATTAATTTGTTGATGTTTCGAGGTTAGAAAAATAGAGCTATTTTGTAGTTCTAAAAGAACTTTTTTTAACGATTACATTTTAATTACGTACATATTCGTTCGGTTAGTTATCAATATTTTAAGGTTAGAAACAAGTTTAAACAAGTTTAGGTTATAAACAACCTTTACCTATACCGATTATAGCGCACTAAAAGTTGCCCTGCCATAATAGCAGGTCAATTCCTCTCGATTGGTCATTTGGCACAATTTATGTGATATCACACACTCATGTTGGTGGTGTGACTGATCTTATTGTCGCCCCTAGCACGTTCTTCCTCCTTCCTGATGCAATTCAGACAAATCGCAATGGATGCTACGAATGTCCACACGACACATCCCAATTCACTCTAGAGTACAAGGTCCTTTTCATAACGTTCGCAAATGCTCCATTTCATCCATGAATCGAGGACATTAAGACAATACAGGGTAGGTTGGGTGTAAGGATGATCGTTGCTAAGTGATGCAGGTAGGTGCGAAAGCACCTATGTCCGGTAAATCCTAGGTCAGATAAAAGATGACGAAGCTGTGTTTTCTACCACTTTGTCCACTCTACTACATCTGGAATGAGGTGGTGCGTCGAGCGACTTCCGTAGGCCCAATTTCATTACTGCTACCATTGCTTGGTTGTCTTGATTAACCACCATCTGTTTCGACCATGTGCTACCTTGTCGATACTTCGTAAGGTACACTGGCCTTTTCTGTATTTATCAACCCTCGCTACCGACAGAAGATCGATGGAGGGAATTCCCGCTGCCAGCGAAATGACGATATCTGACACGGTTCTATACGCATGGGCCACTCTCAGCGCGGCTATTCTGTAAGCCCGTCGACAAACCGCTCCATAGCTTGTGTTACTGCTTAAAGCATCTGCGCAAACTGAAGCTCTATACGGAATTAGGGATCTTACCATTGTCACTAGAAAAGCTGATATAGGTATGATGCGCGTCAACGCTCTGGACGCTCTTGACGCTTTCAAGCTTGTATTTAAGAGGAGTTGCTTGCACTATAGCTGCGCGTCCAAGATGACTCCCAAGCATCTTCACTGTATTCGCAGATCTTACCAGTCAAGATGGTATACTTCTTTGTTTCGTGCGGGAGATAAGCACCTACTCTGTCTTTTCCAACAATCCAGCTACTACGTCGATAGAAACATCTCTTAAGTATTGTACCTCTTCGACTAACACAACGTTGTTCGCCAAGGCCACCATCGGTATCATCTTCGATGATGGCGCACATATCCCTCAAATTCCAAGTACCACCGTTGGTACTGGCAGCCACCTCGACAACTCGACTTATGTCAATAATTGAGCACCCATTGATCATATTAGGATCATATTTTGAACATTTTTTGCTAATTCGTCATTTTCTGGCTTAAAAACCGTTTCAATTATGCTCAAAATTCTACTAGGGTACCCGTCCGACAATTCGTTTGATTTTTGGAATTTTTGAAATCGGAATTTTCGGACGGGTACCCTAGTAGAATTTTGAGCATAATTGAAACGGTTTTTAAGCCAGAAAATGACGAATTAGCAAAAAATGTTCAAAATATGATCCTAATATGATCAAATTTCAAATTTTGTCTAACCTTAAAATGCTCAATTTCTACTAGGGTAGTTTGGCCCATATTACGCGTTTAAATAGCTTCCTAAATGTAGGCAACAAACAGAGCGGACGGTTTGAGGATGACTCCTTTGCAGAGAAGTTTGTTCCTTCACGTCAGAAGTAGCTAACCTCTGTAGCTTTAACAGTGCCGGAAAACATCCTAACCTGAAACAAGCGCTAAATGTCTTCGCAACAAATAAGAGCGTATTCAGCGCAGTGGTCTTTAATGATCAGACCAGATATTTTCATTTGGTCCTGAGGCTTTATAAAAGAAAATGTTTTTAGTAGTAATTTTCAGTCAATTTATTTTAAATAATAAATGATATGGTCCTTTTCAGGAAAAATTAAAATATTAAAAGAGAGAGCAGAACAGGCTTTTTATCGAACAACTAAGGTGGACATGTTCAGTTAGGTTGTGCTGACGTCTGGCAGCGTGATTGTACCGTTGGTCACCATCAGACCTGTGCTCGTTTCTGAAACTGTGGAAACGGTTAGTTCACTGCCTCGGTCAGGAAGAGTGAACATGGCATGATGATGTTAGGACTTCTGGATTTGACTTCGTCACTGTTTTATACGGGTTTTTGTTCAGCTCTTTTCGATGTAATAAGCGACGCATCGTAAATGTAGTTTATTCAAACGAATTTATTAAACGTCATATATGCAGAAAACAAAGTCTATGATAATTGTTATTCTATATTTCTTGTTTATAACGCATATACCAAGGAATTACGAATTTTTTATACTTGCGCAAAAAAAAACATCACTTGTAAAATGGTTAGAGGTTTCGCAAATAATTAATGATTTTTATCATTTTGAAACTATATTCTAAATTTCTTGAATAAATGTAATAATAAATGTAATGAAACTTCAGTAATGTGTGCACATAATTAAAAATAAACACTTAAACTTTAATTTTCATTTTTCAGACATTTATGACATTATTGACGCGCATTTATTACGTATTATATTTATTACGTATTATATTTATTACGTAAAGTCTGTAAGACGCAATACCATGGTCTTCTTTTTATTTATTTTTAAATTAATTGAGCGTATAAAGTTCGTTAAATTTGCGCTTTCATTATTTACTGTCACATAGTTTCGTTTGAAGCAATGTTATCACCGGCACCTGTTGGATTTCGGCTAATGTAAGTATAAGTGTGTCTGAAATTCCAACTCTCCTTCTCTCTTTCTCTTCGTCTGCGAGAATTTCGAGTTTTCTTAAAAAAATTGTTTAAAACTTTACGCTCGGTTTAATTAACGAGAGGTTACAAAGTCAATTATTATCACCTCTACATAACTGTTCGAGAAAAACGTGTAAAATTGAATATCATTAAGTAAATAAATGATATTTATTTAAACACTGTAAGTTTCTAAAGAGCATCTATAACGGATAAATTGTAAAAAAGTAATGAAACTCTAGTATAGAGTATATTTATTAATTTGTTGATGTTTCGAGGTTAGAAACAAGTTTAAACAAGTTTAGGTTATAAACAACCTTTACCTATACCGATTATATTACAAAAAATTTAATGGCTAACTCATAACCTAAAACAATTCTTTATTTTCAACTAAATTACGTACAATTGCACCTAAAACATTTAAGTAAATATTTCATCATGGCATAGTCACCTTAACGATCGAATGAATTCAATATAATATATATCCATGCACGCATATCGAAAAGCGAACATTCATCGGTGAAACAACGACTGACATATACAGGGTGTGTGAAGAGTTCCAGCACGGGTACAATAATCCGCCGGGAATGCATTTTCGAAAAAAATCTTTCCTACAAAATTGTTGAATTAGTAAATTATCGATAGTTAGATAAATAAATAAATTGGATTTATTTATTATTGACCAACTGTCGACAATTTACTAATTTCCTACAAAAGTTTCAGGATTCCTATATGGCTATCTATTTGATGACCTTGGGTTTGACCTTGGCCATACACTTCAAGGTCGTGCCAAGGTCAAGTCATCTTTTTTGTAAGGGTTTCCATTTCCAAACAATTAACTCGACCTTGATATTTATAATCAAGGTCGAATCCAAGGTCATCAATTAGACAACGAGGGAAGAATCCTAAAATTTTCGTCTGAAAAAATTCCTTTTTTTGTCCGAATATGCATTCCCGTCGAGTTCTTGCGGCCGTTCCGGGACTCTTGGCACACCCTGTATGCATGCGGAATATAGGTGTATTATCATTTGAGCGCGATATAAAAATAGTCGAATACACCCACGTGGTGTAGACGTGTGTATATATATATGTACCATATGAATATACGCACACGCACGTATAGTCGCAATAACAAGGAGGTATTGCCAAGTTTATCGAGCGAAAACTCGTCAAGCTCCATCGAATATAACGCGGTTTCCTATCAAACTACATAAATAAGTTTCACCATATACATATATATGTATATATACATGTATACACACCATATACACGTATATACACACCAGACCGATAGTATTAAACAATAGGACATATATGTATGCGTGTGCACGCGCGCGCGCGCGCGTGTGTGTGTGTGTGTGTGTGTGTGTATGTATTTATGTATATATATAAAGAGACAATCTCGAGTGTAAAAGCCACGTTTATACGAGGTGCTTACGCATCACGCAAAATTTCCTATGTACGCATCTCGGAATCTTGCCATATTTCTCTTGTATATATATATATGTGTGTGTGTGTACGTGTCCGTGGGTGTAGCAAAGGTGAACTTATGGTATACGCGTGTGTGTGGGTGTGTGTGTGTTAAACGCGCACACGTGCCGCATGTATATATAGGGTTTTATGAGGGTTTAGGATTCGCGCATGCGCGTCCTTTACGATTCAAGGAAGACGATGGGATGAATTTCGAAATTACGATGATGTACACCGTGCCATCCACCCACGCCTTCCTCCCTTCCTGTGGGATTTTGCGGACTGGATAATTGAAAACACGCGATGCTTATCTTACACAAATGCCAAAAATTTGATTTTTACTTTATTTTTTTTAGATACGTCGAATGAGGAGTGGTGTGGATTTGTGTTTTTTATTTTTTTGGTAATAAGTCTGATGATGTTTGTTAGGATATCACGGTACTTTTTGGAGGATGGTTTGTTTATTAAAATTATACCGTGACAACAGGGCGAGTTCGGGGATTTGTTGGATGATCGAGAAAGATTAACCTAGAAACTTGTGATGTGTGTTCATATTGACATTTATAAAAATACGTTCAATGATACGTGATCGGCGTGGTGATTTTAGTAGTTTTTAATCGTCTTTAGATAATTTTGATCCAGATTTATCGATTATTATGATCTTAAGGGATGTGTGCCTCTTAAAAATAGAAAGTCACGCTGACTATATAAGAAAATGGTTCTGATTTTTACCAACGTTTTTTGAATACGGGAAGTAAAAATTTAACAAAAGGTAACCTAAAAAGTCTAGTAATAGTTCTAAGAACATTATATAATATAAATTACTTTGACAAAATGGGGTATTGGGTATGTATCAGCTGATCGAGGAAAATTAACCTAAAATATCTAATAATATTTTAAAGGAAAAATAATTATGTACAAAGTGCAATAATATTCTTAAGGAAAGCAATTTTTTACTGATCGATACCGATCAATTGTTCTAGATTAACAAGAAATCAATAAGTTTATTAAAAATTTGACAAGTAACTAACCTAAAACTTCTATTATTTTTTAAAGTTCTAATCAGAACTATTATCTATACAATAAAATTTACCCTAACATCATTGTGAATTTAAAATGTATTAACCGATTGAAAAAAAAACTAACCCCAAATTAACTGATACATATCAAGAGAAATCACCATAATATTTATATAGATCGAATATATATTCGTCAATGCAATTAAAAACCGCGTCAATACACTTTTGAGTGAAAATTTTGCTAATGGCATTTTTCAAAAATTAAACAAATCTATGTCTCTCTAAATATATCTCTACAGTCGTTAGGGAGATCGTCGTCTCTTTTCTATACATATAGCTGCATAACACCTTGCTGGCGTTGCGGTTCATCTTGTGACAGGCGTCTAAGGTATGATCTCCAGTTCCTTACTGAGAAATCCAAACTAGAGATCGAGGACGAAACGTCTTTAATTTTTGTTTGATTTTTGAAAAGGCCTTTCTCTGGGAAACCATAGTGGACGAAGAGAAAATTGAGCCTGCTTTATTCTAAAATAAAGTTTTAGTTCGGAAAGATTATTTCAAAATTGATTGTTGTTGTATACGACATTCTTCTCATGTTATACCTTTATTATATAAGGTTATGTTTCTTATCGCGATTACGTTATTTAAATTATTGTACTCAATTATAATCAATATATACCCATTCACTCAATTTTTTAAAAAAAAATTTAATTTTCTCTTAAAAATGCTAAACAAAATATCAAAAGAATGTCTGTGACAGCAACAGCGAATCAGTGACAAAACAGCTGTTAGAAAACAATTATCCAACATAAAAGAATCATAATCTGCACAAGAAAATCGTCACCACTTTTACTATATGTTTTGCAATTTTCACCATACTGTCAAGTGAAAATTCAATAATTTTTAACGCGATGCTTATTATTTTACGTCCATATATTTTCTATACTTTAACAACCTTGTTAGACAGTTTTACACACACACACACACACACACACACACACACACACACACACACGTATATATACATATATAATTTTTCATATCTCTTTAAACACCATACACTTTCGAGGAGTCCGATCCGGCGAGGACGCGAAAAGTTTTCGAGGGTGGCTGATGGGAAAGTTAAACGCGGAAGGAAAATTGAAGACGTAAAATTTCGAACGGTCGTGTACATATTTTTTCCTTTTTAAACAGCGAACAGAACGTTATATACATATATAGACGTGTATACATCGTGAATAATACGTTTAGGAGCAATTTTCCTTCTTTTTTTCTTCTTCGTCGGAAGAGCAGTAAGTTTTAATTAGGAAGGAAAGTTGAATTTATTCGACTGTAATTTTATTGGATTAAGATACTGTAGTAAAGGGTGGATCAAGTCGCACGGAAGATTCTCAGTAGTCGAATTTATTATATTTCAGTTTTGAGAATGGAGGTGTTCGTCAGAAATACATTTTTATTGTGTGTATTTCTAAAGTATATGTATATTTAAATTGGTATTTTCCAAATTTTAAATTTCCCGCGCTTTCCGATTTTTTATTTTTAAGTAAGAATTTATACTAATTTTTGTGATTAGAATTGTCGTTCAAGATACATATTTGTTGTGTGTCTTTGGTTGTTATGTTTTATAGTGTATGTATATTTAAATTGGTGTCTTTAAATTTTAAATCTCCCGCGCTTTCCGATTTTTGATTGTTAAATAAGTGTGTAGAACAATTTTTGTGATAAGAATTATCATTCAAGATAAATGTTTATTATACGTACTTTGTAGTTATTTTATTTATAAATTTCCCGCGTTTTTTAATTTTTGGTTGTTTGATAAGTTTGTGACAATTTTTGTGAAAACTACATGATTGACCTTTCAATTGATGTATAACCTGTTTTAAGACTAAATTTTATTTGATTAATGTTTTTATGAAATTTTTTAACCTATAAATCTGTCTAATTTTCTAACCTATAAAATAAATGAGGATAATAAATTGAATTTGGGATTTCATCTGAATTGACGTAATTTATCAGTTTTTTAAAATAGAATTAATTTTTTTTTTAATAGATTGAACCTTATGAAGATTTTGTAATTACTAAAACTGTGTAACCTATAAATTTAATGAATTAACGAAGATAATAATTTTTTTAAGGATAAATATGTTCAGACATTTTCTAAACTATAAAAATGTCTAATCTATAAATTTAATGAATTAATGAAGAATGAAGATAATCTAGAATCTGATTTTAAACTTAAATGAGGAAATCTATCAGTTTTTCAAGATTAAAGTAAGTAATTCTATAAAATTATTTATTATGGATTAATTTTTTAAAATGTCTAACCTATAAATTGAGTGATAAATAAAGATAATGTAGGAATTTTTACATACGCCAGTAAATTCGGCGAATAAAAGTATCGTTGGGAAGAGGTCCCAGAAATTGTTACACAAATATTTCGCGATTCACCCCCCGATCGATCGATCCGAAAAGCGTTTTGATTGGACAACATGTTGGTCCGCGCCGAGTTATTATAAGTAATAGCGACAACAGCGCGGGGACTCACTCGACTATTTGTACTCGCCCCGCTCGCGCGCTGCGTCTCGCGGAGCGAACCGTTCGTGCAACGAGGCGGAACCGGCCTGCAAGCGAGCTCCTCGAGCCAATTCGCCCGTGTCCGGCTGATCTCGGGGTTGTGAGTTGGATTCGAGTAATTTTTGTATTTTAATTCGATAAATAAAGACTTTTTAACTTTTGACTACAGCCTAGGTGTGGAGTAAATGGCCAACGACGATAGTTTAGAAAAGTAGTCGCGTGGAACGATTAAAATAGACTGTGTGTCTAGCCGCGTAAGAATTATCGGGTATCGGAACTTTGTGTCAATAGTGAGTTTTAGTGCACGATATTTATGTGTGAATTCGTGGTACAATATTCTGTGTGAATATAATTTTTGTTAAAAATCAAAATGGTTAATCGTACACAAATTCAATATCGTGTGTTGGAACTCCTAATGGAAAGAAATTTGCCTATCGAGGGATTGAAGGCGGAATTGATACAGCGACTGACGGCATTCAACTCGAATATTTGGGACGAGTTGAATGAAGCAAGACGAGAACTACGCGCACCAGAGGTAACGACTTTATACTTAAAATTAAAATAAATTATTTGTATATACAGAAGAGTATTGACACTTACAAAACCCCAAATTTTAAAGCGCGGGAAATTTAAAATTTGAATAATTCAGTCGAAAAGAAAAAATATTACGTGACTCACCTGGCAAACAGCTGACTGCTTTCTCCTCGTCTGAACATTTTTGCGTAAGCCAGAGATAATCGAACCATTTGATGACCTTGACTTGCAGATGATTCGGTACCCTCCTCATCCGCATGTAAGTCTTTACACCATCGAGTTTAGCTGTAACACAAAAATATTTGTTTCCTTTATTCATTGGTGAATAATTAAGTGTGATATACACATAAATATATAAATACACTCTATCGTTGTATTTTCGTTGAGTTGGATTTTTAGGTTAGGATTCACGCGGTGTATGGTATATTCTTTTGTTGAAGTTTGACTTGACTCTACTCATCTACGAGTAATGGAATACCAGTGTTAACTGTTTGACAATTATGTGTACTTGAAGAGGTCTGCCAAACCTGGCAGACGAAACGTCGTACAACTTTTAACATCAAAATTGGTTGTTAATTTCATTTGCAACCTGGGTTTAACCGTTAAAAATCGTTATTTTTGATTTTAACATCACCATGAAGGGTGTGCATTCTAAAAAAAAAGATTTTTAAAGAAATTATATAGTAATATTTAGGGAAAGGAAAATAAACTTTTTTATATAAAAATAGTTTTAAAATACTTTGTTATTTCGTTATACGACTATAATCTCTTTAAAAATTCTTATAAGATAAAAAAATGAAAAAAGATTTTTATATATTTTATCAAACATTATCAAAAATCATACATGGAACCACTAACTTGTAAATAATTATAAACATTTTTTACATACAATAGGTATTTAAAATTTTTTTAAATATCAGCAATCAAGGAAGAATAAGTGTTTTATAACTACTGATACAATTTTAGTCTATTCGATGAGTTGTTTTTTGAATATTATCAATATTCAATATTATCAAAAATCGTGTTTCGAAGTACTAGAAAAAAAGTATTCAATCAACAATCTTTTTATATACTACAACATTCTTACTTTTCTATCAAAATGAAAAAAATTACCTTTACGATGAAATTCAATACCTCAATAAACCATCGATGATTTAAAAGCCCATTGTACAAAATATCAAAAAAATAATTATAATTATCTCTAAAATTATCCTCATCTAATTTTTTGATCCAATTTTCTAATCACTGGCATATATAAAATCCACCCATATATATATTTGTCACATCAACAAGACATAACCTTATTACTTTCTCGATTCTCCACAATTTTACGATGTATACATACACATACGTACACAATGATTCTCGATGCACCTTATATCGTTGCATATATACACAATATATACATCCATCCTGCAAATATTTGTTCATCGTGTAAAGAGAGAAAGAGAAGGATAGGGATCGAGTGTTGGCGAGAGAGCCATTAGTACCTGTATCGATTTTCTCCATCAGCCGCCTCCGGGAGATGTTAATTGTCAAGAGCGATGGCTGATTTTTTTTTTTCAAGAGAGACAGCTAATTGGAAATCGAGCGGTAAATAAGCTTGTAATCGAGAAGTGTTTTCTTTGTTCTGGTTTTGTGTGCAGATGTATATATATATATATATATATATATATGAGCAAATCCACGAAACCTTTGATTTTCATTTGAAAAATTTTTTTTTTTTTTTTTGGGAGGCACATTGATTTTAATGGAGATTTCTACTTCTTTAGAGGTTAAATAGTAGGAAAATATGAGGGCCCCTATTCTTTTCAAGACTTATCTAAGAAATTAACGATTAAAATATTAATGAAGAATGAAGATAATCTAGAATCTGATTTTAAACTTAAATGAGGAAATCTATCAGTTTTTCAAGATTAAAGTAAGTAATTCTATAAAATTATTTATTATGGATTAATTTTTTAAAATGTCTAACCTATAAATTGAGTGATAAATAAAGATAATGTAGGAATTTTTACATACGCCAGTAAATTCGGCGAATAAAAGTATCGTTGGGAAGAGGTCCCAGAAATTGTTACACAAATATTTCGCGATTCACCCCCCGATCGATCGATCCGAAAAGCGTTTTGATTGGACAACATGTTGGTCCGCGCCGAGTTATTATAAGTAATAGCGACAACAGCGCGGGGACTCACTCGACTATTTGTACTCGCCCCGCTCGCGCGCTGCGTCTCGCGGAGCGAACCGTTCGTGCAACGAGGCGGAACCGGCCTGCAAGCGAGCTCCTCGAGCCAATTCGCCCGTGTCCGGCTGATCTCGGGGTTGTGAGTTGGATTCGAGTAATTTTTGTATTTTAATTCGATAAATAAAGACTTTTTAACTTTTGACTACAGCCTAGGTGTGGAGTAAATGGCCAACGACGATAGTTTAGAAAAGTAGTCACGTGGAACGATTAAAATAGACTGTGTGTCTAGCCGCGTAAGAATTATCGGGTATCGGAACTTTGTGTCAATAGTGAGTTTTAGTGCACGATATTTATGTGTGAATTCGTGGTACAATATTCTGTGTGAATATAATTTTTGTTAAAAATCAAAATGGTTAATCGTACACAAATTCAATATCGTGTGTTGGAGCTCCTAATGGAAAGAAATTTGCCTGTCGAGGGATTGAAGGCGGAATTGATACAGCGACTGACGGCATTCAACTCGAATATTTGGGACGAGTTGAATGAAGCAAGACGAGAACTACGCGCACCAGAGGTAACGACTTTATACTTAAAATTAAAATAAATTATTTGTATATACAGAAGAGTATTGACACTTACAAAACCCCAAATTTAAAGCGCGGGAAATTTAAAATTTGAATAATTCAGTCGAAAAGAAAAAATATTACGTGACTCACCTGGCAAACAGCTGACTGCTTTCTCCTCGTCTGAACATTTTTGCGTAAGCCAGAGATAATCGAACCATTTGATGACCTTGACTTGCAGATGATTCGGTACCCTCCTCATCCGCATGTAAGTCTTTACACCATCGAGTTTAGCTGTAACACAAAAATATTTGTTTCCTTTATTCATTGGTGAATAATTAAGTGTGATATACACATAAATATATAAATACACTCTATCGTTGTATTTTCGTTGAGTTGGATTTTTAGGTTAGGATTCACGCGGTGTATGGTATATTCTTTTGTTGAAGTTTGACTTGACTCTACTCATCTACGAGTAATGGAATACCAGTGTTAACTGTTTGACAATTATGTGTACTTGAAGAGGTCTGCCAAACCTGGCAGACGAAACGTCGTACAACTTTTAACATCAAAATTGGTTGTTAATTTCATTTGCAACCTGGGTTTAACCGTTAAAAATCGTTATTTTTGATTTTAACATCACCATGAAGGGTGTGCATTCTAAAAAAAAAGATTTTTAAAGAAATTATATAGTAATATTTAGGGAAAGGAAAATAAACTTTTTTATATAAAAATAGTTTTAAAATACTTTGTTATTTCGTTATACGACTATAATCTCTTTAAAAATTCTTATAAGATAAAAAAATGAAAAAAGATTTTTATATATTTTATCAAACATTATCAAAAATCATACATGGAACCACTAACTTGTAAATAATTATAAACATTTTTTACATACAATAGGTATTTAAAATTTTTTTAAATATATCAGCAATCAAGGAAGAATAAGTGTTTTATAACTACTGATACAATTTTAGTCTATTCGATGAGTTGTTTTTTGAATATTATCAATATTCAATATTATCAAAAATCGTGTTTCGAAGTACTAGAAAAAAAGTATTCAATCAACAATCTTTTTATATACTACAACATTCTTACTTTTCTATCAAAATGAAAAAAATTACCTTTACGATGAAATTCAATACCTCAATAAACCATCGATGATTTAAAAGCCCATTGTACAAAATATCAAAAAAATAATTATAATTATCTCTAAAATTATCCTCATCTAATTTTTTGATCCAATTTTTCTAATCACTGGCATATATAAATCCACCCATATATATATTTGTCACATCAACAATACATAACCTTATTACTTTCTCGATTCTCCCACAATTTTACGATGTATACATACACATACGTACACAATGATTCTCGATGCACCTTATATCGTTGCATATATACACAATATATACATCCATCCTGCAAATATTTGTTCATCGTGTAAAGAGAGAAGAGAAGGATAGGGATCGAGTGTTGGCGAGAGAGCCATTAGTACCTGTATCGATTTTCTCCATCAGCCGCCTCCGGGAGATGTTAATTGTCAAGAGAGATGGCTGATTTTTTTTTTTTCAAGAGAGACAGCTAATTGGAAATCGAGCGGTAAATAAGCTTGTAATCGAGAAGTGTTTTCTTTGTTCTGGTTTTGTGTGCAGATGTATATATATATATATATATATATATATATATATATATATATAGGTATGTATATATAAACGATTGTTTATAATTGACAGATTGAGGGCTAATGAAATTAATCCGGTTTTTTTCCTTCCTCTTTTTTTTATTTCATTTTATTGGGATTTATTTTTTTTTCTACTTGCTATTTGTTAGAGGCTATTACGCTAATTACAATCAATTAATAATTATAGATATTCTAAGAGGAGTTTTTAAGTATAAATTAGCTATTTTCTTTAAGTTCGGCGGTAGGAGAAGGGTTTGTTATGAGGTGGATTTGTTTTCTAACCTCAAAATGAATAGCCGAATGTTTATATGATTTTCGTTCGCATAAATTTTTTAAAATTGAGTGAGGAAAAATTTATTTTTAAGTAGAATTTGATAATTTGAGGTTAGTTCTAAACTTTTGTTGGACACTAATTATAGACAACTTATTGATCATCTATTGGTGAAAACGACCATTTTTTGGTATAAAACAAATGTTTTATAAATATTTTTATTTACATCATGGTTATGAGCTAATAGATACTTTTTCTAACCTCAATATCTTCCAGATTTGGTAACAATGTTGAAATTAACAATGAAAAATCCACAATACAAATTAATGGAACATATTGGAAAAACTTAATTAGGATTATTTAATAATGCTTCATAATTTAGTAGAAATATATGATCATTTTAGATTTATATCAGTTGTATAGTTTAATAATCAGTAGACAAGAATTCATTGTTTATATATTGTTAAACTCAAAACATTAAAACATACCGAAATTTCTATCAGTAATTATGTAAACGTTTTTTGTTAGGGTAAAAAACCACTTTTTAAAAATTTGTAGAGAAGATAGACGACTAAGGTAAGATTTCCAGTTCCTTACAGAGGAGTCCAAACTGGAGATCGAGGACGAAACGCCTTTAATTTTTTAAAAAGGCCGTACTCTGCAGGGAAAATTCCACCAACCATGGTGGACAAAGAGTAAATAGTACCTGCTTTATTAAAAAATAAAGCATTTAGTTCGAAGAGACCGATTTTATATATTATACACGTATACCTATCACCGAACGATAAATTCATTTTTATTTCATTCGTTGATTAGAGTTTTTTATGAATTATAAAATAGCTTTGTTCCCAACCTCAAAACATTCAAAATTATCAATTACCTACCAGCTGAATTGATTGATGAAAATATTGTACAATATATATATATATATATATATATATATATATGAGCAAATCCACGAAACCTTTGATTTTCATTTGAAAAATTTTTTTTTTTTTTTTGGGAGGCACATTGATTTTAATGGAGATTTCTACTTCTTTAGAGGTTAAATAGTAGGAAAATATGAGGGCCCCTATTTCTTTTCAAGACTTATCTAAGAAATTAACGATTAAAATATTAATGAGGGGTATCATAGGGTAAAATTATAAAAAAATCACTTCGTAAATAAACAGAACATTTTTTATTCTATAATTTATGAATATAACAACATAATTAAGTCTCTTATTTAACAAAATTGAAATATCTAACAACAATTTTTCATATAAAAGGATGTTTTCAAGTGCCGTTACAGTACTGTAATTTTCTTTTCCTAGTACAATGGTTTTTTGTTTGAGTACTTGTAACAGGAATTTTCATTTTTTGCTACATAAATCTTCCAACTTGAAGGTGTCAATTGGTAATGAGTACATGGCAAATTATTTGAAACATTCATTATATGATAAATAATTATATTTAATATATTATATATATAATTATTATTTATATTATATGTAATATTCATTACATGATAAATAATTTTCTTTTCGCATACTTCTCTTTAATGGTAAACAAACTACTTGCGTAAGGCTGACTGAATGGATATGTGTGTGTATGTGTGTGCGCGCGCGGGTGTGTGTGTGTGTGTGTGTGTGTGTGTGTGTGTGTGTGTGTGTGTGTGTGTGTGTGCGTATTTATATTAGGCTTTTTCTGTTGAAATAACCTATTTCGTATAGTCAATTTGAACTTCAGTTCAAAGGTATAAAATTTTATACTTTTATACAGCTTATATTATCTAAATTACCAAAAAATTCAATTGAGGTTTTACGTAGATGACTCAATAATCTACTAAAAAGTAAAGAGATATAGTTTATATATGCTTTTTTTGTGAATGTCGAGTGTGCCATGCGAAAATGAAAATTTGGAAGACTAGGGGCCCGAGATTTTGAAAAGTTTAAGGTAGAATTGCTAGTAAAGAAAAAGAGGCACAGCTAAGCACAAAAAAGAATAAGAATCCTTATTGCAAATCGAAAAAGCAATATTAGTCACAATAGCTATAAACAAAACTTATCTTTGTATAATATCAAATTCTAAAATTTCCTAAATTTACAAAAACTGACTTCCTCAAGAGTTGCGATTTTTATTTTTCTGTATCATGAAGGCACACTATTCTAACACTTTTAGTTTAATAGAGTAGATGGTGTAGGTTGTCAAAAAAAATTTCTGTAACATTTGGTGAAGAATTATAATTTCTATAAGCTTAAAAAAATAGAAGATGAGTACTACTTCCATCGTCAAATTTGCAAAAATGCAACTTTATGAAGCCTCTAACAAAAAGCTAATGAAAACAACTTTAAAAAAATGATAAGGAACCTTCATCGAATTACTTTTTCTACCAGAACCGTTGTTATAATGTTGCTAAGTCTGCTTATTTACTACTATAATTACCCGCTTCCCAAAATTAAAGGTTCTGTGGATTTGCTCATATATAGGTATGTATATATAAACGATTGTTTATAATTGACAGATTGAGGGCTAATGAAATTAATCCGGGTTTTTTCCTTCCTCTTTTTTTTAATTTCATTTTATTGGGATTTATTTTTTTTCTACTTGCTATTTGTTCGAGGCTATTACGACTAATTACAATCATTAATAATTATAGATACTCTAAGAGGATGTTTTAAGTATAAATTAGCTATTTGTCTTTAAGTTCGGCGGTAGGAGAAGGGTTTGTTATAGGTGGATTTGTTTTCTAACCTCAAAATGAATAGCCGAATGTTTATATGATTTTCGTTCGCATAAATTTTTAAAATTGAGTGAGTGAAAAATTTATTTTTAAGTAGTAGATTGATATGATAATTTGAGGTTAGTTCTAAACTTTTGTTGGACACTAATTATAGACAACTTATTGATCATCTATTGGTGAAAACGACCATTTTTTGGTGTATAAACAAAATGTTTTATAAATATTTTTATTTACATCATGGTTATGAGCTAATAGATACTTTTTTCTAACCTCAAATACTCTTCCAGATTTGGTAACAATGTTGAAATTAACAATGAAAAATCCACAATACAAATTAATGGAACATATTGGAAAAACTTAATTAGGATTATTTAATAATGCTTCATAATTTAGTAGAAATATATGATCATTTTTAGATTTATATCAGTTGTATAGTTTAATAATCAGTAGACAAGAATTCATTGTTTATATATTGTTAAACTCAAAACATTAAAAACATACCGAAATTTCTATCAGTAATTATGTAAACGTTTTTTGTTAGGTAAAAATTATCCACTTTTTAAAAATTTGTAGAGAAGATAGACGACTAAGGTAAGATTTTCCAGTTCCTTACAGAGGAGTCCAAACTGGAGATCGAGGACGAAACGCCTTTAATTTTTTAAAAAGGCCGTACTCTGCAGGGAAATTCCACCAACCATGGTGGACAAAGAGTAAATAGTACCTGCTTTATTAAAAAATAAAGCATTTAGTTCGAAGAGACCGATTTTATATTATACACGTATATACCTATCACCGAACGATAAATTCATTTTTATTTCATTCGTTGATTAGAGTTTTTTATGAATTATAAAATAGCTTTGTTCCCAACCTCAAAACATTCAAAATTATCAATTACCTACCAGCTGAATTGATTGATGAAAATATTGTACAATATATATATATATATATATATATATATATATATCAATTCCCATTGATAAGTTGTACTGATTAAAAAACAACAATAAAAATATTTAATGAATTTAAAGAAGTTATTTTTCCTAAAATTAAATATTTTATCAAATTTTTTATTTTTAATAATTTGAAATCAGTAAATTTCTTTATCGTGATATAAATTCAGCAATTATTAGTATTTTTATATCGGCAATTTCTTGTAATTCTTAATATTTTGGTATTTTTTTAATAGCTTATAATGAATTCTTATCCTACTAATATTTTAAAAACACTATACCCAAATAAAAGCTACCGATTTCTGACACTGTACGAAAATGTCAAAACGCCATATTTAAAAATTTAACGTTCAAAGAAACATATTTTTTTCTGTTTACGAACAATAACGTATATTTATTAATAAAAATGTTTTATATTATCATACAATTTTTTTCGCATTGCTCCTCTTTTTGAAACCCGTCACTTTAATAAAACAGATATAATATTTCGCGATATAAATTCGTAATAAGAGAATGAAAAATTATAGTTCGAACGCGCGTTTTGAAATACGATAGTGACGTCCTGTGCGAAAAAGTGTGTGTGTGTGTGTGTGTGTGTGTGTGTGTGTGTGTGTGTGTGTGTGTGTGTGTGTGTGTGTGTGTGTGTGTGTGTGTGTGTGTGTGTGTGTGTGTGTGTGTGTGTGTGTGTGTGTGTGTGTGTGTGTGTGTGTGTGTGTGTGTGTGTGTGTGTGTGTGTGTGTGTGTGTGTGTGTGTGTGTGTGTGTGTGTGTGTGTGTGTGTGTGTGTGTGTGTGTGTGTGTGTGTGTGTGTGTGTGTGTGTGTGTGTGTGTGTGTGTGTGTGTGTGTGTGTGTGTGTGTGTGTGTGTGTGTGTGTGTGTGTGTGTGTGTGTGTGTGTGTGTGTGTGTGTGTGTGTGTGTGTGTGTGTGTGTGTGTGTGTGTGTGTGTGTGTGTGTGTGTGTGTGTGTGTGTGTGTGTGTGTGTGTGTGTGTGTGTGTGTGTGTGTGTGTGTGTGTGTGTGTGTGTGTGCGTATTTATATTAGCTTTCTGTTGAAATAACCTATTTCGTATAGTCAATTTGAACTTCAGTTCAAAGGTATAAAATTTATACTTTTATACAGCTTATATTATCTAAATTACCAAAAAATTCAATTGAGGTTTTACGTAGATGACTCAATAATCTACTAAAAAGTAAAGAGATATAGTTTATATATGCTTTTTTTGTGAATGTCGAGTGTGCCATGCGAAAATGAAAATTTGGAAGACTAGGGGCCCGAGATTTTGAAAAGTTTAAGGTAGAATTGCTAGTAAAGAAAAAGAGGCACAGCTAAGCACAAAAAAGAATAAGAATCCTTATTGCAAATCGAAAAAAGCAATATTAGTCACAATAGCTAAAACAAACTTATCTTTGTATAATATCAAAATTCTAAAATTTCCTAAATTTACAAAAACTGACTTCCTCAAGAGTTGCGATTTTTATTTTTCTGTATCATGAAGGCACACTATTCTAACACTTTTAGTTTAATAGAGTAGATGGTGTAGGTTGTCAAAAAAAATTTCTGTAACATTTGGTGAAGAATTATAATTTCTATAAGCTTAAAAAATAGAAGATGAGTACTACTTCCATCGTCAAATTTGCAAAAATGCAACTTTATGAAGCCTCTAACAAAAAGCTAATGAAAACAACTTTAAAAAAATGATAAGGACCCTTCATCGAATTACTTTTCTACCAGAAACCGTTGTTATAATGTTGCTAAGTCTGCTTATTACTACTATATACCCGATTCCCCAAAATTAAAAGGTTCTGTGGATTTGCTCATATATAGGTATGTATATATAAACGATTGTTTATAATTGACAGATTGAGGGCTAATGAAATTAATCCGGTTTTTTTCCTTCCTCTTTTTTTTATTTCATTTTATTGGGATTTATTTTTTTTTCTACTTGCTATTTGTTAGAGGCTATTACGCTAATTACAATCAATTAATAATTATAGATATTCTAAGAGGAGTTTTTAAGTATAAATTAGCTATTTTCTTTAAGTTCGGCGGTAGGAGAAGGGTTTGTTATGAGGTGGATTTGTTTTCTAACCTCAAAATGAATAGCCGAATGTTTATATGATTTTCGTTCGCATAAATTTTTTAAAATTGAGTGAGGAAAAATTTATTTTTAAGTAGAATTTGATAATTTGAGGTTAGTTCTAAACTTTTGTTGGACACTAATTATAGACAACTTATTGATCATCTATTGGTGAAAACGACCATTTTTTGGTATAAACAAAATGTTTTATAAATATTTTTATTTACATCATGGTTATGAGCTAATAGATACTTTTTCTAACCTCAAATATCTTCCAGATTTGGTAACAATGTTGAAATTAACAATGAAAAATCCACAATACAAATTAATGGAACATATTGGAAAAACTTAATTAGGATTATTTAATAATGCTTCATAATTTAGTAGAAATATATGATCATTTTTAGATTTATATCAGTTGTATAGTTTAATAATCAGTAGACAAGAATTCATTGTTTATATATTGTTAAACTCAAAACATTAAAAACATACCGAAATTTCTATCAGTAATTATGTAAACGTTTTTTGTTAGGTAAAAACCACTTTTTAAAAATTTGTAGAGAAGATAGACGACTAAGGTAAGATTTCCAGTTCCTTACAGAGGAGTCCAAACTGGAGATCGAGGACGAAACGCCTTTAATTTTTTAAAAAGGCCGTACTCTGCAGGGAAATTCCACCAACCATGGTGGACAAAGAGTAAATAGTACCTGCTTTATTAAAAAATAAAGCATTTAGTTCGAAGAGACCGATTTTATATATTATACACGTATATACCTATCACCGAACGATAAATTCATTTTTATTTCATTCGTTGATTAGAGTTTTTTATGAATTATAAAATAGCTTTGTTCCCAACCTCAAAACATTCAAAATTATCAATTACCTACCAGCTGAATTGATTGATGAAAATATTGTACAATATATATATATATATTATCAATTCCCATTGATAAGTTGTACTGATTAAAAAACAACAATAAAAATATTTAATGAATTTAAAGAAGTTATTTTTCCTAAAATTAAATATTTTATCAAATTTTTTATTTTTAATAATTTGAAATCAGTAAATTTCTTTATCGTGATATAAATTCAGCAATTATTAGTATTTTTATATCGGCAATTTCTTGTAATTCTTAATATTTTGGTATTTTTTTAATAGCTTATAATGAATTCTTATCCTACTAATATTTTAAAAACACTATACCCAAATAAAAGCTACCGATTTCTGACACTGTACGAAAATGTCAAAACGCCATATTTAAAAATTTAACGTTCAAAGAAACATATTTTTTTCTGTTTACGAACAATAACGTATATTTATTAATAAAAATGTTTTATATTATCATACAATTTTTTTCGCATTGCTCCTCTTTTTGAAACCCGTCACTTTAATAAAACAGATATAATATTTCGCGATATAAATTCGTAATAAGAGAATGAAAAATTATAGTTCGAACGCGCGTTTTGAAATACGATAGTGACGTCCTGTGCGAAAAAAAAACACGAGAATAAATAAACATTTACACGTTTGATCAAAATTACTAGCTACGCTTTTGTTATTAAATTTAAACGAGTCGCTACGATTGTTTAAACAAATTATCGTTCATTTTAAACAAATTGATGTTTACTTTTGTATAAAACTGTAAAATGATATTTTCATTTTCGTTAGGAAATATGTAGAATATTTCGATTGGATAAACAAGTTGTTGTTTTGTTTAAACAATTAATAATTATTTTTAAAACAAATCTTACTATAGTAAATAATATTTTATTTTAACTGTTGGTTAAATGATTGTAGTATAAATTTTCTTATCAAATTTTAATAATGGACTAGGAATTTTTAAACAAATTCTAGTGTATTTTATACAATTGTTAACAAATAGAAAAAAAAACAAATTGGCATTCATAATAAATATTTTTAACTGAATATAATCATAAGTTTATTATTAAATTCAAACAACATTCTAAGATTGTTTAAATAAATTCGTGTATTTTAAAAAATTGTAAGTAACTTTAAACAAACTGATTTTTATTTTAAATAATTGTAAAATAACTCTGATTTTCTTACTTATTTTTTTTTGAAGAATACATTTAGTCTATTTAAGCCAATAATTGTTCAAATCCAACCATTGTTATTTAATTTAAATAATTTATCTTTTATTTAAAAAGAAAATTGTTAATGAATAACAAAAATAGAGCTCCATATTTTACAACTGATTACAGTAAACAACAATTTATTTTAACAATTTCCATTTGATATTAAGCAGTTGTACAATACTTACAGAAATATTATACTATATGATATTTTTAAACAAAATTTCAAGTATTTTAAACAATTTCACAATTTATTCATATAACAAATTCGAAGATAACTATTTTACAATCATGTTAAAATGCAAATGATAAATTTTTTAAACAAATTTCATTTATTTAAAACAGTCGTTTTTATTTAAATGCAAAAAAACCAATTTCAATCTATATCTTTTTAATATTTAAACCAACACGACAATTTGTTTAAAAACCTTATACTTACCGTTTATTATAGTAAAATAGCAATAAAAAATGTCACTTATTTCTCTAATTAATTAAACAAATAACTTTAAGATTCAGAATTGTAACATCGTGTTACGTTAAGTGAATAAGTTAAAAAGAAAAAGTAGGAAAAAGTAGGAAGAAGCAGGGTATATAATACTAATTACTTGAATTATATATATATAAGATTCGTGCCTGAGTTACTGGGATAATTATTTGCTCGATTCGAACGGACTGTATATAAAATATACTCTCTATTCGACTGCATAAACAATCGACAATACGAGAGAAGTGTTGTGCGATGAGAATAAAATTGAAAGAGGATGGATAGAACGAGATGGGAGTAATTAGGAATGTTTTTTTACACTATCAGAAGAATAAATGGGAATAATGAGAGATAATAACTAAACATGTATAAATGTTAATTAATAATTATATCTATATATTAACAATTTTTTATGTTTGGAGATCACATCTGTGTTTAGTTTATTATTTAGTTTCTTTGATAGAAGAAATTGAAATAAATTGTACTTATACAACATTTTATAATTGAAACAATTAAATTTTAACAATTAATTTAATTTTCAACTATAGATATTTGTATATAGATATAATTGACGCTGAGATACAATTAGTTTAATTGTTCGTATTTTTTTATTTGTTACCTATATATTTTGTTATTTTAATTCTATTTTATATTTTAAATTATTATTTGTTTATGTTTATTTTTTAGACTAAAAGAACTTGAATTTTATTAAGATTTAATTAATTTTATTAACTTTTTAATTTCTCACTTTTTCGTACCAACAATTTTTCGTCTTTTTTTAATTTTCATTGTTATTCATTTTTCAGTACACTGAAACGATATTTTACTTTTTCACTCCAATGAAATGTTTTTTTTCACTTCTTTTCTGCTACAATCGATTAATTTTTTATTTGCTTTACTCTCGTGAAAGTGTTTCTTTAAATATTTCTTTAAAAATAATGGTGTCATTTTCACTTTTTTCATACTAATTACTTATTTAAATTGAATTTTATTATACTTTTTCTAGTTCACCCTAATGAAATAATATGTTGCAATTTTCACTTCAATATAAAGTATCTTTTTTTCATTTTTTCACTCGAATCGACTGATTTTTTTACGTGTTTTACTCTCATGAAAGTGTTTTTACTTTAATAATCTAATGAATTAATTTTACAGTTTTTCACACAAATTACTTTTTAGTCTTTTAATTTTATTTTCTCATGAAGTGAATTTTTATTTTTATTTACTTAGAGCATCCTGACGAAGTAATTTTCCACTTTTTCACTCCAACGAAGCCTATATTCTTTTTTTCCACTTTTTTCACTCCGATCGATTGATCTTTCACTCCAAGTCACCCATACGAATAACAATAAATATTCCGAAATTTAATACGATATACGACTTTTATAATAAACGAATAGAATACGAATGCCGTGTACGTATGTATATACATGAGAAATAGTATCAAAGTAAAATAGGAGTAAGGATACGAATATAAAAATGCGAGAAATAGATCGAGAAAGCTTTGAATAGAGAAATGCAAACAAGTAAAGAACGACATAGAAAAAGGAGCAAAGCGTCCAAAAAAAGAGGTTAAGAAAGAAAAACCGAGATGGGAGAATTATTTGCTCGGTTCGATTCGGAAACGCGCGAGCTTATGCTATTCCTTGAAATCTAACAGTATCCCATCGATACAATATATTTTTTTTTATTATTTTTTTAGCATTTTTTTATAATTGATAAATTTTTTATTTTTTGACAATATTGTCAATTTTACTTAATAATCAATTACATTCAATTTTTTCCTGTTTAATAATGTTAAATTTGTTTAATATAAAAAATTTCGAGTTTTGTCCAGGATTTTATCACTTTTTTTAATTAATATTTTTGTTTATATAATAATATTAAAACGATGGTTATTAATAAATTTTAATTTTACCAAAACATTATAAATTTTACTTACTATAATTAATTATATTCAATAATATTTAAATTAATTCAATTTTTTTATTTATAAATGTTCTATATTGTTTATTATTAAAATTTTACTGTCATTAATGTATTATTATTCATTAAAAAAAATTATGATTCAATTTTCTTCAATAATACTTTTTATTTAATTAAATTATTTTAATTAATTTTGTTTAACTTTACTAAATTTTTTTATTTAATTTAATTTTATTTTATTTTATAATTTTATGATTATTTTTGCATTTAAAAATGATATTCATCGCATCTTCGAGTCGTGAACCACCGCACCGTTTCTCGAAAGAAAAGTCGCCTAAACGCTAATAGAACGTTTACCCGGTTAAATCCGCTTTTCTACACCAAGAATAATTTTCTCTCGAGCGTCAACGTAAGAAAAGAATATCCGATTTGCGAATCTTGTGGTTTACTCTGCTTACTATTTACCTGAAAAAGAAAAAAGAGGAAGAATCGAAAGCGTAGGAGACGAGTATCTCGAGAGACGCTTAATTATTTAGCGCAGCTTTGTTTAAAGCACTTTCATTTCTAATTTCCCGAGTTTAAGTGTAATGAAATATTTAAATAAAAAAAAGAATTTTTTAATTTTACATAAGTAGATATTTTATTTTTTATTGTTTTGTGATTGGTCGGTGTTATTTGTGTGAGATAAAAGAAAAATAGAATTACATCGTGATCGTAATTTAATAATTTTTAATATTAAAAAAATGGATAAATTATACTTCAAAGTGCGTTTTTATATTTATCACAGTATTTATTATAATTATTTACAATGTATTTATCATTCTTTTATGAATGTGATTATTTGGAATTATTAAGACAGAAAAATGTTAGACTCCGAGTTTAAAAAAATAATGTGAAGCCTCTTAAAACGGTATATGATTAGAAAATTACGTAATTGCATGTATCTATGGAGACCGGCAAAACAAAAGTTTTTGGAAAGAAGTGGGCTTTTGAAAATTTAATTAACCTCCTTTAAAATCAAAACACTTTATAGAAATTCAAGACTCGATCTTGGATGGACTAATTATTTCTATTAGTTTTTTTGTTATTAAAAAAAATGATTATTTTTAAATATTTAATATTTTGGAAATTAATCAGTCAAATGTGCCGAAAAAATTTATGATGAAATAAACATCTAATTGTCATAAACTGTAAAAATTTCAAGTAATTATATCAACTAGTTTTGATTTAAAAAATAAAAATGTGAAAAATTGGGGTTTTTATGTCGAACGTTTTCGGAAATAGAAAGCATTACTTGATTATTTACTTGAAATTTTGGGAGAGAGTCTTTTTGGTAGTTTTTAGAATATTGTTTTCAGCTCAAAATATCTATAATTACCTAAGTTATTGAGCATTATATATTTTTGTACAAAATGTTTGACTACTCGCATCTCTGAAAATAATTGATGGAATGTGATGAGAAAAATTATGGAAATAGTTCATATTAACAGCATTACCCCTAGTAGAATTCAGAATATAAGAAATAGCTGGGAAATTAATAAATGGACAGAGGTATTGACTCCCGATGAAACGCTTTTTCGCCCATTTCTCGCACATTTATTGGAATGAGCATAACTACCAAACATAAAGTATTCATTTCTGGGTAATGTTCTAAACAAAATGCGAAGCATGTTGTGAAATTTGATCCCTTTTACCATTTCCGATCGAGTCCGACGATTGTTTGCGTCGTACAAACACTTATTTTCAAAATATTTTAACTTTTATAAATTAATCATCAAATTGATCCGAAACATTTTTGCAGCCTTGTTCATAGCCTATAATCGCCAGGTATCCTGTTTACGGAAACTAGTTTTACAAGCTTCAAAATACTTAGTTCAATCCTAACATTTATAGATTATTCTATAAAATAGCTAGGAAAGGTTAAAAAAAGTGTTTCATCGCAAGCCCAAAAATATACCTAGTTTTAGCCTATTTCTAGTTTAACTGGCCTGGTACTGCTCATACAATTCTACTAGCGATGCTGTAGAAATTTCAAAATCTTTCATAGATTAGATTTTGAGAAAAAAAATCATAAGATAAAATGTAATTTTTATTCAAATTTTGTTTACTTATAAAGTAGTCTAATGTGGAACTAACCATATTTTTGGAAGAAGATGTTTTTAGAAAATCCAAAGAAAAGCTAATTTTTTATACCGTCAAAAGTTTTTTATGTCAGTTGCGAAAAATTGAGTCTGATTGAACACAATTTTCTTATTAGGAACAAAAACCGCTGTCAATTTATTGCTAGTTTTCTTAAATTTATAAGAAAATCAATTTAGAAAATATAATATTCAAAATATTATTTTTTAACTTAATTTAGAATTAATATCGCCAATTACTAGCTATATAAATTTGAATCAGAAAATAATATGTTTAGAAATGTTATAACATTTTGTTTTAAATAAATAAATAATACTATTTTAGAGTAACATATTACATATATAGGATTTACATGTTAATTTGAGGAAGCTACATGTCAATTAATTGTCAGCGGTTTTGTCCGTCTTATTCTGTTCTCTCCTACAAATTAATATTATAAATTAGTTTATATCATTTAAACGACAAAATTGATTTATTTTAATTACATACTTCTATTTAATAAAATAATATTTAATAACAATTAATAATAATAGTAATGTTTATACTAAAAAAATGTTTCGATATCTATTAAGAAATTTATTTAATGTTAAGAATATTGTATATAAATTATCACTAATTAGAAAATCTCATTAACCAATAAACTAAAAATACTATAGTTAATCGTAATCTATTATTTCCTAAACATAATTTCTTTTTATTTACGGCATAAGTAAAAGAGAAATCATATTTAAAAAATTAGTAATTAATAAAATGAGTTATTAATTATTAAAATCAATTTTTAATACAAAAACAAAAATTATAATTAATTAAAACAAGAGAATAGTTATGGCCAATAACACAATAATTTTTTATGTATAGTAAATTATTATGTCACATTTTCTTTGATAAAAAAAATATACAATATTAAAATTTCTAACAATGTATTGAATCTCATTAATTTATTACACACATTTATAAATGTTTAACCGCGTACAGCTATTACATAAATGCATCCTTATCTTATGCTTTTAAAATCCAGCTATTAAATACGTAATATGTAACTATCTTTACTCGATTTATTTTTTTTCGTAATACAATATCGCGCGCCATAAATGTAATGCAAGTTAAATACGCTGACTAGAGAAAATATCTCACTTATGAATATCTATCGAGCAGAAAAAAAGTTCTAGGTAAATAAAAGTAATTAATGTATAATTATGAAAAATAAAAATTTTTTGTTTTTTTAATTAATTTTCGTATGCGACAATGTAAATTGTCGCGATGTATTATTTTCTAGAAGTTTCTTAATATTTGTTTGCCCGTTTATAATTCGGGAAAAACTTGTTGAAAAACAAGACTCCGAAGTATATAAAAAAGGGGCAAACAGCGGTCGAGTTCTTGGGAGAGGTGATGACGTCGAGTGCCAAAAAGTAGAAGCCTTTTCTATTGGCCTTTGCTGAAACAAAGGGCCAACTGAAAGGCTCGATATCGAGATGATCGGGACGGCGGCGAAATCGGTTACGCCGAGTCAGTACCTAGCGGAGAGCGATCGCGCGCGGATGTGCAGAGCCGACTCGTATGTTTTTGGATAGCCGACAACCGACCCGAGGAGCTTAGTGGACCTTCTTCAGGAGTGACACGCATCGTCTTGAGACGATCAGCATTTCTGTGAGATTGTCCTCAACCAGGATAAGGAAAACAGTTCACTATTGGTTGCTCGAATGCGAGTTAGGCGCGAACCACTATTAGATAAAGACGTTATTAGTGTGTGCGTGCGAGAGAGAGATAGAGATAGAGATAGAGAGAGAGAGAGAGAGAGAGAGAGAGAGAGAGAGAGAGAGAGAGAGAGAGAGAGAGAGAGAGAGAGAGAGAGAGAGAGAGAGAGAGAGAGACAATCGCGACGGGAAGTGCACTGCTGATACGAGAGTGAGAGAGATAAATATATTAATCACGAGATTGTTGTGAGCTGCGCGGTGGTGCACGCGGCTTTACATCTTCGTCGTATATTCGAGCACGGAGAGTGTGTGAGAGAAGCAGAGAATGGAGTAGGGTATAAGAGTGACAGAGAAAGGAGAACGCGTACGTTTTAAACTATCGCGTCTGAGAGTGTTGATATAATAAGCGCGTGAAATTATATATATATATATATATTGTTTGTATAATAATCGAGATTGTATTAATAAAAGTTGAAGCTTCGTTTAATCTTGTCGTGATTATTTACTTGTCCACCGCCTATCCTATTCCCGAGGTAGGTGTAGGCCGTAACCCGGAATTCCCTCTGGGCTAGAAGAAAACTGTTAATAAAAAAAAGTATTGATAACTTATTATACACGGGGAGACGGGAACATCTTCTTATAGGGAAAATACCGTGTTATATGTATTAGAGTCGGATGTCAAAATGTAATAAATCATTCTGCGTATTGATAAATTATAAATACGATGTTGAATATCAAATAATTGCATCAGTGTATGGTGATTTGGTTGTTCGTTAACATTTTGAGGTTAGGAAAAGAGTTGTTTTGTAGTTCATCGTAAACTCATTTGCAATCGATTTTTCAGAAATAACTATTATTCATTGAAAAAAATCATTTTGATTCGTATTTGAATATGATATAAAATTTTAATACATCAAGGTTATAATTTTTATGAGAATAAAAGTAAAATTAATTTTTTTATTAATTTTCTTTTGATGACTTTTATATCCTCTTTATCAAATTCCTGTGCAAATAATTAAATATATGCCAAATCAATAAATAATTTTTTTGTTTACAAAGAGCAATTTTACCGGTAAATGTACATATAAATGTAATAGAGCATTTTGCGGTTAGATAGCACAACTTTTTGGCAATCAATTATAAATTTCTGTGATATTTTTTCTTTTGACATACAATTGACACTTGTTTACTATCAAAAAAAGTTTCATAAATATTTCGATTTCTCCTGGAAAATCTTTATATTAATTGTTATTAATCTTGTGACAATTGACTATTTTAAGGTAAGGCGACACCTAATTTGACTTTTAAAACGCATACTTATTGACCAGTTTTTACTCAAAGAAGAACCTTTTCCTACAAGATTTAATTTCTATTTGGTAACCTTATTTACAATTATTGGAATACCCTAGTATATAAATCATTTTGAGGTAAATGAAACAATTTTTTTTCCTATAAATTATTAATAATTTAGCCATTTTTAAAAAAAAAAAGTTTAATAAATGCTTCTATTTCACCTATGCCTATTAATTAAAATATTAAACGAAAAATTTTCTTTTTTCTTTATACACATAACAAGCATTTTGAAAAATTATGAATTGTTTTATACATATAATCGTCGAATTATTTTTCATTTTTAATGTACATTTTTCTTCTCTACGTATATATGCGGTTACTTTTCCGCTGACACATTGTTTCTTCGTTTTCTTTTGCATGTTCTTTTTTTCTACGTGTACACGCGTATAACTCGAAATGGAAAACTCGGAATCCTACGAAACGTCAGGAATGTATTATGCATTTTTGTATTATATACCTTGCAGATTTTTATGATTATTGTACATGTATATTTTACATACATACACACATACACATACATATATATATATAATAGGAGAAATCAAAGAATTTGTAAAACGGTTTTTTGGCTAAAATTTTGATTGTTTTAATTAAAAATATGACCAATAACCTGTAGTTGATGTCGGAAAGTTTGTGCGAACCAACTTAACCTAAAAATGATTGATTTCGAAATCAACGAATTTATGAAACAGATTTTTGAACAGAAAGTAGTTTGACATAACCTTAAAATTATCAATTTTTTCATGGTGAGTGTAATGTTCTTTTCATATCAAGGGGCGCGCTCGCGCTCCTGACGCAAGCCATATATACAACTAACTCGCTATGCATATTTTTCCTTGGCCGAATCTCAAATTAAAAAATTAATGTTTTCGAATACTGTATATCCCTAAATTTCATATGTCTTTAAATATCAAAGAATTTATTCATTGCTCTTTGATCATCAAATTGGCTCTAAATGATCGATTTTTATAATTGTAAAAAACGCGTTTCTATATTACATACACTATTATAAACTAAATGATTAATTAAACGTTCTTTAGATTATCAAATTGTTTTAACCTAACCTCAAAATGATCAATTTTTATAATCGTAAATTTTTTCGCAATCACTTGATCAATTTTAAACCAAGTAATAATTGGGTAAGGTTACAATAAAGTCTTTATTCAACTATAATTACTCATCGAAAAAAAAAACAGAAAAATTGATTCACAATAATATACCTAATGTCTATACATATATCTCAACGAGAATAAAACCATTATCTTTATACCTATATATCAAAGGTCTACCCAAAAGGATATAAATATGTAGGGAATGCCGTTGGAAGGAACAAAGGAAATACCCGAATGGCGAAAACTTGGTTATATTGTACGATTGCCAATGAAAAATATGTGTGCGTGGGTGTAGGAAACGTTTGTCACTTTTCTTTTCTCCATTGATCGAGAAGAAAGAAGAAAAATTCACGCGATCGTTCCTTTTTTATTTCCTGTCGATATATATGTGTGTAACGTGTGAGAAAAGAAACGGACACCTATTCACTTTATTTCAGTTGTGTTGTTTTTACGTTAAGATAAACTTGTTTAGGTTTGAATAAGTATGCTCTAGTTAGGATCAATTCGTTTTGGTTAGAATCAATTTTTTAGGTTAGGATAAGTGTTTTTTAAGCTTAAGATATATTTGTTTAGTAACATAACGGATCAATTTGTTTAGGTTAGGATAACTTTGTTTAGGTTAGAATAAGTTTGTTTAGGTAAGGATAAATTTGTTTGGGTTAAGATACATTTTTTTTTTAAATTAAGATTAATTTGTTTAGGTTAGAATACATTTTTTTAGGTTATGACAATTTTTTTTAGATTAGGATCGATTTGTTTAGGTTAACATAAATTGTTTTAGTTTAGGATTTATTTATTTAAGTTAGGATTCCTTTTTCCTTTGAGATATGTTTATTCGTATTGAATTTATGAATGAACGGAAGGTGTGAATTTTCTGTGTAGGTTAGAATATTGCTCTTCTATTATGACAAGTTTAGTTTTTCACGAGATTTGTATTCGTAAATTAGTTTCAATCTACCTGTAATTTTTACTGAGACAATAGATATTACAATGTAAATAATAAATATATATTTATATAAATTTATCTTATAAAAATTTTTAAAAAACTGTTTAAAAGTTAGTTGGTAAAAGTAGAAATATGGAATGGACATAACCTCAAAATGTTACTATGAAGAAAATAATCAAAACAATATATCAATGTATTATTATTTTACCAAAATTTGACGAACCTATAATACTATGCAAAATTCATTCTTTAAAATTTATGCTCAATTTACGCTTAATTATCAATCAAAACCGAATAACCTGTCAATGGTTAAAAACGAAATTTCTTCAAAGTCAACCTGCAAATTAAATATTAAAAAATTTATAACCATGAACATTTATAATATCAGATCCTCAACCCAATCAAATATTGTAGGTTAAAAAATCTTTTTTTCTACGTTGATGAATAAAAAAAATAAACATTTACAATTACTGTACATCAAAAACCTCAATTTCCTTATAAAATTATCTTAATTATTAATTATGATAAGACTTGTCTTTCTATTGAATGTATGCTTAAAATAGGTTTAATTATCAATAAAAATAAAAAGAACTATGAAAAATAAAAAATATCTAGGTTAGAAAATCCTTTTTCTCATCGTCGATGATTAAAAAAAAAATAAAACAATCCAACCACTGTACATTAGAAATCTAAACTTCTTTATAATATAAACATCAACCAATTGATCAACATCTTTAAAATTAAAACGACAGGCACCGTAAATATTTATAACGATTTTTAGGTTAATATTTCTTGAACGATATAATTTAAAAAACGCAAGTACATACACGCCAAAATAACAATCCGCATCTAATTACTAATTTAAATATTCATCATCGAATTAAACCGAACTCGACGTTATCTCCCTTAAACATTACAATTTAAAATCTATTTTTACCTTCGTAATTTATTAAAATCTATTTAAACTCATTCTATATGTATATGTGTATATGTCTACGTTTTCACTAATTTCAATCTTCTTACGCGCTGTTGTAAAAAAAAAGACGAACACAATTCCGCGCGTCGTTCACATAAATTAAATCCATAAACTCTCGATGTAGAATTTTAATATCCCTTTTTCCTACGATTGCGAGCAGAGGACGTTTCGATCGATTATCTTAAAAAAATGGGAATGATAAAGATAACCGTCCCTCTCTATAAATTTTAGAGCAGTCCTTTAAATTTTGTAATTACCCAAATAGTCGATATTTTTTATTCTTATATACCTTTTAAGAAGTCTATATTACTGTATTTAATGTCCTATAAAGTGGCAGATCGGGAAAGTAGAAGTTTAATTTGAATTAGTGCGTTTAAGAGTTTATCTATGCATTTTTATGTATTTAATTTAATTTGGAAAATAATTTTTTTTCTGTTGTATTTGAAGAATTTTATCAAAACTTTTTAGGATTCATTTGTAAAATATATTGTTTAATCAATTATGACTATTTGTATCATGATCTTTTAGCAAAATATACTTCACTGAAAAAGTTGAAATTTTCAGGAGATTAAATGTTTCTCAAGTTTATAATCAAATTGTAATATCAGTGGTTTTTTTATAAAAAAGTTAATTTATCTGCAAAATATATTGTTTAAATAATTAAGCCTCTTCTTATCATGATTATTTTTATAAAGCACATACCACAAGAAATATCAGAAATCAGGTCATCAAACAGGTTAAATTATTAAAGTACAAAAATTATGTAAAATACTGTACAATAATGTACAATATATATTTTTGAGTAAACATTTCAAGAATTTTTTGTAAGTTTATTTCAATGTAGTATACTAAAATCGTACCTACAATGAAACAATTTCAGAAATATCTCTCTGTATATTAATATTAAAAATCATGGTAAACAAAGTCATAATAGATTAAAATAGGTAAAAATTTTGGATAAGACTTAGCAATAATATAATTATTTCCTTATAAAATATCTTAAATTATTAATTATGATAAGACTTGTCTTTCTAATTGAATGATGCTTAAATAGGTTGCATTATCAATTAAAAATAAAAAGAACCTATTGAAAATAAAAAAAATAGGTTTAGAAAATCCTTTTTCTCATCGTCGATGATTAAAAAAAAGTAAACCATTCCAACCCACTGTAAATTAGAAATCTAAAATTCTTTATAATATAAACATCAACCAATTGATCAACATCTTTAAAATTAAAACGACAGGCACCGTAAATATTTATAACGATTTTTAGGTTAATATTTCTTGAACGATATAATTTAAAAAACGCAAGTACATACACGCCAAAATAACAATCCGCATCTAATTACTAATTTAAATATTCATCATCGAATTAAACCGAACTCGACGTTATCTCCCTTAAACATTACAATTTAAAATCTATTTTTACCTTCGTAATTTATTAAAATCTATTTAAACTCATTCTATATGTATATGTGTATATGTCTACGTTTTCACTAATTTCAATCTTCTTACGCGCTGTTGTAAAAAAAAGACGAACACAATTCCGCGCGTCGTTCACATAAATTAAATCCATAAACTCTCGATGTAGAATTTTAATATCCCTTTTTCCTACGATTGCGAGCAGAGGACGTTTCGATCGATTATCTTAAAAAAATGGGAATGATAAAGATAACCGTCCCTCTCTATAAATTTTAGAGCAGTCCTTTAAATTTTGTAATTACCCAAATAGTCGATATTTTTTATTCTTATATACCTTTTAAGAAGTCTATATTACTGTATTTAATGTCCTATAAAGTGGCAGATCGGGAAAGTAGAAGTTTAATTTGAATTAGTGCGTTTAAGAGTTTATCTATGCATTTTTATGTATTTAATTTAATTTGGAAAATAATTTTTTTTTCTGTTGTATTTGAAGAATTTTATCAAAACTTTTTAGGATTCATTTGTAAAATATATTGTTTAATCAATTATGACTATTTGTATCATGATCTTTTAGCAAAATATACTTCACTGAAAAAGTTGAAATTTTCAGGAGATTAAATGTTTCTCAAGTTTATAATCAAATTGTAATATCAGTGGTTTTTTTATAAAAAAGTTAATTTATCTGCAAAATATATTGTTTAAATAATTAAGCCTCTTCTTATCATGATTATTTTTATAAA
Source organism: Theocolax elegans (assembly GCA_026168455.1). Taxonomy (NCBI): domain Eukaryota; kingdom Metazoa; phylum Arthropoda; class Insecta; order Hymenoptera; family Cerocephalidae; genus Theocolax; species Theocolax elegans. The sequence continues at coordinate 3,753,179 of CM047426.1, read as the reverse complement.
GCACATACCACAAGAAATATCAGAAATCAGGTCATCAAACAGGTTAAATTATTAAAGTACAAAAATTATGTAAAATACTGTACAATAATGTACAATATATATTTTTGAGTAAACATTTCAAGAATTTTTTGTAAGTTTATTTCAATGTAGTATACTAAAATCGTATTTAATATTTCCTATTTGAATTTCAGTACCTACAATGAAACAATTTCAGAAATATCTCTCTGTATATTAATATTAAAAATCATGGTAAACAAAGTCATAATAGATTAAAATAGGTAAAAATTTTGGATAAGACTTAGCAATAATATAATTTGTTTGAAAAATTAAAAAATACTTCGTATATATTAAAATTTTTTAGTTTACTTAATGAAAAATTGAGTTATAAAATTATTGTTCATGCTTAACAAATATTTGATAAAAATCAACAACAACACAATTTGTTTAAAAAAATAAGAAATACTTTCAAATTATTAAAATTTCAGATTATTTAATAAAAACCTATGTTACAAAATCATTGTTCAAAGATTCATAATAATTTAAAAAACATAATCTCACAAAAATAATTTATCCAACTAAAAATCTTAGACAAATCTTAGTAATAATAAAAATTGTATAAAAAATAAAAATTAGATTTAAAGAAATATTTTGCTAAAAAATCGTTGTGCAAAGTGCATAATTAATCCAAATAACACGTTACAAATTAACCACTTAAAAAATTGTGAATAACAAATACTAACAATACAATTTCTTGAAAAATTAAAATTAAAATAATTCATTAAATGTTTAAGAATTATGTTCTCTAAATTTTAACCTAAACATACCTTCAAGCAATTATATTTTATTTTAATAAGTAATTAAATAACTCTTAATCAATCGTATAAATATAAAAGAAAATTTTGTTTAAGAAAATCTCTATGACCAATGTAACTTATATAATTTTTTTTAACACTTATTATCGAAGGAAATGTCCCGTGTATACATCATCGTTTAGAGCGATAAAAAAGCGCCAGGTGCACGTATAAATCGCGAGGAAGGATGCAGTTACGTCGACTTAATGGCTTAAGTGGAACGCGACTCGGAATTTCCGAGTGTATCTGTAAGGTACAGTTATTGTCCTTAACCTGCTGATCACGTACGCGTCAGGTGTATCTTCGATGTTGATGTTTGATGACAAACGAAGAATTTTCTTTTTCTTTTACATGGCTCTGTGACTCGTATACAGGGTGTAACAAAAGTAACGGTACATTTCTGTGAGTTATCGTTACTTTTGTTACACCCTTTATATGTATGCGCTTTTTTGTTGAGATTTTTTTTAATTTCATTTTTCGATGATATTTCTATTATTATTTTACATCCTATTTTTGGCAAGTTTTTTACTTTCTCTCTTTGAATTTTTTATTTTTGTTTCATATTATAATTATTGTTACAACTTTTTATTTTTTAGTATAATATTTTATTTTTCATTCAGCTTTGTAAGAGAAAAGAGGTAAAGATGAAACAGTGATTAATTTTGTTGAAAATTGATGGACATAACATTTATTACAAAATATTTATAAAATAGCTACTTTGAAATTACAAATTTTATATTTTAACATAATTCTCTAATTACTCGTACAAAATATTATTTTTTTCTAATAATTAAATAAAAATTTTATTTAAATTCTATTATGTGCTTGATAAGAACTTTTATCTAACATATTTTAATCGAATAAACAGTAGTTAAAAAATAACTTTTAAACAAAATTTTGAACAATATATTACAAAAATTTATTGAAAAGTTGAATAAAAGAACATAATTTTTTTACATTAAAATATAAGAAACGTTCAATAATGCAATAAACTAATAATCAATAATTAACAAATACCGTTTTGCGATAATTATCTTATAATAACAGTTTATACTCAAAAGCTTTTAATTGAATTGTTCGTTTTATTTGTTTAACTCGATTAAATTGCATCACTTTATAAATGTTTAATAAAGTTTCTATTTTCAGTTTGACAGTTTTCCAGAAAGTAATAAAAGTTAACAATCTATGCAAATAAGAAGTGTGAAGTGATACAAACTTCAAATGAGATGCAGTTACTGATTCGAAAGACTCATTCGAGCACTGGTCAAATCGAACTCGGTTTTAACATTAATTTTCTTATATGTGAATATATATATATATTCTATTTATTTTTATTTTCATGTTGTAGGTTTTTATTTTTTATTACACAATTTTTGATAACATTTATCGATTACAATATTTATTTTATTTTTTTTTTCACGTAGTAAGACGGTTTTTACCGTTATATTTAAATATGTGAGGTTATGTTTGGTATTGAAAATTTAGACATTGATTTTATTGGTTATAAATAAATAAAATCTATTTTTAATAAAGTCTTTGTCTCGGCTTATTGTGCTTATCTTTAATTATACATTTGGATTTTTTCTGATTTTTAAATCTACAACTTGAAGAGAAATTTGAGGTTACAGTTTGTATACTTTTTTTATTGAAAACGATGAAAAAAGTATTATTTATTAAAAACAATGGATTTTTTTAATAAATACATCCTTTTATTTATTTTATGCGTTTTAAATTTTCTTTATAATTTTTTTAGGTTTTTATTTTAATAATATAGTTTTGGGTTGCCGACAGTATGTATTACCTATCAAGACAAAGTTACCGAGAAATGGTTATTGATTCATCTGAAAAAATAAAAAAATTAATTAATGTAATTGAAGAGTTGATCCATGAGCTCCTTTCGTATATTTTAAGCTATATTTAAATTTTATTTTATTTTTTCATTTGATAATATCAATAGGCTCAAAGTTACCGACCTAGAGAAGTTACCGATATTATTCTTAATAACAGGAAGTTAAAATTTGAAACATCCTCTATAAATGTTTTAAAAATTTTGGCTTAAAATTATATTTTAGAGTACCGACCAGATTTATATACCGATATTCAAAATATTATTTATAAAAAAAATATTTTTTCTCTTCTCACACATCGTAAACAATACTTATGAATTCTTTCTTATTAAGTCAATTCCATTAATTTCAACACTTCCAAACACAATCTTCACAAGCCGATAATTGCAGATCCCTGTATTTCAATTCCATCTCACAAACTATACATACATTACCAATTCAAATATTATAATTTAAAAAAAAATTGATTGAAATCGACAACGTTCAATCATTTTTCTTCACTTTGAGGATCTCTCCTTCGCGTATTCTATACACACATACCCACCCACCCACGCGCACTCACACCCTCAAAATATTATTGAAAAGGTTGAACGAGGCATTGTAAAGCATCTCTCCTCTATCGAAGCGTATGCCGATGGCGCTCGACGCTATAAAGGAAGTTTCAACCAATCCACTCAGCTGAGTGGAAACGAATCGTACAAGTATGTGTGTGTGTAAAGGGTCTCACCAACATACGCGCGTGTATTGAAACTTCAAAGCATCTTGGCATTCTTTGCAACAATGGACATTTTTATTTTAAACATTTTTAACGATCATCCAACCTTCTTTTTATTTTCGTTCGAAAAAAAATTTTGATTCGTTCAGTACAATGAAAATGCTAATTAGCTCAGAAAAGTATAAGATTGTAAATGTAGTTGAAAGATGAGGTTATATTTTTTTCTTTTGATCGCGATGGGGAAAAAAGATGACGATGAGCAGAATATTTTTGATTGTTAATTATTTTGGTTCCTGAAGTTATGGGGAGAGATTGTTACTTATTAGGTGGTACTTTTTTTAATGAATTCGTGACGAGAGGATAGAGATGTTATGTAGAAAACACTATTTATTTTTAACTATTTCAGTTTTTGCAAATAGGAAAAGGTTGTAAATTTTTTTATTTTATTTTTCCTTTTTTTAATAAATTTTTTCTACAAGAGGTTATTTTTTAATTTTGATATTTCTTACTCGTCGATTTATCAATGAATTTGCAACCTTTAATTAGCTTTGACTTGAGTTTTAATAAATAATAAGTGTCAGGAATGCTTGGAGGTTATGCTTATTTCAAAAAATGTTGAAATAATGTAAAGTGCAATATTATCAGGTTTGTTCGGTTCTAAAGTGTAAACTATTCGTTTACAGTTGAATTCTCCACAGAGTGTACCTTATTAAAAATGAAAGATTTTGAGGTTAACTGAATAATAAAATTATAAAATCCTTTACGTTACACTAAGTAATTTATTAAATTATTATCATCATTACAATAAAACAAAAGATCATCAACAACTCATTTCCAAATTATTCCTTACGGTTCGATTTCCATCATTCCAAATTCTCATCCTCGAAGATCCGTCCACAAATTTTCACTACGTCGTAAAAATAAAATTTCACGACGTCTCGAGGTAAACGATCCATCTAAAAATTAAAAAAAAGAAATGGAACGGGATATAAAAAAACCCGTCCATTAAGCTCGTATCGAACTACTAATCCGAAAAGCCCAGTTGCGCCATCTATACGGATAGACATCAAACCCGGAAATGGAAAGTATAAACCGTCGAGTATTTTCGAACCGGATGCGTTAACGATAGCCAACGTCGTATATCCATCATTTTTGTCTCGTTCCTCGGATGATGGAGCACGAGAGAAAATCAACCGGCGGATAAGAATAATTCAAGATAAAAATTGATAAACTCTGTGTAGTTGTTTTTTATTTTTTTCGGTGTGTTAAAAGCTTTAATCTTTAATCTTCGTTGTATGTATAGGCAAGATCAATGAGTTCAGTGTTTTACATTTTCTTTTGTGTAGATAAGGAAATTTTTATGCTTATTTGGTTTGGTGAAACTTAATTTCGGTGTGAATTCACCTTTATTTTTAGTTATTTTTGGGATGAATAAGTGTAGGAGAGTTGACATTTTTTGTTGCGATTTAGGTGTTTTTTTGTGAATCAGAAGATGGAATGGTTGTTATTTTATTTTATGTATGAATTATTGATGTTTTTTGTTTAACTAACGGATAATGAATGTTTTGAGGTTATGTCGAATAATTTTTCTTTTCTATTTAATATACATTGACAAATATGTAGAGGTTATGTCACAGGATTGTTTTATTTAGTACAGTTGTAACAAATTAAATATTTAAAGATTATGTTAAAACATTTTTTTTTTAACAAAAATTTAACAAAACTTAAACAAAATTAAGTTATTTATAACATTTACATAAAGAAAGTTATAAAATTATGTCAAACCGATTTTTAATTTTAATTCATCTAATAGAAAATAAACATTTTGAGGTTACTTTAATTTTTTTTTGGGACACTTATGAGAAATACATTGTTTTGAGGTTATATCATACCGATTTCTCTTTTTAATACTCTTAATAGAAATTAAGCATTCTGAGGTTATGTTTCAACAATTGTTTATTTTACAAAATAAGCAAATAACTGTGCACTTTTAAGGTTATGTAAACATTTTTTTAGTACATTCAACAGGAATGAAACTTCTCAACGTTGCAGCAAAATATTCTTCAGTTTTGACGCACCTATTCGAAACCAAATATTTTGAGGTTACGTTAAACCATTAATTCTACGAATTTAATGGCCATTTTTGGTTAATTCCTACATGTATAAGTTTCAAAATTGAATCAACACAATTTTCATCGAAGTTTATATCGAAACCGCGATACAAGAATATATATATGCGTGTGCGCGTGTGCGTGCGTGTATGTGTAAGGAAGTTTCAGCATTGAGTCAATAGTTAGGGACTCTCGGATTAGGATGTGTATATGTATGTGTGTATGCGTACGTATACACAGGTCTAACGAAGATCTACTCTACTTAAGAGATCGGCATACTGTTGAGACTTGCAAATGGAGAAACACGTTTGATTAATAACTTGAACACTCTGACAAAGGTAAGGCAGTTGCATGTAGTATATACATATATATGTACATATTATATAGCGTCGTTAGGTTTTATACATGATTGACGAGATAGTGGACGAGATAGTGGTTATATTTTTGTTTTTAGGTTGGTATATACGGTAATTTTTTTCATATAAATTGATTTTAGTAGAGTAATAGGGTCTGGATCCGGTATTGCAAGATCAAGAAGTTAGGCCTGATTTGGCTGTACGTTTGTGAATAATGAAATAATAATTTTGATGATTTATTAGTGTTTTTTTTTTAAAGTATTAACGTTATCGAACTTGTATTCTTAGAATCGAGGTTTGAGTATTTATATTCCTTCTATGAGGATTTATAAGCGCAAGTAAGTATTTTCTGATGTTTCACAAATTAATCCTTACGAATGTACAAAACAAATGATTGTAAGTAGTAGAACTTCGATTATAGTCAGCCATTATGGATTTTTTATTTGTTATTTCATTTTTCAAATCGATCAGTTGTTTGTTTTCTTATTTACTCATCAATTTAGCCTTTTAAATGCACAAAACAAACCATTTTCATCTTTAAGTAGTGCGAATCCGATTATAGTCAGGCATAAGCAATTTTTCGTGCATTATGCTTTAATCTGTATAAAAACTGATGGATTTTTATATTACGTAACAAAGTATGTTTTTATGTGATAAATATGATTATATATCATCACAATATTTAAATTATATTATTCTAATTATTACCTTTTTTTAACACATTTTTAAATTATTTTAGAATAATGGATTTAAAAACATCGGGTACTCTTATAAGTTTCGAAAACGATTTCTTTTTTAAGTAGAACACATTGGAATATAGTTAGTGGTTGCTAATTTTACTATCGTTATCCTGATTTATTTTTCCAAACTTATCAAAAAGTCATCCTTACAAGTAGACTAAGTTTTATCATTATTGTACTTTCATATCAAACTTATATACACAATAAAAAGGTCCTCTTTAAGAAGTACAGATTCTACCGTTGTCAACCGTCACCAATTTATACGTTCATAATCTTATTTCTTATATTCAGTTAATAGTTTTCTAATTAATCAAATGTTCCTTACAAATACACAAAAAAGGAAAATGTCCTCCGTAAGTAGTATAGATTCGATTAGAGTCGGGCATTGCTCGGGTTTATCGTCATATCTTTCACTTACCTATTTTTCTAAACTTTTAAAAAAATCCACTCTTATAAGTGTTATGTATGAAAAGGAGAGAACTGAAAAATAAGGTGGACTGCGGGATTCGACCCCAGGACCTCAGAGTAGAAATCGCACTCTTTAACCATCGAGTTACTGTCCACCTGACGGAGCATCTACGATACGACCTATACTTCTTATCTGTTACTCGACTCCTTCTCATATGTTTAAATCGCGCGGCGATGTCCGTGACATAGGTTAGAAGAAAAAATAATTTTCTTATTAACCAGGAGAGTGTCACATCCCCGGGAAACGGATCTTTACCAAACTAAGGATATTTTTACTATTATAAAAATATAAAGAAAGCCAGAGTTTTAGACTCTAACGCTCTTTTTTACGATATTTGATTATTGGCCTAAAAAATTAGCAAATCTTTTAATTCAAAATAGTCAAAATAAATAAATTTAAATCAAAATATCGTTAAATTCGTTTTTCTTCCATAACTTTCGACCAAATCAAGATAATTAAGCTTCTTTTTTTAAATCTAATCTACTTGATCTCAGTTTCTTCTGGAATTAAATTTGGAAGCCTATATTTATTTGTTTTCAAAGTCAAGGGTTTTTTCGACGAGAGTTTTTGTTATTTGCTTGTATCTATCGTCAAAAATAGTGTTAGAGTCTAAAACTCTGGCTTTCTTTATATTTTTATAGTAGAAGACATATCCTAGGTTTTGGTAAAGGTCCGTTTCCCGGAGATGTGACACTCTCCTTGTAAGTAGTAAATTCGATTATAGGTAGTCATAATTGTTTATAATTTTATTTTCAAACATTCCTTACAAGTATTCAAAACGGATGACCTTTCTAAGTAGTACCAATTCGATTATAGTCAGACATCACTAATTTTATATTTTTCAATTCTATTAATTAGTTTTCTAATTTATCAAAAAATTTATAAATACACAAGAAGGAATAATACCCACTTTAAGTAGCGTTAATTTGATTACAGTCAGCCATCCCTAATTTTACGTTTATCAAAAAAGAACAATTCCCATTTAAAGTAGTCCCAATCCAATTATCACGATATAATACTCGCTCCTAATTAAACTGAAAAAAGTAAGTAAACCGTTAAAATATACCCAATCTACATGGTTATTGCATATTTCGCGGTCGACTGGTATTCATACGTCTGGTGCAGGGTTCGAGGAGACGATTGATCGTACATAGAAGCGTAGTGTGCCTCGAATCTCACGAGCTGATGGCGACGACGATGGCATCGCTCCAATCGAGATTCAACGGCGTAATCCTATCGGGCCTCCTAGGGTACATCCGATCAGGCTTCCCGTGTACCGACATAACTAATCACGAATTACGCATATGAGAATCGACGAGATTTAGTTTCGCCTAAACTACCCTAATCGAACTTAACTTACATTTTCTCCTTTTGTTTAGTATTGTTGTTTTATTTGCATGGTTAAGGTTGTAGATTAAGTTAGTTGTATAAAATTACAAAAATTGTATTTTAGGTTTAGATAAAAACAAATTATAATGTTCGTATAGGAGATATTATTTTTTTTTTTATTACTTTTTCTTTTATATTTAATATTAATTAAAATTTTTTTTTATTTAAAAAATTCAAACATTATGGGTATGTTTTATTAGTCAGTTTATGGTCAAATAAACGTTTCATCGATATTTTAACGTTTATGAAATAATAACGTAATCATTTTAGGTTATTTTTACTTTTTTTTAATGTATTGGAAAATTTTATTATTGTTACTAAACGACGAGCATTATATAATATTTTTATTGAAATATTACAAAAATTTTCTTTCTTTTGTAGATACGTAAACAGAAGTGAGGTTATGTTTTTAAATTGTTCATTTAATGATTTCAAATCTGCCAAACGATGCGTTTTTAATTTTCATTTAAATTAATAATATTATATATTTATTATGTATCGAAAAAAGAATGGCATTTTGTAATTTTTAAGTTCAGTCAAAAAATGCACTATGTAATTAGGGATCGCAAAATGCACATTTACATCAGATTATTAGGACTGGATCAGTTTCGCATTATTATTGTAAAAAACTAATTTTTGATAATTCATGGATCAATTTCAGAGTTTTTAATCATTTTTAAAGATCATTATAATTAGATTAATGTACTTACAGTGAAACATGTTTTGAAAAAATTATTCTATAAAAAACTATATTATGAAACAATTACCGGATCGTCATTTATATTAATGAGCATTATGGTCTCTTTTAAAAATCATCAGTCACGTTATTAATGAACCAAAAATTAATAATTCAAACTTGCTTCGATGATCAATCATTTACGATCCAAAAATGACAAACCGTTATATGTAGCTTATATTTGTAACAGATAAATGATACATAAGGTTCCGGAATACTGGTTCATTATTGATCCAAAAACAGCGGATCATTCTTTGGGTCATTATTGATCCAAAAACAGCGAGTCATTCTTTGGAACATTTTTGGCGTTATTATTGATTTAAAAACAGCGGATCATTTTTTGGATCATTCTTTGGGTCATTATTGATCCAAAAACAGCGGGTAATAAAAAAGTACAATAAATCATCAAAAAATTTTAAAAAATTCTCTAAAAAAGAATTAATTGTTCTGGATAACAATTGCATTAAAAAGTTTTTGAACTATATAATATAACTATAATAACATTTTGTGACGTGCCAACCTTACTTTGGGTTTTACCGTTACTATAGATTTTGCTGCTTGTTATTAGATTAGATGTAAGTTAGGTGCGAAACCATCTTTGCATCTAAATCTTGTTGCAGACTTATTAATCCGGGTTTTATATGTAAATTGAGACACATTATATTAGCACACATTGGCTATTATAACTGGAGTGTGTATTTGAGTATATTAATTATATATATTTTGTATGTATTATACACATTTCTATCACCGCGCATTGGGCCATAGAAATGGTAGTGTGTGATTTAATAATACTTAATGAATAACTATAAATTTTATATATATATATTTACAATATTTATTTATTTAATTTCATTACAAATCCTTATAATAAAAGGACTTGTACTAATAAAACTATGAAATCTAATGTAAATGCTACGAAGGCTTATCAATCAATGAATTATTGTATATAAATTTCCGTCCTTTATATACTATCTTTACCTCATTAGTACAAATCCTTTTTAAACATTTTTCGTCATATTTTACATTAATTTCGTATTTTGATTTTTTATTTTAAATCATATTTTCTTTCTTGTTTCTATATACATGTAATATTATCTAAAATTCTAATTATTTACAAGAAATAATTGCATATTTATTTTCATATCCTATGCATTTTTGTAATTACTTTTATTTTATAATTTTTTTTATTAATTCTATAACCTCAATTATTACTACATTTAAAAATAATCTTAAATTCATTTTTTAAACTTACAATCGTTTTTTATTCTACTTATAAATTTCACTTTGTCTTTTACACAATTACAAAATTAAATATATTATAATTTTTATTATTTTTAAATGTACAAATATCTTCGCATACTGATTTTGCATAAACATATAATTTTTGTAATTAATTTCTGTTTTGCCGTAAAATTAAAAATTAAATTCTTTTTTATACATTTTAAATTGAATATTTGTATTTATTTTATTGTATAATAATATTCTATTTACAATTAATTATTCATTTAATTATAAAATATTTATTTTTAATATAACTGCAATTGCATTTTTATTATTTCTAAATTTGCGCTTTAAATCGTGACACGCTATAATTCTAAGAATTTACATGTTAGTCAATTTCAGCTGACAATATTCTTGTGGATATTTACATTTATATATAGTTCATTGATCTTTCTAAGAAATCTATTTTGATGACCTATATCCTCTTATATAAATTTACGTATTTATGAAATAATATAATTATATGTAGTTGTATACGTCACATTACCCCCCCTTAAATAATATTTAAATTTAACTAAATTTTAATATTATTTAATATATTATAAGCATTATTATTTTATTTTATATTTTTATTACTTCACACAATTTATAAATATTATGTTGATCATTTGACAGTTATCATACAATAGACAGCTGTCTTAATCATACATAATTTCTTATAGGTAGTTTCTATTTCTACTGAATAATAACATTTTTTTTTTTCTTTGTTTTCAATTTAGTTTTATTTATTTTTGTATATTTTTTTTTATAAATTCTATTTCTTTTTTCTTTTTGTTTATTTCTCTTTCTGCCTCATTTATTAATTTGTTAAATTTCTCTTGGAGTGGCGTCCATTCTCCTTTCCTCTTTTTTGCTAAAAAAATATTTTTTCTTTTATTAGATAATTTGATAGACATCATTTATTAGACCTCTATCTCAATCTATATGTATATATATATATATACCTAAAGGTTCCGGCACATATTCCTCCACCGCTGGTTTGGTGGAACGAGTTGTTCTCACCGGAAGACGAGCTGTGATAGTTTTTAATTTAGGGTCCGTCCTGTCCTTAGGTTTCGTCTGTGTCCATTTGTTATTCTTTTGTACCTTTAAAGTTTGGGTGTATACCCCTGGACGGTAAAATGACCCCTCATCTTCTCGGTGAAAACCTTCCTCGCTGGCCGTCTTTTTTCCTACCCAGTGTAATCGGGGTGGAAAATGAATGGCCTTTTCGCCAGTTTGTACTTGGGTACAACATGTACCGAAATTTTGTATCTGTGTCGATTTGTCCATGATTACTAGTTAAACTTAAGTTTTGAGTCTTATTTATACTTGTTTTGCAAAACTTTGCACCTTTCTCTTTTGAACAATATTCTTAGAAATTATTTGTTTTGATACCCAATTTCCAGAAATCTTCGTTATTTAGTTTTGATTTAACTTATAATAATGGTTATATATATATATTAATTTTTCTTGGAATATATATTTTAAAATCCTATATTTATATAAAAATGTTTCAAATTTAATTCTATTTTATTTATAAAAAATTTTTGTTTTCTTTTCTTTATCCACAAAAATATTGTTAACTTTACAAAAAAAATTAATCTCTATAATATATTTTCATATTTGATACATGAAATTTTCCTCTTTCAATTTTTGTTATGGGATCTACTAATAAATATGTATCATATCCTAGTTTTTTCGCTATAATATACGGACCTTGCGCAACAGGCATAAATTTTGCAGTAATTTTATTTTCATTTTCTGATATATTTAATGCTTTAATTAATACATGATCATTTATTTTGAATTCATAATGTTTTTTATTTTTATTCTTATTCTTTGCTCTATTAATTAAAAAATTATGCATATGTTTTCTTGCATTATTTAGTTTTTCTTCATATGTTAATTCATTATTTTGTAAGTTTATATATTTATCCCATACACGAATTGGCTTCTTATTTAAAAATAATTCTATCGGTGTATAACCAGTTGTCTCATGTATTGTTTCATTTATTATTTTTTGTACATAATCTATTTCTTTTGCCCATCCAGTGTGTTTTTTCAAAATAGTACGGTAAATTCTCCCTATTTCACGATGAACCCTTTCAATAATATTACTTTGAGGATGTCTTATTGAAGAAAACATAGGTTTTATATCATTTTTTGTTAAATAATCTATCCATTTATTACTTGTAAATTGAGTACCATGATCTGATAAAATAGCCTTAGGTTTCATAAATTTTTCAATATATTGATCTATTTTTCTAATTACGGATAACGTATTTGCTTTTTTCAACGGATATAATGCAACATATTTACTAAATACATCTATCGTTGATAAAATATATTTTACCCCCCCTATAGAAGTAGGTAAAGGTCCGTAAAAATCAATCGATAATATCTCACCAGGATTTTCAACAAGAATTGGTTGAAATTTAGAGTGATACTTAATCGTAGAATATTTACTTTTTTGACATATATCACACGGTTTTATGTATTCACTAACTTTTTTTCTTAATTTTGGAACATAAAAAAATTCTAAAACCATTTTATATATTTTTCTTGGTCCTACATGACCATAAAATTCATGTAATAAAATTATAAATCTTTTCATTATTTTTTCTGGAATTATAATTTTCAAATTATTTCGTGATATTTTACAAACATATTCATTTGATATAACATATTTTTTAGAATTTTTTGATTCTATTTCATTTATTATTTTATTAATATATTCATCCGATCTTTGTAATTTTTTCAAATTTTTAAAACTATCAATTAATTCTTTATCTATAGATTTTTTTATTATAGTTGCAATTATTATTTCTGTATCTTTTAAATCGTTTGATTCATTTATATTTAACCGACTTAAATAATCAGCTGCTTTATTTTTATGTCCAGGTAAATATTCTGGTATTATATTTAAATCTTGAATTGATAAATTCCATCTTCTTAAACGTGAATTTGTAAATTTACAATTTTGCAAGAATGATAAAGCTTCATGATCTGTTCTAACTATAATCTTAGACGCGCCCCTTAAATACGTATCCAATTTATGTAATGCCCAGACTATTGCTAACATTTCTTTTTCTGTTGTAAAATAATTTACTTCACTACCTTTTAATGTACGACTAATATATGTTACTATTCGTTCTTCACCTTCTTCATCTAATTGTGATAAAATTCCGGCAATCGCGTAATCACTTGCATCCGTAGTTAATATATACGGTTTTTTCGGATTTACGAAATTTAATATTATCTTATCGTCAAATAATTCTTTTATTTTATCGAAAGCTTTTTGTTGCTCTTCCTTCCAATCATATCTTATATCCTTTTTTAGTAGTTTGAGAAGTGGAATAGTTTCTTTTGAATAATTTTTTGCAAATTTTGTGTAATAATTTAGAAACCCTAAGAAACTTTGTAATTCTTTAACATTTCTTGGCTCTTTAAAATTTTTTATAGTTTTAATTTTGTCTGGATTTAATTTAATCCCTTTACTGGTTATTATATTACCTAAAAATTTAATTTCTTGTTTAACTATATTTGATTTCGCAAAATTTAATCTTAAATTACATTTTTCTAATCTATTAAAAAATATATCTAAATGTCGTAAATGATCTTCAAAATCTTTTGACATTATAAATATATCATCTACAAATGATAATATAAAATCTAAATCGTGTATAGCTATATCAAGACCTCTTAATAATGCTGCACTACTTATTTTTATACCAAATGGTACGACATTAAATTCATAAACTTTATTATCGCAAATAAAAGCAGTATATTTTTTACTTTCTTCCGTTAGCGCGATTTGCCAAAAACTATTTGATAAATCAAAATTAGACATAAAATCCCGATTTTTACATTGAATAAATATCTCTTCTACTCCAGGTAGAGATTCATAATCATCTACGAGTTTATTATTTAATTTTCTTGCATCCAAACATATTCTTATTGATCCGTCTTTTTTAGGTACAATTACACAAGGATTTATATATGGGCTTGTAGATCGTCGAATAATACCGAAATCTAACATTTTTTCTACTTCCTTTTTCACTCTTTCACGATATGCTATAGGTATAGGATATGGTTTTGAATAATATGTTATTTCATTACGTAATTTTAATTGATACTTGAAATCTAGAAGTTGTCCTGGGGTTCTTTGGAATACGGTTTTATATTTATATATTAAGTTTTTTAATTTATTTTTCTGTGTATTATTTAAAATTACACTAGAATTTATTTGATCATTGATTTCCTTTTCGGATATATCATAATCATAGTCTAAATTAGACGATTTATTGTTCCAATTGAATTCTAAATCTTTATTTTCTAGATCATCCTCAAATTCAATTGACATAGTTTCATACTCTTTTGAGCTTATTTGTATTTCATTAAATTTTATATTACCGATCTTTTCCCCAACTTCGTATATAATTTCATTATTAACCGTATCAATTAACATTTTTAAAATTTTTTGAGAATCATAACCTAATATACAAGGTCTTATTAATTTTGGTATTACTATAAATGTTAAATTTTCCATTAATCCACCTATATTTGTTTTAAGTAAAACTTGTTGCTTAATTCGTGTTGATTTTAAACCCGTTGCACCTTTAATAATTTTTCCTGATATTGGTAATGTAGGTTTATTCTTGAATTGATTTTTATTTTTATTATAAAATTCTTCTGATATGCAAGTTATTTCACTCCCAGTATCTATTAAGGCATTTATTTCTATTCCTTCAATTTTTATATTTATTTCAGGGCATTTCTCAATTATTTTTTCATTTTTAACATTTTCATTATTTGGTTCAATATCATAAATTAAATCTTCACGAGGATCTTGAAATATTGTATTTATTTCAATGTTTTTAGGTTCTTGAATTTTTTCAGTTGTATTTTGTGTTTTTTCCTTATCCGAGTTACAAAATACAACTCTTTTTAGTTTCCCGAATCGGTTTTATGGATTTGTATGCTTGAATCATTTTTTAAACTTACGTCTAGTATATCTATATTATTATAATCATTTTCATATTTTTTCTCATATATTGGTTTAATTATTTTTTTTATTGGTTTAACCGTTTCAATAGCATTTATCTCGGTTGAGTTTCTTTTATTTTCCCAAGATCTATTTTGTTTATTATATCTTTCAAAATTTTCTTTTTGTTTATATTTTTCTTTATATTTATCATTTTCATTATATCTACTTGGTTGTTCAATTTTCTTTTGAGAATTATCATTTTTCTTTTCACGAATTTTATCTGCGTCAAAATCCGCTAGTATTTTAAATAAATGACTTTTATTTTTTACTTGTTGTCCCAAAATTGCATATCGTATTGATTTTTCAAAATGTTCACTAATTTTATTTACTATTTCTGTTTCAGAAAAATCCATATCTAATTCTTTTATTAAACCAAATATATAAGTAGCATATTCTACTCTTGACCATTTATTATATTCATTATATTGACCAAATTCTACCTTTCTTTTTGCCGATCTTTGTAAAGTTTGATTCCAATATCTATCTTTAAACACTTTAATAAATTGATTAAATGTTTCTATTTCTGATTCTTGTATATACCACCATTCTTTTGCTGAATCAGTTAATGATTGTGATATGCTAGCACATATTTCATTAAAATTTAAATTATAGTTATTAACATATTTTTCTAAATCGATTAAAAAACGCATTGGTCGTTCATAAGGCTGTCCCGAAAACTTTGGTAAATCAATTTTAATTTTAGGCATTGATTCAGTAGAATTAAATGTTTGATTATATTCAATTACTTTTTCATTTGATTCTTTAAAAGATTTTTCAAGATTTTGTATTCTCTTATCATATTCCAATTCCATTTCTTTTATTTTATTTGAAAAATAATTTTTTAATTCTAAATATAAATCATCATTTAAAACTAATACTTTTAATTCATTATTTTCTATTCTCAATTTTTTAACTTCATTATTCACCATTTTTAAATTATCAGATAACACTTCATTTTGTTCTATTAATTTTTGATTCAATAGATTAATATTTTCATTACATTCTTTTCTATAATTATCAATTACATCTATATTTTTATTTTGATTTAATTCAATTTCTGTTTGTTTTTCATCTATTAACTTTAATTCTTCTGTAACAGCCTCCTCCCAAGCATTACGTTTTTTATCGATTTCAGTTGTTTCTTCATTATTAAAAGAATTTTGCATATTTAACAAATATATACTTGATTTTCTTTTTGCCATTTTGAAAAATCTATATAATATAAATTTAATATCTATATATTAACAAACAAGTTTAAAATATTAATATTTAATAGAATTTTTATATAATATTTTTATAACTTATATATATACTATCCATATAATAATTACCATATGTATCACCTATATATAAGCTATTAGTGCGAGTGAGAAACATTTGACTCTCGGTATATTGACAGAGAGCGCGGTCGCATAGTCGTAATCACTATTTTTCTATAAATTCAATATCCTACGCTGCTAAACTCTTAGACAAACGCGCGAAAATTAATTATCTTAAATTTTCTTAGTTTAAGTTTTCATTTGAATTTTAATTTATTTATATTATTTTATTTTTAAATTTTCGAATTTTTTAGTTAAATTATTTTTTATATAACTTTCAATTAATACAACTCTGGTTGCTAATTGTACATGTTTTCCTTGAATGAATTGAATATTTTGTTCCGTTATTTCTCGAAAACTTGTTAATTCATGTTTTAGAAATCTATTTTGTTTTTCTAAAAGATCATTTTTATCTTTGATTGATTCTAAATGATTTTCCAAAATGTGTACCTTTTTAACTAATTTATCATAACTTCCAGCAATAAATTCTAATCCTTCTTTATATTTTAATAATAATGATTCTTGATCTTCAATTTTTTCCGCGTTTTCCAATACTAAATCATTTAATTGATATGTTAACGCGTACAAATTATTGTCAAAAATTGATGAATCATATCGATTGATCATTGTAACTCTTTTAGATTTGTTTAATTATTACTATTAATATTGCTATATCCTATGATTAAATGCAAATACGTAATTCTACTTCTAAATTACAGTAGAAAATTTTGTACGTGTAAAATAAAATTTATCTAAGCATGTGTACTCAATTTTTACAAAATTTTTATTTTACAATATATATTTATATGTAATTTGATTTTTATCAGTCCCTGTCCGAGCGCCATTTTGTGACGTGCCAACCTTACTTTGGGTTTTACCGTTACTATAGATTTTGCTGCTTGTTATTAGATTAGATGTAAGTTAGGTGCGAAACCATCTTTGCATCTAAATCTTGTTGCAGACTTATTAATCCGGGTTTTATATGTAAATTGAGACACATTATATTAGCACACATTGGCTATTATAACTGGAGTGTGTATTTGAGTATATTAATTATATATATTTTGTATGTATTATACACATTTCTATCACCGCGCATTGGGCCATAGAAATGGTAGTGTGTGATTTAATAATACTTAATGAATAACTATAAATTTTATATATATATATTTACAATATTTATTTATTTAATTTCATTACAAATCCTTATAATAAAAGGACTTGTACTAATAAAACTATGAAATCTAATGTAAATGCTACGAAGGCTTATCAATCAATGAATTATTGTATATAAATTTCCGTCCTTTATATACTATCTTTACCTCATTAGTACAAATCCTTTTTAAACATTTTTCGTCATATTTTACATTAATTTCGTATTTTGATTTTTTATTTTAAATCATATTTTCTTTCTTGTTTCTATATACATGTAATATTATCTAAAATTCTAATTATTTACAAGAAATAATTGCATATTTATTTTCATATCCTATGCATTTTTGTAATTACTTTTATTTTATAATTTTTTTTATTAATTCTATAACCTCAATTATTACTACATTTAAAAATAATCTTAAATTCATTTTTTAAACTTACAATCGTTTTTTATTCTACTTATAAATTTCACTTTGTCTTTTACACAATTACAAAATTAAATATATTATAATTTTTATTATTTTTAAATGTACAAATATCTTCGCATACTGATTTTGCATAAACATATAATTTTTGTAATTAATTTCTGTTTTGCCGTAAAATTAAAAATTAAATTCTTTTTTATACATTTTAAATTGAATATTTGTATTTATTTTATTGTATAATAATATTCTATTTACAATTAATTATTCATTTAATTATAAAATATTTATTTTTAATATAACTGCAATTGCATTTTTATTATTTCTAAATTTGCGCTTTAAATCGTGACACGCTATAATTCTAAGAATTTACATGTTAGTCAATTTCAGCTGACAATATTCTTGTGGATATTTACATTTATATATAGTTCATTGATCTTTCTAAGAAATCTATTTTGATGACCTATATCCTCTTATATAAATTTACGTATTTATGAAATAATATAATTATATGTAGTTGTATACGTCACAATTTCTTCATCGCATCACAAACTAAGTTACCAAAAAAATCGTCGAAACATAACTTGAAATCATCGATCCAAATTTTAAATTCAAAATCTGTTTAAAATCGCAAAAATTCGTAGAGATCGAGGAGGTTAACTTCGATCTATACGAATTAATATTTATGTGTATATACATATACACATAGGAAAATATGGCTACCAGAATATCTGTAATAGTATAGCTGGGAGTCAGATGAAGTTAACTGTCGGAAACAATTTCATTTGAAATGCATTAGCAAACGTTAGCAATTCCAAAGAGTTTGCCAGGGTAACGAAGTAAGACGCTCGCCTCTCGCAAACGCTGGGGCTGTCCTCTATACCTTCCGTAATTGAACAACTTTCCGTCCAGGATTCCCATGAATTCTGCTTCGAATCTCTTCTATCCTCGAGGCAAATCATCTTACGCTCTATGCTTTAAGCGATTCGATCATGGTGTCTGTATATATATGTATACTCATGCACGGAACCATTTTTTTATCCATCAAGGGTAAATTGTATCTGAACGATTTTTTTTGGGAGGGTTATTTGATTCTCGTAATTTTGATGAAGAGCATGTATATAGCGTAATGTTCATTCGGAGTTGTGGAAAGATAGATTTTGTGAAAAATAGAAATGGTGAAAATTGTGGTGAAAATTGTGAGGCCAAGTTTAGGTGAGGTAAACGTATTCGTTTTATTTGGGTTGTTTTTCGAGAAAAGGTAACTTCGTAATGTTTTTATTTATGTTTGATATGGTTAAGAAACTATATTTTTATTTGAATTTATTTGGTTAACATACCATAGTTTTCATTGGGTTTGATTTTGGTAACAAAAACAATAATATTAATTTGGATTTATTTTGATAAAAAGAGCATAATTTACATTTGGCTTGATCTTGGTAAAATCGCCATAGTTTTCATTTGGCTAGATTTTAGTAAATAAATTATATTTTTTATATCGCTATATTTTAGTAAAAAGAAATAATATTTTTCTTCTTTTTAAAGGCAATTGTTTGTTTTAAAGTTTATTTGATGTTGGTATTAATTTATAATCTGTTTGGGAAATGGTTTTGTCTTGAGATTTAATAAATTAGCCTGATGAGGTTGGCATACCAAGCCAACGAAACGTTACTTAATAAAAAGCAGAATTTTTGGAAAATTGGAGCAAATATAATGTTCATTTGAGTTTGATTTTCCTGAAAAAAGGATATTCTTTATTTGGTTTGATTTTGGTCAGAAAACCGTATTTTCCACTCCGTTGGATTTTGGTAAAGGCAGTTATAAGTTTTCATTTGGTTGGATATTGGTCAAAAAACCACATTTTTCTTCTAGATTAATTTTTGTTAACTTTAATTATAATTTTAATTTGGTATGATTTTGGTGAACAAGGCATAGTTTGATTTTGGCAAACAGAAAATATACTCATCTTTTCAACAAAACATAATTTTAATATGGATTTATTTTCATGAAAAGAACATAATTTCTGTTTAGCTTGATATTGCTGAAGAACCAATTATAGTTTTCATTCGACCCCGTATTAGTAAAGGTAGCATAGTATTTATATGAGTTGTTTTTGGTAAAGCAAATAAAACATATTTTTCATTTAATTTAATTTTGTTGAAAGTACCACATATTTCATCCAGACTGATTTAGCCAAATAACCACAATTTTCATTTGGCTTGATTTTGTGAAAAACCCATAATTCTCATTTCTATTGATATTTACGAAAAACGGTAATTTGATTGATAGATTTTTCAGATAGATGTCTTTCATTCAATTGATAAAAGGTAATGTTTTAATTAATTAATCAATCCAAGTTGTATACCAATGAGAACTTTGGTTTACTCAGATATATTTGAATGGAGCTTTAAGAGATTAATACACAAGCTAAAGATTCAAACTTCGTTATCTAGTTTACGAAATTAAGCTGTAACTTTTTTTCTATTAACCTTTAATCCAAAAAGAAATCCCGACTTTACGGTCTTAAATGTTATAAACTTTTTATTTTTGACAATTACCTAAAAATTTCTTTTGTAGTTTTAGTAAAATTAATATTCTTATATTACAACCGCAATTTCAGTTTGTTCGTACAAATTTTGGTTATTACTTTATAATGTACGGTAATAATTTAAGTTATAATAGTACTAATATAAATTTTATATTGCTGTATTTTATTTCGTTGTTAAATATATACACACGAAATTAAAATGTCAGCTGTAACTTTAATTTCACCTTTGATAGTTAGCGTGTTTATTATGTGAACAATTTTGATTAGGTAAAATTTAATATGTAAAAAGTCAAGGAAATATGGCAAGACTTAAAAAAATAATAAAAGTTACATAATTAATAATTTACTGTTGTATTATTTAAATAAATTGCTATGGTTTAAATTTTTTCATCAAATGTAACAAAAATAGTGATCAAACAATTTTTAATGTTATGTACAATAATTTTTTATTCATCCCAGGAACTATATTTCATCGAATAGGCTGAAATTTTAATAATAGTCTCTTTATTGAGATTATTGAAAAAAAAATTGGCAAATATTGCAGTAACATTTATTTGCAATTATTTGCATGTTATTCAAATAATTTTTTAATATTTTTTCAGAACTGCATATTGAACTCAGAAAACAACTCATTGAACAGATTCAAATTTTAACAGTAACTATTAAACTGTATTCTTTATTATATTTATTATTACATATTGAAATTTGAAATATTGCGTAAAAAGAATTTCTCACTAATTTAAATGTTATTTTTCAGTAGTGCTCTGTAGCTTAATATTAGACCTCAAAAATGTAGAAATTTTATTAGCAACTTCAAAATAGGTCATTATTGCCCCTTTATAGTACAATTTTATAAAAAAACTAATTACATAAATAATACTATTTATACCATTTCAATGCTTTGTATCATGAATTTCAATCACAGTTAACTTACCACTGGATATCTCAGAAATCAGTTCATCGAACATTATGAAATTTTAACAGTAACTTCAAAAAATGATTCATGTGTGACTCCAACCTTCAAATTTTGCATTTAAAAATCAACTAGCAAAACCAATGAATAATTGTTGAACAAAGTCTATAAATATAATTATCACTGTTAAAATATCAGAGTGTTCGATGAGTTCAAAAATTATTAAAAAGCAAAGCACAAAAACTGGTTTGAATAACATTGTTGCTAAATAATAAAGAAAATACCAAACAAAAACTGCAAATATAACAATTTGTTTAAACAATTATTAATTATTTTTTCAAATATCAACATAATCATAGAAATAAAAAAAAAGAAACACCCACACAATTATATATATATTTACTTCACCTGATATATACACATCACGTCTGACACACAGGGTATGCACAATAAATGCATTGAAAGCCGAATGATAAATTCAAATGAGTGGATAATTACCAATTTGAATTGTTCATTAATAATATCGTCGAATTGAAATAATAAATGTTTGCCATCAGTTGTTCTTTCAATTTGCAAACTATAGTATCGCGCTTGGATTACGTCATACGATTATCCACGTTAATAATCGATCGCTATATAGAGGATTATGAAAGTGCTCCAAGGCATTGGCTTCAAACTGAATGCATAATGACGCGCTTGATAAGAACTTTGATGGGTTTTCAATGTACCTACCTACCGTAATTCCTTTTGATACTTTCGTTTTACAGCGGCACGATTATTCAACCCTAAATATGTGTGTGTGTGTGTGTGTGAGTGTGAGAGTATAAGTTTTTTGTGCAAGGTAGATATAGGTATTTAAAAAGAAGAGAAGAAGAAGAAAGTTGATGCTTTTGTACGAGGAATGAAATTTACATTATTGTTACGATTTTTGTAGGGTTGGTGGTGTGAGGATTTTTGGGTTATTAGGTTGATGTTAGGGATTTTCGAGATTTTTGTTGAGAATTATTGGTTATGGAGTTATTAATGAAAATTTTTGGTTGTTGGGTTTTTGTTAGGGATTTTTTGGTTATTGGGTTATTGTTGAGAATTTTGATTTGTTGCCTTATTAGAAATTTTTGTTATTAGGTTATTTTTCATCTATTTTTAATGTTTGTTGATTATTAATCATTAGAGTTTTGTTGAAAGTTTTTAAGTTGTTGGGTTTTTGATTGAAAATTTTTGGTTTAGTAGATTATTATAAATTCAAATCTCGTTGAAATTCACTGCTCGCAAATTTTCGGGTGGCGAATTTGTAAAGCTGTCGGTACGGACTTGTGGTTTTTGAAATTAATTAGTAACTAAGGATATTTGGGTTTTTAAGCTAATATGTTTAGTAATTTATAATAAATAATTTTTTGATTATTTGTTTATTAACTTTATTAACAAATTGTCTGTGTTATTTTTAAGATTTTATTATTTATTGGACTAATATTACGATTTTTGGAAATATTAGGTTAACATTAAAAATTTTTGCGCTATGTATTGAATGTTAAGAGTTTCTGAGTTATTTTATCATTGTTAAAAGTGTTTGGATCATTGGTTCATTGGCTTATTCAGTCATTATTAATTAATTTTGCGTGAAATTTCATTAAACCGTTAACAATTTTGATTTTGGTTATGTAGTCATGACGCATTATTTTGCGTTGTGATCATTGTATATTTTCGCCACTTAAATAATGAACATGTTATACGAGGTACGTAAACGTAATCGAATGTAATAAATTTCGTTTCCACAAAGCTTTTCACACACACACTTACAATTCGAATTCCCAGTCGATCGAATCTCGTTCCTTTTATTTTTCGCTCAAGCCGAGTCGAATGATCGCTCGGATCGTAGAAAATGACGATGGGAATGAGAGTTTTCGGATGTGAGGAGAAGCCAGCGGAAAAATTTTGTGAAAAGGTCCAAAGAAGGAAGAGACAAATTACTTGGATTTCTTTTCGCTGACGCTCGTGGCGCTTGCCACTTCTTCAACTTGTTTCCCCGGACGTTATAAACGTCTTGCACTTTGAAGGACAAAGGCCTCAATTCTTTTCAAAAGGTTAGTTGATGATGCCGTTTTCTGATGAACGTAGATTTTTTTCTTTTTATTTTACGTTCGGAAAGAAGAGAAAGAATTTGTACGTTGTGTATGTAGAGGAATATATTTTTTGGAATTTTTTATTGTGAGATACTTGTGCTCGATTAATATTTACATATACAGTAAATATTTATACTCGGGTTTCGTAATATTTGTGAATTTTTCAGATTTTTAAATTATTAATAGTTCTCTTTTGCAAAATTACCAAGCGAGTGTTATTTATTTTAATTTTTTCTTAAATCATAAGTTTTTAGGTTATTTACGTAAACTATAAATGTACTTGTCAATTTTTGAAAATGTTCTTTAATTTTTCAAGGAAGCTTTTGAGTGGTAAGGGTTGACATTTGTAATTCGACCGACATTTGCGGAAAAAACCATAATTTTCTGCCTAAAGTTTAACCTTATAAACATTCCGATTTGGCAGATATGATTATTACCAACCGACCAAGATTAGTTGATTAATGCATTTTTAAAAAGATAATTGAGAAAACTGCTAAAGTGTAGGGAAAGTTTTTGTAAAAAAAATTTATATTTAATTTAATACGTATAATTAACCTACATTGATTGGTCGGTAACCCTCAAGAATGCCAATTTCCTTAAGTAAATTTAATTATTAACCTACATTGCTCGATCGATAATACACGTTAAATAATCAAAAATGTATTTATACTTATTAATAATTAAACAATAGAATGATTACACTCGCAGTCATCCTCGGAAGACAATGCATCGATAATTCAAGAGAACTATCCCAAACGAATAATAGAATTCGATTTCTTATTCAACGAGAGATAATAGAAACTTTCCTCGTCACGTGCAAACGAATAAAACGAATAACGAAGATAAAGCAATTATTACAAATAGACGGAATTTGTGAAAAAATCACGTGTAATACAGTAAACTAATTGCATCGTCATGCATTTGATACAATATGTATATATATATATTATACGTCTGATTAGTATAAGAAAAATTGAATATAGTACTTTTTGTAATAATGACAAATACAAAATATTTCGTAACAAGGAAAGATGAAAATAATACTTTTCGTAATAAGACAAAAATTGCGCTTTCGTATAATAAATAACTATAATAGTACTCAATAACTCAGAAATTTTAGAAAAAGTGCTAATTGTTTTTCAAACTAAAAGGTATTATTTTAGTCATTGTTACAAAATCGCTATTTTTGTCAAAACTAAATAAACTATTATGATTACAAAAGTACTAACTGCTTAGTTATTGCGTAAAATACTACGGTCGACTTTGTTACTAAATATGCTGTATTTTAATATTAAGGAAAGTACTTTTTCCTGTATTAATACTACAAAATTAGTAATTTTGCAAAATTGATGATTTTTTACTTTAAACAAAAAGAACTATTTTAGTCATTGCTACTAAAACTTTATTTTTATTAATATCACTACTGATAAGACGAGAGTAAAAAAGTGATTATCTATCGAATTGAGAAAATACTTATGAATAACGATTGTGAATAAAGTACTTTTTCACTACTGTCGAAAATAGTACTAATTGTAAGTATTATAGGGTCGATATTAGAGCTTTAACATAATTGACATTTTTTAGTAATATTTGTTTTATTCGCAAAACTAGTACTTTAACAAAGTGATTATCTATCGAATTGAGAAAGTACTACTGTCGAAAATGGTACTAATTGTAAGTATATACAAATTATCCTAGTAAATACAAAAAAAAGTATAATATAATACTTTTAGTATACGGTCGACATTAGTATTATAATTTACATGCTGTAACATGATTGTAATTGGTAAATTACAAAACAGTATTTTAATACATTGATTGTTATTAGTACTTTTGTAGGTTACATGATCAACGCCTAATATATTCGATAATAATATTTTGTAGCATGATTCATAAATAGCGAGTATATGTTATTTAATATATTAGTACTCTTTTATTACAACCGGTATAGTAAATTAAGAAACGGTATTTTTTATGTAACGATCTAAATAAGTACTTTTTAATCATTAGCTGTAATTTGTACATTAACGTGAAGATCAACTTCAATACTTTCAGCGGTATAGTCGGAAACAATATTTTAGGGTAACAATTGGAGTAGTGCTTTTTCAACTATTGTCGATACAAGTATTTCACCCCTAGTAGAATTTTGAGCATAATTGAAACGGTTTTTAAGCCAGAAAATGACGAATTAGCATAAAATGCTCAAAATATGATCGTAATAAGACAAAAATTGCGCTTTCGTATAATAAATAACTATAATAGTACTCACTAACTCAGTAATTTTAGAAAAAGTGCTAATTGTTTTTCAAACTAAAAGGTATTATTTTAGTCATTGTTACAAAATCGCAATTTTTGTCAAAACTAAATAAACTATTATGATTACGAAAGTACTAACTGCTTAGTTATTGCGTAAAATACTATGGTCGACTTTGTTACTAAATATGCTGTATTTTAATATTAAGGAAAGTACTTTTTCCTGTATTAATACTACAAAATTAGTAATTTTGCAAAATTGATGATTTTTTACTTTAAACAAAAAGAACTATTTTAGTCATTGCTACTAAAACTTTATTTTTATTATTATCACTACTGATAAGACGAGAGTAAAAAAGTGATTATCTATCGAATTGAGAAAGTACTTATGAATAACGATTGTGAATAAAGTACTTTTTCACTACTGTCGAAAATAGTACTAATTGTAAGTATAATAGGGTCGATATTAGAGCTTTAAATAATTGACATTTTTTAGTAATATTTGTTTTATTCGCAAAACTAGTACTTTAACAAAGTGATTATCTATCGAATTGAGAAAGTACTTATGAATAACGACTGTGAATCAAGTACTTTTTCAATACTGTCGATAATGGTACTAATTGTAAGTATATACAAATTATCCTAGTAAATACAAATAAAAGTATAATATAATACTTTTAGTATGGTCGACATTAGTATTATAATTTACATCCTGTAACATGATTGTAATTGGTAAATTACATAACAGTATTTTAATACATTGACTGTTATTAGTACTTTTGTAGGTTACGTGATCAACGCCTAATATATTCGATAATAATATTTTGTAGCATGATTCGTAAATAGCGAGTATATGTTATTTAATATATTAGTACTCTTCTATTACAACCGGTATAGTAAATTTATTATGAAACGGTACTTTTTATGTAACGATCTAAATAAGTACTTTTTAATCATTAGCTGTAATTTGTACATTAACGTGAAGATCAACTTCAATACTTTCATCGGTATAGTCGGAAACAATACTTTAGGGTAACAATTGGAGTAGTGCTTTTTCAACTATTGTCGATACAAGTACTTCACCATAACCGTAATATTAAAGTTTTATTTGGGTTTTTTAAGATTCATCTTAAACGTATTTTGTTAACAAAGATTCCATGCTTTAGAACGAATGGTATTACGTTAAATTATAGTTAATGTTGAACTATCGAGTCATTCGAAATTATTATTATCAATGATCTAAAAAGCTTTTAAAAATTTTGCAACAAAGCCCAATTTTGTGGAGCATTTAGAATTAACTAATCTATCGAATACTGAGTGAATTTCGTTGAGTAGCAAATATTTCTTATTAAAAACGGGAATCACATACGAAAATCATTATTCTTCGTCATTACTTTACCAAAATTATAGACACTAAAAATCCCCAAGAAACATTGTCGACGTATATTAACGATAAAAAAAAATTTTCCGCATTCGTTTAAAAAGAAAAGCATCCTTTCAGCAGCGTGTTTACGAGACTAAACAAAAATCTCGAAAGTAAAGTAGAAAAGGTATATCTTAAGAGCCTATCGATTTCCTTCCTCGACGACTAATCGAAGAGAGGCCTCTTCTATATTTTCTTTTCAGTTAACTCGGTGTGAACAAAAAAATCAAAAGCAAACAACCTAGCGTTAAAGAGAAAGGAACCAAGTACACTCGAGAAAAGTTTATCTATTATTTTTTTTCTTTTTTTACTTTTTTTTATCATTAGGAATAACGTTTCGTAGAAACGAACTGTAAAAAAAGGAAGAAGATGATGAAGAAGCAATTACGCTTTATTAGGAATGTTTAATTCTTTTTTTTTCACTTTTGTAAGCCGCAAGCTTTTTTTTAGTATATGCGTTTTAGTTTGAAATTTTTAATTGCGTCAAACGGAGAGTAAATAAAAATTTATCATCGATCGTTTGATTATAAAAATGTTGTATTTACACTATACAATTTATGATTGTTTTTTTAACAATAAATGAAATAACGGTGATTTTTATCGACATTTGTCGACGTAAACTAATCGTGTTGAATATAATAAACTAAAAATCTTTAAAAAGAATCTAAGAGCCTGACGGATATAATTTTTTAATAATATGTTGATCGATGAGACATTGACAGTGACTGTTGGTCAAAAAAAGAGTAAGTAATGGCTGCTTAAAAGTTGTATGCGTATAATTTATTTAAAACACTGAAAAAATTAACAAGGAATATTTATAAAATGTACCGACGAAGTTATATTTCAAGAAAATTTTTACTAACAGTAATTAAAAACAGTAATTAAAAGGGTACTAACGGTAATTAAAAACTTCTATTTAAATTATTATTTTCAATTTATAATCTGATAAACATCACGAAAAAATGTAAAACACATCGTAAGTACTTATAATATACTTATAATATAAAATTTAGAAAAAACAATTAAAAAATAAAGAACTTTCTTTTGGTAATTTTCAGTCATATATTACTAGCTCGAAAATTCTATTCAAATTATTCATTTAAAAATTTGTAGAATTCACATGTTAAATTTAGAGCATATCAAAAAAGTTACATTTAGGGAAAATCAATTTTTCATTAAAAAATATACTAAACAACACTTTATTTAATTTTCAATCTCTAAATAAACTCAAATGCAAATTCCAAATTACAACATTAAAAATCTGAAAAAAATCAACCATATTGCAAAACTGAAATACACAATCCTAACAGGATCCACTTACTAAACAAATTCTTCCCATTACACAAAATAAAATTATTTAAATAAAGTTTATTCAATTCGCACACTATTTCAACATTATCTATGCTATAAACGAACAACTTTAAAAACTCTGTTAAACCTAACTTAATTTATAAAACAGAAAAAATTAATTTTATTTCAAATAAAACATTTTATAACAGAAATCCATACCAATTTATTGTCGCTCTACGGATAACAAAAAAAATTGTAAGAAAGAAAGAAATCGGAACATTATGCTCAATGAAAAAAATTCGAGGGACGAATGAATAATTCAGTGGAGTTGAAATTCGGCAGGAAATAGGAAGATTCTGCAAGAAATGCAATATCTTCGATTTCAACATATATATATTATTCAAGTAAATTATATATATATGTACATGTGCTATCAAATTTTTATAATACGCACTTAAATTTATATTATATATTATCCAAAAATTAAATCATAAAATTAAATATAGCAGGTCTTTTGCAAAAAAAACTGAAAAAATTTGTCAGTTTTAAAGTTTTGAAGTGAGTTTAATTTCAAAAAATTGAAATAAATCTCATAAAAATTAATAAAAGCAAATTACGGCAAGTATTACTTTCGGAGTATAAGTTGGCCTGAACCAAGAAAAAAATCCAATAATTTATCCATACACTGGTAACTAATACATCATTCAACCAAGCAATTAAAAAAAAAATTTTTAATTTTCACGCATACAATCAAAATGAACTTTTGTCACACTAGTTGATTCTCCATTGCAAATTACACAATATTTCTTTCACTACCTCTTTCTATTTTTAATTCCTCGCTTCTATGAGTTCGAATGGTGTTGGATTACCTTGCAATTTAAGCGGTCCCCGAACCTAGAGTGTTGTGTTACTCTATTTCCCTTCACTTTTCCGAATAAATATTTTATTTTTTCTTTCCCTTCTCTTTTTTTTCGCAAAGTTCTTTGATACGGTAATTATTGCGCGCAGCGTTTGAGATTAAAAATGCAAAGTGGCTTTGTGCATGCAAGAAAACTAATAAAAATTTAAAAGCAATTTTTCTTTTTTTTTTTTGCCAAAAAGGTACGACGAAGTACTTGGGGGCACAATGCCATTTACTGTAGTTTCGCCAGTCGCTCTAATCCAATGGCTCAGAATATTTCATACTTTTTTTTTGTTTTTGGTTGTAATTTTGGTGAATGCGTCGTATTTATTTTTACCGTGAGTTCGCGTGATTGTGGATAGGATTTTCTTCAGTTGCGAAGACATAAAAAATAAATAAAGAAAAGAAAAAATAATATTATAAATAGTAAAAAATAAATAAATTTATGAAATAAACGATATTTTAAATTAAAATAGTAAATAAATAAAAAGATACGAATAAAAAATAAAGTAAAATAAAATTAAACAGTTAACAAATAAACAAACGTAATATAAGAAAAAAGAAGAAATTAAAAAATAAGTAACTGAATAAAATAAAATATTACAATATTAACTAAGAAACAGTTAAAATAAAAAATAAATAAATAAGAAAATAAATGAAATATAAATATTAAATAAAAAAATTAAAAAAAAAATTAATTATATAAATAAGTAAATCCTAGTACACAGATTATAGTAAATTTTAATAGATAATTTTTCATAACTGTCTTAGAAAATAAATATATAATACTCAAAACAGAAAATCGGTGTCCATATAGATTTACGATAAATACAAAAAAAAACTTGACGTGAAAAATATTATGGTGCGCAATATCTTGAAAATTAGAAAATATAATAACATTATACCTGTGATAAAACGTTATCTACAATACTTATAAAATTTTATGTTTTTATATTTATTTCGAAATCATTTTTATTAATAATATTGATAAAAATGGTAAAATTCTTATTTTAATTATAATAAGCATTATATATATAACAAATTTTTCAACAAAAAATCGCTATACCTGCTGTTTAACAATAGTTGATCGAAAATAGCTCGTAATATTTCTAAGGAAAATGTTAATAATTTTAAACGCGCTGTCACGGTAATTTTCTCAAAAAAAATTTGCCTATTACAGTTTATATTAGCTAATGGATAAAAAATAACCTAAAAAGATCATAATATTCCTGAGAGAATTGTTACATTATTTACCGGCGTTGTTATGGTAATTTTTAAGTTACTAAAATAATTTCCCACGTTTACAAGCGCTGTTACGGTAATTTATCATTTTATTATAAATTTCACTCCGTGAAAAAAGGGAAAAAAGGTTCGGCGGTCAATGCTGCACTCTTAAGCCATCCAATTTTGTTGTTGATTTTCGAAATAATTTTCGCTTTTTCTCTTTCCTCATCGTATTTTGAGGAAACGTCAATATCAGTTGTTCGTACGACAGAAATTTATAGGTTAATTTTTCATAAAAATTTTTACCCGTTGACAAAATCTTTTTTTTTTTCCTCTTAATTATCTTTTCTTCCACTGTATGTACGTAATTATTAACAAATTAATTCAACAATCTGAATTTTATTTACAAAATTTTCGTTTACCGTCAATTTTGCAATTTCGATTTTACTCGTATCGCGACTAACGTACAATAAAAAAAAGTAAGAATAGGTAAATAACAAGTAGAATAATGAAAAAAATGTAAAATGCATATGAAAAAAAAGTATAATAAGAAAAATTATAATATTAATATTGAAGAAAGTTAAATAAAAGTTATAATGATTTTAAAAAGTAACATAATATTACAGAAGTAAAAAAAAATACGAAAGTAAAGGAAAAAAAAAGTAAGAAAGTATAATAAAATAAAAAAAACGTAAGTAATCAATAAAATCTACAAATCGCTAACGTAGAACAACCAATATATAAATTATCCTTTTTTTTATTAACTTAAAATAAACGATACACGAGGCGACACGAAATTAATAATTAAAAACCAACGTTATTTAAATTTATATTACATCGATCGGTTTCGAAATTACCGTGCTTTATATTCAAAAATCATAAAAAAAAAGTAAAATAAAAGAGGAAGAATGTATAAATTATTTTCCGGAGCGTTGAATAATAATAAATACAAGACACTGGGAGAGAAAATAAAAAAAATAGAGAGGAGGAGGTGACGAAAGAAGAAAGCCTATAAACATTTTTCGCTCGTAAAAGCAGCTCGCGACAGGTTTCCGGTGGAAAAGCTCGTCGTCCTCG
This sequence comes from Theocolax elegans, assembly GCA_026168455.1. Taxonomy (NCBI): domain Eukaryota; kingdom Metazoa; phylum Arthropoda; class Insecta; order Hymenoptera; family Cerocephalidae; genus Theocolax; species Theocolax elegans. Next base: position 3,721,007 of record CM047426.1, on the reverse strand, counting down.
AGATATCAAGTTTTCCACCCCCCCCCCCTCTTCCTGGAAAGTCCAGTGTTGAACAAGTACGGATCGATGACGTCGTCGGTGCAGTGTATACATAGCGATGCTCCCGTTTTTTTTTCGTCGGAAGACATAATAGAAATTTTGATTCAAAAATCTTTTTTTTGTTCGAAAGTTGGGATTTTTAATGTGATAAAACATTTTTTTTCAAAGAGTAAATTCGGTATAATTTTGATTGGGAATGTTTTTTAGATTTTTTTAATTAGGTTCTATTTAGGATACGTGATTACTATTTATAGGATAGAATTTTCGATATAATAAAAACTTAGTTTCCCTCAAAATCCAGAAAATAAATTTTAATCGAACCTTATTTTATTGATTTTATTTGGATTTGAAGCATAGTTTTTATTCATAAATTTATTTAACAGATTGCATGATTCCTATTTGTAGATTAGAAATTTAAATATAATAAAAATTTTGTTTTCTTTGAATGGAAAGTTTAAATATAAAAATCTTTTTATTAGGTTATCTGATCTTTATTAATAGGTTAGGACTTTCGAAGTAACAAAATTTTTCTTATCGTCGAAATGTTTTTTTAAGGTAATTTTATTTCAATTATAAAATGTTTTCTTTAGTTCATCCGATCTTGACTTGTAGGTTAGGGTTTTCAAAAGGCATTGTTGTACTTAAACGTGATGTTTTAAGGTAATTTTATTTCAATTATAAAATGTTTTCTTTAGTTCATCCGATCTTGACTTGTAGGTTAGGGTTTTCAACGTAATAAACGTGCATTGTTGTTACTTATAGTGCGCGAGATAAAAAGTTCAAATACTCGAAAGGTGTTCATTGAATATATGCGTATGGAATCGATGATTAATTGTGCACCGACGTTCCTTTGAAAATTATGCGGTGTTGTAAGGCACGAACTTTACTTGGTTACCATTATAAACGTCAAACTTTTGTAATTCATTTTCTAGGTAATACCCATTATTCTATTGGAACAAATTATCACTTAAAATTCTAACCGTTAAATCTCTCGATGTTATTTATTGTTCAATTAGCATTTATTTACTGGCGAATAGATGGGGAATTGTGCTGCGGGAGTATTTCTAAAACCACAAATAAGCATCGTATTTACTTCCTTTTCTTTGGAGAAGCGTGCGTAAAATTGGGATTCACACCTTTTTACTTTATGCATAGATTGACACTTTTCAATAACCGTGCGTAAAATACAATCTGTCATACAGTCATAAAAACGAATTTTAGCCACACTGTGCCAAAAACAATAGTTTTATAACACTATGTGTAAAATGTAATCCTACTAATACGTAAACTACTACTTTGTTTGTAACTCTGAGTAAAGCATAAAAAACCTAAATTGCTAATAAAACCTCCACCAACGAATAAAAGTTCATGATGCAAAGTGCGTAAAATGTGTGTTTTACACTGGAATATAATACTAGTTTAGGCAATGTAGTATTATAATACATGCGATAATGATAACTTTACAAAAGCAACTCTTTAAATACAAATTTTATGTATTTTAGATAAAAAATTAAGTATGTAAAATTACATTATATAAATATAGTATATTGTAATAAGTAATTTTACACACTCATAATGTTGTGTAAGATCGACTTTCACACTGCATTGGATAATAAAAATCAGTTATTACATAAACATATATTATTTTAAAATTAATATGTAAAAAGTGCGAACATATGAATTTTAAGGATAATAATATTTCATTGTATTAAGTAACAATAAGACATTTTACACATTCAATTCGAACTCTAAGCATAGCTAGCATAAAATTGAATATTTCAGCAAAGTACATTATATTATAGGACACATTCTGATAAATCTGCGTAAAACAAGACTTTAAGCACAGATTATTTTTTTAAATTCGCATTTTGAAGTAGTGATGTAAAATTCGAAATTATTCATCGATTTTAGTCGTAAAATGTCATGATTCAATTTATTATATAAAAATAATTTATTTTACGTACAGTGTGCGCAAAATAAAAATTGATATTTACACACAGTCATTAAAAAATGACGTGTGCAATGCGAAATTCTCTATATGCCTTTATTACACAAATACCGAATTTAAGGTTAACGGGCTATAATATTGATTATTTCACTGTAGTACATTAATATATCACATTTTACGAACCCAAAATATTGCATGAATTCGAATTTCAATTATATCGTGCGCAAAATTTAAAATTGTAACATACTACGCAGCGCTAAGATATTTTACGCACTCAAAATATTCCATATATTCGAATTTTAATCATAGTGTACATAGAGAATGGAATATTTTTATCCATATTGCGTCGTAAATAAATTACACTTTTTACTCACTTAACTCGAATTTTACACCCATCACGATGAAAACAATACCCTAAAAAACTAAATTTCACGTATACTCTACACAACGTACTCAACGAAATGGCTTAATTACCAATCTATATATACAACTATTTTTATAATTATAAAAAAAACACACACAGACACACAAATAGCGTTTGTTTATAACCAAAAAAAACTGCATTGCAGAAAGAGACGAAAAAGAGAAAAATATAGACAACATGAAGATACACACATACAAACACACACAGATATATGGGGTATTCCACGTGAAGTGGTCCGATCAAAATTTTAAAATGCCCCAAATTTTGGGTACACATTGCAAATGTTTTTCAGAATACAGATAAAAATTTTTAGGTACTGGAATTTATTAGTTCAAAAGTTATTCTAACCTCAAAAAGTGAACTTTTTCCAGTTTTTTTCAACACCAGCTGGGTTCATCGCTATTTAACTCAAAATCTATCAACTTTTACTATAGAACATTATATGTAACATTCGTTGCTAATTATGTCTAGAATTTATCCTTCTGGGTTAGAATTTCCAATCTCAAGGTTAATGACAAATAAACTACATGTCAACATTCAACTTAAAAAAAAACTAACTTCGCCACAATTGATTTTTTTATCCAAAAGTCCAAAAGAAAGCTTGGAGCAATACCTTTCAAATGATCTGTAGCATTTTATGGCCTTCAATTCTGTAAAAAGTTATGATAATTTAAAGCAAGACCAAAAATTCACAAAAATTAACATGGTATTTCCCATTTAAATTTTTTAAAAAATTTCGTCTTTCTTTAAATTATCATAACTTTTTACAGAATTGAAGGCCATAAAAATGCTACAGATCATTTGAAAGGTATTGCTCCAAGCTTTCTTTTGGACTTTGGATAAAAAAATCAATTGTGGCGAAGTTAGTTTTTTTTTAAGTTGAATGTTGACATGTAGTTTATTTGTCATTAACCTTGAGATTGGAAATTCTAACCCAGAAGGATAAATTCTAGACATAATTAGCAACGAATGTTACATATAATGCTCTATAGTAAAAGTTGATAGATTTTGAGTTAAATAGCGATGAACCCAGCTGGTGTTGAAAAAAACTGGAAAAAGTTCACTTTTTGAGGTTAGAATAACTTTTGAACTAATAAATTCCAGTACCTAAAAATTTTTTCTGTATTCTGAAAAACATTTGCAATGTGTACCCAAAATTTGGGGCATTTTAAAATTTTGATCGGACCACTTCACGTGGAATACCCCATATATATATAGTGTCAAGGGATTTTTGCTCTCGGTATACAACACGCCGCCGACATCCCTCGAGTGTCCATCTCTCTTTCGACTTTCATCTCATTCATTCTCCTATGACCTCTTCAGGATCGAGGTTACCAACCCAGAAAAAAGGGAAGACCCTTCTCTTCTTCTTCTGCATTTCTTGACCCCCATCGCCATTTCTTATTTCTTCATCATCGAGGATTAAACGATTCGATAATTTTTGGGTGAACCACGTGTCCTCCTATCATGATTAATGTATCTAATTTTTTTTTCGGGCGGAGATATATTGGTTATGAATCTGCTTATGGTTGCGTTATTTCTGATTTACGAGCTAATGATGGTAATTGGAACGTGAGTTATTACCGAAATGTCTTTGTTATACCGAGATGGAGTGTATTTTATATTAAAATGAATTTTGTGTGTTTGTGTACATACGTATGTCGACGTGAATGATCGTAATTTATCAGTTTTTCTTTATGAAGTTTATTTGTATTTATAACGGTGTGGGTATTCGGAATTATACGGTGTACTGAACTTACTTTTATTAATCTTGCGTTCAGCTGATATGCGAGTGACCTAACTTTAATTATCTAAATTTATCTATTTCGTTAGTGGTATAATTTAACTTCACTTATTTAATTTTTACGAATTTGAGAAATGTGTTTTAATGTCATATATGTTGTAAAACGTATTCTAACCCATATACATTTCTAAATTTTGCGATTTTGTAAAAAGTGTATTCTAACTTCACTTTTCTAAATTTCACGTGTTTTGTAATAAGTGTATTTTAACCTTTCGTTTCTAAATTTATATGGTATTATGTTAAAAATGAAATGAAAAATGAATAAAAGTTAATCTTACGTGACTAAATTTATGATAAAACATAAATAATATATTCTAAGCGTACTTTTCTAATTGTATGTTTTCTGTAACAAGTACGTTATAACATTACTTTTCTAAGTTTCATGTATTTTTAAGAAGTGTACTAACTTCACATTATTTTAATTTTACTTATTTTGTAACAAGTGTATCCTTACCTCATTTTTGTTTAATCTCACGTATTGTATTGGAAACGTATTGTAACTTTACTTATTTAAATTACATTTCTTGTGTTAAAAGTTATTCTATTCTGTTTCTAAATTTGACACACTTGTAAATAGTGTATTCTAGCTCAATTATATGTAAATTAATAATATTTTGTCTAAAGCATATAATAAGCATACTATCTACATTTCATGTCAAGTTAAAAAAACGAAATTACATATATCTCTTCTATTTTTAAATTACACGTGTTGGTAAAAAGTATTATTCTAACTTCAGATACCCAAAAAGTTTATTCTTATCTTACTTTTCTAAATTTCATGTCTTTCGTAAAAAGTACATCCAAACCTCTATTCTCTATTTCAAATTTTCAATTTTTCTATTAATCTAACTTATCTTTTGTGACAATATATTCTAACATTACTTTTCTACATCGGACATCTTTTATGACAAGTATTCTATCCACTCCTCTCTATTTCTAAATTTTATATACTCTATAAAATATTACATTCCAAGCTTACTTTTTGTATCCTTTAAATTTATAACAAAAAATACATTGTAACTTCTCTTTTCTAACTTTCATAAATATTAAATATGTTTACAATAAAAATGTTTATATTTCCTTACACAGCTAACCTCTCCAGCCGCAATGATCGATACACGTTAATATTTATTATTTAGATTATTAATTGAATTATGTCAAATGTCACCATGTAAATGGTTAATAAAGTCATTTATACATCCACAAAAGCAATCAATCTCTCTAATTTTCGTATACCCAAATTTCCCAATGTTATTCTAGTCCGCTCATGCGGATTATGAATATATCATTTGTATCAATGTAAATCAATGTCGAAAATTTAGTTTCTCTTTGATTTCTGTGCGTGTACGAGCGTAAATAAATTTATTCACGTTTTAGCTAACTGAGAAGAGTATTTAATAAAAATTACCGTGACAAGGCGGTAAAATTGTGAAAGTTTATTACGTGCGTGGGAAAAGTTCCAACCTAAAATAACGTAATGTTTATTTAGATTAGAAACAGTCAAGTCACGGTAGTTTTTACTGTTTTTGTCTGTAGCATCAATGTGTGGAAAGGAAAAAAGTTGTGACTTAAAGACTATTCGTAGTAAAATGTGGAAAGTTCGAAAAAAAGTATAACAAAAACATAAAAATCTCTAATATTTGAGCGATATATTAAATTTTTTTTAAATCGAGAAAGGATCTGTAGTCTACTTTAAGATGTTAAATTTTCGGAGGATCTAATTTTACTGTACTGTATTGAAAAAATAATTTTGTGATAATCAGTGATGATTTTATATATTTATTTATTTATTTATTACTTATTCATTTATTTATTCAAAAGATAAAAAGAAAAAAAATTTTTTTCATTCTTGATTATGATTAACCTAGAAAATCGTTGGAATGCTTTTTTTAACGTAATGTTACAATTTGTTAAAAATTAATTTTGCTCAAGAATCATCAATTATTTTCATCACAATTTTATGTGATGGTCTTTTAGTAAAATAACCCAACGATCTTTACAACGTGTTCATCAAAAAATAACCTAAAAAGCCCTGCTTCTGCTTATACAACTTAAATACGTAAAATATGTTCTAACAAAAATTATTACACGACAGCACATGTAATCAACTGTTTACCAAAAGCTAACCTAAACAAACATTACCTTATTAAACATTTTAAAAATCCGTTATTCACGCCTAACAATATAAAGAAAATATAATTTTTAGTTTAAAACTAATATACATGTATATATATATATATATATAGTGTCAAGGGATTTTTGCTCTCGGTATACAACACGCCGCCGACATCCCTCGAGTGTCCATCTCTCTTTCGACTTTCATCTCATTCATTCTCCTATGACCTCTTCAGGATCGAGGTTACCAACCCAGAAAAAAAGGGAAGACCCTTCTCTTCTTCTTCTGCATTTCTTGACCCCCATCGCCATTTCTTATTTCTTCATCATCGAGGATTAAACGATTCGATAATTTTTGGGTGAACCACGTGTCCTCCTATCATGATTAATGTATCTAATTTTTTTTTCGGGCGGAGATATATTGGTTATGAATCTGCTTATGGTTGCGTTATTTCTGATTTACGAGCTAATGATGGTAATTGGAACGTGAGTTATTACCGAAATGTCTTTGTTATACCGAGATGGAGTGTATTTTATATTAAAATGAATTTTGTGTGTTTGTGTACATACGTATGTCGACGTGAATGATCGTAATTTATCAGTTTTTCTTTTATGAAGTTTATTTGTATTTATAACGGTGTGGGTATTCGGAATTATACGGTGTACTGAACTTGCTTTTATTAATCTTGCGTTCGCTGATATGCGAGTGACCTAACTTTAATTATCTAAATTTATCTATTTCGTTAGTGGTATAATTTAACTTCACTTATTTAATTTTTACGAATTTGAGAAATGTGTTTTTAATGTCATATATGTTGTAAAACGTATTCTAACCCATATACATTTCTAAATTTTGCGATTTTGTAAAAAGTGTATTCTAACTTCACTTTTCTAAATTTCACGTGTTTTGTAATAAGTGTATTTTAACCTTTCGTTTCTAAATTTATATGGTATTATGTTAAAAATGAAATGAAAAATGAATAAAAGTTAATCTTACGTGACTAAATTTATGATAAAACATAAATAATATATTCTAAGCGTACTTTTCTAATTGTATGTTTTCTGTAACAAGTACGTTATAACATTACTTTTCTAAGTTTCATGTATTTTTTAAGAAGTGTACTAACTTCACATTATTTTAATTTTACTTATTTTGTAACAAGTGTATCCTTACCTCATTTTTGTTTAATCTCACGTATTGTATTGGAAACGTATTGTAACTTTACTTATTTAAATTACATTTCTTGTGTTAAAAGTTATTCTATTCTGTTTCTAAATTTGACACACTTGTAAATAGTGTATTCTAGCTCAATTATATGTAAATTAATAATATTTTGTCTAAAGCATATAATAAGCATACTATCTACATTTCATGTCAAGTTAAAAAAACGAAATTACATATATCTCTTCTATTTTTAAATTACACGTGTTGGTAAAAAGTATTATTCTAACTTCAGATACCCAAAAAGTTTATTCTTATCTTACTTTTCTAAATTTCATGTCTTTCGTAAAAAGTACATCCAAACCTCTATTCTCTATTTCAAATTTTCAATTTTTCTATTAATCTAACTTATCTTTTGTGACAATATATTCTAACATTACTTTTCTACATCGGACATCTTTTATGACAATATTCTAACCACTCCTCTCTATTTCTAAATTTTATATACTCTATAAAATATTACATTCCAAGCTTACTTTTTATCCTTTAAATTTATAACAAAAAATACATTGTAACTTCTCTTTTCTAACTTTCATAAATATTAAATATGATTACAATAAAAATGTTTATATTTCCTTACACAGCTAACCTCTCCAGCCGCAATGATCGATACACGTTAATATTTATTATTTAGATTATTAATTGAATTATGTCAAATGTCACCATGTAAATGGTTAATAAAGTCATACATCCACAAAAGCAATCAATCTCTCTAATTTTCGTATACCCAAATTTCCCAATGTTATTCTAGTCCGCTCATGCGGATTATGAATATATCATTTGTATCAATGTAAATCAATGTCGAAAATTTAGTTTCTCTTTGATTTCTGTGCGTGTACGAGCGTAAATAAATTTATTCACGTTTTAGCTAACTGAGAAGAGTATTTAATAAAAATTACCGTGACAAGGCGGTAAAATTGTGAAAGTTTATTACGTGCGTGGGAAAAGTTCCAACCTAAAATAACGTAATGTTTATTTAGATTAGAAACAGTCAAGTCGCGGTAGTTTTTACTGTTTTTGTCTGTAGCATCAATGTGTGGAAAGGAAAAAAGTTGTGACTTAAAGTTTATTTGTATTTATAACGGTGTGGGTATTCGGAATTATACGGTGTACTGAACTTGCTTTTATTAATCTTGCGTTCACTGATATGCGAGTGACCTAACTTTAATTATCTAAATTTATCTATTTCGTTAGTGGTATAATTTAACTTCACTTATTTAATTTTTACGAATTTGAGAAATGTGTTTTTAATGTCATATGTTGTAAAACGTATTCTAACCCATATACATTTCTAAATTTTGCGATTTTGTAAAAAGTGTATTCTAACTTCACTTTTCTAAATTTCACGTGTTTTGTAATAAGTGTATTTTAACCTTTCGTTTCTAAATTTATATGGTATGATGTTAAAATGAATGAAAAATGAATAAAAGTTAATCTTACGTGACTAAATTTATGATAAAACATAAATAATATATTCTAAGCGTACTTTTCTAATTGTATGTTTTCTGTAACAAGTACGTTATAACATTACTTTCTAAGTTTCATGTATTTTTTAAGAAGTGTACTAACTTCACATTATTTTAATTTTACTTATTTTGTAACAAGTGTATCCTTACCTCATTTTTGTTAATCTCACGTATGTATGGAAACGTATTGTAACTTTACTTATTTAAATTACATTTCTTGTGTTAAAAGTATTCTATTCTGTTTCTAAATTTGACACACTTGTAAATAGTGTATTCTAGCTCAATTATATGTAAATACTAATATTTTGCTCTAAAGCATAATAAGCATACTATCTACATTTCATGTCAAGTTAAAAAAACGAAATTACATATATCTCTTCTATTTTTAAATTACACGTGTGGTAAAAAGTATTATTCTAACTTCAGATACCCAAAAAGTTTATTCTTATCTTACTTTTCTAAATTTCATGTCTTTCGTAAAAAGTACATCCAAACCTCTATTCTCTATTTCAAATTTTCAATTTTTCTATTAATCTAACTTATCTTTTGTGACAATATATTCTAACATTACTTTCTACATCGGACATCTTTTATGACAAATATTCTAACCACTCCTCTCTATTTCTAAATTTTATATACTCTATAAAATATTACATTCCAAGCTTACTTTTTATATCCTTTAAATTTATAACAAAAAATACATTGTAACTTCTCTTTTCTAACTTTCATAAATATTAAATATGATTACAATAAAAATGTTTATATTTCCTTACCAGCTAACCTCTCCAGCCGCAATGATCGATACACGTTAATATTTATTATTTAGATTATTAATTGAATTATGTCAATGTCACCATGTAAATGGTTAATAAAGTCATACATCCACAAAAGCAATCAATCTCTCTAATTTTCGTATACCCAAATTTCCCAATGTTATTCTAGTCCGCTCATGCGGATTATGAATATATCATTTGTATCAATGTAAATCAATGTCGAAAATTTAGTTTCTCTTTGATTTCTGTGCGTGTACGAGCGTAAATAAATTTATTCACGTTTTAGCTAACTGAGAAGAGTATTTAATAAAAATTACCGTGACAAGGCGGTAAAATTGTGAAAGTTTATTACGTGCGTGGGAAAAGTTCCAACCTAAAATAACGTAATGTTTATTTAGATTAGAAACAGTCAAGTCGACGGTAGTTTTTACTGTTTTTGTCTGTAGCATCAATGTGTGGAAAGGAAAAAAGTTGTGACTTAAAGACTATTCGTAGTAAATGTGGAAAGTTCGAAAAAAGTATAACAAAAACATAAAATCTCTAATATTTGAGCGATATATTAAATTTTTTTTAAATCGAGAAAGGATCTGTAGTCTACTTTAAGATGTTAATTTTCGGAGGATCTAATTTTACTGTACTGTATTGAAAAATAATTTTGTGATAATCAGTGATGATTTTATATATTTATTTATTTATTTATTACTTATTCATTATTTATTCAAAAGATAAAAAGAAAAAAATTTTTTCATTCTTGATATGATTAACCTAGAAATCGTTGGAATGCTTTTTTTAACGTAATGTTACAATTTGTTAAAAATTAATTTTGCTCAAGAATCATCAATTATTTTCATCACAATTTTATGTGATGGTCTTTTAGTAAAATAACCCAACGATCTTTACAACGTGTTCATCAAAAAATAACCTAAAAAGCCCTGCTTCTGCTTATACAACTTATACATTAAATACGTAAAATATGTTCTAACAAAAATTATTACACGACAGCACATGTAATCAACTGTTTACCAAAAGCTAACCTAAACAAACATTACCTTATTAAACATTTTAAAAATCCGTTATTCACGCCTAACAATATAAAGAAAATATAATTTTTAGTTTAAAACTAATATACATGTATATATATATATATACCTACATTTTAAAAAAAGATGCCATAAGAGATAAAAGAAAAAAAAATTCATTGACGTTCGAACTCGAGAGGATTCGAGTGCCGATAATATCGTGGGCTAAGATGTAGCGCAATGCTGTTGTATAAATATAGAGGACGAGCCCCTCTTTTTTTCCCCTCCATATAACCGTCGGTGTCCCAGTTTCACGCGTGGCGGCGCCTCGTTCATAAAACCGGATATCAATGACCTTTTCCCTTCCCCCTTTTTCTCTCTCTTTCTCCCCTCAATGAGCGCGTGCGCGGTGACTCTGTGTATTAAGAGCTAAACCTTTTCGAATGACGGGAATCTTAAATGAAGATATTTTTCTCTTCTTACGTATGTACACGTGCGATGAATGTAATTTTAGAGAAAATTTTGAATTAGGAAGTTCAATGAATGCCGTAATTTTATCCGGTTCCGGTACCGGAAGATCGTGATCCGGACCTGATTTGAAATTCAAATTGCAAAGATATTTGTAGTACTTTTTTATTAAGTATAACTTTTGTCAAAATTAACGTTCCAACGTTTTTATGAAAGTTCCTTCAACGTTGGAGAAATGTTGCTTCAACGTGTGACAACGTCTAAGCAATGTTGAAAAGCAACGTACCAAGTCTATTTATTTAAAAGGTCAATAAATTTCCTAGAAAAGTATAAAAATACTTTTCTGAATGTAAAAATTTTTTATCTATCTTAATTGTGACGAATGGACATTCGTAGTCAGGACTTGATCACGACCGGAAAAAACATTGTTTCCTTAGTTTTTGCGTAATGAAAATTATTATTTCATTACTTCGATCATATAAGAAATGTAAAAAACACTTATATTTATTTTATTTATTAAATTTTATTTTTTAATCAAGAAGCTAACCTGCGTCCTCTAGCTTAATGTGTATTACTCAATTAAAAATTCAAATTTCGCGTCCACAAAATAGCAGACGAAAAAACAACTAATTTACTTATAACACATTAATAAAAACAAATTTACAAAAGTCAGAAGTTAGTTGCTCTCCTTTATGTAATTATCTATCATTTTACAAAATTTGATTTATTATAACAATATGTCGCCGAAAAAACCTTAAAAATTGCAATTTTCTTATATTTTTCAAGATTTTCTCGGCGACATATTGTTATAATAACTTGAAATTTTATAAAATGATAAATAATTACAAACGAATTACAACTAACTCCTGGTTTTGCGTAAATTTATTTCTATTAATTGTTATAAGTAAATTAGTTGTTTTTTCGTCTGCTATTATCCCTTTATAACGTTCATATTTGTCATACTCTAATATTATATAAAATTAAATAAAATTTGGATCTTAAGAATATTTCAATTCAAACGAACTCGAATCTGAATTATAAACTAAAAAAATTATATTTGATAAATTTTGTTTGCCTTCCATTGACCCAAGTCTAGTACCTAGATTATCACTATCCAGTCATGACTTAATTCTCTTAGTTAGTTATTCCCAGAATTATGTTACAATGTTGTTTTTTATTAATGAATAATTATTAATTATTTACTAGAGTATATGTCAACAATTACTCACTTCTATAAGCAAATTATATAATCATTATTAAAAAAAAGGTTAGGAACTATAATCCTAAGACTCGAGAAAACTTCTACAGAATTCATAAATACTAGTAAAATATGAATCTTGAAATAAATTACAATTTAAAGAAACTTATAGACTTGTCACGAAAATTCATAGAATCACATGCCTGATCCGGACCTTAAAAGCAAATGTGGCTAACCCTATTTACATTTTTCTCCATTAGATTAATATAAACTCAACAATTATACTCTTCGAAAAATGTAAGAGGAAAAAACTTTATTATTAATTTTTAAAGTTCGGAAAGACGCCCATTATATATATGGGTGCTTCTCTGTGACATCGAAGATGAAAAAAATAAATATTGCTATAACTGTGGGAATATGTTTTAGAGGTATCCAGTAGTTCTCCTGAATTTTTCAGATTTTTTCTGGGCCATTATTTTAAGTTACAGAGAGTCAAACTTGACATTTTAGCACTTTTTTGCATTATATGCCCATTTTCATGAATTTTTAGCTCCCAGGGATGCATTTTTCACTAAAAACATAAGTATGACTTTTTTTGTAGAATTTTCCGAACTTTTCATTAAAAATACTTTTAAAGACATAAATGTATGCTGTCACACTCTTGTAAGCCATTCAAACCTTAAATAGTGAAAATCAGCAATTCTGCTCCGGACTCTGGTAACCTTATACTGTCTAAAAGATGTCTTTTTATAGTCAGAAACTGCCTAAAAATTTCCAGAGTGGGTCTAAATCATTAAGATCACTTACGGTCAAAATATCCGGGAAAAGTGCCCGAAATATTAATAGAAATGTATTTGTTGCCTTATAACGATGAATCTATTAGCATGATCATTGCAAAAAAATTTGTGCACTTACCTTGGAGTGGTAGAAAAGTATCTTCACTTGTTTCAGTATCCATCTAATCCCCTGTAAGCTGCTAAAATACAAATATTATTATACAAATGTAAAAAATTAATTTTTAAACATTTATAATGCTGAATTTTTAGTTTTACATCCCTTACAAGAATTATAATACTAATCTGAAGGATTACTATAAATATATAAACATCATTATTACAATAACTGAATATACGTATTTAATACAAAAGATATATATATAAATCGGATATATAATTATAATGAATAATATGATAACGTGACAGTGACAAGTTTGTGAAATCTAAACAATGTATTGCTGAATAATAATAATAATGTTGATACTTTTATAGTAATCCTTCAGAATAGTATTATAATTCTTGTAAGGGATGTAAAACTAAAAATCCAGCATTATAAATGTTTAAAAATTAATTTTTACATTTGTATAATATTTGTATTTTTAGCAGCTTACAGGGGATTAGATGGATACTGAAACAAGTAAAGATACTTTTCTACCACTCCAAGGTAAGTGCACAAATTTTTTTGCAATGATCATGCTAATAGATTCATCGTTATAAGGCAACAAATATACATTTCTATTAATATTTCGGGCACTTTTCCCGGATATTTTGACCATAAGTGATCTTAATGATTTAGACCCACTCTGGAAATTTTTAGGCAGTTTCTGACTAAAAAAGACATCTTTTAGACAGTATTAGGTTACCAGAGTCCGGAGCAGAATTGCTGATTTTCACTATTTAAGGTTTAAATGGCTTACAAGAGTGTGACAGCATACAATGATGTCTTTAAAAGTATTTTTAATGAAAAGTTCGGAAAATTTTACAAAAAAAGTCATACTTATGTTTTTAGTGAAAAATGCATCCCCTGGGAGCTAAAAATTCATGAAAATGGGCATATAATGCAAAAAGTGCTAAAATGTCAACTTTGACTCTCTGTAACTTAAAATAATGGCCCAGAAAAAATCTGAAAAAATTCAGGAGAACTACTGGATACCTCTAAAACATATTCCCACAGTTATAGCAAATTTATTTTTTCATCTTCGAAGTCACAGAGAACCACTCATATAATATTATATATATAACATTCCACCGAGTACAATTTTACTAAAATCGAGGAGGAGAAACTTGTGCCAAGGAGCATCAAATACGCACAGTAGATTTTAAGAGATTTTCCTCGTGCGTATGAAATTCTTTTTTCGCAAACGCATGCAGTCGAATGAACTTGGATATATTCGTAAAACGGTATGTGATTTAACAGTTTTAAAGAAGTTGTGCGTGGAATTTCAGTACAGTTTTATACGCGTACACGAGTATTATACATACACTTATACAGAGCGTTTATTTTTAAATTTTATAATTTCTACGTTATCGACTTATTAGGAAGGGTTTATTTGATTGCAATTATAGATCGAAATTCTGGATTTTTTTAGAAGAAATATTTATTGGTTTTCGGAAAGTGTTTCTTACCAATATTTACGATAATTTTTATACAATTTAAAGTTATGTTCAACGATGTGATTATCTTTTAAGAGTTTTGGTAAAGAATTAAAAGAATTAAAAATTAATTAATTGGATAAATTTTAGGAACCAATAATTTAATTAATTAATGTCAATCTCATGACTTAATTCTCTTAGTTAGTTATTCCCAGAATTATGTTACAATGTTGTTTTTTTATTAATGAATAATTATTAATTATTTACTAGAGTATATGTCAACAATTACTCACTTCTATAAGCAAATTATATATCATTATTAAAAAAAAGGTTAGGAACTATAATCCTAAGACTCGAGAAAACTTCTACAAGAATTCATAAATACTAGTAAATATGAATCTTGAAAAAATTACAATTTAAAAGAACTTATAGACTTGTCACGAAAATTCATAGAATCACATGCCTGATCCGGACCTTAAAAGCAAATGTGGCTAACCCTATTTACATTTTTCTCCATTAGATTAATATAAACTCAACAATTATACTCTTCGAAAAATGTAAGAGGAAAAAACTTTATTATTAATTTTTAAAGTTCGGTAAGACGCCCATTATATATATATATTATTATATATAACATTCCACCGAGTACAATTTTACTAAAATCGAGGAAGAGAAACTTGTGCCAAGGATCATCAAATACGCACAGTAGATTTTAAGAGATTTTCCTCGTGTGTATGAAATTCTTTTTTCGCAAACGCATGCAGTCGAATGAACTTGGATATATTCGTAAAACGGTATGTGATTTAACAGTTTTAAAGAAGTTGTGCGTGGAATTTCAGTACAGTTTTATACGCGTACACGAGTATTATACATACACTTATACAGAGCCTTTTTTTTTAAATTTTATAATTTCTACTTTATCGACTTATTAGGAAGGGTTTATTTGATTGCAATTATAGATCGAAATTCTGGATTTTTTTAGAAGAAATATTTATTGGTTTTGGAAAGTGTTTCTTACCAATATTTACGATAATTTTTATACAATTTAAAGTTATGTTCAACGATGTGATTATCTTTTAAGAGTTTTGGTAAAGAATTAAAAGAATTAAAAATTAATTAATTGGATAAATTTTAGGAACCAATAATTATAATTAATTAATGTCAATCTCATTAATTAATTAATTGAATTAATTGGTTTTCTAGATGATTTTTACTGTTTGTTTATTAATAATCGACCCCAGTGCTTAATTTTAGGAATAATTAGTTAATTGGTCATTTTTAATTTGTATGAAAGACGTTTTTTCTTTTGTGTAATAATAATACACTTGGAATTAATTATAGGAATTCTTTAAATTATGCCAATTTTCCAATTAATTAATTGGAATAATTGGTCAAGTGGTAATGACTAATTAGTATTCTATACATATTTTTAGTCTTAATCGATTAATAATCTATTTGTGTGCTAAATTTTAGGAATTCCTAATCCTTCATTAATTATGTCATTATTCCTATTAATCCAATTATTTAGAAATGGTCACATAGAATTCCAATTGATTAATTGGGAATATAGGCAATCTTTTATTATCATTAATTAAATATTTCCACTTAATCAATTGGTATTAATCAATTAAAATTCTACGTGACCATCTCTTTACTTTTATTATTAACCAATTCGTATGCTAAATTTTATCTAAAATTTTTTACGAATTAATATCAATTAAAATGGATTATTTACCATATAGCAGTTGAAATTTCCAATGATTCATTACCCGTCGCTTACTATTCGAATCCCTAAGTTAAAAAAGAAAAACGAAATTGAGTATGCGTGCCCCTCGAGCCATCCAAATTAAATTCTACACATACGACGATTTTCTTTTACGCGCGCGCATATTTGCACTCGTTAAACTTCACAAAAGTTATATAGCCCATTAAAGTTCTCTTTTATGACCCCATTCTTCAAAGGTACGTGTCACGGCAAGATAGAATTTGTACTTTTTTTTTTATTAAAAAAATGTTTTTTTTTTATTTCGCGTTAATCCAGTTTACCGAGCTCGAACGATATTTTTTCGACGAAAGTATAAATATAAATATATATATATATATACGTTTGTTCGGCGATCGATTTTTTCGGCGTCGTTGACGGATTAGCATCGTCTTCTCGATGTGTACGGTTAAGTGAATAAATCCCACGTGATTTTACACGTGGTTGTTTAGAACGTGTGCGCCTCATGAATTTTTAGCTCCCAGGGATGCATTTTTCACTAAAAACATAAGTATGACTTTTTTTGTAGAATTTTCCGAACTTTTCATTAAAAATACTTTTAAAGACATAAATGTATGCTGTCACACTCTTGTAAGCCATTCAAACCTTAAATAGTGAAAATCAGCAATTCTGCTCCGGACTCTGGTAACCTTATACTGTCTAAAAGATGTCTTTTTATAGTCAGAAACTGCCTAAAAATTTCCAGAGTGGGTCTAAATCATTAAGATCACTTACGGTCAAAATATCCGGGAAAAGTGCCCGAAATATTAATAGAAATGTATATTTGTTGCCTTATAACGATGAATCTATTAGCATGATCATTGCAAAAAATTTGTGCACTTACCTTGGAGTGGTAGAAAAGTATCTTCACTTGTTTCAGTATCCATCTAATCCCCTGTAAGCTGCTAAAAATACAAATATTATTATACAAATGTAAAAATTAATTTTTAAACATTTATAATGCTGAATTTTTAGTTTTACATCCCTTACAAGAATTATAATACTAATCTGAAGGATTACTATAAATATATAAACATCATTATTACAATAACTGAATATACGTATTTAATACAAAAGATATATATATAAATCGGATATATAATTATAATGAATAATATGATAACGTGACAGTGACAAGTTTGTGAAATCTAAACAATGTATTGCTGAATAATAATAATAATAATGTTGATACTTTTATAGTAATCCTTCAGAATAGTATTATAATTCTTGTAAGGGATGTAAAACTAAAAATCCAGCATTATAAATGTTTAAAAATTAATTTTTACATTTGTATAATAATATTTGTATTTTTAGCAGCTTACAGGGGATTAGATGGATACTGAAACAAGTAAAGATACTTTTCTACCACTCCAAGGTAAGTGCACAAATTTTTTTGCAATGATCATGCTAATAGATTCATCGTTATAAGGCAACAAATATACATTTCTATTAATATTTCGGGCACTTTTCCCGGATATTTTGACCATAAGTGATCTTAATGATTTAGACCCACTCTGGAAATTTTTAGGCAGTTTCTGACTATAAAAAGACATCTTTTAGACAGTATTAGGTTACCAGAGTCCGGAGCAGAATTGCTGATTTTCACTATTTAAGGTTTAAATGGCTTACAAGAGTGTGACAGCATACAATGATGTCTTTAAAAGTATTTTTAATGAAAAGTTCGGAAAATTTTACAAAAAAAGTCATACTTATGTTTTTAGTGAAAAATGCATCCCCTGGGAGCTAAAAATTCATGAAAATGGGCATATAATGCAAAAAGTGCTAAAATGTCAACTTTGACTCTCTGTAACTTAAAATAATGGCCCAGAAAAAATCTGAAAAAATTCAGGAGAACTACTGGATACCTCTAAAACATATTCCCACAGTTATAGCAATATTTATTTTTTTCATCTTCGAAGTCACAGAGAACCACTCATATATATATATATATAACATTCCACCGAGTACAATTTTACTAAAATCGAGGAGGAGAAACTTGTGCCAAGGAGCATCAAATACGCACAGTAGATTTTAAGAGATTTTCCTCGTGCGTATGAAATTCTTTTTTCGCAAACGCATGCAGTCGAATGAACTTGGATATATTCGTAAAACGGTATGTGATTTAACAGTTTTAAAGAAGTTGTGCGTGGAATTTCAGTACAGTTTTATACGCGTACACGAGTATTATACATACACTTATACAGAGCGTTTATTTTTAAATTTTATAATTTCTACGTTATCGACTTATTAGGAAGGGTTTATTTGATTGCAATTATAGATCGAAATTCTGGATTTTTTTAGAAGAAATATTTATTGGTTTTCGGAAAGTGTTTCTTACCAATATTTACGATAATTTTTATACAATTTAAAGTTATGTTCAACGATGTGATTATCTTTTAAGAGTTTTGGTAAAGAATTAAAAGAATTAAAAATTAATTAATTGGATAAATTTTAGGAACCAATAATTATTAATTAATTAATGTCAATCTCATTAATTAATTAATTGAATTAATTGGTTTTCTAGATGATTTTTACTGTTTGTTTACTAATAATCGACCCCAGTGCTTAATTTTAGGAATAATTAGTTAATTGGTCATTTTTAATTTGTACGAAAGACGTTTTTTCTTTTGTGTAATAATAATACACTTGGAATTAATTATAGGAATTCTTTAAATTATGCCAATTTTCCAATTAATTAATTGGAATAATTGGTCAAGTGGTAATGACTAATTAGTATTCTATACATATTTTTAGTTTTACATCCCTTACAAGAATTATAATACTAATCTGAAGGATTACTATAAATATATAAACATCATTATTACAATAACTGAATATACGTATTTAATACAAAAGATATATATATAATCGGATATATAATTATAATGAATAATATGATAACGTGACAGTGACAAGTTTGTGAAATCTAAACAATGTATTGCTGAATAATAATAATAATAATGTTGATACTTTTATAGTAATCCTTCAGAATAGTATTATAATTCTTGTAAGGATGTAAAACTAAAATCCAGCATTATAAATGTTTAAAAATTAATTTTTACATTTGTATAATAATATTTGTATTTTTAGCAGCTTACAGGGGATTAGATGGATACTGAAACAAGTAAAGATACTTTTCTACCACTCCAAGGTAAGTGCACAAATTTTTTTGCAATGATCATGCTAATAGATTCATCGTTATAAGGCAACAAATATACATTTCTATTAATATTTCGGGCACTTTTCCCGGATATTTTGACCATAAGTGATCTTAATGATTTAGACCCACTCTGGAAATTTTTAGGCAGTTTCTGACTATAAAAAGACATCTTTTAGACAGTATTAGGTTACCAGAGTCCGGAGCAGAATTGCTGATTTTCACTATTTAAGGTTTAAATGGCTTACAAGAGTGTGACAGCATACAATGATGTCTTTAAAAGTATTTTTAATGAAAAGTTCGGAAAATTTTACAAAAAAAGTCATACTTATGTTTTTAGTGAAAAATGCATCCCCTGGGAGCTAAAAATTCATGAAAATGGGCATATAATGCAAAAAAGTGCTAAAATGTCAACTTTGACTCTCTGTAACTTAAAATAATGGCCCAGAAAAAATCTGAAAAAATTCAGGAGAACTACTGGATACCTCTAAAACATATTCCCACAGTTATAGCAATATTTATTTTTTTCATCTTCGAAGTCACAGAGAACCACTCATATATATATATATATATATAACATTCCACCGAGTACAATTTTACTAAAATCGAGGAGGAGAAACTTGTGCCAAGGAGCATCAAATACGCACAGTAGATTTTAAGAGATTTTCCTCGTGCGTATGAAATTCTTTTTTCGCAAACGCATGCAGTCGAATGAACTTGGATATATTCGTAAAACGGTATGTGATTTAACAGTTTTAAAGAAGTTGTGCGTGGAATTTCAGTACAGTTTTATACGCGTACACGAGTATTATACATACACTTATACAGAGCGTTTATTTTTAAATTTTATAATTTCTACGTTATCGACTTATTAGGAAGGGTTTATTTGATTGCAATTATAGATCGAAATTCTGGATTTTTTTAGAAGAAATATTTATTGGTTTTCGGAAAGTGTTTCTTACCAATATTTACGATAATTTTTATACAATTTAAAGTTATGTTCAACGATGTGATTATCTTTTAAGAGTTTTGGTAAAGAATTAAAAGAATTAAAAATTAATTAATTGGATAAATTTTAGGAACCAATAATTATTAATTAATTAATGTCAATCTCATTAATTAATTAATTGAATTAATTGGTTTTCTAGATGATTTTTACTGTTTGTTTACTAATAATCGACCCCAGTGCTTAATTTTAGGAATAATTAGTTAATTGGTCATTTTTAATTTGTACGAAAGACGTTTTTTCTTTTGTGTAATAATAATACACTTGGAATTAATTATAGGAATTCTTTAAATTATGCCAATTTTCCAATTAATTAATTGGAATAATTGGTCAAGTGGTAATGACTAATTAGTATTCTATACATATTTTTAGTCTTAATCGATTAATAATCTATTTGTGTGCTAAATTTTAGGAATTCCTAATCCTTCATTAATTATGTCATTTATTCCTATTAATCCAATTATTTAGAAATGGTCACATAGAATTCCAATTGATTAATTGGGAATATAGGCAATCTTTTATTATCATTAATTAAATATTTCCACTTAATCAATTGGTATTAATCAATTAAAATTCTACGTGACCATCTCTTTAGTTTTATTATTAACCAATTCGTATGCTAAATTTTATCTAAAATTTTTTACGAATTAATATCAATTAAAATGGATTATTTACCATATAGCAGTTGAAATTTCCAATGATTCATTACCCGTCGCTTACTATTCGAATCCCTAAGTTAAAAAAGAAAAACGAAATTGAGTATGCGTGCCCCTCGAGCCATCCAAATTAAATTCTACACATACGACGATTTTCTTTTACGCGCGCGCATATTTGCACTCGTTAAACTTCACAAAAGTTATATAGCCCATTAAAGTTCTCTTTTATGACCCCATTCTTCAAAGGTACGTGTCACGGCAAGATAGAATTTGTACTTTTTTTTTTATTAAAAAAAATGTTTTTTTTTTATTTCGCGTTAATCCAGTTTACCGAGCTCGAACGATATTTTTTCGACGAAAGTATAAATATAAATATATATACGTTTGTTCGGCGATCGATTTTTTCGGCGTCGTTGACGGATTAGCATCGTCTTCTCGATGTGTACGGTTAAGTGAATAAATCCCACGTGATTTTACACGTGGTTGTTTAGAACGTGTGCGCCTCATAAATTTCCTCCCAGGTTCAAACTATCAATCCGACCTTTTTTTTCGCGAAATAACTTTATTCGATATTTCGTTTGGAGAGAGTAAAACGTAGACGTAACCTTAAAATATTGAAAGTGATAATTTTGTGTATAACGTTTTGAATATATTGAAATAATTTTTTGACTTATTCATTTTAGAAAGAATTAAATTGAAAGAAATCGATGATGACATAACCTCAAAATATTAAATATTATATTTTAAAAAATATATTTTTCACAAATTATTGAACGCAATATATTGATATTAATCTAATTTTAATGTGTTTATTTTAATGTTATAATATGCTACATTCACCGGTAATACAAAACCGACTAATTTCTTACTTATTAAATCATTTTCTATACTTCAATTTCTACTATGTATATTATTTATAGATGTCCCTAGTAAACTTTAACCATTTTGAGGGTAGATCCAACCTATTTTTCGTAATTTACGCGCAAATAACCACTTTTTCTATAAAAAGAAATTTCATAAATATTTTTATTTTTGCTGCAGTACACTGCGTCACGAACGTCGATTCAGGAAATTTACAATTTCATCTAGTGAAACACTGTTGCAACGTTATTACGGTCAAGGATACATTTTATCTCGGCGTGGGAAAACCTATACAAGTTGCCGTTGTATCATTTTGAGGACAAGAGAAAAAAATAAGAATCGAAGGTTAATCAAAGAGAAACATAGTAAACTCTGGTTCATGTGCATAAACTCACACACATATATATGTATGGGTATTGTCGTACATCGAATCAACTAGACTAAAACGTGTATATCCGAGTGAAACGTAATAGCGTCGCGTCAGGGATCATTTGACACGAAAGTCCATTAGGAAAAATTGAAACGGAGAAGGAGGTAAGAACAGTATATCCTTTTTTTCTAAAGGTGCATTTTTATAAAAAATATTTTAAGTACGTTAAATTATGTTGAAATGTTGAAACTTACGTTATTTCGATGCAACATAATGTAATCGAGTGATAAGCGATTGTAACTTACCTGTAACATAATAGAAAAGTATGTGTTATTAGTATAGAAATCTTAAACGTAACATTTAGTTTATATTATTTTGCATTAATAATGAAGGTTATTTTACGTTTTTCACGTAATATTGTAGCAACGTTGCAATTACGTTACATAAATATTACTATTGTTTATTTGTTCAAACAAATATGTTTTTTCAAGTATACCAATGTTGTAAAAATATTATGGCAACGTTTTAACGTTATTATAATAGTCATCGAAACGTTCCTGAATTTTTCAATACGTTCTTTTAGTACTTTTTAACATTATTGTATAACATATAAGAATAACATTGCCATATTTAATATCATATACTTTATGTATCAACTATTGTCTGTTTATTACTATTGTTTATTTATTTATGTAAAATTGTTGCTTCACTAACATACAACGTTGTGAAAACATTGTGGCAACGTTTTAACATTGACATTGCAGTCGTTGAAACATATGTAAAACTTTGAATACGACCTAAAGAAACGTTTAAAGTCATTCGTAAAATATCGAATGATTGTGTATTCAAACTTTATGTAACGTTTAAATCTTTCAATGGGTTCTAAAAAAGCAAAATCCAAGAGTAAGATAACGTTGCACATGGTGAATACATATAAGAGTACTAAAAATCCTAAAAAGTTAAGTATAATATACACGGTTAATTGCAATTATTAAATTTAAATATTAATATACATTTGTGACACGATGCTAAAACGTTGCAAAATTGTAATGATGTCTACAGGATTGTACAATAGCTGATAAAATAGTCATCCATATACTATGAACGACTCTTTTACGTTTGTTAAACGTTGCATTTACTTCTCAACATTACAAAAATATAAGACGTACCCTATACAGTATATCATGATTACTAAAGTTTAAAATCAAGTTAATAAATCTGGAACACAAAAAACTAACCTTAAAAGTCATAATATTTATCTAGTAATCACTACAATTCTTATCGTTTTTTCATGGTCTGACCGAGTTACCGACGGAATATTTTTTAAAATTCTCTCCGTATACCACATCGTAACACACACACACACGCGCACACACACACACACATATATATATATATGTATAGAGGGTTCTCTGTCTAATCGATCAACCAAAAAATTTTTTTTCTAAACTTTCCTAAGCTGTAACTTAGTAGAGGTTATTTTTGATAGCACGACAGTGAACCACTCACAGGTATAAATTTCAAATACTCGCTCGCCAAAATCTAAAATCCCAGTTCTTCATAAGAAGCATGTACATAAACCACGGTATACAAGTACGAGGTGTACTTCCACCAATTTTTCTTACACATGTAACCTCAAAATAAAAAAGAAACACTGTATATTCGTCACCTAGAAACCCGTACCTCGGTTTACCGCAACGAATGTGGCCTAAAGCGATTTATGCGCCCGGTTAAAGCTTATACGAAAGATATATACGTTACAAACACACACATACGCGCATACTCTTCGAATTTACCTTTCCAACGTTGGTGAGTTGAAAGAGGTGGAGTGAAATTCCAAGCGGCCCACGAAAGTGCTTTAATGCTTCTATTATACGGTGAAGCACCCGGGCATCCGAAACTTTGAGGTTAGGAGCTCGGACGCGTTAACGCATTCGCATATTGTATCAACTGTGTTTGTCAACTTACTTATTTCTTTCGATGTGTAACGTTTTATTCTTGGTTAACGTTTGGGTGAACGGTTATGTTTACTTTTTTTCTGAGAGGTGAAATTACGATGACGATGTGTGGAAATTGTAATGAGAATTTTGAGGTTATTTTTGGTCAAACAACTGATATACAAGTTTCGTTTAGTCGTTAATATTTTAAGTAATGTTAATTAAGTTACCGTGATTGCAAGTGAAAATGTAACAATTTTTGGTGAATTTATAGGTTTTTGTTGAACAGCTGTAGGATTACGTCCAGTTTGATCATCAATGTTTTGGTTGATAAAATCATTCAATTGTAAATATTCTCGTGACAACGTGTAAAAATATAACCTATTCATATACATTTTCAGGTTAATTTTTGGAGAACGCCTGGTACAAGTTTTAGGTGAAATCACCATCATTACTGGAAATGAAGATAGAAACTATTAAAATCAGTAATTGATTGAAATTACCGTGATAACATTCAAAAATTGTAATGTCACAAATTTTAAGGTTAACCATCATTGAAAGTCTGACACAAGATTGCACACGAAATCATAAGAAGTTGATGAAATCATTACTTACTCTTTAGTGCATTAATTTTCTAAAAATTAACATGACAACACTCAAAAAACTGTAATGTCACGAAATTTGAGGTTAACTATTATTGAACGTCCGATGCAAGACTGCACACGAAATCAATACAAAAATCATAAGAAGTTGATGAAATCATTACTCATTCTTTAGTGTATCAATTTTCTAAAAATTATTATTCTGTAACTTACTTCCCATTTACTAACTAAATAAAAAAAAATTTACCATGACACCGAATACAAATTTTCCAAATATTTATAAATTTTAAAGTTACCTATCACTGTAAATTTTGATTAATAAAATAAGTGAAATATCGAATTTTTAGGTTAACTCACAATTAAATAATATAGGGTAAATACGGCTGTATAACAGATTAAAACAATGATTACCATAACCTCGTTATCAATGACGATAAAACCAACTTTTACTAATACGACTTGGGCAAAGAAATTCAATTTCCGCGAATTAACCCGTACAGTCGGGCTGTAAAGTTGAGTAATCTTGGTGAATTAACAAAGCCCTTTGAGAAATGCACGCATAAAGTATACACCCTCCCTCGACTCCGGCAATAGAAAAGACCAACGAGATTTTGCGAAAATTATTGCGAAATTGCAGTAAAATAATTATTACGTCATTCTCATGACTTAGGTGGTTTTCACGCTTATCTGCGTATACCAACATATATTTTTCCGTATTGCGATGTATTAATTTAATATAAGACGATGTGTAATGTGTTAGATTTACACCGAAAGAATTTTCACTATAAATATTACCGTGATGGTCGATGAAAAACTATTTTTGTAACGATTTAGGTAAGCACTTTTACAGAAATGATGATACGAGGTGAGACGATACTATACTGCGTGATGTGAAATCTTTGTATTAAATCAAGTGTGAAATCTTAAGAGATGTTACAACAATATGTTTAATTTTTCTTGAAAAATTTTTATACAAGATGAAATTCTATTCTATACATGACGTTTAATATTACCAAAATTATTTGAATTCATTGAAATCATAATTAATTTCATTCAAATCTCTTCTATTTTTGTCCAATTTTCCAGTATTGATTTTCTCATAAAATGCATGTAATATTAATGTAATCACAATATATGTGTATATTTTTTTTTCCTTAAGACAATAATAATGGCTTGCAATAATAATCTGCTTTAAATCGTCATGAAACACAGTCTAACTTTTAAATTCATAAACTTCTAATCAGCGAACAAGGCAAGAAATCATTTAAAAGTTGAAAGTCGTTTAAGCTCCTAAATTCACCATATTTATTAAAAAATAATTCTAACTTCAACAAAATTAGTTTTATTACAAAATACCTAATATTATTATAAAAAATAATCATAGGTTCTACGGTAATAAATTTTAATAAACCTGCGTTCTCCATTCGTATACATTCATACATAACGAATCTCCCTAATGCACATAAAAAAAAGAGAGAACTCGATCCACACCGTCGGATCCATGGAAAAAGAAAAAGAAAAAAAAATTATTTCCATAGCCTTCAAAAAAACCAAGTACAGCTCGGTATAAGAGGACACACACACCCACATACACATACATATAAAGCGACTCTTAGAGTAAGACGTTTTACGACATCATCGTCGTCGTAGCGTAAAAGATCCGTATATTAGCGCATCGTATACGCGAGAGACGTGTGTCTATCCATCATAACCTAAAAAAAATCTCTCTTTTGGTTTTCCTCCCCCAACCATCACGTTAGGGAAACTGAAACAACCCACCTTAAGGTTCCCTTTCTTATTTTTTTTTATTATGAGAAAGGATGAAGAAGAAGAGACACAAAATTTGAATAGCAAACGCGTCGGCCAAGTGTGTAAAACGCGGGCGGAACGAGCGCGTAAAACCTCGCGTGATTTATCCCTCGCAGCAGCAGCGGCACGCAGGCTAAACGACGTGTGAACGGAGTCGTTCGAATTATGTGCGACACTTGGGAAAGACCCGAGGTTACTCTCGTGTTACCTTCAGTCTCTCTTTTATGTGTCTCTGTCTCTGTCTCTATGTGTGTGTGTGTGTGTGTGTGTGTGTGTGTATAGAGGTCGTTTAATCCGTTTAATTCGATTGTGCAATTTTAGATTTTCCGAGAGAGGATGTATAATTCGGTTGATGATTCGGTTTAATTGCTTTTCTGAAGGAAGGTAGAGGCTTGTTGTTTTGAGTATTTCAAGGCGACGTGTAGTGCAAAAAATATGATTTTTTTCCGGGGGCGGGAGGGGTTGTTGATTGTTAGAGGTTATTTGAGAATGGGTGGATATATGAAGAGGATATTTAGAAAATGTGTGTAAAATTAATTTTTACGTAGGGAGCGTTGGACAGGATTGTTTTACGTTTGGACTTCAGTGTGTAAAAAAGAAGGTTGTGTACAGTATGTTGAGATTAGAAGTTTTGGTCGATAGAGTCATGTAATTGTAATCTTACTTCCGCTACTTTTAATTTAAAAAAATCACATTTTATGTACATTTGATTAAAAGGTGTAAAATTATATTTTACGCATAGTACTTTTAAATGAGTAGTTTTTGGTTATAAAAGTAACTATCATAGATACTTTTTAGAAAGAAGAAGATAAAACAATTTTACACTTAAAAGGAATTAAACAATAAAAAAAAGGGGAAAAAATTTGATGAAACAACAATCCACTTGGTACATATATCTATATCTATATCTATATATATATATATATATATACATATACAGTCAGGGATAGCCATATACCCTGACTGTACTTTTGTATTATAATTACAAAATACAGCCGAACTTCTATATATAGCCTAGAGGTTGTTACTTCACTTTCGGGTGGATATTTTACATAGACACGTTTTTCATGCGACACCTAGTGATACTTTCTCGAACTAAACATTACGTGGATCGTCGGTGCGAATAGCCACGGCGTTCAATAATGCCTATATTTACAATAACGTGTATAATAATATTATTATTATAATGTATAGTCGAACCTTTTAATATATATATATTTAGTGAGAGAGAGGAGGAGGGGGGGGAGACAAGGTGGGTGAAATAGGTGGGTTTAAGGAGAGGAAGCATCAAGTAGCTGCCAAACATTCACGTCCTCTCGGTATTGTAGTCGTCGTAGCGTAAAAGATCCGTATATTAAGGCGCATCGTATACGCGAGAGACGTGTGGTCTATCTCCATCAGTAACCTAAAAAAAATCTCTCTTTTGGTTTTCCTCCCCCAACCATCACGTTAGGGAAACTGAAACAACCCACCTTAAGGTCCCTTCCTTATTTTTTTTTTATTATGAGAAAGGATGAAGAAGAAGAGACACAAAATTTGAATAGCAAACGCGTCGGCCAAGTGTGTAAAACGCGGGCGGAACGAGCGCGTAAAACCTCGCGTGATTTATCCCTCGCAGCAGCAGCGGCACGCAGGCTAAACGACGTGTGAACGGAGTCGTTCGAATTATGTGCGACACTTGGGAAAGACCCGAGGTTACTCTCGTGTTACCTTCAGTCTCTCTTTTATGTGTCTCTGTCTCTGTCTCTATGTGTGTGTGTGTGTGTGTGTGTGTATATAGAGGTCGTTTAATCCGTTTAATTCGATTGTGCAATTTTAGATTTTCCGAGCGAGGATGTATAATTCGGTTGATGATTCGGTTTAATTGCTTTTCTGAAGGAAGGTGGAGGCTTGTTGTTTTGAGTATTTCAAGGCGACGTGTAGTGCAAAAAATATGATTTTTTTCCGAGGGGGGGGGGGGGGTAGTTGATCGTTAGAGGTTATTTGAGAATGGGTGGATACATGGAGAGGATATTTAGAAAATGTGTGTAAAATTAATTTTTACGTAGGGAGCGTTGGACAGGATTGTTTTACGTTTGGACTTCAGTGTGTAGAAAAGAAGGTTGTGTACAGTATGTTGAGATTAGAAGCTTTGGTCGATAGAGTCATGTAATTGTAATTTTACTTCCGCTACTTTTAATTTAAAAAAAACATTTTATGTACATTTGATTAAAATGTGTAAAATTATATTTTACGCATAGTACTTTTAAATGAGTAGTTTTTGAAAATATGGTTATAAAAGTAACTATCATAGATACTTTTTAAAAAAGAAGAGAAGATAAAAAACAATTTTACACTTTAACGAATAAAAGTGCGAAAACTATTATTTTACGAATAGTAAAACTTTAAGGTTTTCTCAGTATAATGATAAACACTAATACCTTAAATTAGAAAATCCCACTTTACGGGTTGAAAAAGTGTGATACACTTTACGTAATAAAGTAAATTCGTATAGTACTATTTTACGCACACTATATAAAAACATCAGTAGTATGAGAGTCATTTTTTATACAAATTAAAAAAAAGTGTTTGTATATACATCATAGAAAAGGTGCATAATACTATATATTGTGTATTATATAACCTATTTTTGAAGGACTGTGCTTAAATAAACACTTTATTCCTTACGTGTACTGTGAAGTTACTTTTCACGCAAATGTAACATTATACACTTACAATATGTTTGAGTAATTAAATTCTAGTTTATGCATCAGGATACATAATAATAAAACATTCTTAAATAATATTGGTAAAATTCGAAAATCAGTAATTTTTTAAGTGTATGCATGTATAAAACAATATTATTTTGACTAACATAAAAAAAATATTTTTTGATATAGAATTATAAATGCCATTTTTACAAAAATGTACAATGCGTGTATACGCATTTTACACACTTTGTATCAAAAATTAGATTGTCCGTTAAAATACGTTTGAAATTTTATTTTAATAACTATACGACGAAAATTACTATTTTGACATACTCTTACGCGTAAAGTAGAGTGTTACGTAATTTTTTTCAAGGCTGTACAAAATTGCTCTTTTTTTTGCAAAACATGCATAAAAAGACAACTATACTACCCTACAGTACGAAAACTATTATTTTAGCACTCCATCCGCAAAAACCAAATAATTAAAGGAATTAAACAATAAAAAAAGGGGAAAAAATTTGATGAAACAACAATCCACTTGTGTACATATATCTATATCTATATTTATATATACATATACATATACAGTTAGGGATAGCCATATATCCTGACTGTACTTTTGTATTATAATTACAAAATACAGCCGAACTTCTACATATAGCCTAGAGGTTGTTACTTCACTTTCGGGTGGATATTTTACATAGACACGTTTTTCATGCGAGACCTAGTGATACTTTCTCGAACTAAACATTACGTGGATCGTTGGTGCGAATAGCCACGGCGTTCAATAATACCTATATTTACAATAACGTGTATAAATAATAATTATTATTATAATGTATAGTCGAACCTTTTAATATATATATATATTTAGTGAGAGAGAGGAGGAGGGGGGAGGAGGAGGTGGGAGGAGACAGGGTGGGTGAAATAGGTGGGTTTAAGGAGAGGAAGCATCAAGTAGCTGCCAAACATTCACGTCCTCTCGGTATTGTAGTTAGGTTGACGTTTATACTCGGTGCGTTATTCCTCTACGCCGCAGGTAAGACAACAAGACCCGTCGTGACCGACCGCACGAGACATATCCATAATTCACGACAGCCTCTCGCGATCTCCTGCACGTACTCTCCCCCCATAATCTAATTACATCAATACACCCACACGGACACGCACATACAACACATACATATACATATATAAATATATATTCGTATGTAAGTTTTATTATTATAGAAGAGGTATAAAAATGCTCTTTACGCACAGAGTGTGGGGCTTGGTCGACGTAACCCATACGCATATGCATATTCGTATGTGTGTGAGTGAGTGTGTGAGTGTGTCTTTTTAAAGTGTAATGTGTCCGAGCTTATATCGTGGAATATGCGATTGTTTGATTGAAGTGTAATGTGCATGCATGTCTAAGTGTGATTATGTGCTCGTTTAATATTTTTGGTTAAAAAAAGTGGTTAAAGGAAAAACGTGTGTAATGCCTCAAAAATGGTTGGACTTAACCTCCAAATAATGAATTTGTATAAATCATAATGATGACTGAAGAATTACAAAATTGTTTGAGAAGTAGTAAATGGACACTTTTTGATTAACAATGAAATAGTTTCTGTTTCACTGTAGTTGACGTTGCATTTTATGGTATCGACATAACCTTGAAATAGAGCATTCTACAAAACATTCAAAGTATTTATTTATTATTATATATTTATTATTATTAAAACGAGCATTAACATACTTAATTTTTATTATATTCAACGGTTTTATCTACTATTCCAAAAAAAAGAATCACAAATTTTATTGTACCTGTATTGTAAAATTACAGGCACTACACCTTCATAACTTTCAATGTCAATTTTTGACCCTCCCTACATTACCTACAAAGCATTAATAACAGATAATTTAAAGTAAAGAAAATAAAACAGTACGTACATAAAAAATAAATGAATATCCCATTGTTCATAAATAATCCAGAACTGTGTTGAATTAATTCCATTTTCCAGAAACATTACTAAAGCTTACGCGTGTCATGTTTGAGGTTAGGTTTTAAGACTTAGAGTTACCAAATTTGAGGTTATATTCTACTTATGCTCTCTTTAACTCAACGATCATAAATAATGAAAATAAAAAACTAATTATACTCATCGTTACATATTACAAGATTTAAATCATTCATCGCTCCGTCGGTAATGTAGAAAAAAAATGTAAAAGAGGCAGATAAACCGCACAGGTAATAGGAAAACAGACACTTTGACTATATATAGATACACGTACACATACAGGTTGAAGTATCACGACGGGGTGTCAACCGAGGTGAGTTAAACCGCGACTAGGGTCTGACCAATCTTGGGTTGTTCTACTGCGCCGAGCGTACACACACATCGACTCTCGCGAATGCCGATCCATGCACAGTGGGTAACCTCCGTTGGAGATCCCTACTTTTTTTCCCCTTTGCACTGTATTGCACTGTATCCTTTTTTCTTTCGGCTTTACTGGTTATCGATGGCGGTTTTTGGAGTGTTTGTTAGCTTTTGATTGGTAAATAATAATAATAATGTGTGTGTGTGTATGCATATATATGTATATATTGTTATATCGTTATGACATTTATGTTTTGTTATATTTAATTATTTATTTATTTACTTATTTATTCATTTATTTATTTTTTACTAATCATATTTTTATTTATTCACTTATTAATTGAATAATCCTCCCAGAGGTTTAGCAATAAATTGACCCATTGTTGGCGACGTATAATGTGACATTTTTCACCGGGTAAAATCATGATGTAATATTTAATTCGCAAATTTCACGGACTTAAAATACTTCTTCTTTTTATTTATAAGTCTTTATCTGAAAATGTAGTGAAAAATATATAATATTGGCATAAGAAATTTTCATCTGGTTATAAGAAAACAAATTGCTGAAATAAATAATAATATTTCAGTAGTTACTTCAAATACATAATATATTAAAAAAATTATATACAAAATTTATATTTTATCATAAAACTTCATTATAGTTCATATTGTTGATATAATATGTGTGAATGACTGGGGGGGGGGGGCAGTAAATGTATAAGCGTGCGAATGAGGGTGTAACGTGTGAGTGTGCGAGTGTGTAATGTGTGTGAGTGAGTTTAAGAATGTATTATGTGTGAGTGTGATTGAGGATGTGATGTGTAAATGTGTGATTGAGTGTGCAACATGTGTGTGTGTGTATTTAGAGATGGAATATGCGAATTAGGGTGTAATGCGTGAGAGTGTGATTGAAGGTGTAATGAGTGAGTGTGTGATTGAGAGTATAATGTACCAGTTTGTATTTGAATGTGTTATGTGTGCGCGTGTGTGTGTGTGAGTCTCGGTGTCTCCGGGTTTATATGTGCATCTAACGAATGCGTACGTGTGAATTTTTCGTATTTGAAAAACGCATCGTATGATACGTATATACACGCGAGCGTAAGAAAAAAGAGAAGAAGAAGAAAAAGGGAATCCAGTTATCTATCTTCGTTCACGAGTAGCATCGCATTACGGACTTGATGTATCTGATCAATCTTGTTCCGTTGTGCATCACGTATATATACTTATAGGTATACGTGTAAAACGTAAAATGCGTAAAACAAAAATTAATGGAAAATAAATTCAACTACGGTTACGTACGTACGCGTGTACCTCTATATACATGTACATACTTACAAATGTGATTCAATTATAACGCGTATACGTATACGTGAAATTTTGTTGTTTATATTATTATACGGGTATGTACTAATGCGTATACTTAGCGCGTGAAATCCGCGTTATCGTGAAATCTCCGCGGTGATCAATTGCGAGTGTGCACGCACACACACACACACGCGTGTATCACGATAAATCATCGAGAAAAATTTTATAATGGCGCGTAAAACGTAGTACGAAATTCCGACGCGTATAACGAAATTCACGGTGCGTTAATGGACATACGTTTTTATCGGGATGTTCTCGGTGAGAAAATATGTTATTCGTTGGACGTGCGTCAAATGTTTCTTCTTTCTTTTTTTCCTTGGCCAATTGTCTGTTATATAGTCCGAAAACAGGTTACGTCTCACGCCTTCCTTCCCCCTTATATTATGACATTAAATTCATTCATCTCGTAATACTTTTACCACAAACGCTGTGCACATGCATATGCAATTATTTTTATCTCAAATGATAAAAAAGAGAAAAAAACAACAACTTTTCAGTATCGAAAACGAAACGATCAATCATCAATTTTTACGTTGTAATCGAATAATCGTATTGTTTCTTCTTTTTTTTTTTAATTATTTGTATATGTAACGTGCGTTGTAGAATATTAAATATCGGCGATGCATAAAAGTTAACGGGAAGTAAAATGTACTATATTCGCTTTTTTTTTTCGTTTCGGATACGAGTTTTGCGCTTGCGAAGTATAAATTTTAACTGCCGAATTTGCAAATTCGTGTGGAACACTGACGCAGCGCGTGTCATGTCCAATACTGTCGTGAAATACGATACCAATTGACGAAAATAGTTTATATTAAATGTGCACGTATCGTTGTGTGTGTGCGAGTATGTGTAACTGTATGTCTACTTGTGTGTGGCATTGTGTGTGTATGTGTGATACAGGTTATGAAAAGTCTTTTCTATTGTTTTAATGCGGTATTTTCTAAAATGGATATAATCGCAAATAATTGCACTGAATTAAACTTACAGTAATTAAATAATTCAAAATTTTCTATGATATTGCAGTAGTTACTCTAAGAAAAATTTGTTAATATTTTGAGGTAAAAGGAATAGTTTTATAAATTATAAGTATTCCAAATCTTTAGTAACCGATCCATGTATGTAAAATTTTCCGAAGTTAAAGTAATCTCTTAACTGTACAATTCTTAACCGCACATCCGGATAATGAATCATACAAATATTAAAAACTCATTGCAAAATTTACGAAAAACATAATCAAAACTGAATTTATATACTAAAATTATTCAAATATTGTAGGTTATGTTCGATTACTTATCTCATTCTCTTAACATTCTAATCCAATAAATTGTGAAAACAATCGATTGTCGGTTAAAAGGGAAACATTTAGATCTATACTAGAAATCAATGATTTTGAGGTTAAATTCTAAGAATTAAATTTCGAATAAAAAAAGAAGCGTTTAAACCCTGGTAGAAATTAATGATTTTGAGATTGAGTTTTAAGAATTAAATTTCGGATAAAAAAATGTTTAGATCTTATTCGTAAGATTTAATATTCGGATAAAAAATAGAAACGTTTTTAGAGCCTGGTAGAAATAGATGATTTCTTAGGTTAAATTCTAAGAATGAATTTTCTGATAAAAAAGGAACGTTTAGATCTTTACTAGAAATCGATCTTATGAGCTTAAATTCTAAAAATTAATTTTCGGATAAAAAAAAAACGTTTTTAGACCCTGGTAGAAATTAATGATTTTGAGCTTAGCTCAAACCATTTATCGGCGAATTTATCGACTATCATGCTTAAAAAAGAATATAGCTACGACTTGGCATCCACTAGATAAACCGATAGAAAGCTTAAAATACCTCTTTGAACGCAGTGAATTCGTTGCACTTTCCCATTCACGCAGTTAACAACGACATAACCTAGTTCAACCCAAAGTATAGGTTATGGAGAACGGAGGAGTCGAAACACACACACACACATTCAGATTCAAGAAGACTAATTAAATCAGCCCCTTTGACGACGAGCGTCGTCATTGAAAAGGAAAAGGTTGTAATCATCATTTTGTCGAGCATAACCTCTTTTGATAAAAGAAACACTCAACTTTCCAAAATAGCGATCGATCCTCTATTCGAAAATGTAAATAAAATATTTTTTATTAATTTTAGAAATACACCTCTTTTTTCTAAAAAAAAAATGCAAATCGTAATTAGTTCTAACCAAGTGAGAGGAAAATGTTTCCGGTTCTACATGCACGTCTCCATATATACATATCGGTCAGCTATTCAGCGAAATTACCAATTCGGATGATTGAAAATTTCATAAGCTAGATGGTAATACTGCCGTCTTAATCGAGTCTCGTAAGCTCCTCTGATTCGTGACGAGAAGACTCGAGTGATCCTTTGATTGATATTAGTAACTTCGTAGGAGGGAGGGGGAGGGGCTAGATTGCAATTCTGAAAATAGACGACAAGCGAGAATTTCAATTCGATTGATATTTCTCCTAATGCTTCGGGGATAGTTTGATAGCGGAATACGAGTCTGAATACCCTATCATTGGAAATTATTTATTTTTAATAACATTTTATAGAGATTGCTCCTTATTTAAGTTTTTTTTCCTTGAAGGTTCTTTATTATTTTTTACTTCATTTGTAATCGAGGTGGTAACAAAGTGTTTCAAGCATTACGGAGAGTAAAGTATTTTACGCATTAATGAGAAAATAGATAAAAAAGTTTTTTTACATATTAGTGAGAAAATGGAGCTTTTTATACATCAGTGAGGATATGGATATGAAGCTTTTTATGCTTTATTGCAAAAATAGAGTCTTTACATGTTCGTAGGAAATAAAGCATTTTACGCACAAGTGCGAAAACTTTATTGCAAAAATAGAGTCTTTACATGTTCGTAGGAAAATAAAGCATTTTACGTACAAGTGCGAAAATAGTGTTTTTTATGCACTAGTGGAAAAATAAAGCTTTTTACGCATTAGTGAAAAAATGAGGGTTTATGCACGCTTAATATGAAACTCGTACTTTTCAATACGAATATAAAAATGTTCAAGAACATTTTTTACAGGTTCGATTCGATCAAAATTTTTTGATACAGTGAGTAAAATACGATTTTATACAAATACACCCATATAAACATTAAAAAAACTGTGTAAATATGAAAGTAAAATAAAATAAACTAAAACTTTATGTACATATATATTTAATTATTCAATTCGTATATCAAAAATAAATATATATCGTACATAACATCGTATTGCGAAAATTTTCCGACGGGTCGACACTACTCGAGACAATATCCGCCTCATAAGATTCGTGCAGCGTTGTTTCCTTCGGAATACAATTGGCGAAGTTTACCACCACGAACCTATTCACTCGACTCGTCTTTTCTACATCGAGCACAAAGACGCAAAGAGAAACATCGGTCTAATTTAGTGACAGCGGTGCAAACGTTAATACTCCCCCTGTCACTGACCGAATTATTGGAATCCTTATTTATTTTTTAATTAACAATGAGTTGACTTTTTCCAAAAAATCACTCTGAAATTCGCTCTTCTACTTGCTTTAAATAGTACGTATGATTTTCTTCAAAAATTTTTAACACGGAATTATCCGCGATTTTCGTGCAGCCGTAAGGATCAATTTTTCACCTGATCGTTACCGACAAAAAGTGATTATACATTTTTAATTAATTTAGTATTAATTATTTAAGAAAATCTCTGTACCAGCTTCTTCTATATTACTCAAATATCACGTACGAATTTTTTCAGATTTTTAGTTCGATAATTGCAGTAAATTTTGATTTTTTTAAAGTAGATCCCTGTAATTTGGCTATCACGTTTCCTTAAACAAAAAAAGAATTAAAAACATTTATTAAAAATATCATTCAGTTAATTATTCGCGGCACTTATACCTCTTGGCCGCGTGAGAAACGAGAGAAATATTACCGTAACAAGCATTGAAAAAGAAAAAGAATTACTTGGTTAATTATTCGCCGTATACAATTACAGGTTATATACGTCGTTTTAAAACGCCGGCGTACAATGGCTGTTCGGTCATTTCACCCTCTCTCTCTTTCTCCCAGATTGAAAGCGTCCTTTAGCCATCTCTCTTGAATTCCTATATATAGGTGTATCCTCCCACAAAACCACATCGGTAACATACCTGAAGCGTTGCCGTTCTATCGACCAAAGCGCGACAAAGCGAATTTTAATTAAATCTCTCTCTTACACCACCCCCTTTTTTTCTACCTCACGTGCTCATTCAAATCGCTCGTTCCAAACACGAATATGCGTATAAAGTCAAATTTTTTTTTGTACGCGTGTATAAGCTTTTTTAATGATTCAAAATCGTATATTTCAAACGTTTAACCTCGAGGGTGAGGGAATGTAGCGATCGAAAGAGGATAGGGGTTATGATTTCTTTTATTTAGATTTTATTTGGGTTTCGATCTTTTTTTATTTAGAAGGGGGCGAGGGTTATGTTTCATTGGTTTGGTGAGAAATTTTTTTTTTTTGTTAAGAATGATTATTGATAACGATATAAGTGGTTTGTGTTATTTACCGACCAAGCAGTATAGGTTAATTGTAAAATTGGTTGAAACGAGTTTTCGAAATTTCGGTTTTTTAGGATAGTAGATTTTATGAAATAAAAGTAATAATCGGTCGAAATTGCTTGGTCGGTAATAGTAGGGTTCCATAAGAGAAGATTTAATAAAAACACTCATTTTCTGTAACATGATCTGCCATTTCTAATTTTTCGAAAATTACGTTTACAATATTGAATTTAAAAACGGAATATAAACTCTTATGTGAAGCTTAAAATCCTTAAAGGGACTTTCCTCCCAAATTATCTTTTTTTAATCAAAAATCATCAAAATTCATTAGTGCAGTTTATCTTTTTTGGAAGAATACAAGCTAATTTTAGGGAGCGAAATCTTATAATAAACTATCGGTAATTCTCGAATAAAAAGGAGTTCCTATTATATCCTACAAATTATTCCTGAAAAAATTTCAAAATATGCAATTTTAGAATAACTTAAAAATTACCTAATAACCCAATGGTAATAAATAATATCCAAGTAGAATCGTCATTTGAGGTTTGTCGATTTATGACAAGTCAATGTCAATTTATAGCAACAAATGCACGATTACTTTCTTATAAATATTTCTTTCTCTCAGTGTAGTAAATAAATATCCAAGTAGAAATCGATCATTTTGAGGTTAGTCGATACACTTTTTTGGTACGAGTTGAAAACTTATTTTTCATTTGTGATTAGTTTCTGATCAAAAATACGTTTGATAAATGTATTGATTATGACTACTATTATCTGATATTACCACTATCTACCACTAACTACCACTATCGTCAATCTCGTTAACCATCACTGTAACTATCATTATTCTCACTATTTTTCACGTCACTGTCCGTCATTGTCATTATTGTCATTAACGTCACTTTCACTATCGCCGTCAACTTTGTCCTCACCGTCACTGTCTCTATCATCGTCAATACCAGCACAGTTACCGTCATCAATGTCAATACCGCCATTGTCACCGTCACCATCGTCAATAACGTCATCGTCATCACCTCGTCAACACCACCATCACTTACATTACTATTAATAATAACTTCGATGACAACTATTAATCCTAATCCCTCCACTAACTACGAAAAATAACCACAAAACTACATAAATATTAACCTTAAACGAAAAAAAAAATCTTAAAGAACTTCTACAACTCATTTTAATTTACTCAAAACTCGAGAAAATTAGCTTGAATTTCAAAATTTTCGTTTACATTTGCAAAGACTGTAAACTCCCCAAGTTTACTAAAGTACGTGTTTTTCAAGCAGTATATATACATACGCACTCAAGCAGTTTTCCCCCACTCAAGTTCTCATTTATGCTAAGTAGCCGCCCAGATTTTTAAGCGTGTATAAATCACCATTTAAATCTATATACACCATTGCATTTACATTTATTCATTAATCCGTAACCCCTCGGATTTATCGATTTGGAACGAAAAAATATTCGATTGATAAACAAAAACGTAATTAATTAAAATAATCATCTATTCTTATTTTTTCCTTCTTTTTGTATCAATGATGCAATTCACGAATGAATTGTAAAAAAAATTAACAACTATGTGATATGAATTCAAATTAAATAATCCCTTTCTTTGCTCTTTTCTATTTTTCGCTTCTTCCCACGGTGTTGTTGGATTTCGTCACTTTTCACTTTTACATCCGATGGGAGAGCTGGGAGGAAAATTACAGTCAAGAAATGGCGGCGTGGAGGGTCGGAGAAAGGGGGAGGGGGGCATCTGACTGAAATCGCGAAATTACTTTTTTCCAGACCGCAAGAATTCCTCCTTTCCTTTTTCATCGTTCCTCCATCAATCTCGACGTGGATGGAAACGTGGAGGAAAAAAGACAT
This sequence comes from Theocolax elegans, assembly GCA_026168455.1. Lineage (NCBI taxonomy): Eukaryota > Metazoa > Arthropoda > Insecta > Hymenoptera > Cerocephalidae > Theocolax > Theocolax elegans. The sequence continues at coordinate 3,681,162 of CM047426.1, read as the reverse complement.
ACTCAAAATTATTGCGATAAATTATTTTTTTTATACAATCGCGTACGCGTGCGAGTATAATGAATATTTTTGGCTGATGAGGGTGGGGGAGAGGATGTTTGTATAAATTCGATTTATCTCGCAGTACCTTTTTTTCATTAAAAATACCAATGAATGTAACTCTAATACAAAAATTTAAAAAAAAATTAAAATTACAACATTTTTTCTAATATACAAAATACCTATTCCTAACCTCAAAAGTGAGCAAAATTTTACTAAGGTATATTATATGCATATTCTACACGAAATATATCGAACAAATTTATAATTTACACTTTACATACAAAACGAAAAAAAGTAACGCGCGTCGCTCAATTTTATTCAAGAATATACGAAAAAAAATGAGTGAGAAAATCTCTCTCTCTCTTTTGAGAAAATCGAATCCCAGAAGCGACGTGCGCACTCGCGAGAAAAAAAAGTAATTTAACACTCAAAACCATCCCAAGACGCTACAAATCCACAATCCTTGCCAAAAATGGTGTAGTCGACAACCGTTCACATGTCATACACTCACACTCTCACTCCCCTCTCATACACTAGCACACTCACATATACTCATTCACACACTCACTCGTATGTCATACACTCACATACGTGCCCACGTACTCACACAAAAGCGCGATTACACACACACACACACACACACACACACACACACACACACACACACACACACACACACACACACACACACACACACACACACACACACATGAACACACGCATTCTCACTCCCACATTACACCCTCAATCACACACTCACAAAGAGAATTTCAAAACGAAGAGATTTAAGATACATCGTAGGGTCATGTATGTACACACACTTAGACGGAATATCAGAATAGTCACACACACACACACATACAAATACTTAAACGGAATATCAGAAAAGGAATGTATAATAGATGACACTCACGTATGCACATACATAAGTGAAAAAAATAAGAAGTGACATACACTCGCACATAAACAAAAAAATAAAAAGAATCGCACATATATATACATAAATAGCATTTATTAAAAGACACATCAACGAGTCACAAATATTCGTAAATAAAAAAAATTTCGAGATAAACGAAAGTTGGTATTAAATCTGTTGAACGACCGTTCGATACGAACTCTAATGAAAAGCTCACGCTCGCATGATAAATGTTTCTATTTGTTACTCGATCGTTTTCCTTTTTTACGCAGTGCGACGAGCGGCGTTCGCGAAAGCCAAAGAAAAAAAAAGGAAGGAAAGGAAAGGAAAAAAATATTAATGAAAAAATAACGTTTGATTAATTAACTTGTGTACATTAATAAATTGAATCCTACGGGATATACGCTAATGAAAGTTCCAGTTGAATCACGCACACTCACACGGACGCGTGTTTAATAGTGCTTAATTCAAAGATGTATTAATTAATGAAATCGAGAGAATGTGTAACTTTCAATTTCGGAAGTTTAACACTAAAACGAGAATGGTATAGGGAGTAGTATCAAACTTGAAGTCGGAGTGTGTATGTATGTATAAGTTTAATTGCGATGTGTGTGTGTGTTGCACAATGTACAAGTGTAACATTAACCAAGAATATTTTAAATTACATTTTTGTAATAAATTGTATTTAAAAAGAGGGATGAGAGCGAACATGTGCACGGAAGATGAGGATCAAGTAATACAATCGAAAATAATAGTGAAATGATTTCCAATTTCAAATGCTTTTGAAACTGATTTTAAATTTCTGACAATTTTTAAATTGACTGCTAAACTCATTTAGAAAATCAAATGATTTCAAAATTGATTTTATTGTTCTGAGCATTACGAGATTTTAATTCGCACTTTATATTGTTGCGAAATTGATTTCAAATTTCAAATGATTTCAGAATTGCTTTCAAAAATTCAAATAATCTCATAATTGAATGATTTCAAATGATTTCAGAATTGATTTAAAAAATTCTAATGATCTAAAATTGTATGTAAAGTTTAAAAGATTTTGTGAATTGATTTTAAAGTTGAAATAATTGTATAATTTACTAGTCAATATTAATAAAAACAGGTAAATAAATTAAAAATGAATATCAACGTTCAAATAGTTTGATTTAATATTTTATTTAAATTTACCAATGATTTCAACCCTATATTTTAAATTTTAAATAATTTCATATTTCAAATGATTTAATAAATTAAATTTATATACAAGTAAACGGTTTATAAACTGATTTAAAAAAACATATATTTTCACAAAATCATATCAAATTTTAAATGTTTTTATATTGAATTGCAAAATTAATTAGCATGTTATAGTGATTTCAAATTAATTTCATAAATATTTCAAATTTCACATAATTTCAAAATTGATTTCATAACTATTTTAAATATCAGACAATTGCGAAATTGACCATTAACTACAAATGTTCTGAAGTGATTTTAAGTTCAAATAATTTCAAATTTTTTGGCACGATTTCAAAATTGTTTTCAAAATTGGTTTGATATTTAACATTTTAACCTCAAAATTCCTAATTTTATTTCAGATTTTAAAGTTCTAATGCTACTCGATTCGCTCAAACGAACAACCTCAAACAGAGTTGACAAACATCTCCTACAATAGTGTCATAATGTACTATTTCACACGATTTCGAAATTGATTTCATAATTGATTTCATAATCTTTCACACGATTTCAAAATTGATTTAAAAATTCATTTTATATTTTTCACATGATTTCAAAATTGATTTCATATTTTTTTACACGATTTCGATATTGATTTCAAAGTTGATTTCAAGTAAATAGTCCAATAATTAAATATTTAACTTTTGAACAGTTGTTATTAAAATGATTTACAAAGGAAATCAGTAATGATTTCAACGAGTTCTCATGGTTGAATCTTGACATCATACAAGAGTAGTCATTGATGTCACAGCGTGAATGGCCTCGAGAGACGAATATTACGTTTGCTACGCTGGACGCATCAAGTATATTCCATACAATCTTTTTATCTTTTCAAAACTCTTAGGGCCTGATATCCTTTGACTTTCACGATTGGGGCTATTTTCTCAAGTAGATCTAAACTACCTTAACCTCTATGTTCTCTTTGAAAGTCGCTTCCTTTTAACGACCTCCAGATGTATATATATATTTCTTTTCTTACTTCGCCTTTTACTTTTAAATCTTTTCAGGGCGGTTTTTAATGTGCGGATTGCGGCGAATTTCTTGACTGATAAGATTAATTTACATTTCGCTTCTTTTCATTCATATATTTCGTTTCATGAATTCATAAGTTAATTTAGGTTAGGAGTGGATGCTTAATTAAATACAGTAGAATCTATTTGAATGTGTTTTTATAAACAAGGAATTTTTTTTCAATCTTATTTTAGGTAGAGTTTAAAGACAATTTTAAGAAGTATTTTTATAGCACTCCATTTGAAGTCTTCGAAACTAAGTTTAACAATTCCTATCTTATCGATTGAAAATTTGGAAAAATTAATAGAAACCTTTAATTAATTGAATATCAGAAGATATTTTTGAAATATTTCATTTTTACAAGGATTTGAATTTTAAGAGTTCATTGCCCTTTTTAAGATAAATGAGCTAAGTTCAATAAACTTTTAGAAATCAATGAATTAAAGCCTTTTTTTATTTCTATTTGAAACCCCTTTAAGGGGGTGGTACACCAACTGGGTTATCGACCGAGCAAACAGAAGATAATTATTGCATTTATTTAAAAAAAATGCAATTATATGTAAAACTCATATACAGAAGCACACTAGATAATTAAATAATAAGTAATTCTACAAAGTACCAGCTCAATACAACAAGAACACCCTAAAAAATGTCAGCTCGTACGACAAATCGTACTTTTTCGGTGTAAAAGTTTCTTTGGGCTGTCCTTGTTCTGTTGTCCCGGTGCTTTTTAAGATGATTTATTATTTAATTATCTAGTGCTTCTGTATTTGAGTTTTGCATAAAATTGCAATATTTTTTAAATAAATGCAGTAATTATCTTTTTTGTTCGGTCGGTAACCCACCGGTTAAGCCACCTACTTAATGATCTGATCGGAATACTTACCGACATTTACAGGTTCAACGTTTACAGGGAGAATTTTCATATTTTTGTAATTTCATGATTGGTTTGTGTTAGATTGAATCGAAATCTAGGGAGAATAGGTCATAGAATTTCGATAAAAAGTCGATTTATATTGTAAATTTTGAACGTGTAAACGTTGATAAGATTTAAGATTTAGCGCGATTTTAAAAAGAGCATTATTAATTAATAATATTTTCATTAATACGCTTTACTATAAGCAAAATTAATATACTGCAAACCTTAATTGTTTCGATCTTCCTACCTTACCGACCTAAACATAGTATAGAATCGAATGGGCATTGACTTATAAAACTCTAAATGCTGATTACTTTCTGCTTATTAATAATCTATCTACCTACTATTTTTAGTCATTATATTTAGTATCCATGTTTTAATTCATCAAACATAACCTCAAAACGTGCAAATTTTTAATAAAGAATTTTCCGAGAAATTATTCAATACATTTGTCTAAATTTTAGTCTAAATATTATTATCGAACACAGAACGATGCACTCTAATTTTAATTATACCCAATTCTATACAATTTTCAGTAGGTAAAGAAGGTTACCCTATTAAATAAGCAAAAAAATCATTCGATTTTTATAAATTTTATTTTAACAAAATTAATACACTAGTTACCTTTCACCGATCGTAAAAAAAAATAAAATCAACGATGGTAGAAACTAAATATCCATTCCGTAAGTTAACCTCAAAGAATTTATCACAAGCTCGTCGCACTCCCGTATAATCATCGTAAGCTTTGGTTAGTGCCACGTCAAGATTTCGTAATTCTTCGTTAGATCTACGCGCAATTGTAGTCAACCGATGCGGGCGGACTGCTAAGTGTGTAAACTATCCCGGTGTAGAAGCTCAGGACGACGATCATTGCCCCGATTGTAAATAAAGCTTCGTTCACATCTAACCCCAGAGAAAAGAAAATTACATTCAGCGATTTTGTTTTCGGTTTTGTCGGAAGAGCATGAAATGATTTTTTCTTAAGGGAATTTATATAGCTAATTATATTATGTAATTGTGAACGAGGCTTTTTCGCGTTCTGCGTTCCTCTGTTAAACAACTCATAACGGACAAAAAATTAAAGAATTTGATTTTGTTTCCAATAAAAACATAATATTTTCTTAAGAGAATTTGGGTAGGTTACGCAAGTGTAAACAAGGATCTTTCAAGTTCCGTGTTCCTCTGCTTCAAAATTTTTAACGAAATAATACGAAAGAATTTTTTTGTTGTTTCTTTGAAATAATTTTTTCTTAAGGGGATTTAGATACTTCACATAAGTGTGAACAGGGCTTTTTTACGTTACGTGATCGTTCTCTTTTATATTTTTAATGCACAAAAATGAGAAAGGGACATAATCACTTTTTCTATTCGATCTTGGAGTTGGTCTACGTTGGAGTTGATTCTGGTCGACGTTGGATTGGTTCGCGTGATTCTTGAATGGTTACAGGATTGTTATCTGGTAAAAAAATTTGAAGATTTAAAAACTTTTTTTAGAAATTGATTATTTCTAGTGTTTTAGATTGAGTATGATTTATAATGTCATATTAGAAAAAAAGATAAGGTTATGATCTATAAATGTTATTCACTTTTAGAATACTCTTATGAAAAAAGCGGGAAGAACAATAAAAAACAAGAAATTGTAAAATTTTGATAACAGAGAAGTTTTTAAAATTTTATCGCAAACAGTCGGTAAATTCAGTAATAAAATAATGTAAAAGTAAACTATCTTTTACTCAAACATCTTACCGATTTACCTTATTATTTTTAACTATAAGTTAATGTTTAGGTTATGAAAATTAAAGTACTTTTTAAATGTTTTCTTTAATTTCTCAGAGTAATTTTTTTAATTTTTTTATTTCAAATTTTTTATTTAATATATTTTGTAAAATATGTTTTTAAGTGAAAATAAAACTTAATAAATTACTTTGCACAGTCGCAGTGACTCGTGGCGGAGGTGAATGAAGTCCCGTTTTTGGACGTTGCTCAGTGCAACTGGTGCCTACAGTTAAGAAAATTAGAGTGTCTTCTTTTTTTATTTAAGGTTACAAAACACTTTTTCGAGATCGTATACTAATAAATTACAATTGAGGTTATATTTAAGGTTATAACTTTAGTCTTTTTATATTTAAAATAGTGTGATGTATAAGGAGATGTCGGAGCTATTACCTCCGTCGATAGTTGCTTGATCTCAGTGGCGCTGCAGTCACGTGGCAAATTTGACAATAAACGTACTTCAAACATAAATTTTAAAAATTACAGTTATTTTGGGCTGCTGTAAGGTACTTTTCCCTCTAGCTATGACTAAAATTAAGGTAATTAAAAAATTACTCTTGGCAGCAAATGTGCATTTAAAAAAAAAGTGTAATAGGTCTTGTATGTCATCAGGGGTTGAAAGTAGCGACACGTATTACACATTTCTTTAAAAAAATAAACATTTGCTACAAAGTGTAATACTTTCATTACCTTAATTTTAGTCATAGCTAGGGGGAAAAGTACCTTACAGCCCAAAATAACTGTAATTTTTAAAATTTATGTTTGAAGTACATTTAACGTCGAATTCGCCATCTAACCACAGCGCCACTGAGATCGAGCGGCTAACCACGGAGACTATAGCTTCGACATCCTCATAACTCGAATACAATGAAATTCTGACTTGATATTGATTGATAATATTATTCGAATTGAGTAATTTATTACTCCAAAAATAGAAAATTAAGATTATGTTTCAAGTCATATATTGCAAAAACCTTCAAATTTAATTTTAAACAACTACATGATTAGATGATAATTTTTCACTTGAAAAAAATTAAGTAAATTTCGTAAAAAAAATGTAATTTTATAAAAAAAGTGACTCACTTGCAACTTCTCGTGCTGCTGAAATTTGACTGCAAATTTTCCGATTTTCCGAAACTGATTTCTTAAATGTTTTATTCGCGGTAGTCGATGGATTTTTCTTTTCAGGGCATTCGCACTTACTATGGTGTTTCGATTGACAGGGATGTTCTTTCTCGATACAAAATTATTATTACCAAATTTAATATTTAATTCATGTAAAATATTGTATAATTAAAAACTAGTAAAGATTACTCACTAATAAAAAAAAGTATCTAAAAAATAAAAATAAAATTATTTTTTGTTAGAAAAAAAAACTAAATTTTCTGTCATAAGAAAAATAGTTACAAACCAATTTTTTTATTAATAATTTTTTATTAACTATTTTTTATTAACAAATAAATAACAATAAAAGACCGTTCAGAATATTATAAAAATTTATTTTTGTATTTTTTTTCTAATATAAAGACTTCTATCTGGAAGAATTTTCACAATATTATACTTTAATGCGATACCGTATTTACCATGATAAGCGAGAAGAAGAAATATAAATATTTTCCAAGTCGCTTTCGAATATCAAAAAGCTTCGCAACTAACAAGACGCAAATCGTAACTGAATCTTCGAGTGCATCATGTAAAATTCATATATGCGATTCTACTTGGAAACACGTTTCGATAGAGGTAAAAAAAAAATTTTTTTTTTCAAAGGATCGTGTATCATCGTCAGTTAAGAGTAATATACATATATGTCGTATTTGTTTTATGACAGCATGTGGTAGAATTATAAATTTTTTTGTGAGGGAGGGTGATATTTGGAAGAAAATATGATTTTTTTTATTTAGTTATTGTAATATTCTCCGGATGCCGTACCGGAATTTGTCAGGATTTAATAAACATATTTTTGTGTGTAATAATGTTATATATAAAAATTGCTAGTAATTATATTTTAAAAATAATGTATTTCAGATGTGGTACTGGAAAATGGTCACCCGGACTTGATATGGTAACAAGATGGTAGTCCGATCCTGATTTTATGACCTTATTCGATTTGAATTAGACATAAAAAATTTTTCATGAAGAAACTCAAGTGAAAATTGTATTAAAAAAAACAAGCACAGTCCTAATCCGGTACACAGGCAGATTTTGTGTGTACAAAGTCCGTAGACTTACAGATCATAATCTGGACCTGATCAGACGCAATAATATCATTATGTTTTTCTTATTAATAGTATTATATTGATTGTAAAGTAATAAAAACAATTATAATTATTTACATTCGTATCAATAATTTAAATCATCTTTATTTTCTTTTACTTCCCGTTTTTTAGACACGACTCGAACCCTGCGCCCTCTACCTTAATTGCATCCTCCAGACGAGAATAAAAATAAATATAAATATATATATAAATATATAAAAAAAATAATAAAGCACATGAATAAAAATTAAATTCAACTCGATCGAATCTAAATCCTAAAATCTATTTAATCATCTAATTAAAATCATTACAATTTACCAGATCCGGACCTGACGATCAAACCCTAATTTAACCCTCCACTCGCAATTACTCCAAAACGCAACATAATCCACCTTTCACCATTAAAAAACAAATCCATCACAATAACAAACCCTCCGTAATTTACGTAAACTAATACACATAAACATTATTACCTCGTACTTGTACGCGCGGTCTAACCGGAACATCTCGACAACGTATTTCGTCTTCGTCCGGGCAAGGCATTTTTCAGCAATCCTTCGTTTACGGACGTGATTCTTTGTCCAGTCCTTCTCTCGCTCTCTCTTTTTTTTGCTGGGGTAAAAATAAACGTTCCAAGGATGTTTTATTCGGGGATTTAACGCGCGTAGAGTAGACCTGATCGATCGACGCCCAGTTGCATGGAATTTGTCGTCCACTGCAACGACGTGCAAAAAAAAGAGGAGAAAATGAAAGAGGTATATATATACGGATCGATCTTGATAAATTAGAGTTCGATTCTCGTATGATTCTCGTATGTTATTCGTAATGGTGTACCGACGTTTTGTATTTTTTTTTTAAATAAAATATTATGATTTTTAAAGAGATATATTTTGTTATTTGTATTACATTTAAACAGTTTAGTTTTTTAATAGAGAAATATTTGGATTATTTAAAAGGTTCATTTTCTTTAATATTTTTTTTCTTATCTCTGATTAAAGTTGAGTTTTACTCAAATTAAAAACTAAGTGTTTAAAAATATATTTTTTATTTAGATAGTATATTTTTTATTAAAAGAATGTTTTTCTCCCTAGGAAAAAGCACCTACTTTGCTCCCTTATTGCGTAATGCATTGTTTTTAAACAAAAATTATTTTTTTTAAAGTTAAATTTTAACAAAACAATTATTTCCATTTTTGATATTTATGACGAGAGGTTAGAGTAGGTTGAGGAACACAGACGGATAAATTTTCGCATCGAGAAAAGTGTCGTATGTGTATGAAAAGAAAAAGATGAAGAAACTTGCCACTTGAACTAAACTGTTCGATGCGCAAAAATTCGAGGTTTGGCGATCGTTTCACTGACGTCTTTTGTATATAAACTAAAAAAAATCTTGAATTTGTGCCAAAAAAAGTAAATGAACGTAAGTTTACGGACAACGTGAGAATAGTGAACTGCCATTTTTTTCGTTAAATTGTACGTGTGTAAAAATGAGTGTAAAATTTATATCTTCTAATGAAGTGCACATAACCTTAAAATGTTGCATGCGCATGGATCACTTAATTGAAGAGAGTTAGTAAAATTAGAACATTATTATTTAAATGTCTATCATATTGTAATTTGAACATTTTGAGGTTATAAATACCTGTTTTGTAAGTTAGATTTTTCTATTACAAAAATGTAGTGCAAATTGAAGTAAAGACACATCTTGAAAAGTAAAAATTGTCATATTTTCTTTGCAATATTTTACAGAGTGAAAATAACCTTAAAATGTAGTTTTTTACAACCATTTTTAAAATTCTTCTTAATCAAGTATAGTTTTACAATTATTTATTTTTTACTACATTAACCTTTAGAAGACCGGCATTTCAAAAGTCCATTTTTTATCGCAATACATACAATTTTAATATTTTGAGGTTAAAAAATCACCTTTTTATAACTAGACACTTATTACCAATTATTAATATATCGCCGAATCATCCTTTAAATAATTTCAATTACTGTTAAGATCACTAAAAAATATATATCAAAATTTCATTAAAAAAAAAATTATAATGCTTATTTTATGTAATGAAACTAACTTCATTTTTTAGGTTATGTTTCTTAATTATAAGAATCTGGTAAAGATTGAACTATTAACAATGATTTAGAAATTACAAAAGTAAATATTTAATACTAAACAGTAATGAAATTTTTTACTTTTTGACATTATAACAGTATTTTCTGTAATAAACATAAACTCAACTATTTCGCTAAACAGAAAATCTCGTAAAATTATCTAATGTACCATTTATTAAAATTATACTATATATATATATTGTTACATGTGAAAATACATTGAAAGCTATAGATTATAAATAGCAAAATCACAGTTTTATAACCTAAAACTTATAAATTTTTATAGGTTATATTAAATTATTAACACAATCATATTAAACGTTATAAACGTAGTTAAAAATGTGTTTATATCTTGGTAAATAACAATCGTTTCATTAGTAGTTCAACACTATCCATTCTTTTTTTAACCTAACCAAAAAAAATCTATAATTACCACAAAGCGTAGATAAACAATTTATAAGATAAAAAAAATTTTTTTGAAGATAAAAAAATGCATTAACTAGAAATTCTAAAGTTCTAAAGTTATGTTTGATTACTAACACAATCATGACCAAACATTAAAAACGTAGTTAAAAATGTTTCATTACTAGGTCAAAACTACACCATTTTTAACTGAAAAAAAATCTTTACAATTACTACCCAGGGGTCGGTAAAGGATTAAAAAGGTATAACAAAGTAGTTTTGATTAAGTTAAAATATTGCATAAATTATGTAATATTTAGTTACTCGCATGTGTAATCACTCTCACCGGCGTGTTAAATGAACTTTGTATCGATTTTATAATTATGTTTTAACAAACTTGTTAGTTCCAAGCTTACAGGTAGCATTATTAAATTTTTTTTAATATAAATACGGAAATGAATAAACAGTGGATTAACGATGACGCTTTAAAATATGAAATTATTTTTATTTTTTGGAAAAAAAAAGAAAACAAAATGTTTATTGCGAGACAATATGTATTTTTTTTAAACAATAACGATTTCTAACCTCGAAACGTACATGATTGTCGAATACTACCAGAGAATGATATAGAAGATATCTACTTGAAAAGTAACGTAATTTCATTTTTATTTGTGTTTAAACTAAGAAAGGAGAGAATTATTAAAACATTTTTTTTATCAAATAACAATTTCTAACTTTAAATGTTACACATATGGAAGGTTACCGGACGTATTAAGAAATAATTCATTATGAATGAATAATAATTATATTTTGTATAATTTGTAAATTAAAAATGCTTATTAAAAATGACCAAAAATGTTTCAACTTCAAATAAACCATAATTTCATTAAAAACGCTGAAAACAATAAGAGAAACTATAATAAAAAAAATAATTTCTAACCTCAAAATATTACATGGTCTAAGTTCTATTTGAGAATGATAATAAAAATAACGATTCAAAACAAATTATAGTTTTATTCTTAAATAAGTTGTGAAACCAAGAAAGGGTTATCATTAATGATAAAACACAATCTAAAAAAATAACAATTCCTAACCTCAAATTATACCACTTTTTTCCTAACCAAAACTATCCAACTATCTGATCTAACTAAGTAAATAACTAAGAAAATATCAACTAGAAGCAAATCAAATTTTTCGCATATCGTCGAAATTAAGAAACGTAAATAATAATCAAAAAACCCATTTTTTTAAATCCGCAATTTCTAACCTAAATTAAAGAAAGTAAACATTAATAAAAAAACACAATTTTTTTAAAAAACATTATTTTCTAATCTAAACATATTTTATAAATATTGAATGTATAATCTTTATTAAGCAATAACCAAGAAAATATCAACTCAAAGCAAATCAAACTATTTACTTAAACATCTAAATTAAGAAAAGTAGATCGTAACAATAAAAAACAATTTTTTTTAAAAAATATCAATTCATAACCTAAAAATATTTCAATTTTTCCCCAAAAGCTATCAATAAAAAACAAACAACAATACTCTTTAAAAACGATTACACCAGAAGACACATTAACAACAAAACACAACATTTTTTAAAAAAGAGCAATTCTTAACCTCAAAATACCCAACAAACAAAACCTAACCTCCTATCTCTCCCTTCCAACAATAATAAACAAACTACCGAGCAATAAATTAAAATACATAATAATCCAACAGTGTCATAACCCCTTTAATCGTGAATTATTTTCTTATCGCACCGTTTCCCTTCCAGAAAAAGCTCAAAAGTTCTTACAGCGCATCTTCTAATCGTTAATCAAGCCAAAGTCATTAGTGCTCGACGTATCTTTTCTTCCTCCTCCTTCTTCTTCTTTCTCTAACTCCACTTTTTTTTCCTTACACGCCTACGGCTATTTTCGTAATATATATATATCGATTCGCAGTTAATCATACAAACTCTCCCCTTTTTTTATTTTTGCAAGAGGGAGAAGATGAAAAATTATAAAAAAATGTATAATTTTACGACGAGCTCGTATTTTAATTTTGAAGTTAAAAAAAAGAGAGAAAAATTCGTTTTGTTAACCAAAAAAAAGAGAGAGGAAAGGAAAAGTTGCGGGAAGTTTAATTAAACTTATGAATGTTTAAATATACGATACTTCCCTTTTTTTCCTTTAATGTGCGCGATGTTATGATATTACGTGAATTTTTGAAAAAAAAACTTACCTAAATTAAAAACTTCCTCTTTTTTTCTTCATCGTTATCAGCTGATTCGAATGAATTTTAATCGATATTGTTTATCATTGGTTGGGATTACGTCGGTGTGAGGTTATAAGATTTATCAATTTTTAAATTTAAAATTTAAATACTGTATTGCATTGGTTGAACTTACAGATTTCCAAGTTAACTGTACGACGTTACTTTTTTTATGAGATTTTCTATTTAATTAATGTTTTCAACAACCAAGGAGATAAATTTTGTAGGGAAACAGTTTTGAGATTGGTGAATTGGATGCAATGCGAAATGATGTGAACGTAGGCTCAATTATTTAAATGTTAGATCGTTGTTAGAACTTTTTAAACAATTAATAATTTCGATTGATTTTTAAAAATTATTGGTTATTTATCGATTATTAATGTAAAAGTGTAAAATCGCAAATTTACGATAATTATAGATTATTTATTATTATTTAATACAAAATTTTACAGAATTAAATAATGATTTATTGATTTTTTATACATTATTATAAGAAGGAATATATAATTTTAAAATTATGACACTTATTGATTATTTATCAATTCTTAATTTTGAATTTCAACGAATCTAATAATGATATACGTTCATAATTTAAATGTTACAGTAAAAAATTTGAGAAAATAAACGCTAATATTTGCAGTTAACAACGCTTATTGATTTTTTATCAATTTTTAAATATACTCTTTTATAACATTTAACAAAGATCTATCGATTTTTATACATCTTAAAACGAAGAAATTGAAAAAAATTATTAATCATTATACTTATGAGAACTATTGATATCAAATTCTATAATCCAAAATTCCGTTAAATCTAATAAATATCGAATCCTGTTTATAAATTTTAAAAAAATCGATTGTTTATTAATTATTTATCAACTCTTGACCTGTAATTCTATGAAATCGACATTAAACTCTAGTGTATTCTACTATTTAAACTCACGATAGTACAAAAAAATCGTATTTCCGGACGCACATCCTAAACTATGATCTCTATAAAAATAACACCTAACGAGAGAATTAAAACACAACCAAAAAAAAAATGAAAATATAACCAAAAAACGAAAAAATAACCAATAAAATGAAATCATAACTAAATAATGAGAACACAACCAAAAAAATGGAAACACTACCAAAAATAGAAACGCAATCAAAAGATTAAAACATAATAAAAAAATAAAAAATTTACAAAAAATACTCCCATAATAAATATATCATATATATGACAAACTAAAAGAAAAAAAACAATCGATCGATGCATCTATCCTCATCTCATGGAAAATACGTTTATATGGAGACACGTATATAATTCAAGCTCTCGCACACATATAGGTTAGGTATCAAGCGGAGCAAACGCGTACATACTCGTCCCCTTTCGATTCAACTATATATATATATATATAGTGCCTATCATTGGTTTCCGGCTTTAGTTTGACGTTCCGTGGGAATGCGCTTTCTCCCGCAATTACGGCTGTATTAATTCAATCGTCCGTGTTGCTCCCTCGCGTATGTATGCGTTTGATAAGTTATAATTAAGGCGCGAGTACGAATTTCCCTCCCTCGAATACTGACGATTCGACGACGAGTCGATAACGAGGAATGCAGGATCTGCTTTGTGTGATTATTTTTTGTGTTTTTTTTTATAGGATGAGTGACAAGCACAGTTCATTTTGTTGATCGTAGGATTAATTATTCTGAAAAAAAATTAATTACTATGGTGGTATATATCTGTGGTAGTGTGTGGGATTTTCGATGCTGAAAGTGTGATTATCGGCAGGAGATAGGTTTATTCATGATTTTGAATGTGAAATCGCGGAATGTTTTCTTGAAATCGTATGGAATTATTAGGAAAGATCAATCTATTTTTGGATTTATTATTATTGTAATATATTGAGGTTACGAAATCAGCGGTGAAATCATTGAATTTGAACTGTCAAGTCATTTGATCCGTGAAATCAATTTTGAAATTATTTGACCTTTGAAATCAGTTTTGTAATCATTGGAAGTGTATAAACATTTGATCTTCGAAATCAGTTTTAAAATCATTTGATCTTCGAAATTAGTTTTGAAATCATTTGATCTTCGAAATCAGTTTTGAAATCGTTTGATCTTTGGAATCAGTTTTGAAATCACTTGACCTTTGAAATCAGTATATTGAAATTCTTTTCTATCGAAATTAAATTTCAAAATGATATTGAAAATCGAATTTAAATATTGTAAATAGTACAACTTTTGACACTAATTTACTTTGAAATCAGAATTGAAATCATTTGAATTTATTCAATATTGAAATTATTCGATTCAAAATAATTATTAAATCTCTTTATTTACTTTTACTTTAGAAATTATCTGAAATGTAAATTCGATTTTAAATTATGCAAAATATATTTTGAAATCACTATAACACCATAAATAGTTTTAAATAATTGTATATAAAATGTATATAAATTGTAAATAAAAGTTTATTTGACTATTGAAATCATCTGCAATTTGAATTTAACCTTTAAAGAAATTGATCTTGAAATCAATTTTAAAACTATTTTACTTTCAAGTCAGTATGGAAATCATACGTATTTTAAAATCTACTTCGAAATTAAATATACTTGAAATCAGTTGTTAACATTTGACAATTAAAAACCATATATATGTAATAATTAGGAATCAATTAATAAATTAATTGAAATCAATGTTGAAATCATTTGAATCTATTGAAGGATTCATTTGATTTGAAATCGTCTAAACTATCCGTTCATTTTTTAAACATTTGACCTTGAAATCGATTTTGAAATAATATAAAATCAACATTCAAATTACTATATAACACCACAAACGGTGGTAAATAATTGTAAATATTATTTAACTATTGAAATCATCTGGAATCTGATTTTAATCTTGAAAGTATCGAATCTTGATGTCAATTTTGAAATCACTAATACGAATCAATCAACTTCACAATAATTTTAAATTTTACAAATTTGAATTAAACGAAATATCACGAACCTTCCAATCACTTCCCAAATCATAAAAACAATCCCTTAACTCCTTTAAATCTACAAACCTAACCTCCAAAATTCAATTAAACAACAATCGGAAAATTAACGCGTGCTAAAACAAAAAAAGAAAAACTCAACATAACCTCTTGACTTTTTACTAGCATCTGCGCTAGATTTGCAGAGAATAGTGAAGAGAGATAGAGAGACTCGCATGCATAAATCTTGAGTAAATTCCATTTTCTGGCAGTGCAGATAAAGCAGAACCGAGAAACACGAGTCCAAGAAAAGGGAGAAGAAAGAAAAAAAAACGAAAATGAGAAAGAGTAACAAATGTATTCAGACGTATAGAGGAGAAAAATAAGGAAAGATTGGAAGTATTGTAAAAATTTGCCTGTGAAATGCTGAGTACACGATAAGTCATTAAAATTCAAATGTACGTGTTTTTTACTTTTTGGTACACTGTATATGTATACACGATGTATGTTGAGAATATCACATAGTCGTCGACGAATATCGGTTGTATTTATTTTTTAACGAAAATTTTGTATTAACAATTTTTTCTATTTTTATTATTACTGTAGTTTTATTTTCTTAACTTGTAAAAGATTTAGTTATGTATTATGTATTTTTTTTGTATTTGGGAATATACTAACATTATTTAATTAATGTATTACATCTTTTATTTTAATGAAATGATTTAAGGATGTAATGATTGTGAGATTAGGTGATATAGTATGGATAATTTTTGGCCAGTTAAAGGCCAAGAAACTTTATTGATTCGTAATATCTAAATATTAATCAATAATTTATCAATAAATTTTATAGATCATCAACTGTGGATGTTTATTGGTCAGTTTTTGGATAAGATATCGACCAAAATAGATTTTTAGAAATATTTTGATTTATTTATTTATTTAATAAATAAGTGTTAAACAATTTACTATCCATAAAGTATGGGCAACGTTTGGCCTTAAACAGGCCTTAAACTCGTGAATGTTTTATAAAATTTAGGATTTGTACTAAAATAAATAATAAATTTTAAGCATAAATGGGTTAATCAATTTATGGCCATAAACTATGGACAGTTATTTGACGAGTTTCTGACCAAAAAAATGTTATTAACGTTTTGTTTTTTTTGACTACAACTAGTTATTTAAAAAATGTTATATAACTATTCCCACTTTTTATGTATGTATAAAGTTAATAAAAAATAACCTTAAATATCATCATGATTATCCAAACAATTTATTATCCATAAACTATCCAAAAACTGTTTCTAAACTAGTTTTAAATAACCAAACTCATATATACTACCAATATACCATTTTCCGGACGAATTAAACGTAGTTAACACTATATACATCCACACCGATTACCCAAAACCAACTCCGACATTAACTCGACCACGAATACAAACCTCAAAAGAAGAAAAAGAAAAAAAAAGGGCAAACCGTTCCAAAATCATTTACCTCGATAGACAATCAAGATTCCACGTCTATACATACATAGACACACACATACAGACAAACGAAATCAGACAAGACAACCCAAGATTATTTCGGATGTGCAGCTCTCTATAAACGGCCACTGCGACAGGACAACCCTCAAAGCGAGACGAAAACCGTATTGCCGCATAGGCAACCAAGAGAGAGAAAGGATTTTGGATGCAGTAGGTACTGCGGTTGGCATACATTATTCAGACCCTTAATTCGAAACTTCTACGTAATCCAAGAGCGTATAGTGTTTCCCTCCGAAAACGTCCATGTGTATATATATATATATATATATATACGAAGAAAAGTTTTTTTTAGAAGTCTTATCTATTTTTTTTTAAAGTTCTTTTTTTGTTGCAATATAGAGGGTTAACGGTATATTAGAATTAGGATGGACGATTTGTTATTTATGAGGATGTATAGAGGATGTAAATTCGTATATAGAGAGGTTAGGTTTGTAAGCGGATCGTCTTTTACAAGAATTAGTGGCGAGGATTTTCTTCGCGGTGTTGAATTGAATTTTTCTTTTGAGGAATTGTATTGTATTAAATTGATGGTATGTAGTGAACGTTTTACTGCTTTTTTGCTTAGATTACTGTGTGATATATGTAAATTTTATTGTACTTGTAATTTGAGAGAGATCTTTCTTTCATTACTACGAAGAGAATTGTTGTATAGTAACAATTATACAATGTCAATGAGTTACCGAGCGAATGGTAAAAATTATTTATATGTTATATAATAATAAAATTTGTTGCAACTTTTGGAAAATTTACATAGCAAGATTTCCCATTCCCTCGATTATTCAAAAATATAGTAATCTTTACTACGACATTTTTCTTCGTGTTTTTGACTTTTGATAAACGATTTAGTGAAAAATTTTGATGTTCATGATAATAAGGGTAAATGAAACTTAATTATAAAACACAGTAAAAAATTACTATTTTAAATTTTTTTGGATTTACTATTTTACACAGTAATTCATTAAGAATTAATTTTCATTGTCAATTGTCAAGTAATTTATTACGAAGTTTGTTATGGCAATAGTGAAATTTGTCGTTATTTCTGATATAGAGAAATAATTTCTGATTCTTATGATTTTTTTGTTCGAATAGTAATTTTTTCCACTATCTAAATATCACTTTAAAAAAAAATATCACTTTTTTTTCTTTAATCACTATTTCAAAATAATCAAATTTCCCAAATTATAAATCACGATGCATTTTCGATATTTATTAAAAATTACACAACCACACTGAGAAAAAGGATCCCTTGAATCTAACGCGAGTACCTAACAGTTAAGGCGCAGAGCCTTAAATACGGCCAAAGCCGCGCGACTTAACAGTTAAGGAGCGGCATGGTTATTAATGACTACGACTATTGTATATAAGCTGCGCTGCTTGCAATCGTATTTACGTACTGATTCAATTACAATATTTTTATTTCATTCAATCTGAAACATTTTAGTTATAAAAATTATTATTTACAATACACATAAAGAATTTATATAAACTAATATTACTATTTAAAAACTAAACGTACGTGGTCTTTCAACTTTTGCTTTACTTTCATTCGCACACCAGCACTTCCAATAAAATTTATTGCATCAGACGGGTAATTAAACATTAGATCATACAAACATTCAACTGAATTAATGTCATTGTCTAAGAAACACGATATTAATACATTTAACACAGATTAATAGATTTAACACGGTTAACAAAAAATTGCAAATCATTGTTCACTTAACCTCAAAATGTTTGCAATTTTGATTACAAATTCTTTATATAATGCAGGACACTTATCTCTGAGAACTTGAATGAGGTTTTGACAACCCTATGCTGTCAATAATTGGTCCATTCCTGATGATTATTTAACATTTGTCCACAAAGAAAAAGTAAAACGTATATACGGCACGCACGTGTTGATGCCGGGCGGTTAGCATCGGGAGACTCGAAAGAGCCGGTATACAATTCGTCTGCTCACTGCGCAGTAAAGCTTCGCTTGGCGCTCCCCCTCCCCCTCACTCTAAACGATTCTTATTTAGTAGCTTTGCTCTACTTTAATTCAAAATTTTGAAGTTTAAAAGTTTAAATATAATTATTTTAAACTTTATATAACTTTAACTATTATTTTTTAAGCTTAAAACGAAGTATATAAATGATTTATTATACAAATAACATTGAAGGTTTGCTTAAGGCTTACGCATTAACTATTAAGTATTGGGAGATTTGCCGCAACTGCTGTGCGTAATTGACATTCAAATGCGCAATTATGACACTAACTCAAGCAATCCAACCTCATTGTAATAAAATTACAATAACGACATTTATCTAAATTCGAGTTAGTAAAGTAAATTGGATAAACTCGTGTGCGAAATTAATGTACCCGAAAGATTATTCGAACACCACCGTATAACGTCTGATCATAATTCACGTTCTCCACTTGAGATATGATAAATATTTACATTTTTACCATAACTTTAATTTTTTTAAAATTCCAATTTTTCACCCTCTTATTCTCATTACATTAAATTCGTAATAATATTAATACCACTTGAGACACGTAATATTCCAATATTATTTAATTAATTATCATATACATATATATATGTTTGAGTGCAAGTGTGCAAATTTACTTTTCATATACCGATTTGCATACGCGTTTATAACCTTTAAAAGTATTTGCATTTCTCGTATATGTATTTAATAATACACATCGTAAATTTTGTAACATTCCGGATGCTCTGAGTTTCTTGTAAGGTCAACGAACCGCCTCCTACTCCTCCTCCACCTACTTCCCAAGTGACGACAGAGGTTTTACTACACAGGCTTTGGTCGTTCAGTTAATTTCGTAAAATTAATTCTCAGACGGAATTCGAGGTAGTAAAGCGTTGTTTTTTTTAATTTTCATTTATTTTTCATATAATTTTGTTAATTTAAATTTAGCATCTATGAGATCATTGAAATCTCGATTACAATCATCAGGAACGTGTGAAAAAACGATTGCAAAATCACAATCATCGCAACATTTTAAAATAATAAAAATATTATTTTTATTAATGAAATCACTTCAATGTTCCAAATTTTGGAATATTTGCTTGAAATTATTATTATTGTAATTAATTAATTAAAAATTGTAATCGTCAAGGGTAGGATGGTATTGAGATTTATTTCAATTGTTAATAATACATGAGATTTGAAATTAATTAATAAATTAATTGCGCTTAGTAATCATTTTTAAATCGTTTGAAATCAGTTTTAAAATCATATAAAATTAGATATCAATTTTGAAATCATTGGTATTTTGCAATCGAATCCATAAATAATAATCATATTAGCAATTAATTAAAATTTCTATAATAATTTTAGAGAAGATTAGTAATTTAAAATCAATTTTCGAATAAATTAAAATATAATATCAATTAAGAAATTATTGAAATTAAAATCAATTTTCCAACTATTTAAAATATATAATCAATTATAAAAACAATTATACTTTGAAGCGCATTTTGAAATCATTTAAATTTAAAAATCAATTATGAAAACTTTTAATTTTAAAATCATTTGAAATGTGAATTGAAAATCATAAAAACTTTGTAAACATTTAATTTAAAAATCACTTGTGGTGTAAATTGAATCTATTAATATACTTTTTAATCCTACAATAATTAAAAGTTATAATAATCTTAAAACACTTAAATTTTGAATTCACTTTTAAAATCATTTAATCATCTTAAGATTTCGAATAAATATTTAATTTATTTGAATTTTAAACTTCATTTCTGAAATCTTTCATTTTAAAACCACTTACGGTGTGGTGTGTACATTTGAACTAATTATAAATTATGAAATCATTTGATCACTTAAGATTTTAAATCAATTTTAAATGTGATTACTGGATTCAATTTTGAAATCATTTAATTTTAAAAACGTTTTACGGATGAATTGAAAAAAAAAAAAAAAAATAAATTGAAATGAAACTTTAAGTTAAAATCCTCTTGAAATTCGCAATCAGTTTTGAAGTCACTAAAAGCTCGTATTAATTTACAAACGTATCAAAAATTCTTCGAAACCAAAAATTTTGGAACTACAACAAGTAAAGCTTACCCATAAAAATCCACTTATATAATAAAACTTTGAACTATCACAATTTTCTTAACTTCATATTTCCCAAAGGAAAAGAAAATATCCACATCCGAAAATTACGATGCTATTTCCTGCTGGTACGTAATTAGCGTAAAATAATACAAGTACAGCCGTAAAATTCACATTTTAAAACGGTACTAACATCCCCTTCTTTTACATTTTATCCAACGAAACGACTGTCCGAACTTTCCAATTATCCTGAGTAATCAGTGAGGTTAGGTGCGATACAACCGAGCGTTCCCAAGTTTATCCCGAAAATCTTCTTCCTTGACAAGTCCAAAGAGAGAGAGAGAGAGAGAGAGGAGAATGTTTTAACGGGGAGTCTGCAAGTTTGAACAACGTTTCCACCTCTGTGCGTATATAAGTTAATGCTGACTGACGGTTGAAAATTTTGGATGAATCCACCTTGTTGCCGGTTTAATATTTTATCCCTTGTACTCTTTGATCGTATATATTGCGTGTGTGTGTGTGTGTGCGTGTGCGTGTATCTTTACTTTTATATATATGAATGATTAATTTTAGATGGGTTACAGGATGAGTTGCTGATGTGTACACGATTAGTTTGAAGTGCATAGCAGATCGTGGATCGTGGTACTTCGGTCCGGATCTGGTCCACATTTGGTAATTTTATTTATTATTGTATTTTATTTATTTGAAAAGTACAGGTTAATTTAGATATGTTGTGTGGGAAATATATGGAATAATTTTTTATTAACCTGGATCCGGTCCTGATTTGGCAGAAATATGTAGTGTAATACTTCAATAATTAGATAAATCGATCTATCTACATAATTTCTGGTCCGCGGATCCGGTCACTGAAAAATTACCGTCCGGTCCTGATTTAATAATCGTAAACGAATAAAGTATAATGTTGTGTAATATTTTTTACTACGATGGAGAATGTCGTCAGGTTAAATAATCAAGAGCAAATCAGGGTCGAATTTATAGGTTATTTTGCAACTTTTTTATAAAGAAAATTTGTCAATATTTTTGGGATGTCACAGTTATGTAAATACTTCAATATTATTATTATTATTATTTCTTTTGATGAAATAGTTGTAAGGAATCGAACGTATTAAAATTTCTTTATTACCTGATCCGGACCGGACGATCGAATCCGGCTAACCCGTTGTAAAACCTAAATATTGTTGATAACTTGCATCTTCTAATAAATGTCAAATCAGTTTTTGTATTCCTCCAGCCAAAAATTGGCACATAACCTTACTTCAATTTAAGATCTGCAATAGCTCGATCGTTAAAGCAGTGATAATCCCGAATTTGATTCCTATTCTCTTAAAGATACATTTTAAACTGGCACTTTCTCCACAACGACAGCTCATCATTCTAATGTTGATTATCACTGAACAAAAAGCCAAAAAAAACTTAACCTATCCTCAAAATTCCCTCTAAATCGCTACATCAACGAATCCAAACTAAAATTTTAAATAACACTAGAAATTCTTAAAATTTATACACTTCCGGGTGAGCTTCCGATAATTTTCTAATTAAATTAAACGACTAGTTTCAGTCATGCGTCACATACGAAACTAAACTATATAGGTATATATATATATACCTAAGGGTTCCGGCACATATTCCTCCACCGCTGGTTTGGTGGAACGAGTTGTTCTCACCGGAAGACGAGCTGTGATAGTTTTTAATTTAGGGTCCGTCCTGTCCTTAGGTTTCGTCTGTGTCCATTTGTTATTCTTTTGTACCTTTAAAGTTTGGGTGTATACCCCTGGACGGTAAAATGACCCCTCATCTTCTCGGTGAAAACCTTCCTCGCTGGCCGTCTTTTTTCCTACCCAGTGTAATCGGGGTGGAAAATGAATGGCCTTTTCGCCAGTTTGTACTTGGGTACAACATGTACCGAAATTTTGTATCTGTGTCGATTTATCCATGATTACTAGTTAAACTTGAGTTTTGAGTCTTATTTATACTTGTTTTGCAAAACTTTGCACCTTTCTCTTTTGAACAATATTCTTAGAAATTATTTGTTTTGATACCCAATTTCCAGAAATCTTCGTTATTTAGTTTTGATTTAACTTATAATAATGGTTATATATATATATTAATTTTTCTTGGAATATATATTTTAAAATCCTATATTTATATAAAAATGTTTCAAATTTAATTCTATTTTATTTATAAAAAATTTTTGTTTTCTTTTCTTTATCCACAAAAATATTGTTAACTTTACAAAAAAATTAATCTCTATAATATATTTTCATATTTGATACATGAAATTTTCCTCTTTCAATTTTTGTTATGGGATCTACTAATAAATATGTATCATATCCTAGTTTTTTCGCTATAATATACGGACCTTGCGCAACAGGCATAAATTTTGCAGTAATTTTATTTTCATTTAATGCTTTAATTAATACATGATCATTTATTTTGAATTCATAATGTTTTTTATTTTTATTCTTATTCTTTGCTCTATTAATTAAAAAATTATGCATATGTTTTCTTGCATTATTTAGTTTTTCTTCATATGTTAATTCATTATTTTGTAAGTTTATATATTTATCCCATACACGAATTGGCTTCTTATTTAAAAATAATTCTATCGGTGTATAACCAGTTGTCTCATGTATTGTTTCATTTATTATTTTTTGTACATAATCTATTTCTTTTGCCCATCCAGTGTGTTTTTTTCAAAATAGTACGGTAAATTCTCCCTATTTCACGATGAACCCTTTCAATAATATTACTTTGAGGATGTCTTATTGAAGAAAACATAGGTTTTATATCATTTTTTGTTAAATAATCTATCCATTTATTACTTGTAAATTGAGTACCATGATCTGATAAAATAGCCTTAGGTTTCATAAATTTTTCAATATATTGATCTATTTTTCTAATTACGGATAACGTATTTGCTTTTTTCAACGGATATAATGCAACATATTTACTAAATACATCTATCGTTGATAAAATATATTTTACCCCCCCTATAGAAGTAGGTAAAGGTCCGTAAAAATCAATCGATAATATCTCACCAGGATTTTCAACAAGAATTGGTTGAAATTTAGAGTGATACTTAATCGTAGAATATTTACTTTTTTGACATATATCACACGGTTTTATGTATTCACTAACTTTTTTTCTTAATTTTGGAACATAAAAAAATTCTAAAACCATTTTATATATTTTTCTTGGTCCTACATGACCATAAAATTCATGTAATAAAATTATAAATCTTTTCATTATTTTTTCTGGAATTATAATTTTCAAATTATTTCGTGATATTTTACAAACATATTCATTTGATATAACATATTTTTTAGAATTTTTTGATTCTATTTCATTTATTATTTTATTAATATATTCATCCGATCTTTGTAATTTTTTCAAATTTTTAAAACTATCAATTAATTCTTTATCTATAGATTTTTTTATTATAGTTGCAATTATTATTTCTGTATCTTTTAAATCGTTTGATTCATTTATATTTAACCGACTTAAATAATCAGCTGCTTTATTTTTATGTCCAGGTAAATATTCTGGTATTATATTTAAATCTTGAATTGATAAATTCCATCTTCTTAAACGTGAATTTGTAAATTTACAATTTTGCAAGAATGATAAAGCTTCATGATCTGTTCTAACTATAATCTTAGACGCGCCCCTTAAATACGTATCCAATTTATGTAATGCCCAGACTATTGCTAACATTTCTTTTTCTGTTGTAAAATAATTTACTTCACTACCTTTTAATGTACGACTAATATATGTTACTATTCGTTCTTCACCTTCTTCATCTAATTGTGATAAAATTCCGGCAATCGCGTAATCACTTGCATCCGTAGTTAATATATACGGTTTTTTCGGATTTACGAAATTTAATATTATCTTATCGTCAAATAATTCTTTTATTTTATCGAAAGCTTTTTGTTGCTCTTCCTTCCAATCATATCTTATATCCTTTTTTAGTAGTTTGAGAAGTGGAATAGTTTCTTTTGAATAATTTTTTGCAAATTTTGTGTAATAATTTAGAAACCCTAAGAAACTTGTAATTCTTTAACATTTCTTGGCTCTTTAAAATTTTTTATAGTTTTAATTTTGTCTGGATTTAATTTAATCCCTTTACTGGTTATTATATTACCTAAAAATTTAATTTCTTGTTTAACTATATTTGATTTCGCAAAATTTAATCTTAAATTACATTTTTCTAATCTATTAAAAATATATCTAAATGTCGTAAATGATCTTCAAAATCTTTTGACATTATAAATATATCATCTACAAATGATAATATAAAATCTAAATCGTGTATAGCTATATCAAGACCTCTTAATAGTGCTGCACTACTTATTTTTATACCAAATGGTACGACATTAAATTCATAAACTTTATTATCGCAAATAAAAGCAGTATATTTTTTACTTTCTTCCGTTAGCGCGATTTGCCAAAAACTATTTGATAAATCAAAATTAGACATAAAATCCCGATTTTTACATTGAATAAATATCTCTTCTACTCCAGGTAGAGATTCATAATCATCTACGAGTTTATTATTTAATTTTCTTGCATCCAAACATATTCTTATTGATCCGTCTTTTTTAGGTACAATTACACAAGGATTTATATATGGGCTTGTAGATCGTCGAATAATACCGAAATCTAACATTTTTTCTACTTCCTTTTTCACTCTTTCACGATATGCTATAGGTATGGGATATGGTTTTGAATAATATGTTATTTCATTACGTAATTTTAATTGATACTTGAAATCTAGAAGTTGTCCTGGGGTTCTTTGGAATACGGTTTTATATTTATATATTAAGTTTTTTAATTTATTTTTCTGTGTATTATTTAAAATTACACTAGAATTTATTTGATCATTGATTTCCTTTTCGGATATATCATAATCATAGTCTAAATTAGACGATTTATTGTTCCAATTGAATTCTAAATCTTTATTTTCTAGATCATCCTCAAATTCAATTGACATAGTTTCATACTCTTTTGAGCTTATTTGTATTTCATTAAATTTTATATTACCGATCTCTTCCCCAACTTCGTATATAATTTCATTATTAACCGTATCAATTAACATTTTTAAAATTTTTTGAGAATCATAACCTAATATACAAGGTCTTATTAATTTTGGTATTACTATAAATGTTAAATTTTCCATTAATCCACCTATATTTGTTTTAAGTAAAACTTGTTGCTTAATTCGTGTTGATTTTAAACCCGTTGCACCTTTAATAATTTTTCCTGATATTGGTAATGTAGGTTTATTCTTGAATTGATTTTTATTTTTATTATAAAATTCTTCTGATATGCAAGTTATTTCACTCCCAGTATCTATTAAGGCATTTATTTCTATTCCTTCAATTTTTATATTTATTTCAGGGCATTTCTCAATTATTTTTTCATTTTTAACATTTTCATTATTTGGTTCAATATCATAAATTAAATCTTCACGAGGATCTTGAAATATTGTATTTATTTCAATGTTTTAGGTTCTTGAATTTTTTCAGTTGTATTTTGTGTTTTTTCCTTATCCGAGTTACAAAATACAACTCTTTTAGTTTCCCGAATCGGTTTTATGGATTTGTATGCTTGAATCATTTTTTAAACTTACGTCTAGTATATCTATATTATTATAATCATTTTCATATTTTTTCTCATATATTGGTTTAATTATTTTTTTTATTGGTTTAACCGTTTCAATAGCATTTATCTCGGTTGAGTTTCTTTTATTTTCCAAGATCTATTTTGTTTATTATATCTTTCAAAATTTCTTTTTGTTTATATTTTTCTTTATATTATCATTTTTCTTTTCACGAATTTTATCTGCGTCAAAATCCGCTAGTATTTTAAATAAATGACTTTTATTTTTTACTTGTTGTCCCAAATTGCATATCGTATTGATTTTTCAAATGTTCACTAATTTTATTTACTATTTCTGTTTCAGAAAAATCCATATCTAATTCTTTTATTAAACCAAATATATAAGTAGCATATTCTACTCTTGACCATTTATTATATTCATTATATTGACCAAATTCTACCTTTCTTTTTGCCGATCTTTGTAAAGTTTGATTCCAATATCTATCTTTAAACACTTTAATAAATTGATTAAATGTTTCTATTTCTGATTCTTGTATATACCACCATTCTTTTGCTGAATCAGTTAATGATTGTGATATGCTAGCACATATTTCATTAAAATTTAAATTATAGTTATTAACATATTTTTCTAAATCGATTAAAAAACGCATTGGTCGTTCATAAGGCTGTCCCGAAAACTTTGGTAAATCAATTTTAATTTTAGGCATTGATTCAGTAGAATTAATGTTTGATTATATTCAATTACTTTTTCATTTGATTCTTTAAAAGATTTTTCAAGATTTTGTATTCTCTTATCATATTCCAATTCCATTTCTTTTATTTTATTTGAAAAATAATTTTTTAATTCTAAATATAAATCATCATTTAAACTAATACTTTTAATTCATTATTTTCTATTCTCAATTTTTAACTTCATTATTCACCATTTTTAAATTATCAGATAACACTTCATTTTGTTCTATTAATTTTTGATTCAATAGATTAATATTTTCATTACATTCTTTTCTATAATTATCAATTACATCTATATTTTTATTTTGATTTAATTCAATTTCTGTTTGTTTTTCATCTATTAACTTTAATTCTTCTGTAACAGCCTCCTCCCAAGCATTACGTTTTTATCGATTTCAGTTGTTTCTTCATTATTAAAAGAATTTTGCATATTTAACAAATATATACTTGATTTTCTTTTTGCCATTTTGAAAAATCTATATAATATAAATTTAATATCTATATATTAACAACAAGTTTAAAATATTAATATTTAATAGAATTTTTATATAATATTTTTATAACTTATATATATACTATCCATATAATAATTACCATATGTATCACCTATATATAAGCTATTAGTGCGAGTGAGAAACATTTGACTCTCGGTATATTGACAGAGAGCGCGGTCGCATAGTCGTAATCACTATTTTTCTATAAATTCAATATCCTACGCTGCTAAACTCTTAGACAAACGCGCGAAAATTAATTATCTTAAATTTTCTTAGTTTAAGTTTTCATTTGAATTTTAATTTATTTATATTATTTTATTTTTAAATTTTCGAATTTTTTAGTTAAATTATTTTTTATATAACTTTCAATTAATACAACTCTGGTTGCTAATTGTACATGTTTTCCTTGAATGAATTGAATATTTTGTTCCGTTATTTCTCGAAAACTTGTTAATTCATGTTTTAGAAATCTATTTTGTTTTTCTAAAAGATCATTTTTATCTTTGATTGATTCTAAATGATTTTCCAAAATGTGTACCTTTTTAACTAATTTATCATAACTTCCAGCAATAAATTCTAATCCTTCTTTATATTTTAATAATAATGATTCTTGATCTTCAATTTTTTCCGCGTTTTCCAATACTAAATCATTTAATTGATATGTTAACGCGTACAAATTATTGTCAAAAATTGATGAATCATATCGATTGATCATTGTAACTCTTTTAGATTTGTTTAATTATTACTATTAATATTGCTATATCCTATGATTAAATGCAAATACGTAATTCTACTTCTAAATTACAGTAGAAAATTTTGTACGTGTAAAATAAAATTTATCTAAGCATGTGTACTCAATTTTTACAAAATTTTTATTTTACAATATATATTATATGTAATTTGATTTTTATCAGTCCCTGTCCGAGCGCCATTTTGTGACGTGCCAACCTTACTTTGGGTTTTACCGTTACTATAGATTTTGCTGCTTGTTATTAGATTAGATGTAAGTTAGGTGCGAAACCATCTTTGCATCTAAATCTTGTTTCAGACTTATTAATCCGGGTTTTATGTGTAAATTGAGACACATTATATTAGCACACATTGGCTATTATAACTGGAGTGTGTATTTGAGTATATTAATTATATATATTTTGTATGTATTATACACATTTCTATCACCGCGCATTGGGCCATAGAAATGGTAGTGTGTGATTTAATAATACTTAATGAATAACTATAAATTTTATATATATATATTTACAATATTTATTTATTTAATTTCATTACAAATCCTTATAATAAAAGGACTTGTACTAATAAAACTATGAAATCTAATGTAAATGCCACGAAGGCTTATCAATCAATGAATATTGTATATAAATTTCCGTCCTTTATATACTATCTTTTTTTTTTTTTTTTTTTTTTTTTTTTTTTTTTTTTTTTTTTTTTTTTTTTTTTTTTTTTTTTTTTTTTTTTTTTTTTTTTTATATATATATTTACATATTTATTTATTTAATTTCATTACAAATCCTTATAATAAAAGGACTTGTACTAATAAAACTATGAAATCTAATGTAAATGCTACGAAGGCTTATCAATCAATGAACATTGTATATAAATTTCCGTCCTTTATATACTATCTTTACCTCATTAGTACAAATCCTTTTTAAACATTTTTCGTCATATTTTACATTAATTTCGTATTTTGATTTTTTATTTTAAATCATATTTTCTTTCTTGTTTCTATATACATGTAATATTATCTAAAATTCTAATTATTTACAAGAAATAATTGCATATTTATTTTCATATCCTATGCATTTTTGTAATTACTTTTATTTTATAATTTTTTTATTAATTCTATAACCTCAATTATTTCTACATTTAAAAATAATCTTAAATTCATTTTTAAACTTACAATCGTTTTTTATTCTACTTATAAATTTCACTTTGTCTTTTACACAATTACAAAATTAAATATATTATAATTTTTATTATTTTTAAATGTACAAATATCTTCGCATACTGATTTTGCATAAACATATAATTTTTGTAATTAATTTCTGTTTTGCCGTAAAATTAAAAATTAAATTCTTTTTTATACATTTTAAATTGAATATTTGTATTTATTTTATTGTATAATAATATTCTATTTACAATTAATTATTCATTTAATTATAAAATATTTATTTTAATATAACTGCAATTGCATTTTTATTATTTCTAAATTTGCGCTTTAAATCGTGACACGCTATAATTCTAAGAATTTACATGTTAGTCAATTTCAGCTGACAATATTCTTGTGGATATTTACATTTATATAGTTCATTGATCTTTCTAAGAAATCTATTTTGATGACCTATATCCTCTTATATAAATTTACGTATTTATGAAATAATATAATTATATGTAGTTGTATACGTCACAAACGAATCCAAACTAAAATTTTAAATAACACTAGAAATTCTTAAAATTTATACACTTCCGGGTGAGCTTCCGATAATTTTCTAATTAAATTAAACGACTAGTTTCAGTCATGCGTCACATACGAAACTAAACACTATATAGGTATATATATATACATCGAAGTAGTTTGAAAGATACTCAAACGAGTCTTACCCATATTTATGCATCGAAAGCAATTTCCCAACTCTCTTACACTATATATATGTAGCCAACGAGATAGATACATTAGCGAGAGCCGCTTAGTGAAAACCGTTGCTAATCCTACTTTTCTCCTCGTTCATTATTTTTTTTTCTCTCTTTTTCGCTTTCACTATATTTGAAGATAGATAGCAGTTCCATGACAGTTCGAGGAAAATAATAATGTGAAATAAAAATAATTTTTATGTTAAGACACTTTGGATGGAAAATACTTAGGAGTGCATATATCGCTGTTTAGGATACCGATTGGAAATTGCTGATTTTATCGTTTGCAAATTGATTGGGAGAAATGCGCATATCGATGGCGTATTGGTAACAAATGCGCACCGATGTAATCGATCGCTCTGTACGGCGTTGCAATTCGGAACTGAAGACAAAGGACGTTCGTTAGAGAGGTTATTGTTGCGAGATAATGCGATGTAATGAAATTTTATAAATTAACTTTTTTGTCTTTAGTTGAGGAAGGAAATATGCAGATTTATCTTAATGATTATTTGGCGTGTTTAAAATATTTGAATACTCATAATGTACGAATCAAGATTCTAATCGTAAAAAACGTATGAAATCGTTGTAATTATTGAAAAAATTTATTTGAAAATCACGCTTGAAATTATTTGAAATTAACAGAAAGGATTGGCTGGTTTTGATATTTGCTTAAACTGCAAATTAGACACGAGATACAAATACAAATGTGAAATCGTATGGAAATCAAAAATCAATTCTCAAATAATTTGAATTTGAAAAAAATTTTTTAAATAATCATCAATTGAAATTAAATTTGAATTGTATGTTAATAATAATTTAATATCATCTGATATGTTATATAAATTATATTTTGAAATCATTTGAAATTTGAATTTAATTTAATATGATATGAGCTTTGAAATCAGTTAATGCGAAATACATTCTGAAATTTTTTATAAATTGAAGATAAATTTGGATTATTTTAACTTTAAAATGTATTTAGAACTCATGATATTTGAAATCTATTTTGACATAATTAGGATTAGAAATTGATTTTTATATCATTGTATTATATGAAATCAGCCGTTAAATAATTAAAATTGAAATCGTTTTTGAAATTAATGGAAATATAAATACCTAGTTTAAAATCACTACGTTTTTATCAATTGAGAATCATTGGAAGTCAATTATAAAATCATTTGTATTTTATAATCAATTTAAGTAATTTAAAATCAATTTGAAAATAGTTCAACATAATCTTGAGATAATAGTTAAATATAACCTTGATTCAGTTACGAAACCATTTCAAATATAAAATAAATATTGAAATCATTACAAAAACTGTATCAAGTTTGAAATCACTTGATTTTGTAAATCTTGAAAACCATTTCGAAATCAATTCAAATTGAAATTTGTTTTGAAAACAGTTTTCCTTTAAAAACAATTTTAAATAATTAGAAATTATTTATGAAATTATTTGAATTTTGAAATTAATAGCAAATTCATTTAACTTGAAATCAATTATAAAAATATTTGAATTTTCTGATACATTATGAAAATACTTGAATTTTGAAATCAATTATAAAATACTTGAATTTTGAAATCAATTATAAAAATACTTGAATTTTGAAATCAATTACAAAATTAATTAAACTTTGAAATCAATATTAAATCATTTAATTTTAAGTTTAAAACAGTTTACTTAAAATCTCTCACAAAACTTATACTGACTTCAGAATTAATTTCAATCCTATCTAAAATACGCATTACAAAATAAATTCTGAAATCATCTAAACTTTGCAATTAATTTACAATCATTATGTTACATCGTTTTTCGGCGAAAAACCCAAGAAAAAATATTCATTATCCTATTGATATTCCAGCGTAGAATTCCTATATTTTCCTTTGGAGTCGAATAACGAACTCAAGTGATTTATGCGTGAATTCTCGAACTAAGGAACTCAAGTAGCGACAGGTATGAAACTCGTTAAGTGTAATTATTTGTCACTCTCAACGCCTCGGATTATCCATCATAACCTCACGTAAGAATGGTACATCGTGTTTCTATTTGTTCAACCGATAAAAAGCTCCATCGATTTCTCATAATCATTTTCACGCTTAATTACCATAAATTACATACATATGTCAATTAAAAAAATTTATAAAAGAAGCTATTTTTGGCATTCAATATCACTTTTTTTAATATATCGACTAAAATTCTTATTTGGATCATATTTAACCACGTACGATTTGTATCGAACGATACAAAATTATCAAACGAAATTAAAAACATCGCGATCGATCGGACGTTAAATGAAATATATGAGCAACCAGGAGAAAAGCTCGATGAGCTTTTAAAAACTCGTATTCATCCGGCAGTTTTTCAATCTTCCAAACGAGACGGAAAAAGGGAGGAAGCTCGGCATAAGAACCACGTTATGAAAAAAAAAAAATCTGCAACCTACCGCGGGCACGTTGGTGCATCATAAAAACAAACGACCCATAAAACGGCCATAGCAACTAGAAAAAAAAAGAAGTAGTGAGTATTCATTGAAAAATGATTTTTTTTCCTCTTCCTCTCTTTAGGGATGTATATATGGGTGTTTACGTGTACACCAGGTGAACCGGAAAGCTTTGGAATTAATCTCGCTTTGGTCTCTCTGAAGGCGTCGCGATAAGTAATTACTGATTAATGAAGACTCCGAGGGGTAATAGTGGTGTACGACTTAGCATACGGCTTATCGTTCGTAAGCTCGTTACATCGACGTTGCACGCGCGCGTATGGAGCTACGCGACAGGGAATGTTGTTGGACGAATGAAAGCTCTTCGGTAATACGAGATACTCGTGTACCCTTTCAGAGAGAGGTATGGAGATGGATACAGAGACACAAGTTGGTGTGATTTTTTTTCTTTATTGGGTGTTTTTGGTTTTGAGGTTATGTTTGAGATTAGAAGAAATTTGTTGCTTAGGGTGTAGTGGGTATTTTTAGGTTAGGTAAAGATTAGGTGTGTGTTGATAATTAGTTGGTATGGTTTTTTGATTTTTCTTTATTGGGTGTTTTTGGTTTTGAGGTTATGTTTAACAGTGAAAGGATTATGTTGGTTTTATTTTAATAATATTAAATTAATGTATCAATTTTAAAGCTATACGCTTCGAAGTTAGGGGAGAATTTTTGTTGGGTATATTTTGAATATTTTTAGGTTAGGGAACCCTTTTAATTTTGAAGGTTATACATGTGGATTTTAGATTACGGGAAACTATTTTTGAAATATAAATTATGGATTTATTAGATATTTCTAGATTAAGTAACTTTAATATATATGTACATAATAATTTAACGTTTTAATCTTTAAGATTATGTATGAGGATTCTAGGTTACGAAACTTTATTTATTTATTAACCAGTATCAGAAAATACATAGAATTCCTTAGAATTACATAGCTTTCCCCACAGAGATATAATGCACATATCTGTTGGTGGAACTGGCAAGATACTAAAGTATCTAAGACTTATATACTAAAATTACATAATATACTTACATACTAAAATGACATAGTTAAATTCTTTCACTATATACTATATAACATCCATAAAGAGGCTACTAACTCATAAAATCACTAAGGCAACATTAAACAACAATGATAATAAAGATTCAATTTATAAATAAAATTTGTATAGATTTTTTTAAATATTATTAACTATCCAGTCTTTCAATTTTATCTTTTTGTTTTTTTTATTTAATTCTTTTAGACTAATTGGTAGCATATTAAACAAACCTATAGCTTTGATATAACTATTTTTTTTGCTAACAGTTTTTTTGAATCTTGGAATAGGTAGATTCTTATTTCTAGTTATACTGTTCGAAGACATAAACAGATTACTTAAACTATTATAATGATATGATAAACAATTTAACGCATATAATTGTTCTATATTTAACGGGTAATCTTTAGTTATAAATTTATTTTTATTTATTATTTTTAATATTTTTTTTTGTAAATTATGCAGCAAGCTTATACTATTCATATACGCACCACCCCATGCTATAATACCATAACTAATAACACTATTGAACAGTGCATAATATAACATTTTAAGTGTTGTTATATTCATATAATTTGCAAGTTTATGAAAAATGAATATTAGGTACTTAGTTTTATTAACTAAATATTCAATATGTAAAGACCAATTCATTCTATAATCAAATATTAAACCTAGATATTTGGTATTTTTCACTCTTTTTAGCTTATTGTTATTAATTTGGATATCATAATTATCATTTTCATAATCTGGAACGCTATCTATATAATTTCCAAATGTAATATATGTTGACTTTTCTATATTTAAAGATAACTTGTTTAAGGCTAACCAATTTGCAATCCAGTTTAATTCAATATTCATCTTATTTTTAACTTTTTCCCAAGTATCTTCGGTAACAATTAATGCTGTATCATCTGCATATGAGATTATATTTTCTTTTAACATGTCGTTTACATATATTATAAAAAGCAAAGGTCCAAGTATAGTTCCTTGAGGAACGCCTGTTTTAACAATATTATTATGACTTACAGTATCATCAATTCTTACTATCTGCTGTCTATTAGTAAGATATGAAATCATTAATTTATGTGCATTACCTCTAATTCCATAATTGTAAAGTTTATTCAGTAATATGTTATGATCTACCGTATCAAAAGCCTTCGCCAAGTCTAGAAATGCTATAGCCAAAGGTTTACTGTTGTCCAAGTTATTATAAATTTTATTGGTTATTTTCTGTAGGGCATCATTAGTGCCTCTATTTTGTATAAATCCAAATTGATTCTCTGAGAATATGTTACACTCTTTGAAAAATTTACAGATCCTTATATATATTATCTTTTCTAAAATTTTTGCTAAATTAGAAATTAGTGAAATTGGTCTATAATTTTCAATTTTCTTCTTACTACCATTTTTATGAATTGGTATAATTATTGCATTTTTAAGTGATTCAGGCCAAACAGATTTTTCTATGCATAAATTAAAAATGTGAACTAATGGATCCAAAATATATTTAATTAGTGACTTCAATGTTCTAGTGTCGATTTTATCCGAACCACCATTTTTTATTTCAAAATCTTTTATTATATTATAAACTTCTATCGGATCTGTCGGAATCATAAATATAGTTTTGTTATTGAAATCAGGCAACCGGATATCGACACTATCAATTTCAAGAATTTTATTTCTCAATTCAATACCAATGTCAGTAAAGTAATTATTCATAACATTAGCAATATCCTCTGTATTCGTTATTCTATTTTTATATTTATCAAGGATAGCAGTAATTTTCTCTTGTTTTTTAGTATTTTTACCTAGTTTTTGATTTACAATATTCCATAAATTTTTTGGTTTATTAATAGCTTTCTTAATCACATCATATTCATATTTAATTTTTGCATCTTTAATTACTCTGTTTAGCACTTTATCATAATTTTTGTATTCCAACCTGTTATCAAAATTATTTACATCCATCATCCAAATTCTATAAAGCATTTCTTTTCTATTACATGAAACAATAATTCCCTTAGTAATCCAAGATTTTCTTGGTTTCAATTTATCTGCTTACTTACAATTTAACTGCTTTGGAGATATTAATTATGGATATTGAACGTTTATAAAGAAACAGTTTCGAAAATAAATAATAAGTTAATTATAACCTTAAATTTATATGAATAATAAAATTTCGCTGGAGCAATCAAGATATACTGCAACTATAGTGGAAATGACATATTTGAGGTTAGGTGAAAATATAATATGAATGTTACATAAATTATTGTCGGGAATTGAGCACATTAAATTTAAGTTTAACGAAAAGTACTTTTTGATTAGAAGCTGTAGATTTTTAGGTAATTTTTTATCAATTGGCCAAATTGTAGCCAAGAAAATGTTTGATAAGTGTTATGAATATCAGGATATCAAGAATAAGTTACATAACCTTAAATACTATACTTTCCATTGTGAGTTTAGGTGAAGCTTACATTGAATATACATACATTATAAATTTATTGGTGATTTATGGTCAAATGGTCAATTTCTGTCAAAAAAAATATTTCCACTAAAATATTATAATTACAACCTTAATTTAACACAAATAATTAAATAATATAACACGAACAATCAAAACCAATATTATTTTAGGTAAATTTCTTACTCAAGGCTTACGAGTTACGAACTTAATCGTCACTTTCAGTCATAAAACCGATACAGAGGATATTACGGTAAAAAAGAAAAAAAAATGTATGAAAAATCATTATACAAATAACCATAAAACCTTGACAACCGTAACAAAAATTCCTTTCAGAAAGAGTATGAAATCTCCAAATGTGCGATGTAACAACCAAGATATACAAATGTATTCTCATATATACGCATGCGAAAATGGAGCTTTCGAGGTAGAATAATGGAAGCTCGCTTTCCCTCTCTCCCTCTGTGTAACCTCGTAGCACAGCTGCGTTAGCACCGCGTGCCTGATCTTCAGTTCTCCGTAGGTAACACTAATGACGGATAATCCAAATAGCTTACCTAGCTTTTTGATTCGCCTCTACACCAATCCCCCGATCCTGAATATTTTTCATTATAAACTCACATTGATCTTTACTCAATTTGTTTTTTTTGTTTCGATCGTAAGATTTATTAGATAAAGAATTTGTATTTACGTATAAAGATAATGTTTTGAAAAGTGCGCTTTAGGATATTTGGTTATTTGGTTATTTGGTTATCTGGGTATTTGGTTATTTGGTAATTTGGTTATTATGTTATTTGATTATTTTGTTATTTGGTTTACTGGAATACTAGATACTTACCTATTTGGTTACTTGATTATTCGGTTATTTGGTTACTTGGTTATATGGTTATTTAGGTATTTGGATTTTTGGATACTTAGTGATTTGGTTATTTAGTTATTTGGAATTTTGGTTATTTAGTTATTTGGATTTTTGGTTATTTAGTTATTTGGATTTTTGGATACTTAGTGATTTGGTTAATTGTTTATTAGATTTTTGGGTTAAACATTTAAATATTGTATTAATTTATTGGGTTAATTGATTATTGGTTATTCGATGTCATGAGGTTATTTGGCAAATGAGTTATTGGGTTATTGAGTTATTTAAATACAGTTTTCGCATTAGGTTTTATTTCTTTGGTTATTTGATGATTTAGCTATTGGGTGCTTAGGTTATTCGGTTTATTGTATAAAACTTTCTTTTTTTTGTAACTGAATTAGCTATTTTAGTGCAATTATTCAATAGGTTTTTTGGATGAAGGATTATTGGGTTATACGATTATATTGTATTTGGTTTATTGGGTTAGTAAAATAAATCCCATATACAGTTTTTTTTATTCTATTTTATATTGCATAAATACTTTAAACAATACAATTTATTAGTTATAAATTATAAGTTTTGGATTTTCGTTTATTTGGTTATTGTATTATTTACATTATTGGGGTATTTGTTTATAGATTTATTACCTTATGTCGAGTACTTTTGTTATTTATATAAATCTTAAGTATTTTGTGATATAAGTGGATCATGCACGATTGAATTATTGATTCGTAATTTTCGTACACCGTATTCATAATAAGTTAAAGATAACATTTGTACGTAATTTGCATCTAAATATGGCTAAAATATACACACGCATACGTACGACTACAATTTATAGCTTGCGATCTTTTAAAACGGGCTTGTTAATTACAATAATTAGAAAGATTTTTAATTTTAATATTTTTGGTGAAAAATGAGGTAAATGCAAAAATAAAGTGAATTGCGGTTCAAGTATTTTAATTACATTCATCTAGAGTTCTTTATAGTTAACATTAATTTAATATATTCTACGTTATTTACTTTATTACCCTTTTTTATTATAATTACACATATATATTATAATATTCTTTCTCATCACAATAACGACGAGACGTTTTAATAATAATTTTTCTTTGATAAAGTTTCTTAAAAAAAAAATTCAAGATTAACTTTACGGTCCGATAACTCGGGGATGTAAAATTTTTTGTGAAAATCTCAGATATACGTCGAAGAAAAAATTATTATTTCGATATAAGTAAAAATTTATTCTTACCGAAAAAAGAAAACCCGATCGATTAAATTTTAATGCGATATTTTATTTTTTCATTTTCGACGTCGGGTATAGGTTGACTATATTGTTGTAAAATCCGTTCGATCTCGTGTGTGTACCTCAAAATACACACGGGAAATTGAATGAAATTCTTTGACGTGTATATATGAGTGTAATTCAGGAGGTAAAAAGAGGTATTTATTTTAAAGTCAACGCGTGTGAAGCTGACTCATTAGCGGGAGAAAGAGAAAATTAATGAAGCAGTTCGATGTGTGAATGAGTTATGGGGAGGTAATGGATGGTATAAAGAAGGAAATTTATTTTATTTGTTAATAAGTTTTTTTTCTATTTTGATTGGTGGAATATAAACTATAAGAATTTTTCTGTAGTAGTATTCGAGCATTTCGAGGTTGGGTGAGGTTAAATCAAACTTTTGAGGTTAGGTCAAACCTTGTTTTTTTATATTATTTTTAGATTTTTTGATTAAATAACCAGTTTTTGGGTAATATAAATGTTTTACGAACGCTTGTAACTTCTGTTAAGGTTTTTATAATTTTTACAAATGATTAACTCGAATTATTTAACTAATAAAAATAGAAAATTTTAAGGTTAGGTCAAACCTTATTATGAACGCTATTTTGGAACTTTTTATTTTTATTTCACTTTTATTAAGATATTTTTATAGTATTAGTAATAATGAATGACTGGAGTCATTCTCTATTAGAAATTAAAAATTTTAAGGTTAGGTAAAACCAGTTTCCGACCGAAAAGAAAAAAATTCATAAATATATGAAATTATGAATCATTCGAACAATCACCTAATTAAACTTATGAAAAACATTTTTTACAATCATTTCCAACTGCTACTTTTAGAAAAAATGAATAAATTTCTCAAATCTCGACAATATCCATTTAAATTTTACCGAACAAACCATACACACACGCGTACACGTAAGAACGCAAGAAAACAATGGATAAGTATTATAAAAGCAAGAAGGGAAAATAATACTTATCAGCAGAAATGAAAAAAAAATTTTTATTACCGTTCTTTTCCCGTCGAGAAAACAAAGCTTCTTCGTTAAAAAGCAACAATGTCGTGAAAGACAAAAAAAAATATATACCAACTATTAAATCCAATGTCAGGTGACGTATAATATTACGTGCACGGATGTGGTTCTAAAAATTAATATCTTCGATGATACTTGAAAACGCTTTTTCCTTTACTTTTTAAATACAAAAATCGTACCTAATTTCCGCATTACAAACAGAAAACGACAATTATACTAAAAAAAGGAAAGAGAGCGTGCAATGGACACCGTAAAATTCGTTTATACGCCCCGACTTGACAACGGTAAATTGAAAAACCATCGATTTGAAAAAAAATACAGAGACGGTCGTAATAAGAAGAAAAGAGAGACTTATCCCTTTTATCTATGAAAAATGCCTTGAGGCCGTATACATACAGGGTGTCCAAAAAGTAACGAAATGCCTAAAAAATGTTCTAAGGTTCTTTTTAGACACCCTGTATATACATCTTATGGATTTCAGTGATCTCTTTACAAGTCCTCTTTTTTTGACGTGTATCGTCTAAATCGTTAATATTCTCTTTTTCTTTGTCTTTTTCTCTCTTTTTTTAATACGTATATACC
Organism: Theocolax elegans; assembly: GCA_026168455.1. Classification (NCBI taxonomy): domain Eukaryota; kingdom Metazoa; phylum Arthropoda; class Insecta; order Hymenoptera; family Cerocephalidae; genus Theocolax; species Theocolax elegans. Next base: position 3,640,398 of record CM047426.1, on the reverse strand, counting down.
TTCCTCATTCCTTCTTCGTCCTGAGATAGTAATTAAAGTCGGCTTTTCTTCAAAAGAAATTTCATAAATTTAACAATGGTTCAATTATCTGTAACCCCTTGAGGTTTAATTAAAAATTAAAATTGAATTTAGGAAGTTTCTTTCAAAAAAATTCATGGCTTTTATACGTCGCGTTTTCTTTTTAATCTTATTATATAATAGAGAGTATAATTTAGTTGATATTTTATTTTGCTATTAATACTTATTAGTTACTTTTTTTAATAATTATTATTTCTTAATAATTATGTATTAAAATTTATTGTTATTTTTTTTATCGGTGTCTTATTTAAATCATATTGTATTGTTTAATTGTATTTCGTGGATGTACATTATCCTATTTTAAAAAAGAGATGGATCTGAAAGTGAAGCAAAAATAAGATCGTTTTGATTGGCTATTACGAATGTCATCATGAGATTTTGGGACTTTTGGAGGGAAGACTTGGCGAGAAGGAGTTAAGGAGTTAAAGAGTAAGAATGAAAAAATAGAGATAGACATTGCTATAGATTTATCTATACAGACTGAGAGAGAGACAAGTCAAAATTCAAAGATATGCTCTGTGACCACGTGAATATATAAAAGGTTAACCTATAATAATTTAATATTATATATCAAGGGATTAATCGCGTACACACAAACCATAAGTGAATTTTTCCAAAATTTCACCGGTTTAGTTTAGTTTCAGCATATTTTACGATGTTTCTTTGGATAAACATTTTTTTATAATACCACATCTACACACGAATATAACACATAATTTCATAATATTTTATTGATATATACATTAAAAATGGTCTATTTTACTTTTTTTTTATAAACAAATGAATAAATTTTTTAAAGAAAACCTGGACGGGCTGAACGTCAAGCTTTTATACTATCCGTATAAATTTTGTTCAGATTTTTATTTCAATATTTTAGATACAATTTTTGGATTGAAAAGTGCAGATTCCTATAATTGCGGTAAGACATCCCGGTTAGGGACAGCTGTTTATACAAATTATAACTACAGCTAATTTATACCAATGTTAAAATTTATTATTTACTTATATTTAATAAGCGTTATTTTTATTAATATTCTCTTGTATTTGTTAAAATATTTCTTAATGTTTTGTGGTTAGGACATCTATTTTATAGGTTATAACTATAGTCATTTTGTTAATCCAAAATTATTGTTAACACTTTTGTAAGGTTATAATCCTATATTTATCAATTTTTTTTTAATTCTTACGAATTTTATTAATAATATTAATTTAGTTATTTTCAATTAATATTTATCACAAACTTTTTTTTTAACAGCAACACCAATAATTTAACATTCGACGTTAAAAATAATAATAAAATTGCGATTGCTCGTTTATACGGAATTTGTATAAATTTCTAAGCGATTCGGGGCTCGTGATCGGCGGGATGTTCCTGATTTACCTGAAATTTTTATACACACGCATATACATACATACTTATACATATATATACATATACATATAGGTTCGAGTAAACATTTGAATAACTTGTGTGTATGTGTGTATCTCTCGTGCATACGAGGCACGTTTTTCTCTTATATATACGTGACGTATATACACTGAAATATTCTTTCTGGCGCGTTCGCTGATTTAAACTTAAAAGTGAATTTTGTGCATGTGTGTGTGGGTGTTATTTTGTAAACGCGCGATAGATGAGTATATTGGTGAGGTGCGTTGCAGAATTTTTTTTCCCGTTTTTTTTATTTTTGGATTGGATTGGATTTTGGATGATTACGAAATTTTTTATAATTAGAATTTTTAATTGCTTTATGTAAAATGTTAAGGATTTCTATGAAAGGTTGGTGTTTTAGACAAGTATTTAATATTTTGATGCAGACGTAATTGGAATTGACAGAATTTCCACTTCAGATTTGTAAATTTTTGAAAGTTCGGAAAACCTCAGTGTTCCGACGTATACTGAATCTAGCCGCTTAATTTTTTAATCCGCCATATTGGATTCGCCATAATGAATGTCAAAATAGAATTTCGTATTTTATAACTCTGACTTCATATTTGTAACGTGCGATTAAAAGATCATAATATTATATTTTGAGGTTAAACAGGAAGGTCAAACTCCAACTTTTCGTCCGCCATATTTGATTCGCCATTTCGAATTTTAGATCGCTATTTTCATATTCGTAATGAACGAGCCCCTAGTAGAAATGCAAATGATTTTTAAAGTAGAAACAAGGCATTTCTAAAAGATCGATAGAAAATGGCTAGTTATGACCTAAAACATGGTTATCCCTAACCTCAAACCATTTAAAATCGCCATATCGTCTATTAGGGACCCAATAACGCCTTATGTTGGTAAAACAAAAATTTTTGGTTTGTTTAAACGATTAGCGCGAGGAAGGGCTAAACATAACCTAAGAAATCGACGAGTTTTAGGTTATAAAAAATTGGCATGGTAATACATTTATATTTTACATAGTAAATTGTTCCAACAACCGCTTTAACAATTTAAATATTCAAATCAAGGTAATCCAAATTTAGGCAAACAAGGCTAGGAAACTAGCTATTCCTAACCTCAAATCATTAATGATAGTTAACATCATTAAAACGCATCGTCTACAACCTTACAATAGAAAACATAAAAAATAATCACGTATAATGATAGATAAAAATATTAATCTTATTTATCGGAGAACTTCTTATAAAAATTACCCCGACTCATCGACAAACTTTCGATGACAAAAATAAAAATTATCGTAACAACGCTGTTAAAACTGTAACAATTATTGTGAGATTTTAGGTTAACTTACGTCGAACAGCCGTCACGGTAATTTTAATTCTAACATTCTCTCCGTGCATAACTCGGCTAAACTCGCTCATCGTATTATCGCGTTATCAATAAATTCATTACCGTACTCCACATTCTAACCAAACTCTCGTTTTCCGGCTAAAATTAACGTACTCGCAGAATTACACATTTAATTACATAATCAAACAACAAACAACGTTGGGATGCAAAAAAGTTTATATGCGAGAATAAAAGAAACCATACACACACACGCAAGAATACAGGTATACACACACAAAACTAAGATTTACATACAAAAACGCAGAATTATACACATACACACACTTACAAAATAATGTAGAAAATGAAGCTGCGGTTCAAACCGAAGAAGATGTATGACAAACAAAACCAAAAGACAAGTCTCGAGTCCGGTAGCTTTTACAAAGCTTCTCTGTCTCTCTCTCTCTCTCTCGCTTTTTCGTATCTTCACGCCTCGACGGTCAACGAGTTTTCACGCTCGGGAACAATGAAGCTCCGGACTCTCGGTCCTTTGGGCACGCTGAATGATCCTCTGAATTTCGGGGATAATTACGCGGGTGGGACAAAGAGAGAAAGAGACATAACCTCACTTTTTACTCATCGTTTCTCTTTTTTCCCTTCCTGGCAGTGTGAAATAAAAGCTTAGGTTCGTATGTTGGCTCTGGAGGTGGAATTGTAAAAAAAAAAAACGATATTAGTTATTTATGCGTCGTCGCAGTAGGGTGTATGGATGAATGGAGCAACAATGGACATAACGTGACGGGACTTCAATTAACATTCGTTCGACCCGTTTAATGGAAATTACATTCGGTGTATTTTTGAACGAAGAGTGTGGTTTACCGACGGAATATGTGAATTACAGAGGTGAATATGTTGTGTACGTATATGGGTAGCGATGACATGAAATTAAAGGATAAAAGAAAATTTTAGGTTTGAAGTGGATTTAATGGGAATTAGGGGTATATTTAAATTTCCCGCGCTGGTTTCATAAGTGATTATCGATTGCGAGAGATACTGAAAATTGCTTTCAAAATTAAATTGTTTTCATATTACATAAATGGTTTTGAAATTCAATTGATATTTCAAATAATTCTGAAACTTATTACATATTTCTATAATTACAAAATCTATTTCATATTTTAGACGATTCCAAAATTCATTTCCTTATCTAAATGTTTTCAAAATTTATTTCAAATGATTACAAAATTTATTAAAAATGTCAAATGATTTCAAAATTGATTTCTAATTTCAAATATTTTATTCGAATAATTAATAATAAATTTCAAATCTCAATTAATTTAAAAAATGTTTTTAATGTTGGTGCAATGCGAAATTGATTTATATGTTAAAATGATTTCAAAACTATTATGATGTACAAATGATTTCAAAAATTAACATAATTTCATAATTGATTTCAAATTTCAAATATTTAATTCGAATAATTAATAATAAATTTCAAATCTCAATTAATTAAAAAATGTTTTTAATGTTCATGCAATGCGAAGTTGATTTATATGTTAAAAAGATGTCAAAATTGATTTCCATATTGAAGTGATTCCAGAATTGATTTAGATGTTAAAATGATTTCAAAATTGATTTCCATCTTAAAAAGATTTCAAAAAGATTAATAAGTTAAAATGATTTCCAAATTGATTTCTACGTTGAAATGATTTCAAAATCGATTTCCATGATCAATTGATTTCAAAAATGATTTTCATAATCAAATGCTTTCAAAAATTATTTCCATGTTAATATGATTTCAATCCATGAGTCATTAACTTTGAGATTAGGAATTGAAATAAACTTGAATAAATTCACTTCTAAAGTTAGAATAGTTTTGACCATATTATTTTCATCACCTACGAATTGTTTGCTGTTTTCTGAAAACCATTTCCAGACTGTACCTTTAAAATTTGAATCCAACCAGTTGTCGCGGAATGCTCAATATATATATATACACAGATATTTTTCTGTATTATGACGCTAACCTCGTCAACTGTAAATTTAACAAACTCTACTCCGACACTCGAACCATATAAACGTTAGTAAAGAAAAAACAACCTAAAAAAATATATAAATATATAAATTTCGACAACGAACATTCGAAATTTGGTCGGTAATCGGTATAAAACTTAATCGAGCGGGAATTCGTGCATAGGCCGCAGAGTTACACTATAATCGGTTTCGTCCTTCCCCGACCCGAAAACACGCTGCCCATAATTAACGGCTCGCCAGGCGTGAACGAGTTTATTCAACCTAATTAACTCCGAGTTTCCACGTTTCCTCGTCGTATCACCTTGTTATATACATACATACGTATAAATGCATATAGATTTACGTAGAAAAATTTTTTTACGCTATTTTTCAATAATAATTATACCGTGAAGCTGTTTGACGATAATTAACCTAAAACAGTTTATTTAATGCCTTGTCACGGTAATTTTTCAGTGACTCGTCACATATATTCTATTTACCTTGCTGTTACGGTATTTAAAAAAAAATTGATCGAATGTAAAAAAGGGATTGTTTTGGGATTTTTACACGGTGTACATTTTTTTTTCTAATAAAAATTGCACATAAAGTCACAATGACACATATTTTACTCAGCTGTCATTGTAATTTTTCAGCTTCATAATTGAATATTCTAAATTTTCACCAACCTATCCCGGTAATTTTCAAATGTCCAATCAAATATCTCAAATTTACCGTGCTGTCACAGTATTTTCCAACTTTCTATTAGTTTCACAGTCATTTTTCCAAATAAAAAAAATCCTTTCCGAATTCTTAAATCGAACATAAACACTCTTTTCTATGTGTCACATTTTTTTCACGCAAAAAAGTAACCTCTTTTCCACGTCATACTTTCAGATGGAAATCGATGCACACACAGCAATTCCATCTGAATTTCAAGCAAAAAAAAGAGAAGAGAAACCTAACCTATAAATTCCGCTAATAAATGAAAACACTTTTAAAGATGTTTAACATAGATGAATGAAGTGTCGGAAAAGCGTAATCCGCATATATATATATATATATATATATACGGGAGAGTCGTTATCATACACGTACGTCATGTATCGTAAAAGTCACTCACCCTGAAACTCCTTTCGGGCTGCGCTTACGGAAGTGACGATATTGGCCACGTGACCGAGCACCGTTGCGAAGAGCAGCAGGCCAAAGAGCAGCTGTCCTATCACGAACAGATACTCGCCCTTACTTCTTGGCCTAGAAAATTGAAAAATTTTCCTCCTTAAAAGCTTTACCTATAAAATCTTAGATTTATTGTATAGGATAGGGAGATGCGACCATTTTACTCGGTACCCCTTTTTTTATGCAAGGGAAAAAATTAACAACCGGAAAAATATATATGTAGTTTCCATCAAAGTTGATAATGCAAAATATTCAAATTTCCCCGCGTTTTTTAGAGTTTTCTAATTTTGAACGGTCGTGCAGTAATGGATATTAATTTTTAAAGATGTGTTTTTTTTATTATTATTAATCTGTTACGTTTATTCGTTTGATAGATACATTTGTATTTTGAAGGTTAGATTTGTTTCTTACAATATTTGAATTTTAACAGTTGCGGAGTGTTGCATTAATTTTTAGTTCTGTTTTTTTATTATTGATAATCGGTTATGTTTATTTGTTTAAAAGATAAATTTATTTGAAAATTGTTGATTAATATTATTGTAGGTTAGATTTAAAAATTCGAATTTCCCGCGCTTGACATTGGATAAATAGTTTTAATCAATGATTATGAGATAAATAGGTTGAATTTAAAAACTTAAATTTCCCGCGCTTGACATTTTTTAAATATATTAACGGTCATGAAGTATATATTAATTTTAATGTGTTTTTATAATATCATATTTAATCTTTATTAGTTATGATTGTCTGTGTCTTGGATAAATAGTGTATTTGATAAATGGTTACAAGATAAATAGTTTTAATCAATGATTATGAGATAAATAGGTTGAATTTAAAAACTTAAATTTCCCGCGCTTGACATTTTTTAAATATATTAACGGTCATGAAGATATATATTAATTTTAATTGTGTTTTTATAATATCATATTTAATCTTTATTAGTTATGATTGTCTGTGTCTTGGATAAATAGTGTATTTGATAAATGGTTACAAGATAAATAGTTTTAATCAATGATTATGAGATAAATAGGTTGAATTTAAAAACTTAAATTTCCCGCGCTTGACATTTTTTAAATATATTAACGGTCATGAAGTATATATTAATTTTAATGTGTTTTTATAATATCATATTTAATCTTTATTAGTTATGATTGTCTGTGTCTTGGATAAATAGTGTATTTGATAAATGGTTACAAGATAAATAGTTTTAATCAATGATTATGAGATAAATAGGTTGAATTTAAAAACTTAAATTTCCCGCGCTTGACATTTTTTAAATATATTAACGGTCATGAAGTATATATTAATTTTAATTGTGTTTTTATAATATCATATTTAATCTTTATTAGTTATGATTGTCTGTGTCTTGGATAAATAGTGTATTTGATAAATGGTTACAAGATAAATAGTTTTAATCAATGATTATGAGATAAATAGGTTGAATTTAAAAACTTAAATTTCCCGCGCTTGACATTTTTTAAAATATATTAACGGTCATGAAGATATATATTAATTTTAATTGTGTTTTTATAATATCATATTTAATCTTTATTAGTTATGATTGTCTGTGTCTTGGATAAATAGTGTATTTGATAAATGGTTACAAGATAAATAGTTTTAATCAATGATTATGAGATAAATAGGTTGAATTTAAAAACTTAAATTTCCCGCGCTTGACATTTTTGAACGTTAAACAACAATGTTTTGGAAAAAGAAGCTAAAAACGTAAGTAATATGCAAGTCTATTACGTTAGAATTAGTTTTGTTACTTTATTTAATTAAATTAATGAAATTTGTTTATAGGTTAGAATAAAAAATTATATATTAATAACCTATAAAAGTACACAACGTCATAATTAAAAACGATAAGTCTAATTAACAATTACTTTAAAAAAATTGATAGCTTAATATCTATGTTTTCCTAGTCTTGTTGCAAAAATCCCAATTTTCAAACATTTTCTCATTACATCAAAATAATCCGAAACTTTTAAACGCGAGATATTCTAATTTAGAATCAAATCTATCGATTAACAACGTAATAAAGTAAAATCAATTAATCAACCGTTAATTACACAAACTATCAATTTATTTAAACAATTTTTTTAACCGCTGCATCAGAAAAAAGATGAAAGTAGAATAATAAATATAAATAAACCTTATAAATAAAAAAGAGAAAAATAAAAAGCTCGTGCCGAACGAAATTCCCCAAGCCGCCTCGTGACATTCGATATGATAAAATAAAATCGAAATATTTCGATTAAGTCACAATGTTATCGCTTAATCGAATGTATTTTCAACAAGTGCTTTCTTTACAAAGACATCGCATGGCCTCTGTTTCTGATTAGCACAAGTTGGGAGCACAAAATAAGAGCGATGTTAAATAATAAAAAAAAAAAATTTATAATCACACGTATAGCTTATATATACGAACACACGGTTAATTATTATTCAAATCCAACAATATCTACTACATATACTTACAGTTTTATCGAGCTTATTATCACTGCAAGCTCTTGAAAAATTTATTCATGAAAATTGTGTACACACAAATTAACACAATCACTTATACACACACACGCATACATATATTTTTATACCACATTCATATACGTATACGTATAATTATTATAAATTATTAGTTGGACTGAAGTTGAGCACGTTGCGACCGAGTTTTCATGCAACATTAATGTGTACGAATAATTTACCGTGACCGAAAGTAAAAAAAAAAATAAAAAAAAGAAATAAAAAAACCAAATAGTATTATATATAACTTTGAATGCGATATAAATGAATAACGAGCCGCGAGCTTTGTACGAATATTTGATGGTAATATTCGTCGATAACGTAGAATTTCGCGTGTAAATAATAAATAAAATAACAATACAATATATGACGTGTATGTATACGTAAAATGTTAAGATGAAATTAATTGATAATACGGTGTTTTGTTATAATTATCCCGGTGGCAATTATTTTATTTTCCCTCTTTCGGGATATCGAACCCTTTGTGATAAAAGTATAACCTTAAAACCTTATATTTCCGTCTTTTAGGTTATATACTGTATCGTATCTTCTTCCCCCCCCCTTCCCTTGTTTTTTATCAGTCGACGGAGGAAGAAGTTTTTTTTTTCTTTTGCTCATGGGGGTACATAGCGCTCGTTTAGCTCTTTAATTAAAAGTTCCTATCGCGCGCAAAAACGGATGGTTTTAATTTAAACATTTTTAATTACGGTGTTTAAGGGTGTATATATGTATATATATATATATATATATATAACGGGGGGAGGGGGGGGGTGTAATTTGGCAGTTTTATCGTGGAATCTTTGAGAGATTTGTAAATCACGTATTGGTATAGAATTTGAATTTGAAAATTATTTTTTTTAACTGTTTAGTTTAATTATTTTTAGTTCAATAGGTCACATTTGGGGAATAATCGTGAGAAAAACAGTTGTTTATTATATAAAGGTCAAGATGGTCATGAATGTAATAAAACACTGTCAAAAAAATTGTTATGGTCAATAACGGTCAATTTGGTCATAAATGTCAAGCATATTAAACACATTTGAAAAAAGCTCAAAATGTTCAAAAACGGTCAAAATGGTTATATACATCAAACATAATAAAATACTGTCAAATACTGTCATATACGGTTAAAACAAGTTAAATACGGTCAAAAATCTGTCAAAACACTCTTAGAAAAAGTTAAAAATGTTCAAAAACAATCAGAAAATTTAAAAAAAAAGTTATTAATTATTTAAGAAGGTCAAAAATGGTTATTCGTTATGAAAAAGGTTAAATAACATCATTATTATTCAGTTAGTTAGAATCATTAAAAATACGATCACAATTATTGGTCAAACGTAGTCAAAAGAATTCGTTATTTATACACAAAAACATCTGAATCTATATCTAAAAATAACCTAAAACAGTTGGAAGATATAAAAAATTGTCGACAACAGAAATCTTAGTTGCAAAATAAGGAAAAAATTTTCAATTCACTATTACATTTAAATTTTAAAAACATGTTTATAGATAGTTGTTAATTGTGAAAAATAATCAAAAATTAACCAAAAAACATTAATGATTAAAAATAATGGAAAAGTTTCACTAATTATTAAAGCAAAATAAACGGCCATTAATTATTACAAATGATTAAATGCAGTCCGAAGCAGTTAGTAATACTTATTCGTAGTCAGTAATTGTCATTGCAATTAACCATCAATATTATTAACGGTTATTGATTAAATGATTAAATATTAATCGTCATTAATGTTTATATAATGTCACCGTTGATCATTATTTGTCATTTACAGTAATTGAATTAATTGATAAATGATTTTAATTTTATCATCATCATGGATTTACAAGATCATTAATGGTAACTAGTCGTTCGTAATGATTAATAATCATTATAAATGCCATCAGCAGTCATTAATGTTTAATACTCGTCATTATTAGTAATTTCTCGTCATTAGTGTCGTTTATTGTCATTATTGGTTAATAATCGTCATTATGGTCATAAATAATAAAATATAATCAAATTTGTATAACCTATTAAAAAATTTTCAAATTCGATAACAGAAGGATTTCTATGTATTACCATACGAATACAAACAACGTCGTGCAGTATACAATAGGATCCACGATAAAAACAAAAATAAAATAGAATAAAATCCAATAACCCATAAATTTTCATTACTAAATTGTAAGCTAATAAAGCTCATCATCCCAACATTGTCTACATTAACAATTAACTTCTCTCTATACAATGAAATAACCAAAAAAAGGAATTAGTCAATATTACGAGTGGAAAAATTCCCAAACCAAGAAATGTCGTTCTAAAGTGACATTTCAAAATACCATCTCTATATAAATGGATGTAGAAAAAAATGAAGTGTCGTTAACCTTGGCAAATCTCCAATAGTCGTAAGGGCCAATGTGCACCAGTAGTAACTCTGTAGGTACTGCTTGACGACGTCCGCCGTCTCGGAGTCGCTGAATACCCAGTTCTTGCTCCCGAAACCGTTGTTCTTATAAATAATGTGATAGAGGCACCCATTCCAGTGAAAGATCACCAGTAAGTAATGTATTAAGGACGTCGACCGAAATAAATTCGGATAGTTCGTGTGTCGTTCGGTCCTGTCCATGAACGCCCAAAATCTAGAAAGAGAATATGTACCATTCAATGATGTACATTAATTATTTAAGTGATTCTTTTATAGGTTATAAATTTCACTTACTATAATTGATACAATGATAAGCAATGATATAAGCAATGAAGAATTGGTTATGAGGTTATTGTAATGTAATATCACAATTTTCGTTTATAATATATAAATGTGAAGAAGATGGTGATATATTTATTTCAATTCATATTAAATAAATAAATATACTACATTAGAAGTAAGGATGAAAATTAATTTAAGATTGGGTTCGTCAATCAATTAACCCAATTATCCATTTAATGATTATGGTTAACATGTAAAAAACTAACAATTTAAAAGCATTCTCATTACCAATAATACAATTTACCCATATGTTTATTAACCAATATTTCAATTGCAGATTATGGATGAGTAAATTATAAAACTAATGACCCATTACAAAATTTTTGTGAACATCCAATAATAGTCATTAACCAATAACCCAATTTTTAATTATGTTCATTAACCCAAATCATAATTATGGATATGACCCAATAACTCAAGTCAAACGTTTAGTATAACTCAATAACCCAATTTAAAATTATAGTAGTTACCCAAAAACACACTTAAAGATCAAAATTTTATTCATTATTAACCCAATGACCTAATCAGCAATAATAGCCATGACCCAATAACCCAATTTATAACTATGGTCATAATGCAATAACCCAATTCATATATTAAAGTGCTGACCGAATTGCTCAATTTAGACCCAATACCTCAATTTATAATTTTGATCATGACTTAATAACCCAATTCAAAATTATAGTCATGATCCCAATAACTCAAGAAACTAATTCCTCAATTAAGACCCAATACCCAAATTTATAATTTTGCTCATGACTTAATAACCCAATTCATATTTATGGTCATGATCTAATAACTCAATTAAAACTTATAGTATGACTCAAGAACCCAATTAAAACCTACATTTATGACTCAATAACCCAATTTAAGATAAAGATTTCATTCATTATTAATCTAATAACCCAATAAACCAATTTAATATAAAGGGTATGACCCAATAACTCATTTTAATAATTTTACATTATTTTACCTGAACATTTCACCCACTCGATTCCGTTTAAAATCCTTTCTTCCATAACCCAACAATTATTAAATGATATTTAACCAATACAGTCTTAACTAAATTTATTTAAATCTCTCGACTAGTGGATATCAAGTAGTTTGAGGTAAGTAAAACCTTTTTCTGGATATTAATTACGAACTAATTATTGGCTAGTTCTTGACCAAAAAAGAATGTTCATATAAATGAAAAACTATAATTTTTATTAGCCAATTTCCTGACCATTATTTACCCACTTACTGGCCACTTTTTAGCCAATAAATCGTTTTCACAAATGCTTCTATTTCTAAGCAAATCTTAATAATAATTCTTATCCCTACTAGACATCGTTCACTTCGAGGTTATGCTAAACAATATCCTATCCAATAATTATGTAATTATCATCCAATGTTCTGAAATTTTAAAAATTATCTTTCTCTATTCCGCCCTTTATCCACACCCTATCAAAAAAAATAAGACGGAGTTACATGTGGTTTTTTTCGGACTTTTTGAAAACTTCTTTTAATACAGTATCTCTGGACTACATATAAAAATTGAGGATCACGTGAAATTCTACCTGAACTTGTTTGCTAGGGCATACATAATTTTCGTCGAAATGACGTACACTCACCGGTAAATTTTAACGAGCCTAAAACTTCGCAGTATACTGTTAAATCCTATAGATAAGTATAAACAGTCGAGGGGCAGCAGGCACAGGCAGTCTATGTAAAATGTGGTGCTGTTCATGTAATGGGTGCGCAGTTTCGTCGCGTCAGTCTGCAGCACGCCATCCTCGAGGTAACCCGTACGGAAGTGGAACACTATGTCCACCAAATAGAGAAAATCCGACAGGTAATCCAGGCAGAACCACACCACCAACGTCTCACCTGCACATGTTTTTTTTAAATAAATGTGACATTAGTGTTTATTTTACTTGAAAAATATATAAAAAAAAAAAGAAATATGCGTATATTTTGGACATTGAGGTTTGAGAGGTTAGGTGATTTTTAGGAAATGAATAATAAAGTCTCATCGTACATTCTGGTTATAATTATGTTTCAAGTTTTATTTTATTTTCTAATAACTGATATTATTATGCAAATGGGAGGTCGGGTTATCGTTTTACACGAAGTTTTTTGTCGAGAAATTATAGATTTACTAGTCCTGATACGCTTTGTAACTGCTTTAATTTTTATTACGATATTCTTATCTTTAATTATTACATAAATTTGAATACTGTAAGGTTAGGCGAAACGATTTTGCAAAATAAATAATCGACAGTTTCTTGCCAAAAAATATCTTTTAATATTTTAATATCACAAAGGTTATTACTTTAAACATAAAAATCCTAATGAAAATTGAATAATACAAGATTATTCTGAAACAATATTTATTATAAAATATAGCCAGTTACTTGTCGAAAAATCGTTTTCTTTAAACGTTTGAACAATCGTTTGAAAATATATGTAATTATCCTACTTCGAAATTATTGACAATTTGTAAGATTATTGTCCACTTTCTGTGGAAAATAATGTCACATTAATCCTAGGTATATATATAAAGAAAAATGCATAAAACATAATCGAACGAATTTCTCATAAAACTGAACAATTAAATTTTTCCGCGTAATAACCTCACTCTCTCCGAGATAATTCAAATAATCGTAAAATTCACCCGAAATAAAAAAAGTAATTGAATCATTTTTTCATAAAGCACGTAAATCACACACACGCACAAACACACACACACACACACACACACACACACACCAGAAAATACCCAATCATAAATACCTTGATATTTATTAACATACACAAACAAACGAACATATAGACACACATATACATGAACATATACACATACCCGTTCGCATGCTGATTTTTTAGTAGGTATGGATCAAGCCGCCCGAGTCCCACACTCTGTGCGTAAAAAGCGTTTTGACCTCCTCTATAAAAAAAACTCATTCACACACACATACACACCCACGTACATGTACTATGTCGAAATGTAGTTTCCTACAGCGAACGAATATGTGTGTATAGATATATAGGTTTAATCACCACCGACAAATGAAGCAGACGACGTAAAGTCTATTCGAGATAGGGGGACTCAAGTACTCTTCATTTTCTCCCCTACACACAGATACAAAGAAGTAAATAGACTGACCGAAAACGTATATATATATATATATATATATATATATAGGGGGAGACGAGAAAAATCGTTAATCTCTTATATCCACTTAATTTAATGATTATATACGCTATGTCCGAATGACGCACACGCACTAGGTGTATATGTACATATAGGGTGTCCAAAAAGTAACGGTACAGGTATGTACATTTTTAGGAAATTTATGATGGACAACGGTCCCTTTACGTTTTTGATTCCCTGTATATGTGTGTGTATATATATATAGCGAGAACTACGTGACGAGGTTACGAATGACACGAAAATAAATAAGAGGTTATGTGACGAGAACTGACCATTGATCTCCTGGAATGCGAACCTATAGATGATAACCCAAAAGTTATAGAGGAAGGCCAATGAGACAACCATCGACCAATAATAACAAAGTCGACCCGCCGGATCGAATACGAAAGACCAGTTGGGTGCACCGGTTCGAAAACCTCGTGAACCCGATTGACCTGGGTAACCTCGGCTACCTCGTTGTTGTTGTTGTTGCTGAGCCGTGTAGCGCCTGAAAATGGAAAAAAAATTCTTTTACTCTCTCTTTCTATCTTTTGTCGATCGAAATCGGCGTGAGAGTATTTCCGCAGGAAATTATTAGTATTTCGAAATGTGGGAGAGAATGTTTTTCTTTTTAATGGATATTAAGTGTTTACCGAGATTGGTGAAAATGCAGAGTGACAATGTCGTTCTACATGGAGTGGGTTATGAAAATAGTGACGGTCACAGAACGCAAAATTTCGTATTTGATTCATTCGATTTTATAGATGCAAAATGACATCATAAAGTAAATTAGAGATATACTGATTGTATATATGCCGTCTTTTTTACGGAGTAACAAAATTTTTTAATATTAAACTATATTTAAAAAAGTAAATAACCGTATTAATTTTAAAAGACTTGATCATGAACTATCCATCTACGTACGAGTGTACAGTGACCGTCTTTATTTACTTGATTACGAATTATTATTAATCACATTCGCAACGTTATATTGCAAATTGTGTGACTGTCGATTGACCGTCCTAAAATTTCTGACACGGTCACTTTGCATCACTAATTACAGCACTGTAAGTTAGGGACATGCAACCAGTTATTAAACTAAAAATTATTGTGACAGAACGATAAATATTCTCATGATTTCTTTAGAAATAAATTTTAAATTTCAAATTTATTAATTTCGTCACAGTAACTTTTAGTTACATAAAAAATTCTCTCCGCGTACACTTTTCTCGAATGTGTATTTTTCATTCAGTGCAGTTTTTATTGAAATACGTTATTACAATGTCATCAATGACTATTGTTAATTAATTTACACAATTTATAAAAGAAAAAAAAATTCTTATTAAAAATTATAACATAACCTTTTTTTTGGCACCGTTCGGTATATTTCGTACATACTCAAAACGATATGTAAAAAGTTTGGAAAAAAAAATCGAAAAATTCATCAAATATGTAAAAAAAATATAATTCACAAAAATATATTAAATTAACAGTGAATAAAATTTTTACCATCAATCGATAAAAAAGATGTATATAGCCTAGTAGAAATCGAATTATTGATGAAATCATTTTTTAGGCAAAATATGGTTTCACCTAACCTTAAAACGCTCCATTTCCACTAGTTTATACAATAACAAATAAAAAATTGAATAATCACACAACATCAAGTTTAAATGAGTTTATTACTTACAAAAGCTTGATAGAGGAAAGTGACCGGTATTTGACCTCTCTAAAGTAAAAAAAAAGATAAACAAAGTATAAATTTCCTTTAAAAAGGTCTTTCATGACCAGTATGTACACAACATCACATTGATATTACGAATGATAACGTTACGTGATAACTCTAGTAGAAATTTTCCTATTGTTTATTGTGTTTTGAGGTTAGAAATGGTTAACTATAAATTATATATAACTAGCCCTTTCCTACTAAATTGAAATAAATATTAATAAATGATTAATTTAGTTTTGAAAAGCGTTTGAATTTTTAAACAGCTTTAGTTCGACGATCGAATAATGTTTTGAAGTTACGAATGGCTAATTATAGGTTATAACTTTCCATTTTTAACCTATTTAAAAAAAAATTATGATTTTATGTTCCACAAAAGTTTAAATTTGTTAAATGGGATTTAGACTAATTCGATAAAAAAGCGTTAAACATCAGAAATTAGACACTTTATTAATGTTTTGAAGTTAGGAACAGCTATTTTATAGGTTATACATAACTAGCCATTTTTTACCGATATATAAAAAAATTATGAGTTTATGACTAAAAATCGTTAAAATTTTTAACAGGTTTAAACAAATTTGGTAAAAGAACAATAAAAATTAGAAATTTTGTTAATGATCTGAGGTTAGAAAGAAACTATTTTACAGTTTATAATGATCTCTTTGTTATTGATTTTTAAAATTTATGGTTAAGATATAAATTTTTTAAAACCCATCCATTTTTTAACGGTTTTGAGGTTAAAAATGGCTAATTATAGTTTATCACCCTCATTTTTTACATCCAAAACTCATTCACGCAAATTTGTTAGTAGAGTTACACAAATCAAGGGAACAAGTCTGGGTGAAAATTGAAAAAAAACTATTTAATATTAACAAAAATAATTTTTTTCATAACAGTTAAAAACATTTCTTAATTTCTTAAATTTTTGGCCAATTTATATGTAACGTAACTATTTTAATTAATTATGAGACACCGTACTCTGATTTTTCCCATAATGGACTTACCGCAGGATATCTCAGGAACCATTTCATCAAATAGGCTGAAATTTTAACAGTAACTTTTAAATATGATTAAAGTCTAAAAAATTATTAAAGAAAACTATTAAAGAAAGCTGTTTTTGACACATTTTTAAAAAATTTTTAAATAATTTAGTAAAAATAACTTTGTTATTACAATGTTAGCACAATCTGTTCCATTCAAGTGGTTCCAGAAATGGTTCCTGAGATATCCTGCGGTAAGTACATTATGAAAAAAAATCAGAGTATGGAGTCTCACAATTAATAAAAATAAATAAATAAAAGTTAATAATAATATAATTTGTTTACAAATTTAAAAAATGTTTTCTACTAAAAAAAATTATTAATTGTTAATATTGAATTGTTTTTTTTTCAATTTTAATCAAGACTTGTCCGTTTAACATAAAAATGTTACAACCTTAGTAGAAATTCGACGTTTTGTAAATATTTTGAGGTTAGAAATATCCAACTATCAACATTCTTTGCATATAAAATACGAAAAATTTATCCCCAAAACATCGTTTCGATTTCTACTAAGGAAAAAATAACACAAAATTCTAAAGCTCCAAAAAAAATCATAGCTCCGAAAATCCATTTATTTTTTCCCTTCTTTTTGTAATAAACGTATTTCAACGTCTTCTGTGCAATATAATCCATACTGTCGTGCAAAATTAAATGAAAAAGAAAAAAAAGAGAGAAACATACCCAAAAAGAAAAAAAAATAATAATGATAAAGCAAGACGGCGGTCGAGCCTCGTACGTGGCAAATAGAAGGTACGTGCTGAACATAAAGTAAACAGTGCGAGTAGAAAGGGAGAGGGTGGAGGGGGAAACTTACGTTTCCGTGCCGTTGCAAGTGCTGTTGCCACCGAGATGATTAATGTGGGCCGGTGTGTGAAGATGCGACTGACTGATGTTACGCCCTGGGGTCGAGGTCGTCGACAACACGGCGTTCGGTAATTTAAAACGACCTCTCAGGTGATCTTTGCGACGGGATTTACGACTTAGGTCGAGCTCGCTCGCACCTCGGTTCACGTATGCTCCTTGGAGTGAGTCCCGCGACGAGCTGAAGTAGCGCTGCACGAGAGGAAAAATTCAATTTCTTGGTGAGTTTTGAAAAAAAAATTCTATTTTACGACGTAATGTGCGTAAAATCGCATTTTACGTGTTATTTACGGTATTTTTAGAATACGATTTTTTTATCATTGTATCGGAAAATATTGTTTGCAATTATTTTTCGTGCGGTGTGTGACGAAACTTTATGTTACGCATTGGAGATAGTATTTTTTGAACAACAACTTTTTTAAACAAGTTCAAGTTTTTGAAATTAGAAATGCACAGTGTATCGAAATACCGTTTTTTACGCACTCGGCGTAATGCAGTACTTTACGTACTACTTCATTTTTTGTAAATTTGTTATTATACTGTATTGCTTAATGATAATACAAAAAATTGCAATCATTTTACGACTTTCTTATAACAATATTTTACCACAATCAATCAAAAAGTAAAATTTTACGCGGTAAAAATGTTGCATAATATTAAGTTTTACACATACCCTAAAAGTAGTCAATTTCGTAATATGACGTGAAAAATTCTATTTCTCAAATCTGTTATGCGTAAATTATCGCATTTTTACATTATCGAATATAAATACGAATTTTCTCACTAGCGTGTAAAATGATTTATTTGATGCACTAGTGCATTTGTGTATCGTAAATATATTTTTGTTGCATAGCTACAAACACTTTTACTCGATGCAGAGAGTGTAAAATTGCATTTAAAAAAAATGTAAACAATGCGTAAACTGCGATTTTACACACTTTGTATTGCAATAGTTATTTGTGCAACAAGGGCGTAAAGGGAGTTTTTAAGAGTGTATAATAACTGCGCCCGAGTTGCACACATCATTTTTTCTAATTCTGTGCGTAAAATTTCGCTTTGGCTTATAATTTTTTGTGCATAAAGTGAAACTTTTTTTTACATTTGTCACGTACATCGCCGCGCGACTTAGGCATATGAGAAGGAGTCAAGTGACAGATAAGAAGTGTAGGTCGTATCGTCGATGCTCTGTCCGGGTGGACGGTAGCTCGACGGTCAGAGCGCGCGATTCGCACGCTGAGGTCCCGGGGTCGAATCCCGCAGTCCACCTTTTTATTTCTCGCTTCTCTCCTTTTCATACGTAACACATTATGTGTAAAGTGACAATTTTTTTCATGTTACGCATTACCTTATAATTTATCCATAATGTAAAAAAAAGTTCCATTTTATGCACAAAAAATTATAAGACAAAGCGAAATTTTACGCACAGAATTAGAAAAAGGTTATTATCAAACGAGTGTATTAAACCCACTAATCGAATCCGATATTTTAACATGCGATAAATCATGTTGTATGATAATGTCTCGATTTTCAAATTGATAGCGATGTGTAAAATATGGACTTCACACATCGAATTGCAAAGTATTTTTGACTCAAGTATATTGAAATAGTATATATTCATCATAGTATTTTTACATACATTTTACAAAACGAAGCCTAAAATCGAATTTTTCACACACTGGTTGAAACTTATAATGTACTTTACGAGTGCGTTTTACGCACTGGTTGTATGAAATTATAATATTGTTTATAATATAGTATTTAGTATAGTTATTAAGTCGTAAAATTAGTTTAACAATTAATCTACATATAATAAATGTAATTTTACACATCATTGAATAATTTAGAGTGAATTACAACAGTTATGCAGGTTATGTGAAAAAAGTTATCTCAAAGGCGTAAAAAAAGTTTGACACACTACAATAGTCTAAATATAGTTACGACTTGTAAAATTGTATTTTATGTTCATCTATCGATACCTAAGATTATATTTCACGCACAGAATAACTAAGTGCAGTATGCTACGTACTGAAAACAACGTAAGTAATATCATACGTAGTATCGTATAAAATTTAATTTTACGTACACTGCTTAAAAAAGTATAGTATGCAACTCATACCTATATAATCTAATGCATAAAATTTTTAATGCATAAAATATACAAAATGCATAAAATCAGATTTTACGCAAGTTTTTTCATAACGTACAATTATATGTTATTACTGTCTTAGACTTGTTGACATAGCATTCATTGTCACACACGTAATAATTACTTTCGTAATACCAAGTGTAATTTTCATGAATTTTTACCGACAAATCAATTAAAAAAAGAGAAAGAAATTATGATCGAAATATTTGTCGTACATTTCAGAAATACCGTTATTTTCCAAAATTTACTAATTATGAATCATTGCAGTTAAGATCAAATATCATAAATAGTATTATGAGTTCGACACGGTTTTGTAAAAAAAGTTTTCGTTCTCATATTATTTATAGACGTCTAGCATCAATTCGGATCGATAAAAGCAATCAAGTGGAAATAAATTATTTATTACATTATATAATGCAAATTACATTTTATACAAATGACATTATTACTCATTTGCCGGTTAATAAATCTAACTTTGGAAAAAATAAAAGAGAATGCTATATATTTAAAAAAAATATACCAAAATTGCGGTTCAATACGAATATTGTTGCTTAATTAGCAGTTTTATTGGTAATTTTTCTACTTTATGACAATTTAAAAATTCGAATTTCGCGCACTTAAAATGTTTGAATTTTTAATAGTAAAAAATAGTAAAAATATTCACATATATTTATGTTCCTTCAAAGTTAGAAAAGTATCCTAATTATGAGTTTGATGATCGTGCTCATTATATTAATTTTTTAATAAATTGAGTGATACAGTTTTCTAGGTTAGAATCGTTTTAAATCGTTCCGTTGAATAAACGAACGTAATTAACTCAAATTTTGCGAAATGGTTACAATTATACTTTTTTGCTTAACCTAGACTGTTAAATTTCATTATCACAATAGAAAATTGAATGTTTAGAAAATGGAAATTTCGAATTAGCCTCGTTATTCGTTAGATCATTTATTGGACTATGTGATACACTTAAGTAGGTTAAAATAATTGTATTTTTATTATTTTCTAACAAATTAATCTAACGAATAAATGATCTTCAATTTCGCGATGTGACAGAATACATCTATATTTTCTTCTTTCATCTGAATCTATACATTTTCCTTTTTCAAAAATTATAAATCCGAATGCGCGGGAAATTTGAATTTCTAATTCAACTTCATTATTCTTTATCGGCAACCAGATATATAGAAATATATATAAGAAATATATATAAGAAAAATCTATATCCTCTAGGAGGAGTACTGTCCCTTTTTATTTATGTTATATATAATTATCTAAAAGTATAATAATAATATTAAAATTTGTAGACGACTTAACAATACTTTTTAAAAAGAAATCTCTAATATCTTGTATTTCACTAACCGAAAATTCGATTTCAATTATTAAAACTAATCTCGAAAACTTAGGACTAGAACTCGCTCCTCAAAAAACGGTACACTTTAATAATCGAGGCATCTTCCCAAATCAAACCAAAATCAAAATTGGAGACGTAACTATACAATCAAGTGAAATAGTCCGTCACCTTGAAATCAAACTAGATTATCGCATATATTTTAAAGAACGCATTGAATACGTACAAAACAAATGTAAAAAATCTCTGAATATTATAAAATTACTTAAAAGAGTTTGATGGGGGCAGAAACTCTCCTTTCGTAAAGAAAAAAGTGCCTACCAATGTAAATGTTATTTATCAAAAATATCATTAAATAAGGAAAAAAAAGAAAAGAATGTTACATCAATGTACAGACACGAAATTACATCATTAACAAAAATAATAAAAACTCAATACAAATACAACTTATATACTTATATTCTTGTTGAGTGATCATACCTGCTGCTGATGATGATGATAGTAGTGATGAGTAGGTGTATGCCGGCCCATAAACTTGCTACTGACGAGATCAAGGAGACTCTGCCTCGAAGGTAGTACACTCCTAGCCGATACATTTTCCACGCTCTTTGTGTCGTCGTCACCCCTACCGACACCCCCTCGGCCGTTGTTCGGACGATGCCTTTCGCTGCCCGGTACAACGCCTATACCAGACGTCACGATACCTGCAAAAGATTGAAATAAAATACGATTTATTATTTTTTACAAAATAAATATTCCGAAATTTTTAGAATCTTTTACGTTTCTATAATATTAAATATTTATATATAAATTATTACTTATAATAATGTTTTAAATTTTAATGAAAATTAAATATTTTGAGGTTAAGAGAAACTATTATAATTTGAAATTAATTCTTTATAATATTTCCTTTTTTTAAATTATAGTTATAAATGTATGTATCCTTACAGAAATTGAGGATTTTGAGGTTAGGATATGATATCTACAAAATTTTTTGATAGGATATTATTAATCGTTTGAAAATTACAATTTCCTACAGTTAAAATTTACGGATCTTTTTCCTGACAAATAGATTTTAAAATTAAAGGCTTATGTACATTATTCATCATTTAGATACATTTGAAAAATAATGAAACATTCCAACTTGTTAATTATCGCATTAAGGGGAGTCCGTACTTGATAGCTTCACAAATCCGCCACCTGAAAGTTTGCGAGCAGAAGTGGCGCTGCCGTCAGATAGGCTGAGTTCTTATTCGACAATAATTATGGACATTTAAAGAAAATAGAGTTTTTGCCATATAAAATCAGAGTTGAGCGCCATAGCTATTGATGTAATGATTAATTACATATTACTTAAGCGATCGAAAAGTCAGTATTTTCGACGAAAAGTGATAAGTACGAATCAATGCTCAAAACACATACCGAAGTCACTTCGTACTTATCACTTTACGTCGAAAATACCCTCAAACTATTATATTATAAACATTTTTTTATAACGATTATTAATAAAATTATTAACAATCGAATATATGCGAATTTATGGAATATCACAACCCCAAAAACACAAGTGCGGCAAATTTGAATTTTTTAAATACTAAAAATAATTTTTTTAATTAGAAAAAAATTCTGAAATCTTAAAAATAGAAGAATCTAATAATTCTTGTAAGTATAAAAAGGATAATTTATCGAACGATATATATATATATATATATAAAGCGACATATGTATGAAAATGCTGAGTACGAAAGAAATGCAGATAATATATAGAAAAACATGAGAGTTTGAAGGATTAGGATGAAAAAGAGGGTAAATCGAGGAAAAATCGTAAGGGAAATGAATTTACGGAAAAAAGAGGAAGAAGATGAAGAAAGTTGGGAATATATTAGATGACTTGAGATGCAGACAAAAAAAGAAGATAGATATGCGTTGTATAAAAAGAAAAAGGAAAAGAATACGATGAACAAATGAACGATCGCTAAGAAAAATAATATGGAGATGATTTTTTTTTATTTTCTTACAAGGAAATTAGTAAATGAGTTTGATATTTGATGCACGTTTTATTAATTTTTTTTGCAGAGAAGTGTTGGAATTATGCATGTTTAATGTTTGCTTTTAATGAATGTATGAAATTATTTATTTAAAAAATATAGTGATAATTATCTATTTTGGTACTTTTAAGTTATTATTGCATTATATATTATATTCGTGTGTTTTTAGATTATTAATATTTTAGAAAATGATGATAAATTACGATAAATATTGGGTGATAGAGTAATTAATTTTTTTTTCAAATATTGAAGAAATATAATAAATTTTGGGTTAGTATTTTAGTGTTTTTTATTTTTTAGTTTTTTATTTTTGGTTTATTAAACTTAGATTTTGGAGTTATTGAATTATTGACGATTTAATTTATTACTTATAAACAAATACAATTATTTATTATAATTATTGGGATGTTAAATAAATGATAATTAATAAACAATGAACAATTAATATACAGAAGTCCGTAAATTATTAAAATTTTAATTTTTTAAGTTTTTGGATTTCAGAGTTTCTAGGCTCTTTAGTTAGATTTATTAATTATTAAAAAAGTGATTATGTATTATAATTATTAAAATATATAATATGTGATTGTTAAAAGATGATGAAAATTATGGGTCAGTAGTTTATTAAATTTTTTATGTTTTAGGTTTTTGGGTATTTGAATTTTTTGGTTCCAAGAGTTAGGTTTTCGAATTATTGAATTGTTAATGATTTATTAATTATTAAGAATAGGTAATAAATTACTATAAATATTGAATTACAGAATACTCAATTTTTTAAAAATAGGTAAGAATTACGATAATACATCGGTCAGTAATTTATTACATTTTAGTGTTTTTGTATTATTAAATTATTCATTTTTACAACCACCGAGATATTGGATCATTATATTTTACAATAATTTATTTTTTTTAATATTCAAAACTTGTAATAATTACTAAATAGTAATTTATCGTATTTTCATGCTTTTAAACGGGGTGCCATAGTCAATATTTATCCTCCCTACCTTACCGGCAATCGTGATTATTAGTTATAAATTTGTGAATAAAACAGTATGTGAAAAAATAAGTGAAGAGGCGCCTTCGTTTATTAATAATCTAACTGTGTGCTGAATTTCTGATTAAAATTATATTGCGTTTTTGAGAAAAGTCTTACCAAAAATGTGAACCTAACCTTAACGAGGTAGAAAGATTTGATATTTTTGGCAAGACTTTTCTCGAAAACGCAATAATATTTTAATCTAAAATTCAGTACACAATTAGATTGTCAATAAACGAAGGCGCCTCTTCTCTTATTTTTTCACATACTGTTCTACTTTTTTATTAATTAATCATCAAAAATTGAGTATGGCACCCCCTTAAACTACTTAATCGAAGTTATTTTTATTATAATAAACACTCGATTATTGTCTATTAGATTATTTATTCTTTGCTTTTGTTTTTTAGGTTATCCGGTTAATTGTATTGATTTTATTTGTTAAAATACGATACAAATGTTTCAAAAGATATCCAATTACCGATTTAGTAATACGGTAATTGAAAATATACGCTTGTATTTCACGATTTAACGATTATCAAAGGATGGGTTAAACTTTTTAAGGGTAAATCGAGAATAGCACGTTTGGTGAAATGAAAAGTAAGAGAGGGTAGGAGGGAGAGAGATAAATTTGTTAATGTACGAAGTGAACCAGCTCGAATGCAAGGTATTTCATTTCGTTCGATAATTAGCGATTATTGATTCAGCTTGGTACAACTGACAGAGCCGGGAGGAAGTTCATATCCAGTGTCACTCGGTCGACTATGGACTAATATTCACTAAAACTTAACATGCATTGGTGATTTACCAAATTTTTGAAGCCTATATTAGGTTTTACGTGTTTTTTTTTATATAGTCAAGTCACTAAAATTTGACACATGAGAAATGATAAATTTTGATGTTTTAACTTTATACAAATGTGAAATATTTTTGCGACTTTTGGTAAGTAATGAAATTTGAAGTTGGTACTTTTAAGTTTAATAAGTTTGTTGTAATAAGTACCAATCTTAAAATGGTAAACTGTAATTAAGTATTTGAAAAATATGAAATTTGAAGTTCAGCCATGCACAAATATAATATTTGTTACAATTTTGAGAAGTATGAAGTTTGAAGTTGGTAATTTAAAGTGTAACACAGTGTAACTATACAAAGAAATTTATTCCCAAAGTTGAATTTGAACGAAGTTTTAATTTTACAACATTATAAATATGCTGCATTTTTACTTACGAGTGTTATAACGATTGATGTATCTACATTTGTAATGATTAAAAATTGAAGCAACTTCATTAAAAAATTGAAACTACAGAAGTTTATATGTAATTAAATAATAGATTATACTTTTTAAAAAATTAAGTTATATGTTTTATATTTACTACATTTATATTTCGTTTTTCTATTTTTACGAAGCATGATATAGGACACTGCTTTTTATAAATATCCACTTCAATGCTTTACTTATCAAAAGCATAAACTTCAATTTATCTATTTTTGAAATATATATATGAATTACCTTTTTATTTCATTTTAAATGTCGGAAAGAAAATTTAATAATTTCCTGATGTAGCAACTTCAATGCTTCTTTTTTGTAAGTATGAATCACTAAGTTTCTATAGTGTGAAGTTATACTTTTTCATAAGACATCGTTGCTTCACGTGTTACGAAATTTTACATCAAATTTCATTAACACAATTTTTATACTTTTGTAAAGTAGGAATTTCAACGTTTCTACTTTAAAGTTCCACATTTCGTAAAAATCTGTACTTCACTCCGTTTAAACTGATACTTCATGTTTGCGATACTTCATACATTTGCTCAAGATTAACTTCAATGTGACTGCTTTTCAAGTATAAAGTTACATTTTTTAAAAAACATGGTTACTTCACTCTTTGTAAATAAATAAATCAAACTTCGTGCTTGCAAAAATTAATACTGTTGTAAAGTACCTAATTTCAACGTTTCTAATTATGTATCCTGCAATTTGTAAGTGATACTTCGAACTTCATGCTTACGAAAATGTATACTTTTATTCAGTAGCAACATCAACATTTCTGATAAAACTTCATTATTTCTTAAATAAAAACGTCTATTCCCAAATAAAAACTTATTACCAAAATATTGTCACTCTCTAAAACTTTACCTCTCCCACTATGTCGCGTACAAAGATCACCTTCATCGTAATAAATACAATACACATAACCATAAAGAGACGGATTATTATCATTATCATTTAGTTACGAGTAAACGATAAACTCCTTGAAGTGGAAATCCATACATACATATATACGCGTCAGACAAAGTAAACACACAATAGCACAAGTGTTTCTCGCATAGCATACATACATTGTGTGTATACCCTGCCAATGTTATCTTTTAGATATCTATAAGTTACACTTGGAATTGCCTACTATCTTTTGGTTATACTCCTCTGTGTATACATATCCATATAACCTTTCATGGAACTCTCAAATGTTTACTTATATATGGTCTATGAATTCTGTGCGATTACATTTAGTCGTGTTATTGTTTATAAAATTTTACCTTAATAATAAAAAATATGGGGGTGTACAATATTAATATTAGTAATTTGTAGGTTAGCTTTTGTCGAAGAACTAATAGGTGTCCAAGGTGTTGACTTTGTTAATGCAGCGAAAGTTATTTTTGAAATATTATAATTTTTAGGTTAATTTTAACAGGATGTCGGACGGAAATTACAGGGTTTGTAAATATTATATTGGAAATATGGAATTAAAATTCTAAACAAAATTCATACGGATACCTTAAAATATAAGGAAGGATTTGATGTTTTGATTTTTTTAAGAAAAAATCACTTTTATTAATAATTAAATAAACAATTTTTAGTCGGTAATTATTGATCTAAAAAGGCATAAAATTTCAACGCAAAAATCAGAATTAAATTACAGATTTAAAAATCTGAATAAATTAGAGTATATTGTTTAAAACATGCCTAAGGGCATGGCATTCAAGATTTTTTCTTTCCTCTTGACATTTCCTGTATCCCTTCCATGTTGTTACTCTAAATTAACTTTTTATCTTATATTTGCATTTCTCTTCTATGAATCAAATATATCGACTTGAAAATTACCGTAACAATTCAGTACAATTAATGTTTGAAGTTAGTTTTTTTTTCAACAACAATCAGGATAATTTTTAATTCGAAAATTATCCATGTGTAGTTATTATAATATGTTTTTATACCTTTTGATTATATTTTTTTATTAACCTAAGATAGAGATTTGAAAATTACCGTGATAACACAATCAAACTTAGGTTATATTTCTTTTAGGTTAGTTTTTAGAAAATTATCCACATGTAATTAATTTTAATTAACTTTAATTTGTAATACGAGTAAGTTTTTGAACTTATTTTTTATTAATTAAAGACAACAATTTATTTCATTTCAAACATCTGTCACGGTAATTTTTATTAAAATAAATTTCTCTCCTCCGTAGTAACGTTAAAAGTATCTTTTGATCCTTTTTTTGTGTATTGCGAATATATTCATTTTTATTATAAATCTCTAACAGTATATATAAAATATTTCGTGACGAATAGCTGTCGAATACGTCATTCGGAAATCAGAATTAAATGTGTGCGTATATATATATATTGATTGAAAGGAGCACGGAACGTTAAAGCCGATAATTCGGTATTTCAAATATAAATGTCCGTACACATTTTTCTTTTTGTTTAACAAAATCGTAAAGAAAAAAAAGATACATTGAATTTGAAATGTATGGAAAAATTTATATATATAAACCGCATCGAGATATTCGAATGGAGACGTAAAAGTTAAGAAAGAGAGGACATTAAGGATAAGAAATGGGTTGAAAGTAGACGATAAAGATTCTCCTCGATTTTTCGAAATATTGTATCGAGCGAGAGTATTAAACCCTTTTCTCTTGTTTTATACGTCACTTTATTTCGTAAATTTTACGAGATTTCGTTGCTGATTGCAATGCGATATACGAAGTATATGTTTTCCACGAGGTGCATTAAGTGGATAGTGGGTTTTTTGACTTTTTCATTTTATTATACACGACAGTACAGTAGTGCACTTTATATTTTCGTTGGTAATTTCGAAATGAAGTATTGTACCAGGATTTTATGTGCACTGTGAAATCATTTAACATAGTGGTGTGAAATCGAAATCGAAATCGAAAACGTAGGATGTTATTGCAATCGTAGATCATTAGAGATTTGAAGAAATGGTGGTAAAATTATTTGATTCGTATATTTTATTTCTCGGAATTTTATTTTTAATTCATGCTGGTAATCGTGGAATACTTATACGAAATCGTTAAAAATCACCACAAAATGTAGGCTTGTACTTTTAGATGAGATTTCAATCAATTTATAATTTACATGAAGATTAAACCATGCAAAATTTAAAATAAAAAAAATTTTAACATCATTTAAAATTTGAAATCATTAGAAGTTTGAAATCATATAAAAGTTGAAATCATAAAAAATCAAAATCATTTTTTCTAAAAATCATTTGTATTTTGAAATAAATTGAAGTTTGAAATTATTTGACACTCAAAATTATATGAATTTTAAATGATTCAACATTACTATTAATTCAACTTAAAATCATTTTAAGTATGAAGTTAATTTCTAAATTAGACATCATTAGAAATCTCTTAAGGCCATTGAAACATAGATATAAATTTGGAATTCATTTGAAGTTTGAATTTGTTTAAAGTTAAAAAGTTTTTTAATCAGATGAAGTTCAAAGATGTTACCTATATAATTCATTTAAACTTTTAAGTACTTTTTAAATCAGTTATTAACTTTACAATTATTTGAAGTACGTAATAAATCACTAATCAGACATTAACACCAAAAGCTTTTTAAGTTAAGTTTTTTAGAAATCAATTACCTATATCTTTTAAATTTAAACTTAAATTAATAATATTTTTAAATCAATTGCATTTGAAAATCGTTTGCCGTTTGATATTACTTGAAGCTTTAAATTAATTTTGAATTTTCATATTAATTTAAAAAATATTGAAGGTTTTAAATGGTTATTGAAATTGTAAATGTAATTAAATATTTATAAATAGAAATCTATTGGGATGTTGTTTTAGATATTATTATTAAATTGAAAATTATTTTTATAATACTTTTTTACTGTTATTTTGAATGAAGTTTACTGTTATTTTTGAATCATTTAAAGTGTGAATTCCACTTTTGAAATCGTTTTTTAAATCAGTTGACATTTTAAATATCCTTGAATTAACTTGAAGTTAAAATCGGTCAAAAAAATTTGAAGTTTATAATCTATGTATGAAATAATTTTTGAAATCATATGAAATTTGAAGTAAATTTTTTAAAACATTTGAAGTGTAAAATAATTTTTTGAAATCTTTTGAAGTGTGAAATTAATTTTTAAAATCACTGGAAGGGTGAAGTAAAGACGTATCTTTTGTATGCTAGTCCATCATTTTGTTCTTTTGACTCGCCACATTTCCTGCCTTCCTTTATTCATTTCTCTCAAAGTAGGTCATCTTACGGTACAAAAATGCGGAAAAAATTTTTTAATTTTTCTCAAAAAAAAAGTAAGTAATCAAGTATTGATATTTGCAGTCGTAGATGATCAGAACGTTTGAACGTTTCTTCAACATTTATTTACGTCTCCCAGCATGCGTATAGGTTATGTAGGACGATGCGGAGATTTTCTGCATGAATATTAACGCCACTGGGACAAACAACGAATATCATTTAAATTCCCTATACATTATAAAAAAACCAAAAAGAAATTATCATTCCCACAGCAAAAAAGAAGATTTCCAACACAATTTCCATAACCTTACCATTTTTCTCAATTTAAAGTAAAAAAAAAGAAGAAACAAATCAATGCGCGAGAAGAAGAAAAAAGAGAGAGAATGTAAAATTCAGCTTTTCCGAGTTTATATCCAGATTTGCGAGAATCCAGCAAGCGCCACGGTTGGATTCCAAGCACGGTCGTCGCTCAGAAAAATTTGGTATTCGTAGAGTAGCATCGGCCAAAATCGAAGGTAACGAGGAGATGAACATCATTATTTTCACCGTCTTTCTGACAATTTCGACTACACAAAATTTGAAAAAAAAAATATGTACATCAAAAAAGTAAATGAGGTATAAAATCTATTAGGATTCAAAGAGAAGTGTGTGTGTGTGTGTGTGTGTGTGTGTGTGGAGCCGAATGAAGTTTACGTTGTAGGCACAATGCTCGATTCACTCGTATAATGAACAATGTGCTTTGATGCCGCGTCATTGCCAACCTCTCTCTGTCGATGCCGCCTTTGAATAAATCGAGCTATTTGACGGTCATCGTTACGAAAGCTTTGGATTTATGTGTCTTGAATTTTGGATGGAAAATTGGTGATTCGGTATTTATTTAGTTTTTTTTAAGTTTTCGTGTGGTTTATGTACGTTTTTGTATAGATGAAACGATTTTCTAGATGTAAAGTGGACAGTTAATGGATTTGTATAAGATTAAAACGAGCTATTTTTGATAATGTTATAAACATTATTAATAAATCTTCATAATATAAATTTTCTGGACAATAAAGTAGTCGTTTAAACAAAGAATAGTCAAATTGGTCGTTTAACCAAAAAATTGTCAATAACTGGTTATTTAACCAAAATATTGTCAAAACTGGTCATTTAACCATAAAATAGTCAAAAACTAGTCATTTAACTTAAGCGCGGTCGAATTAAAAAACCTCATCGTGCAACAATATGAGGACGATTCGTAAAGAAATGTACATAGGCATCGGTAGCTCAGTGAACAGAGTCCCCGTTGCAAAAGAAAAATTTTTAGATAAAAACAAAATTTTATTGAAGAAACTAGATTTTTTTAACATAAGTTACAGTTTTTGAATATAAAAATTTTTTTTAAATTATGTAAGAAAGAATTCATTATGAACCATTAATAATGTTAAATTTTTACAAGACTCTTTAAAAATCTTGAGCCTAACAATGACCATACGTATAACATATTTAGAGGTTATGTTAAAGTTGCAATTTCATTTCCTAATGTATATCAAAATAATCATAAGTTATCGTTTTGTTGATCAAATTCGAGGTTATGTTCTAAAATATACTGAAAATGAAATTTTTATTAATTCTCATCGTGTTTGTAAGTATATCTATAGATATATATGGGCTATTTTAGTCAAGTGATATGATCAAAATTTTTAAATCGCACCAAATTTTGAGAACAGGCTGGAAATATCTTTCACAAAATAGAAAAAAATTGTTAGGTGTTAAAAATAATTTGACTAAGCGTTATTCCACCATGAAAAATGGAAATTTTTCAATTTAAAAAAATGCTATTTTCAAAGCCATTTATTACAAAATTTATCGATTTTTTTAAAAAAAACATTAGATACAACTTTTGTTCAAAATATTCTTTAGAACTTATTTACCCAGTTTACATTTCTTAATTTCAAAATCTCGAAGAGATAGGACACCCGGAAATATAAAAAAAAATTGATTATCAAGAAAAGGCGACCACGCCACAATTAATTTGGATCTAACACCGCTCAAAAGATCACATTTTTCAAAAGCTTTCTGAAAGCTTTCTTTCTTCATCACTAATTTTTATGTATTTTCAGGCATAACTTTCACCAGTGGTTTTGGCCAATAATATAACCACCACCATTCGAAAACACTTGAAAAATGTGATCTTTTGAACGGTGTTAGATCAAAATTAATTGTGGCGTGATCGCCTTTTTTTGAGAATCAATATTTCCGGGTGTCGTATCTCTTCGATATTTTAAAATTAAAAATTGTAACCTGAGTAGATAAATTCTAAAGATTATTTTAAACAAAAGTTGTAAGTAATATTTAAAAAAAAAAATCAATAGATTTTGAGATAAATGACTTTAAAAATACTAATTTTTTTAAAAATTGAAAAATTACCAATTTTTATTGTGGAATAACTTTTAGTCAAATTATTTTTAACACCTAAAAAATTTTTTATATTTTGTGGAAGATATTTCTAGCCTGTTCTCAAAATTTGGTTCGATTTAAAATTTTTATCATAACACTTGACGTGAAATAGGCCATATATATCAACGATCCAACTTCCACGTCAAGTAAACAATGTCGTATTTTCTTAAATAATTGTTTATCTACGTAATACATTTCGGCTTGTTTACGTCCACGAAGGAATAAAACTATACGTCTGCACTTTTCGACTTTCGAGTAAGAGATGAAGATATATACCGGTGGCGGCTCTCGGGGTCGAAAGTTCCTGTACAGTCGATGCGTCAAACAGTCGAAGAAAGAGAGTAGACAACTTTTCAAGAATTGATACGACATCTTTACCGACGACTTTTCTTTACAACTCGACGACTCGTTTTAATTATTTATTATATTGCGTTTTTTTAAGTAGTCATCGAAAACGTATTTTTTTTTAACTGGTTACAATTTATGGCAAAAAAATATGGTACATATGTATAAACCTCAAAATTTTTAATTAATGATACAATGGTTTTATCAAACATTAAAATTATTAATATATAGCGAGAAAATGATATCATCTAACCTCAAAATTATCAACTATTAACGTGAGTAATAGCGAGAAAATAGTTTTATCTAACCTCAAAATTATCAAATCATAACGTACATCACGGACATTGCCGCGCGACTTAAACATATGAAAAGGTGTCGAGTGACATTTCATACGGAACAGTAACTAATAACGAAAAATTGGTTTTTCATAACCTAGAAATTCTCAATTGATTTATCGCAATTAATATCTAACAAATGGCTTCACCTAACCTCAAAATTGATAATAATTAACTAATAATAATTAAACTAATAATATTTAATAGTGAGACATTGGTTTCCTATATATTTTTAATTATCAATTACTATCATAATTACTATCTAACAATTCACCTAACCTCAAAATTCTCAATTAATGGTGTAATTAATAGCGAGTAATTGGTTTGCATCTAAGCTCCAAATTCTCAATTAATGGTGTAATTTATAGCGAAGATATGGTTTCACGTTGACCCAAAATTCTCACTTAATGGTTTAATTAATACCCAACAAATGATACCAATCAACGTCAAAATGATAAATCAATTATTTAATTATGTTAAAAAAATTATTTCTAACTTCGATGAACTTAATGAATAGTGTAAATATTATCCAAAAACAAGTTCACTTAATCTCAAAACCTTTAATTATTATCATAATTATAATGTTCTAACAATTATTCCATATACTCTCAAAACTGTGAATTAATACCGCTATTTGATGATCGATATTGTCAATTAATTAATGATTATATTAACCTTAAAACTCTTAGTTCACATCATAATTAACATCTAAACAATAATGTCATTTAACCTTAAAATACCAAATTAACATCCGTAATAATTATTTACACTTAACACACTACATTATATTATACCACCTAACCTCAAAATTGTAAATCATAGCGTATCATTTCTCCATAACCAAAATCAACATCGAAAAAAAACAACTCCACTTAGCCTCAAAACTGTTCATAACCTTATAATTCTTCATAAATCATAACCTCAAAATTACCATCGAAAACTCGCGTAATCAACCATTTTCCCATTTACAAAGCTCGCTCTCGTCAATCATCGAATGGCAAAAGTATATCGGAGGAAAAAAAAAGAAAAATCCGTAAACTTTCCAAGGAATGGTAGAGTACATTTAAAAACACCGAGCTCACCGACGAAGTAACAAGAAACGAACTAAGGAATTTCAGCTTAACGACCGTTCAAACGACATTCAATCAAGTTCGCATTATTCACGTTATATAAATGAAAGACGGGCCGAAACACCTTTGGGAATTGATTACAACTTTTTCAAATTTGTCATTCTTATCTACATGCAAATGAAGGATTTACTCCCCCTGTCTATGTTTCTTTCTCTTTTTTTTTTTTTTAAATCGTGTTAGTGTTCTCTAAAATGTACTTTAATCCGTTCTCTCTGGTGATCGATCGATCGCGAGGTGTGACGAAAATTAAACGCTGTGTGCGTGTGTTGCACGTGGTCACGCGAAATTTACATGATAAATTGCATCGAAATTGGTTCATAAACAACGATGAATTACGAGGTTATTATATTTTAATCGATTTTCTCTCTGGCTGTTTCACGTTTCTGTCTTGTGGGGGGGGGGGGGGAGAGAGGATACGTCATTTGGAATTTTAGAATGAATAATTCTTTTAGTGGAATGGAAGAATCTTTATAAAAATTTACTAAATATTTAAAAAACGTTCTTGAATTAAAACTTGATTTTTTTTATATTAACATAAATTTTTAGATAAATATTAGATTTTTACATAAATCATGTTTTTGGATAAAAAATGATTTTGTTGGGTAATATCTAGATTTTTCATATAAAAACTAAATTTTTTGGAAAAATATTAGATCTTTTTGTATAAAAAACTAGATATTTTAGATAAATATTAAATTTTTTGGATATAAGTTACAGATTTTAATATAAAAAGTTTTTTAAATTAGGTAAGAAAGAATTCATTATGAGCTATAAAATAATTATTCCTGATCTGAAAACATTAACAAAGTGCATCCTTATTGGTAAAACTTTATACTAAAATGATTTTTTGAGTAAAAACTGGCCATATATTGACGAAATTAATTTATTATGAATTCTAAAAAACTCTATTCCTTAACCTCAAAATATTTTGCATAATTTCGGTAATTTTTATTATGACTAATCAAGATAAAAATATAATTAATAAATTATTGTATCATAAGTATATATTATTATTAGTATATTAACTCATTCGTTAATTTCATTTATTAAAAACAGGAGAAACGCATATTTTATTAGTTATTTTCCTTAATTTGCACAAAACTTGAGGCTATGTAAAGTGTTCAATTTATATTAAGAATATAAACAATCCAATAATAAACAAAACATATACTATCTTTCGTATAACATTGAAATATTCATAAATAATTTTACAAAGCAAGAAAATGATTAATAACCGACCAAAGTTTATACCCATTAAACTGTTTGACTTAACCTTGTCAAGTTCAATTCCCAGTAAGAATTTCGTTTCCTAACCTCAAAGCAATAACAAACGTGTAAATTTCTACCATTCGTCATTCATAAATTATTTTCAATAACCCTTTATATTTCCTCTAGAATAAAAAATAAACTCGAAATCACCCCAGACAAAAGAAAAAATTCAAACAACCCTATATATCGAAATGACTTTATACCGTAAGAAAAATACACTTCATCACTAAAAAAACAAGTTTCAACCACATATCTATAAAACCAGGTTTTACAAGATATCCATTTTCATTTTTGAGAGTGTACACACCTATAAAACCACATACACAGAAAGAGAGAAGAAAGTATACACAAACCGCATTTTATATTTATATGCGAACGCACGAACTCTGCATTAATGTAACTATATACTATATATATATGTTTGTGTGTGTGTACATGCATACAGGGTGTCATAAAAGTAGTAGAACTGTTGTGTATGTATATATATTTTTAAGGACGGTATACGTTGGACAAAGGTTCCGTTACTTTTTTGACACTCTATATATACAATAGTGGTAAGAAAAAAACCCCAGGCTATACACTCACGAAGTATTCCCGAAACTCGTATAGCCAATACTACACGTACACAGAAAGAGAGAGAGAGAGAGAGAGATGAAACGAAAAAAGGAAGAAAGAAAGAGAAACGAGTGAGTAAATTGAACTCGCCAAGGGAAAAAGTATAAGAGCGAAGAGGTCATTGAACTCGGGTAAGTCCGTGCTAGGGTATTTTCACGGACGACGAATCTGATGGACACAAAAGGAACTAGGTCACTAAAAAACCTTATAATTATTTACTAATGTGAAAAAAACGAATTTTTTTTGTTTTTGTTATTGAGTTGTTCTAATTATATAGGGTGTAAGGATTTTTAGAAATTGAAGTCTGAGGTTAGTCGGTATCACGTTTTAATTACGAGCATTTATTTATACGAGTTTTTGGTCGTAAGGAAGTTTAGCACATACTTTGATTTCTAGTAAGGGGGGGGGGGAGGCTAATGCGTTGTAAACGTATGTAACTTGATAAAATCTAGGGATTTTGATGTTTTTATTTTTGGCTACACGTTAAGAAGAATCTTAGAACTGTGAATTAACTAATGTCCAAAAAATGATTTCACCTAATCATATAAAATTCTGAATTAATATAATAATTAAATAATCAAGGAATAGATGTATCTTATCTCAAAATTCAAATTTCATATCACAAAAAATGATTTCACTAAACCTCAAAATTCTCATTTAGTATTGAAATCAATGACCAAAACATAATTCCCCTAACCTCAATATTACAATTTAATATCCGAATCTGCATCCAAAAAAATTATTCCACTTGACCACAAAATAGTCAAAAAGAATTTTTTGCATTATGGCGATGCTACAATTAAGAGATACGTTATAAAAGTATATGTATCCTAAAAAACTAAAAAATTTTTTTTTGAAAAAATAGGATATGGTGTGAAAAATGATGTGTATTTTTGCGATTTAACGAATGCCCAAACAAAAATCCCTAATTAATTACCAAAAGAACTAATAAACCCTGATTAATATATTTTCCAAATTATCAATTTCTACTAGTTCCATGAACTATTCATTTGTAATTTTTAGATTGGATGTTTCGCTGAAAATTCATAACCTGGTAAGAATTAATTTTCGTAAACTCAATATTATCATTTATTATCCATAATATAAAATTATCCACTAGGAATTATTATAAACATTAATTACTCAAAATAATTATTACACTACCACCTTGTTACTAATATTCAAAAATAGTTATTTTCAGATCGAATTAAAAAATTAAAATTAAAAAAAAGAGATTGATAAATTTTAATAAAAAAAGGTACTAATAAATGACTTCTAGTACATTCCAATATTCTAACATGCAAAATAACAATTAACTAAAAATTTACATGGTATATTCGAATTTTAAATTAAGTTTCAACATTCTTTTATTAACATTGACATCTCCCCGAAAATAATACAAATAACTTTTTCTTCATAACGCGTTACTAAACTTTTTTTTTCAAAAACTTTAGCATAATTTTTTTTATGTTTAGGAAAAGTTCAAGAGTATACATCCACCAGACTGAAAGTTTATGTCATACGTAATATTTTTAATTTGGAGCGCGCGTAATAATTTAACCTCCTATGTAAATTAATAATTTATTTGCGCATATGTGTGCTAACGTATTAATCACTTAACGTACACATAATTACAATATTATAATTATTCATTCTAATTTAAGGTAAAATAGCATTGTGCCGATTTAATAATAGTAATCTCTAATATGGAGCTTAATTTAACCGTGCTACCGTAATTATCATTTGTACATCCGGCTTTGACGTTATTATAATTATCGCGACAATTGTAATTTATAAAATGTATGTATAAATTTCTACACTGGTTTTCGAACGATGAATTTTAATACAATTGTTCGTCTTTTATAGAAGAAATCAAAGAATATAGGGGATGTTTTTTTGGACAACAATTAGTTGCTTGACCAATAAGTCCATATTTAATGATTAATGAATAGTCTTGCCTAATTTCAAAATAATCATTTATACTTTTTTAATTTCCAATTTTTTAACTAAAGGGTCGTTAAATTTTTATTTAGAATTTTCAAATTAAAGGTCGATCAATTTTTTTTTAAAATTTTTAGATTAAATTTTTTGTTGAAAATTAGTATCTAGTGGAAATTAATAGACGAAAAATGCATTTTCCTAACCTCAAATTTATCATTAATTTATACTAGGTTAGTAACAATTATTCATAAAATTCCCTAGTAGAAATTGAAACCAATTATAATGTTTTTTTATGAAGAAAAGTTGCCAAGAAGTCAATAATTGATCATCAAGTGTCTGTTTCTCCTAACCTCAAAATGTATTATTTCTAATGGGATAGAAAGTGTCATAAAGTCAGTAATAGCCTCGTCGTTCATGAGTCAATAAATAATTACAAAAAAAGTGTCATAATTATGATCTAAGTCTATGTCAGTTACAAAGTGAACAAACAATTGAAAAATTGCAAAAAAATGTAGAATAAATCAATATTTCTTGAGATATTGACTGTCAAAAAAGGAAGACATCGAATCAAAATACTAAAAAAATTACAATATGCGTAAATCAAGACAAATTGAATTATTCAAACATTGTTTATATTTGTGACGGTTTTGTGACCAATATTATTTCAATCTTCTTCAGTTTTACTATCCAATATACTATATTTTGTACAATAAACTACAATATTTACTAACCAATAATTTCAATCATATTATGACTGTTTCAACCATTTTTAATCATGATCAAGTAACATTTTAACATTCTATTTTACTATTATAAGACCAATTTCTTTAATTTTTCCTCTTTTTGAATTTATTTTAATTATGATTAACATTTTAACCATGATCTATCATTTTACGACTACTTTTAACATTTTTTTACTATCTTATGATCATTTTACGACCATTTAGTGATCTTCCGGAACTATTTCATGATTATTGAGTAACGGTGTTACGACCAATTATTTAACTATAATTTTTATATATTACTATTTTTATGATCGAATTTATGACCATTTTTAACTTTTTTTTCCATTCACGAATTTTTAACATTCCATAATCATTTTAAACTATTTTTAACTCTATTTAATTATTTTCAAAAATTTCACATCAGTTATGAACCATTTTATGACCGTTTTTAACCATTTTATGACCATTTTCAATCTTATTACCATTTTTAACCATTTTACGACCATACGACATCTTCTACTTTTGTACAACTATTTACTGCCATTGACACTATACACAATTGTCTTAAACACTCGAAAAAAGAATTTCATCCGCTTAAAAATCCCTCGAAATCCCAAGCGTCATAAATCAATCTTAAACTCAAATTACTAATAATACTTGAAACCATAAGGGCGGCATACGCACACAACAGTCACAAGTCACGAGATATCGAGACGCTATATGTAAGGTAACGCGTGTAACGGAGAGGTACACATACACATACATGAAGATTTGCACATGTATACGTATATATATATATATATAGGACGATGGCGTTCAAGAGCGATAAGGGTGCAATTCACTATGTATATATATAGCCCAGCTAAGTCGAGCCGATATGCAAAAGTGATTACGTCAACATTGGCCGTTCGGTAGTAGCGATTATTCGATTAAGGGAATTTAATTTTGTATATCTAACCCTTATAACCCTATATCAAACTTTCGACCATTTATCCTAATGATTTTCTAATGCGAGTTTGCGATTATTATCATTTACATGGTGAGAGGTTATGTCGTTAACAATTAACCTTTTGGGACGTGGGTGCACCGTCTTTTCTTTTCTTCGAATGTGATTCAGTTTTTGGTTGTGTGTGTAGATTAGTACGTGAATATTGGTGGTTAGTTTTTTATTTTGTATTATTTTTTATTTTAGGTCATACGATGATTATTATTATTTTATTGTAATATATTATGCTTATTTTTTATTATTTTTTCCTAACTCCGTGCGCGAAATTCGATTCGTGCCTAGATCACCCATTTTGCACACTTGTATCTAAAATAACTATTATTATATTTTTTCAGAATTTTTTTTTTATTATTTGTTCTTTAGGACCATATACCCGTCATGTGGCAAGTTTTTACGAGATACCCCTTTTACCTATGTGTCAGGGTTAATACTTTCTATTTTTTTCCGCTCCTCACATTTGTCCGAGGTTGTGAATTAAGGGAAAACCTAATATTAGGAAAATTTTTATCGATATGTCTTGAAAATATTCTGCTGAAGTGTTTAGGTCACATTGGGTATGCCTAGGCATCTAAGCAACATCTTGCCGAAACCGCGCAATGATGGGTCACCTATCCAAGTACCAACCGCAGAAGATACTGCTTCACTTTCGTCATTAGCCAAGCTTAATCTTCGCCATCGCTCCACCGCATTAGGTACTTTCTTTAATTACTATTATAATAATTATTATTTTAATATTTATTTGTTTACACGTATCTCTCAACAAAAACTGTGAAAAACATTCGTACACAATACTAATTTCATTAAAGAAAATTACTAAATATATTTCAACATTACGTTGTTCGCATATCTCTAAAAAAAATTGTTTTATGTTTTTCCTAAACAAATGTCTAATTAAGAAAATTATTCGCTAGAAGTAGAACAACAAAGTTCGAGTGTGTGTCGGAAACAGAGGAAAAATGAAATTTAATTAAAATTCATGCAAATTGGATATTGTTCTCGTTATATATTTATATATTGTTGCGTAAGGGGCAACTGATAGGAGAGGACCGAATAAAAAATTGTTCGGACGCCGTGACTGGAGGCCTAACCACTAGACTATACCGTTCGCGATTGCTTGCTGTAGTTACATTCGTTTTGATGTTACGCGTTTCCTACACCGTTCTCATACACGAGCTGATCTGCGCGTCGATATTCTTTGCTACGTGCAAGAAACAAAAATTTGTATAATTTAATATAAAAATGATTATAATATATGAATACGCGAATACAACGTGTTTTTGTAATATAATTTTTAGATATTTTATAAAATAGAAATTATTATTTAGGTGATTCAAAATTGATAGGTTAGAGTTCATTATAAGATATGAGTAGGCTTCAATTCTAATATTAAAACATTAATATTTAAAAAGAAAAAAGAAGATAGTAATAAAATAAAATATAAAAATAATGTAAAATTTATAAATTATAAAAGTTTTTATTCTTAACCTTAAGGGGGTATCATACTTAATTAAAAATTTAAATTTTGCGCCACAAAATAGCAGACGAAAAAACAACTAATTTACTTATAACAATTAATAAAAACAAATTTACGCACAACCAGGAGTTAGATGCCCTCCGTTATGTAATTATCTATCATTTTACAGAGTTTCAAGTTATTATTACAATATGTCGCCGAGAAAACCTTGAAAATACAATTTTCTTATATTTTTCAAGGTTTTCTCGGCGACATATTGTTATAATAACTTGAAACTCTGTAAAATGATAGATAATTACATAACGGAGGGCATCTAACTCCTGGTTTTGCGTAAATTTGTTTTTATTAGTTGTTATAAGTAAAGATAGATAGGTAAAGATTCTACTAGCAAGTTAAATACATGTGGTGTAGTATATAAGTTTAATTGTAAAAATTGTCAATCGATTTACATAGGCGAAACAAAGCGAATGTTAAAAGATAGAATTTCTGAACATAAAAAATCAGACAATACTGAATCAGTAGTATCTATACACAT
Organism: Theocolax elegans; assembly: GCA_026168455.1. Classification (NCBI taxonomy): domain Eukaryota; kingdom Metazoa; phylum Arthropoda; class Insecta; order Hymenoptera; family Cerocephalidae; genus Theocolax; species Theocolax elegans. The sequence goes on along the minus strand of CM047426.1, from coordinate 3,598,413 downwards.
GAAGAATAAAAACCATCAATTTGATTTTGAAAATATCCAAATATTAGACAAAGAAAATGTACGTAAAAAACGGTTAATTTCTGAAATGATTTTTATAAATAGTCATAAAAACACACTAAATAAAAAAGAAGACACAATGGGTTTAAATTACTTGTATAAGAACATACTGTAACGGCTGTTAAAATTACTCACATTCAGTATATATAGGTATATTCGTATGTATATACTAATCATCTGTTAATTTCTTGGAAAATTGTAAGAGTGTTAGATACTCTATATGTCTATTTTCTTGTTATCTCATTATAATTAATGGTTAGTCCGATTTGACATGGTTCGATGTTGAGCTTAACTTATTTTCAATCTTGGTAATTATTGCGTTTTTTGTGTATTTATGTAAAAAATTATTTCTTGTTGTTCATGTTCAATTTTGAAAAATTGTTAATATTTGTGTCTCTGTTAATAAATTAGTGCCAGAAGAGGTCTGAAAATATAATCAGACGAAACGTCGCAATTTTTAATTAAAAGAAAAGGTGTTAAATTTATTCAACATCCTGTGCCCTATTTTAATTGCCTTATAAGATCGCTTAAAAAACCAAAATGTTATAAGTAAATTATTTGTTTTTTCGTCTGCTACTTTGTGGCGCGAAATTTTAATTTTTAATTGAGTATGATACCCCCTTAAAACATGCAGAATGACTAAGATATGATTTTTAAAAATAAAATCTGCGTAATATAAGAAATTTAATCCTTAACCTCAAAACATTAACAGAAAGCTAGATTCTAATTATTATACATCAATTTGTAAAATATATGAAATAATTTAATTTTTGCCAGCAAGATGTTCTGCGGCTATATATATAGAAAAGAGACGACGATCTCTCCAACGAGTGTAGAGAGATAGTCGTCTCCCTCTGGTGGTGGGAAAAACCACCAGCCAGAGCGCGACGTGTTAGACCGTGTCGCGAGTTATATGATACAAAATTTTATCGTTCGGCAATATGTATATGAATATAATAATATCGGCCTCTCACGAACTAAATCCTTTGCTTTTGAATAAAGTAGGCACATTGTACTCTGTGTCCACTATGGTTGGTGGAATTTCCCAGAGCACGGCCTTCTCAAAATAATTAAAGGCGTTTCGTCCTCGAACTCCAGCTTGGACTCCTCAGTAAGGAACTGGAGATTCTACCTTAGACGCCTGTCGCAAGATGATCTGCGACGCCAGCAAGATGTTCTGCGGCTATATATATAGAAAAGAGACGACGATCTCTCCAACGAGTGTAGAGAGATAGTCGTCTCCCTCTGGTGGTGGGAAAAACCACCAGCCAGATTAATTTTTTAATTTTTGTTTTGTTTAATCAAAAATAAACAAATTGTAATTCCTAACTTCAATTCATTAAAAATCTAGTTATACATATAAATTATAGAAAATTATAAAATCTATAAAATATATAAAATGTAAAAATATAAAAAAACTATATTAAATTAAAAAAATCGTATATAACTATACCCCCCCAAAAAAAAGAAAAGGTCATGTACGTATATACCCATCTACTGAGAAAAAAGAAAAAATTTTCATTCGAATGAAGTATGAGAACGTCTGTCTGTCGTCCCGAATTAATTCAGCTGGTTGTGTTGGTCGGCATACATGCGGGCGCCTAGGATAACGGACGTATATACAGTACTTTCAGGCGCGCGTCGTCGTCGTACACTGGAAAATATGAGACACTGACGTATGAAAGGAATTTTCTCAAGTCTCGCCCGCGACTCTCTGTTTTGTAGAGGACGTTTTCACTTATGCCACCAAGTGCAATATGTATACATATAAAGTTTTTTGGGGTTAAAAAATTATTTCGGTGGAGTTTATTAATTGTTTCTAATATTTACCTTATATTTTCTTAATCATTACTTTAAAAAAATTAAGTTTTATTGTAAAATTTTTTATTATTTTTTTTTTGAGTGAATTAAGTGAGGTATTTATTACGTACTAACAATCGTTATTAAAGTAAACATTTTACAGATTGAAAAAATGTCATTCATTTTTATTTTAATAAATAATTTTATCATTTATGTTTGTGTACGACCTAACCTCTTTTCGCTCCAAATGTGTGTAATTACAAACATGACATTCAGTTCATAATTAAAGCGTATAGGTTAAGTGTTCAATATTTTTAAAGGTTGTATCAGTTTTTATTACTTTTCCTACTTAGCAAACATATTTTGACTATTTTCGTAACGTTTCCTAACAATTTTCAAACTATTTTTTTTACTATTTTATGACTATTTATAATGACCATTTTGTAAACATTTTTTTAATTAATTATGACCATTTTTTTACCGTGGTATCATTGTTTATAATTTCATTTTTTCCTGGCCTTTAATTATTTTGTTACCATCTAAACACTAGTTTAAAATTATTTCTGATCCTATTTTAACCATTTTATAATCATTTTTAAGTCGTATTTAATCTTATTATGCCTATTTTCTGAACTATTTTATATTCACTTTCAAAAATTCTGACCGATTTTTAATCAGTTTTCTCACTTTGTAACAATTTTGAATTAAATTGTGATTAATATGTGTATAACCACTTTATGATCATTTTTGACCACCTATTAACCATCTGATACCCTTTCTCGAACCACTTTTTTGTATTGTTTTTATTTTTGTATTTATTTTGAACCGTTTTCTCATAATTACATATTTAAAAAATTTAATAACCATTTTATAACTAATTATCAATCTTCATTTTATCATCACCCATATTCACCAAAAACACACTATTTATTTCCTAACATTATCCCGAAAATATTTTCGTTTAACACTTTTTCCACGTTTATCCGTCACTCTCCTCTATCTTACTCTCATCGTGCCACGTTTAACCTAATTCAAAGAAACAGTAGACCGCATCGAAGATAAACTTGAAACTTCCTCTCGCTCCTTTTTCTTCCTCCTCCTCCACGCTCCTGACGCACCATTTGAATAACCAAGCGTGAATCCAACAAAGTTGACGACACAGAGTCTCTCTCTCTCCTCTCTCATTCTCTTATAAAGCTCTCGCATCGGTTGGACGAAAATTGCTGACAGGCTCGCCGGTGGTGGTGGTGGTGGTGGAAACTCCGCGGGTTTCCGCGGCTACCTCCTTGAAAACTCGAGGAAGCCCATTACTCCTCCTGCACCTCCTACTTCTCATCCGTTCTCTCGTTATACGACAACTTCGTAATCGGTCCGAGCGATTATCAAACTCCCTGCTCCTCCAGGTCATAGCAGAGAGAGAGAGAGAGAGAGAGAGAGAGAGAGAGAGGAGAAAGCCACCGACATTGTTACTACTTCAAGAGTCAAGTTCCAACGTGGTGTACACGTGGATGTGTATCTATATATACCTACCACTACTCGGACACGCATCCGTGGCTTTAATACACTTGGGAAATTTAACGTACCGATGCGTCTTACTCATCTATATATACATCAACATTTTTGGCTTCCACCGAATTCAAAATTTATTTATCACAATTCTTTTTTAGTTATGTACTAGTCCAAACGCATGTGTGGATGTGAGAATGTGGTTGTGTTGTGTGAGTTTTGTTTTTGTTTTGGTCTGCGCGTGTGAGTGCGGGTGTGATGTGTACAGATGGATATATTTGTGCATCTGTGTGTATGAGTATCGTATTTGTATTATTGTCTTTTTCATTTTAATACATATATCACTGAACGTTAAATTCATTTTGGTTTTAAATAAACCACCGCTAGATGGAGACGATAATATCTCGACACTCGCTAGAGACATCAGTCGTCTTCTTTTATATATATAGCCACCTAACATCTTGTTTGCATCACGATTTATCCAGTCAGAGGCGTCTAGGGTATGATCTCCAGTTTCTTACTGAGGAATGCAAACTGTCTATAATTTTTAAAAAGGTTATACTCTGGAATATTCTACCAATCATAAGTAAACGAAGACTAAAATGATCATTTTTTATTTTAACGACGTTTTCTTATTTCAACACATAATATTTAGTTCGAGAAACTGTTACTAGGTGTTCACCGAAGGTTAAATAAATTTTAGTTTTAAAGTATGATTTCTGTGTTATTGTTTGTTTGTGAATGTGAATGTGCCTCATGTGTCATTATTTATATGCTGTAGTTTATATTTGTATGTCACGTGTTTTGATTAGTGTCTTCTTTTCCATTCAAGTGTGTCAATTTCTTTTCCATGTGTCATGATTAATGTGTTATTGTTTGTGTGTTAGTGTTATATATCATTATTTTTGTATATTGTTTGCACATGCGTGTATGTGTCGATCTTTGTGTTATTGTTTATATATGTGTGCAATGCGTTTCAATTTCTGTATTATTGTTTACAAGTGTGTACATGCGAATGTCGTTTACTTTATTATTGTTTGCATGTATGTTGGTTCCTATATTATAATTTAAGTTTCATTCGTTTTACTTAAACATTCCGTCATTTTTACCTAATCGATATAGATTTTGTATTTTAGTCATTTTTACCAAAGTTAATCAGCAATCTGTATTTAACAAATTTAATTTTCATATTCACTAAATTTTTCTCAAGTGTTAAAAAATTTTAACTTTGATCGATTTTTTTTGTGCGTTAATAAATGTTCTACTAAAGTAAAATAGTAATTACTCGACTTTTATCCCCGTAGCACATCCACTTCCTAACCTCACGAAGTTCATTTGATCACAGCACACTCCTTACTGTTAAGTCCGTTGAATTAAAATTATCGATGTATATGGAAAAAAGAGAAGTAGAAGAAGAAGTAATAAAGTTAAATCAGCAAGCATTCTCTTTTCTATTTGAAAGTCATTTTGCAGGAGGAGAATTGAATAAAGAAGTCCATTGAAAGGAAAGCCACATGTTCCTTTTCACCCATTTGAAACTCAGTCGGCCATTAAAATCCCTCGTCTCCTTCTCTCTTTCTCTTGCGTCTAACACACAATGAACTTTTTGCGTAAAAAGCGAACCTCTAAGCTTTGTAAGGGAATCGGTCGTGTGTGTATGTGTATGTGTGTGTAGATATAGGAAAGTGTTAATGTATTTTCTGGAGGTTATACACTTTTCTGAGAAAGACATTTCGAAATATCGAGAAAAATAAAAGTTTTGTGTATCAGGTGTCGATCGTAGGATGGAAGTGACGGTGTTATTGTTTGCGAAGTGAAGGTTGATTTTTTAATTGGTATTGAAGAAATGAGTTGTAGTTGGACGTGATTGTATTTGTTGGATACGGAAGTGATGAATGAAAATGATCTAACCTCAGCTGTAGTGTAAAAATTGATGAAATGAAGTAAAAATTGTGAAGCCTTTAGCACTGAACTGTTAAATCTCCACTTGCATAAGCTAGTTGAAAAAGTGGATATCTTTAATCATAAAAAATGAAGTTGAAGTCTCTATCTTAAAAAAGTAAAAGAAGTCATATAGTCATACTTTTAGGATTGTAGAAACATTAACTTGATACTTCAGTGGATTAATCTTTTTTTTCACTTTTCGAATAATAAAACACAAAAGTTTATACTATTGACAATTAGAAACTTCAAAATTCAAACATTACAAATATCTAAATACGTTTTATTAGATAAACCACGTAAACTACAAATTTATATATATTTTAAATATTAATAAATCTTTATTCCTTTGAAAATATTGTAATTATCGAAAGCATAAAAATTATTCAAAGTATAAAATTTGAAGTTTCTAATGTTCATAAGTTGAAATATTTTTCCATCTATTTAAATTTTGAAAGAACTTTAATCTTTTCTAAAGTTGCACGTTAAGGCACATCAACTTCATTTTGGAAAAGAAAATATTGAGACTTCGAATTTTATTCTTTTTAGGCAGATCTCGAATTCCATACATGATTCATAAAACTTCACGAGTGAAACTTCAATATTATATCTTTCCTACCTAGAAAGCAAGAACTTAAAACTTATGAAAGGTGTAACTTCGATATTTAAACTTGTGAACAATATAAACTTCAAATTTATATCTATAACGTATAACTAAAGTATATTTCCAAACATAGACACATCAGATTTAAAATTATTAAAATTAAAATGATTAAATTCATAATTAAATTCATGGTTAGATTTAAAATTTATAAAAAGTTTAAACTTTAATATTCATTATTCTTAAAAGTATATCCTTCAAACTTCAAACTTTACAGTTTTTTAAAGTTAGGAAAATCTACTTTACTGTTTTCTCTTTTTAAGATCAGAATATATACTATTTTTTTATGTATCTACCTAGAATATTTTTGAATTTTTTAAATTTTTCTCTTGAATTCCTATATTTTAAGGGGTTATCCAACCGATTAATCAAATCGACCGTTAAAACCATCCGCTATTACGGAAACGTCGATACACTACACGTGTTTACCACTATACACGCATATATTAGAAAATTACACTACTACAAAAAATACAAATCCCAAATTCAGTAATTCCAACAGTCGGTAAAGCAGATTCTAAATTCGATGTTGAACGACTAGACAACAAACAGTTCGAATCCCTTTTGGATTGTCTATCCTTATAATCCATTGCAAAGTCGTTCCTACACGCGTTAACTCGTTAGTCAAACGTATAGGATATGCTCCGCACATACACACACACATATATGTTGAGGAAGCGTAGTGGCTTTGGACCTGTCCAATAGCATTGTAAGCAACGATGCGCACAAAACAGAGGAGCCATCCGTTACGGTAAAGCACCGCAAACTTCTGGAAGGGGGATAGAGGAGGGAGGACGAGGAGGAGGAGGTTTAGGATCCCAATTTTCCGAGTATACCGATTTGCATCTTGTACTCAATCGATACGTGCGTAATTTGTGTTAATGCATCGCCTGCGCGGTTAGGCGATTTTTTAAAAAATTCTTTTTTTTTGGAATGGAAATTTGAGGTTATTGTTAGTTTTATTTTGATAAAAAAATGCATCGCGTAGAGATAATCAATGAGGGAAATATATTGGTCGGAGATTTAGGAATAAGGTAATATTTTGTAAAAAAATATAGAAGGATTTTTATCAATTTTTAGTTATTATTTAGAGATGAATGGAAAGCTGAAATGAAGAGCTGTGAAGCGAATTTTGGTTCATTGCGACAAGTTGAACAGTTCAAAAGTTATGTGAGATTTTCAAAAAATCTAAACGTTAGGTTACAAAAATCAATCGAAACGATATGTTTTAATTTAACGTTAAGAAAGAAATACTATGTTATTAACAAAATAAATGCTTCATGATTTTATTGAAAAATTAGGGGATGATAAGCACCTTACATAAATATAAATAACTAAAATTTTAATAATTCTCCAGAAAACATTAATTCAAGAGCTTAAGGGGATGTCGAATCCAAATTGCAACTAAAAAATTCATAAGGATAGTTTAAAACATAAGAAAGAGCCTGACAGATCAATTTTTTAAGAAAAAAATAATAATTTTTATAATAATTGAGTAAGCAATTTTGGGTCTGTAATTATTAGTGTAAAAAATCATACATTTTCAACCCAAACATCATAATTAAAATATCGCTTCAAAAATCTGAAAAATTTTGGGTTTATTGTTGGAAAACATACCTGAGGGTCTTATGGACAGTGTAAAAAATTCATTATTTTGTTTATAAAAAATATTAAAAATGACCATTTTTGACTTCCACATTTTAAATTTAAATTTCAATACGCTATAATGACACAAAAGTTTTATTTAAAAGATAATTTCAAGTTATCAATCCTAATTTAACTATTGTCCTAGTGACTTTTTAACCTCACTTTTCAAATTTTTAGAAAACGAAACGATCAGCTACCCAAACGAACCAAAATTCAAATTAGAGCTATTGTTCTAATCTTTTCATTTCCGTGTAAGTGAAAATCAAAGTTAATTAAAAATTCAAGTGACTTCAATTTCAGTTTCAAAAAAATAATCAAAAGTCAATGTTTTCGGATTATATAATCGTATCCAAATTTCCCTTATAAATAAATATCAAAAATCTGCAACCGCGCGCTGATCAAATCACAATTAATTAAACGAAAAATTTGTCACCAAAAAATTTCTTCACGCCAATAACATTATATTATCATCGCATCAAACAGTTTCTCCGATATCTCACACAACCACATACACAAACATAAACATGTACATATCATCAATATCAGATTAGCATAAAGTCGTGTTATTATACACCATGTATAAATACACATACACACGCACACATGCACACACACACACACACACACACATGTACGTATACGCATCCAAACGCACACATACACACACACACACACACACATGTACGTATACGCATCCAAACGCACACATACACACACACACACATATATATATATATGTATAGAGTGTAATTCACTGGTACGTCAACCTCCCTAATGATCGATACCGCATCTGCAGACATATATATATAGCAAGTTTGAGAGTTCTTGCGGAAGGAATTGACCGATCTTATCAGAAACAATATAAATACACACACACACACATACACATATATAGCTATGTTTCAACTATAAGCTCAAGTTTTTGCAAAGAATCAAACAACTTCAATTTAGGATCTATATATATATATATATACTAATCGAATGTACTAGTTGAGTTTGTCTCCGATCAGTACAACGTTGTTAATTTTTTCTTCCCTTTTCTTTGCAAACGTGATTGATGACGTATATAGCGTTAGGCTCAAATTGATGAGGTGTTACCTTATTATTATTATTATCGTGTTACCAATGATACGACAATCGCAATGTTTTTGAATTTTGACAGGCTGAATTCGAAGAACTTTTTTTTTATCTCACTGATTTACAAAGCCGAACGATCAATTGCGCAAGAAGCAAAAAGAAAAAGGAAATATATCGTGCAAAGAAGGAAGAAGAAGAGAAAAAAAAAGGAGAATCATAATAATGTATCTTGTATTGGCATCGGTGCATATATGAGCAGCCTGATTAAAAATGGAAATTCTCGTGACAATGAGAAATTCGATCGAGCGAGTACATCCATCGGGCTCTATTTTTACAATTTCTCTATCTTTTGATGAAGGTGGAGGAGGAAGAGAGAGAGAGAGAGAGAGAGAGAGAATGGGGGGGAAAAAATAGAACAGAGGACTCAGGGCTCCATAGTTTGCTGTATCGATTTTATGTGTGTGTACTCCGTTGTACGCCATAATGTATAATATGTTATTTTAAAAAATATATACATATATTAAAACTATTTTCTTTATTATATTTGATTTTTCTTTTATGTATGTTGAGTAGAAAGATGTGATCAATTTGTGGGAATTAGTATTGAAAGGTGTGTTATGATTGATATGTAGATATTCGATTTATTATCAGGAATAAAAGAATCATTTTTATATTCATATGCAACATTTTAATTAGGATAGTTTCAAAGATTCAATGTGGTCAATCAAGTAACGGATTTTATATGAAAGTGTAAACTCATCATGAATTCTTCAACAATAACAAAAAATTATGATGAAATTATCACGTACTCTTTACTGTACATAACAAAAAATTTCCATGAATCAAAAATTTCCAGAAAAAGTATAATGAACTGATCATGAACTCTTTTATAACAAACAAGAAGTTCTTGAAAATCTAATCATGTATTCTTCGATTATAACCAAACAAACTTATTAAAAAACTTAACATAAAGACAAATAAAAAATTACGATAAATACTTCATGAATTCTTCAATAAACAAAAAATTATTAATATAAGAAACCATAAAAAATGAACATAAGAATATTTGTCTTGCAACTACTTTTGTTTTTATTTATAGAGATGACTATGATAAATTCTTCAAAGGTAGCCAAAATATTATAATAAACATTGAACTAAATCTCCATAAATGAAGAATGAACTAATCATGAACTCTTCAAAGATCAACTAATTATAATGATAAACTGATTGTAAAACAATGATGTCTTAAAGTATTATAATAACGATTGTTGAAAAATTTATCGATCTTCTCTAGTCAAACTTTGACAATCAACAATAAAAAACCACCGATTGATAAAATCAAACCCTCGACATGACAATATAAAATAATGTCATCACTAACTTTAACTCTTCAATCATAACCAAAAGAATTCATAACAAACAAATCGCATACTCTTAAAAAATGAAAATAAATTCACCATATATTTTTTTTTGTTTACCAAAAAAATGATAATGAACGAACTATGCATTCTTCAATGATAACCTAAAATATTACGAGAAACTCGTTATGAACTTTTCACTAGCATCCGAAAAACGTTTCCTACAAACTTACATCCCGACAAATAATTTATAATTAACATAAACATATTCATCCAATATTAATCTCCAAAAAAAAGTCATAAATATGTATACACGGTAACCCCACAATTTTCAAACCCATAAAACTGTTTTATCAGTAAACATCTCATATTCTCTCTCTCGGCACTGCAGTAAAACCGTCGTTTACTTTGCAAAAACGATCCCTAAAAAAACCCCCCTTCGCACATACACACATGAGGTTTTAAGGGCTGCTCGATACGTGTATCAAGGAAGAACAACAAGAGCGCGTAGTGGTACTAAACAACATAGGACACTGGCTACGATCCAATGCATAAATTATCGAGGCCAATTCGAAGCCTGGTGTGCTCGTTAAACATAAATGAAATGACTCTCCTGATTACAAGTCTCTCAGACGCGTATCGACAAGGCGCCGTTAACGATCATTCTTTCTTAATGTAACAATTTTAATTGTGTATGTGTGTGTGTGTATATATATAATTGATCAATCGTACGTTTTTCTCTCCTTTCTCAAAAGTATTCTAGAATTTGTATTTTATGGGCTATTAAAATCTCAATTTTACAGAGGATAATAAGGATGAATTTTTATTTATGGTTTTATAATAAAATATAGACCGAAGAGTGTCTATAACGAAATAAATTTCAAGATTTACGTCCTTTACGTGGGAGGGATAATAAAATATTCTCTCGTTTTTTTTACTCGTTGTTTCTCGTATGCGTTTACCGTAATTTCTTTTCTTTTTTATGATTAATAATTATATGTATACGTATATATTTAGAACCCATTTCGACATTAATAAAATTATATTCGCCAGGAGGCCATAAAACATTTTGATACGCACATAATCTTCGAGATTTACCGTGTACGCAAACTAACAAATCATGTTCGTGATACCTCTTTATCCTTCTTCGATCTTTCCTACTTTCCTTTTTTGTTACCCGATGTAAATGTGTTTTGAAGTAAGATAGTGTCTTAAGGTAAGTATGTATCAATCTTTTTTTTATAAATTTTATTTTTATTTTCAGATCACGTGTCTTTACTTCGTATAGGTCAGTATTCACATGGAGAGATTTGCTGCTGAATGCCATTGGAAAAGATTTGGAAGAAACCAAATTTTTCGCTTCAAGGAAATAATGGTACGTGTGTCATTATGCAGTTTGTGTAAGTATAAATAATGTTTTTATTGGAAACTTCCCTGAAAATTCGTAATGTTAGTCGGAGCAAGATGATTTTAATTTTAATTTTTCTTCTGCGTATAACAGCATATTATAAGTATAAAGACCATGTTTTGTAATGAACTAGTTTAACTTATATTATTTGTCGGGCCTGAATAAATAGAATCTAAAAGTGATAGATGATGTAGATATTTATTGTCGTTATTTATATATTATAAATCAATTCGATAATTTAGAACATTCTACTCTCTTTATATATATTATTATAGCATTTATTATACAATTTATCAAGAAAAAAATATGTTCAGGTATTTTCTTTTAACTAATTTTGGGTAAAGTTTTTCAGAATATCTTTTCGCTTGCTCTTAATATTAATTAATAATTTTTTTGGATTATCTAATAGTTGGATTTTATTTTTATATAATCATTACCGATTATAGGTCATTAATTACTACTGATTAATTAAAAATGAATAAATTGTAAAATTTCACCTTTCTATCTATGACAAGTCGTTTCAGGATAGCCTATGAATTTTAAAAAATTTGAATCTATAAATTACTTGTTATTTTGGAACATTGAAAAATATTTCCCTAAATTTTAAGTATTTTACTGTGTATAGAAAATGAACTTTTAATATTTCGTTATAAAAAATGTATGTTTTGTAATATTTCATTCTCTTGGGTTCTTTTATCTAATTTTAACAAAATATTCTTTCCATTTTAAAAATTGTAGCTTGTGTAGAATTTTTGGATTAAAGTATATGTAAAAAACTTTTTTAAATAATTTTTCTTATTAACTATTTATACTTGATTTTAACAATATGTCTGAATATTTTAGATTTTTAATTTATAACTAATTTCGAATTTTGGATGAAAATTTCTTATCAATTATTAACTAAAGATAATTTTTGAATATAAAAAGAAAGTTTTTTTTAACAATTCATTCATTCTCAATAACCCTTATATGAATTTTCCCAGTTTGTTAATTCAACATATTAAACATGAAATTGAATACTTGAGAAAAATACAAACTAATCCAAAATAAAGATAATAATAATTCTTCGAAATTCCGAACATTTCACGTTAAACTAAGCCAAACGTCAAATCTCTCGTTATCCAGTGTATCCAGATTTTTTACCAAATTTTTATTTTCCTCTCGCTAAATTTTTCCCTTCGCGTATCCGTCTCTTTCAATTTTTCTAAATACAGGCGTATAAAAGATATTTCCATTAAAATACTATTTCAAGATAAAGTGCTCTTTAAAAAAAAAGAAAAAAAAAATATAAAATTTTCGTAAAAAGTACTTATGACCATTACGTCATAATACCTTTATAAAAAAAAATTTTTTATCGCAAATATGATTTATAATTGTAAAAGATAAAAGCGAATACGAGCGTGTACATTTTCTTGATTCATCACTTTACGTTGCGCGAGCGATCGATATATACATTTTGAAATATTAAACTTTTCATTTCGAGGGAAAGGAACGTCAAATTGTTCTATATACGGGAATTTCCCCGTTTTTTTTTCGAATTTCAACACGTCCGTTTCGATTTTGTACGTTTCGTACTTGACTTTCAGGTGGTGAAAAAGGAAAAAGAAACATGGAAAGATAATCAGTATATACGTCTAATCCGGTTTGCATTTCATTTTCGAGAAATCGACCGCATTCTATACCTATCGTGCGTATAAGCGAGAAGAGGTTTTATCCAGTCATCGCCATGGGACCATAATCCTATGGCGTTAACTAAATCGACTTGGTCGGATATGCCATGGGAATTAGCGTGGAAGCACATGGATGAAATTCAATTTTCTTTTTATTTTATTTAATTTGTATTGATGAAAAAATTCGACTTTTGGATTTTTATTGGGTGTACGTAAGATTCTCGATGGCAGGGTGAGTTTGTTTTGTTCGATGAGATGGTTTGGAGAATGCAATGGATAGAGAGTAGGTAAAAATGAAAAAAAAATATGATAATATAGATTTACAATAATCTTTATTAAAATTTACATACTAAACTGTAAAAAACGTATAGTAAGAAATTTTATAGCTGATTAAGAACTTATATGCTACAGATTTTTAAACAAACATAGCTAAAAATCGGTTAAATTTCTACGAATAGTTTGTTGGTGTCCTTTTTTATACTCTATTATACAAATTTCACTTAAAAAATAAAAAAAAAATTTTAATGTGTTACCGATAATTGACTACCTTTTTCAGTACACGTGCCTAAGAAGTAGATTCCTATTTATCTAACATAATAAATTTTGAAAGATCTTACCCAAATAATAGAAATCTTACTTTTTCATTATGTTAAATAAAATAACAAATGTTAAATATAAATTTTTGAAAAAACTCACCCCGATAGTTGAAATTCGTAGAAAAATTTAAAAAATAAATTTATTTAATTAAATACGAATATTCATATGTAGGTATAATAAACACTGTTGGTAAACTGAAAAATTCTATTCAAATTATAAATTCATAAATCTCAATAAATTCACATATATTTCTTAAAACTACGACAAGAATATAATAAAAAAACCTGTTTTTAAATCTCATTCTTTCGTGTACAAAACTGAAGTAAATATTAGGACCGTTGTCAACATTACAGAAACTTCTTTCATTTACAAAAATAATATAAAAAATATTGAACTAAAAATCTCAAAATATCCTGGAGAAAATATAAATATAAGAAATATCCATATATAAGAAATGATCGAATTTACATTGTAATTTTTAAATAGAATCCACTAAACAACACCGTGTCGGTAATTTACTCCAAACATAACTAAAAATTGTATTAAAATTGTACTAATTAAAGAATCCAAAAAAATCAGTAACACAAAAATCAAACCAACATTTCCCACAAACTAAAATAAACTTTAATCATCACTCATTAAAACCCACACACTTAACGTAAAATCGTAAAAAAGACGTTTATCTCACACAGACACACATGCACACACACACACACACATACACACACATATATATATACACTGAAGGTAAAAAAAGATTTGGTAAAACATTGAATTCAATCCAAACGATCGAGACGTCGGAAACACGGAACAGGACAGTCTGCTCGGTAAGTAAAAAGGCTTTAGCTTCGATAATCTTGAAAACCCGTCGAGATAAGAAATTAGCGGGCAATGGGATTTCCAAGTTCCGAGTTAACAGTTGCGAGCTTACAATTTTTCTTTAACCTTAAAAAAGTGGATATTTATTTTATTACCGAAACTTTCATAAAATTAAAAAAAAAGAATTATTCGTTAAATGTATTTATCGGCGCGACATAAGAGAAAGAGAGAGAAAATGTTAATCTTTTCATCGATTGATTGAGAGTTTGACGGGAATTTTCCTTTTACTTTTTATCTGAAAGTTCGTTGTTGACCAACTTAAGGTATATATAAACTTGGTAACTTATTTTTTGTGATCGTTATAGTTGATGTTATTTTTTGGTAAATGGGATTTCATTAATGAAAATTAAATTGCAGTATCGAGATGACGAAGCTTATTTATAAAAGTAGAGATTTTTTTTATAAAAATTACCGTGACATTGGTGTTAAGTCTGGGGAATTCAATCAGGAATATAAAAATTAGTATGGTATTTAACCTTGAAAATGGTATAGAGACGTCAATTTATAAATGTTGACTTTTTAAACTGTAAAAGTACAATTTCTTTTATTAATCCGAAATAGCTACTTCGTAGATTACCATGATAGCACATAAAAATTGCACAATTTGTATATGAATATATGAATTTCCAGGCTACTTATTTAACATACAGCTGATACATCTCCGAAATGTACCGTACCGAAACAGTTTAATCACATTTTTAAAAATTCACCACGATTATCCAATCGTTTATCAACAATGTATAATCAAAAATATTTCTTTTATTCTTATTCAACGATAATCGACTGACAAAACCTTACGAAAAGTTTTCCGTCGCTATTGCTCCAAGGTATATGTAACCCAGCGAAACGAGTTTTTCGAACCTTATCCTCCTATCTACCAAAGAGTTACCACACATACATAGATATAGACGTACGCGCATACATATGCACGCAAGTGCAAACACATATACACACACGCGCAAACATACACACACAAGATGCTAAACACATAGTACACACGCACATACATTCGCACACAAGTGCAAACACATATACACATGCACACACACGAGCAAACACACACACACACACAAGAGCAAACACATATACACACGCACATACATTCGTACACAAGTGCAAACACATATACACACACGCGCAAACATACACACACAAGTGCTAACACATGTCCACACGCGCACACATTCGCACACAAGTGCAAACACATATACATGTGCAAACGCATACACTTAAAGTACCAAGATTACATACGTGTATGTGTCTTTCTGAATGCCAATGTGTACGTATGAGTACGTGCGCGTGCGTGTGCGTATGTGCGTAAGAGAGGAAAAAAAGGAACGAAAGAATAGAAGTATACGACGCTTCTAATTTAACAGCCCTCGAAATTTCGGAGCGGAACGAATAAGTCGTTGGATTCTTGAAATTCCGAGGGTAAAACCTCGTCCAGAGAGCTTTGATCCCTTATCCCTTTCTTTTTCTTTTTTTCTTCTTCTTTTCACGTCGAGACGTTGTGGGTGCGCGGATAAAAATCGAAGGTGACGTTCTCTTTCTCTCTCTCGCTCTTTCTTCTTTTTTTGTTCGCTTTCGCGGGCTTAAAGTCGTTTAACTTTTAACTTTTAAACTTTTTTTTTTTTAAGAATGTTGAGTAAATAAGCGGTGCGCTTCCTTTACTTTTTTCTTTTTGGTTCGTTGCGAGATAATAAGGGGATGATGGTCCTTTTTTTTCAAGATTGGAGGTCGAGTTGTGAAAAAATGGTGATTATGTTGAGAGAAATTCGTTTTCGTTCGAGTAAGTGTGTTTATTAACATTGTAGTTGAGGTTGTTTTTAACGTCGATGTGTACTTGTAAAGATGATGTTTAAGTTAATTTTAATAAAAGAACGCTTAATCGTTAAAGAGAAAATTCTTTTTTCGTTGAAATAAAAGGTAAATGATTACTTATAAAAAAAGAAAGAATTTTGTTGTAAAAAATTGTTTATGATGTTAATACTTTTCTTTCAATCTATATTGTTAAGGATTATTTATCAATTTCTTAAATACCAAGTAATTCTTTTCTTTATTTCAAGTAAAGACAAAAATTATTTTGTAAATTGAAAAATTAATCCATTTAATATTTAAAAAATCATTTACATATTTGATTTAAATTATTCTGGTAAAAATACAAAATTTATAGGTTAGGTCAAACTATTTTCTGCCTGAATTCATGATACCTTTTATAACTAAACATTAGCCGTTTGACCAAAAATGACCTATAAATGTCCGCAATCAATGGTCAAAAAATAACTTTACCCAACCTCAAAATGCTCGACTTCTACTACAGTTAAATATCTTTTATTTACGAAATCAAAAAAAATTAATAATTATTAATTAACAATAATCTAACGCTATATTAATATCAATATAAACCTGAAAATAGAATTTTTATTTATTATTTTATATGAACAATTATTTACTAGAATTCCTCGAAATAAAAAAGGTTATAATATTGTGCATTACGAGATGAAGAAAATAAAGGATAAAAACGCATTGACGTGGATTAATTTTGGAGCTACTATTCATCGTTTTATTAATGATTCGCTAAGTGATTTTTTCCTTAATTTTCTATTTTATTCTAACGAATCTATGTATCGTACAGTATATTATGTTATTGTGGATGTTTCCGGGTAAATATCAATAAATATTTTTGGTGATTATTAATGTTGACGTAAATTTATTTATTATAAAAGCTGCAGGTCATAATTGTTGTAGTTAGTTTTAAAATTTCTTAAAATTCGTTAACAAAAGAATAATTGTGCATTTTGTTTATAATTTCATAATCGCTCTTTAAAATTAAAATTTATTAACTTCTTATTAAAAAACAATCTTTAAGCAGGTGTAACATAATAAAACTGGAAACGCTGTTTATTTTTTATTTCGCAAAGTGTTGACAGATAGAAAAAATTTCTTTGCAATGTTCTTCTATTTGCTTAATGAATTATTTCAAATTTTTTTGTTTCTCTCACATATCCTTAACCGTTAATTGTAATTATTGTTTGTGTTTTAATCTAAATAGAATTTTCCAAAAATTGTATTTCTGTTTTACTTACAAAACACTAGCTTCGTTAATTATGTTTATTATAGTTAAGTTAATTATTTCCTAATAAACCGACTTTACCAATATCAAATAACTACACCTTTCTCTCAAGTCAAACTGAAAGCTATGCACATAAAATGTACAATTCAATTCGATCTCCACCCATCCATGAAACCAAGCATCCGAAATCACTTGATTACCTCTCTCTCCCTCTTTCTCTCTCTTCCTCTCGGAAGGGCGTCAGGATAAAGTGAGCATCGACAAAATAAACAAATGCATCTCAAAATCTCTCACAGGTACCACAAATATACAAACACATAAATAGGTACACATACGTATGTAAACGAAAATACTAAACGTATGACAAATTGACCTCGCTAATAGACAGAGAGATAAAGAGAACGAATAATTGAATAAAACTAGCTTTTTAATATAAAATTTTTAATAATTATTATCAAAGTATGTATGCCCGAAACCAAATAATTTTATTTGATTTTAAAATGTTTTAATTTCTTGTCTTTACTTTGATTAATTACATGAATGAGTCTGATTGATCTTTTTAGTTAATTATTGTTTTAGAAGTGTTCTTTTAGAAACAATTGTCGTTCCTTTGTAATTGGACTACGATCGTTTGTTGTAACAATTTGAATTAACTACCATTTATAGTCTAAAAAAGACAAAATGATTTCACAATTTTCAAATTTTGTTAAACATATTTATTGTTCATTACGAATTATTTCTTCATAGTTTCGTTTATTTGGAATTGGACTGCGGTCGTTTATTACAGCATTTTCTTAATATTCGTATTTATACCTCATAAGATATCATTGTTCCATATATTATCAGATTTTTTTATAGTTAGTTATTTTTTTAGAATATTCCTTTATAGATAGTTATCGTTCCTTTGGAATTGGACTGCGGACGCTTGTTGCAACAATTTGCGTTTACTTTCATCTATAGTTGTTTGTAAATAATAGATGTTCTCTATTTATGAAATTTTATTGTAGATAGTTATTGTTCCTTTAAAATGATTAACAATTATTACTTTATAAATATCATTCCTTTGGAATTAGACTGCGGTCATTTCTTATAACTATTTATATTTACTCCCGTTTATATCTATATGAGATACTTGTTCCCTATTTTTTTTATTATTATTTATAAAGATTTATTTTTTTAGTATTATTATTTTAAAAATATTGTCCCTTTGAAATTGGACTGCGGTCGTTCGATATAATAATATTTACTGTCACTTACACGTATATTTAAAACGGATCGTTTCCAATTTATTATAATTTTTTAAAGGTGAATATTATTTTCTTTAGAATTATTTCATTTTAAATAATTATCATTGTTTCGAAATTAGATTGCTGTTGTTCACTCTAAAAATTTAATCCATATAAATACATTTCTAAAAAAAGATTTACGTCCTAGACAAGTATCGATTATTTTTGTTTATCTCAATCTTATTATCTTTCTTGTTTCACAAACTTTTTACGTATAATCGCTAAAATTCCATTAATATCGTGTAAACATTATATTATCGTAAAACTTGTTAAAAATCACATCTTCATTACTCAAAAATTCATCGTGCGCAATTCCCGCGTAGTCAATTCCCTATACGAAGCGAGTTTCGTGAAATAATAATATAACGACGAGGAGGACGATTGGCAGCGTTCGTTAAGTACCCGAGTCCATTGGATGGTCACCTAACGAACACACTGATGCATATATCTATATATATATATATAGGACACGCGAGAGATAGGCGAGAGAATATTATCGGTTTCGCGATAATTTTCGCGATAATGCGTTTCGAAGCTGGATTAATCGACTTGCGATATAGGTGTATGTGCGCGCGATTCTGAAACGATTTCCCTATTATCCGTGAATTTGAGAAAAAAAAATATATAGTAATTGTAGATTTTTCTGCTTTTTTTGCGATTAATTGTGGTGATAATTATTATTTATTAATTATAAAAGAAATAGTCACGACGATATTTCGAGTTCGTTAACCATCGTTTTCATTGCGTAAGGACTTGAAATTTTCTTAATAACTTTTGCATTCCTTAGATTGTTTCCCTCTTTTTTTTTATTCATTATCATTTATTTTGAGCGTGTAAAGATTTTGAGATTTTCGAAAAATTCGTACTATGATTTACGACAGCGATTTCCTGAACACGTGAAAACTTTAATGTCGAAAGATCGTGTCGATTGTTGCACTTTTTTTTTCTTTCACCTAAACTCGGAAAATGAAAATTTTGCAATTATTTCGCGCAAACAAAGGGAACTAGAGGGAGGAAGGTGAAAAGCAGCGTTGCGCTGTTTGAATTTTCCTCATGAAGTTATTTTACTTGAGCAAATGGTCTACTCAAATATTTGCTTTCGGCAGGGGGGAATGGTTAATTAAACTTCCGTTTCCAAATACCTAAATACAATTTAGGCAAAATAAATTTGGACTTGACGAAACCACGAATTCAATGAAATATGATAATTGAATGCGTTTGCGTTTTGTCGTAATCGATGAGGCTCGTTTACCTTTGTTTTTTTTGTTCAAGTGCTTGAATTTCGAGCAGGTGGAGCAGGTTGCGTGTTAAGTATGTTTACAATTTTACTTTCTTTTTGGATTAACTTTTTGATATGTATTCAAGTTTTTTTATAAACGAAACTTTTCAAATATGAAATACTTACTGTCCGTCAAGACTATGTATTTTATTAAAGTGATAATTTGTTCTACACGGCTTAATTACCGACGAAATGTTGTTTATTATTTTTTTGATTCAAAAATATTTTTTATGGTGTATATGTTAAAGTATATCCTACAGTATTTTTTTCGAATTTTTTTTTCCGAATTTTATTTTTATATTTTAAACATTATTTTTGGGTTGTTAAGTGTAGAATAGAAAAATGTCACACATTACAATAGTGTAAAACTCATTATTGCCCGTTTTTTAATTTCACCCCTTTCTATAGTGTCAAACTCGCGTATTCTTAATGTGTAAAATTGAGTACGTATACTATTGAAGTTTACTCCTATTATTAATAGATAACTAAAACGTAAATTTCACTAGTAAATTTCACACATTACAATACTATAAAACGCTTATTTACTTAAAGTGTAAAACTCATTTTTTTCCCTTTTAAATCCTACTCATTCCCATAGTGTAAAAGTCACACATATCCCTAAATAGTAAATTAACCAATTTCTTACATCCCGCAATCGATGTATATAAGATTGCAAAGTTATCACTTATAAAATATTATACAAAGTGAACCCTATCACTCACTCCACCTTATACACGCGGTCGAAAAAGCTCGGTCACTTTACTTCCTAGCTTTCGTTAACCCCTAATAACTGTTTCGTGTCGCATGGGGGTTTATTTATATATACTGTCGGAAAATAAATAATCTTCTCTGCGGTGGAAAAAAAAGAGGGGGGAAGGCAGAAAAATTAAGCGCACCAACATATTGTTTCCCAATGTGTACGTGTACACATGACCATCTCTATACACCACCCTCGAGTTATGCAATCGTCCTTTCATACACACGCACATACGGAGGAAAGATATATATATATATATGTACAGTATAGGGGGTGAACACGAAGTTGCGCATGGGTGAAAAATAGATTTAATAAAATGAAACAAGGAGAATAGCGAGGAGGAAAGGGGGTCATAGTGAAGAGGATTAAGTATTGCTCCAAGCGAGATAAATATTGGGGATCTTAACCTCCAAGATGCTAACCGGGGTATGTGTCTCTCTGTGTGTGGATTACGTTTTTTTTACCTATACTTATATCATAAGTGTTCCCTCGACTTGTTCGCGAAATCGCTTTTTATTACCAAGACATTTGTGACTTTTTTTGAAGGGGAGGAATAGATTTATTTATTCGGTCTGACTGAATATTGAGTTGTACTACTTGGCGAAAAGTTGAAATTTTTTAATTGCTATTTTTTTCTAAGTTTATTATAGTTGGTAATGGATGGGGTAGTACTTAATGAAAATTTTTAATTTTTTTTAAATGTCTTGGAAATGGTAATTTACGTTTTGAGAAATACATGTTTTCCTGTATATATATTCAGAATCTATGGCATTTTTATTGATAAGTAAAGAGAATAACCCAAATAGCTTTTTGTGTTTGTTTATAAGTTTTTAGGTTATAAGATTTTATTAGTAATTGTTAGTAATTTAGCTATTTCTTTAGTAACTTAGTAGTAACATGAAAATGAAAAATGTTACCAAACTTGACCAATAATTCTGTTTATAGATTTTGTAGGTTATGTGTATATTATTTATAGGTTATTAGGTTATTGTATTACAGTAGTAATTTTTAATGATTCTGCAATTTCTTTAATAACTTGGTAATAAAATAAAAATAGAAAAAATTACAAAATCTAAACAATAAATCTTTTTATAGATTTTTTAGGTTATTGGATTTTTGGACTTTATTAGTAATTCACAATTATTGCGTTATTTCTTTAGAATAAAAATTCAGTAAGGGTAGTGAAATTTAAATTTAGAAAATTATAAAAGTTAACTGAATTACCTTAGTTTTAGTTTTTTATAGTTTATTGGAAATATTTAGTTTATTAAACATCATTAGTACTAATTTTTTAGTACTAATTTTTTAAAGTCACTTTTAGTAATGTACTAAAAACAATAAAGTTACTAAAGAAGTCAAGTAATCTAGTAACCTTCAAACAAACTCAAAAATGAATAATAGAGAAATTATTAATTCTTCATTGCAGATATTTACTTGCCTGACCGATTGTTGACTATTACTACTTAGGAAGAACTAACAAAACGATTATTTAACTTTAGATTCAATAGCTAACATTTCACATTAATAACGCCAAAAATCACTATTTTCATAAATTTGCATTAACAAATTATTTATTGTAACAATTTTTCTTAAACACGTCAGTTGTCATTCTATTAATTCATCCTCTTCCGTACATTCAATAGCATCAGCGACAAGATAAATCTTATTCATGCAGAATTTTTTTAATACCCGTACGAATAATTGAAATAGAATATTTGCTTTCTCCTTTATTTTTTTACGATCGTAAAATATTGCGTTATATATCATCGACTTTTCTTGTTTGCCGTCATCGATATTCCGACTGGTAATACACGTTACTATTTGCATATCCGTATATGTGTACTCGAATAATTGTATCGAGCATCGTTAAATCAGCAGTGTGTATGTAAAACAAATTTAAAAAAGGTATAGTTATATTTTAAAGTAATTGACGATAATACGGATATATAAAAAAAAAGAAACTGTACGAAAGTTTTGCCAGATATTTGCGTAGGTATAACAGCCGCGACACCGCTTCGGAACGAGGACATTGTGTAGAGAGAGCGCAGCATCCAGTTTAAATGCCTTATCCTAAAGCTGTTGGACGTTATATCGCCATACCCGTAATATTCCTAAGCCATCGTGGACGGCAAACCTTCGTCATTCCTTTGGAATTGGACTGCGGTCGTTTGTTGTAACAATTTGCGTTTACTCACGTTTATAGTTATATGAAACAGTTGTTTCTTATTTTTGGATTATTTTTTATAGATATGTACACGTATGTTCGTTTAGTATTATTCCTGTATGAATATTATTCTTTTTTGGAATTGGACTGCGGTCGTTTGTTATAAGAATTTGCGTTTACTTATATTTATAGTTTACAAAAGATGCTTGTTCCTAAGATTTAAAGTCTTTCAGTTATATATTATTGCAGTCTTATAGTTAGTTAGTTATTGTTCCTTTTAGATTGTTTAGTATTATTTCGTTGTCGTTAGTAATTGTTTTTTTGGAATTGGACTGCGGTCGTTTATTGTAACAAATTGGATTCACTCACGTTTATAGTCAATAAAAGATGATTGTTTCACATTTTTAGATTTTATTTTATAGATATTTAGTGTTATTGTGTAAAAATTGTTAATTATTAAGAATTATTATTCCTTTATAAACAATTACCAATCCTTTGGAAATGAACTGTAGCCGATTGTTGCAACATTATGCATTTACTTCCTCTATGGTTATTTATGAAAGCTCATTTTTCCCCATTTTTTTGGATTTTATTTTTATATAATATTGTTGTTCTTTTAAGACTATTAGGATATATTTATTAATAAACAATTATAATTCCTTTGGAACTGGAACGCGGTCATTTATCACAACAATTTGCATTTACTGCTACTTATATTTTATAAAAAAAATAATTATTCCACACTTTTTAAGTTTAATTATAAATTATTATTATTCTTTTATAGTTTATTATCATTCCTTTGGAATTAGACTGCGAAAAAATTGCATTTACTCCCATTCACAGCTATAAAAGATGATGTTCCATATTGTTATAGATCTTTTTTACAAATACTTATTCTTTTTACGATAAATGTGAAATTATTGTTTATTTAAATCGACCGATTCGATTAAAGTAATGTATTTTCACTCCATCGACTTATAAATTGAGTTACTCCGTGAAATATAAAAACGAAAATATAAAAACGTACTAATACGCACATGGTTTATATGTACGAAGAATAACTATGTTTTTCGTCGGTTTCGGGCGACCGGTTTTTCCTTTTTTCGACAGAGTATATAGAACGATCCGAACACGTATAGCCTTTGACCGTTCGTGCGTGAGTATATGCGAATTGATACGACGCGTGCGAATGACGGGTAGTTAGGTAGTGAATTTCTTCGTCGGTTGGATCTCTACGTTTTATTCCTATTTACGATTATTTTCGTATAGCTGAAATATTGCAATTACGTTTTTCTTTTTGCGATGAAAAGAGTGAATAAATTATTGAGCAATAGCGTTTAATAATATAGGTTAAAAAATCGGATAATATAATATTTCAAATACTCCATAACGTTATAAATAGATTTTTGAGTTTGCTCGAAGTTTATAGGCTACGAATTAGTAATTTATTTAATAATTCTTATTTATACAGTAAAAATTTCTCAGAAAATAAAGGACTTCTTTCCTTGCAAAATAATCCAATTTAAATTGATAAAGAATTCGGAAATAAAGAAAAAAATCAATAAATTCAAATTCCCAATAGATCTGTATAAAAGTGTAATTAGCTTCTTCGTCCGTGAATCGTTACTGAAACCATTCCCGTAGCAGTAGAATAATGAATTCCAAAATAAAAATCAAAATCTATAAATATTTATTTGCATAGTCCTAAAAATGGCTAAAAATACTAAAAAGATCACAAGGATCATCATATCAATTAGAGCAATTAATTTGAATTCCTCGATCGCGTCTTTTATCCACATTTAACTATTCAATTATTTCCTTTCGAATCTATCGTTTTAATAAATATGAGAACAAAATGCTTTGCGCTCGCTCTCTTTCTCTATATATCTTCATTATATATCGATTAAAACGAACGAAACTTAATAATAAACACACATAACCGTACGTATGCAAGATAAAGGTTAATTCGAATTGTCTCCGCGAGGGGCCGTCACGATCACCTTGCCAATTAACGCCAGTAAATCCCAAATGGCTACAATGAAACTAGAGGAAGAGAGAGAGAGAGAGTTGGCGAGAGTGTAAAATTAAATTCGCCCGGTTTGACGGAACTTGTGTTTAAGTTGGCGCCAGTGTGGCCAGTGGTATACACAACCCTAACCTCTATCTTGCTTCAATTCGAGCTTTCCCAACCCTTCTGTAACTTTGTTCTTTCATTTACTTTATCGCTTCTTCCTAGTACTCACTATGATGTTCACTCCGACCATGGCTTCCTTAATCCTTTTAAGAGCTACGAATTTTTGTGTTTCGTTTATTCGTATACGTAACCGGACGTGTAGCCGTGAGCGGTCTAACTTTTTCGTTCTTTCAGTTTTGTTTTTAAGATTGCAGGATAGAGAAATGTTTGTTGTAAATCTTTCTTGAGGACTGAGAGTTTTAATAATTTACTTTCTTTGTACGTCGGTAACAACCACCTGTAGAACTGTAGCAATCAGCATTTTAGGGTATTGTATAGGTGGTTGTTACCGACGGAGTAGTGTAGATTAAGTAATGCATTTATTTAAGAAAATAGCACATTCTTTAATTTTTCATGTACAAAGCGAGGTACTGCGTTATATATTTAACTTTTATTAACAATTTTCTTTTTATAAAATTGATCAATTATCTTTTTTTACGTGTTTGGACTTTTAGTTTTTGCTTTGTAGATAGTATTATTCCTTTGGAATTGGATTGCGCTCTTTCTTTTAACAATTCTCGTTTACTTTTGTTTATACTTTGCAAGAGATTGTTGTTACTCATTTTTGAAATTCTTTTTATAGCATGATTATTAATATTCTACTAGAATTATTCAGAAGTAATTTTTGTAAGTTATTATCATTCCTTTGGAATCGGACTGCGGTCATTCGTTGTAACAATCTGCTTTTACTCGCATTGACATTTAAAAATAGATAGCTGTTACCTATTTTTGATTTTTTTTATAATTTGTTATTCTTAGCTACACACCAGTAATTTAATAAATTAACGACACTTCTTCGTATCTTTATTGAAATTTCCTTTTTGAATAATTAATCATTTCTTACCGCACTTCGCGATGCTCGATAAAACTAGGCTTTCAAAATCGCGAAACTGTTATTATGCTTACTTCATCGTTCAGATGCTCTATTACTTTTAAACTTAAATGCAAGCTCATGTAATGTCTCCAAGAAAAGAAAAACTATATACGTAAACAAAAATAAAGTACAAATAAAAGTTTTTTTCATTTACTGTTTTTTAAAAATCATGTTTTATAATTTTTATAATGTCACATTTCTGACATGTGGAAGAAAAATTAATCAGCATGGTGTATGCAATTAATTAATAATTTAAATTTATTTAATATTAACAGAACCAAACATTTTTATTTATCATCACAGACTCACCGAATTCGGAGTTACCAACATAAATAAAAAACAAACAATTTTTACTTCGCACCCTTCATTCACCAAATGGTCAAGCTTGTCAAAGGATCACGCCGAACAGTGGACCTATCAAAATTGATCGGGTGTAATATACGATAAATTTATCGTTGCAGAAAAAAAAACTAAATAAAAGCTGCATCGAGATGTAAACAGCCGACTTGAACGTTTTATCTTCGGCGTGGGGGGAGACTGCGAGCAGCAGCTACCGTTCGCACGATGAAAGCGAGCAAAGGGCTATTTTTAAAGTTGATGGATTGCATCACAGCGCAAGCGGGGGAGAGAAAAAAAAACCGAGTGAAAGGTTGTTAGCCTGTCCCAAATACACGCCCACGCCTTCTCGCTGAGCGAAAACCAAGCTATCTTTTTGACCGTTAGTTTCTTTCTTTTTTTTTTTTTAATCCTTTGAAGGTTGTCGTAGTGACCTTTTTCCGTAGTGAGGGGGGGGGGGAGACACGAAAGTAGACTAGTTTCTTTGCGAGGTAAGGAATGATGGTTTTGGTAGAAGACGTTTAAGTTGAAAAATTTTCTCTCTTACTTTCCTTTTTGTACCTGTAGATAAGTTTTATAAAAAGATATACAGGTTTATTTAAATATTATTTTAGAGAAACGAATCGTTGGAAATCGAAATTTTATTAAAATAGTGGGTAATATTTTCTGGTTTAAAATTAAAGTTATGGTAAAGTCGTTAAATAATTCGAATTTCCCGCATTAGGTAATTTTGCATTTTTAATTATTATATATTAAAAAGTCAGTTTTTTTTTTTGTAAAATCAAGGAGACCAATTAAATATATCAGTGTTTCAAGTTTGAATAAATTATGATCAGTCGTTTATGAGAAAATATAATGTAATATATATTTATAGGTTAGACCATTTTACAATAATAAATTAAAAGTTTGACGACTGCTAATACTCTATATTTTTTTATTACATAATATTTCTTATAAATCAAAATCCGAAGAACGAAAGCGCGGTAAATTTCACAACTGTGAAAAGTACTTCAAAAACAATGGATTGAAAATTATAATTTCTCAATTAATTAATTAGGAAATATTTACGATTAATTTACGGAAAATTATACAAGAATTAATTTTTCGAGAAATTATTTTTCCAAGTTTATTTTCTTATAAGAAATAAGAAATTGCATACAGTACAATTCTTCGAAAAATTCAATGTTTCGAAAAATAAATTCTTCGAAAAGTATGATTATATGAAAAATACAATTCATTGAAAATCATATCGAAAACCATAATTCTTCGAAAATATAATTCATCGAAAAGTACAATTCTATGAAAATCAAAATTTATCGAAAATTACAATTCTTCGGAAAATGCAATAACCTATAACCCAATACTTCAATTTTAAATTAATAATATACGAAAAAGACACTTATATCGTACAAAACTAATTTTTACTACAAAATTCTCTTAGTACACGTATATTTGTGTGCAACACACAATTGTTTCCCTCCCTAGGTAAATAAACCGATACTATAATCAGTTATATAAACGTGACTTTACTCCCTCTTCATACACAAAATCGTACTTTCCAAAAATTAAAAAAAAATAACACTTTTCCAACATTCAACCATGAATTCGTACTCTCCCTTAATCAAGTCTGTCTATCCTCAATCAGCATCCCCTCAAACAAAAAAAAACGAAATGAAACCAAAAATAAGATTCGCCACGTACTTCGAACGAAACAAAAAAAGCAGAAAATCGTTTACACTCTAAAATTTCCACACGGTATATAATAAAAGAACAAGAAAAGGGAAAAAGGGGGGAACGTTCACTCCGAAGAAGCAAATTTAAAATTAAATTTGTTGTACCGTTCATTCATACATATTTAACAGTCTCGCGACGGTGGTCGCTCTCCGAGCTTAGCCCAGATCTCTCTCTCTCTCTCTCTCTCTCTATATATATATATATATAAAACTCGGAGGAACCGACAAGGAAAACAACGAGGCTAACGAAGTCCCAGCCGATAAAGAAGAAAAGAGAAAAGTAAGAAAACGCAACAAAATTCAAAGTCTCAAGTAACTCTAAAGATCTATATATATATATCCAAACGAATCTCTAATCAACTACTCTCGGGCAATTAAAACCCTCTCTCTCGTTCAATGGAATGGAAAAAATATCTTTAATTACGAGCGATCGCAAGACGCGTCTTATCCCTATACGTATATACATATATATATATATGCACATCTGTATAAAACATTATGTGCGTGTATATATAACGTTAAGATCGTAAAGGAGGAGAATGGTGAAACATTCGTCGTTAAAAAGTTTTACGACTATACTGCGCAAAAGTTTCCATGGTGAATGGGAAATTTTCACGTGTATCGTTTCACATTGAAGAGGAGATCCGTTTAATTTTCGCGGCGCAACCTTCGTGTTTTAACATGCGATAGTTAAAAACCAGATGTGTGTGTGTGTGTGTGATAGGTTTTTGGAGTTACGGCTGCTTTGACTGGGATGCGTTATTCGAGTTTTATATGTATAGAGAGAGAGAAAGAGAGAGAGAGAGAGAGAGAGAGAGAGAGAGAGAGAGAGAGAGAGAGAGAGAGAGAGAGAGAGAGAGACAGAGAGAGAGAGATGGTTGTTTCGAGTATGTCCTTTTCTCGCAGGAAAAAGTTTTCGTATGTGTAGGTTATGTGATTAATGTAGCGTTCCGTTTTTTTTGGGTTTGTTAACAGTAGATTTTCTTTTAGTAAGTAATGATTTGGATTGTTAATTTAATTGTTGACAGAGAGAATTTTTTTGTAATAATAGTTAGGAATATTTTTTGAATTTTTAGGTTAAATTTTATGAACTGATAGGTGTCGCGTTCCGCAGAACCTTATTGAAAATTAAGAAGCGAAGAATTTTACTTTTGTAAAATTAGGTTTAGAAAGATCATTCTTCTGCAGAACTAATTTTCGAAGAATTGTACTTTTGAAGAATCATATTTTCAATGAAACATACATTCAAAGAATTATATATCTGAAGATTCAATTTTCCTAGAATCGGCCTTCGGAAAATAGTACTTTATAGAAGAATTAATTTTCGTAGAATTGTACTTTTGAAGAATCAAACTTTCGATGAAACATACATTCAAAGAATTATATATCTGAAGATTCAATTTTCCTAGAATCGACCTTCGGAAAAATAGTACTTTAGAAGAATTAATGTTCGAAGAATCTTACTTTTAAACAATTAATTTTCGATGAATTGTACTTTTGAGGATACTTTCGATGAAACGAACATTCAAAGATTTATATTTCTGAAGATTTAATTTTCCTAGAATCGGACCTTCGAATAATTTATTTTTGAAGAATCGTACTTTTGAAGAATCATATATTATTAAAGAATTAAATTTCTAAGAATTCTAAAAAAGAATCGCTTATTGAAAGTAGAATTCTTTTGGAAACTTCATCATCTTTCTTACTCGATATAGAAATTGAAATCCAATAGAGACATCACATGGACGAGCGTCAACAATCAAACTACAATATTTGTTTAATTTATATCATCGAATAATTGTGGAATATTCACACACTTTTAATTATTATAGGTATATACGTTAAATTCATCTGAAAACTAGATTCAATCACAATACATTTTCCATCCATAGAACACGAATACACATCATTTTATATTAATTCAATGTAACTGTAATGATATAAATAGTATTACCTAGAATAACCATTAAGAAGTCACCAAACAAATATTTCCTTTCCGACTAACTACAACTTCACCATCAAAAACTATAAATTTGAACATTTTCATGTCCCAACCTAGCAAAGCGTCCTTATCGTTCATCCCAGCGATTCTCCATCGTCATTCGATCAGAGAGGAAGAAACAGAATAGGAACACCAGATATCCCGTTACATCACTTACGTCTAGTCTTCATACCGCACCAGAAAATAAGAAAATATATCGATCACCCTATCATTTTTAAACCCCATTTCGTCTGCACGATATACCCCAAAATAGCGACGAATAAAAAAAATTACAACTTCATCAAAACATGAAAACGACCAAAAGAAGGAGAAGAAATACTTCGCCCATTACAAAAAAAGGAAAAAGTCATCGCATATACAAATTTCCATTCAAACGATTGACAAATCAATTTGTAACAATTTGGTTGATCGTTCGTAATGAAAACTCGGAGTTAACAAGAGATTTGATTTATGAATATCGCTCATACATTATGATTGATATACACGTTCGAGAACCCCCCCAAAAAAAATTACTGAACGATGATAACACTTGTCATCTCCTATAGAAAAAAAAACTTTCGCTATAGAAAGTGAATTATTTATCATCGCGTGATTGTATACATTTTTTTATATACATATATATCACTTCGCGTTGGAGTTGCACATCTTCCAAATTAATATTTCGAAAATTTTTACACTAATTTTGTTGCTACATTCCGCGCGCTCGCGACGATGCAATTATTTAAATGAGTCGCGTTAATTTTATTGCGAGAAATTCGCGATGAGAGAGAGGAAGGGAAGGAGGGAGAGAAATGTATAATCTTACATTAAATTAAATAAAATATGTATATGTACATTAATTTTCTCTTTCAACAATTTACATTTTGCATTTTAAGCGTATTTAACCTTTCTGTTTTGTAGAACATATTAATGTATCTTTATTATTTTGATTTTAGCGGGTTTAGGTTTGAAAATCTTGAGAAATAATGATTAATGCTTTATTGAGCAAGGAACTGAAGTACGTTTCTTGACTTTTTTTAAAAGAAATTGTAGTTTTTCAGCTTATTTATTGCAAACTTAGGTGATTCAGTCAATTAAGATTTTTTTCAGTAGAATGTTTCATCGAATAGACATAAATTTTTTTTAAATGTATTCAAAAAGTATACAAAATGATATCAAAAACAAATTATTAGTTGTTTATTATTTGATGTACTTTTTATTAACATTTCTTTAATTAATATATAGGTTTTTAATCAATCGTGACCCTTGGTAATAAGATTTTTTAGTAGAATGTTTCATCGAACAGGTATAATGATAAATTCTGTAGAAAACAGATTATTAATGAAAAATCATTACAAAAAGTTAAAAATGAATGTTTAAAAGATTAATAAGTTTTTTATATGATCTTTTAATTATTTATTTTTAACATGTTTTTAATCAATTGTGTCTCTTCGTGCCATGTTTTTCTCATAATGTTCTTTATCGAAACACCTGAAATTTTACAGATTAATTGAAAAAATCGTATAATTATGTTACAAATATTATTAAATATTTGCTTAAATTAATATCTAAAGTATCTTAATTATTAGTAGTTTAATCATTTATAACTCATCGTACCATGGTTTTTTTCATAAATGTACTTCATCGAATTGATTAAAATTTAAACATTAGCAATTTAATATAAATCGAATTCACTCAAATTAAAAAAAAATTCCAAAATATATTTGAAATGATTGTTTAGAAACTTATATAACATAAATATTCAAAATTTCAACTTGCTCCATGAAGTAGTTTTTGACATCAGTATCAAATTAAAAAATCATGGTTTGATGTAATTATGTATCGCAATTGATTATGAATCACCTAAATACCCTCTAATTAAAGATAGCAATCAATTATTTTAAATTTTTTATACTGTTAAAGAGCACCTAACCTCACCTCGAACGATTTTCGCTAAAGAATCGAATTCTTATATAACACAGGATCGCTCCCATTGACAATATCAATCATGTAAAATCGATATATATATGTATGTGTGTGCCTGTGAGTTAGTGTGTATATGTATATATAAATGGCGAAACCCAATTCTCGCACTGTCAAGCAAGAAAATGTAAAGCTACGATATATCACAACCGTATGAAATTGATTTCCACGTGAGGCCATTCGTTCCGCGACTACGTTCATGAAAAATTATCGCTTTCGGTAGAAATGTCGCATTACCAGAACTCGAATAGAAAGTTCAATGAACCTTTGGGGTTATATACTCTCTCTCTCTCTCTCTCTCTTACGAAGGACAGTTCGATATTTGGCAGACTCTCCTGGCATCTATACACTCCTTAAATTTGAACCATAACCTATTTTCTTTACATTCTAACCTAAAAAATAAAAGTCTTTCGATGCGGGGGGGATAAGTGTACGTAGCTCGTATGTTTTTCCTTTAACTATCGAAAGATGTCTAGATATTTATAAAAGTTTCTATCCTAACCGAAAAAAAGAAAAGATTTTCAGTGCGTGATGACGTACGCATTTTGGTAAACTTATCTTGTTAAAATTTTCTAACCTCAAAAATTGTAAAAAAATAAATTATTACAATAAATATTAAACAAAAGAATGTTTCTCTTTTGCTCCACCGTGTGACGACGTCATTATCAATTTACTTTCGCGTTTCCTTTTTTTTCCTTCATTCTTAATCCGATGAAAATTGGGAACATTATGTTAATATATGAAAGTTGCCGTATATCTGATGTCATAATACTGAATGGCGCTTTTTAGTACAATGAGGTCAAAGTTCAGCAGATTTCGGATCGCTGTTAAGGGATGAAAAACTGTTCGCGATAGCATCCCTGTATATATATATATATATAAAGAGAGAGAGCAATTTTTTTTGTTGAAACGCTGGAGTTCACCGTTAAATTTATCATATAGAAAAAGCTTATTACTATACATACATTACTACGTAAAGTGCTAGCTAAAGTTCATTCTTTTTTTTTTTATTTTAATGTACTCCGTGTTTATAATTTTACCATTTTATCTCTCGCGCAAGTTGTAGAATCGATGAATTAAGTATGTAATATGATAAACCCAATGTAATCGAACGGATTTTAACGTCATTTTTTCAGAATCGATAATTAGTAAAATGTGGAGTGAGTGTGTGCGTGTGTGGATGTGCAAACCGATTGTAGTAATTGGACAAACGATCAGCGTGAAAATTTGTTTAATTTTAATGATCAGTTTATAATGTGCAAATAAATTGTAAATGTAAACCAATTAAATGTACCAATAAGTTGATTAGTAAATAAAACATTTAACGTGATTGGTCTAATTATAATAGAAACTATAGTATTTAATGAATTTTTTCCTGTAAATTAATAACTAAAACAACAAATAACCCAATAAACAAAGTAATTATTACCCAATTAATAAGTAATCAACCCAATTGATAACTGAAAAAGTGAATTAGTTACCGTAATTAGCGAAAAAACAAAACATATAAAAACGGGGTGCCATAGTCAATATTTAACCATATCGACAAATGCGATTATTGGTAATAAATTTGTAAATATAACAGTATGTGAAAAAATATGAGAAGAGGCGCCTTTGTTTGCCAATAATCTAATTATGTGCTGAATTTGAAACAGAACCATTATTACGTTTTCGAGAAAAATCTTACCAAAAATGTGAACCTAACCTTAACGAAGTGCAAATATTTGATATTTTTGGTAAGACTTATCACGAAAATGCAATCACAGTTAGATTATTGATAAACAAAGGCGCCCCTTCTCTTATTTTTTGACATACGGTTTTATTTTTTTGTTAATTAATAGTCAAAAATTGAGTATAGTCGCTCTTCAACTACAAATCAAACCTAAATTAAAACTTAATTAGCATCCAATAAAACAAACTTATAATTCAATTAGCAAACGAAGAAACCGAATTTATTATATTTAATTTATTCCCAATCAGCAACAAAACAAACCCAATTTATAATCCTAATAGAACATGAAAATTCAATTATTTACCAAGCAAACAGAACTAATATTCCAAAAACCAATTAGTAACGAAAAAAACTCGATTGACAGCGATATAAACTAATCAGTAACCTAAACAATTCAATGAATAGCTTAATAATCTAAGATGTAACTGTATAATCTAATTAAGGACCTTATTTGTAATCAAATATTAGCCTTTATTCTAACGAATATCCCATTGAGAAAATAAATAAATCCATTAGTAACCCAAATTTTAACAATATAATCCAATTAATTACCTAATTTGTAAACAAAAATAAAATTCATAACTTAAAAATGGTACCCAATAACCCAATTAACAATATAACAAATCTGATGAACAAGCCAAATAACTACAAAACATAATACCTAACTTATAAAACAAAACCAATTTATAATTCAATTAGCAATGGTACAAATTCAATTAATAACCCAATTAACAACGATTCAAACCCAACTTATCACCCCACACTAGTCCAATAAACTGAGTTCCAGCCATATGTTCGATATAGGAATCCAATTCGTAAATAAACGACCCAATTAGCAATCCATTATGAATAGTCCAATTAATAACTAAATAAACTCATTTACTGATCCCATTACAAAAAAACTGAATTAATAACCCAAATCGTATCAATACAGTCTATTTAATTACCCAATTAGCGAACAAATAATTTAACTGACAACCTAATACTCCAATACATAGCGTTATTAGCAACAAAATAATCGCATATAAGTAACCATACTTATTAATAATCCAATTACACAATTAATTAAATTAATAATCAATTAATCCAATTAATAACCCAAATGGTTACCCAAAAATCAATTAAATCAATAACGTAAAATGCTTGAATGTATTACATTTGCAGCTAATTATGTTAGATTAAGTGTAAATAAGTATTTAAACCATTCGTACAATTAATTTAAAAATTTTTCAACATAATTATTTTAAAACTACAAGTGTTGATTTAATTTATTTTTATTGGTGTTAGTAAAATAAACCAAACAGCCAATTAATAATCCAAACGTACAACCGAATTATAACCTAACTATCACTCAATTACCAGCCCAATAGCCCAATAAAATTCTGCATTCAATTAAATCCAAGTTTTTTTTCAATACGCCTATTTTATAAGTACAAATGCGTTAATAAAATAACCTCATAATTCAATCGACAACCCAATAACCCAACGAAACCTTTCCAATTTAACTGAAAAAATGTTGAATATATTTCGTTTATAACTGTAAAGTGAGTACGTAAGGAATGAGGATTCGTTAATGTAATTTCAACTGCGGTTTCGTATTTCGTTACCTATATAACTTCTTTATTCGTCCTCGTTTCCCTTTCTGTTTGTCTTTCTTAGGATATAGGGAAGACGATTCACGATACACGTTTTATATATATATATCTGTACCAACTTCGTTCTCGCTCACGGTCTACTAAATTCAAGGAGATTTTCGATGAGAGTCGAAACTTTCGAGTACCCTGGATTAAAAGTTATATACTTACTTTTCTATTTTTTTTAATTTCATTCCCTCAACGCCCCTCCCCGTCCGTCGATAATTAAAGCGATTTATATACATTATTTTTTCAAAATGATATAAACTAATGTTTATAGGTTAGAGTGACATTCAAAGATAGAATGGATGAATTGGATGGATGAAGTTTTTCTTACTTGTCTTCTTGTCTATCGAGTGAAATATTGTTAATACAATTACGTTGTAAGTTTTAAAGATTTTATGGTCATTGGAAAAAGTGATTAAAACTAACCTTAAAATACTCAATTTCTATACAAATGGTCGTCGATAATAAGATTACAAAAAGTCAAAATTTTTATCAATTTGGTCACCTGATTACAGATAATTAACGTACGAAAAATGGTTTTACATAACCTCAAAATACTTCCCACTAGTGAATATCTCGAATGATTCATCATTAGTAATATTGCAATAACTGTTTAATAATTAATCTTAATAATAATAATTTCTGTCCAGGAACTACTCATAAAATGATTTCACATAACCTCAAAACACTCAATTTCAGGGAAATCAACTTATTATCGTTTCAATCCAAACTGAAAAAAAATCCATAAAACTAAAAATAATAATAAGTCAAAAATCCATTACCACGAAAAATAAGTCAAACCATGTTTCCGCGAAGAAAACCAACAAAGTCAAGTTCGTACTGAACATTCAACTAAGTATACATAAACCTTTCGATTTTTCTTCAAAAAAAAATTTTTGTCTTAAGGTAATTCGAGTAAATTAATCTTCATCTTTTTGTTTATATTTCAGTACTCTTAGATTTTATACTTGACCTCAAATCGATGTTTTTAATTAAACTTTTTTTTACAACATCCAAAAGGACACTTTTTAATAATCCACGCGAGAATCGCAGTATCGATTTTAAATACAATCGGTTTTCGCATATATACATACGAATTATAAAATTTATTTAGATTCGTATATATAGCCGCGCGATTTACTATTTATATAAATTTTTCACTTTTTTTGGAATACAAATATTTTTTTAGTTAGAAAACATTGCTTTATTCATACGATGAATTGCGTTCCACATTTTAGGTATATAACTCGTGAATTTACATGTTTATATTATTTTCGTTTCTAACTAATGTATATTCATTAAAAATTTATTATTTTTTTGTGGATACGAAGTTTTGTTATTATAATGTCGAGGGACGTTTAATTAATGCAATCATTAAATAATTCATATTTTGATATCGATACGTGTATGCATATTTATTGATATGTGTCATTATAATTTCTCATTATTCATCGCGCAATGCGAGGAAAGCTATTATTCACATTGAGAAATCGTTAACCACGCTCATGTGAAATCGGGATTGCAATCGGAAGAAATCATAATTGTAAAATAAAAGTCATTTTAAAAGCATATTCGAAACAATTATTATTTTTAGAACGGTTAGTCTTCAAAACTTTTGAATTATGAGATTTTTAATTAATTATGAAATCCTTTGATATTTGAAATCAATTTTAAAATCATATCTAATTTGACACTTATTATTCACATAATGAAATCTTTATTTTCTCGACATTCCATGAAATAGTTTCATAAGTCATTAAAATCACTGATTTCTTTATAACAATTGTGCAAAATTTGTCTGAAATCCTAGAAATCACTTGATTTTTGTATGAGTTTTGTGTAAATTCGGCTTGAAATCATGAAAATCATTCATTTGGTTCTACACAAAGCGTGTAACGTTTACTCACCGTTTTTTTTAGAAAATTCGTGTAATGTTTTAATGAAATCATTGAAATTACTAATTTTTTACAAAGTTGGTACATCATTTACTTAAAATCCATGTAATACTTCTTATAAATCACTTGAAATCATCCTAAAATACAGTCTGGCATTGAAATTCACTTGAAACATTTAAAAATTCAAAATTATCGTGACCTAATTGTTGACTGACAATCCAAACTTGATCATTATCAAAAAATTTTGACGCACTTTATCCACTTCACAATTATATAAATTCTTTTAAACTGTCTTGCATTCACCCCCATACCAAAAAAATAGTTACAAAAAAAATAAAAGAATATCTATATTTAAACTTATATTTGCTTTGATGTTGATCCGATGTACATTACATTCCATCAAAGACGAGGAACTAGAAGAAGAAGAAGAAGAAGAAGAAGGAGAAGAAGACGGTCTTTTGAGAGAAGTTCGCTCGAGTTTCAGGTGCATTCGTGCTTTCAATATATTTACACTGATTTATGGTACTGCACGAGGGTGTATTCATAAATCCACTGGGAATGGAAATAGGTGTCTGACTGTTACGTTGAGTACACCGCTAAGGTGATGGCAAAAGGATGTACCGGTTTAGTTTCTCTTTTTTACCGTTGCAATGTTTCGACAGGTTAATACTGCAGATTCCATTGAAACATATTTGTTCATATACATATGTATGTTTCAAAAATTTTCTTTGTATAATTCTGGAATGCGATGAAATCAGTGTTGCCAAATTACCAAAACTATAACCAGATCACGTGACTATGAAAAATATGAACGAGTTATGTGACAATTAGAAATGTAACTACAAGTCATATTACAATTGATAATGTGATTGAGGCTGCTTTCTGTAATGGAATATAATTTTTACATGGCAATGTCGCAATTTATTGATGACACTCATCAACCAGAAATTTACTGCTCAAGGGGATGTCGTACTTTCAATTAAAATACACACTTACCGACATTAAAGGATTTTTCAAATTTATCACCCAATTTGCACATTTGTTTAAATCTATGATTTAAGGCACATTCTATGATGATCAACATTTACGAAATTTAGAAAAAATAAGAATTAAAAACTATATTTCAAAAATCAATTACAGAAATCTGTAATCTGTACGAACTCTCCTCAATGATTATTATTGCAAATATTGACAAGTAGCTTTACTATTAAATTCTGTTTCATAACTGTCGATCATCATACACCGATTTAAATTATTTGCGTCGCCATTTTTAAATTGATTTGCTATTACGGAATGTAGCCTAAGTTTCGTGACAATTAAAAATATAACTAAGTCACGTGACAGTTAGAAAAATGATCAAATTACATGACAATTAGAAATATGACCGAGTCATGTGGCAATTAGAAAAAAGACCGTCATTACGCAACTAAATAAGATGGATGGAACTCGTAGTAGTGACTTAAAATGACAGAAAAAAGTAAAATGGATCACAAAAAAGATTAGAAACACAAAAAAATTTCAAAAATTGATATGGTAATTCCTATTTGAATTTAAAAAAAAATTTGTGTTTCTTTAAATTATCATAACTTTTTACAGAATTAAAGGTCACTTACGAGCTACAAACCGTTAAAAAGGTATTGCTTCAAACTTTCTTTTAGACTTTTGAATGAAAAAATCAATTGTGGCGAAGTTACAAACTTTTTCAAGTTGAATATTGACATATGAGACATTGACCTTGAGATTAGAAATTCTAACTAAGAAGGATAAATTCTAGAGATAATTAGCGACCAATGTTACATGTAATGTTACACAGTAAAAGTTGATAGATTTTCAGATAAATTGTTGTAAACACAGCAGGTGTTAAAAAAAACTTAAAAAATGTAACCTTTTGAGGCTAGCAAAACTTTGCAACAAATAGATTCCAGTATCAAATTTTTTTTTCTGTTTTCTGAAAAACATTTCCAGTGTGTACAGAAAATTTGGTGCATTATAAAATTTTGA
Source organism: Theocolax elegans (assembly GCA_026168455.1). Classification (NCBI taxonomy): domain Eukaryota; kingdom Metazoa; phylum Arthropoda; class Insecta; order Hymenoptera; family Cerocephalidae; genus Theocolax; species Theocolax elegans. Next base: position 3,558,845 of record CM047426.1, on the reverse strand, counting down.
TGGGACCACTTTACGTAGAATTTCCTATATATATATATATATATATTACAAACGTTTTTTCAATCTAATAAAGCACCCACAGTTTATCCCCAAATACATACTACAACCTAACCGTAAAATCCTCCATCACGTTTCTACAACCACCACGCAAAGGTACATCTTCCACTACCAAAAAAATAAAATCTTCTCAAGTAAAATAATCATTCAACTCAAATTTTACACACAGAGACCTGGCGTACATCAATCAAACTAATATTCCTCATCGTTTTTTTCTCTTAAATCTTATAAATTACAATAACGATCGCTGAAAAATGAAACAGTGTGTATGTATATACACGATGGTAACAAGGAATAAATTCACTGAAATAATTAACCGAGTAAAACCTCCGAGTAGTATCAATGTATAAATATCCCAAAGTAAATCGAATTATCCAAGAGTATCTAATAATTTGCTCTCAGTAGAATCCATCTTTTATCGATTTGAAGCTGCCAATCCGTCGCTACCGCAAACCAGACTGAGCCCAAAGAATAAGGAAAAAGAAAAAAAATATATGAGAAAGAAAGAGAGAGAGGGTAATAAATTTCATCCACTCGTCTGAAGGATCGGTCTCTCTCTTCTCCAACACCATGTGAGTGTATATATATATACAATACTCCTCTCTCTTTTTTTATCCTTAAATTCCTCATCTCGCGTAAATCATCGGCAAAATAGGCACTCGAAGGGCGGAGAACAGAGGGGGGGAGAACTTTACTCCGCGTAATAAATAAAATGGAACAACGACGTATTTCTTTTCTCTCCCTTCATTATATATATATATATAAGTGTGGAAGATTATACAAAGCAAGTTTCTTCGGGATAACGCCCGTAGTGTATAATAAAAAGTGAGGTTATCTTTTTTTTCCCTTCAGGTTTTTACGAGATTGTTGGTTTTCATCATCTTCGATTACGCGTGTTTCGTTAAGAATTTACGAAAACTTTTAATTGCTAGGTGGTTTTATCATCAAATTTACTGGGAGGAGAAAAATAATGAGATTTTTTTAAGGGTATATACGCAGTGTATTGAACAACTTGGTGGAATTAGTTCGAAATTTGTTTTTTTTTATTTTGGTGGAAGGAATGGTTAATTGGTGATTTTCTTTTTAAAGTGTTCTTTTAGATTTGTTGCTGATTAGCGATGGATGCAAGAGTTGATGTTACATTCCGCTGTGGCGCTGGTGTCGATGGAAAGAGAATTGATAATCAAACTTGAAATTTCCAGAAACTATTGTCGATGGTCAGAATTTTGTAATATTTTTTATTGAATTAAACCAGGAGGTAAAAAAAGAAACGAAGATAAGCTATGGAATGTGATTTTAACTTGGAGGTACGGGGTTGGATTCCTGGTTAAAATTAGGCTGGAACTGATTTCATGGAAATTCATATAAAGGTATAATTCCTTGGTGGAAATCAAAACATTTATGAAACGGTTCTTTTGGTTAAAAACTAACCGTAAAACATAAAATATGGCCAAAAGTTAGTATTAAATGGCTAAAACATGATTTCAATTAAACCTCAAGATGCTCAAGGACTGCGGTGGTAGTTTGATAATCAATATTGTCTAAGATATCTTTATTTTTGTATTAAAAAAGAGACTAGGAAAATGTTCTTAATAACTTTGTAAGATTATTTATATTTTCGTGGAAAATCTCAGACTCTTGCTAGATCTATTTATTTTCATCGCCAGGTTCCATAAAAATCGTGGAATACAGGATGATTCAATTTTGTTCCAAAAGTCTAAAAATTTTAGTTTTTTCCTAAGTATTTTATTTTTATGATTTCATACATTCCCGGCAAACTGCTAGACTCTTTCGAAGGCTTTCTATATTATCTTTACAACGTCTCGGAATAATACTAATACTATATTGTCTTCTAAACTATATCTAAAACTTTTCAAACACTTGATATTCTTAAATATTTTCAAAATATTTCATATTTTATTGAACAAGTTAATCAAACATTCTAGTTACTTTTCAAAAGCTATATATTTTTATAAGTTCTTCAACATATTAATCCTAAAAACGTATTAATTTAAGAATTTTCATTTTTTTGTTTTTTGGAAAGTGACGTCATAATCCTAGAATTGCTTATAATTTATTTCCACTATATTATTATTTATAACTTCTTTGAAAAATCCCAAATACTTTCCTTAATTTTTTTTCCTAAAATTGCTCATAAACTTAATGCAAAAATTTTTATTTTTTCTTTACTAATGTCTTGGAATAATCCCAGTATCGCTTATAAAGTTGTTCTAAGAATTTTCATTTTTTCCGACAAATACTAAGTTCTTCTTTTAATTTTCTTTTACTTATAAAGTTTCGAAATAATTCTATAATCGCTCATAAACTTTTTAAAATTATGTTTTGTTTATAATGTCTTTAAAAAATACTAAAAACTATTTATGTTTTTCATAAATTTTACGAAGAATCCTTAAGTTTTTCTTAGATTTTTTCTTCATGACATTCTCGGAAACATCCTAAAATCGCTCACCTCGTAATTTACAAAAAAAATGTTTTTTAAATTCTTCTAGATTAATTCAAATTTATTATTTTTTACTTATACATTTTTAAAAAACATCGCCAATTAGAACCTAAATTTTGTTCCAGGTCATGAAGGATCAGGATAATATGTGTAAGGTCTGATTCATCAACATCTGACTTTGGTTTGATTCGAACTTGGGGACACTAGATCATTTTTCAGTATAATATATGGATTCTTTATATTTTGAAACTCCCGTTCCTGTAAGGGTTATCTACCGGACCTATGTATAGGAATTCGTGATTGTACTCCTTTGGAATATCTGGTGGATGGAATATTACTTAAACATTCTCACTTAAGCAGCATAATGTAATATATTTCTGGTAATAAATAAATCAACAAATACACTCTAAATCCTAAAATGTAAAAACTGACTCTAGAATGTGTAAATCGTAAATTTTTGATAAATGTTAATTTGTTGATTGAAAAGTGCAATTCTTACGTTTTACACTTTTGAAAAGTGAAATTCTCGCAATATATAATTTTAAATAGTATAAATTTCAATAGTGCAAACTTGTCGAAACACGTACAATCTATGTCAATTATAACAGTTTAGAATTAAAAATGTAAATGACATGTATAGCAATAGAAAAAATACGTGGAAATAGGCGAATAAAAAGAAAAAAAAGAGAAAACTCACCGGAATGAGTGACCCTGGCAAGGGGCGCAGCAGGGGCAGGCGGTACCGAACCGGCAATGCTGTAAAGAGTCTGTCCGCTGCCGTACCTAACTGCCGTCCCCCCGCCACAATGATACGGGGTCGTGGGGGTGGTGAGGTCCTCGGCTCCCCGGGCGATGACCGAGATCTCGTCGAGCTCTTGCCCGCTGTCATAGTGGAAGAGTCGGGTCGCGCTCGTACTCGCGGCTCCACCACCACCACCACCACTGTCCCCACCACCGTGGGAGTCGGATCTTCCCGTGCCACCAGGACCTCGGCCACCACCTCCACCGCCTCCACTGCCTCCGCCACTGCTACCGCTACGGCCACGAAGCGACTGCACCAGCCGCTTGGCGCCGGAAGACATTCCACGCAGGTGATCCAGCCTTGCCTGCTTCTCCTGCTTACGCTTTAATAACACACACACACACACATGTATACATATATGTATATATAGAGGCATGAATGTATATTTCGTGGAACAATCGACCGTTAACCGTTTCGTTGAAATGTTTTCAAAATAAACCTTGTATATATCATTTAACGGCATGTCGGACCCAAGTTACAGGAATCTGCACCTTTCAACCCAAAAATTATATCTAAAATATTGTACTAAAAATCTGAAAATATTCATACGGATAGCTGAAAACATAAGGAAGGGCTTGATGTTTTGTTTTTTTAATGAAAAAACATTATTAAATAATAATTGAGTAAACAATGTTTCGTCAATAATTATATAGTCAAAAACGCATAATCTTTCAACCCAAACATCGTAATCAATATATGGATTTAAAAATCTGGAAAAATTTGGGTATATTATTTAAGACATGCCTAAGGGCTTAACGTTCGGTGTTTTTTAAAAACTTTATTCATTTGTTTATAAAAAAACAAGTACAAAATGACCATTTTCTTGGTCCGACATCCCCTTAACGAAATGTTCGATTGATATTCCTTTACAATTTTGGTAATCTTAAAACATTTTTTTTTCTTTTGTATTTAATAATGTTTGTTTAAATATTTAATATAATATTATTTCTTGGAATGACGATACTTTTTTTTGTAAAAGTTAAATTATTGAATTCAAAGTAAAAATCTAATAGAAATGAAAGATTTTGAGGTTATAGTTGAAACTATTTTTGTCATTATTTTTTATATTTCCGCCCTAGCTCATATATGCGCCATACGAGACTTCAAAACTCCTTTCAAAACAATGAATTGAATAAGCATTCTTTAATTTATTTTGAATTATATACATTTTTTAAAAAAATCATTTAATTTTTTTTAGAAAGAAACATGAATTAATTGTAAAAAATAATCACTACAAAATTTATTTATTTTTGATGGTCCCTGAAAATATATTAGTAGTGAATTGTGACCTTTTATTGCCTTACATATTTTGTTATTTACAAAACAACATTGGAGGTATCAGCTGACTCAGAAAATTTAACCCAAAAAGTGATAAATAAACCTTGGTAAAAATGAGTACATTTATAAAATGTCTTTTTACAAAAAGTTGGTATGTTTATGGTTAAAAATTATTATTACCTAACCACAAAACGCTTAATTTTTATTATGATATTTTTAACGATTGGTAGATTCTTCAAAATCGTATATTCGTCAAGACAAATAATTATTAATATCTTACAAGAATAGAAAAAATGTGACATTGAATATTTATGATAAATTTACCGGAAAATTTAATGAAAATTTATTTTTATAAATTTAGATTGAAAATCTATTAAAAAATATACTGTAAAATATTTATTCTAAAATTTATCACAAAATTTACCGTAACATTAGATGTATAATTCTTTTTCAAATTTACTAGAATATTAATTCTAAAATATTTAGCAAAATTAAACGTGAAATTCACTGTTTTTACTGATCATTTACCTCCTGTAATTTGAATCTCCTATTCAATTAATTCTAATAATAATGAACAATACTTATTAAAAATGAAATTTCCTAATAAACCTAAGAACCAACCACCATAATCCATTACTTTCACATATTATCGTGAACTAAAAAGAATATCAATCGAACCATTTTTTCACACACATTTTTTAACACGACGTTACAACCCCACAAAAACGAAGGCCAATAACATTTATTTATTTGTTCAATTTGATTATTTTCGCAAATACTTTTTTTTTAATCAATAAATTTTTACTTTCTCATTCACATTCCATAACACACACCCGCGTATACATATTTTTTTCCATTCGTTAAATAAAATAAATTGTTCAACAGTTTGGAAACATATATTGTTTACCATAACGCGGTCGGTAACAATTGTCTTTTTTTCATTTGTTTAACGATGAAATCAAAACTGATAGAGATCTCTTTTTTGGTAAATTATGTGTGTGTGTGTATACGCGGTATTATTTTTTTTCTTCTTACTTTTCGGTAAATAAAGATTAAACATTTGAATACGTATACAGTGATGCTAGGCTGTGATTGTGTGCAATTCCGTACCCATGTAATCTAATACGTTGCACAAACAGCCCCTTTTGTTAGAAATGAGTTGGAAACAACTATTTGTTCGATAATCTAATGGAAGTCGTTGGTAATCAAATTACTCGGTTTGGACGTTATAACGAAACGTTTATTTAATTAATTTGCTAAATAATAGATTTTTTAACTTTTTTTTAATATCAGAGGATTATGATTGTGGAAGATAATAATTAAGTGAAGTAGGTTATTTAAGTATTAAAAAAATTTTATTTATTGAATTGCAATCGATATTCTGCAAATTAAAAGAAAAAAACGTGATTTTTTACTAGAAACATAAATTGTAGTAAATTGTTCAATAAATGAATTTTGTATATACATTTATTAAAATTTTTTACCATGATTTTGAACCGCGAAGTAACCGTTTAAACGTAAAAAATACTACATAAACGAAATTTATAGTAAATATTACTGTTTAATTATGTGAATAAGATACTACAGACTTACTTTTAAAATTGCAGAAATTACAAAAGAATACAGAAATTATAAAAATACTATTTTTTATTTTCAGAGAAATTTAACAGAAATTTAGTCAATTTTACTATGCAATATAGTCATTTTTACCATTTGTCATGTCTGACTGTCAATTCTTGGCATAAATAAATAACTAAATAACAAATACTGCACAATATTTCTTTGTACAACAATTATAAGTTAATAATAAATGTAATTAAATATTTCATTGAAAATAATAATTATAAAAAAAAACATAATAACTAATGAATACTTTTAGTAATAAATGTAAAACAACAAGTAATTAATATTGTTAATAATAATAAATTTTATTGTATAGTTCAACATCTGGATTTTATACAAATTGTTAGTAGTTTTTTATCAATACTTACTAATATTCGCTTTTTTTTAAATAATCATTACTGGAAATTAAATAAATGATCAATTTCCGAGATTATCAAAATTTATATCAAATTTATTGTTTTATTTATTAATTATTATTAATAATTATTAAATTTATTTATTTATTTTATTCATGTTATTGGGTTACAATTTTTAGTAGGATAATTTTATTTGAACATCAAACTTAAATTAAAGTGACAATTATTGGTTGAAATTTATTTAAATATATAAATCTAAATATTGGCAATATAAATTATTTATTGAATTTATAGGTTATAATATTTGATATGAAAATTAGATATAAATATAGTAAAGTAGTATTTCAGAAAAAATGCAAGGAACCAATGGTTAACAAAACATTTTTTTTTAAATTATTTTATATTTCACAGGGTTCCAATATTTATCTACGAAGATAATTATAAGTACACAATGTTTTTTAAAATTTTTATAAATAATATTTTATTACCTTTATTATTAATGAACTGCTTAGACTAAAATAATTATGTTTCAATTTATATTATTGAATTTTATTTGAATTTTATTTAAATTTTCTCTTTTGTGTTGGCTTATTGTATTGGTTTGTTTGGCCATTATTTATTGGGTTATTGACATGTAACGTATTCTGTTAAAAGCAGTATTTGATACCTAAAATTCAGAGAGTTAATAATTAATAGAAATTTTATTTTAATATGCAAATTTTATTAATTGATTTATTGATATTATTTCGTTATAGTCTTCGCGAAATATTTTCTTATAATTTGGTAACATTAAAAACAATCCAACACTATTCCCCAACTAAAATTAAAATTAATAACATCGAATACCCAACGTAAAATAATCAGTACCAAAAGTTAGAGCACAAAAAACACCGACATTAAAGAAATCTTCAAGCTGCAAATAATAATCCATATAGAACAATAAAACATTTTTCCAAATCAATTCACGTCGATCAATCGATCCCTCACCTCTTGCGATCCACCTTCAACTTTTCGCCGGGTAATTCGTCAGTCGTGTGTCTGCCGTATACCACGAGGAAAGACCTCTGTCACCGGTTCGTCCTCGATGATCCCATTGTCCTAGGATTATCAACTCGACCTCGAGATTTAAGGTTTTCCGGGTGAGAGTAGGCGTTCTTAACACCTCCAGAAAATTTCGAGCCTCATGGCTCTCGCTCTCTCTCTCTCTCTTTCTCTTGCAAACGAGGTATAGAGAAATATCGTCACCGGTCCTCGGTCATTCTCATTCCAGCGACCTCGCGTCGTTGCGAAGCAACAAGTGTCACCCCTGACTTGACCGCAAGGGGTTCCGTATAAGCGCACGCGCGAACACTGCGCAATCTATATGTGTATGTGTGTGTGTGTAGCTTTACGTTCTCCTACTGTTCTGCTGAGAGCTCAACTCAGTTTCCTTGCTCGATCGATTTACGAACCTGCAACAGAGAGATGGGATGGATAGTCAGTTTTTTATTTGGATTGGGGTTCGATATACGTGGTGAATTCTTAATTTTTATGTTGGTATTAGTTATTATATATGCAGTTAGACTTGGAACTACGGGATGAGTTGATTGGAGATACAAATAAATTAAAGTTAATGAGGAATCAAACGTGGGGCCTTAGCAGGATGTTCAAGTCAGAAAATGGTTATTTGATGTATTTTTTTTTATAAAAAGCCGAATGAGTTTAGAAAAAATCCTAAGGTATGTTTTAATCTATATACCCAAATTTTTCCAGATTTTGAAATGGACAATTTAATTACGATATTTGGGTTCAAAGATTACATATTTTTTTTACTAAAACCTACCGACCATAAAATGTTTACTCAATCATTATTAATAAAAATTATTTTTACTCAAAAAATCGAAGCATCAAGGACTCTCTTATGTTTGAATTCACTTTTAATTCAATATTTTCGATAGAATTGCTGGGTTGAAAAGTGTAAAACCCTGTAATTTGGCGTCGGCGTCCCCTTAATTCTTATACCTATAGTAGTATATTTCTCGACATTGAGTTTGGATTAATTAAAATTGTTTTGTGTTGAATAATTAAGTTGATTTGATGTAAAAACACTGATTTAAAATAGATGAGGAATCGAACGTAGGATCTTCAAGTTATATCTTTTTTATTTTAGTTTTTTGTATAATTAAATCTTTTTCAACTCCGATTTTGGATTAAGTAATTAGAGTCGTTTTATTTTTTGGTAATATGCGACAATTCACAAAATAATACTGAAAATCTATAAAGCATCGAACCCTGATCCTCAAAATTATAAATATTGCAGTTACGAGTTCAATGTCATTAATTGCTGAATTTTTAATTTTTTTTCAGGCTCTTGAATTACAACTGTCTTTTAACTGTGATTTTAATTTAGTTAAATTTTTTGAATGATTCTGTATGACTTGGTGGTTACGGGTTCAATGCCTTCTGAATTTTTAATTATTTCTATTTTAGGTTATTTAGTTAGACTATTTTTTCAATTTTTTAGAAGTAAAGTAGAAAATCGTAATAGTTCATTCTGTATAATTGAAAGTTCTAGGTTCGATTCTTGTGAATTTAAAATTTCTTCTTATTCAGTCTCTCACTTCTTTTTAATTTTAAAAATAATTTAATTTGATAACTTTTGTTATTTACATTTTTCAATTATAAATCTATGATGAATTCGTATAACGGAGATTTTATGTTCGATTCCTTTTTTCTGATAATTATTATTATTCATTTTGCATATAATTATACTTTCGACAAAAAACATAGAAAATAGTAACATTCAATAATGTAAAAAAATTTCTTTTGACATGCAATAAAATCGTTATAACTAATAATTCCTAATTCGATTCCCGCTCTCTATTTAATAATAGACTTCTGTATCCCAAGAAACACTTTTGATTAAAAAATCTTATTAATTCGATTCCTGTTTTCCCGAGTAAGCAGTTCGATTCTTAGTCTCCACTTATCAACAAAATTTTATTTTTCAACAAATACACACATATAAATACATATTGTTGATCACTTTCAAAATACAATCGAATTTAAATAATTTTAAGACACAAAAGTTATTACAATTAAGCCCGGCTTACTACACATTTAGCTGTATCACTTATAACCCAATACTACACCATAGTATTCCCAATACTACACCACGTAAAATAAATCCGAAACAAAAAAGTCGACTGCGCATTTTAGCAGAAGTAGAAATACTTTTCTTAGTAACAATGTCGATTTACATACAAAATACACACGCACACTCGAGATAAAAATAGAAAACAGTAAAAGATTAAAATTATTTTAAAAACATTTTGATAGGTGTATACAAAAAAGATATCGGCGCACCTAAATGACTCAACTGTCAACTTTATATTTCCGTCAATGAGACGCGAATATCCATTTCCATCACGCGTATATACATATATCAACGAATACATTATTAATATCCCGAGTATATAAAAATTTTAATAACTCGATATTCCGATCAAAAAAAAATATATATATATGTATATATGTATAACATATTCCTCGACGAGGTAAGTTAAAAAATAAAAACGAGTATTCTTAAATTTCGTTACGTCGAAACAGACCTTAAAAAAATAAAAGAAATAAGATAATATTCTGAAAAATTTTCTCAATAGGAAGATCCTTTCCTAACCTCCAATATTTTTCGTTCGAATTATACCGATTCGAAATTAAATTTTCAGGACACGCGCGTATATATATATGCATCGTTTTTTCTCATTTGACGCTATGTGTACGCCGACAATTCTTTCGAGTGTATTTTTTATGAGGGATGGTATGGAATAAGAGCTGAAAATAATACGTCAAGCCAACCGAACGCGACATCTCAATACCCAACGAGCTTTATTCAACTTCTCTTCCCTCTTCACCTTTACCACTCTCGGTATTCACATTCGTGTATATATATGTAGTGCTTCGCGTGCATTATAGGAAATCTCTCGTGATTTCTATGTACTTTCGAAGGTATATAGCTTGTTTTCTTGGATGAATTATCTTTTCAGATGAAGTTTAATAATTTTTTTTTGTTCAACAAGATAAAAGGAACGCTAAGATTTTAGTAGATATTTATTTGTTATGGATTGCAATGAGCAGACAGTTGTGGAGTAAAATTTAGAAGGCAGATTGTTTTTTTATTTAGTAAGCAAATGTAATTGTATTAAGTTTTAGACATAATTTTTTTTGTAACGTATTAAGTATGACTCTTCGTAGCATGATTTTTGAGCATAATGCAGTTTCATTGAACGTCATATAAAGAGTTGAAAAATAGCGTAGGAAATAGGTTAGTAAATTTTTTAATAACTATTTCAAGTAACTTTTATTAAAAATTTGTTTAATCAACTATGATTCTTTGTAGCATGATTTAGAAATGACGAAAAATAGCAAAAAAAACGATTTTTTATAACCTTAAACTTATTAGTTTATATATTTCATACTAATTATTGCTATTATATAAAAATAAACTATTTAAATGCAATTTTACTAAAATAATTTGATCTTTATATGATTTAAGTGAAAAAAACATCAAAAATATTGGTATAATAAAAATTCAAAATTTTAGTTTCGGTTTTTCGGCCGCATTTTTGCGAAAAAAAATCATAGATCAAAAAACTCGATGGATTTGAAAAGATATGATAGTTTGTGCACTTTTGTGCTTATTTGCGACAATAAAATTAAAATTGCTTCTCCCTGTAATTTTCGATTGAAAAGAAAAATTCTTAAAAAAACGCATTTTTTATTTTAATTTGTTAATTTACTAATTGAAAATCAAATTTTTCAATATTTTAAACCATTGCATTGTATAGAGCACACCCGAAAATAATAGGAATGACTATTTCCGAATTAATTTATTGTAGTTATTATCAAACTATTCAAGCTCAAACGTAAGAGTAAAATTCCTTCACCTTAGGACTTAATGGCTTATCTTCAGTAACGCAGAATTACAAAAACTACTTAAAATGTTTATTTAAAAATTATTTATTTGCTTTTCACCTAATTTTTTAATTTTTTGCAATACATATATATGTGTAATTTTTGTAGTAATTTTTTCTCTTTTATTACAACATTTTAGCAAAACGATTTTACTTTTATTGCGTCATTTTTAAACTCACTTCCATTTAAGTGGATTAGAATCATGTTTTATTGTTACTATTTAAATTCCAGTTTATTCGATGAAATGGTTCCTGAGATCTCCAACGGTGAGTGCATTACACTAGAAAATCATGATAGGGTGTATTATAAATCATTGAAATAGTTAAAAAGTGTTGAACAAAAAATAATAAAATTATAAATACTATTACATTTTAAAATAATACAATTTGTTTTAAAAAAACTAAGATACATCATATGTTATTAAATATTAAATTTGCAAATTATTGTTATAATTTTACTTTATTCGATGAAATATTTATTAAAAAATCATAATGCGAAGAGATTAAATTTAATCAGTTGGAAAAAAGTAACTCAAAAATCTTAAATAAAACATATTTAAAATATTGATTCAAAAAAGTAGTCTACACAATTTTTTAACTTTTTTACAATAATTTTTCAGTTACTCGATGAACTGTATTAGAGTAAACAGTCATGGTATACAAAGTGTCACAATTGATTAAAAGATAAAGTTAAACCACAAATAAAATTACTAAAAGTAAAGAAAGCTACTATTTGTTTAAAAAATAGTAATTATGGGTAATAAATTTTTATTTCTCAATTTCAACCCAGTGTTATCTTCTCGCCATTGCAATTTATTTATCATAACCAAACGCACGTGCACATCTGATTTTTAATAAAACGTTCCCTCCGGGATATCGGTGATACGAAGGGAAAGCAAAAAAAAAAGAAAACGAAGAAAGAAAGAAAAGAAAAGATGGCTCGAAGCAAATTTATTCCGACGAGAGCAAACAGTTGTTGCGATCAATTCATGCGACGAAATTTAACGAAAAATGGTAAAGTTTTAAAGGGTTATAAGGGAAAAACGTGTGTCTCGATATTTTCCATATTTTAAAAGAAAAATAAAATTTAGTTTTCACTTATAGTTTCTCGGAACAACTTTATCCTTTGCGAGTCGAGCTTTACCCTTCTTTTTTTTATGGTGGAAATTGGATCGAAGCAGTATACGTAAAATAATTTTGACACAGCCGCACGGAGAAATATGAGAAAAACTATTGGTTATTTCCCTCCGCTTTTTTTTAAGAAGAATATTCGCTTGTAGGAAAAGAAAATCTTTGTTATATTTTTGAAACAAAAAAAAATAGAAAGCTGGACGCATTTTTTCACTCTCGATTTAACAGAGCCCGGATTGCCTGGAACACCCTCCGAAAGTCTCGATTTGCAAAAATCCGTATTATTTTTTGCGGACTCATTGCACCGTCGAATCGACTGTGTATCGTCGGTCATTGGTTTATTTCGCGTCGAATTGCTATTTCGATTTTTTTTCCTCCTCTCTCTCGAGAAAAAATCGAATTTCCCGAAGCCGATTTTGTCAATTTTGAACGCGATTGAAATATAGTTACGAAACCCATGTTTCTTCTTTTTTTTTCGCGCGAATCAAAATTTTATCCGTTTGAATTATCATATATTTGTTTTCGTCTCTGATACTTTTTTCTGGACAATGTAATTATTATTTGCATAAATTACGGTGCTTTCATCCTTTTGAGGGGGGTTCAGTAAACTGCGAAAATATACTATGAATATGTATATCAAGTATTTTTTTTGACAAAAGATTGTCATCCTATATGCCGGGTAATTAAAAATTTAATTAAAAAATAATAAATTTCGAAAGAACGAATTTTAAATACAGTGTATGCGTGTATGCGTATGCGTATATACAAGTATTTATATGTGAAACATTATAATTTGTTATTCTTAGACGTGTATGATATAATGAGAATTTTAATTAATTTAACCTTAAAAAAATATTTTAAGAAATCATGAAAAAATTGTAATTATTATTCATAGTATAACATCGAAAATTGTTGAGAGCCAATATATTTTCTCTTCATAGATAAACAATATTAAGAATTATTATAGAAATTAAATTTTTTTTCTTGAACTGCAAAATTGAGAATTTTTATAGTAATAAATATTTATTTTTTCTATGAAACAGCAAACTTTAGAATCATTATTATAATTATAAATTATAATTATAATTTTTTTATAAACTGATAACTAAAAAAAACTTATAAATAACATTGAGATTTACCTTAAAAATGATAAGACTTCTTAATTTTAAAAAATATTTAATTAATTTTATAAATCGTAACAAAAGTCTTATAAGAATCAATTTCAAAATCAAATTTATCTTTTCGATATATTTTCTTAGTACTTTTAGAATAGTAGCTGAAATGTGAAATCAGGTATTTATCCAATATTTCATACAATTATGTGAAAGATATATTATATTATATTTCTCGTCGTAAAATATAATATTATTTAATGTACTTTGGGTCTAAGTATTACAGAATTACACGCAAATTATAATAATTTAATTCATTATTTATATATTACATATATTTAGATGAAAAATTAATTATTTTTATGATAACATAAGTATAACGCATATTTTGGTATGTCCCATCTCAGAAAAACGAAAATTATATTTTTTATATATAAGATGCTTTATTCGAGACAAGTTTGGGACATTTTTTGACATGATAGAATATGCAATAATTTAATCCAACATTTAATAAGTTTATAAGAAATGTTAGTAATTTTTTCAATCGTATGTAGTAAAATTTTTAATTTGTTCCAAAAATATTTAGAATATTGTAATTTAAATCAGAGTTTAAAACGTTTATAAGAAATAATAATTGTATTTCTGATAAACTATAGTATATTTTATAGTGTTCGTTAGAATTACTGCAAATTGTGATTATATTTACAACAGAAACTTTAATTAATATAATTTTGGGACAATTTTGGGACTTTCATATGATTGGAATTTTTGTATGAAATATGTCAGAATTCAACCCAAGAATTAATACGTATATTGATTCTATATATACATATTTTTAATAAATTGAATATGTTTCTGAATTACTAAACATATATTTTAATTCAACATCTAATACGTCTAAAAAAATAAGTATAATATTTACGACAAAATACAACACATTTTAAAGTATGTAACATAATTAATGAAAGTGCAATCATTTTAACTTTAAAACGTTTATTATATTGAATTTTTGGACAATTTTGGGACGTACGAAAAATATATCATAATTCAATCCAAGATTTAATACGCGTTCGTACATTTTTTTAATATTTTGAATATTTTTTTCAAAATTATACTTAACAATATTAAATAATATACAGTAATTTTTGCTGTAAAAAAACATACCTCCACATATACATCTCTTTATATATCATATATAACCATTCATTTATCTCAATACATACATATAGAACGTCGATAAACGCACTACAAAAAAAACAACAACAACAACAACGAAAGGTGAAAGCTCTCCGCAGCTATGTAGGCGAGTAAAGCTCGGAAAGCTCGTTGCGACGGGAGCGTATATATAGGAAGGGGATGTACGAAAAAGGAAAAAAAAAAGAAGAAAAAGTTACCATGGAGACGGGCGTTCACTGGGCAGCAGCAGTAGCAGCAGCGAATATGCCCCAGAGAGAGCTAAGAATCATCGGGCGTGTGGGAGACGAGAAACCAAAGAGAGGAGGGGAAAAGGAAACGAGAACAAGAGGTTCAAGCCTATATACGCATTTGTCTTTGGCGCCTTTGATCGAGCCTGAGACGCTTCTATATAACTAACTACTGCACCTTTGTGCTTATACTTTTTTTTGGAAATTTTTTTCAACAAAAATTTTTTTTTATTCACGTATTGTATGTTTATGGTTTTTTCTTAATTTTTGGAACCAATTATTTTATTGTTACGAAATTAATTTTGCTTGTGACTTTTGGAAAATTAGTGATGGAAAATTTTTTTGTTTCTTATATTATGCAAAATTTTATTATCCTTTTTTTTGTTTATTTAATTTTTTTATTCCTTGAATTTCACTTATTATTCTATAAAGATACAATATTAATTTTTATTAGAATGACTTTTTTAAAAAATTATTAATTGCTTTTTTATTTTATTTTCCAGTATAAATATTTTACTGCAAAATTGCGTGTAGAAATATCACTGTAACTTTTTAATGAAAAACATCAATTGTTTAATAAAATACATAGCGAAATTTTATATAAAGATTATTGTTAAAGTAACAATACTTTTATATTAATTGTTTAATTATTTTCATATTCAAACGTTTAAATTCTTTTGTCTAATATTTTTTGTTTTATTTATTATTTATTATTTTTTTGTATAATAGTTAATTTTTTTTTATTTATTTATTTATTTTTTTTTTTTTACTTTTTCTATTACATGTTACATGATATGAAACTCGTATACAAATACAATAATGAAATATAACTACAGATAAAAAATTCATATATTTCACAAAATACCCAAAGAAAAAACTTATAATTTAAAAACAAAAAAATCGAACCGCTTGACTGTGAAATCCGCATATATATATAGAGTATAAAGTCAGCACGAAGCCAGTCCTCTGACTTTCCTTCGGATTAAATACCCTTTATAGAAAATCGATCTGCTTTTCGAATCTTATACATGTATGTATGTATATATATATAGAAAGGAAGCGAAGCGACCTCTTCAAGAGAATTTTCCATCGAACACTTCGTTTTGTTTAGCTATCTCCAAATTTGTTTTTTTCCCTTTTTATCATCTTATTCTTTTATGTATAAATTTCTAAATAGATATTTAAAATGAAGCAAATATATGTTCATGTATAAAAAATAGAAAAGTATAATTGATTATATATATATATTATTAAAATTTTATTTAAATTTATATTATGAAGAAGAAAATATTACAATTATTTATTGATAACTTATGAAAAAATATTTTTTTAAAAATTTCCATATCAATGTCACAACAAGAGAAGTATCAATATGAAATAAGGAGTAATAACCTCTTCCTTATTAAGATGTGAGGTACCACTTTATTTTTTTCTCTAAGAGGTACAAACCACTCAGACGTTGTAAGAAATTATGAATTAAACTTGAAAGAAATATATTTTTTTAATACATCAATTTGAATAGTAAATTAACCTCCGTCGCATGATTAACACAAAGTTGGAAGCACAAAAGAGAGCAACGTCATATTAAAAAAAAATTTAAATATATAATATAATGATGATTTTGAAAGATATAATATACAACATTTAATGTATAATACGAGTGATGGAACTAATTAAAAATTTAATTAACACTGGTGTGTATATGCGTATAGGTGGTTCGTACGAATGAAAATGCGAAATAAATTCGAAGGAAATAAAAAGATTCTGAAAGGAATGTAACGGTATACGGATAAAAGTGTGTGTAAAGAAGCCAATTAACGAATGGATGTAAACAAAAATATTTTTGTTTTTTAAATTTGAATATATGAGAGACAGAGAGAGAGAGCAGAAAAGCTTTTGATTCCTTTATTTATATATAATGAAAATATAGAGGTACGTGTATTTATATTTGTTACTATGTCAATTAACGAGTGAATATAAAAAAAATTTTCTTTTCTAAAATAGAAAATACTGTAAAGAATAAAGCGAAACAAAATTTTTAGTTTTCAAAAATTGGAAATTCTGCGAAAAATTCAATTTTTTATTTTCAAAAATTTTAATTATGTAAAAATTGAAAAACACAATTTTTAGTGTATAAAAATTTACAATTCTGTGAAAAAAATTAAAAACACAGATTCAATACTGAAAGCAAATAAAGAAATTACTGATTCTCGTAATTGTAGAAAATATTCACAACAATTTGAAGTACTGTAAAAAAATTTTTAACACAATTTTTTTCAAAAATTTGAGGAAGAATCATTACTGAAAAAAATAAAGGAATTATTGACTTTTTTAGATCCTAAAAATATTTCCATAAATTAAAAATACAGTAAAAAACCACTATTTTTTCAAAAATTTGAGGAATAATCATTACTAAAAGAAAATCAAGAAACACATTGATTTTTAGATGAAAAAAATCCTATTCAAAAGCTAGTAATAGTAATTTTACTAGAAAAAAATATAAAACACATTTTTTTTCAATGTTTTGGAGTAAGAAAGATTTTTGAACGAATGATGAAGAAACCAATAATTCTTATTATATTATTCCAATATCTATATATACAATACTTTTCTTTCAAAAACTTGACATCAGCATTATTCCTATAACAGAAAACAAAAAAATTACCCCCACGCACGAAAAAAAGTCATCCCCATAATCGGTATTTCGGAAAAAAATTAAAATACGTATAAAAACCTATTTCACCCGAACCAATCAACTAACAAATACATAATTTTTTTCCTCATAACCCTGATTTCCCGAAAAAAAGCACAAATAACCTACTAATTCCCTTAACTCCCCCACACACAAAAAAATTTTTCATCATCATCATGATCCCAGTAGAATATTTCTTTTTCTCTCTGCCTCCCCAGAAAAAAGAAGAAAGAATTAGCGTGCATAAGGGGGTTAGAGGTGTAATTTACATAGGCATAACGAGATGCCTAGAGTGCGCGAGAGCGAAGATGAGACGAGCTAAAAATGTCAGTTTTAATTAGAGAGGAGCCTGACACCTTGCAGTACCCACCCACCTCCCTGCACCCATGACTAAAAATTCGCCTCTGGGTTTTCTTTCTTTCTTTCATTCCTTTTTTTACGCCATAAAATGTCTGGATATACGGCCATTTCGAATGTTGATTGGTCACGTGGTGGAATGAAATCCACGTGGAGTAATAGGATACGTGTTTTTCTTTTTTTTGGATGATATAAATAGAGTTATTATTATTCTTTCGAAGCGGTTTTTTGCTCTTAGAATTTTCTTCTTTATGCATTTGTTTGAGGTAAACTTGTTTTATGCGGTTTTTTTTACCATGTTAAAATACTTCAGATTTTCTAGCGTTTTTTAACAATAAAAAATATAAAACAAAAACATTTTTTTAATAATATTTTACATTTTAAAATTTTTTGTTACAATAGTATAATTTTAAATTTTAAATTTCCCGCGCTTTAAATTTAAAAAATCTTTTTATTGTATTTACGTTTTTATGGTAAGTTTTACCGACACGAGAAGATCTATGATTATGTAAAATATCAATAAATTAATTTCACATAATTTCCCGCGGTTTAAATTTTTGGATTTTAATGAAAAACTATGACAATTTTTACTCTTGGAAGGAGATTATTAAGAATTTTTAATTATTATTATATTTTAATTCTTTAGTTTTCAACAATTACATTCTATTATTCTTACAAATTGTTTTCTAACCTATAAACGTAATTTTCAAAACAATGAACACAATAAAAAAAATTAACGTTACTATAATTCAATTTTTTAAAAATTCTAGATTATAATATATTTTTTTAGTTTTTTACTGACGATCAAAAAAAAAGAAAATTTTAAGATAACTTTTATATCATTTCAATTATATAACAAACCAAAGTACCTAATGAACAGAAATTTCGTCTGCAATTTTTATACAATTAACCCACTTATTTCTAACAATAAATAAAATTGTTATTCTTTTTGCTTAATTTCACCGAATTCTTTATATCTAAAAAAATTCTAATAAAAATACCGTAAAACATAAAAAGCGTAATTCTTAACAAAAAATTAAAATTAAACTCTATATATACCTTTCTATCGCACATTTTGAAAAACATCTATCCATACACCCAAAAAAGAACCATGTCTATCAAAACTTACCCCACCAAAAAAAAAAGAAACGAATCCCTTTGTAAGGTAAATTTAGGACAAACTCCTTCCCTACATATATACATAAATTTTTTTTGTTTCTCATCTACGTAAGGAGAGGAAAATGTTAGACAAAAGAAAAGATAGTAGTCAGAGTGAAAGTAGAACAACGAGGAAGGAAAATTAACCAACCGATTAAAATAGTAAGTAACAAGTAGAATATATAAAAGGACGTATATATAAAACAGCTGCTCGATAATGCACGGTTGAAAAGAAGTAAGAGGGGTTACTTAAGAGAGAAAGAGAGAGAAAATGTTTGCCTGTGTATAGCCGAAGGTAAAAAAAAAGTGGAGGCCTTGTGTTTGTTTGGTTATTCCAGGGGAATGCAACGTAAACTTGTAAATCACACGGAATGTAAAGTCGACGAGGGAAAAAAAATTATGGATATGTATATATACTTTTTTTCTTTTTTCTGTTTTAATATATCCTGGAGGTAGTGTTGCGTATTTTTCTTTTTTTAATTAAACAATGCGATTTGTATAAAGGAAGATTCAGATTTTTCTTTTTTAATTTGTAGTTCTAGTCTTGGAAGTTGATGGATTGGTAATGAGCATCTTGTTGGTTATTTACCCACTTAAAAAGAAATGAAGTTTTACTAATAAGCTAATTGATTGTAAAATTACACATAAATTACTAACGTCGGTTTTTTTTTTTGTTTTTCGGATAGGAAAAATATGAAAACGAATATTCCTAATTTAAGAGGATGTCGGATCCAGAAAATGGTCAGTTTTTACTTTTCTTTTAGAAACAAATGAATACATTTTTTAAGAAGCCCTGACCGTCAGGCCCTTAAGCATGTTTTAAATAATATACCCAAATTATTCCAGATTTTTAAATCCATAATTGGTTACGATGTTTGGGCTGAAAGTTTTCATCATTCAAGTTTATGCCTTTGTCGACCAATAATTATCAAACAAAAATTGTTTACTCAATTATTATTAAAAAAATGATTTTTTCTTAAAAAATTCAAAACGTCAAGCCCTTTCTTATAACTATCCATACGAATTTTTTCAGATTTTTAATTCAATATTTTAGATATGATATTTGGATTGAAAGTTGCAGATTTCTGTAATTTGGGACCGACATCCCGTTATAGAATGTGAGCCTTGTGTTTTTGTAGGAATTACTATAAGTGATAATAAAAAATCGCTATTATTTTGATATATTATACATCAAAGGTGGCAAATTTTACCACGATAAATAGTAATTTCTACAAAAACATAAGTAGGTTCTCTTTTTACCATTAACAGCTATAACCCAATAACCCAAATAAATAATAAGCGAAAATACCCAAATAGACAAAATCCAATAACCAACTTCGCAATTCCGTAATAACCCTATAACTTAATCCCTGAGTTGGTGCAATCGCTAAAACTTTTCATGCTAAAACTATAGTCGTAAATAATAAGTCTAATTAGACAACAATAATGTCTATTTTTGTTGTCTAACTATTAACAATATTAACAATATTAACAATATTGTCAATGGAGGTAACATTTCTAAGACGCCACTTTAAATGCAGCATTTTGAAATTTGCAATTCCTATGTCAAATTCAGGTTCCGCAATATCAAGAACAGTTGTATACCAAATTTCGTCCAAATCCATTGAGAATCGCAAAAGTTATTCACATATTTAAATATATAATTCATTGCCAGATTTGGCATGACCTTTGCTTGATATAAATATGATTCAGCGTCATATTTGACATGACTTTTATTTGTACACATATCGTCAATTGAAATATTTGTCACGATTTTTTTTGCACATTTATGATCCATGGACACTTAAGAAGGGGATAATGATTCAAAAATCCTAATTCCCAAAATAATAACCTAACAACCAATTATCAACAATTTATGTCGTTGGTTTGATTTTATCACTCGGTAGTTTTTTAACAATCATTATTAATTATTAACAACTTATTATTTAGGTATTGGATTATTCGGTATTTGGGTAATTGACTGTGACTTTTTTAATCACTAATTACTTTTCGATAATACAACTAATATATATTCAAAAATAAAAACTGTCCATATCCAAATTATTATAAGTTATGTTAAAAAAATGAACGAAAACGTATCTATCCGCCAAAAATAAGTAGTGATAAATACATTTTATCCTATTTCTTTCATCAATTTTATAGGAAAACCTTTCACTTTCTGGATGGAGTAAATCAAAATAAAGATCCGATAACGATTATTAAATTCAAATTGTTGGTATTTAACAATCAAGTAGGTATATAGGCTAAAAATCCAATCATTACAAAGTTCAAACTTATTTATTATTAATCTAACCACTACTTCACTCGGTTTTACATAAAAAAAAGTAATACGATATGTCCCCTATTTTTCTACAATGAAATTCTTAATTACCAATACTTCAAATTTTTATCTAATGGAAAAAAACAGATAGTGTGTGTATGTACATATTATATAAGAGACACCGAGAATTCGAGAATTCCCAAAGGACGTCGATAAGCGTGATTCTCTCTCAATTTGGATGTTTGTTTATCGGCGTTACCAAAAAAAGCCTCGTTGGATACAGTAAAATTCAACGATTATACTATCGGATTGCGCACGTGAGCAATACTGTACACGATAACCGCGGAATGTCCTACTCTATCAATAAATTTTGATGATGGATTCACTGTGTATACATTCTTTTTCTTTCTCTTACGGATATTTTGGTCATTTTTTTTTGTATTTTGGATTGAAATAAATGTTGGAGAAAAAGTAATAAAAAATTTAATTATTGGTATTACGTAAATGATTTTTTTGCATACAAGGGAAGTTCTTGACCTTCGGGAAACGGATCTTATCCTAACTGTGGTATGTTTTTTGTAATATAAAAATATGAAACTTTTACGAAAGTTATTCGACATCTAGCAATATTTGCAATGAAAATTACTTCCACTTTGATCGCTTATAACTCGAAAACGAATATTGATAGAAACTCAAACCAAGAACTAAAAGAAAGTTGAGTTCAAATAGATGTGACTTAAAAAAAAGCTCAAATTGCTTAATTTGG
Source organism: Theocolax elegans (assembly GCA_026168455.1). Classification (NCBI taxonomy): domain Eukaryota; kingdom Metazoa; phylum Arthropoda; class Insecta; order Hymenoptera; family Cerocephalidae; genus Theocolax; species Theocolax elegans. The sequence goes on along the minus strand of CM047426.1, from coordinate 3,536,395 downwards.
AACAAAGTTATAAAAAAAATAAGTAATTAAAGAAATTAACCAAACTTTATTATAAAAAATTTATTTTTTCTTTTGGCCTAAAATTCTTCAATTTCTTATTTTCTTCATAACTTTTCTCCAAAATGAGCAATTTAAGCTTCTTTTTTTCAAACCATATCTTGCTGAACTCAACTATCTTTTGGTTTTTGGATTGAGTTCCTATTAATATACGTTATCGAGTTATAAGTAATCAAAGTGGAAGTAATTTTCATTGAAATTATTGTTAGATGTCGAATAACTTTCGTAAAAGTGGCCATTGGCAAGTAATATTTAACCAATAACTTGGCTTGCTTCATATTTTTATATTACAAAAAACATACCACAGTTAGGATAAGATCCATTTCCCGAAGGTCAAGTACTTCCCTTGTTAGTAGAAGTTGGTTAAATTATAGTGACAGATTTTAGCCAAAGAAATGGGAAGATTTCTACCAGGTTTGGATTGAATTACAAAAAACAATTTCTTTTCTGTTTTTTATTGGGAATTAGTTATTAATAATAATTTGTAATTTATGCAAATAAGTTATATAAACAATAATTTATTAAAAATAATTAATTTGCATAAAAATTTTTTTTGTATGGATTATATTAGAAAGTGATCATAAGTCAAGGCAAAAATGTCAAATTTTTAATTATCTTATAATTAATATTTTATTTTTATAGTTTCTGGACTGTAAAACCACAATAATTGTTTTTTTTTAAATTTATATATAATTTGAAAGTCCAAATAAGAATTAATTATAAATTTTTAAACAATAATTATATTTTGAGATTTATATTTCTTAATTTTTTTATTTGATATTTCTAAAATTGATTTTTTCTTTTGTTAATATTTATACTTTGTTTTTTTTACTTGTATATTTTTTTATATAATTACAATTTTCATGTTTACTTTTAAAGGTAACACTCTTGATTAATAAAATACAGAATTCAACAAAACTTAAAAATTACGACTTCTTCATCAAATACCCTGCATAGAATCGATTTTTGTTTCTAATAAAATAAAACACGTATCATATTTTTTTCTAATTCTTTTTTTTTAATAATAACTATATTCTTTTCCCCGCGAAATATAAAATATACCATTTTTCTCTAACAATAATTTTTTGTACTAATATCAAATGAAAAAATTTTAATAAAAATTAAGGCAGAAAATAATAATTGTAGTAATACACCTACAGATATATTCTAACCTGAAATAAAAACTATATATAATAGATATATAACTAAAAAAAAAATCTGACCAATCTCAAAAATTCTTAAATAAAACCCCACCACAATAATATATATATATAAATTGTAGAGGTATTACTTCCAATCCATTTTTCCCTTTAAGAGAAAAGTAAAAAAAAATTTTTTGTTCGATATAAGAATTCCAATCTCATTGGAATTCCGTTCAAATGAGAAGTATATATATACATGAACCGGAGAACAAAAAAATGATGGAAAACAATAATTTCGTGAAAAGGAGGAATAAGAAAAATATAAATGCGGTAATTCAAGCGATATATATATAGGACGTGTATAAGAAAAATGAAAAGACACACGGGCGTATATTTTCTAATTCTTTACGAATAAATGCCGAATTATCGATTACCCGTAGGATATCGTATAAAACGCGGGTGACCATTCGAAGGAACTGTAATATCGAACCTGCCACGTCCCTATACAAAGGAAGAAATAACATTTATTCTTCACTCTCCCCTTCGTCATCGATATCGATACACTTTGCTTCGAAATGTTTATCGAGTTTTATTGAAATTTTTAAGGATAATAAAGAATAAAATTTTTTTTCTTTCTTCAATGTTTACTCGAATTACGCATAAAAATTTTTTTATTTAGATACGTACTCTGTAATGCGTATAAAACATACTCCGAATAATGAATAGAAAATTTTTTTTTGACATTTGCTCCACATTACATTAAGAAATATTTGCTCCCCGTAACAAATAAAAAAATTCTGCAAAAGAAAATATTTTTCAATATTTTATGTATTTAATTATTTAATTTTTATTCCACATAACGTATTGAAAAAAAAAATTTTAGAAATTCCATCCACATTACTAAAAGTGTACTTTTCAATAATTTATTTATGGAAATATGTACTCCACATCGCAAATAACAAATTTTTTATTTAATTTTTACTCCAAATTACGATAATAATTTATAATTATTTATTGTAGTTTAAAAATGAAGAATTTATTTACCACGCAGTCCACTCTACAAATTAAAAAAAAAACATACTTCGTCCATACCTTATCAATCTCAAAACACTTTTAAAAGCATAAAAATGAAAAAAAGGTATAAGCACATTAGATCCTCCAAAAATTTTCTGCATAAAACAAAGTTAACGTCCATCGGTCGAATAAAAAAAAATGTGTATATATCTCTCCCTTTGAAAGAGATAGTTTTACCGCTCCTTTTTTTTATGCACGTTGCATATATCGATTCCCGTCTATTTTTATATAAGGCCGATCAACCACCCTCTTACCCCTCATTTACAATTTCCTCGCGCGTTTACGATAAAATAGATCGGGATTCGAGTTTACTTCATCAACGTAATTATTATGCTTTCTTCTTTTTTTGCGGATGAAAGTGACACCGTGGGAGTTTGAACGTAAAATCGGAATATTTCGGATTGGTGTAATATTGTATTTTCTAAGTTTCCAAGTTTTAATAAGCGCAGGATTTTCAGAGATAACTGGCTCGATATTGTGTTTCCAAGATAGGCATTTTTTGTTTAATATTATTTTTTGTTTTTGAGGTATAGTTGTAATAAATTGTGGAAATAATGGAATTTAACGAGGTTGGGTAAGTAGCATATATGTAGCAAAAATTTATTATTTTTGGCCAAATAAGATTTTTTCACCGATATAGCCATACTATTAATTTGCGGTTTTTTACGAACAAAAACATTTTCAGGTTATTTTAAAAAATTTTTTAAGAATTTTCAATCAATAAACAAACTCTTAATTAATATTTATCCCCTTTAAAAATGTTAAGATTTTTAGCAGGTTTTTAAACCTTTTCTAATGATTTTTTATCGATTTTTTATACAATCTTTATTATGATTTGACCCGTTAAAATAAAGATCAATTTTTTTTTATGGCAAATAATTATTTTTAACTATGTAACAGATTTTCGATCGGTACTCACACTCAATTTTCACTGTTGTTGAACAAAAAATTAATACTTTACGATAAGAGGTTATTAGTTCATTTTTAATGATATTTTTTTGATAATCACTTTCTTAATTATTATTCAACCCTTTCAAAAAAAATAAATTAAGATTTTTTTTATAGCAGAGTATTATTATTTTTTTTAATACTCAGTTTTTTAATACACTATTATTCACTCCTTCGAAATAAAGATCAATATTATGATTTTTTTTTAATAATTTATTTATCGATAGTCATACTCCACTTTTTCACCCTATTGAAAAAAGAACTTGTTATTCTTTAGAAAAGTTTTTATTATTATTATTAATACTTCAATAATTTTTTTGCACCTAAAACAGACTTTTAAATAACATCGTCCCCTTTTCTGGTAGAAGAAAAATCAATATTTTTTGCAGTAAGTTAAGTTTGAAATTCCAAATTTTCATTACTAAATACCGACAAACCTTTCCTCGTGTTTTCAATTTAAATTGTTACTTATCATTATGGTTCAATTATGACAATCAATTCACCATCACAGTACAATTTTTCGATTTTCCGTTGGACACACTACACGCACGTGTCCTCAAAAAAAAAATGTGCATCTCCGTGATACACCCGCAATGTTCGACCATAACCCCATTCCTCAATCGTGACCAATAGAAAAAAAAGGTTATTTTTATTTACAATCTATAATTTAACTAAAAAAAAATCCAACAATTTGTTTACCACCCCAAAAAAGATGAAAAGAATATGACCACCACAGGGTTCCTAGTTCACTGCAGTGGGCAACAACGCTACTCAAAAAAAAAGGTAAAAAGCACATGGACGCGTATCGTTTGTACGTTAAGAGAGGTAGATAATACTCACCAAAATCAAGTCCCTGGCACGCTCGTTCGCGTCTTCGTAGCGCGAGAGAAGCAGATATCGATTCCCCGGTCTCTCTCGCGCGCGTGTCTATCTCTCTTTCTCTCTCTCGGATTCTTCTAACGCCAAAGCACCCAACACCACATATATACATACATACATATATATATTTTTTTTCACCTTACGCGCAATCACTGTCGAATCACCAATTGAACGAGAAGAAGAAAAAAAATAAAAGAAACAACCAAAAATTCGTAAACGTATAGAAAACCGAATTAAAACAAGGCACTACCACCATACGATTGCAACACCAAGGTCATAGAACCTACGCAGGTATCACCAAGTAACAAAAAAAAAAGAGAGAGAAAAAACGAAAAATATGTGACCGTCAACCCCTTTGAAAAAAAGGAAATTTTGACTCGTGCGTGTCCATGGAATGATTAGAAAACGAACGCGTGAAAAATCAAGGGGTTGTATGTGTTTCTTGAGAAACCCCCCCACCCCCCCTCTTCACCCGGTACGTACGAGGGGGGTATGCGCGCTCGCGTGCGTGGATTGCGTGGGTGCGTGTGGTTCTCTGTTTTCGTCGGTAAAAAACGGAAAAGTAAAAAAAAAACTATATCACCACCACCACCGCACCACCACCACCACCACCACCACCACGACGTATGACGGAGTGGCCCCCGGGAGCGGCTATGGCGGCGGCCTGGCTCTCACTGAGGAAAAAGGGGGAGGGTTTACATCTCCTCTCTCGCTCGGTGGGTACACAGCATCCCCCCTGAAGTGCGCAGGATCGTGCCGCCGACGCCGCAGCAGCCGGATGATGGAAGGGTAGCTCGATTTTCCATCTCTCTCGGTCAAAAGGTTACCTCTTCGTCTCCATCTCTCTCTCTCTCTCTCTCTCTCTCTCTCTCACTCTTTCTCTCACTCTCTCCTAGTTTCCAACCGGGGAAATATGAACCCCAAAGTCAGAGAGAGATAGAGAGAAGAGGGGAGAAAAGCCTAGCTTTTCCTCTTATACACACACAGGCAACCCCCTCTCTCTAACCAAATGGTCCAGGGACAACTATGTGTATATGTAAGTGTATATACAGGGTGTCCAAAAGTAACGGAACGGGTATGTATATTTTTAGGATAGGTATGATGATCACTTTTTTGACACCCTGTATATATAAATGTATGTGTGTATGTATGTTCGTGTGTATATATATATATATGTACGTACGGTGTGAGTTTTCGGTGCACGCGAACTTTCAACCCATGCTCGAGTGCGCACGTGCGGCACGGGTTAAAGAGGGGGTTGGAGGAGGCAAGAGAGAGAGACGCAAAAAAATTATCCTTTTTTTTCGTTCCTTACCGGGAGAATCGATGTTACTGGATCAATTTTCTTTTGGTACTGTATATGGGTTTTATTGGTCACTCGCGCGGTCTTAAGATTATTTTTTCGTTATTTTTTTTTCCTTTTTGTTGTCTTGCTCGTTCCGAGGAGATCCCTCGTGTTCAAGATTCGATTGATTTTTTTTTGTATATGGGGGAAGGAGGAGAGGTGGTATAATACTTGGAGTTTATGGGAAACAGATTTCGGTCAAAGTTTTGTATAGGAGGAGGGGGAGGGGGGGGGGGTTAATTGATCGATTGGTATTGAATGAATGGTACTTTTGGCGTCCGAGGACCGGGTTTATTTTTCGGTGTGCCGTGTCCCAAAGTAGCAATATTTTATATGAACCGTGAGTCGTAAAGTGCTTTTAGTTGTTTTTTTTTAGTCCGTCGAGAAAACGTGTCACGGAGAGAATGCCAAACACTTAATTACAATATTATTACAAGTATTACATATTGTAATAATAATGTAGAAACATTGAAATTTACACTTTTGAAAATGGATATACCGATTTCTCTATGTATTTAGCATCGAAAAGTTAATTTTTACTAAAAACCTAACCTTTTGTACTTCTCTTAAAAAAATTAATTTTTACTCAAAACCTAATTTTTCTCATGAATAGTTAATCTGCACTCGTAACCAAATTTTGTAATTTACAAGATAAAATTAATCTTCACTACGTATGCGAAAAACGTACACCAGTGCCCTCTATATTTTTATTTACATAAAAGTACACAAACGAAATATATATCCGGATAAAATTCTCTTATCCTTTTACGAAAATGAAAAATATGAGATATTTTCTCAAAAACATCTCCGAAAATTCCACCCGTGCAAGAAAATGAAATTACTATTTAAATTAAATCGTCAATCAAAGAAGGAACTTTAAAATATCGACTCAATTTGAATCAAATACCAATGTCATTTTGTGTTAAAGAAGGAGTATCACTTGATCAAACGTCACGAAAATCCAATTATAAATCTTAATTAATTAACAAGGTGTACGTACACTTTCATTAATCTTTGTTATATTAAAAAGAATGACCAATAATGTGACGTCTTGTGTCGAAGTCACATGTCAATTAGGAAAATGACCGTCATTACGAAAATTATCTAGATACATAGATACATAGGCCTTAATTTGAACTGAAAAGATGTACGAAACTTGTAGTGGGGGTAGGTCACTGACATAAATTGACGAATCAATGTAAAAAAGACCGTCATTATACAACTGTTAATACAGTAGTATTATACAATTTTATTATTGTACATTTATTTATTTTTTTAAATTCTTTAGTATTTTACTATTTATTTTACATTATTATTCGATAACGCAGCTAATTGCGAACTCTAGTAAGAGTATTTTCAATTCGCTTGGCAAAAAATTATATTATTTTTAATACACGAGCGCATAAGTCTGTTATAAAAAAATTGAACAGTTTATTTATAACTCTATTAACGAAGACTGCACAACGTAAACACGAAGAATTTTATTTTAATCTATATAATGTACGAATAAATTGCATTATACCAATATATTTTTATATCGGATTACTTTAAAAATAAATGACCTATTTTACAAACAGAATCAATGTTTTTTTCCTTTTTTTCTTTATTTTTTTAATGAAGATTGTCAACGTTTGATTATTTTTGTTTATTAATTAATTGATGAAAAGTTTATTGATTGTTTTTAAATATAATAAATATTTTTTTATAACTTTGTAGTTACCGACACTGTATGTTTTATCAACTTGGCAAAATGTTTATGATAATATAATAAAAAAAATTAAAAAATCTTGCAAAAACAAGAACAGGATCCTGCGTATCGACATCATACAACAATTTACAAAATATAAGTTAATTTTTTTTATTGGTTAAATTTATAGGTTAGATACTTTTATAGGTTACAAAACTCAAAATTGACAGAAAGGTAACCGTAATGAAGTCAATTCGTCTTGTAACCTAAAGCATGACGGTCATGTGACATTTGTGACTATTTCAAAGTGATTCCAAATTTTTTATACGATATTACGGATAAGTTTTTTACAAATTTTATGTCGTTTCTGTCATAATACTATGACTTATATAGATATGACGCCACTGTCGTGACAATTTCCCTCACAAAATGTGTCACAACAATTTTGTATAAAAAATTGTAAAGAACAATCTTGTTTAATTAAATAAAAATAATAGAGATTACAAGATTTAAGTAACAAGTGCAATAAAAATAATTTTAGAATTTGTAATCAATTGTTGTAGAAAAACACACTGTGTATATGTAAAACAATAATTATAACAGATAAATTAATCTTATCTCTTTAGAGTTTTTCTGCATTTTTTTTAACTCTTGTAAACATCTTTTCTTTAACTAAATAAATAATAATCTTAACAAAAGAACGAAATCACAATCGTCCTATTTGCTTTGGGACACTCTTTTTATTTTCATACGCGGGAATTTTGAATTTTTCGAATTAACCACAATAAATGTAACGATAAAAAAAATCACCTGCAATTGATACTATAAAATAAAAAAATAATAAATCAACGTTCCTCCACGCGCAGTATGATCATCGGTTACACAGAGACAGGCAGACATAAAATTGTTCGAGTGCTTTGTCATCGACCGAGTTTGCATTATTCCATCGATAAAGCAGCCTCGTGTGTCTTCGCATTCCCCGTACACGTCGATCTCCACCCCCTCAATGGTCAACAAGTGAACTGTGTCCTCCACACGTGCTCGGAAACCCGAACGAAATCCAGCACATCGAGGGACAAAATCAGTTGCAAGGAGGGACGGTAGGGAGGGGGGAGAAAGTTACAAGATGAACAAAAAAAGGAGGAACTATCACGAACAGCAATTGTTTGCCGTTAATCCACGATCTGAACATTTCCTCGTTCTTATCGGATCCACATTTGCTTAATCATGAGTGATACTGGAATTATTTTTATAATCGAACTATGTCCTGGTTTACATAGTGTTTATGATATTTTTTTTTGTAATTGGAATTGCATTAAGAATTTTTGTATAATTCGATAATGGTAGTAATTTAAGAGCAACTTATGATTTTTTTTTTATTTTTATGTTCTTGTTATGTTTAATGTTTACGTAAGTGAGAATGTGATATTAAATGTTTCAGTAATTTGTTAACGCAGTAGTTTATCTAACAATATTTCAATTTTTTAATTTTATTTTTTGAAAATTTTTTTTAGTTTTTTTTTTTTGATTATGTTATTTTATTTTTACCTTAACGGTGATTTTAATTATACGTACATGTGCATTAAAATATCAATTATTTAAGTCTTTTCATAGTTATATGTTCTCATTTATAAGATTTATGATTGTTTTTCTCATTTTTTTTACAATTTCGTATATTTTTTGGTTTTTATAATTTTGTGATGTACATTATTTATACGAGTGAAATTTGTGAACTTAACCATTTTTTAATAAGAATCCAATACTGTATTAGTTTAACTGCAATTTTCAATTATTTTTTAATTGTCTTTTATTTTAATATTTTGTTATTTTTTTACATTTATTAAAATTTATATAAAAACTGTTTTTATTATTTTTTTTTACTAATTCTGTGCTAATCTTTTTTATTTTAGCTTCTTGTGATTTTCAATATTTGTATACATGACACTAACTGTTTTTACAGTTTAATACAGAATAATGTAAATTAAAAAATAAATAAATTTTGGGTTTAGTTTTTCTTTTATTTTTTTTATAGTTCAAATTATTTAAATAAATTTTTACTTACTTTTGATTTTTATGGTACTGCGAATTTGATTATTTGCATGAGTGTCAGTCGTTTGTCAGCAACCACGCAATTAGACAAATATTAAGTGGCCACAAAGTAAAAGAGGAAGTAAAAGAGCGACGTGCAATGAAGAAAATTAAAATACTTTATGAAGCTCTACATATAACGTAGTGATAATTTCATTACCTAATGAATTAGTAAGTTATAAAATGTAGGATTTTTTTTTATAAAAATTCAACTCTCGATACTTATTTTCGTATTCGTTTTATATATCGAATTAATATCAAGTATTTGCTGTTTGCCATTTCATTTTCGTTTGGAAAATCAGTTTCCCGCGTAAACATTCCGGGATTACGTAATGTCCCGTGAAATTGGAAGCTCTATACGCGATACGATGATGATAATCCACGGATATTCGCACTTACGATCCTTGACGAGGAAGATCCCCTTTATTTTTAGTTTGCGGTTGTTTTTATTTTTCACGATTTTGGATATGGTGTATTTTTTTTGGTTGGAATTAATAAGACGTATTGATGTAACTAAATATTTTAATTTCCCGCGACTAGAATCGATTTTTTTTATCGGAATATATTAATACATTTTTGAGAATCGAGAAACAATTCCTAATGTATCAATCGGACAAAAATTACTGTATATACTTAATTAAAAATAAACGAAAAATTGTGAGCGCGACAAATTTAAATTGTTAATTAGCTTGGATATTCCCTCGAATTTTAAAGTTAGGAACCTTATTAATTAAAATATAATTTTATAAAAAATAGAAAAAATATAACCAATATCTTCAAAATTTTTGGTAAATTTAATTAAATTTATTTCAATTGCTTTAGAACATAGTAAGCTATAAAATTCGATCTCGTGATTTTTGAAACAATTAACGTAATACATTCTGAACATAATTAATTCAAATTCAAGAGTATGATAGATTATGTTTTTCTTTTTAATTTTGCAAAACTTTTCATACTCGATCCTAATAATTAACAATCCAAAAAGTTAAATGGCGGGAAATTTGAATTTTACAAACTCACTTAAATATCTTTTTTATTCTACAGCTTTGACAATCCTTTGGTAAAAATATATACAACGATAATTACAAAATCCTTTATATACATCTTTATAATACTAATCAATAATTCAAATAAACGCGGGAAATTTGAATTTTTAAGCTGAATTTAATTTTATTATATATTTATTTAATTTTCATTCTAACTTAATGAATGTAAAACACAATAATATTTAAAACGCTAATGAATATCCATTATTAATCACGGACATCTTGAAGATGAACATCTGTATCAAGAATATTGCACCTTCTCCCATAATTTTCTTGAACGCCTATATAACTGACACCTCCGTCGGACAAGTTCAATTTCACTTGATTAAATATTCATGAAGTCAGGTTTAACGATATACAAGTCCGAGAGGTCGATACGATCAGTAGAGATGGTCAATGTCACACGCGACGCAACGTTCGCACGCGATACCCATTCACTTTGACCCGATCCACGTAACAACTTCATTTTTTATTAAAAAAATTATTTTTTTCTAAACTGTCCATTAAAAAATAGTAAGATTTTAGAATGAAAAAATAGTTTTTTACATTTATTGAGACTAGAAAAAATAATAATAATTAAAGAATATCGTTTGTAAGTTTAATAATATTTCTAACGAAAAGTTTAAGTATTATCCACTAGGGGGTTTTGCTTGGTTTCTAATACATGTAAGTGATAAAGTCTTCTAAAGGTATATATATATACCCCACTCAATAGTACTGTTCTTGGTCTATTTCGATATAAATTCAATATTCAATGTCTAAGGTAGATTGCCAGTCCTTACTGACGAGACCAACTGGCAATTGTGGTCAAAACATTTATTACATTTATAATTTTGTCATACATTTTCTTTATCTTTGTATTTAAAGTTACCTTAATAATATTTATTATTTCCACATTAATATTTTCAATTTAACTTACTTAGTCTCCAGAATTAAATTATTTATACTCATTCAGTTTGGCGTAGACGCTACGAATTGTAGCACACCATTGACTGATGATTAAGAATATTTATATATTCTGGCTCGTACAGACCGTTAAATTTAATATAACATAAAATTTCACGAGCGTATTACTCTTTAAAAAAGTAAATTCTACTTTATAAATACGTATTTCAATAAAAATAATAATCTAGTAGAAAATTAAATGTTTTGAAGTTAAACAAAAGCATTTACTGATCATTTCTTACCCTGAAAATTTTCATAACCACTCCAGTTCTTTTAAAAAACAAAATTAATGCACAAAATAATTATCAAACGAATATTATCAAAATTGCATAAATAAAAAGAAAAAGGATAAACTAAATTTTCTAAATAAAAATAAATAAATAAAATAAGATACGCTTTGAAGATGTTGTCTAAAATTCGTAATATTATTAGAATTGCAGAAATAAAATAACAAAAGAATAAATTTAATTTTCTGAATAAAAATAAACGTAAAAAAATAAAATTAAAAAAAATAAAATACAGAATAAAATTATGAAAACAAGTGAATAAATAAATTATAAATAAAATGTACTTTTGAGACATCGACTAAAATTGTTAAAATAAATTAAAATTCCGCAAAAGAAATAAAAGGAAAAATTAATTAATCTAAACAAAAATAAATATAAATAAAATCGAAGATATCGTCTAAATTTCTTATTTAAAAAAAATAAAAATAAATGGAGATGTTTCCGTAACACATACTAAATTTTATATTGAATACCACTTTGAATAATGTTAATTAACAACGCGCTACGTAATTTAAATATTAAGTCAACGTGTACACGCGCGCATAATTATCGAGGGAATTGATATATACAATTCATTAATCGTAATACTTCTATTAAATTATATTTATACGATAACAACAATAACAACAACATCAATAATACGTTATAATTATACAATTAACTTTGATAAAAAGTGAAAAAAAAAGTTAAAATTCAAATGATAATAAATTTATACAAATGCATTATTAATTACTCGTGATGCGTCGAATTAAATATAATAATACGAATATTGTGATATCGATGGATGCGTACATAAATTTTAAATTCGTGACACGTGATATAATTTTGTTTCGAGAGAAAAAAAAATTGGTAATTCATGTGGGATTAGTGAAATATACACAATGATTCGTATACCTTATAAAAATATTTTTTAGATGAATAATATTGAAGTGTAAAAATATTTAAATGTCAGACTCAGATAATGAATAAATAAAAAATTATCATGAACATCAGGTTCTCAGGCATGTTTATGGTCGGTAATTTTTAATAAAAAAAGACATGATATTTCAACGTAACCATCGTAATTCAATTATCGATTTCAAAATCTGGAAAATTTTGGATATATCGTTAATACATGCCTAAGGATTTGACATTCAGCATTTTTTCAAAAACTAATTCTATTATTTATATAAAGTTATCACAAATGACCACTTTCTGACTCTGTCATCCCGTTAAGTAAGACGTTTAGGTTCAAAGGCTATGGCTTTTTAAATTAAAAATGATGTACCAAAAATTGTTTTTTTCAATTTTTTTTAAAAAAGTTGTTTTTTTCAATTTTTATTAAAAAAATTGTTTTTTCAATTTTTATTAAAAAATTGTTTTTTCTTTTAAAATCAAAACTTTAGGCCCTCCCTTATGTTTTAAGATATCCGTACGAATTTTTTCAGATTTTTAATTCATTATTTTAGATATAATTTTCGGGTTGAAAGGTGCAGATCCTTGTTATTTGGATCCGAATAACCTTAAAAATGATTACAAACAAGAAAAACTCGCTGAGCAATAATTATATTCAACAAATAAATTATAATTATTATGTGAAATTTATGCAGCGTACAAGAATAACTATAATTTTTTTTCATAACAAAAATTTTTCTAGTAATGATTACTGTATTTTTTAGTAAAATGTATAGTTGAAATATGACCATAATGAAATGCAAATTTTACGATAAAATAGAATAAAACTCATCATAAGTAGAATTAAACATGCGCGTTCTGCGCGCTCTTGCGTTTGTTAACAGTAATTATTTGAAATATTACGCTCTCATTTGCTAAATTACAAGGATCTACTTTTCAAGACTCTAAATTTTTCTACAATCATCGTACTAAAAATCTGGAAACATCCATACGTGACACTTGAGTAATATAGAATAAGCTGACAGAGAGATTTTTGTGAAATAATTGATTTTAAATTATTTAAAAATTGCGACAATATTAATTGTCGCGAGCTGTGGCGCGAAATTGGGGCAAAGGTTCGACGGTTAAAACAATCCGAGAAAAAACAACTCTCGGAAAAATGTTTAACGGTCGCCTTCCCCGTATAGGAGGCGAAGTGGCGACGATAGGTTCTTCACTATTGGTCCGATCGATTTCGGGGACCAATAGGGCGAGGTGTTAGGTTGAGCGATCGGTGCGGCGGCGAAACCGCGGCGCCGATAATCGGCGCTCAACAGTCAGTCTGTACTTGCATACCAAGGAAGAACCTTCGCTCCATCGCTTCGCCGTGTACTTCGAGTCTCCAGCCATTTTCCCAGGTCACTGTGTCGCGTGTTTCGGGAAGAGCAGTGAGTGAGGTGCATACCAGCCGAATCAGCCGTGTCCACCGTCGTCCTTCCTTGGGGTTGAGGAAGGCCTTCCGGGTCGAGCCAGCAGATCGGTCGGCGAGTGTGAGAGCGAGAGAGAGGGACGACCGTACGAGTCCAGCCGAGGAAGTCACGGGTCGAGTGGATCTCCCCGTGGCCATCTGTGCCAAACGAGCTTTGCATCAGAAGCACCAGGAAAGGCCGCCGCTTTCCCAGGCCGTGTTCAGGGTAAGTATAACCTTTATTCCTAGCGTGCTCGATCGCGAGTTAGGCCGGTCAATTCGTTTCAACTCGGTCGTTTCCCCGAGGTGGTGCCAAGGCAAATCGTCGCCGTGAGAGTGAGAGAGAGAGAGAGAGAGAGAGAAAGTAGCATCGCGTACGGGTTAGTATAGTGCCGAAACAGATAGGCGAGTGTGTATGAGAGAGAGAGGGATATCGAACGAATAGGAGTATTATTTGTTGCCAGCCGACTGCGGTAACGGCAACGTATTCGTGCACGCAGCATTACGCCGTCCCGAGTAATTGCGTGGGTGAGAGCTACACCGAGGAGATAGAGCCGCGCTACCGTGAAACGGCAGGGCGAGTGGACTCGCCGCCTTCACCGGTACCGCGTGTGAGCGAGACAGAGATAGAGTGAGCGTGTGAGAGAGAGAGAGATCACGTGTGTGTGTCGCGGGCGAGGATATTGTCGCAACGAGAGTGTAATCCCGTTGTCAATTATTAGCGCGCGTGCAATTAAATATTCATTATTTTGTATTAAATAAAGAGGGTATATTAAAGATTAATTATTATTTAATCAAATGTTATATTTCTTTTCTCAATAATAATTATACACCTTCCCTATCCCGAAGAAGGTGAAGCAAGAAACCGGAATTCCCTCTGGGAATAACAGCCCGGTAAAAATAGTAAGTATTAGTAGACTTACATTCTACGACGCGGAAACGGGAAATTTTGTTGACGATCTTTCGGTTGTCGCAAAATACCGTGTCGCAAAATGAATAACCACTTTTCGTCGGTAATGATTAGGTGAAAATTTGATCTTTGCGGCTGCACGAAAATTTAATCATTCATGTGATAAATAATTTTGGAAAAAATCATACATATTCTTCAAATCAAGTAGAAGAGCGGTACATAGAGATTTTTTAGAAAATAACCCATTGTTAATTAAAAAATAAATAAGGATTCCAATCTTTTTAGTCTTACATCTCCTTAAAACAAAAATTTTTAATAATATATTTATTCATGATTTACTATATACTCCGATTTGTTCAAAAAAATTCAAACATTACGTTTTTCCCGCGCTACCAAATCTGACCAACAATGTTTTGGACGCATGCGCAAAACGTAAACCAATCATATAGCCGTTTCACTTGGCTTCACAACAACCGGCAATCACTTTTTTATATAAGTTAAGAAACTCGCGCACATCCCAGAATTACATTAATAACAGAGTAACAGTCAATGCAACATTGAATAAATAAATAAAAGAAATTGTAATTTTTAAAATAATACAAAATTACTAAAAAATCAAATAATTTTAACTAAAAACATTATTTCAAAATATACTATTCTT
The DNA here is from genome assembly GCA_026168455.1 of Theocolax elegans. Taxonomy (NCBI): domain Eukaryota; kingdom Metazoa; phylum Arthropoda; class Insecta; order Hymenoptera; family Cerocephalidae; genus Theocolax; species Theocolax elegans. The sequence continues at coordinate 3,520,985 of CM047426.1, read as the reverse complement.
CCTCTACAATGCTCCTACATTTTACGTTAAAAAAGGGGGTTGATGACTAAGTAAATTATAAAATACTTTTTACGTCTACTCTCAAATCCGGCGCTCCTTCAAAAGAAAAAAAGGAAAAAAGAACGTCGATCCTTCCAGACGTAATACAAATATATAATCTTTTATTTATTTAAATTAAAAAATCACACACGTTGTATCCCGCGGTGGAAAATTTCGTATATAAAATACCGCAAATTCTTCCTGCTTTTTTTTGCATTGCGCGGGCTGCATTGTTATGCGCATAAACGAGAAGTTAAATGGTCCCGGCAGTTTGCTCCAGGTGAAAATAATTACATTTTCGTTGAATTTAAATTGAAAACTGCGAGGGGAATGACTATTACGCATTCGATTTAACTAACACTTTTTTTGCGTTCCACGCGGCTGGAAAACTATTGATGAGGCACGAGAATTGACGAATGTTGCGATTCAAAGAAAAATTTTTTACGTAATTTTTTTAATTCGCGCAAGGTTATATGAATTACGTTTGAAGGGATTAGCAGGAGTAATTAGATAAAGCGAGGTAGAAGTAATTACAAAATAAAAAAGTGGACGTTTATAAAGGGATGTGAGATTGATAATTATTAACGATAATTAATAATTAATAACGCGATCAACGTATTGTAGTTACAACAATAATTATTAATTATGATGATAGAATAATTCTAAATTTAATAATTATTGAATATATCTCATATATTTTTGCGTTTATACTCGATTAAAATAGAAAATACTACGATTATAGAACGAGAAGGAACAATAAAGTTGCACCTACATAAAAATATGATGGATACAGTTTAATAAATAAAATAAAATTTGTTAGAAGTAAAGATACAGAAATGAAATGATTGCGCGTGAAGTTTTTTCTTCTATTAATACAGTGAATTTTAATATTAACATATAGTTTTAAAGTTGTTAAAATAACGTTTAGAAGTTGAATAAAAATAAATTTTTTAAACTAAAATAATTGTTACGGATGTAATAATTTTTAATAAATTGCAAAACTTTATAATAAAATTTTACACATCAACTTTTTATTACTATATAATTAACAGTTCAACTTGTTTAGAAAAATGAATTATTATTTTTAATCATCTCGAAAATTTCTTAAAAATCTTTTATCAGTATTAAGTAGTCTTGAAACTCGATCTTGCTGTTACCAAAACAATATTTAATTATTATTACATAATTTTAAATTTATTATTATGAACCATTCTACATGCGCTTCTTCTACATCGCTTGCTTATTACGAAGGAGCTTTTTAAGTTTTTTAATTTCATAATTTAGTTAAAATTTTCATGTTGGTAAAGGTTGAGCAAGGCTGTATAATTTGTTTTTTAATAATAATAATGACAATAATAATCAATCTTAGATTAAATTTAAATTCTTGAATATCTTGAATAATTATCTACTTCTTATAAACGTTTCAAAAATTTAAATTTCCCGCGCTTAAAATGAGTTTTTCCAGACAAAATAAAAGAATCTACATTAATTTTCATAAAAATAATAAACAAAATGTACATTTTTTAGTGTGATTTAATTATAATCAGTCGATTGTTCAGTAATCGTTTTGAAAATTTATAAAATACAATACTTTTAAAAACAAATTCAAGAAATTTAAGAAATCGATTAATATTGAATAAGTAAGAGGTGCTAATTTCGGTAAACTCGCACATTTTTTTTCAAAATGTAATTTAATACTCAAGAGATTATTAAGACGAGATAATAAAAAGTATTTTTTAATTAAAAAACTCACGACAAATTAAAAAAGTTTTAATTTAAAAAAACGCGGGAAATTCAAATTCGTTTATTATTTTTAACATCCCTTTAAAATAAACTAAAAATTCAAACTGAACACTATCTCGTATCCAGTTGATAAGCGAAACGACCGAAAGATAGAGAAGGTAACGGAAAGCAACTATCCGCCACGGCTATCCATTATGAGGAGTTAGGAGATAGTTAAAACGGACCTTCCATTGTGGTTCCAAACTTCTCTTCGAAACTGCGCATCAAAATCAAACCTTTTTTCCCGAAGGGGAAAACAAAGTTTCAATTTTTTTTTTTCTTCAGGATTGATTTTGACGATTCCAAAAACCAATTTTTTATCCTTTTCCTACTTTATCGACGTGAGATATCACGTAAAATTGAACAAAATTTAGAAAGGATATTAATTTATAAGATAAAAATAAATAGACATTTAAATGCTTTGTCGATAATTGTTACTAATTTTAAATATAAGATCAAACGTACATCGGTAACAGTAGGAAGGATACAAGAAAAAAACAAAAAAATTTCAGCTTTTCATTTTTTTATTCCAATTACAAAATAAACTACAGACTACACATTAAAAAAAAAGTTACGAGAGTAAATCTTGCACTTTGGATTTCTCAACAAATGCGAATTGAAGGGCAATTTTCTGAGCTGCGTATCTCTTCACTTTTCGGAAGTGGACATCGATGACCGCGTGGTTTCCGGTGGACAAGGCGTTGTTCAAGCTCCGTTCGCCGAACCTATAAACAATATTTTAATTATTAATTTCTTTGTCCACTATTAAAATAAAAACGAATTATATATTAGAATATAATAAAAAAAATTAATAAATCGATACGTTTATAATTATTAATAAATTGGGAATGCAAAATAAAAATAATAAAATTTCAAAATACACAATATATTTTTAATTCAACCATACCAAACTTAAATAATTTGAAAAAATAATAAAATAAAATAAAAACAACAAAATTAAAATTAAAATAATAAATAAATATATATTTAAAACATAGTATAATTAAATAAAAAAACTCATTATTCATACTTCAATTTAAAACAAAAATTTTTTTTCAATAAAAATTAAACTTACTTAAACAATCGCTTGGAAGCATCAACTTCAGTTCCGTCATAGACATTCAACGCAGGTGCGCCGTAGTAATCGTCAACTTTATCCTTAGGATCAGTGTAGCCATGCAACAAAGCTTCGTAATGAATTTTGTAGACGTATACGACTGAATCTTCTGGAGCTTCGATGTTCCACTTGCAGTATGTGCCGTCGTGACCGATGAATCGCAAATCGGAGATGTACTCGATTTCGGTCGGTCCTTTCTTCAAATTGCCATTGCACGCTATAAAATTTATTTTTTATTTAAAATTGTATTAAATTTTAAAGTAATTATATTTATTTAGAATTTTTTGTATTTCATTAATAATAATTTTTATAAATGTCTTTATTAAAAGATTTTTTATATATTGAAATTTATTCATAAATTATAAATAAAAAATTATTTAACATTTCAAGATTTTTAATAATTATTTATTTAGATTCTTTTTGTATTACATTGATTATATAAAAAGTGTTTTCATTACTTTTTTGCGTTTATTAATGGATTTTTTATTTTATTACAAATTTAAAAAATTTGTTTTGTGCATATTTATTAACAGATATTTGTATTTACGAATAATTTTAATTATAATTTGCTATTTTAATTGCAAGTAATAATTAAGAATTTTTAATAATTTTTATTATAAATACGTTTCTTTAACTAATTTTCAAATCCAATTCAAACATTTCAAATTTCCCGCGCTTGTTAATTATCGCCAAAGGTATTGTTTTGCTGCAATTTTTCTATTAGAACAGAAGGCGATTATAATTCATCAAAATAATGCAAAACCATCATTGTAAGAATAATATTACTAAAAAAAATTGTTTGAACAATTGATCTCGTTAATGAAACAATCGTATTGAAATTTTTTAAATAAAATATCAATTTATTAGAAAAACAGCACTTCTCAGTCGATAATGTAAGCGCGGGAAATTTCATCATATTTAAGATTATCATTCTTAAAATAATTAAACCAAATAATTCGAGGAGTAATTTTAAGTTATGAGAAATAATTTTTGCAATTAATCTATTATTTTTGTAAATTATACCCAAAAACTGATTTCAACTTACATTAAAATAGTTTGATTCCTACTAAGGTATATATTTTTAATCAGAATGTTATTTTTTTTAAGTATAATATTTAATTTGTGTATAAAACTATTATCCATAGTAACAAACTGTGAATTTTGAGGTTAAGTGCGACCATTTTACAGCCATTAATTAAGTATTCCCAGAATAAAAAAAAGAATTTTACTTACTTCCTCTAAAATACGTCAACGAAGCGTTCGAATTCGGAAACCTTGAGAGCAATCTGAAGAAGACAAACAAAAAAATTTTCAATAATCAAGAAATTTCATAGTGAAAATTCCACCGTGATTTCACCAAAAATAAAACCAATAAATTACCTCTCGTTCAGTATAACAAAATTCTTCTCCGCTTTCCCAATTCCCGAAGACGCTTCGACAGTTAACCTATAGATAAAATTTTTTTTAATTTTTTAATTATTATATACTATTATTTATATATTATTATTTATATACTTAAAAAAAAAAAAATAAAAATACTCACTCAGCGATCGCCAAACACAGGAAACCCGTCCAAAAAATTTTCGACAACATGTTTGACGGTCGACTCGTCTCACTTTGCTAGAGAACTATTACGAAAAATCTAGACGGTACCTCAATTTATATATATACACCGATGATAGAATATTTCGTAATGCACGTGTTCCCAACATGTAATTATAATGCGTATTATTATTATTATTTGAAGAAAAAAAAAAGATAATATCACCTGTTTAGATAAAATGAGAAGGTGATATTTCATTTATCATTGCGACAGATGTACACTGCGTAGGTATACTTTGTCTTAGAGTTTATTTTTTTTTTCAATCCAATACGCGTATTATACGTAAAAAACGAAAAATTATGTTAAAAAAAAATTTTATTAATTTTGTTAATCAATAATTCGAATAATTCAAATGGCATTAAGAAAGTGTATTAATTAATATCCGTTTATAATTAACGCTGATAAAATCAGAACATCTGTGAATTTCATTAATTGATCGATTATTAATTAATACAAGTACCTTTATATAGATCAATAATATGTGTATGTTGTTTTTTTTGTGTCAAGGAAAATCGAGTGTTGTATAATTAAGCAATATCGCGAACGTAAAATATTAAATTAAGTTTATTCAGATGCCGTTTTTTATATGTATATATAAACACGCATGTGAATCACATCTAATCTATAGATAAACAAATAATAATTTTATTCGAGTAGGTTGCAATATGTAACGATTCTTCTTTTTTTCTTGTATAATTTTATCGAATTGTTTGAATTTATGGGATTTGACTGATGTAAGGTGTTGAGTTATAAATTGCAGGGATCTGCAAACGTCGACTGAGAAAATATGGTTTTAGAGTTTTTAAACTGTATATGTGTAAATGTGTGAAAAAAATTAATATTGTTTAAATGTGCAGGGCAGAAACGGACAGAGCAGATTTTTATAATTTTTTATATGTACTCCGTCGGTGAAAAAAAAGTTGCAATATGGAAAATAAACAATTATATTTAAATTATTATTTTAAAAATTAAGAAATAGCTTTAAATTTTTATTTTTAAATTAGTTTTTAAAAAGTCCATTTCGTGTGCAATTAAAAAAGTAAATAAACAGAATTGTCGTCGGTATGTCGGTAATAAATTACAGGGATCTATCTTTAAAAAACTGCAAATATTAACTTGAATATGGAAATAAAAATCTAAAAAAATTTGTACATAATGCTTAAATGATTTATAAGAAACGTAAAGATGACATTTTTTAAAATAATTACTTTAAAATTAATAAATAAAAATTAATTAACATTGACAGTAATGGTTAGGTATAAAATTAGATTTTGTAGTTAAATGTACCAATAATTTCCATAATTCCCAAGTAGAATTAAAATCAATATTTATTAGATAAAAGTATCAATGGTTTTATAAGAAAATCGTTAATAATGACTTATAAAGTATCAATTCCCACTCTTAAAAAATTAAACATAATTAAATATCTACCAAGCTTATCCAGAAAAAAATTAAAAACGACTATATTTGTGAATTTTTTATGAGTTTATTATCATGCATATTGAGATAAAGTTATTGATATTAATAAAGACATTCTTTAAGTGTAAAAAAAATCTTTTTGTTCACATTATGCAGTTTGTATAGGTAAAAACGTTAGTTAAATACAATGCCTCGAAAAGTAGGTATGCTGGTTGCGGTATAAATAAGTCGACTACGGTACACCTGAAACAAAAAAAGTCAAATATCATAGCAGAGGTTATAGCGCTTTAAAAAAAATTAATTTAATGACAAAATGGCAATTTTGTAAAAAACATTGTTTATTCATAACTCTCGTAAAATAAGAAATTAAATAAATTACGTAAATTAATAGAAAGGCAATGATTATTGATTAATGTGAATTCGGTGGGTAGGATAGGTGGAGGATAGTGCTAGTTAATAATTGTATACAATTTAAAGTAAAAACTGAATTAAATGTATTTTATTGCAAACAAAATACATCGGCATTAAAAAACCCCAGTTGATGGGGGGGGGGGGGGGGGGTTGAAAAAACATTGATATATATATATAATTATATAATTACTGAAATACTTATATTGGCCTTATTACAATTGCAATACAATTGCAAATACAATTGCAAACTGTTAATCGACTATGAATAATAATAAACTACTATGGATATATAAAATCACAAGTGCTCGCGCAGCAAATAGTCCATTTTTCACGTGTACGCTGGCGTCGCGATCCGATATGTCCCAAGACAATCCAGGATTCGACACGATCACGGTTGACCACCTGGATGTAGCAGCGATGTCTAGTTGTCCCTCGTGACAAATCAACAATCGGCCAGGAAGCTAAGTTCATCAACCCAGTTACAATGTCTAACGATCACGCTAATATAGTGCTGTCAAAGATTAGACAGGCACTGCTCAAGTATTCACACGCATGCACAGAAATCGTGAACACCGCCTATACGCCACGCAGTTGGTTAGAATCTACCTCGCGCAATTCACATACAATACAGTGAAAAGGTACAAGTTGCTGGCTAGAATGGAAGTAGTCCCGCTTGTCCGTCAAAGAACTGTCAATCTGGGTCCTGGTCAGGACTAGGGTGGGGATGTGATACACGTGTGGTTAACCCTCTAACATACCACTCTGTGTTTATCGTCGCTTGTCCCAACTCGCAGAGCGATACGCAAACATATGGTTAAAGGTATAGGTATAGACTGCTTACTCTACCGCTAATAAAACTCCCTTGAAAACCCCTTAAAATTATAACGTGAAACAATAAACTATGGTTGTATTTGGGAATTCCCTAGTCTTCTGTTCTTCTAACGTGTTGGCCATGCAGCTCAAAATACGTATTTTGTTATAGTATACTTATGGACGTTAAAGTATATAAAAAAACGCGCGTAAATATGTGACGAAAAAGAACACAAAAAGATTTTCTTTTAAACCGTGTTTTTCTCAAATTTAAAAGCGTATAAATATGCGAACAATGTTTTTTGCAATAAACAAATAGTAAAATTTAATATGTTTTTAATTTTTTGTTATAGCTTGATAGGTAGTCAAAGAATATGTGGTCAAAATTTCAAAAAAATCGGTGCAGTGGTTTTTTAGAAATCAGGACCGCAGATGAATAAAACATTATTTCTAGAAAAACGCATTTAAAGTTCTTTTCCATGAAAAATTACTAAAAAATCTTACTTATCCTTAATAAGCGACACCTTCTCCATACAATATGCCTTGTACCTCTATATTCAAAACCACATATTTTCGAAAAATGTAGACTAGCTAGAATGACCCCCTAACCAATTATCAACTAGGACAGTTGAACTAGCATATTTCCTAAATATTTATCGATTTTTCAAAAAACTTAAGGACCTTGTTACACTCACAAAAAAATTATCTTTAATAAAAAAACTAATTCTTCAAACTCCAGATATCCGCATTAACGAAACGAAAAAAATCAACCTAATTTAAAAACAAATTATCGCAAATTAACCAGGTTCCCAAGCGCTGCTACAGTCAGTGTTAAATAATTGCTTGAGCACTGAGTTTCTACACACACACACCGTAAAATACAAAGCGTCCGCGCGAAAATAAGCTAACGACGTCGAGCTTTAATCCCTCTTAGAAATTTCGTACCGTGAAATTCGGAGGAACACTCGGTTTTCCCGCTATTTATCAGAAGTGAAGTATCTCACCTTATCTCTCTGTACGAAGTATAAAATCTATGTTAAAAAAAATTCTTTTTTATTTATCTGGACGATTGGCTTATATAGCATACCATTTTCCGGAACTTAATTCATGAAATATTCGCAGTAAAAAAAAAAGATTTCGCTTTTTGGTATGCCTTGGAGATTCTTGTTTTCTACATTCTAAACACGTAGTGTACTTATACGGGTACTTGTTTCGATTTTTTCGAGGGAAATGTTACGATAGTAGTTTGAAGACTGGAAAATATCGAGTGTACGTATATTCCTATATATATATAAGTAGTTTGCAAAATACAAGCAACCGATTTTTACTTTTTTTTTGAAGATTTTTATAAAACAGTCATTTATAGTAAGGAGTTGCCTTTATTTTTATTGGATTTGAACATTGGCTTGTTTCTTATCGATTTACCGAAACTTTAGAAATATATAGAGAGTTTAAAGAAAAGTACTCCGAGATATAACAACTATTTACGTCAGATTTCTAATTCTACTATCATGTAATATCATGGTAACCTTGCTCGGAGAATTTTTCAACGGTGATATGGTACGTGTGCAAAACGTTGTAAGAACGTTGATAAAACGTAGGAACAAACATGTTGCAACATTGCAATGTTTAAAAACTGTGAGACTTCGTTAGTAAAATATCGAATGATTAAGTATATTCATTTTTTGCGCAATGTTAAAACGTTTCATAGACGTTAAACGTTGCGAGTAGAGTACTGGACATTTACAACTTATCGCAACGTTGTAGAGTTTTATAAGTATTGTTGTACTTCAGTAAAGTATTGGATGATTTGGATAAATCAGTCATATGCAACATTGATGTAGTCACATTTTAGAATCTTTAAAGATCCTATATAAAATATTGAATAATTACGGAATTATATTATGTGCAACGTTGCAGCGTTTCGTAAACTTTAGAGATTCTTCATATAAAATATTGAAAAATTATACAATGTTGCAACATTTCATAAACATTGAAGTTGGTCAGTAAAATATTTAACGTTTAAGAACCATTGAGGATCCGGTATAAAATATTGAGTGATTACGTATCCCGCGCAGAAATCAGTTAAATTGTAATTATTTTGCCAATATATTCTACATGGACTGCGTCAATATATTAGCAATATGCTTCTATAAAAGCATCAATATATTGCATATATTTAGACAAAGAGCATCATGCATTATATTACTAATAGCTTAAGCAATATATGAGAAATATCTCAAGAACAATATATGGAAAATACATTGGAAGAACATGGCTATAATATAATCAGGGTATTAAGAATTTGGGATTAATATATTAATTTAATTAAATAATATTATTTAAATTAAGTTTGGTTATTTGCAAGTAAGACAAATCTATAATTGTTTGTAGATAAACATACTTTATTTACAATGTTTACAGGAATACAATAACTACTTATTATTAATTTTTAACGTAATTTTATAAATGTATGTACATACTACTCTGTTTCTATATTATTCACAGGATCGATTAAATAGAATTTATCTGAATCTTCAACAGGTACATGGTAACAAACGTGTATCAAATGTTTTATGTCAATTAATTGAACTTTAGCATAATTATTATTCGTACATTCATAAATAAAATGTAATATCTCAGCTTCTATATTGCCCCGAATAGGTTTACAATAATAGAATTTTTTAATTAAAGCAAAATGATTTCCAGTGTGTTTGCACAGTATTTTACATTCGCAATTTGTCACTCTAAGAAAGTTTTTATAGAACCCACGCATTTGTACTTATTGTGATGTATATAGAATTCTATAGTTTAATAGTTTTTTGAATGAAAAAATATTTTTACCCGTTATTTAACTGTGATATAGCACCTACAATAAATGTTGACTTTCCTATGCTTGATAATTTCATTCTTTTTGATAACGCAAAACGGATTTCACAAAAATCAGATACAGTATTGTTTAAATTCTTCCACTTATTTTTAAATGTGTAAACGTTTATATACATACTTATATTAGATATAATTTGTAAATGAGGAGAGTTGCTACTGTGAACTAAGGATTTTAATTTACCGTTCAAATTTTCTAATGGAAAACACGACGTACACCATAGAGGGCCTGTGCGACGTAACAATATCAGGCAAATGACGCAGGCTGTGTATGTTGCATGTCATATATTTTAAGCCATATAAATCCTGAAATTGTGATGTAAATCGCCTTAACAATTTTTCAGCTAATTGTAACTGATGTTCTGAAATACTTCTTTTACACAATATGTATATAGCTAATAATAAATATTTGAAATTTTCCAAATAATCGGGCAAAATATTAGTCAAAATAATAAGCGCATAATAAAAGAACCAATTTTTTAGTTCATTGGGTTTCCAATAATTGAAATGTGTTTCAATAGATCTAGGAAGTCTAGAGACAAATTCAGGCGGTTTAATAAAGCTTAACCTGTAATCTACAACTCGAATGTACTTAAATATTGAAAAACGTTCATTTACATATTTATGATCAAACCACAACTCACCTAATTTTTTCACGTTACCCAAAAAATTACAATGCATGATATCGATTGCTGTAGAAGAAATAAATTTATAGCTAATCAATGACAGAATTGTTGGTCCTTTAACGCCACACACCACGGTATTATTTTCATTGGCTTGTTGCGCGTGTACTACTGTTTTATCATCTGTTCGTAGATTCAAGTTATATGTGTAGGGATAAACATGCGTTTTTTCAATAGTAATACCTTTTTCTTTACATACTTGACAACCGAAATTTCCGTTGTATTGGTTCATGGACAAAAATAAAGCTTTCGCAGGTAAATCGCATGTTCCGCATAAAATTAAACCTCGAACAGTAATGATGGTATCTAAATCCTTTACAAAAAATTCATTGCCAGTATACAAATCTTTTAAAGATGACAGTGGATCCAGAAATATATTAGGATGCGGTTTTTTTTCACCAAACCATAATCCAACCAATAAACAATTCTCAATTTTAAAACGCTCCTCATAAGAAAGTTCTAAAATAATTAAGTAAAAAGCCCAAATGCAATATTTTGATTTTTTGAAAATTTGTACGCCATCCGTATACCACATGAAAGATATGTTGTGTGGCGAAGCTAAAATTCTGCCTTCTTGTGATAATTCGGTATAAAGACAGCCATTATAAATATCTTGAATATTTTCATCAGCTGTTCGATGAAATCTATGGTTTAATTTCTTATAAAAATTAGGGCGCGCAAAAAAGGAATCTAATTGAGATATCAAAGAAATTTCAAGAAAATAATTATCATTTTTTTCTACGTCACAATCACACGAAGTAAAATTTCCTAATCTTTCTTCTTTTTCCATAGATTCATCATTATCAACATTAGGATTATTATTATTTATTAATGTAATGCAATTTGGACAGTAAAAATGTTTTTTAACCGGAATTTGAAGATTAGAGAGATATTTTTGAAATTTATAAAAGCTGGATGGGCATTTATAGGGAGTGATACAAACAATTGATAGTATATTTAACCTTTAGACTGCCGGGATTTGAAAGAGCATATCGCCCTCAGAAAACTGGTATGTAAGGTATCTTATATCAACGATTGATCATGCACAAAGTGTCGATCAGGGGGTGCGTCAAAATATTGATTTTCCGGCAGTCTAAAGGTTAATATATCTTCTAAAAGTTTCTTAGTTGGATTATGTCGCATTTGTATTGCCAATATGCACAAAATTAAATCTATGAGTGTAACGGGCGCGCCAGGATAAAGTTCAGCTTCTACATCATCTTCGCCAAGTGCTTCATTCTCGTCATCATCATCGTCACCATCATCATCATCATCATCATCATCAGAAAAGCTTCTGTATGAATCACTCCACGTGTCTTCATAATCGTCCTCTCCGTCAAATTCATTGAGTTTACCTTCAATTTTATTAATTTATTAAATTATCTTCTTAAATATTGTCGATGCTTATTAATGTCGAATTAGTCAGTACAATAAGATAATACTGTTTATTTTTCATAATTATAACTTTTTGTTTGCGCGTTTAGTAATAAAATTAAGCTTAAAATGAATGGAAAATATTGTTTTATATAAGCAGTTATTAATAATTTACTTTGATCGAATTTGTCTTTGAATTGTGTGTTTTCATTTTTAACGCAACTATTTTCACAGTTTGCCTCAGTCTCGAATACCAAAACTTGTTCGTTATTATTAAATCGTTTGTTCTGTAATGTTAACATTGCATTAAAATATTTATTTTATTCTTAATCATTTTTAAAAAATAACTACTATTTATGTATAGCACTTACCTTAACCAATGTTTGTTCACCCTCTATAGTATTTTCACCTACTATGAATGGCAAATGATAAAAAATCCGTTTTGCACGACGTTGAACTTGTTTTGAAAAGTTTTGAAAAATAAGGGTCGCCTTTTCATTTTCAAGGTTATAGTGATAGTTCACGTATGAAAGATTATCTGCATAACTTGAAGTTTGTATATTTTTATTAATTAGCCTACCTTCAGTCGCTAAACATTTGTTTGTTTGCATGATATTGTCAAGGGAATAGGGAAAGTGACTGCATCAATTATTATAAATATTTAATTATGATTGTCTTGGTTTATTGGATTGACAGTAAAACTATTAGTATTATTAATGCAGAGGAATTAACGCAAAATAAGGATGAAGGCGAGAAAACTTTTGCTCGTTACAAGGATGGTGATTTGTACCGGGTAAAATTATAAAAAAAAAGTGGTAAGTTGTATTCAATTTAACCTAAAGTATAATTATTTGTACTCAATAAATTTTAATTAAAATAATAAATTAAATTTGCAGATAATTCAGATTATTTGAGTATGTTGAGAGTTACTGCCGATGGAAACTGTATTAGAAAACTGTAGCAGCTCTACTGATGGTGATTTTCAACCATCAAAAAATAGGTACAAGAGATTGCAGCAAATAGAAAGTAGCGACAGCGAAATGGAACAGGAATCTGGGGCGCTAACCTCTACAATAACTACTGAGTTAATGAAAGGTACTGGCAAATGTTATCAATCACACATTGCACGCAATGATGATTTATGCATATCAAAGAATAAGGAACCACGATGCGAAATTAGTGAATCTATTGCTGGATTTGATGATGCAAGCTCAACAAACTATCAGGTAAAATAATTTAAAAATAATTTTAATATATTTATGAATCGCTCATCAAAAAATTGCGTATACAGTCAAGACTCTTATTTAATTTTATGTTATTTAACAATAAATCACTAGAATTAAAACGGAGTGTAATAATGTTTCATAAACGCTTTTGACTTTCGTTTTTTATAAATGTCGTTTTTTATAAATATATAAATATATTACTTGTTTTTTACAGGATATTAACGATAATCCTCTAAATGTATGCAGAATTCCTGGAAATGGTCGTGTACAAATTTGCGACGGCTACAATGTATGGATAGATAAAGCAGAACTAACCTACGTTCAACGATAGTTTGATGAACTTAGTTGGATCAAATAATTAAAAAAAATGTGTGCTAGAGGAAACTCCAAAAACCTATCTCCAGTACCCAGAGATATCGTCACTTGCGTCGAATGTAAGTTCTTCAAATTAAAAAGATTTGAAATTAAGATACTGTACATTTATTGTGGACTTAATTAGTAACACATTCGTTACATTTTTATGTTTCAGATTATGTAAACAAAAAATGCTCGAGAAAATTAAAACCTGTGGACTTCACAAACGTAATAAACTTTATGTGCGGTACATTACGGCATCCGAAGACAAAATATTAAATATAAATATTTAGAAAATATATATATTAATAGGTACTTACGAGCTAATTTGTGTTGCTCAATATTTTTCAAATTCGCTGATAAATACCTATTAATATATATATACTTTCTAATAAACTCATGCACGAGCAATTTAGAGTCAAAATTTAATATTAAATATTATTAAAGTATTAGTATTTGCTTGATTTCAAATGTCTGTACAAAATAATGTTTAGAAAAAATAAAGGTTGTACTTGACTGAATAATCAATTATTTATCAAATTATGCTTAATTTCATTTACGTAGAATTTAATTAATTGCAAATTCTTAATATCTTGTTCATATTATAGCCATGTACTTCCAATGTATTTTCCATATATTTTTCTTGAGATATTTCTCCTATATTGCTTAAACTATTGGTAATATAATGCATGATGCTCTTTGTCTAAATATATACAATATATTGATACTTTTATAAGAAGCATATTGCTAATATATTGACACAGTTAATGTAGAATACATTGGCAAAATAATTACAATTTAAATAATTTCTGCGCAGAACCGACGCGGTGGCGGAGTGGCGGAGACGCACCTCGGCCGGTCACGGAAGTTAAGCAGCATTGAGCGCGGTACCCAAGTGGATGGGTGACGTTCTCGTTCGCTTGGCTTTCGTGGCGGGTTAGGTGTTTTTTCACACTTCACAACGTGAGCGGGAGGTGTGAAACATTCGGTTTCGGTGTCAAGGCCTATGCAATGTGACTTTGACACCCAAAAAGAATGTTTCGAATACATCGGCCATCTCGGATGAGGTTTTCCCTGCTTCACAGGTTTCCCTCATCCACGGGCATAACCCCGGGCGAATGCGAGATGGTGGGATTTTTAAGGGAGGGATAAAGCACCCACACATAGGTGGTAGGTGGACACCGATAAAGTCTCCCAGGGGATAAACGGTAGGAAGTGCCAGGAAAAAAAAGAGGGCTCAAAATCAAGAATAAAAAAAAAAAAAGAATAATTTCTGCGCATAATCAAGTTATATATAAAATGTAAACAACTTATTCAAAAGTATTGCATTTTTGAAAATAAAATGTACAATACGCTTTTTTGCAGCGATTTAAGAAACTTCTAAACCCATGCAAATGCACTATAGTTGATTATACACAAATTGAATATTTTATGGACGTTTCAGTAACATTCTAAGAAATATTGTATTAACGTTACTTTTACACTTCATAATATTTTATAGAAATGTAAAAGGATACATCTCACTCAACGTTTAACGAAAATTCTAACAACAATTACTTTAATATTGGGAACGTTTCTACAACTGTTTAACAACAATCATATCAACATTGATAATTTAACGCAACGTTATGCGATATCAAGGAATACATTACATTCTTTGCAATTGTTCGTATGCTACTGCACATACACACACCCTTACACATAAATAAATACATTGTAGCATTTCTTTAATCTTGATTGACTAATGATTCTAAACAAACACAAGAAATTTGTCTATTTACCAGGAGTAAACGAAGAAAATGTACAAATGTATACATAACGTTTCGGATAGCGGTTGCTTTTAGTCAAGCCGAAAGATTATATTACTTTCACAGGCAACCCGGTTAAGCAAAGAAAACTCACTCGAGTCAAACGAAAATAGGAAAATACGAGGTATAGGCAAAGAATTTTATGTACATACACAGGTAAAGTGAAATGCTATAAAGTGAATATAAAATTCAAATAACGTTGGTGGTGGTAAATTATTTAAATTACCGACCGAGTGGGTTCATTTATATTTTATCTAAAAAATGTTTATTTTTGTTTGTTTGATTCTTTTATGTTTTCGAAAGTATATTTTTGGCTAGGTAAAGGTAGATTCCTTAAGGGTCTGTCAGGTAAGATAAGTAACGGTGTAAATTTTTATATATTTTTATAACAATAGTAGATTCTTGTAATTTGAATTTGAATTAATGCAGAATACTTAATTATAATTTTTCTTTCTTTGTAAAAACAATCATTTTTTCCTCAGGTACCTATAATCATGTACTCTAAAATTTAAGGTGATACCGTGATAATTGTTACTGTCCGAGCATAATAAATTACTAATAACAGTTAGTTAAAAAATAATCTATTGCTTGTGCAAAACCCAAATCTATGTCTATATATTAAGTGTCCGGCGTCCGGCGGGCGGTGTCCGGTGTCCGGTACCCCTTAAGTTGTAAGAATTAAAAATATGTGTGAAGTGGACTGGTTATCGCTGATATTTCAGGAATTTCAAAGTTATTTCGGGATAACTTCACTAATTACGAGATTTCCTGGATATTTCGGGAATTTCTGAGGTATTCCGGGATAACTCCACTGATTACGAGATTTCTTGGATATTTCGGGCATTTCTGAAGTATTCCAGGATAACTTCACTAATTACGGGATTTCTTGAATATTTCGGGATAACTCAACAAATTACGGGATAAAATATTAAAAAAGTGTACGAGCACATTTTTTGGCGTTTTTACACATATTTTTCATCATACCCTATTACAAAGACGTAAAATGTGTGAGGAAAGTGGATAAAAAAATTAAAATATTATTTTTGATTCATTCTCCGGTGTCCGGCGTCCACCGTTCATCGGGCGGTGTCCAGTGTCCGGTATCCCATAAGTTGCAAGAATTAAACGTATGTATGGAGTAGAAGGGGTAACGCTGAATACCACAACCACTCTTCATTTATCCCACATGTAAGGATAGGTGCGGGAGGGTCAGGAGGAGGGGGGGGGGGGTAAAATTAGAAAAAATTTTTAAATATTTTATAGAGATTATCGGTATAGATGAATTAGAATATGACACCCATTCTTTTTTATTCCCCATTTTAAAGATGAAAGAAGGAAGGGAAAGGATTAAAAACATAAGAATTGTAAGAAAAACTCTAATGGGGATTTTCGGTTACGGAGAATAACAATATGACAATCAGTCTCTATTTATCCGCCATTTAATTGTAGATAGGGGAAGGGTGTTAGGAGAGAGGAGTGTAAAATTAGAAAAATTCCAAAAATATTTCATAGGGGTTTTCGGTACAGGTAAATAACTATATAACAACCATTCGTTTTTGTCCCCCATTTTAAAGATGAAAGAAGGAAGGGAAAGGATTAAAAACATAAGAATTGTAAGAAAACCTCTAATGGGGATTTTCGGTTACGTTGAATAAAAATATGACAACCATTCTTTTTTATCCCCCATTTTAAAGATGAAAGAAGGAAGGAGGAAGGGTTAACATTGAATATGCCAACCAGTCTTAATTTATCCCCCATGTAATAATTGATGGGGAGGGGGTAGGAGGGGGGTTTAGTATAAAAATTCCAAAAATATTTTATAGGGGTTTTCGGTAAAAAAAAAGTGGTCACAGTAATACTAACATTGACAAAAACAGTACTATTACTGTAATAAATTTTGATAACCTATATAATATAATATATATAATATAATATATATAATTTAATGTAAAATATATAGATACGAATTTCTGGAATATATTAAATTAAAGGGAACAATATACAACAATACATAAAATAAAACTAAAATATGGTATTAGAAATCTGGAAAAATTCATACGTGATACTTAAATAATATAAAAAAGGCTAATGAAATAAAATTTTCCGAACAATTACTTTAAAATTAGTTTTTGAAGGCATTTACAGTCGTTTTTCCGAATCGATCAAACTTAAATTAAACGAGGCAAAATCTGCTCTTTGTCCACTATATTTAGTTGAATTTCACCGAACAGGCTCTCGCTAATAAAAATTATAAGCGTATCGTCCTCAATCTTCAGTTTGGACTCCTCAATAAGGAACTGGAGATCTTATCTTGGACGCATATCGCAATATACTTTAAAATTAATTAACAATAAATAATTACTCAAGTCGTTAACAATTAAACTTTAAAGATTAATTAAAAAATAAACACCGATGAAAGTTGAAAATCAAGAAATTCATCGACGTGCAAAACTAGACAAAGACATAGAAACTATGCAGGTTAATTTCAAGTTGAATCATACATATATATACCACCTCAGATGAAAACAAAGAGTGAACAGCTGCACGAAAAGGGACATTCTGACGAAACTTTAAGCGATTAATGGATAAAACGCACGCGACCAAGTAAGAACAAGGGAGGAATATCCGAAAGAAAAAAAAATTTTATTTTCTTATCAAACACATACAAAGATATCTCTTTTGCACATTAGTAAAAAAACTTAACTTTTAATTAGGCAACGAAAAAAAAGAAGAACTTTAATAATTATACTAAATTATAACTTTCAACCGTTTCGTTTGATTCTCAATACGAAGAAGAAGAAGAAGAAGAAGTAAAATTTTCTATACTTTGGTATAAAAGTAATTGCGTCGACTGCTATATAAATGAATAATTAATTAAAAGATGATTATTGTACCTTTCGTGTGACTAAAATCCAATTGTCTTTTTTTATTATATTGATGTAAAAATAAGAAAAAATTGGTCCTTTATTCGCTTCGATACTACGGTGGCAGAGAGTTTAATTAACTGATGTTACTATATACTTAACAATCCTTTTTCTGTCTCTTGGTTTTTAGTATGGCGATGGAAATTCAAAGTCCGAAGCGGAACTAAGTATAATTTCTCATGGATATAGATTTTCTTTTTCTTTTTCGAGAATATAATAATGTTGAGAAAAATAATTGTCGATTTAAGAGATTGATGCGTTGGAGAAAAACGTGATTAAGTTACTGGGTTATTTGGTTATAAGATTATTGATCGTTATGAAAAAAATAATTAAAAGAATATAATATAATAAATAATTAATTAAAAGTAATAAAAAATATATTTAATGAATTTAGGTTTATAGGAAATCGTAATTGTATTACTGGGTTTTTAGAGTTATTGGAGTATTAATTACTGGGTTATTACGTTGCTTAGTTATTGGACGCTGATACGAATAATTAATGATTCAAAAAATATTACAGGTTTAATGGGAATTGAAACTGTGTCATTAGGTTTATTGAATTTTTGGTTGTTTGGTTATTTGATTATTTGGGTTATTGGGTTATTGGGTTATTGGTCGTTAAGAAAAAGCAGCTGATTTAATGATTTTAGGTTAAAAAGAAATTGTAATTGTATTATTGAGACATTTGGATTATTGGGATATTGATCAATGGGTTTCATTATTAGACGCCAGATATAAATAATTGATGATTCACAAGCTTGTACAGGTTTTAAAAAAATTGAAACTGTGCCAGTAGATTTATTGGATTCTTTGATTATTTGGTTATTGGGTGTTTTGGTTTATTGGGTTATTTAACTTATTGAGTTATTTGGATGATTGGGTTTCCTGGTTATTTCGTTTATTGGGTAAATAAGATCACTATGGTATTGTAATAGTAAATTTGTTAGTTATTTGGTTTTGTTATTATTTAGTTACTTATTTGGTTATTTGGTTTATAGGGTTATTGGGTTATTGGATTATTTTGTTTATTGGGTTTTTTGGCTTAGATTTTTGGTTCATTTCGTTACTTAGTCATTTGGATTTGTGATTTGGTTATTGAATTGTCAGGTTATTGATCGCTGAAAAAATTAAATAGCGATTCAACAATTATAGGTTAAAATAAATCATAATTGTGTCTATGGTTTTATTGGGGTATGTGGATATTTAGTTATTTGGTTATTGATATCGCTGAGACAAATTGTTGTTCATCTAATGGTATTGACAGCTTAGGACAGAGCATAACTGATCTATTAAGTTGTTTTATTATTGGTCACTAAGAAAAATAATTGCCGGTTCAATCGAATGATAATAAATCCTAATAGATATCCAAATTATTTGTAACAGTCATTGCCGAGGAATAATCAAATTGTTAAAAAGTATAAACTTGCCAGTTAAACTAGCCAATTGTCACTAAATGATAAAATGGGTTTTCTCACATTTTTCAACCGTTCTTTATATTGGAAAATTTTAATCTATTTATCAAAATCTAGGAAAAAAATATGTGTGGGATAGTGTGCAGTAATTAATCGAGGTATTTATATTTTTACTTATGAATTTGATCATTTTTTAACGATTAATGAAAAAAGATAATTATTTGGGGGAGTATCAAGAATAAGACTCAAAAAATAATAGCGTTGATTAATTATATTCAAGTCGTTCTGATTGAATTTACATTGAGATTGTAATATTATTGTATTGTTTGGTTCGTTTTGACCGATCAACAGACACAGTTTTACCCGTTTTTTTACACTAATGTTTATCGACCGACCCACATGATTAAGAGCGACGAAAATAAATGTAACGTTAAAAGAAGCATGAAGTATTTAAATATAAAATATATACGTACATTCACTGGGAATTCGTTTTAATGCCATGGGTTAATAATAAACAAACAAACATTAAAGTTTTTGTTGCCCGTTTTGTTTTTAATACCTAATGCGGGATAATGTGCTCTCTCCGTCCTTCTCTCTTTTTTTGTCTTGCGCAGTAAAACTTTTATACACGCTGTGTGTATAATTTTGCGCGAAAAAGGAATGTTTTAGTTATAACGTAATTTTTCTTTTCGCGCGCTGGAAGTAAATGTATTTCGGGTGAAATTCGGGGAGAAACGAGTGTGGGATTTGAATTTTCAAATGATAAGTAAAAGGTATTTCAAAATTGTAGGATATACGTTTTGTTAATGCATTTGATTGTATTTTTTTTTTTATAAATTTTAGGTGCGGAAGTAACAATTGTTTTTTAAAACTTAAAATTTTTGTCGATTGTCAATTGCCATATAATATATTATATAATAGAGTTATAATAGAGTGGTGTAAGCAAAAAAGAGGATGGAACTGAAAATGAAGGATGCAAGTTTTTGGATTAAAAAAATTTGGAGAAATCATATATTTGTTGAAGTACTTTGTAAATTAAACACAGCGTGTTTTAATTTTAGACGCTATTTAATTAAATGTATAATTTATATTGATTATATACACTCCGAATCATAAAATGTAAGGATTTAAAAAATTAACACTTGAAAAATATAAATAGGAGAATTGCATTTGTTAAAAGTGTAAAATATAAGAATCGCGAATTGTGAAGAATATAGTCGATTTACATGATCTAAAATCAATTTTCACACTTTAAGTTTTAGGCAAAAGCTTAAATTATAACCGTTCCTAATATCAGTCCTATAGATATTATATTGATTCTTTAATAATTTATTAATTTATTAAAATATTTTTCCCTTTAATTCAACAATACGAACATGCTAAAAACTAGAAAGGTGAATATTGTGAATTACAATTTTTCTTAACCTCTTTTCATGGGAACTTTGTTATTTCTATCTTTACTTAACTTTGAAATATACCTCTTGTACACCACACAATCAATCTCCTTAAAATTATCACCACAAAAATACCTCAAAAATATGCCGACCAAAATTTTTTTCCTATTATTACTCTCACCTAACCTTTTCGAGATAGCTACCCCTGGGTAAAATTCTCAACTTGATTCTCTCTATACGATCTTTCGTACACTGTATCCACACACTGAAGTGGTAGATGATTAGATTCGAGTGATAAGGTGTAGGCGAGATGAGTGATCGTTAAGTCGAAAGAGTCCTCGAGGTTGTATGGTTAACGATCACCTTTTTACTATCATCTTTCTCTATAGACCTCTTATATCCTTTACTCGCGCGAGTATATAGATCTTACACTTATACTTGATATTTCGATATCGATTTTGGCGATCGATCGCTTTGTCGAATATTCGTCCGGGTGGTAATTTCGGTTATTTTTAATGAAACGTAAATGTAATACAATTACAATATTAATTCTATAAATTATTATTGATATAATTAGTTACCATATCATCATACAAATAATTGTTATACTGTTATTAATTACCACACTACCGTAATAAAATTACAATTATAGTGTAATTATTTATCGTAATAAAATTACAATTATTACGTAATTATTTACCACAATAAAATTATAATAATAATGTACTTAATTTTCATATTATCCGCAATAAAATTACGATCACAATGCAATGAATTACTATATTACTGTAATTAATTATAATGGTTAATGTAATCAATTATTATGTTAACGTAATCAATTCTTATGACCATATCAATGTCGATTGTTTACATAGCAAGAAATAATTAATGATTCAAAAAATATTACAGGTTTAATGGGAATTGAAACTGTGTCATTAGGTTTATTGAATTTTTGGTTGTTTGGTTATTTGATTATTTGGGTTATTGGGTTATTGGGTTATTGGTCGTTAAGAAAAAGCAGCTGATTTAATGATTTTAGGTTAAAAAGAAATTGTAATTGTATTATTGAGACATTTGGATTATTGGGATATTGATCAATGGGTTTCATTATTAGACGCCAGATATAAATAATTGATGATTCACAAGCTTGTACAGGTTTTAAAAAAATTGAAACTGTGCCAGTAGATTTATTGGATTCTTTGATTATTTGGTTATTGGGTGTTTTGGTTTATTGGGTTATTTAACTTATTGAGTTATTTGGATGATTGGGTTTCCTGGTTATTTCGTTTATTGGGTAAATAAGATCACTATGGTATTGTAATAGTAAATTTTTAGTTATTTGGTTTTGTTATTATTTAGTTACTTATTTGGTTATTTGGTTTATAGGGTTATTGGGTTATTGGATTATTTTGTTTATTGGGTTTTTGGCTTAGATTTTTGGTTCATTTCGTTACTTAGTCATTTGGATTTGTGATTTGGTTATTGAATTGTCAGGTTATTGATCGCTGAAAAAATTAAATAGCGATTCAACAATTATAGGTTAAAATAAATCATAATTGTGTCTATGGTTTTATTGGGGTATGTGGATATTTAGTTATTTGGTTATTGATATCGCTGAGACAAATTGTTGTTCATCTAATGGTATTGACAGCTTAGGACAGAGCATAACTGATCTATTAAGTTGTTTTATTATTGGTCACTAAGAAAAATAATTGCCGGTTCAATCGAATGATAATAAATCCTAATAGATATCCAAATTATTTGTAACAGTCATTGCCGAGGAATAATCAAATTGTTAAAAAGTATAAACTTGCCAGTTAAACTAGCCAATTGTCACTAAATGATAAAATGGGTTTTCTCACATTTTTCAACCGTTCTTTATATTGGAAAATTTTAATCTATTTATCAAAATCTAGGAAAAAAATATGTGTGGGATAGTGTGCAGTAATTAATCGAGGTATTTATATTTTTACTTATGAATTTGAATCATTTTTTAACGATTAATGAAAAAAGATAATTATTTGGGGGAGTATCAAGAATAAGACTCAAAAAATAATAGCGTTGATTAATTATATTCAAGTCGTTCTGATTGAATTTACATTGAGATTGTAATATTATTGTATTGTTTGGTTCGTTTTGACCGATCAACAGACACAGTTTTACCCGTTTTTTTACACTAATGTTTATCGACCGACCCACATGATTAAGAGCGACGAAAATAAATGTAACGTTAAAAGAAGCATGAAGTATTTAAATATAAAATATATACGTACATTCACTGGGAATTCGTTTTAATGCCATGGGTTAATAATAAACAAACAAACATTAAAGTTTTTGTTGCCCGTTTTGTTTTTAATACCTAATGCGGGATAATGTGCTCTCTCCGTCCTTCTCTCTTTTTTTTGTCTTGCGCAGTAAAACTTTTATACACGCTGTGTGTATAATTTTGCGCGAAAAAGGAATGTTTTAGTTATAACGTAATTTTTCTTTTCGCGCGCTGGAAGTAAATGTATTTCGGGTGAAATTCGGGGAGAAACGAGTGTGGGATTTGAATTTTCAAATGATAAGTAAAAGGTATTTCAAAATTGTAGGATATACGTTTTGTTAATGCATTTGATTGTATTTTTTTTTTTTATAAATTTTAGGTGCGGAAGTAACAATTGTTTTTTAAAACTTAAAATTTTTGTCGATTGTCAATTGCCATATAATATATTATATAATAGAGTTATAATAGTGGTGTAAGCAAAAAAGAGGATGGAACTGAAAATGAAGGATGCAAGTTTTTGGATTAAAAAAATTTGGAGAAATCATATATTTGTTGAAGTACTTTGTAAATTAAACACAGCGTGTTTTAATTTTAGACGCTATTTAATTAAATGTATAATTTATATTGATTATATACACTCCGAATCATAAAATGTAAGGATTTAAAAAATTAACACTTGAAAAATATAAATAGGAGAATTGCATTAGTTAAAAGTGTAAAATATAAGAATCGCGAATTGTGAAGAATATAGTCGATTTACATGATCTAAAATCAATTTTCACACTTTAAGTTTTAGGCAAAAGCTTAAATTATAACCGTTCCTAATATCAGTTCTATAGATATTATATTGATTCTTTAATAATATATTAATTTATTAAAATATTTTTCCCTTTAATTCAACAATACGAACATGCTAAAAACTAGAAAGGTGAATATTGTGAATTACAATTTTCTTAACCTCTTTTCATGGGAACTTTGTTATTTCTATCTTTACTTAACTTTGAAATATACCTCTTGTACACCACTACAATCAATCTCCTTAAAATTATCACCACAAAAATACCTCAAAAATATGCCGACCAAAATTTTTTTCCTATTATTACTCTCACCTAACCTTTTCGAGATAGCTACCCCTGGGTAAAATTCTCAACTTGATTCTCTCTATACGATCTTTCGTACACTGTATCCACACACTGAAGTGGTAGATGATTAGATTCGAGTGATAAGGTGTAGGCGAGATGAGTGATCGTTAAGTCGAAAGAGTCCTCGAGGTTGTATGGTTAACGATCACCTTTTTACTATCATCTTTTCTCTATAGACCTCTTATATCCTTTACTCGCGCGAGTATATAGATCTTACACTTATACTTGATATTTCGATATCGATTTTGGCGATCGATCGCTTTGTCGAATATTCGTCCGGGTGGTAATTTCGGTTATTTTTAATGAAACGTAAATGTAATACAATTACAATATTAATTCTATAAATTATTATTGATATAATTAGTTACCATATCATCATACAAATAATTGTTATACTGTTATTAATTACCACACTACCGTAATAAAATTACAATTATAGTGTAATTATTTATCGTAATAAAATTACAATTATTACGTAATTATTTACCACAATAAAATTATAATAATAATGTACTTAATTTTCATATTATCGCAATAAAATTACGATCACAATGCAATGAATTACTATATTACTGTAATTAATTATAATGGTTAATGTAATCAATTATTATGTTAACGTAATCAATTCTTATGCACATATCAATGTCGATCGTTTACATAGCAAGAAATAAATAATGAAGGTTACGTGAATTAATTTAATGCTGATAATTAATATCAGTAATTAATGAATACGATTGTAAACATATTACAAGAAGATGTATTTAACTCTCGAATGTTATTGTTATTGATAACAAAACAATACTAAAGTTATTAAGAAATGATTAAGTTAGAGTTAATGAATACAGAATGATATGAAAGACAATTAAGCTTGTAATTAATCATCAATTGTACGAAATGGTAATTAATTACCGATATTCAAAATTAATTACACATTACAAACCACTGTAATTCATAGTTACCTATTGGTTAAATCGTATTATCTAAATTAATTATAACAAAAGAAATACGTATTATTCATTGCATAATATTGTAATTAATTATTCCTCAAACACAAATTACTAATTATAATTTTCTAAAATTAACTAAGAAAAGGTAAGTATCATTTAATTTGTTACAATTTTCTTTATTACATAATAATTACAACATAATTTAACAGTACCTTCCTTTGAATATAGTTTTATTCTATTTTTTTGCATATAGTTAATTATTTATATAGTTATTATTTGTTAATTACGTAGCTAATCAATTAATAATTATTGAACTGTAATTAATAATGAACTATTTACGAATACATCATTTAGATAATAATAAATTATGTAAGAAGCATTAATTATTGTAAATTAAAGCCAATTTAAAAATTTATCGAACGAGTAACTATTAAATTACAATTATTAATTATGGAAATGTGTAATTAATTTGTCAACTATTGATTATATTGATATTATATCTTCTTATAGTAAATAATAAACTATAAACATATTTATAATTATTATATACATTTAATTTTACTGTTTATATATAGCAGTAATTAATTAATAGTGCTTAAGTTCTAATTGTGACTCATATTATAAATGATTACTCAATTATTAATTAAATATTCTTGCATGTTCATTATATGAAGGAAGATTCAACTAATAGTTAATTCTCTAGTATTAATTATAGAAAATTGTAATTAATTAACTAATAAGTACCTAATTTACTATTTTAGTTATAAACAATTGTAATTAGTATTATTAAACTAATCATCATTAACCATGAATTAGTACCTATTAAGTCACCTTGAAATTAATAATTTTTTAATATTCAATATAATTAAGAATTAACGATCAATTAAACCATCCCGATGTTACGTATAATGACTTATTTACTCAAATTTCGTCAATACCTATATTTTTACTTCCATGCCCACTTATCGATTGTCCTTTATTAAGGATTAAAGAGAATTACGAGGTTAAATAAGACACTGTCAGAAATTTAATTTCCTTTTAAACCACACTACTTATTAAAAAATATATATGCTATAAAATATTATATTTTTCATACGAACATAAGCATTATAAAAAATTTTTCCCTAATAAAAAAATCGCCCCCATAAATACCTTATAAATAACCAATTTACGTAGAAGCCACTGCGTTCGCGATTAAAAAAGGAAAATGTTAATTGAATTAATTTCGCGCTAGCTCTATCAGATTTTCAGATATTCCAGCCAATTGGACGGCTGTCAAGTTTTCATCGATACGCTGACGTTACGTTTGATATATTGCGAAACAGGAAATTAGTATTTGAACGTACATTGCCTTTCGCGAAATTGGAACAATAATCGTAAATTTAATTATAAAAAAAAATAAGAAGAAATATGTACACGTTGTAAGAGTTAGAAATTAAATTTTTTCTTATAATTGTTATGGTAAAATGTAATATTATTTTTGCACTGTAATTTGTCTTCCTTTTTAATGTTTGCAATTTGATCTTTTAAGGTTACTTAGCTTTTGAATAATGAGTAATTGTTATTTACTAATTGTTAAAATATGTTGCATTAATTTTTAATTTTTCTTTTTTTTTAGGGTAAATGTACCAATACCTGCGCGTGTACGAAATCCTGCGGATTTTTCTTTTTTTCTAAATAAAATAAATAAAAATCAATTTTTTCCTTAAAAAAATTCATGCGATTACTATGGGTTAATTGGGTACCAGAATAATAATAATAAGTAATATATATTAAATTTATAATTAAGTACAGGTCTTCTAAAAATACAGTGTCAAAAATTGAATAAATGACTTCATTTCCAAACGATTTCGACACAAATTAGCTAGCTTAAAAGTCACTTAAAATTTAGTAAATAATTTTGTTAAGCTACGAAAAAAGATTTTTCCATTACTTAAATATATTATTTATTATTTGAAATATTAAAAAAGTGTTAATCTATTTAAATAATTATTAAAAATCGTCAGTAGCATTGGGCAGTATCCGCAAAGTATGCGCGCATCGCTGCGGCGAAAATTGACGCAATTGTCCGTATTCCTGCGCAGTAACGGTCAGTACATAACCTAAAAACTACACTACTTTGCAGTACCTTTATCGCAGTTATAATGTAAAATATTTTTTTTAATAACTCCAAAAGTAAAGAAACTTGACAGGCAGAAACAAAATAAAACAAAGAAGGAAGCAGGAAAGAATATAATGAGTTGTAAAATATAAAATGTATATATACTGCATTAATGTGTATATATATTTTTCTGTTATAAACAATGTTGCTTATAGCACACTGCTGTGATGCATTATTATTATTGGAACATTAAATAAAATAATATATATTAGATTTAAGAATAAATTAGTTATAGGCTGCAGAAATGCAGCTAATCATTAACTAATTAGTTTAAGTTAGTATACAAGCTATGTTACAGGTTAATTTATTTACCTCTATAGGGTTTGCAGATGTAATAAATCTGTATTATTAATGGGTTAAATAAAGAATAAGAATAAAGAAAAGGTTAGAAAAGAAGAATTAAATTTACAAAAAGATAATGAAAAAATACGCAAACAAGAAGAATGTTTAAAATAAATGGAAATTTTTAAAATTTAGAAACAAAATGATTTAAAATAAAGAAAAGAATCGATAGATACAAAAAGTCTTAAGAATTAACGATCAATTAAACCATCCCGATGTTACGTATAATGACTTATTTACTCAAATTTCGTCAATACCTATATTTTTACTTCCATGCCCACTTATCGATTGTCCTTTATTAAGGATTAAAGAGAATTACGAGGTTAAATAAGACACTATCAGAAATTTAATTTCCTTTTAAACCACACTACTTATTAAAAAATATATATGCTATAAAATATTATATTTTTCATACGAACATAAGCATTATAAAAAATTTTTCCCTAATAAAAAAATCGCCCCCATAAATACCTTATAAATAACCAATTTACGTAGAAGCCACTGCGTTCGCGATTAAAAAAGGAAAATGTTAATTGAATTAATTTCGCGCTAGCTCTATCAGATTTTCAGATATTCCAGCCAATTGGACGGCTGTCAAGTTTTCATCGATACGCTGACGTTACGTTGATATATTGCGAAACAGGAATTAGTATTTGAACGTACATTGCCTTTCGCGAAATTGGAACAATAATCGTAAATTTAATTATAAAAAAAATAAGAAGAAATATGTACCGTTGTAAGAGTTAGAAATAAATTTTTTCTTATAATTGGTATGGTAAAATGTAATATATTTTTGCACTGTAATTTGTCTTCCTTTTTAATGTTTGCAATTTGATCTTTTAAGGTTACTTAGCTTTTGAATAATGAGTAATTGTTATTTACTAATTGTTAAAATATGTTGCATTAATTTTTAATAATTTTTTCTTTTTTTTAGGGTAAATGTACCACTACCTGCGCGTGTACGAAATCCTGCGGATTTTCTTTTTTTCTAAATAAAATAAATAAAAATCAATTTTTTTCCTTAAAAAAATTCATGCGATTACGATGGGTTAATGGTAGCCAGAATAAATAATAATAAGTAATATATATTAAATTTATAATTAAGTACAGGTCTCTAAAAATACACGTGTCAAAATTGGATATAAAATGACTTCATTTCCAACGATTTCGACACAAATTAGCTAGCTTAAAAGTCACTTAAAATTTAGTAAATAACTTTTGTTAAGCTACGAAAAAAGTTTTTCCATTAATTAAATATATTATTATTATTGAAATATTAAAAAAGTGTTAATCTATTTAAATACTTATTAAAAATCGTCAGTAGCATTGGGCAGTATCCGCAAAGTATGCGCGCATCGCTGCGGCCGAAAATTTGACGCAATTGTCCGTATTTCCTGCGCAGTAACGTGTCAGTACATAACCCTAAAAACTACACTACTTTGCAGTTACCTTTATCGCAGTTATAATGTAAAAATATTTTTTTTAATAACTCCAAAAGTAAAGAAACTTGACAGGCAGAACAAATAAAACAAAGAAGGAAGCAGGAAAGAATATAATGAGTTGTAAAATATAAAATGTATATATACTGCATTAATGTGTATATATTTTTTCTGTTATAACAATGTTGCTTATAGCACACTGCTGTGATGCATTATTTATTATTGGAACATTAAATAAAATAATATATATTAGATTTAAGAATAAATTAGTTATAGGCTGCAGAAATGCAGCTAATCATTAACTAATTAGTTTAAGTTAGTATACAAGCTATGTACAGGTTAATTTATTTACCTCTATAGGGTTTGCAGATGTAATAAATCTGTAATTATTAATGGGTTAAATAAAGAATAAAGAATAAAGAAAAGGTTAGAAAAGAAGAATTAAATTTACAAAAAGATAATGAAAAAATACGCAAACAAGAAGAATGTTTAAAATAAATGGAAATTTTTAAAATTTAGAAACAAAATGATTTAAAATAAAGAAAAGAATCGATAGATACAAAAAGTCTTAAAAAATAAAGAAGCTCAGTTGATCAACAGGCAATGCATAGTAATTTTAGATTTTTTAGATTTTTAGAAAAGTTATTTGTTTTATTTAAAAATTTATTAATATTGCATGTGCATATTTATAAAATATGTTAAAGTTTAAATTAATAAACAAATTACTAATTAAATACTCTAATGTTTACTTAATATTATTGTAATTAAAACTTTATGGTAAGTAAAAACTATTATTTATAAAAAGTATTTCCCTAAATTATTAACAGCAGGAATAGGGGCAAAGTTCCGCATTAATACGTTCATTCCATTTTATATTCCGCAGGAATATGTACATTTTGATACGCGAAAAGTTTTTTATTATAAAAAATTTTAATTGATAAATAGTAATGTTAAGTATTTTTTTTAACTACCTAATAGCTTAAACTTTATGTTTAAATAATTTAGATATATCAATATTGATATATTTTCACAAAACAGACTAAAAAATTGGCTGATTCAGCTTGACGCCGCAGGAATTGGTACATTTACCCTAGATCTGATTTTTTCTTTAATTTTCCGCGGATTTAAAAATTTTGATATTCTAATTACAATTAGAAAAAATAATTATTATTTTTTCAAATAGAACGAAATGTAAAATTTGAATTTGCCACTCATTTTTTAAAAACTAAATTTCTTTTTTTAATTTCCGTTCCTTTAACATTGATGGATATTTATTTAATTATTTAAAAAATACATTTATACCCTTTTCGTTAAGTAAAAAAAAATTTTACACTGTTTGAGATATATTATGACTTATATTATCTTTAAATTTATATTTTAGAATATTTTTAATAATCTATAACTGATACAGATTATCAATTCAAATATTACATTATGATAGTAGTGTGTTCTACTTTTTTCAAAGAACGTTTTAAAATTCTTTTTGTATTATAATTTAAAACATCCAAAAATTAACGCGAAAAATTTGAATTTATTATTTTTCTTTCGGTAAAACCTTTTACTGTAAAATCGAACCAAAATTTTTGATATCTGTATAACGATATTTGTTCTTTTATTGTATCATCTAACTAAATTATCCATTTAAATACATTTCAAATTTTAACAACTTTACATATTCTGTTTCATTATAAATTAAAGCCATCACAATCAAAGAAAATACAATTCGATCATAAATTGAAAGGGGATATCGGAGCCAATTACTATGGGTTAATTGGTACCAGAATAAATAATAATAAGTAATATATATTAAATTTATAATTAAGTACAGGTCTTCTAAAAATACAGTGTCAAAAATTGAATAAAATGACTTCATTTCCAAACGATTTCGACACAAATTAGCTAGCTTAAAAGTCACTTAAAATTTAGTAAATAATTTTGTTAAGCTACGAAAAAAGATTTTTCCATTACTTAAATATATTATTTATTATTTGAAATATTAAAAAAGTGTTAATCTATTTAAATAATTATTTAAAAATCGTCAGTAGCATTTGGGCAGTATCCGCAAAGTATGCGCGCATCGCTGCGGCGAAAATTTGACGCAATTGTCCGTATTCCTGCGCAGTAACGTGTCAGTACATAACCTAAAAACTACACTACTTTGCAGTACCTTTATCGCAGTTATAATGTAAAAATATTTTTTTTAATAACTCCAAAAGTAAAGAAACTTGACAGGCAGAAACAAAATAAAACAAAGAAGGAAGCAGGAAAGAATATAATGAGTTGTAAAATATAAAATGTATATATACTGCATTAATGTGTATATATATTTTTTCTGTTATAACAATGTTGCTTATAGCACACTGCTGTGATGCATTATTTATTATTGGAACATTAAATAAAATAATATATATTAGATTTAAGAATAAATTAGTTATAGGCTGCAGAAATGCAGCTAATCATTAACTAATTAGTTTAAGTTAGTATACAAGCTATGTACAGGTTAATTTATTTACCTCTATAGGGTTTGCAGATGTAATAAATCTGTAATTATTAATGGGTTAAATAAAGAATAAAGAATAAAGAAAAGGTTAGAAAAGAAGAATTAAATTTACAAAAAGATAATGAAAAAATACGCAAACAAGAAGAATGTTTAAAATAAATGGAAATTTTTAAAATTTAGAAACCAAAATGATTTAAAATAAAGAAAAGAATCGATAGATACAAAAAGTCTTAAAAAATAAAGAAGCTCAGTTGATCAACAGGCAATGCATAGTAATTTTAGATTTTTTAGATTTTTAGAAAAGTTATTTGTTTTATTTAAAAATTTATTAATATTGCATGTGCATATTTATAAAATATGTTAAAGTTTAAATTAATAAACAAATTACTAATTAAATACTCTAATGTTTACTTAATATTATTGTAATTAAAACTTTATGGTAAGTAAAAACTATTATTTATAAAAAGTATTTCCCTAAATTATTAACAGCAGGAATAGGGGCAAAGTTCCGCATTAATACGTTCATTCCATTTTATATTCCGCAGGAATATGTACATTTTGATACGCGAAAAGTTTTTTATTATAAAAAATTTTAATTGATAAATAGTAATGTTAAGTATTTTTTTTTAACTACCTAATAGCTTAAACTTTATGTTTAAATAATTTAGATATATCAATATTGATATATTTTCACAAAACAGACTAAAAAATTGGCTGATTCAGCTTGACGCCGCAGGAATTGGTACATTTACCCTAGATCTGATTTTTTCTTTAATTTTCCGCGGATTTAAAAATTTTGATATTCTAATTACAATTAGAAAAAATAATTATTATTTTTTCAAATAGAACGAAATGTAAAATTTGAATTTGCCACTCATTTTTTAAAAACTAAATTTCTTTTTTTAATTTCCGTTCCTTTAACATTGATGGATATTTATTTAATTATTTTAAAAAAATACATTTATACCCTTTTCGTTAAGTAAAAAAAAAATTTTACACTGTTTGAGATATATTATGACTTATATTATCTTTAAATTTATATTTTAGAATATTTTTAATAATCTATAACTGATACAGATTATCAATTCAAATATTACATTATGATAGTAGTGTGTTCTACTTTTTTCAAAGAACGTTTTAAAATTCTTTTTGTATTATAATTTAAAACATCCAAAAATTAACGCGAAAAATTTGAATTTATTATTTTTCTTTCGGTAAAACCTTTTACTGTAAAATCGAACCAAAATTTTTGATATCTGTATAACGATATTTGTTCTTTTATTGTATCATCTAACTAAATTATCCATTTAAATACATTTCAAATTTTAACAACTTTACATATTCTGTTTCATTATAAATTAAAGCCATCACAATCAAAGAAAATACAATTCGATCATAAATTGAAAGGGGATATCGGAGCCAAATAATATGGATCTACACCTTCAACCCAAAAAATTCAATAAAAAATTTGAATTAAAAATTTGAAAAAATCATATGGATAAAACATAAGGGATGGTTTCGCCATTTAATATTCAAATAGAAAAATAATGTTATTAATAATAGATTATTATTAGATTATATTAGATATTAAAATAATAATTATTAGATGTTAGCTCAGCAAGACCGACAAAATTTCTATATTAATTTAAAAATTTTTCCCTGGGTGAGAAAAATTATATTTTTAATAATAATAGTACTTTGGTTTAGAATTGTGTCCATAGTACATACTCTGATTCTAGCGGGCGCTATTTCATCCACAATCAGAATTTCCACCTTATGTGTACATATATAGGCTCCGTTCATTCGTTCTTACGATATCGAAATTTAAGTTTATCATTATTTTGACTCCGTAATATTGTCTTGTGTGTCTGGGGCAGGGACTATCTGCGCCCCACTGATGAGTTCTGGCGGACGGACCCAAGACGAAACACATAGGCTCAAAATTTCTTTCTTTCTTATTTAAAATATTTTCAATTTTATAACTTAGTATTTTATTTGCTTCTTTTATCTCCTTTTGGTTTATGTCTGGAGGCTTGCGGCCTTCATAATGTTGTCCTCGGGATTGATACACGGCAAATTATCGTGCCTTTTCGAGCGAACAACTTGGAGTTCTTGGAGTCGTTAGATGTTAGCTCAGCAAGACCGACAAAATTTCTATATTAATTTAAAAACTTTTGCCTGGGTGAGAAAAATTATATTTTTAATAGTTATTAATAATAATTTAATAAATATTTTATAATCGGTAATTTTTAATCATAAAAGATACAATATTTTAACCCACACTTCGTAATTAAATTATAAATTCCAAAATCTGGAAAAAATTAAGTTTATTGTTTAAAACATGCTAAATTATAACAACACGCAAAAAAAGATTGGTTAAAAATATTAAATATTTTGGAGAGATTACCAAATTTGTTTGTTTAAAAGTTATACCACGTACTAATTCGTTCGTTTTACCAAGATAATTTGTGATATTTTTTATTTGTTAATTTAACCAAAAATAGCGATAAATGTAACTAAGTTCTATTAGTTTTTTGCAATGTTTAGAATTAGTAAATTTTACTAACTCAATTAAGTTTATATTATTTTACTAATCCGATTAAGTTTTGATATCAGTTTTTCCACTTGCATAGGAGTAATGATTTTTAATATTTCCAAATCAATATTTTCCTCTATAATAAAATAAAAATAAGGTATTTATAAGAACCAAAAAATTGAAATTTAACCTACAATATTACCGAATATGTTAATTTATTTGCATAAAACAACAATTTACTTACCTTTAAATCGATTTGCATAATCTAAAAAATCCCATGATGTTAAAATTGTGTCGATACTTTTCACAGTGTTCATTAATTCGACTTAGTAGGTCTATTCACATAATCGTATTAACGGGGTGCCATAGTCAATATTTATCCTACCTACCTTATCGGCAATCGTGATTATTAGTAATAAACAGTATGTGAAAAAATAAGAGAAGAGGCGCCTTCATTTATTGATAATATAACTGTGTGCCGAATTTCGGATGAAAATTATATTGCGTTTTTGAAAAAAGTCTTACCACAAATGTAAACCTAACCTCAACGAGGTGAAAATATTTGATATTTTTGGTAAGACTTTTCTCGAAAACGCAATAATATTTTAATCTAAAAATCAGCACACAGTTAGATTGTCAATAAACGAAGGCGCCTCTTCTCTTATTTTTTCACATACCGTTATACTTTTTTATTAATTAATCATCAAAAATTGAGTATGGAACCCCCTTAATATATCTTTTAAAAGTCTAACCTTTTGTTGCTATGCACAACAAAATATTTTATTCGCGTAACTAAGAACATTTGGTAACATTGTAGATACTATACTTTTACCAAATGCATTTGTTAAATTAACTAAAAACTTTGTTGATTTAATTATTTAAAACATTGGTTAATCGAGCTATAATCAGTTATAATTATGGAATTTTTGGTTAAAATGACTATTTTTTAAATAATCAAGAATTAATGGTTGTCTTATCGAATCTTTTTTGTGTGAAATGATCATTTTTTAACATCCCATTAACGTATAATTTATAGGTTAGTATATTTCAAAAAATCGTATCGTAACAAACGTACATAATAATTAAACTTATGTATCGCCCAATATTCTGCTAAATCCTAAATTCCCTATAACAAAATCGATCATATCAAGCTTAAATTACTACCATCCTTTCCTCATTCCCGACGTCATTAATAATTTTTAACCAAAAACAGAAATCTACCAAAATCAATATCAAAACCACCATACAGCCGAACACTCGCAACAAAAAGAAACCTAAAGAAAAAGACAACACTAATACACCGAAGAAAACTCACTTTAAGAAAAAAAAAAACGAAACGATCGAAGCGAAAGGCAGTATATATACACACACGACGTAATATGAAAATGGAAATGAAAATGCAAAAGCGCAATACTCTTAACAATAGAAAACTTATGGCTTATACGTCCTCGATATGCGATATAACCCTCTCTTCCCGTATTACGAGGAAATACCTTGAATCACACTATACAGACACACGCACACATGCGAATACTACACGCTTTATGAATTTAATTTCGTTTCGAAACGATGAATGTCGAAACTTCCACATATATATAATGAGTTTCACCGAGTTATGATTTGACTGTTACAGCGTTAATTCGTATATATTACTCGTTGCGGTATAACGTGTCACTTAATAATTTTACTCTCTGTATATTGAAAATAAAAATTTATATACGCGGTGTAATAAACGTTCGTCTACGTCTTTTTCTTTATATTATTTCTTATAGGGGAGAGCCGGGCAAGACGGACCCTTAAGGGAAAAAGAAAAAAAACGTACTAAATAACAATAAAGGTTTATAATAAGTATTTTACTTTAAACTAGACACAATGACAAATATTTCCGTTTAAGATCAGCTTTCAAAAATAATTTTAACAAACGAAAAAAAAAATATAAGTAGAAATCGTATTCTATTAAATAGGTAATAAATAGATATTCTAAATAGAATAAAAATAGGCGAAAAATGTGCCCATTTTTATCCTCCCGGTGGAACGCTTTTTCTCCCAATTTTTAACCATTTAATAGACTAAAATATAACTTATATTTTATTTTGAGCAAATTTTTAGCTTATAAACATAGATCAAATTTGAGTCTAGTTATATGTTATTAAATGTCTATTAAACATGGACAAGTGAAAAATCTAATAAAATCACATTTATTTTCGTAAAAACTGGAAATATAACAGAAATTAGTTGTAAATCAGACGAAAACATTAAAAATCCATCCGAAACTATAGGAATTTTGAAGTTTACTATTACCGGAAAGCTGGAAACATTATTCGAATGTCTTGAGGTTATGGTCATTCTATTAAGTGTTAAAAAAATGGGTGAAAAAGCGTTTCATCACAAGGTATTTAATACCAACGTTTAATTTCTAATTCTTAAATTCAAATGTCTACTAGGGTTGAGGTTCCTAAAAATCGCGAGAAAATGGACACCCTATGGTAAATACAACAATTATCTAAATAACAAAAAGAATTTTAAAACATAAATAAATTAGTGATTTATTTTTGGAACAAATAATGACGAACAATAATAATGATAATCCACAGGTTTGTTGTAGTATGCTAAACTGTTTTGCTGTAGATTTTATTGATAATTCGTTTTTCTCAATAGCATCAATATCAAGTATTAAGTTTTCCTTTGACTACCTGCGCCTCGATCCGATTAGTAGAAGTAATAATAATTCACAATAAACGTTTTTACATTTTTTACACGCGTATACATTTAAATACGTAACATTAATACGTTTTCCTTCAGACACGTGTAAATTACGTTCATATATCATAGCAGTTAATCTTTTAGCACTAATCGTTTTGATGTAAAATGCATCAATAAAATGCATGTAATAAACTCATGTACGTACTTTACATGGGTAAAATACGTATTTATATTTTAATATTAATCGTTGTGGTATAGTGACATTAATAATTTATTATTATAAGATTTCCAATCAAAATGTAAACGATGTAATAAATGCACATACATTTTTTACACGTGTAAAATATGTTCATATATTTTGTCATTAACACGTGTTAGTTCATTGAACTATCATATATTTCATTACTAATTGTTATGATTTCAACACATCATTAATCATTTTACACCTTTGTGTATTTTAGTGAAAATGTAATAAACGTTCATACATTTTCGACATGCGTAAATCACTCTCAAATATTTTATCAATAATACACATTCAAATTAAAAAAAAAATAATTAAAAGTTGTAGGTATAACAATTTTATTTACCACCGTAATCTACATGAAATTGTCTAAAACACGTATTATACATAATTTTTAAAAATCCGGAATTATCATGTAAAAGAAAGGGTACGTTATACAAACCTTCTGAATTTAAATTCAACAACTATATACGTACATAACGTATAAAGAAACGTTCGATCGGTAAAATTTGAATCAATAATTTGAAAGAAAAAAAACCAACTTTATCAATTAAATTCAACAGCCACACCTACACATAATCGCGTAATAAATTGAACAATTTGTCAAAAGCAGCTCTTCCACTTTGTTCACGCTGATCATCACAGTGGACTTTATACGAGAGTTACTCGGTATATATACATTCCATTTTGACCTGAACTTTCGGAGGAGGGGAAGAATGTTCGAATGTTTCAAGTCGATCATCGAAATTCCGCGGTATAATGGCGGAATCCGTCGATGTAAATGAACCTTTCGCTATACCGCACCGTCAAACGTGACGGGTCATTTGAATAACAAATAACCCACGCCGATAATAGAATAAATGTTGAACGACCTCATAGTGACTGTGATTGGTCTTTAAGTTTTCAAGATTTTTTTTATGAATGTGAATATTTTATTTTTGTTTTCTTTTCAACATTGGCAACAGTGATGATAAGTTGTTTTTTATGAGTACGTCGAGACAAGAGATTCTGATGGTGAAGGGTATGATTTTTTGATAAAAGAATTTTAAATGGGACATATACCTAAAGTTTTTTTTTAAGAATCTAGGGGAAAAGATACTTCACGCAAATTAAAATAACTCTGGTTGTAATAAAATTCTAATAGTCATTGTAAGGAAAAAGAGGAATGGATAGATCAAGATCTTGAATTTGAACTTTGGTTTGTTTTAATAGAGTAACGGTTTAGTAGTTAGGTTGGGTTAAAAATGTAGTTCAATAGTACATTAATCGTCGCATTCTTCGCAAAAAAATAACTACCATATCCTTTGTATGGTGAACAATTTTCATGAGCCCACTTTTTACACTGATTGCATTGAATCCAATCTTCAGTGGGAGGCTCTACATATTTCTCATAACAAATTAAACATAGAAATCTTCATGAATGAATAATTGCCATATGACCGTCTTGCCCGACCATCTTGCCCGGAATGGATATAATGACTTTTTTTTTTAAAATTAGTAAAAAACAAAATTAATATGGGCTCTAACCTGTGTCTTTTTTAAAACTAGTTAAATACAATAGCCTGAAGTTACTTTCTTACCTTGATAATATCGTAAGGATTCAGACGAAAATCAATATTTATGTTTTTCGACGATGTTACCATCGAGACCGGCGCGGACGTACTGAAATTTAAATACTAGTAACATAAACAATATACTTGAAATTTTCGCGAATTTTCCGAACAGCCATATCAGAAATAGAGGGGGGTGACCGTATAACAATATCTTTCTAGTAACTTTTTAACCTAACTTTATTAAAATTCATTAGCTGAAAGAAAGTTAGGCCAAAAGCGTTAATTTGAGCTTTATTCAATCGGTTAAAATTGCTTTAACAGATGTCAAGGTACGTTACATTGAAAAATATAGTTACAATATAGCATATTATTTGTAATAACTTTTAACCTAACATTTTAAAATCAAACATATTTACTATTCAATAGGGAGGAAAAGTTAGATTAAAATATTTTATTAAACTTATATTTCTTTAAATAGAGCAAACATTTTCTAGTTACGTTCCACTAAAAAGAAACATAATTATCAAATACCATATAAATTCTAGTGATTTTTTAACCTAACTTTTCAAATCTTCAAATCATAGATGCTCACAATTCAGTATCCTAAAAAAAGCTTAGATCAAAAAGCTTAGCGCTTTAATTTTATTTTCAGTCTGTTCAAGTTATACAGTATTTTAAAAAATCCAAAAGATAGGTTAAATAATCCTTAGAAACGTATAAAGACAAACTCAAATTCTAATTGAACCTCTTGATCTAATCTCTCTGCTCCTTTAAAAAGCTAATTATTAGACACTTACTACAATACGAGTCATATAAATCTGAGTTATACCTACTTTCTACTAGATTAATAGAAAAATTCTTCAGTTTCGGTCTTCTTCTTCTTCTTTCAGTCAAAACGCTATTCGGTAAAACAATCCAAAATCCAGTAACTATAACCTTAAAAACTTCACCCAAAAACAAAATATCATGTTTAAAAAAAAAATTACAACACACAATTCGTAATGGAGGACGACGTCGTAAACCGATATACGCGCACATGTCGAATCATTACATTCGCTCCTCCTCAAAATTCGAATCCTCTTACATAATGCGACTAAAAGAGAGAGAGAGAGAGGGAGGGTGGGAGAGGGAAAAAAATGCCCGCGAGCATCGTGAAAAACATCGACGCATCGGGAAAGTGCCAGCCGGCAGTTTTTATACCGTTCCGGCTCTCGTAAAACTTGGTAATGCATCCGCACAACGAAAATCAGAAATATTTACGAGCGTCACTTATACCAGCGCCAAAGAAAACGTTGGATATCGATTTTCACACACATACACACGTACACATACGTTTATACTTGTATACATGTTCAATTATTATTATAAGAGTAATAATCGTAGTCGTGATAATAAAAGAAGAAAATGCAATTATTATCCATCGTAAATTTCACTTTTATCTTAATTTAAATCATCCTGTTTATCGTGTATAAAATGAAGGTATTTCGGATGAAAATGGATCGTTAAGCTGTGTTGCGTTTTTTAAAGTATCAATTTTCATTACAAAAGTTTGTTGTAAGTATCGATCGATCGATGTGATGATTATAAGTGTTTATTGTGAGTGATAAGTAATTGATAATTAATTGATCGATATGATTTTCATCACAAAAGATTTTTGTTACGAGTACATCGATCGATATGTATTTTCTTATAAAGGTTTGATACGAGTATCGATCCATCGATCTAATTTATGAGGACTCAATTAATCGATATAATTTTAATTACAAATATTTGTTATAAAATTTATTAAATCAATACTATCCATAATATCTATATCTATATCTATCCTCAAAATAAAAATAACGTTCGAGAATCTCAAAAATTGAAACTCGATCGAATCGAAGATCTCGAATCTCGATCTCGAACATTAAAAACATCGAAAATCAATTGATTTCTCTATTATAAAATTCAGTAAGCACTCGAATCGAAGATCTCGAACATTAAAAAACTCGAAAATTAATTGAAAACAAAACATCGGCGCGCGTATCGCGCCCAAATCCACTAGTATAATTTAAAAATAACGTTCGATAATCTCGAAAATTGAAACTCGATCTCGAAATTTTGTGAATATCTCGATTTGGATGGA
Source organism: Theocolax elegans (assembly GCA_026168455.1). Classification (NCBI taxonomy): domain Eukaryota; kingdom Metazoa; phylum Arthropoda; class Insecta; order Hymenoptera; family Cerocephalidae; genus Theocolax; species Theocolax elegans. Next base: position 3,479,788 of record CM047426.1, on the reverse strand, counting down.
CGAAATAGAAATTAGCGAATGTGTTGTATTGTTATAAAAAGTCAGGGTGTGAAAAACCGCAAACATCGTCGCGTGTAGTGCTTCTTGATCATTTAGTATTTTAATTTTAAATATTTGATGTACGCATCGATCGATCGAAATGATTTTTATTCTACAGCTTTATTATGAATATCGATTGATCGATATGATTTTTATTACATTAATTTTTTTATTTATTATGAGGATATGAGGATTGATAGATCGATCGATACAATTTTGTTTATAAACGATCTAATCAATTTTTAAGGAAAAACCTCAAAGTACTAGTAAAACGAACCGAAGATGAAAAATTTAAGAAGGATGAAAATATTTCATCTGCGGAACGTTCTGTTCCGTACTGTTTAATGATCGAGTCCTGGGTTACGCGGTCGTTATGCGCGTTTACGAGCACCTCTACCGGTAAAATGAATTGCATCGGAAACACGATCAGCTGGAACGTGGATTGGTTGTTGTTAACCCTCGGCGCATAAGATAACAAAGGTATTTAAATAAAAATAACCCGGACTGCTTTTACCTCCTCGGTCATTTTTTGTTTACTTTTTTCTATTAGATATTTGTTTTTATGAGAAGATTGTAAAGTGTAGGTTTGGTTTTGAATTTTGAGAAAAGCGAAATGTATACATTTTTTTTAGTTTTAGGTTCGTCCACAAAGAAGTATTTGATATATTTGCGTGTATGATGTTATTGATTTTCTTAAAATAATGAATTGTATTCATTTTTTTTAACTCTTTTTGAGTTATCGTTACTGCCTTTTTACTGATTTACAATACTGACAGTGTGTTGTTTATTCAATTATAACTTATTTCAAAATTTATTGCGCACGTTTTATCCTCTTTTGTAATTTTTAGATTGATAAAGGTAGATTACTGTAATTGAGATACCGACATCCATTTAAAATAATTTGTAATTGTCACAATTAACCCATTAAGGCCCAGGTGAACTGATTTTTTATGTTAAGTTTGACTGTTTACTTTATGTCCAAAAATAAGTACTAAAATTCGCAAACCACGATTTCCGACGTTTTTCGGTCCGCTCTTTCGAATGCCGTTGAGAAAATTTGAAAAAAATGTCATTTAACCTCACTTTTTCACAAAAATATGAAAAAAAACCCGATTTTTCATAATTTTTTTTTCATAACTCTTATTTTCTGACGGGAATGCATTTTTTTATGTGTACGAAACCTATTGGAAAAGTGATCCCGATACTTAAGATATAAAAACATGTCCAGAAAAAAATTTTTTTTCAAGATGACGTCATCAAAATGGCGGCTAAACGCGTTATTTTTTTCTTGATTTACGAAATTCGATATTTATAGTTTTTATTTTACTTTTTCAAGGATGTCATATTATTTATAACTGTTTTTGAGATCGCTGATCATGATCCATACTTTAGAATTCAAAAAATGCAAGATGGCGGATAAAAAACTTCTATTATATTTGGCAGAATTGTTGGTTTCTTTTGCATTTGACTCGGGAGTGTTGGTTATCCCGTCTTTGAGGGCACCGATAACGATGCTGACCTCGGAATTACGAAATGCAAGATGGTGGCATCAAAATGGCGTCTGAAAGAGTTATTTTTTTCTTCATGTGTGATTATTTTCAAGGACGTAATATCATTTATAACTATTTTTGAGGTCGCTGATAATCTTTCTTACTTCAGTATTACAAAATATAAGATGGCGGAATGAATGTGGCAACCATTTGCAGCCAAATTTATTGTTTCTAATGAAATCAACCATAACCTACATGTTTAAAGGTTGTCGAGGTCGCTGATCACGATGCTGCTGTCAGAATTACAAAATGCGCGATGAATGATCTAGCTGAATTCATTGTTTTTCTTCAAATTGCATAGATTTTTTTCATTGTAAAGATTTAAAATTTGTTGCCTTTTTGCCGTTTATCATCAAACGTTGCCCGATTCTTACCACGTGGAGGTAGACAAACAAGGAGAATCTTTTTTTGTTCTTTTTTTTTATTCTTTTTATTTTTTTCTATTTTTTTCTATTTTGCGTTTTTTATAAGGTTTTATTTTTTTCTTTATTAACTTCTTTTATTTTTCTTTTCATATTTATCATTTCAGTAAAAAAAATTACAGTTTGTGTGAAATTATGTTAGTTGATGAATAGTTTTATAACAAATATCACAATAGTATAACTGACATTGTTCACAAATTTTTCTTGTTCTTACATTGCAACTTTTCTCGGAACAAGGTTTGAGCAATTTTTGTTTTTGTGTGGTATGTAATTGCAAGTTTGCCACGTCTTTTTTTGTCAAATAGCATTTAGAAATTTCAATTGCAAAGTCTTTTGTAGATTTTCTATTTTCATTTTGAGCAGCAGTATTGTATAAAATTGTGGCATTTGTAACAGATGTTTGAAGTAACCGTAAAAGAATGACCCATGTCCATTTCTTTGAACGAATAGACGGGGAAATAGAATTGCACCGTTGATCGTGCAGATCGACTCCACCCATAAATTTGTTGTACAGAGAGAACGCATTAGGAAAGTGCAAATCTTCTTTCTCTTTCTTTTTGTCCATATGTCGCTTCACTTTGCAAAGAGGTGTTACACTAGCAGCAGTTGAAAGAATTGAAACGGGTTTTGAGTCTTTGACGGTTATAAAATGTAAGTTACTATTTTTATCGTGCATTACCTCATAAGTTCCTTTAGTAGATTTGTTCGTTATTGAGTGTTTTACAGGGACTCGATTCTCTCGTACTGTTCCAGTTGCTTTCAAGCCTAGTTTTTGTAAATGAATAAGTAAATCTGGACTGGTGAATAAGTTGTCAAAGTAGACGTGATATTTTTGGATATTTCGGGCACTGACGGTTTCAAAAACTTTTCGGAGCATTTGAATAACTACCCTACTTCCCATCGCGCATTTACTCAATTGCTCATCATTATCCTTCTTTTTTCCACAATATATATCGCAGTCAAGCAAATAACCATTGGATAAACACAATGCCCACATCTTTATGCCAAATCTAATTGGTTTACCTCTTATAAATTGTTTTAGCACGCTGCGCCCGAAAAATTTCAGCATCATCTCATCAACTGAAAGAGCAGTGCCAAAAATACCAAATCTAACTAAATTTTTACGAAAAATATTCAATATTTGTCTAACTCTCCAAGCTCTATCATTATTATTTTGATCAGTAGGTTTATGCATCTTCAATTTATTTTTTATTTCTGTGAATTTATTACGAGTCATAACATCTTTGACTGGTAGTGCTTGCAAAAATTTATCATTAGACCAATAATCGCGTTGAGAAAGCCTCTTATTATAAGATGAAAATAGCAAAATACCGAGAAATGCATCCAAATCGTCCATTGATAGTATGTAACCATTACTAGATGTTGATAGAATAATGTATTTTTTTAGTTCTGAAGAAAAGAAAAATTCAAACAACTCTATTGGTGAGCTTCGTAAAATCATTTGTACATGTGCTGGCTTCAAAAGTATTTCATTTTGATACGAAATGTCTTGTCTATTCAAATATTTCTCTCCATTCAACCATACGTACTCATGTTTTTCTTCTAATTTTTTTTGCAAGCAATTATAATTTTCACTCACTTTTTGGTAGGATTGCTGAGGTTGGAAATTTATTTCCTCATTTCCGGACGATTCGTCATTTGATTGATGCAGTTCATTTTCTTCCGCGTCACTAGAATCAGATTGGCCCGAATCATGCGGATTAGGTAAAATATTTACATTACAGTAATTATCCCGTTCTTCAAACTCGTCTGAAGAATAGGATTGCTGATCACTGGTTTTCGATAATTTTTTCGGAATACTTTGCTTTTTTGATGTAGAAGCACGCTTCTTTCGAGGCATTTTGAATTTGATATGTTTGTCAAATTACAGTTTGTTTACACAAACTGAAAAAATTTTTCTATAGATACAGCCAAATTCAAGCTTTGAACGAAAAACTAATAAAATATGTTATACTCTAAAATTATACGAAGAAACGAACAAATATAATATTCAATTTTTATATTTATTACAACATACAAATAATGTTCGCATGCCAGTTGAACAAGAAATGAAAATCTATCATTTGTCAGGAAACCTTCGAAATAATAAATTTGGCTAGAAATGATCATCAATCGCTCGGATCGCAAAAAACTGGATAACTAAAATTCCTAAGTTAATTGAAAAAAAATTATCCGCCATCTTGTATTTTATTATTCTGAAGTAAGAATCATAATTAGCAACCTCAAAAACAGTTATAAATGATATTACATCCTTCAAAACCTAAAATAAAAAACGTAAAAATCGAAACTCGTAAATCAAGGAAAAAAAACTATTTCAGTCGCCATTTTGATGCCACCATCTTGCATTTCGTAATTCCGAGGTTAGCATCGTTATCAGTGCCCTCAAAAACGGGATACCCAACACTCCCGAGTCAAATGCAAAAGAAACCATCAATTCTGCCAAATATAATAGAAGTTTTTGATCCGCCATCTTGCATTTTTTTAATTCTGAAGTAAGGATCATGATCAGCGATCTCAAAAACAGTTATAAATAATATGACATCCTTAAAAAAGTAAAATAAAAACCATAAATATTGAATTTCGTAAATCAAGAAAAAAATAACGCATTTAGCCGCCATTTTGATGACGCCATCTTGAAAAAAAATTTTTTTCTGGACATGTTTTTATATTTTAAGTATCGGGATCACTTTTCCAATAGGTTTCGTACACATAAAAAAATGCATTCCTGTCAGAAAATAAGAGTTAAGAAAAAAAAATTATGAAAAATCGGGTTTTTTTTCATATTTTTGTGAAAAAGTGAGGTTAAATGACATTTTTTTCAAATTTTCTCAACGGCATTCGAAAGAGCGGACCGAAAAACATTGGAAATAGTGGTTTGATAATTTTAGTACTTATTTTTGGGCATAAAGTAAACAGTCAAACTTAACATAAAAAATCAGTTCACCTGGGCCTTAATGGGTTAATTAATTTTAACAGCAATGTTTCCAATAATATACTTGGTAGGAATCTTAACTAGTTTCATGGATAAGCAATCGGGCCTTATGAAAAACGTTATAGTACTATACTAGATAAAACTAAGTAGAATTATATAAACTACTATATAATTCTAGACAGAATTACGCCTAGACAAAACTATAGACTATCATAAACTTAATATAATTATATAGATTTATATGCATATAATTTTTTTTTGTAAATTATACATAAAACTATTTAATCGCCTATGATAATCGCTGTCCGTACTGTGGAACTTTGCACAGGTTCCCTGTCAGGAGAAGTTTTTCGGATTTGAGATTTAGGGCTATTAGGAAATCAGGATGTGGGAATTTGGATTTTAGAGATATAAGGAATATAGGATGTACAAATTAGGATTTTTCAATATTAATTTTGTCCTAACTGTGAGAAAGCTTATCTTGCTTGGGACCTAATTGCAAACTTCGTAGATTCCTCAGTAAAAAAATCTCACGTGAGATCTCATATGAGAATTAGTAAATAATCGATTGTTAAGGGTCAATAATAAATAAATCCAACTTATTTATTTAAGTGCACAACGTTTCGTCTGCTAGGTTTGCAGACCTCTTCAGGTGCTTAATATTGAATATAATGTTACAGCCCAAGTGAGCTTCGTCGAAACTAAAAATTACAAATTAAATCTCATATGAGATTTCAGGCCAAAATCTCATATGACTGTTCAATTGGAATGCTGCTTAAACTTGCCAAATAATCAGAAATTTCAGTACGGTGAATCACTTTTTAAGTGATAACTCGTGTAAGATAAACCTTAGAAAGTGACTCATCATACTGACAAATTGATTTCTTATTATTTGGTTATTTGGAAAATCTAAGCATCGTTACAATGAAAAAGTCACATGAGATTTTTACTAGGGTTGGACAATTGGGGTATTTGTTTAATGGTACTCACCGAGTCGGTTAACGATGATAAATTTGCATGTACTTCACATGTCCTGACATAGTCTGCACAGCGGTAACTCTCTCCTGCAATTCAACGACTCGGAGGGGATTATATATTACCTATTCTAGAAATAAAATAAATAAATAGGGCTAGTCTCCAAATGTTCAAGATCATGCGTCAACATTTGGTGCATCCCCTGATCTGCGAAGAAGTAAGGTATCTCGGAAATCGAGCCATTCCAAATGATCGTACATAGTTTACTCTGTACTTCCTGTACGAGGTTCTTACTTTAGCGCCCGCAACATTGTCCTGCTGGTCCTACATCTATCGATAAGTAATGATGCTGATGCTGATGCTGCTCCTACTGCTAAAATCAATACGCTTAATAGATATAGTATTCATATTTTAATTAAAAATGTTTATCGACATGCATCTTGTAATTCAGCATATCGGGTCAACTATACCTAAGTTGGGATATTTAAATATACTTGTGAGAAAAATTTGGGTTTCTTTGAAGGAAAATTGATTAAAAAATTTAAAAATAATTAAAATTTTTAGTATTTTTCTATAATTTCAAACATTTAATAACGACACTCAATCTTCTTAAATGTATACCCCAACATCCTCACACCCTATTCTCGTCGGTAACGGTAAGATCGCAGAAATCTAGAAACTATTGTTCTTAAAGTTACAAAATCGCCGTTCTAAACGTCAATCCTTATGAAAACGCGAATTGTTTACAGTGACACGGACAAAAAAAAGTTTGTTCAATCAAACCTAGCCGAGAGATGAGGAACACGAGAATTTATTTAATGAATCGAACGCATATCGAATATGTGCGTTTGGCATACAATTGAAAGTACTTTTATTTCCAATAACACCTGTGATGCGCGTATGAATAATCGTGGCTCGATCGCCCTGAAAAGAAAAAAAACTTTTTGTGACAATCGACTTTTGTTCGTCAATAAGTGAATTTCCATATATGAAAATTTTTTACTTTTTTTAACGAAATTCTTACTTACACGTATAGAGAATTTTTTAATGGAAATTACCGCGACGGAACGCGGTAAAATCTGGAAGATTCAGTCTGTAATGTAAATACATTAACGTGAACCTGCGGTAAAAAAGTAATAATATGACTTTTTAATATATTTTCTATATTTGATTAACATTCTAAAAATTACTGTGATTCGTGGTAAAAATTTTAATAAATATTATATTTCGTAGGTAATAATTTTAATTGGAAAATTTAATCCGTGTAATAACTAAAAAAATATATTCTAAAAGTGTTCAAAATTTTAATAAAGATACCGTGACAGCTTGATTAACATTATTAAGTTATGACTTTTCAAGTTACTTTTACAACAGCTGATATGTCTTGCCACAATCATTTTCTTAAATCAATCATAAATTAAATTTTTCAATAAAAATTACTGCAGCAGCACTATAAAAATTGTGAAGCATATATTATAAATTTTTAGGTTTCTTTCACCTCGGACAACAACTGATTCAAGTTTCTCAGGTTATAATTAGCACTATAAAAATAAATTTCCAAAAGAAAAATATCTTGACACCACCATCAAAACCGCGTCATTACGACTTTTCAGGATAATTTCTCTCTCGAACACTCTTCATTACTCAATTTATTACAAAATCCTCTTCCTTAATCGGACCAACGTGGGTAAAAAATGAAAAAAAAATTCTTCTAAATTGTGTTAAACAAATTTTAAAACAAAAATTTTAAACAAATATTATTACTAACTTTTATATAAAATTTTTTAGGTAATTTATTAACATCGCAATTATTTCAATTATTTGTGAGACTCTGTACCCTAATTTTCTTCCACAACAGATACCACAGAATAACTAAAGAACCAGTTGATCGAACGGGTTGAAATATTAACAGTAACAATAAAACATGATTTAAATCAATTTAAATAAAACACAATTGCAAAAAAAGTTTTAATATTTATTTAAAAAAGTTATTTAGCTGTTTGGTCTATTATCCAAAAAAAATCAATCAAATTAATTAATTAAAACAGTTACGTTGCGAATAAATTAACTAAACATTTTTCGATTGAAGTCTATAACAATACGATTTTTTTTTTAAATAAAAAGAAAAGTTTACGACCGTTATGAAAAAAATTATTAATTGTTAATATTAAATAATATTTTAATTCTAACCCACAGGCTTAAACTCACCCTCGCCCCTGTAAAAAAAAACACGATATTTAAAACCCACCCCCGTTATCCGCTAAAGCGCTTCGCACTTTGCACAAGATAAAATTATACAAACGTAGAAGAAGGAAAATACGGAAACAAATAAGACGAAGTTGTTGAAACTTTTGAAGAAATCCATTGCCCGCGTATACTCTGTGTGATAAGAAACTTAGAATATCATTATATATCTAATTCAAAAGCCTTATGGTAGCAATTTACCCTTTCTTTCTTTCTTTTTCTTATATATTCGCTCTCTTAGCTTTCACCTGGGGTTTTTTCTCTTTAGAATAGCTTTAACGCCTACATATATCCATCATCTAAGAATGTTTCATTTTACTCCGCGTTGCCCTCATAACCAAATGCATAGAGGTCTGTATATGTACAAGTTTCGGATTGTAAGCTCCGAGATCAACATCGTATACTCTCTCTGTATATACGTATATATGCATCATCCTATATATATCTATATATATATATATATATGTAGACTGAAAGAGAGAGAGAGAGAGAGAGAGAGACAGTTGTTTGCCTATGAAAATTGTATGCCCTGCGTAGGCTTTGACTCGCCAAACTCTATGTCTTCCTGTCATCTGCGTATATGTGTGTGTGTGTATGTATCTAGGTAAATTTGTATGTGTGTGGAATTGTTTATACATATTTTTTTTTAAAAGAAATGTATATTGTTATATTTTAATGGTGTGTAACGTGGTTATTTTAATATATTTGAGGTAAATGATATATACTGAGACAAATATTTATTTAAGACATAGAGGGATAATGTCAGTCATGCAAATTAAATTAAATAAACAAGATTAGAGCGAGAGCTTTCATTTGAATTTTGGTTCGTTTGAATAGCTCAAACCGTTCAAAAGTTACGTGCGATTGAAAAAATGTTCCAAAGTCAGGTTAAAATGTCACTAGATACCAGTATAAGTGACGTACAACAGCCTTTTACTAATTATAAATGTTAATAATGTCTTTTAGACCATTAAACAGCTAATTTATATGTAAAATTTTTTTTTCATTTATATGTAAAATACGTACATTATAATGAAATTATGTTTTAGGTTAACCTTAGAATTTTTTAATTACTAGGGAATAATATGCTGATTTGTAACTAGTTTTTCAACTGCACGTTACTTTTGAATGGTGAGAGGTATTTGACCGAACCAAAATTCAAATCAGACTTCTTGATTTCAGTATTTTTTTTAGTTCTGTACAGTAATCAACAGATTATTAGACTTCGAGTTATGTCTGGATGTATGGATTTTTCGAAAACATCATTAATTATATCATTTTAAATGTTTTTTAAATTGTTATTATGATGAGACGTTGATTTTATTTTTGAGGAAAAATAATCGTTTCTGTAGTTTTATAATGTACAAGGGATCATTTAGGATTAGGTTAGGATCGACGGACACAAATAACGTAAAACTTAGACTATTGATTATGAATCAAACTATTTTGCATCAAGAGCTATACTTTGAATTTGATTCATTTGAATGGCTCGAAACGATCCGGAAGTTGCGTAAGAATTTAGAAAATTCAAAATTTAGGTAAAAAAATCACTAAAACAGAAAAACTGTTTTATAACTGTATTTTCGAATCGAACATAACTATTTAATGTTTTTTCATTTTATAGGAACCATATATTAAAACTCTTAATTAAATTTTTCGCAATATTTTTTTATTAATTTTTACAAATTTATTTAAACGAACGTGATTTTACTTTTGACTACAGAATTTTCCCCTAGATTTTACTGTATTCTATTTTATCTTCTAGAACTTACAAAAATAAAAAGTGACTATTGTTAACTACGTAAACAAACAAGTTCTTGTAATAAACCTGGCTTTGAATCTCTTATTAATTTAAGAAATTCTAATCATTGTTCTCAAACATTTAGGTTGAACATTACATATTGTATTTCATTTCCATTCCACGGATGATTAGCAACATTTAATTGATAATAGAAATACTCGAGTAAACTATAATCTCGAACATCGAACAACAAATAATTAATGAGATTTACCTAAATCAAATTTGTGGATACGAATGTCGTTTGATATACGTGAAACCGCATTGTTGGACAAATTATGCATTAACTGAATGTAACCAACTTTTAATAATATTGACCATTGTCATCGCGCGTGTGTAACTATTCGTAGAGAAAATGATTTATATAACAAAATTAATACGGTCCGAATTTCGAACAGAAAATAAGTGAACTTTTTTACCAAAATCTAGAATGTACTTTTCTTAACCTCAAAAGTATTACTATTGGCGTGAAAAGGTAGAACTTAGTTCTTAATTCAAAACAGTGTGAAATTCCAAGTTATTTTTTTTTTATAAAAATACCCATAGTGGAATTTGTGCTTTTTCAGGTTAGGATAAACCGTTTTCTGACTAATTTGTTTTTTTAAGTTATTGGCAAGTTTCTGACCAAGAAAACATTTGTCATAAATTATTATAATTAGAAATATCTACTTTGTAAATTACAAATTTTTTTTCTGTAAGAAGAATAAAAAAAATCCATTTTTAAAAAATAAAAAGAACTAGGTTACCAATTCCTACTTTACAGTGAACAAACAGTAAATGCCAAATTATAAATATCTAATATTTAATAGCAGCAAAAATTTGTTTCGGTGTATCAAATAATGGAATTTTCTACTTTTCAATACTGTATAATTTCGTTCAACTATAAGTACAGAAATTTCAACTTTTAAAAAATATAAAGTTCCAAGTTCCTACATTACAATATATAAAATTCTGTTTCAACGTTTGAAAAAACATAAAAATGAAAATATCCTCATAGAAAAGTGTAACATTTCGTTCCACTATATTAAAAAAAAAATAAATAAAGCTACTTTAAAAATATATGAAATTCCAAGTTCCAAGTTCCTACATTACAATATTTAAAGAAACATAAAAATGAAATTATCTACTTTAAAACGTGTAATATTCCGTTTTTTATAATTTTAAAAGCAAATTTACATCAACTTTTAAAAAATATAAAAATTCAAATTGCAAGCTCCTGCTTAATAATGTATAAAATGCCGTTTCATTATTCCAAAAATGATAAAATGAAACTTTTGCAATCATATGATGAAATTCACAAATTTGTAACAAAAAGAAAATCAATTGTATTTCCTGACCAACATAAACTTTAAACGTTACTGCTTTACAAATAAGGAAAGCGAAAAATTACCCCGTGTAAAAAAATTTAGTCTAGAATTGGTCTTGGAAAAGTCTAGCTTCCAAGTCTAGATAAAGTCTAGCTACCGCACCTATCCCAGACTTATTTTTAAATTATGAAGTCTTGAATAAGTCTAGCGAAAGTCTAGATGTCGACACCCTAGACTTTACCCAGACTTGCCATAAATTTAAAAATGGGGTAAACATAGCTGCAGACTTTTCCAAGACTTCCTTGACCATAGCTAGACTTTGGCTAGACTTATCCAAGACTTCATAAGTTGAAACTAAGTCTGGGATAGGTGCGGTAGCTAGACTTTATCTAGACTTGGAAGCTAGACTTTTCCAAGACCAATTCTAGACTAAATTTTTTTACACGGGACACTTCAGAAATATGAAAACTGAAATAACAGAATTTGATATTCTACATACATATATAAAATCATAATTTGTAATATCCATGATATCAATATTAAAAATTCCCCCGTCTTACACGTCTCCCATTAATTTTTGCGTTTTATAGGTTAGACTGCACCAGTACATTTTCGACTCATTAAATTAAACCTAAAACCAACCAATTATAATCACCTACACTTTTGTCAATATTACGCATCGAAGATACACATATACATGTATACATATATATATAAAACACGATGCGGTCGAACGCATTGGTCCGATTAGCTGACGCCACTGCCAGATTCGATATTAACCTGGTAGTTAGACGCTAACCCAAATAGTAAATGTTTGATTTATCGATTACACCGTACGTATATATACATATATATTAATATTATAACCTACCATCTTGCCCGCACTCGAAATAAAAATTACAAAATTAATACCCCTGTACGTTTCCATTTTTTAAAAAAATCTTTTTCGTTTCCCATACACGCGTCCCCGATCCTCTCGTAAAAATAAACTATCTGTACCTCGAAACGACGAAAAAAAAAGCTCGCGCGCGCACACATTTTTATTTCTAGACAAAATATATTCACTCCGCGAAAAATGCTTACAACGTGTGTTACTCGTAACTATATATACGGAATATTGAATAGGAAAGGATGTACAATGCTATTTCCGGAAGAATGAAGATGTATGTACTTACGCGTGTAATGTAATATTTTAGAATGAAATAAGGAACGTAAAGATTTATTTAGTGAAATCAGTTTTTTTTTTAAATTGATGATGATTAGTGGTAGGTTTGGTAAATACAGATATTTTGATATTTGCAGGACAATTCGACCAAGAAAAGTACTAAAATGATTGCAATGTTTAATTGAAAGGATCAAATGATTTCAATATTGATTGCAAAGATCAAAAGTGTCAAAAAATTATTACGCAGTTTATATGTTATAACAATGATTATAAAGATTTAATGATTTCAGTATTGAATACAAGGAACAAATTTTAGCATCGATAGTAAATATGAAATGATATCAAAAGTGATTGCGAAAATCAAATCAAAGATGATATGATTTCGACTTTGATTGCAAAGATCAAATAATCCTTACACTATTTACAAAGTTTAAAATATTTCAACATTAATTATAATTTCAAATAATATCTATATTGATTGCAAAAATCAAAAGATTTTAATATTAATTCTAATGTTAAAAGATTACAAAAGTGATGACATTGCCCAAATGATTCCATAAGTGATTACAAAGTTATATTTACTTTTAAACTATTCAAAATCTGATTTCGAGTTGCAGATGAATAAAAAATTCATTTTAATATTGTGTTCAAGTATATCTAATGATTTCAAAACTGATTTGGAATTTTTAAATTTTTCAAAAATAAAATCATATCTGAAATTATTTCAAATTTGATTACAAAATTGATTTTGTATATTAAAATCGAATTTGAACATGATTACGCATTCGAATTTCGGATTATTTTCAATTGTATTCCAATTTCAATTAATTTTAAATTTTAAGTCCTATCAAATTTGATTACGAAGTTGATTTCAATTTCAATCGTTTTCGTACTTGATTTCAAATTTCAAATAATTTCAAAATTAATTTCAATCACAAATACTTGAAATCATATGAAATCTTGAATTAAAATCTCATGTCTTACTTGCAATATAAATAAATATCAATATCACGCGATTTTTCTTTTAGATTTCATATGATTTCAAGTAAATATTCCAGGATTTCAAACACAATTATGAAATAATTCGTAAAATAAAAAAATAATTAAAAAATTCTTTCCAAACGTAACAAAAATTTCAATGTTTATCCTATATATGATCACAATTTTAATTTCATCCATCAAAAGTCAACGATTTCACAGATCGCGCTAAATACCAATTAAAAAATTCAAACCGATTAAAAAAGACATTTATTAAAGGTGATATCAATACGAGAGTACCAAAAAGTAAAATTCTTGTACTTTCTAAATCCCATCACGTTAAATGCGCGCGTATCTGGAAAATTTTGCAAAACGAGTTGAAATACTTTACAATTCGAAGCCCTCCATATATATTTTTTCCAACTCCGCTCTACGTACGCGTGTATGTATATAAATCCAAACTTTTATGTGGCTTCGTCCATTTCACCGAGGGAAATTTCCTTCTCTTTAAAATAAACTGATATATATATAAAAAAAATTTCTTTTTCCAGAAAATCTACGATAGTGGAATAAAGAAACTTGCGCAACCGGTAACGATAATTAAAAAGTGTAAATTTTACGTGATTTACTATTGTATTTTTGTTTTTTAATTAACAACAAAAAAAAGGACGATTTAAACGAGATAATCAATCGTAAAGGAGACTGTAATGAAATTGAAGAAGAAAAAAAGAAAGTCCATAAATAAATTACTCAACAAGAAAAAACGAGTTCATCCCTCGAGAGTTTACAAGAGAAGATAAAAAAGAGAGAGAAAGAGAAGAAAGAAAGAAATTCTCGATGTGTCTTTAGTTGTCCTCCTCTTCGGTATAAGGTTTATTGGCCCTGTTCAACTTTTACTTTTTTTGTATCCTCGCTAAGCCGGAGAGCAGAGTGCACCTGGGTAAGAAAAATTGATTTGAAAATACTTGACGATACAATTGCAGATCGTTCCCCTCTTGCTTATTCACTTAACGATATTTTCCCTCCTCGCTCTTTTTTTTTTGTAAACTTTTTCCAGCCAATCGAGTGTAAAAGGTTTTAGAAAATATTTTGTTTTATGCGATTCTTATATATATATATATTTTTTTTTAGGAAAATTATATAACGATACGCTGTAATGTTACACTGTGGAATATGTTTAGAGAAAAATTAATCTAAAATGTTATAATATGGCATTTTTACTTTGTTATCACGGTAAATTTTAGGTTATCGAACGATTTTTGCGAAATTTTTTATTATTAATGTTATGGCAATTTTTAGAAAATTCATTGAATTTAGAAAATGTTCTTTTTTATAGGAACCTTATGCGAAGAGAATTTTTTTTATGAAAATTACCTTAACTCAAGTTTAACTTTTTAAGGTAAAAATTAATCTAAAAAGTTGTAATATTACAATTTTTATTCAGCTACAACCATAATTTTTAGAAAATTGATGAAATAATAGAAAATTTTTGTTTTGTGTTTTTTATACAGAGTATTCTTTGACAGAAACATTAACCTCAAAAGTTACGTTGTTACTATTTTTTATTTCTTGTCTCCGGTAAATTTTGATAAATTTATCTTATTTAATATTTTCGTGAAAATTGTCCTCATAGCAAGGTAAAAGGTCAGATTTGAATCAGCTGTTCGAGAAAAAATTAACATAAATGATAAAATACAATATTTGACTATACTATCACGGTAATTATTAGGAAATAAACCAAATTTCAAAAACGTTTAATTTCCCATCTTTTACGCAAACATAATTTTTTATTAAAAAACAATCGTGACATATAAAATTGCAAGAAATAAGTAATAACCTAACTATTTTTACGGTGCTATCACGGTCATTTTCAAATATTCCCTTCAAACGTACAAGCTTTTACGTTAATTTTCAGATCATCCTAAATTTTACCATACTATCACGGTAATGTTTAGATGTTTTTTTATCTAAACTTTTTTTATATAAAAAAGAAAATAATCTCCGTGCGTAGGAAAATTAAAGAAAAGTTAAAGAGAGGCTTCCTTCAATTCACCCCCATATGAAAATCGATGGTGAGTAAGCCCTGGATGTCCTGTATACCTATATATGATAACGTTAACTATCTAAGCGCCATCTGTCTCGCTTCCACTTACTTACCGAGCCTGTAGTCTATTTTATGGTCTTTAAGGGTATCTCCGCGTTTTATCTACTCCGTTCGGCGTGCTCTTTCGCTCCCGAGTGAAAACAGTTTCTTTACAATTTATTTTCTTCGTTTTTTTCCGTTGGATACGTATAATTATATGCAGGAAGTTTGTTGCGAATTCAAATTACGCGCGCTTCAATTTTTTTCTTTTAATTAGAATAAAATTTCGATTTACATCGAGGTGATTAGAGATGAAATTTTTAGGTTGACATAAAAATTATATTTTTGAAAACATGAGTGAAACAAATGAATATACAGAGTGTCGAAATAGTAACGTAATGGACAATAGTTCCGTTACTTTCTTGACACTCTGTATATTAATTCACAGAATAAGATTCAATGATTTGTAGAACTAGATTGTTAGGTTAGCAAAAGTTTAGAATTCAATTGTTTATTTTGATTCGCTGAAGTAGCTCAAATTGAAAGTTACGCTTGATCGAAAAAACTCCAAAAGTTAGGTTAAGGAGTTACTAGAAACCCTAGCTGAAACCGTGATACAAATAAGATTTAAATGCAGCATTTTTTAAACGATAAAATGGGGAATCGATACATAAATCGATACATACCCATATGAATACAAAATTGTATTTTAGGTTAATGGCAAAATTATAACATTTCTAGTTCGAGGGAACATGGTTGCAAATAACTAATTACTTTTTTAATTAAAGCCTTTATATTTAATTCATAATTCTTTTTTTATTTATAAATTAAATTCGCTTTTAATTCACAAATTATTTTTAGTTTAGTTTAAATTATTTTATTAATAATATGTTATTAATTATTTTATTATAATAATGTTATTAATTGATTATTATCTGAATAATGATTTGTGAATTAAATGCGATTTTAAATCATAATTCAAAAATGATTTGTGAATTAAAGGCGAGTATAATTTATAAATCAAAAAAATGAATTATGATTTATATATTGGTGCAATTAATGTTTTTGCAACCCTGCTAGGGAATAATATCTTGATTTGTAACTAGTTTTCAATCATGCATAACTTTAACGGTTTGAATTTTTAACGAATCATAATTCAAATCCTACCTCTTAATTTAAGTATTATTATTAGTTCTAAATTGTATTTAAATGTTTATTAAAATTTATGTTATTTCATTTAGCGACAAGCCCAAAATGTTTCCCTAGATTTTACAAAAAATTCGTAGATCATTTCCACAAAACTTACTGACCAAAGAACGTATTAATTATTTTTATACAACGCTACAAATATCAATCAATATTATTATACATTAAATAAAATATTACACATTAAAATTCAATCAGTTAAGTGACCATTTAATTTAAAAAAGAAAAGAAAAATAACCTATAAATCATTAGTAATTAACAAGTTCTCTTTCTCTTTTTTCCCATTAACCATCAACATTTTATTTTCTCTTCCATTCTCTCGTTCCTCCTTACTTCCTTATTTAATTTTTCCTCTATCTCTCTATATTTTATAACCTAAAAAAACCGTTCTTTATCAACCGTACCTACCTTCATATATTTCTTCGGGAAACTCCGTTTAAAATGACAAAAAAAAAATTTTTTTCCCCTCTAACCCAGTACATTTAACTGCGCTGTCGCTGGTTAATTGCCCACTTTAAGATATAGAATTCCATTTTCACTCGGTTTTTTTATACGGAGCTATTAAGTAAGATGAGATTTTTTTTATCTTTGTGTTTCGTATAGACATTCTCATTGTTTCTCTGATGGATTGTTAATGTTTCTTCTTCTTCTTTTTTTACATTTAAATCGTTGCAAGAGTGAAACGTTGTAGATAAATTTTTATTTGCTCACTTTATATGCGAAGTACGTAAAAAGATATAAATTTAAATTTTATGACTAATTTTTTTTTAAACGTTATAAGCTATTATTATCTTTAAGAGGGGGGGAAATAAAAAATTTGCTTATTTTATGGTACGTATATTTTTTTATTTATTTAAGATTTTATTTATTTCACGAGAAAAAAATTTTAACCAAATAAGTTTTTAATCGATAAGAAAAAATGTTAAATGTAATCAACAACTTTAGTTTTTAGTTTTTCCAATATACTACTTGTATTTTTATAAAAGAATCACTGCAACACATAATAATGCAATAAGGAAAATGTCCGATATAGTCCACTTACCGAATAACCAAAAAATCTATTTATTAATTTAAATATATCTAATAGTTCAAATATCCAATAACTTAAGACCCAATAACTGAAGTATTTTTTTTTTTTTTTTTTTTTATTCTTGATTTGTGCTCTCTTTTTCCTGGCACTTCCTACCGTTTATCCCCCTGGAGACTTTAACGGTGTCCACCTACCACCTATGTGTGGGTGCTTTATCCCTCCCTTAAAAACCCCACCATCTCGCATTCGCCCGGGGTTATGCTTGTGGATGAGGGAAACCTGTGAAGCAGGGAAAACCTCACCCGAGATGGCCGGTGTATTCGAAACATTCTTTTTGGGTGTCAAAGTCACATTGCGTAGGCCTTGACACCGAAACCGAATGTTTCACACCTCCCGCTCACGTTAACTGAAGTATCCAATTACTCAAATTTCTTATACTTCAAATACCCAATAACTCAAATACGTAATACTTCAAATACACAATAACTCAAATACGTAATACTTCAAATACACAATAACTCACTTACCCAAAACTTCATATACCCAAAAATTTAAAAATAATAAATTTAATAGTTTAACATCCCAATTAAATGTTGGTTATTATATTTTGGGCTGTTAGATTATTTAGTTTTTGGATAATAATCAATGATCAGCATTTGATTATTTGGGTCATTGAATTTATGTAATAGGATCATAAGCTATTAAGGGAATGTCGGACTCGGAAAATGGTAATTTTTAATATTTTTTTATAAACAAAAGAATATATTTTAGAAAAAATCGTGAACGCCATGCCGTTAGGCATGTTTTAAACAATATACTCAAATTATTTCAGATTTTTAAATTTATAATTTAATCCTGATTTTTGCGTTGAAAATTCATGCCCTTTTTAGACCAATAATTACCGACCGAAAATCGTTTATTCAATTATTAATAACAAATTTATTTATTCGTAAAAAATCAAAACGTCATGCCCTCGCTTTTGTTTTAAACTACCCATATGAATATTGTTCAGATTTTTAATTCAATATTTTTAACATGATTCTTATGGTGAAAGGTGTAGATCCCTGTAACTTGGGTTCAACATCCCGTTAAAGATATTTGATTAACTGTAGTGATTTAGCTCATTGGAATTCTCAGCTTTTAGATAGCAGGATCTATGACTACTTGTATTTATGCCATTGGATTTTTTATAGTTTTGTAGTAGGATCAATGAGTATTTTGATAATTGGATCAATGGGTATTTTAGTATTTGATCAATGGGTACTTTAGTATTTGGATCAGTCGGTCCCTAGTAGAAATTTAAAACTAAGAACTAGGAATTAAAAATTGGTAGTAAGTACCTTGTGATGAAACGCTATTTCTCCCATTTATTAACAGTTAATAGAATGACCACAACCTCAAAACATTCGAATAATGTTTCCAGCTTTCCGGAAAGAGTAAACTTCAAAATTCCTATAATTTCGGATGGGTTTTTCAACGTTTTCGTCTGATTTACAACCAATTTCTGTTGTATTTCCAGTATTTACGAAGATAAACGTTGTTTTATTAGATTTTTCACTTGTTCATTTTTAATAGATATTTAATAGGACATAACTAGATTCAACTGTAATCTATATTTACAAGCTCAAAAATTGGAGAAAAATAGGATTCTACACTAATAAATGGTCATAAAATGTGAGAAAAAACGTTTCATCGATAGGAGAAAAATGGGCACATTTTTCGCCTATTTTTTGCCCATTCTATTCAAACAGTCTATTTAGTACTTATTTAATGGAATACGATTTCTATCAGGTTTTGGTATTTAGATGAATGGGCATTTCGGTTTAAGTTTGGATTAATGGAGTTTTTTGTGTTTCGGCAACAGGATCAATGAGTCCTTTGGTTTTAGAGTCATTAGATTTTTTTATGCTGTGGAATTTGATCAATGGATATTCTGATTTTTGGACCATTGTGTATTCGGGTCATTGGGCATTTGGGTATTTAGTATCATAATTCCATCATTCTTCATAAGTCGCGCGGCGATACCCATGACAGAGTATAAAAAATCACTATTATCTGACTAAAACCATAGATTGTATCCATTACCAACACTTTGTTCATCCAATGGTTGATGAAAAATTTCTTTCTATGGTTGATAAAAAAATGGCACTTTTATTAGGTGGTAAGTAAGGAATAACGTGCACCAACAGTTATCGTCATAAATTTGCTTACTTTGTGAAACTCATTATGATTCATAATTATTTTTATTAATTAATACTTTATTTTAACAAATTCAACCTTTATTAAAATCATTTCTGTCCTCTTCGCACAAATCATATACCAATCATTTACGTAAAATTTAAGCACTACAATTTTCAAAAAAGATAAAGAAAGCTACGAGAATTTTACAAATGAAAAAAAAGAATAATATGAAGAATTGATTACGATGTTTGCCAAATCATAAATTTCCTCTTCGATCAACATTTACCCCCTCTCTCTACGATTATGCTCGGACATAGCCCCGAGTACACCATAAAAATGAGCATCGTACCTTTTACCTCTTATATTCTGTGTTCTCTTTTTTTATTTTCCTTTATCCTTCCTTCCTTCCTTCCTTCCTCCTTTTTTTGCATTGCCGAAAGCGCTGCGCTGCGTGGCCGTAAAACGTCACCGTAAAAAAAAAAGTTAAATGACCAGAGCGCAGTTGCATACGAATTTATGAATTTATAAAAATAAAAATGATGCCTTGAGATCGTACGATGCGTATATATATATATATTTACGTATAGACATGAACGTTTTGTATTTTAATAAAGATTGCTTTATATTTTTGTTTTATATTTCTTTGTTGTTCGTTTTTTTTATTTGTGGGATAATGAAAAGGCGTTGTCGTGTTGAGGGCGATCGAATTATTTTTGTTTGTAAGGAGCGGTGTGTGATATGGTAAAATGAATTTATGGAGATGAAATTTGGTTTATTCGTTTATTTTTTCATACACTTATTTGTTTATTTTTATTTATTATTTATTTATTTAATTACTATCGCATTTATTTAATTTTTTACTTCGATAAGAATTTTTACTAACTGTGTTACCAAGGTTTGGCAAAAGATGACTTTTTCGACATAAATCGGTCAAATTACGGGGAAATTTTTACTAAACTGTATATTTACTTTTTACACAATCAATGTAAATAAGTAGCGTGAAACATTAAAAAACTCTTTATTTTTAAATCACCAATTAATTAATAAAAAAACATTTTAAATAATTTTAATGAAAAGATAACAAAATCCAACTTTTTTCTATTTACTTTCTAAAATAACTATTGAGCGTAGAGAATATTCTTATAAAAATTGCCGTAACAGTACAGTGAAATCTGGCATACCTGGGTACTGTATCTGGGTACTCAATCTGATATCTCAAAAATAACGTAAGAACACGGTAAAAATTTCAATATTACGAATTTAGGTTATTTTTCCACAATTAGCTGATATACCTTACAAATTTTAATTATTGTCGCGGTAAATTTATTATGTACACTTTGTTTATTACAATTTGTCTGTACATTATGTTTATTAAAAAATAATAACTAGAAAATTAGGATTGATAAAATTGGCTAATTTGGATTAGTGAATATTTTAATTTTCTAAGCACACACCTAACCTCCAAATCTTTTATATGAATAATTTTCGCTAAAGATTAAAAAAACTTAAAAAATCAGTTAGCCATCACAGTTATTCATTTTTTGCAATATTAAAATCGTTACCATGGCAAAAAATTGATCATTTATTGTGTTTTGAGGTTAGGTATTGTTGTATTTTATAAATATACATCCAGCCATTCTATACACAATTTCGAAAATAACAATGAGTTGTACCTAAAGAATCATTGTAAAACATTTTTATAATACAAATTTTCTCTCTCCCATAACTACTATTTCCAATCTTAAGGTTGTAAACCCGTATTTACATTTAAATAACCAAAAATAGATCGTTTTTTACTCTTAAAAAAAACTGAAAAGTCTAATTACCGATAAAAAAATTGTTACACACAATTTCCACACCAACTGCGTATTCGGGAAAGGAAAAACTCAGTGGAAAAGCGTAAGTAAGAAAAATCGCACAACAAAGATATAACCGGTATAGCCGCATCACGGAATTGAATTTCAACATCTGCACCAGCATGGAAAAGGAAATCGAAGGGGAGGCTCGACCAATAAAGTTTTATTACCGTGCAGCTGCAACTAACGCGACAACTCGATCGGTAACGTGAAGAACATTCACCTATGAACACACAGTCTGTGTATATATATTTTTTTGGCTTTGTTTCTTTTCACTGTTAGTTTGAAGATATTGCACGTTCCTCTCTATTTTTCAATACAGATCGGTAGGGTGTTGACGGTTTGTATTGCAATATACGTGATTGTAGGTTATGTAAGGTCGTTCACTTTCATTTTCTTTTACGGTAATTTCACTGCATATTTATTATTGGTGGATGTTTTAGTCATCTTTGGACCAATTTTTTGCATCTTTTTACAAGATATTGACTTTTTAAAAATGTCTACTTTACCGACCTATTTCGATGCTTTTCTTTTATTAATATTTTTCAAAATTTAAATAAATTCGAATTTTAAATTATCATGCTTGTTCACTATTTTTATCAAGCAATTTCATTAAGTTTACAGAACTAGTCAATAAGTATCGAGTCAAAATCTCATTTTAATCAAGGAATATTAAACTTGAAAGATTTTATCATAACTTTAGATAATCTTTATCATAACTTGAATTTTCATCTTTAACTATTAAAAATTATTTGATTAGAATGAAATAGTTAAGGAGTGACAATTCCCTTGGAGTAAAAAAATGTTACTAATCGAGTGATACCCAAGCCACTCTAATATGGATTGACTCGTATTTTACACGCTAGGTGTAACAATCCACTTCTCCATATTTTCAAAAAAATATAGCTTCTCAAGTTTTGCGGAAACATAGAATGATTTTATCACTCTAACGAATGCGGGGATTAGGAATATTTTCGTTAGGAATAAATTAGCAGTCCCTAGTTGTAGCATTTTAATTATGTAACTTATAATCAATTGAGAAAGAAATAATTTTACAATTTTTGGAGTTAATATCACTCTAATTAAGAAATGAGATCTCACACCTTTTAGAGTCATAGTACTTTTTAAGGTATATATCGTTGATATCAAATAGTTATAAATTCATTCTTTCTGAGTTATAGTCACTCTGCAGGAGAGATAGAAAATATTATTATTGGATTGGTGCAATATTTTCTAGATGAAAGTGTAAAGTATGACTCCATTTGAGACACAGGTGTCTCTTTCTAAATTGTGAGTAATTACTCTTTAAGAGCCATCAGACATTATTTCGAAAATGTTAATGTATACTTTTTAATTTCCTTACAGTGAAAAATCACTTGATCCGATTAAAAACTGCATTACTCCAGCCAAAGAGTGATTCCATTTTCGGGAATCGGGTGAATCTCAGTCAAAAAGTAATATAGCCTTTGAAATAAATAACTTACCTACCTCACGTTTGCCAGTGTAAAAATAACTCGTTAAGAGTGAAAAATAAAGTGTTTTAGGGTGGAATATAACTCTTTAACAAAGAGACATCACTTCAATCATGTGATTATTTCACTCATAACATTATTTATAAACCGCTTTGAATCAAAATTTGTAATTATAACTTTTTTTAGTGAAATTCGCCAATATTGCACTGACGAATTGCTCGCAGTGTCGACGTATCCGGAGGGATCCTTAAATTAAATAAAAGTTAAAGGAAATATAAATGATATAAAAAGTTTACCTGAGATAAATACATAAACCATTGATTCAATAGAGGAACATATATAATAGTATTTTTTTATGCAGTTTTATAATAAAAGTATGTTTATGATTATTATTAAATTTGGGATTATAGTTCCTCGTTCCTCATAACTCTCATTCACTTTGACACTTGAGGGTTAGTGGCTTAATTTTGGTGAATTATAAGAGTAAATATTACTCTTCAAGGGGAGTCCGGGGAATCAGCTTCACAAATCCACCACCCGAAAATATGGGCAGGGATGGCGCTGCCATCAGGTGGGCTGACATCATATTCGACAATAATTAAAGAAAATAAAGTTTTTACCACATGAAATCGAAGTTGAGCGCCATAGCTATTGCTTTAATGATTAATTACATTTCATTTTGTAGATCGAAAAGTCAGTACTTTCGATGAAAAGTGATAACTACGAAGCCACTTCGGAGTGTTACTACCTATTCTTTAATTATTGTCAAATAAGAATTCAGTCCACCTGACGACAGTGCCATTACTGCCCGAAAAATTTTGAGTAGTGAATTTGTAAAGCTAACAACAATTTCTTAAATGTGAAATATAATGCTTCAAGTATGTAAAATAATTTTTCAAGTGAGTGAAATATAATGTTGTAATATAACTCTTGAAGAATGAAATCTAACCTATTATCTGACTAAATTACCTTCGAATGAAAATTTTCCATACCCAAACTCTTACCGAAAAGTGAATTTTCTCTTTTTTCACTCCAAGATATTAAAAGACTTATGAAACTTATAAACCTTTACTAATTAATTTCCCTAAAATTGCTTTACCTTAAGACTAAATTCTTCTATTTCCACTGATTCCAATCAGTATTGTCAATATACAAAAAATATCAAAATAAATTCCCATCACTATATAATTATAATTTTACTTATATTTAATACCGTGTTTATATCAGCTTATTAATGTACACAAACACATTTACAAATATTTTTTTTCCACACCACCCGCATCCACCGATCCTGCTAAGAGGAATCGATCACGAGTTTAACATAATACGATTACGCAAACTATATATAATCTCCTGCGATTACATGATATATACACTTCGAAACCCTTGTCGATCAATAATTATAATTAAAGAAAAAAATTTATTATATACATTATATAGGTATACATTAAAAATAGTCAAATAAGAACCGAATTGATAAAAATCCATTAAAATTGAAATAAATCGTATTATTCCTAATTCACCCTAAAAAAAAAGAGTGTCATTGGGTTGCGCTTCCGTAAATTTGGTTCAATTTCAGTTTTAAATTGCGTGAAAAAAAACAGTTGTTTTCGACAGATATACGATAGGACGTGTGTATTATTTATAGAGTGAGAGGGAAAAAGTGAAAAATGAACATTCGTGGATTCGTGGAGTATGGACCTTTCGTCTAGATAGATAGATGAACTTAAGTATGTAATTTGATTGATTATTACTTCAAAAATGAATTCGATAAGAAGTACTTCTGAATTTTTTTTAACATTACGATATTTATTTATCGGAAATGGTATTTTTTTAATTTTCTCAGATTGCTCTATACTTTAAAATTTCTTTGGTTTAAATTTTGTATATGTTTATTTTATAACGTTTTTTTTTGAAAATTCAAATTTTTAATGCGTTCTTATTCATAAAGAATATCTAAAATTAATTGATTCTTTAATATTTTGAATTTTTCTTTCTTATTTTTATTTTAAAATTATCTCTTAATATCCCTATGACGCTATTTATGCAAATTTCTTATGATTTATGCATTTGGTTGGTTAATTGAATTAAAAAAATATATTCAATATGAATTATTTATGAATCCCTTCATAGATAGATGTTTTTATATATATAATTTTTTTAGATCCTTTTTATTAAATTTTCCATTCCACTCGCTTCGCTCGTGCGCAAATCGTCCTGTGAGGAAGCAATCATATTCTCGCACTAGTATCGAAATGTACTATTTCATTACATTAACTCATATTTTAAATATTTTGAGATAATTATTTTAATATTCCCCTTTTATCTTCTCCTTAACAATGTTAAAATTTAATTAAAATAATGCCTTTGATTAAACAATAAAATGAAAAATTATTTCAGGAAGAATTATTAATGAATCCTTATTAAATTTATTTTTAACTTTAATATTTTAATATTTTCGATTCTACTATCTTTCTTTTATTTTTATTATTTTATTGTTTTGATATCGAGAGAATAATAATACATGTATTATATTTAATCCTTCATATGATATTATAAAATTTTTTTAAAAATACATCTTTTATTATTATTAATTTTTTAATAATCACAAATTTCTCATTCCCTAACCATTTATTAATATACAAATAAATTCGTAATGATAAATATTTATACAATTATTTTTTTAATTCAAATTTTCACCTCCAAAATACAACTGATACAGCCACCTGTGTAATCTTCAAACAATTGTGTACACACATTATCCACCAACGGTTGCTCAATAGATAACACAAAAAATTTCCCCGTTAAAACAGTTACCTACCTTACCGACCATACGAATCCACGTGCAACCGATTTTTCATGCAGATGGAGTTACAAGATAGTTCGCACGCCGAAAATCAAATATTTTAATCAGCTATCACGCGTAAGTATAATTCACAATTGAAATTTCAATTACTTTTAAACACCGAATTGTAAACGCCTAAAGAAATTCAATTCAATTCAATTAGAGGCATATTTTTTATTAAAATTGATGTATATTGCACAATACAATTTTATTTATAACCATTCTATTAAACAATAAAAAAGAATTAAAACTAAATATATATTTTGTTATTTTTTCTAAAAAAAAATATAATATGAAATATTGATTAATTAAAAATTGCTATGGATGCATTCGTTGTGCGTGCGTAAACATAAAGTACCAAGGCACTTTTTCTTAAACTCGCACTAACGTCATTCATGTTACTGCATATTTCTCCCTTTCCGATGGTACATATAATATATATATATTTATATTTATATTTAGAACGGCCGGTTTTATTTAATTCCGCGCGCGCGCACTCGTGTGCAATATCGAAAAGAATATACTTACTCATCCGATTAGTATATACGAGTATATATATATATATATATACTATTTGAATAACAAAAATATTTTTACTCTTATCTATACATGACGTGTTAAGATTTTTGGATAAGTAAAATTCTTCTTTTTTTTGGAAGAATAGTAAAATTTTCAATTTTTTTCCGTTATTATTAATTAATATTTATTATAAACTTGGACATAAGTGTATGGACTCTTTTTTTTGAGGGGGGGGGGGTTAGTAAAATTAAAAAATTTTTTTTATCATAATAATATTTTATTTGTTATTTATTATTCAATATTAATTATTTATTCTTTTATTACTTTTTTATGTATCTTTTATCTTTTATTTATTTTTTTTATTAAATTTTTCTATTATTTTTAGTATTCATTAATAATTTTTTATTGTAAACTATTGCAATCTTACAAGATTTTTGAAAAAGTGTAAGTATATAAGTCTCAGCTTTTTGACCGTGACGTGCTTAACAATATTGTTTAAAAGTTTTTTTAGTATTAAATGCATGTATATTTATTGTTTGATATTTATTATTGTTATTATTTATTAATTATTATGACGTAATACATTTCTCAGATGCGTCCAGAGTTTGCTTTTTTCAACAATAAATTTTTTTTATTTTATTTTAATAATAATTATATAGTTGAATAATTATTATTTGCTCTTTTTATTTATTATTTATTCTATGATTTGTTTAATTCGTGTATGGAAATCAAATTTTATAAATAATTTTTTTTTTAATTTATTGATTGCTTGTCTTTTTTTGTATTTATTTATTTAATAAAATAGAATTACAAACTTTTTTTAATTCATCTATATTTTTTCTAAATAAAATTTACTACATTTATTTTGATTTTTTTTATTGCGATTATTTTGAAATATTCTATATATACAATAGATTTAGATGCCTTTAAATCAATAAATTCTTTTTTTTGTTAATTGATTGATTATTTTACTTATGTATTTATTTATCCATAATGAATAAAAATTACAAACATTAATTTCATCGATTAGTCTGATATTAACAAATTTTAACAACTACATTGATAATTCACGATTTCCTTGATGATATACACAACAATGTGGATTTCCAATCTATCAATTATTGTTTTTTTCCACTTCATAAATATTCTTGTCTAAATCAAAATTTAACAACTTTTACATTAATCTATCATTATCTAGAACTATTCGACATCGTGTATCTATGCAAATGGATTTTCGATCAATCAACTGATTTTTTATTTTCATCGTTCAATTTTTCTTTGGTGTAGGTAGAAAAAGAGAAGAAAAAAAGTGTTTGTTAGTTTTGATACATACTTTCGTCGTTTATCATTAATTTTTCTTACATACGAGCAATTTAATCGGTAACACGACTGTATGTGTAGTACTTCCTGTTAAATGCAAACATTATTCATATGCGAGTACACTGCAGCGAAGAAAAATAAACAAACGGGAAGTGTATGTGTCTCCATGTTGTTTTTTTTTATCAATTGATCTCGAATGTAATTAATAATTATTTCGTTTGTTGTTCGTTTGCAAAGCGTTGCCTTCGATTGCAATGACGTTTATTTATAATATAACAACAATTGGTGATTTAAAAAGAATGAATTAAAAATATGTCATTAACAGTAATATTTAAAATCTTGAATGATAAAAAATTTATAACTAAACACTTTAACAATTTTTTAATAAAAAAAAGATAAGTAATGTCATTTATCTACAATAATCAACAGCTGATCGTGATTATATTGATTTGAGGATCAATAAACTAAAATTCCAAAAAATTTTCACACAAAAAGTTTTGTACACAAGGTTAAAAACAAATAGTTGAAAATTTCATAAAAAAAAATTTTTAATTATAAAAGAAAAATTCATAGATGTATATGTAGTAAGAAACAGCTGATCATTACTTAAAAATAAATAATCAAAAAAAATTCCAAAAATTTTTCAAGTCGATATAATACAAAAAGTTTGGTATACACGATTTATTTAAAAAAAATTGATTAAGTAGAATAATTAAAAAAAAATGAAATGTTTAAAATAATTCATACCTATGCATGTATATACATATATACATCTAATAAAAAAACAGCTGATCACGATTATTCTCTTAAATGTACAAAAATTAAGAAAATTAAATAAAAACATTAAATGACCTCCACCACACGATTATCATATTCAAATTTTCAAAAATCTAAAAACCTCCCAAAAAAAGCAAAATCACTTAAAAAACCCCCCACCTCTTCAAAAAAAAAATTCCCTCTCTGTTTATATACCTGCCCGTTATATACCACCTATACACACGCACGCACCTCTCTCTCTATTTTTATCGGTCACTCTCACCAACACGCATCCCTCTCTCTCGAGTTAACGGAGCGCATGCACCGGAACAAAGAGCTCCACACACACACACACACACAGAGAACACAGTCATCCTCGTCATCAACAGTGGCGCGTGTTTTCCGAGTCAACGTCGAGCTGCCGAAGGAATCGCATCATCGAGTATAACTTCTCCACGCAACATATTTCCCTTTTTTTTCCTTTTTCAACACCCAACGTGTACATTACATATATATATATATAGGTGAGTGCATATATATATACAATAATACCACGTGCGTTGAGTAAAGTACTTAACGAAAAAAAAAAAAATTTTATCGTTAAAAAAAATAATAATAATACGTGATAAGGACTGTAGGTGTGCATATACATATACATATATATATATATGTGTGTGTGTGTGTATGTGTGTGTGTGCGCGCGCATATGCGTGTATATTATTGTTATCTCGATGAAACGTGCGGGTGCGATTTAAACAATATTTTTAAGTCACGCGCTTTTTTTTTTAAATGTGTTGAAGTGACTGTGCGATTTTTATTCTAATTCTCTCGGGTGAAGGGGCTAAATTTTATAAATAAACCTTTGGAAACAGAAAAAAAAGAAGGAGGAGTGTTTTAACAAATCGGCGTTTGAATAGCGACGTAGCTCTTTATCGCGCATTACAATAACAAATTTTTTCCTTTTCTTTTTGTTCGAGAGATGCGAATTTTTTTTTGTACGGAGCGCGTGACCTTAAGAATATTCAGAAGTGTCAACAAAGGAATTTGTAATAGAAATCTTGGGAATAATCGGTGGTGTAAATAAGGGAATTTTTAATGAAGAAGAAACAACGAAAAACGAGAAGAAGGCCTTAAAAATTGTGTCCGAAGAGGTATAAAAGAAGAAGTATTTGAAGATAAAAGTTTTTGAAAATTAGGAATTGAGAGCGAAGAAGTTTTTAATAACAAAAACTGTAAGAAAACGTGGTAAAGTGAGATTAAAGTAATTTTAATTAGAATTATTTGAATTATACAAAATTGAGAATTGTAAAGAAAGATAAATTTAGTGGAAACCTTTTGATTATCACAAACTGTGATGTTGTAAACTTCAATGAAAACCTTAAAAACACTGAAATGATAATAGTAGAAATTTTTAATAAAAACCTTTAAAACATGCAAATGATAAACAAAGCATTTTTAACAAAAATCATAAAAATATTCAGAATTGTAAACTCAAAATTTTATATCAAAAACAATAACAAAATTATATATGAATATTCATAATTGTAAACAAAAAACTTATACAATAATATAATAAGAATATATTCGGAATTGTAGACAAAAAGTTTTTACAAGAACTGTAAACATATTCTGAGTTATAAACAAAAAAGTTTTTAACAGAAACCGTGACATTTGGCAAAGTTGTAAACAAAATAATTTTGAACAGAAACCATAACAATATTCTGAATTGTAAACAAAAGTTTTTAACAAAAACCATCAGAATGTTTAAAGTGATAAATAAAAAATTTTTTATACGAACTATAAGAATATTCTAAATTGTAAACAAAATTTTTTAACAAAAACTATAAATATAATCTGAAATGTAAACAAAAAAGTATTTAACAAAAACAACCGTAAGTATATTCTGAATTGTGAAAACAAATTTATTAACAAAAACCATAGCTATATTCATAATTATAAACAAAAAAACCATTTAACAAAAACCATAAAGAAACTAAAACATTGTAAACAAAAATCTTCAAAACAGCAAAGTTTAAAAAATTGTATATAAAAAAATATATTCTATAACTATTAAACAAATATTTAAGGATGTAATTCCTAAAGAAAAAAAACTATACATTAAAAAAAAATAGTCGATTTATCTCCGCATTGTTTTAACAGTGATCGCGCAGAGTGCGCCGCGCATAGGCGGGAGAAATTAAAATTTGAATTTCGAGATAATATAATATTTATCATTTTCTCGTGTAAATATATATATATATATATATATACACACATACACATACATACACGTGCACACATAAACAGATAAAGAGAGAGACAGAGAGAGAGAGACAGACACATTTTCTTATGACGAATCAACGTGACTCATAGTTTTACAACGTCGTAAAAGAGTCGGTATCGGTTATACACTTTGATTAAACGACTTTTATCATTGTTGTTATTGCTATTGTACAAAATTAGTAATAATCGAGGTTTGCACATTGAAACGTATAGACTATTTATTTATATACACGTATATATATATATATACATCGCGTGTATATATATATATGCTTGCGTATCAATTTTAAAGGTCAAGTTGGAAATTTCAATACGCAAACGTTTGTATGTTAATTGAGTTAGATCAAAAATACACTCTTCTTCTTTCCTTTTTGTAGAATCTATTTTTTTTTTTTAGAATAGTTTTTTTATATTTATTTGATTATGGGAGAAATAATTTGACTCGGAGGTAGAAGAGACAAAGTTTCTTCTTTAAGAAGAAAATAATTTTGGAATATATTTCTTTTGCTCTACAAAATTCTCTATAATTCTGAGGGAGTGACAAGTACTATTAGAGAGTGAAAAATCACTCTAAGGGAGTGGAAACTGAGGTTTTTTTGCATGGAGTAGTTTCATTTTTATAGCAATGGTTTTTTTCATTCACTTAGAGAGTAATTGAATAATGGTCATTATATTCCAAAAAGTACTTTTACGTTGGAGTGACAGTAATTTATTTCACTCCAAATGGTTTAATCTCACTTATTTTCGATATTAAATAGAAATCGTATAGGTATTTTAATTAATTTAGTAATAAGAAATAATTCTAAGGGTGAGGGAGTAATGATGTTTTTCACTTTAAATCATTTTCAATTAAGTATCTTAACTGGTATAGAGTTATTTTTCACTCCAAGTAACTCATCATTACTCTTTTAGATTTTAAATAAAAAATAAATACTCTATAATTCTCGGCGTGAAAAATCAATTCAAGGGATTGAAAAGTCACTTTTCACTCCTTCGGATTTGGACGGTGATTTTCTAGAAACGTGTTGTGATCCGATTCGAGTAATTTTTTTTCAGTCTACATTATTCATTCTCAATATTTTTAAATATATAAGGAAAAAATAATAGATAATTTTTATATGATATTCGAGTGTTTTTAATTTTATGTTGAGGAAATCAATCTCATTTTTTTCAATATACAAAGGGAATTATGTTGTAGAAAAGTATTGTCACTCAATTCGATTGCTTTTTTCCTCACCAAATGAATCTTCTTAATTATATAAAGATTGAGATAATTTTGAGAGAACGATTTAAATCGATTTAAGTAATTTTTCGAAATTCTAAATTAGAGAATAATTCCGGAAAAAATCCATTATTTCAATATTCGAGATTAATTTTAAAATACTCTTACTTTCGAACAGCTCTCGTTTTGGTTCAGTTTGCGTGATCTTCTTCACTCTGAATAAACCATTCTCACACTTTTATCTTTAATAAAAATGAAAAAAATAAAGACGATGCCCTTAGAGTGAAACAACAAATCACTTTTACCTAATCAAAACCCTATTCATTCAAAATGATCAGTATGACTTTAATTTTGAAAAATATTTCGAAACTCGATTTGGTTTTATTATTCTCTAATACTCGCTATATTTTCTCATAAGCACGCAACGATAAAAACCTCTAATTACAAGGAAATTCGTTACGATACCAATTACTTAATTATCCTCGATTAACATGTAATTCAATTACCTCGATTTATACCTTATCTCGCATCCGAGAAACCGGTATTTTTTTTTATTTCTCAATCAAAAATCGTTTGCGCATTAGCTATTATTTTTTTTCCTTCGTTATCATATATAGGAATTTAAACGATCGTTTACAAAAATTTTAATTTCAACATTTTCTTTTTTCTTCATCTTTCGAATTTTCGCGAGCGAAATCGCCTCGTGGCGTTGACACGGAGGAAAAAAAAAATCTACGACTCGAATCGTAAATACGCGTATGTATTTAAAAACGCGCCGGTCGACGCGTGCAGTATATAATGTGTGTATATATACACGCACAAGGTGAATAACACTGCACCGCAAAACTCTCATCGTGATCTCTTCGCGAGAGAGCTCCGTACCAAAATTATTCTTCCCGGTAATCCGCGTATAGATGCGAAATTGCGCACTTCGAGCCCAGTGACTTTCATCCAAAAACTCATTCGAGATTATATATCGAATAATAATAATAACATATAGAATATACACTCTATTATACTATGATCAGTCGTTGTAAAAATAGATGACAATTGACGTAAGTGGTGTGTGTACGTATATGTGCGTGCATTTGCGCATTTGTATATAACAGTTTGCGCTTGTATGCGAGTATTTGCGCATTGATACGTACGATTTTCTATATTTTCGCGTGTGTTTGCAATTTGTATGTATTTATTTGTATATCTGCGTGTACGTTTGCGCATTTATATCTATCACTTTTTATTTATTTGCGCATGTGCGTGCGTGTGTGTATGTGTTTGCGCATTTGAATACATCAGTTTGTATATTTGTGTCTTACGAAGTAAAATTACGTGTGAGAGTGTTGTGTGTTAAAATAAAGTGTATGTTTGTGCGTGTACATGCGACTGCGCATGTATACGTGTGAATTTGCGTCTGAATGACCAAAGAACGAACTATTCAATGGTTTTATCTTCTTTAACCGGGGGGTAATGTGACTATTTTTTTTTTCTATCTTTTTGATACCAGTGTAAGATAATATACTTTTTTTGTTGGGAAAACTATTGGCGAGCGATTTAATTACGCACTTGCGGTTTGTTTTTGTGGATATGTAAACAGAATAGAGTGATAAGTGAGTAAGGTGTCTGTTTACGTCTGTCTGTGTGTATGTGTGTGCGCATGTGTGTCTGAGTGTGACGTTATTCAAATGTGTTGTTCTTTTTGTTTAAATTATCAGAGAACGTGTTTTTGTATCGAGTGGTTTTTTTTCAAAGGGAGAATTTGAGGTTAATTTAGTAACATAAGATTGTTAGGTTAGGTCGAATCGTTTATTAGTCGCGAAATACGAACGTTACGCAAAATCTTCCATTTTGATTTGGGGTATTATTATTATTATTTACCTTCGATAACCGAACGCATTAATTGAGTATTATAGTTTTGATCGTCCCAAGTTATTAGGTGTTGATATTTATCGAGGTTATGTAATTTCCTTGTTAAAATTGAGTAATTGACAGGTAAAACGACAATAATTTTTATTCATAAATCGTGGACACTATATTATCCAAAGAATCGTTTTATAAATCCTCAATTTCCGCTAAAATATTATTGAAAGAAGCGTTTGTTTATATTGACTTGAAATTTAGATTTATTAGGTCAAGTGAAACTATTTACTAGACTTCCACAAATATTTTAATCCCAGCAAACCATGAGAAATAGATACTATAAAGTTGAATAGAATTTTTGTGTGTTTAATAGTACTTCCTTACCATGAGCGTAAAATAATACTATTTACATCGTGCCGTAAAATATTACTTTTCCTTTACTTTTCTTACCATGGTCATAAAACTACTTTTTTTACAATTGTCATAATAATGTACTTTTTCTACCATTGTCATAATAATGTACTTTTCTTATCATGGTCATAAAACTTTATTTTTCTTACCATGGTCATAAAGCTCAAATATTTTAACCATAGTTGTATAACTCTGCACTTTATATCATGGCTCAAAAAGTGAATATTTCTTACCATAGACATAAATCTGTACTTTCCCTACCATGGTCATAAAGCTCTACTATTCTAACCATAGCCTTAAAACTTTCCTTTTCTTGCCATGGTCATAAAGATTTACTATTCTATCCATAGTTGTATAATTCTGCACTTTATATCATGATCAAAAACTGAACTTTTCTTACCATAGTCATAAATCTGTACTTTCCCTACCATGGTCTTAAAACTTTTCTTTTCTTACCATGGTCATAAAGCTCTACTGTTCTAAACATGGCCGTACAACTTTATTTTTCTTACCATATAGTTATTCCTACTTATCGTCTTATATTGGCGCAAAGTCAAACTTTCCGTCCGAGAAAATAATGAATGAACTCGAGGTGTACACACCATTCAAAATATTATTACAATGAACTTGAATCTTCCAAAAACGAGAAACTCAATAACAAAAACACAATTCACCCGTCTGTTTGTTATCTTGCCGAATCCGTGTTGTTTTTTCCTTCCTTTTCGTTAATTACATTAATACCGCTTTCCGAACTGCGTACGACACCTAATAATACATGAATCCTTTGTTGAAATAAAAAAAATATACACCTCGCCAAAAACACAATTGTAAAATTACTTCGATTTTCTCCAGCATACGTGCAATTAAATAAAAATATTTTTTTTAATTAGATTTTAGAAATCTATTTTTAAAAAAAATTCTTACGTACAATTTTAACGAGCGACTAAAAATATACACGACACTTAATATATATATATATATACGCGCGAATAATATTTAGCGCCTTCGATAAAATTTTTTCGCAACGCAGTATATGCATGTGTGTGCAGAGTGCGTATATATACGGCAAACATGTGAATAATAAGCGCGTCGCAAATAATCCAATATATACATATATATACAAGTTCAATGACAAACTTCTTACTAATATTTATTTCTTTTCTTTTCGCGACTCGAGAGAAAGAGAGAGGTCAATGCATTCGGTAAAATCATTTTGACATTTAATTTATTGCTCGATAAGACGCACATATATGAGAAATGTACGACGAGAACAAATTTTTTTTTTCACAAATTATTGAAAGAATTTTAATTGGTTTAGTATACACATTTTGTCGTTGAATGCATAAATTACGCATATTATTTTGAAATGCGATGCAATGAAAATTAATGTTTTGTATATCCACAGTGAGAAAAGTACTATTATATATACGTAGATGTATGGTAAGAAATATGTCGTGATACGAGAAATATAATTTTACATACATGGTAATAAAGATTACTTTACTTACCTGACCTAAAGTACTTTTACTGCATGTATGAAATAAATTATTTTCCACAAGAAATGCAAAGTATATTTTAGTAGAAAAATTCCATGTATGCGTATACGTGAAAGTACTTCAGCTTAAATATTGTGGTACTTATATAATTAAGTACTTTTTTACAATCAAATATTTTGTGTTGCTGTTGAGGTAATAATAATTTTTACATACGGGAAAAAGTACTTTTTAAAATTATAATATCTTTTTAAAAAAGTACTTTTATTGTGTCATATTAATGTACTTTTTTAGATTAAATTATTATTTAAGATTTAAAGACACGCAAGCAGGATATTTTATATCTATCATGTATACAGCACAATTTGATTGTAAAAGTACAATATTACATTTATTGCAAACTGTACTTCATACCACTCGTATTAGTAAAAGTACTATTGAAAATTAGTGTGTTATTTTCCAAAAAATTGTGAGATAGGTAATTTACGCACTATGATACACAAGTAGTCTCATATAACCAAAGTATAAAAAATTAAAATTTATAATAGTCAGAAAAGTAGAACTTTACACTGAGTACTTAAAAATTGAGTTTTACAGATATTGAACGTAAAATGTTTTTTTACGGTCTTGATATAAGTAAAGTTACACTTTATGCACGTGGTAAATAAATAAAACTTTACCCTTCAGGAATTAAAAATAAATACTTTCTACTTCTGTGCAACGTAAAATGGTATTTTACGCACTGGATTAGTAGTATAGGAAAAAGTAGTACACTATACGCTCATGATAAAAAAGGTACTATTCTTCACCTCTTTTTACTTGAAACCACGCTACATAAATTAAGACTTTTACTGTCAAGCGCGCTCAATATTTGTCAAACTCAAACTTTTTATTTCTTATCTCAACGCTCACATACAAATTCCCCAATGTACACTCGAGGTACTCGCAAACAATGCACAATTGATTCTTACTATATTTATTACTACATTTTTATATATAGACTCGCGGTGTTTCTTAATAAACGTCTTTTGTATTATATAACGAAATTTCGCGAGGCGTTCAAGTAATATCGTTACTGCTTCACCATCATAAATATAAAGAAAAAAAAATCGATTTTTTCAACTCAGCCATGACTGGAATGCGTATATTTGTATGTATAGTGACTTGACAATTAGAACAAAGAGAGACAGAGATGGAGGGAGTATAAGGTCAAGACCTTGCGATGCGGTTACTAACGAGTATGTACGAGCGAAAAAAAAAATGACAAAACGTCTTTTGTGCGTGTGTGTTTGTGACGATGTATGTATGTTGAAGTGTGTATATAGTGATAATGATGAAAAAAAAACTGATAAGACACTATGTAAAATCCTTGGATCGATCAGGAAATCTAAGGTGCGAGAGCCGAAAAAAAACAACCGTGTCAAATTGATTATTCTTCTTTATCGGTTTTCACGAATGACGTAAAGTGTGAAATCGAGGGATCGGTGATTTTTTTCGGGAAATGAATGCGAAATGTTGAGATTTGGTAACTAATTTGAGATACGTACGGGAATAAGTGAGGTTATGTATTTTATGAGATTTTATTATTTGTAACCCTAGTAGAAGTAGAACCGATTTTTAAGGTAGGATATGTCGCCAATTTTCTTAAAAAATGGGTTATTATGACCTATAAAATATCTATTCCTAACCTCAAAACATTTAGGGGACAAGCCTGAGTTAAAATTGAAAACAACTATTCAATATTAACAATTAATCATTTTTTTCATAAGAATTGAAATCATTTCTTGATTTTTTAAACAAATTATATTATTATTAACTTTTTTATTTATTTGTAACATAACCCCTAGTAGAAATCGTATTCCGTTTAATAGGTAATAAATAGATATTCTAAATAAAATGGGTGAAAAATACTGTGATTTTTTTCCATGATGATCTTACCGCAGAATATCTCAGGAGCCACTTCATCAAATAGGCTGAAATTTTAACAGTAACTTTTAAATATGATTTTAATGCACTTAAACAAAACAGAATTTTAATAAAAATATAAATGTAAATTTAAAAAAATTATTTAGCTGATTTTTCAATTTTTTTAAACAATTTAGTAAGAACAATTTTTATATTACAATATTAACACACAGTCTTCCCAACAATCAATATTAAAAAACCACCGAGTGATAAAATTCAAACTAACACCATGTTAACACAGTCTCTTCCATTCACTTTATTAATTAATTATTACATATCTATACGTTTGTTTGAAATATTTTTTAATAAATCCTATAATTTCCATACCGTCAAACTCTGATTTTTTTTCGACACATAAATTATTAAATAGCAAAAAAAATTGATTTACTTGAAACAATTTCCGTCGCACTCCATACCCACAAAATTCTCAGTCACATAATTATTCATACAAAAACAAATCCAACGAAAATTACATTTCCTGTATACATCACATATATGTATCAACGTAACGTCAATTTTCATATTTATCGTGTTAACGTTTAATACCACTTTTAATTACCTCAAAAATTAAATACATCGTCGAAGTGTTCCGCGTTATTTACGTAAGTCTTAAATCAGCTGATATATACATATACACATGTAACGCAAAATTTTGTTTACTCTCCCGTGTGTAAAATAAACACGTGCAGTGTATAAAAGTTCGATTACGTGTGTCTATAAATTTTCAAAGATTGGAAAAATTTGAATAATTAAGAATTACTATTAATTAATAATTATTGATAATAAATAATAAAGAACAATTAATGAATTAAAATATTAATAATAATTAATATCGATTGATTGGTAATTAATATATATATATATATATATATATATATATATATATGGGCTATTTCACGTCAAGTGGTACGATGAAAATTTTAAATCGCTCCAAAATTTGAAAACAGGCTGGAAATATCTTCCAGAATATAGAAAAAAATTTGTAGGTGTTAAAAATAATTTGCCTAAGAGTTATTCCACCATAAAAAATGGAAATGTTTCAATTTTTTAGAAAAATTTCTATTTTTAAAGCCATTTATCTCAAAATCTATTGATTTTTTTGAAAAAACGTTACAAACAGCTTTTGTTCAAAATAATCTTTAGAACTTATCTACCTGGGTTACAATTCTTAATTTTAAAATCTCGAAGAGATAGAACACCTGGAAATATTGAATATCAAAAAAAGGCGACCACGCCACAATCGATTTTGGTCTAACACCGCTCAAAATATCACATTTTTCGAGAGCTTTCGAATGGCGGTGGTTAGATTATTGGCCAAGACCGCTGGTGTAAGTTATACCTCATAAACCTCATAAAATCACTAATTTTCATGTATTTTAGGGCATAACTTACACCAGCGGTCTATATATATACGGCCAATAATCTAACCACCGACATTCGAAAGCTCTCGAAAAATGTGATCTTTTGAGAGGTGTTGGATCAAATCGATTGTGGCGTGGTCGCCTTTTTTTATATTCAATATTTCCAGGCGTTCTATCTCTTCGAGATTTAAAAATTAAGAATTGTAACCAAGGTAGATAAGTTCTAAAGTTTATTTTGAACAAAAGTAGTTTCTACTGTTTTTTCAAAAAAATCAATAGATTTTGAGATAATGGCTTTAAATAGAAATTTTTCTAAAAAATTGAAAAATTTCCATTTTTCATGGTGGAATAACTCTTAGGCAAATTATTTTTAACACCTAAAATTTTTTCTATCTTATATTTTTTTCTATTTTATATATATAATATTCATAAACACCAAATAATTAATAATTATAAATAATCAAAAAATTTTATATTATAAACATACGGGATATTATTTATTTTTTCAGGTTATACAAAATATACGATTCGTAAAAATTAAAAATAAAATTATTTTAATTTGTATAAAGGTCGTTGGCCCTAATCTCAACGTCACGTTCAACAACTTGAATGTTTATAATTATATATATTGTACGTTCATATAAGACTATGCTCCAACAGAGAGACTATTGATAAGCTTGACGAAATTGTCAATAAAAAAAAAGTGATTGTTAGTTTTTCTCTTTTATTTTTAATTACGTGATAAGACATACAACTGTGTGCATTTAGATAAAAAAAAATGTGTGTAAATGAAATTTGAATTTAACAGAAAATAAACAACGTTTATAGAAAAGAACATTTTTTGATCCTCAGAGATTGAAAATAATCGATATTTATGTATGTATACTACAATATTTTTGATCGATGAGAAGCAAATATCGTAGATCTCATATTTTAGTTCGATCGCTGTTTGGATCTTTATTCCTTCGAAATTTCGTTGGAATTTTTAAGGAATATTGATGATGAACAATCCAATAATCTTTAATAAC
The DNA here is from genome assembly GCA_026168455.1 of Theocolax elegans. Taxonomy (NCBI): domain Eukaryota; kingdom Metazoa; phylum Arthropoda; class Insecta; order Hymenoptera; family Cerocephalidae; genus Theocolax; species Theocolax elegans. The sequence continues at coordinate 3,439,469 of CM047426.1, read as the reverse complement.
CCAATAACCCAATAAATTAATTCGGTTATTGGGTTTTTAGATATTATTGGATAAATATTAACCTTTAGAGAGGATCGGGATGACGTCTTGCAGGTTTTTTCATTAATGAAGCACATCTAAGTGGGTCTTCAAGGATTATTTAGGTCTCTGAACTTGATTCTGTTATCAAAATAAAAATTCAAAATAGCGGAAGTAATATGGCGGATACTATACCGGGTATTTTTTTTTAAACTTTTTACATGAATATCTCAGAAATTGGGGCGCAAATCCTGGTACTCTAAAGGTTAAATGTAACAATAAATTAATTAGGTTATTGGATGGATTTTTTTTTGCTTTAAGGGGGTGGCTTACCCGATAGATTACCGACCAAGCCTGAAAAGGTAATTATTACATTTATTTAAAAAATACGCAATTTTATGCAAAACCCAAATACAGAAGCACCAAATCACTCAATAATAAGTCATTCTACAAAGTTCCAGGTCAATACAACAAAGGCTTCGAAAAAAATTTCTGCACCGAAGAATCACGAAGAATCGTACATTGTCGGTGCAGAAATTTTTTAGGTTGTCTTTGTTGTATTGACTTAAAACTTTGTAGAATATGACTTATTATTTAATAATCTAGTGCTTCTGTATTTGGATTTTACATAAAATTGCGCATTTTTTTAAATAAACGGAATAATTATCTTTTTTTGCTCAGTCGGTAATCTACCGGGTATGCTACCTCCTTAAGGGAATGAGACAGCCAAATTGCACAGACCTATCTAGAAAATCTCAAAAATTTTAGAACTTAATTATAAGAAAAATCTGAAAAAAATCACAAATACTCTTCAAAACAAATAGAATACCGTGACAGAAAGATTTTTTCGAAATAATTAATTATACGTAAATAACTATTTTTGATCGGTAATATATAGATAATGATTCACGGTTGCCTAAAAATCTCGCTGATTTATTAATAAAAAGATTTTAAAAAATTCACGAAATATCTTCGAAGGATACACAACATGGTTACAGAACCTTTTTTTTACAGTAAATTGACTTCCTCGTTTAATAAAAAATAAATCATTTTTCTATTTCTTAAGGTTCACATCTCATCAATAATAAAAGTACTAATGATGATAAGAATGAAAACAAGTCACATTTATTATTGTAAGCTCTAAATAATATTTTATTAACGAACAATATACACTCCAATTAACAAACAATCCGTATATAAAAAATAAAACACCTATGTTCGCTAAATAAATACGAACGACCAACACAATTAATCTGAGAACAATTAATTGTAATCCTCTCTATATAGGCTAAACACACAACAATATATTAAATACCCATTCAATTCATATCCACACACTAAAGGAAAAATAAAAGAACTGTATATGTAGAACACTTTTATTTTTTTTCTCTAAACAAAAAACAATTCAAAACGCTGAATTACAATTTCCAACGTATGTATGTACATATACCGATATTTCTAACCTAAAACTCGATAATTCCAAAAAAATACATAATTACGTAACTGATATGAGAATGGAAATTTAAAAATCCAAAAAAATACATGTATTAATTACGTAAAAAAAAACAAAGTTGAATCAGGTTTTTCATACATATATATATATATGGATTATTCCCGTTAGGTTTAAGGCAGCGCGTCGAAACCGCGGGCGCAGCTGACTAACTCGAATCTTTAAAAAAAAAATAAAAAAAAAAAAAAGAATCGAGGACGAGCGCCGTGTGTATATATAAAGGTAGAGAACGGGTAAAAGTAACGGGTGTTGTAAACATCGCCATACTGCGGCTGTGTATATGTGTGTGCGTGTGTGTGTGTGTATAACGGAATCAACACGCATCGTGATCTTGCGTGTGCAGCGTTTGTAATAAACATTTTTGAAAACTAAATTTTTAGTTCGATATTTTCTAGGATTTGTAATAGATTTTTAGGTTAATTCGGTGAAATCAGCTGATTTTTTAGATTTAGTAGTTCTAATGTCGACGTCAACGACGTTTAGTTATTACGACGAAATCAGCTGACTTCTTGGCGGTTGAGGAGTGCATAACTTTTTTTTTACTGTATTGAATTATAATATTTCGTTTTTAAGTGGTTGTGTTGTCATGTACTTCTAGGTTATTTCGACGCAATCAGCTGATTTCGAATGATTTATACAAAAATGCATAATTTCATTTACTTTTTAAATTGCAAAAATTTAATATTGGTTTTTGAATGACAGTAACATCGTGATGCATTTTTAGGTTATTTCAATGAAATTATCTGACTTGTAACTGTCAAATTAAAAATTCATCAGTTTTTTAGCTATAGTTTGGCTAAAATCAAATAATAATCTATAAACAAACGCATTTACTTGAATTTAAAATTGCAAATTATCCTATATATGTAATTTATTACCTAAAAAAATTTTTAATCGATTTTGAATTATTTTTTTAGGTTAGGTTCATATTTAAAAGAATATATTTTAAAAACCTGTTTGGTAATAGTAATTCTTATTTTTTCTTAGCATAGAAAATAAAATGTTTTTTGTGTGCACAAATCATCCTTTTTGCGAAATTATCGGTAGAAAGTGATCATGCATAACCTACAAAATAAATATATTTTTAAATTCAAAACGTTATAAGTAATCAATAAAAATATTAAAGTAACCAAATTTCTTATTATACTTTATTAGTAAAAATAATACTCACTAATTAATAAGCTTAAAAATATTACAATAAACTTTCCAATTTTAATAACATTTAAAATTCAATATTTTTAACCGATTTAAAAATAAAATGAACCATTCGGGTATAGTACACTTTAAAACATACTTTTATTAAAAAATTTAAATAAAAATCAATTAAAAAATTAAATCATATAATAAAAAACGTTAATTCACTTTCCAACCGATTTTTATCCATTTTATGGTTATACAAAATATTTCCATTTTTTCATATATTAAAAAACTATGTTTCCTCTCCCAAAGTTAAAAATTTTTAATTTTAATGTAACAACTACTTAAATGAAGAACTCCTTTTTCCACAAAATATTTTTGTATATTTAAAGAACAAAGATTTGTTTAAGTTCACAAACACACACAGAAATGAATTGCAAATTAAATGTTTCTTGAATACTCTTTCCTATCAATAGTTAACGCATTATGTATATATATCTCCTTCTTTATTATCGGTAAATGACACGGTGAAAGAACAACTCAACTTTACTAAATAATCCGTTCGAGATAAAAAAAAAGAGTATTCAATTTTCAATCACGCGGAAAGAAAAGGAAAAAGATTTTTTAGTGAAAGTCATGACGCGCGTTCGTCTCTCTCTCTTTTTTTTTCTCTATTTTATAAATCAACCGTAAAAAATAAAAAATTTAATTACGTATTTTAATTACAAACACGGTAAATCAATATCCATAAAATTATAAACGAATATTATATATACATATAAAGAAAACACTCGATTTTGAAAGAAAACACGATTTGGTAGGTTAAAAAAAGGAAATAAATGATTTTTCATAATCTACAAAAAAAATCAATAATTTCATAAAATTACTCGGTTTTTTAAAATTACATACGATTTTTAAGTCAGGAAAAAAACAAAAGAAAAAAATGAATTTTATAGAAATACACATGATCTATAAGAAAAAATCGATATTTTCATAAAATACTCGGTTTTTATATAACAGAATATTTAGGTTAAAAAAACATTAAAAATAAAATGATCTATAAAATATATGTTTATAAAATTACTCGGTTTCTTTATATAAAATACAATGTTAGAAAAAACAGAAGAACTAAATTTATACTTTATAGAAATACTCATATGATCTATATAAATCAAATCGATATATTTTTAATTACTACAGATTTTAAAAAGAAGATATTAAAAAATGTACCATGATCTATAAAAAAATCGATATATCCATACAAAATTACTCGATATGTTTAGGTTTTAAAGAAGAAGAAGAAACAAACGAATTGAAATAGTGTAACAACCTTGATTTTAATATTTGATAAAAAGAAAAAAATTCGTTATCTCGCCTATTAACAAAATATCGAGCGCGATATATATGTTTTAAGACGAGCCGACTCCCGACCGAATGATTTCTGACGCAACGTTGACGATATATGTATACATACAATGTCACTGTTCTGCGTCATTTAAGAAATACCAATTAGGAAGAGACTTTTTACATTTCCCGGAGAATCGCCATCTCTTCCGTGAATACTTGAGACGCGGATGGAAATATCCGGGGATGAGTCAGGCGATGATACTTTCGATCATTTCCGATCTACATATTTGCGTATGCATCTAAGGATCAATCGATTGGAAAATTGATCATGTTTTTTTCTTCATGATTAAGGGGAATTTTTCTTTCAATTTTATTTTCTAATTTTTATTATTTAAATTATGATGTAATTGCTCACTGATATTTAATGATTAATAATCAGTGATCAATAATTTATAATTTAATAATTAATAGTTATCTGATGTCTAATGATCGATAATTTTAATTATAATATAATTAGTAATTCATAATTAATAATTAGTGATCAAGAATCTATAATTTTATGATTAATAGTTTTCTAACTTGTTTTGTTAGTTTTTGACAAAATAATAATCAACAATTTTAATGATAATGTATTTAACCGTTAGTAATAATAGTGATCAATAATCAATAATATAATGATTAACATTTTTCTCACGTGTTTTTGTTAAATAAATTCTTTTTGTGCATAATTTTGTTATTTTTTTTACTACAATGAATGCAAAATGATAATTAATAATTTTAATAACAATGTAATAATCCATAAATGCTAATGATCAATAATCAATAATTCCATAATTAATATATTTCTCACTTGTTTTTGTTACAAAAAACTGTTTGCTGTTTCCGATTTGCTACTTATTGACAAAATGATAGAATATTAATTAATAATTTTTATTAAATTATATATGTATATTAATCCATTAACAATCATAGTGATCAATAATCAATACATTAACGATTAATATGTTTCTCACGCGTTCTTTTGTTAAATAAAAACTTCTTATGTACAATTTGGTTATTTTTTGACAAAATGATAATTAATAATTTTAATAACAATGTCGTTATCCATAAATATTAACGATCAATAATCAATAGTTCCCTTACGCGTTTCTATCAACCAAATTTTCATTGTTCATTGTATAAAAGCGCAAACTTACGCAACGTGGTATACGATATCCCGCAAGATTTAAAAAATGATGATACAATATTCATATATACGTACGCGTACTCGATCGACATTATCAATCGTCATAACGCCGCATCGGCCATGTCGTAAAATTATAAAAGTGTCAAGGTGAACGTACAAACACCCGTTCGTTGAAAAAGAAAAGAAAATAAAAATAAAACCTGGAACCGAATTTAATGAATCATCTCTATATATATTTATACAATAAACGATAAATCTCTATTCTAATCCATTCTGTTTACGTATCGATTTTGTTTTTACACAAAATCATCGCAATTAAGGGGAATGAATTATGATTTACACGTTTGTAGGTATTATACATGCGTACAAAACAGGCGTATATATAAGAAAATCCGGGGATTTAAATGACCTCGGGGTTTTCCAAAAATTTCCCAGTTAACGAGACAATGGAGACGGGTATTATTTCGACCTTAGCCCGCCCACCTTTTGTACATCGAACCTTTCGGCGAATGTGACCAGTCAGGTATACAAATTTTACCTTTTCCTGACAAACGTTATTTACGAGATGCAATACAGTGTTTGGGATGTTTAATGAAATTTTGGTTATCTCCGTGTAAGTATAGGACATTTTCTTTTGCTATGCGATTTAAGAAGGTTTCGTCGTATTTTAAAGGAATATTTGCATGTCGGTTGTGTTCTCATATATATGTATGCTCCTAACACGAAATTATTTATTTTTTAATTAATTAAATATTGAGTATCGTAATTATTATTAAATAATTAATCAGTTAATTTTTTCATTGTAATTAAACAAAATAACAAAACACCTAATTGGTAAATATTTATTAATCGAAGGTTGATTAATTTAATTTTCTTTGTTATTTATTGGAAAATGTTTAATGATTAATTTTCAATATTAATTAATTAACTAATCATAGGAAACTTAAATTTTTAAATGATTATCATTCGATTTTGATTTGATTATGATTTATTTATAATAGAAAAAGAAAGATACATACATTGACAATTTTGAATTCTGAACCTCAATTTTTTTTATTACGTTTAAAAGAAAATATTATTAAATATTATATTAACTAATTTGACATGATTAATACTATTTATGGTGTTTAATTAATATTTAATATTCTATCGATCAATGTTTTCGTTTTATTTAAATAATTAAGATTCTTAAATACGATGAATTATTAATAAACCAATCGTAATAATTAAAAACCATGATTTTTCTCAGTAATTAATATTTTCTAACTAATACTAATTTTTATTCGAAAACTGTAAGTTCTTAAATACTATTAATGATAAATTAATAAAATAATCTACGTAAAGACCTTAATTTTTCTATTAAAAAAACAATTAATTAATTAATATCACATTTTCAATTGATTAATACACTGAAAACAGTGAGAATATTATTTATAAATTGTAATGAATATTATAGAATATTATGAATGAGAATTAATTAATTTATTATTATTATGAAACAATCAATCAGAAACTTATAATAGTAATAATATCTCATAAAAAAATTTGTATTTTATTTATTTATAAATTAAATTACAAAATGGAAAAACTTAAACCTTTACACTTACTATTAATTATTAATTAACCAATCCCAATTAAAAGCTCAAATTATTTAAATAATTAACCACCAATTACCAATTGTTAAATAACTATTAAAACGCGTTATACCGTTTCTAATAAATAATTAGCGAAAAATTAATTTCGATATTAATAACAATTAATTAATAACCTTAACAACCTCAATTGTGTTCTATTATAAGACGCACTTTACACATCGATGACAATGAGGGGAAACAAAGAAAAAAGAAATAGTTGTGTTTGATAATGAACGCCTCTATATCTGTAGATGAAATCTTGGTCTTATCATCGGATCTAGATAGAAAAAAAGAAAACTCACGAATCATCGATACGTCATCCTCTAAAAATTGATCGTACACACAAATTTTAATGATTATCTTAACACACATATTTTTTTCCCATCGAAACATTCTTTACCAAACGGCAGATTTTTCAGTGGTAATGTATATATGTAATTGACGTAAGTTACAATTAATTTTCCCAATAAAAGAAAAAAAAATGAATCACGATGATATATCAGCTGTTTCGTGAAGTTCGTCACAATTTGTATCGTCTCGTCGTGGTAATTTTTATATTTCAAAAAAAAATGTCGTAATACAATCTATAATGTAGCAGTCTTCCTTTTTTTTCTTTTAAACAATTCGCACACACATGTATATATGTATATCGATTTATTGCTCGGTCGAACGCAAAAGAAAAAGTTAATAACTAATTCATGTGAAATTTGTAATACTCATTAACAATATCGTTCTCTGCGATGCGTGTGTCTCTTTTATTTTTTTGTTTAAATAAAGAAACTAAGAAAACGTGCAATTTTTTTATAACATTATACGCTTATTCGTTATTTACGACCCGCTCAATTATTCATCGTAACGTAACTAAAGTTTACTTGTTTTTTTTTTCTTTTTTTATTCATGAACGTCCTAGAAGAAGTACACGTGGTTCTCCCTCGTAGACCCACGTAATATTCACAAATAGTATCCGTAGTAGTGTAGTAATAATTTTTAAATAAATGTAAGAACATTTTTTAATTTTTTATAAGTAATTAAAATGATTAAAGTTAGAAATTAATTATTTACATTTAATTGATAATTAATATTTAATTAGCTAGTCGTAATTAAATACGTAAAATATGAATTAAAATTAAAAATACACGGAGAGAAATATTTAGAAAATATTACAAAGGAGTTTGGTAAAAATTCCCAAACTCCCAAGTAATGTGGTAACAGACCGAAAAAACCGAAAAAATTACCAAACTGCTAAGTAAAATTTACAGTAAATGTAGTAAAATTTACTCTAAATGTAGTAAAATTTGTGGAGTTAGCGTACTAAATTTTACAATTAAGCTTGTAAATTTTATTAACTCTGATTTTTTCCTATACTGTTTACGAAATTCTATAAACAACAGTACAGCACGAGATACCGAAAAGAAGCGATAAATAAAATTTTTATTGGAATCGCGTCGTTCGTTTGTTTACTTTAAAAGGACGATTCGATGAAACACATGCAAGTGACGCGGTGGCGCAATGGTAAGGTCTTGGATTCTCAACCCAAACTTCGCAGGTTCGATCCCGATGACATCCAGAATTTTTTTCACTAATTAAATTTCATTTAAATAGAAATTAAATTAATTATGATAATATATTTAATTAGATATTAAAATTATTTAATATAAATATGAATTAAAATTAAAAATACAATAATTAAAAAGTTAATATATTACTTTAGTTAGAAAAATCCTGTATTTAAAATTATTACATTTTACAATATTGTAAGATTGTATATTTATTGTAATTTTATTACAATCGTGATAATAAAAATTATTGACAAATCTACTAAAATACCATATTCTAAGTTGATGCTTCGTAACTTGGTAATCTCAATTACTCAATTATGGATAATTAATTGATTGATACATTAAATAATTATAATAATTTAATAATTATTAGTTAATTATATTTATCATAAGTATAAATTACAATATAATATTTCTTTTAGAACTAATTAAATAATTAATTTCTTATTGTTTATTTCAAAGTAAAGGTTACCAATAAGTTGAAATAGTACATTCTAAACGACTATAATCAATAGTTACATTAAAATCTAAATTTTTTGAAAATTATCGGAATTATTATTAAAAACACAGTAGTTTTCAACACAAATGTAATTAATAAAAATTACTACATACATTGTTATAATAATTCCTATAAATTATAAAAAAAATCAATAATTTAAATATATATCTTGCAAATAATAAAAAAAAGTAAACTTTCATTTTAATAAAAAATAGAAATTGTTAATCGATAATTATTAAAGACAAAGTATGTAATCAACGATTCGTAATGTATTAATAATAATTACTTTCCTTAAATTTTTAGTTACTATTTATACGAAATCAGTAGATGATGATTAAGAAGTGTTAATTGTAATCATTCTAAAATTAAAATGTTTAATCAAATTAACTACCTAACTAAAAATATTTAATTCAAAATTATTATATTTTGTATTTCGTAAGGAAATCGTATTTTTTGTAACCAAAAATGTTGATCATTACTGAAAAACACACATAAATATAAATTACAATAATTTGAATATATATAGTACTTTACCAACATACTATACTGTAATAAGTTACTAGTAAGGTATAACCTTAAATTTGTTAAAAAATATATCAATTACGATTGAATAATTAATTACACTAAGAAAAATTTTAAGCTTATACTTAAAAATATATATAGTAATTTTTTCCAACCCACATTTCTTAGTGTACTTAATTAATAATACTAACGTATAACCTTAAAATTTACTATTACGACGTAAAAATTTATTTTAAAATTTTGTTGATAAATACTATTAATTAATTATCAAAAATTATAATTTTGAATTTACTATATTATAACGGAGAAAATAATGTATATATTTTCGGGACTTAATTAATTAATTAATTAATTAAACAATCAATCAACCTTAAATTACAAAGTTAATGCTACTATTGTAACAATGAAAAAAATTGAATATTAATTATTCATCATATAAAAATTTATAATTACAATTGAATAATTGATTACACCAAGATAATCGCATAACGTTTACTTCAAATCGCACAGTAATTCTTCCCAAAATTCCCAGTGTAATTAATTAGACAATCAATCGACACGTAACCTTAATTTCAGTGCATAGTAACAAGAGAAAAAAATATTAAATTACCCGAATAATTTTATTACTCAAAACCGATCGATATGAATCAACCTTAAATATTTTTACCCCCCTCCAAAAAAAATCTCCGCAACACAAACACATTCTAAAGAAAAAAATCCACAATGCATTCAAAAAAACCGATACGTGGAAATTCCTTGTAGTAAAAATTATATTTTCCTAAATAATTAGTGAATTTTGTAAAATTATCTAAATCGTAAATAAATTGATCACTAAATAAATTAGCGAATTATTTCTAACTATTGCTAACGAATTAATGAATTTTCACTATTTTTCGAGTGAGATACAAAAAAGAGAGAGAGAGAAAAAGACAAACAATTCAAACAGAAAAGTTTCGTGCACATACATATACATATATATATATGTGTGAAAAGCGATGAAGGAAGGGGAAGAAGAATCCGCCGGCGTTGGAGGTGGAGCGCGAGTGGTAAAAGTGGGAGAGAACCCGATGAAGTGGGAGTACACACACACAAACACACAGGAAAAACCCTCCCCTCCAGAGTGTAAAATAAAAGTGGGGATAGGTCTGGGTTTTATTGTACATGCCGGGTTGTCGGTATACTATAAACCAGGAACGAAGAGGACGTCGAGCAGCAATCGCGCCTTACGAACCGCACGCTCAACATCGTGTAATCTCCACCCTCCCCTTTCATAAGTGTCCGCTGTTGTACATAAAAATCAACAAGGAAAAAGAAAAAAAAAAATTTTTTTTTTTCTTCACTCTTCTATCGCAGCATCAACAAGAAAGAAATGTTGATGCTCGTACCGCGATTCGAATTAACCGGGAGTGTCGGCCATGTTGCGGTAGTGATCGATCGACGCGCCCCACTGTCAACCAAGAGTAGCATCACCACCACCACCACCACCAGGCGTACAATCAGTTGTCGAGCGCGCGGCGCGTGTGTGTGTTTGGTTGGGAGAAAATAAGAAGGAAAATAAAAAGTGCCGTTTACACATACATATATATATATATACACATTTTTTTTTCGCGTGTATATATATATAGATAGACGCGTACGTATTATACGCACACCTATTACGATATATAGGATATTCTCGTTATTTCTTTCTCGTTCCTCGTGGTCGTCTGAACGCGACGAGAGAGAAGAAACGCGAGGGGAAGAAGGATACGTACAGAGACGCACGCACGCAACACAAACCACACACAGTCACATGGATAATATGGATACGAACGTATTGATTTACATAACGATCGTAATTGGCGTTATCGGTGGACTCGTCGGCTATTGGTTAACGAGGCCTAAGCGCCCTCAACGGACGCCTAAGAAAAGTAAGATGCACATGTGTATGTCCGTATATATATACCAATATATATACACACACACACACACTTTTATTATTATACACATATATATGTACATTTTTTTCATTTTAAATAAACGACGCCGGCTCGATATGCGTACGTGTATATACATATATCGAGCGCACACGTGTGGGTGGTGTCCGTGTCTCTCTGTGAGAAGGGAGGGTTGGAATGGGGACACGTGTACTTACGCTACGGGATACACGTGGTGTGTGTGCACCACCGAGGGGTTATATTTCTCTTATTTTTTCGGGGAAATTTTTAGACACTTTTGCGCACGCCCGAAGTTACTCCAATATATATATATATGTAATACGTGTGTGTTGTGTGTGTGTGTATATATATATATATATACAGTACAATGGTCTAATTTAGGGAGAACGCTCGATGACTTTTTCGGGTATGCGGAGAGTTTTCTTACTTTGTCCTTTTTCTCCGGATTTGCAAGTTTATCGTTGCGTATATATATATTATGGTTAAGATATATCTATATTTATTTACCAGAGAAAATTTACAAAATTATTATGTAACGTGTATAGATTATTCATTTTTATGTTCTTTTAATTTATTACTTAACTATTTTTTGGGTTTCAATGTAATAAAATTTTATCTGTCTATTTGCTTACCAGGCAGAAATTGCAATATTATCGTTGCAATGATGTGACGCGTATACAGTCTTTTTTTTTTAATTTATATACTTAACAATTTTTGGATTTGAGTGTTTAAAATTATGTATGGGTGTGTGTGTGTATATATTTTATTTAAATATATATATTTTTTATTCAAATATATAGTTTGACTGTTTACTTTTTCTCTCGTACTTTCGTACGGAAATAACTCGAGAGTGTTGAATGCAGGACGCGTTCTATTTTGAATTTCAGCGTTTTGCTATATGTAGATCGGGAGGTGGAAAAACATTTGACGTTCGAATGAAAATTTAAATCGACATATATATATATATATATATATATATACGTATACATACTGGATCAAACAGTTTTGTTTATAAAACAGTGATTAATTATTTTTTTTTTTTTTAATTAACATCGATGGTTATTAAAAATTAAGTATATTAATCGACTTATAATTTTACAATTACCAATAACAATATAATATTCAATTTTTAAATTTTATACGTAATCATCAAGAACATTCATTACTATTAATTTCAGAATGATTTAGTATAACAATTTACTACATTCACATTTTTTTTGTGTTCGCCAACCGCACGGGATAATCGTTAATTACCTTCGACACCTGTTAATCGTTACAATTCGTGTGCAATTATTATTAATAATTCTCACATTTTTCTTCCCCACGAATAATTCTAATTATTTATCGATCACTGTTAATCGTCGATTTAATATCAATTTAAATCATCATTTTTTCGTTCGTATATAACGTAACCATATATATAACGATCGAATATATATATATATATAGGCATCAATCGTAATTCAACGAAACGGCGATCGCGATTGACCAGTGTAATAAACTTTATTTTTAATAATTATCGTCAAGTCGCGCAATTGCGTAACGTCCAGTGAAGAATTGAAAAAAGAAAAGTGCAAATTCGTCAAAAAATTACGTTATGCAATTATGTGCAGGGACACACACACACACGCACAATTTTTTTCTCTCTATCGAATCTTGTGATACACGCAAATAAAATACCGATACGATCTCCACAATATTATTCCGTAATTGAATCGCGTTATCTCATGTAGTGTGAATGTGTATGTGGGTGGGTTTGTGTGTGTGTGTGTGTGTATGTGTGTGTAAAATAAAATATATCGGACTGTCAGTTTAATACATACGATATTTATTGGACAATTGAATTTTAATTGAACCGCAGAAATGAGGAAGTGTGTGTGCGAATTTGGATATTTGTATTTGTGTGTGTGTGTGTGTGTAAATTTGACGCTTGCCGTTGAAACATGTGTGTTTGTTATTTATTTTTCTTCTTTCTTTTTGGCGACAACACGTGGTAATTTTCGTTCGAATGCGAAAAATAATGGAAGATCATTTTTTTTTGGTCACGATGTGGATATATAGAAAAGCACAGTTGAAATTTCGTGAAAAAAAACGGGTGTTTAGTGTTATTGGCAAAATCGGTTGAACTTTTTTTTTAAGTACAAGTTTTCTGACGTGGTTAGACAATTTTTTTTTTAATGATGATAATACTTGTATTTCACCCTCCATTACTAATTAACAGAGATGAAAGTCTTATTTTTATTGTGGGTTTTTAATTGTTATTGTATGATTTTGATAATAAAAATTGTTTCGTTTAGCCGGACGAGGTTGGCGAATTTTGCCAACAAAACGTAAAAATATATATTTTTTTTAAATTTATTTAAATTAATAAAAACCTACCTGGCTTGCGAGAAACTGAAAAAATAATCCTCGTAATTTTGTAAATTTTTATAATTGATATATAATACAAACGTGACGCTCTCTTTCGTCGAGATCTATTTATATATAAATCGTAGGTAAATGCGAAATGAGAGAAAAAAAAAGAAAAATGAAGCGAAATATAAAAAAATTGTGTGTAGTGTGTGTCAAACTGGTTTGTCTTTTTTATATGCATGTGTGTGTGTGTCATTGGCAATGAGGTGTACACCGCGCCACGTGAGTGCGTGTAAAAATTAAAGAAAAAAAAAAGGAATGTCAGGTGCGTGTACGTGACGTTTCGTACGAAAAATTATATCGAACTCGTATGCATATGTGTACTTATGAAGTGTACGTGCACTTATAACGATTGCCTTGCGAGAAATTTGGTTGTGACGCGCTGTGAAAAAAAATGATGAAATTCTTTTTTTTTTTATCAATTTTTCGACGTACGAAAAAAATAGAGGTTAGACGAGTGCGTGACCGAGGTTTTATGCAAAAATTAATTTGAATGATTAAAATGGAAGAAAACATTTTGATAAATCAGTTTCCTTATATGAGACGTTGTTAGAAATGAATTAAAAAAAATTACCGTGACAGAATAGTAACAATTGTCGCAATTTTTGTTTATAATTTTTATATGAATCTTTGGGTTACTTCTCATTGAACAGCTGGTACACCGTAAAAATTTGTCGACTACTTAATAAATTAAAAAATTTTATTACATTACTGAGTACATTTAAATTCGTGTTAGGAAAAACTAAACCAATTTTTAATTGCCATGTATTTAATTAGTTGATAATTATTACAATAGCGTAATTAATTGATAATTTATTAAAATAATAATTGTCTTATTAATTACAATACATTTTAATATTAAATTATCGTGCGTCTTAATTTTCCATTCACAAAATTTTGATTTTACAAACGGACATTATAATACTACAAATCAATACAATTTTAATTTAATCATAATTATATTATATTCAGTAATAATTTAATTTTAAAATACTATAGATTTTAAAATTTTTTTGACATTGAGATCTTTTAATTTGATTGATGGTTTCACGGATAGAAATTTCAAAAGCATAAATAATCAAACATTTTTTTTCACAGTCATAATGATAAAATAACTTTATAATTATTTATTAATAACAACGATGAGTTATCAAAGGGCAAATACGTTCTGCTTTACAAAGAGAATTTTTTATTTTTTCATACTATATAAATCCATTAATTATTCACCAATAATTATAAATTAATTGCCATATGTAAAGATCCATTAATAATTAAAATGTAATACAATCATTTTGTTCAATAATATAATTGTAATAATTATAAATATTTATTTAAAATTTATTTTAACAACTATTTTTCCACTATATATAACGACAATGTAATTTCGTTAATTATTTATTATTAAGATTTAGAAAATCCACTGGTAATTCAATAAATTATTCAATTAATTAATGATTTCAATTATTTTAAAAATAAATTTATTTTAAATAATTTTTATTATTGATTTACGGAATAATTTGTTAAAATCTAAATTCCCAACGAATCTTGTTAATAAATTAATAAATAATGAAAATAATTATAATAAATTTCAATAAAAATTATTCATCGACCAATACTAAAATCCTTTGAAAATTAAAAAAGTAATAAATTAATAATAAAAGTAAAATATATATATAATAATAATTATTAATATCAACTATAAATACTTTGAAAATTAAAGAATTAATAAATTAACAATTGAAAATTAACGATAAACGGAAAATCTACACATATTTTTACAATGGACGTGGGACAAAACAAACAATATGACACTGAGTAATTCAAAGATATATCTATACACAACTCAAAACTTAAGAATTTAGAATACAGGAGGATTACAAAAAAAAATTACGCATAGAGAGATATAGTCCTTCCCGTCAATTAGTAAACGAGCCGAAGGGTCCGTGTTTAACGACGTATAGGATGTAAAATGAGGAGTGGTGGGGGGAGGAGGAAGGAAAGGAGGGAAAGTCATAGGATATGGAAAATGTGTCTTATACGTCATTTCGGAGGCGTACGTTGAACGGGACGCATTGTTGTATATATATATTATATATGTGACCTGGCTGAGCATCGAAAATTTCTTTTTCTTCATTTTTAAAGTACGTATATATAAATGTTCGTGATTTATCAGTGCAGGTTCGGGAAAACTGACGTCAAGTTCGTTCTTGTCGAGTTTTGATTTGATGTGTGCATGTACCTATTTTTTTTTGCGTCATTGGTTGCAATAGTCTGGGATTTCCAAAACTTTCGCCGTGCGAGATGAGGGAAGAGTGAATAGGAACGCGTCTTTTATGGTTTTGGGGAATATTTTTGTTTTTGTGCAGTGTATGTTTCAAACGATATTTCGGTGTTACCAGTATAGGTTAAACGTGTAATAAATAATAATAAAATGTTAGGGTAAAGTTAAATAGTTAAATTTAATTAAATAAATTAAATAAGATATTGTTGAAATTAATATTTTACTGCGTTTCGTAGACTGATTGATTTTTCATTGTATGGAGGGTGAAAAATTTTAGCATCACGGGATGTTTTTGCAGTATATTTTTGTTAGTAAAAAAATTGTTTTTACGGCGTTTTGTAGAGATTTTATGGGGAAGAGGATTCGTATATTTTTTTTGTTCTATAAAGTGTTTTTGTAAAGTTTGACCGGACGGAATTTTTATACAATGGCCCAAAAATTTATTTTTTAAAATTTTACTTTCGGAGTGAGAGTGGTATGTGGGGGAGTCTGTAAGTGGTGCTGAAGAAAAATTTGGTAACTAAAATATATTCGTTGAAATCGAAGAATATTTATAGTAATATTAATATTCAATAATTTTAATGTTTAAAACTTTACAATACAAGAAGAAAGTGACGCAATTAAATCTACAAAATATTTATTAGTTGCAAGCAAATATTTTAATTTTTAAGATGCATTCAGCACAATGTTTTATTGACTATACTAAATAAAAATTTATAATCATTATTATTTTACTAAATATTCGTTCCGCGCATCTCAGCGTTCAATTATTATTATTATTATGGGTAAAATTCGGAACAACCTTGAATGTAAAGAACATACGCGTACACTTACCACTGTCCTCCGAAAATTGCATCATACTTTCGTAAATTAATTATTTTTAAAAAAATTCGAAAAAAGTACTGTTAGAAAAGTATGACCATTACTCATAATTTAGGATAATATAAGGAAAAGTATGCACGACTGTTACTATAAAAAAATCGAAAAAAAACTGGAAAATAAACATGGAAATTTAACAATGACGTTCTCACCCTGTTAGAAACAAATACAAATTTTGTATTGAATTAACACTGAAATTTCCGTGATATATACGTAAAACATTTGGGATAATCGTACCATGAAAATATAATTTTTATAAAATCTATCTCCATAAAAAGACAAAAATTTCTCGCCTCCCCCCCCAAAAAAAACTAAAGAGAACCACTGAACTGCTACTATAAAAATGCGTCTGAAATTTCCATCGTTGGACTGCAAAATTTTGCTTTTATGAATGAAAAGAAATTCGAGAAAATGTTGCATCAAATAGTAATACCGACAACTTTTAATGAAAAACCCATAAAAAATTTTTTGGGAAATTCAAAAATTCATGGAAAAAGAAAGACACTAAAACTTTAACCCACATTCATACAACACGTTCCAAAAAATATTAACATCGAGTTTTTTCCCCCCACCAAACAGAGTCCAACGCTACAAAATTTCAAACTCATTTATATAAATAAATTTAACCAAAAAAAAATCCAAATATACACATTATAGAAAAAAAAACCCTATATAACGATTCCCTTTAAAAAAATTCGCAGATGCCGGAGACGCGGTCGAGAAGAAGGAGAACGAGCAGCGTGGCGAGGTGATCACGAGCACAAGCGGTTCTGGATCAACAGTGAGCAGTAAGCGTCAAGCAAAAAGTAAAAAACGTCGAGAAGCTCAACAGGAGTTTACACACTCCTGGATGGTCGGAGCACTCAAAGGCCACACAGCTTCTGTCCTTGATATGGACTTTTCCGCCAACAACAAATTCCTTGCAAGTTGTGCCGAAGGTATGCCTCGAATTTTCTTCTCCTTTTTTTATATACTTAAACATATTGATATATAGAACATATACAGCTGGTTTGCATTGTTATACGACGATTCTCTGGTATATATATATTTTTTAGTTGGGTTTTTCGATCTTTCTTTTTCCTTATCGAAACGATCGACTTTTCGTTTTTCTTTTTTTTTTTTACTTTCTTTTCAATTTTGTACAAACTTTTTTATACACGTAGATTTCGAGGATATAGAGCTATATGGTGCCGCTTTTGTGTGTATGTATATTTATAGTCTCATTTTGGTGTGAACGAGAGCATACTTTTTTGCTTCATTTGTTTTTTTTAATCGAAGTCACGCTTGTACATACTTTTGAAAAAAAATCTAATGATAATCTTTGTTGAATTTTTTTTAATCAGGCAATATGTAGAACGAGATAAAATTTTTTTTAAATATTTATTTATTTATTGAAAAAATTACAATGACGGTGGTTAAACATGTTAAAAAGTCATTTGAATGAAACAAAAAAAAGTAATAATTAAAATTATATTAAGAAGTTGTTGAACCCTCGAAATTCAATTTTTCTATGTTTATATAAATACTAATTTTTTTTAGAAAATCCTACACGTCAGGAGCTTGTATATACTTCCAGCGATATTATTGAATTTTTTCAGATTTATAAATTCATTGTAAGACACATTTTGGATTAGCGTTCCAGTTTATTTTTCATATAACTAATTTTTAGTAATGAAAAAAATTTTCTCACTATCTATTTGTGAATTCTTTAGATCGTTAAATTATTTAATTATTATTATTTTATATGCACCTGTCGAATGCAATATTCGAATAAAAGCTATCGGCATGCTTAATTTAGTTTTTTTAATAATAACACATTTTCTAAATTTATCTTGAGAATTTTTAAACATTTTTAAATAAATAATTTCGATACTGTAATTACCGATATGTCTAGTTTATTTTTGTAATACAAAAAAATTATTTTTTGTCGAAGTAAAACGCTCCATAATGCCTTTTAATCCATTCTAAACTTTGATCAACATTTTAAACACGTTTCTTTCGAATCATCCAAGATATACAGACCTCAATTCGAAACCCTCTCAAAATTCTAAACTGCACGCATTTCCCAATTTTTCTTACACCGCGACACGCAGCAATTAAAAACAGCACATATGCATCCCAAAAATCGCAACGACACTGTTAAAAGAAATTATGAAAACCCATCGGTACACGTAGCGCAAAAAAAAAATCTGCAAAATTTCATTACCAATGCACAAAACACACCTCTCTCACCATACAATGTATCGTGTACTTATTAAAAATGTTTCAAACGATTTATATCACCAACGCGATGTAACGAACGAACGAACGAACAAAAAAGAAAAAAAAACCAGTAAATTCATTGCCATTCATCAAGGATCTTTTTTTTCTGTACGTCAACTCAACCGGGATAACCAGTTATTTTTACCTAAATTCAGGGCGTATAAAAAAAAGGAGTAACTGACGTCACGAAATCAACAAAAAAATATACATATGTGTGTGTGTGTCATGAGTTTTAAGATATTCAATATAATTTTTGCATTCGACGAAAAGAAGTTTCTCTTTTTTTTTTCTTATCCATCGTTATTACTTAAATGTTATAATAATTAGAAAATTATAATACGAGCGATTTTCTTCATGCACCGAAGGTTTCGAAAGTTTCGATATAAATTTGCCGAGCGTCCAATTGTTTTCCACAGTCATTCGAATTAATATTATTGCTCGAAAGTTTCTGCTTCTTTTTTCTTTTTACTCAACGAGTCGCGTTATTCTTCTTCTTTTTTTGTTTCTTCTCTCTCTCCTCTCTTCTTTTCGAACGAATCACAATGAGATTGTCAAATTAGAAAAGAACCGATTAATTAGAGTTTTGTGAATAATTTTTTTTATTTCTGTTTCGTAGCGTCTATTTAATTTCGACGAATGAATAATTCATTATTTTAAATTTGCGATTAAGGATATATATATATCTCACATTTTAGGAAATTGTCGATTGTCTTTTAACAACGAGTCATTTCCGTATTCTCGTTTGATTTTTACGATGAATTGGGAAAATTCATAATTGATTATTTTAAATTTGCAATTAAGTGTATATCCTACATTTTGAAAAAAAATAAAAGGAAACGGAATAATTTCGCATTCGGAAAAAATAATTGTATCAATGCGAAAATACTCGTATTTTTTTTATTACTTATTAAATAAACTATTTTTTTACAGTCTTCATAAATTTTCGTATAAATTTGATATCGAATTTTAAAAGAAATTAAAAGTTTAGAATAAACAATTATGTGTGCTTGGAAAATATGCGAAGTTTTTTAATAATTATTATTTCTTTTTATTCATTGAATAAATTATTGTCTTTGCTACGTTGATAATGTTACATTTAATTTTATTAATGAAATTCAACGGAAATAATTATTTAATTTAAAATTTATAATGAATATATAATTACACTTTGAATAATGCTTGAATTTCTGTGTAATAATACATTTTTTTAATGTTTTGATAAACTTACATTTAATTTCGATAATTAAATTAAACAGAAATAATTAATTTAAAAATTATTAATATATAATTTAAAATTTATAATGGTTAAAGTTTTGTAAAACATTTGAATTTTTCTGTAGAAATGTATGTTTTATGATAAATTTACATTTTTATTTCAACAATGAATTTCTAATAATTTCTTATAATTAATAAAAATTGAAAAATTCCGAAATTAATTATACATATTATTTTATTTATTGAACAAATTATTATCTTTACTGTTTTAACGAACTTTTATTCGCTCATGACCATGAAATACAACGAAAGAATAATTAATTGTGAAAATACACAATTTTTATATCAAATTTCAACATAACGAAATCAATATTTTTTCTTCATTTAAATTTTCTCCTTACCATCCACCTTTACATTAAATTATTCATCACTCCATGTCTAATTAAAAAAAATACCGCACGAACAAACAAATACACATATACATTATTCGAATAAAAGGACGTTTGAATAAAAAAAATACATATAAAGAATAGTTCCGGTCGCGCGAGGATCTGAAGAACGAAAAGGAAACGAGAGTGAGTCAAAGAAAGATACAAGGATATGTGCGTTTATAACGGTCGTCGCGTTCACCTACTCCGTTATCGCCACACAGAGAAAGAGAGAGAGATGGAGACACGGAAAAAATGGAGCGAACCGATCGGTTTTGCCCTCTCTGACAATACTCGAAAAAAGAAACAAAAAAGCCATCGACCGACATTAACCAAGACTCTCGTTTTCGAAATTTAATTTTTTTTTTTTTTTTTTGGTAAACTTGACCTACATGTCGCAAACGTTAATAAATTGTCGCGTTTTATCGTAAACTTATACAAATGTATCGTACTTTTTTTTAATAAAAAAAAATAATCGTGAAATATTTGTACATCGTTTGATTCGTCTGAGGTAGTTATCGTATTACGTGTGTGTTTGTGTGTGTATCAGACAACAAGAGAAAAAAAGAGTCGATGATAATTTTATTCTTATGAAATATAAACGAGGAATTTCATTGGAACGTTAGAATTCTTTGAACTCTCTAATCATAATTTTTTTTTAATAAAAAGATCTTTGAGAATAGAATTAAATGACATTTTATTTATTGTTGATTTCATCCTACACGTTTCACCTCATAGATAAAAATGTTGTGAATTTAATCGTGGAGAAGGATGCTAGATCGATGGGGCTATTCATTATAATGAAATCATTAAGCACTTGCATGCGTGAAATCAAGATTGCAAACAAAAGGAACATTCATAATCAATATTGCAATCTAAGGCACATTTGCAATCAAGATTGCAATCATATTAAACGTTTAAAATCAAGACCGCAATCATAAGAGTCGTTCGAAATCAAGATCGCAATCATAAGAGTCGTTTGAAATCAAGATTGCAATCATAAGCACCGCTTGAAATCATGGTTACGAAATCAAAATTGATTGAATTTGTATTGGATAAAATACTTAAAAATATCTTTATTTCACTTAATTTTGTTATAATATTGAAATCAATTTTGAAATTAATTGTTAATCCACACGAGGTTTAAAGTCAAATTTGAAATCATTTTGAATAATTTTTTTAGGCGAATGGCCCCTTACGCTAGATTGTGCAATCATGTTATTGACTAACGAGCACTTATGTATTTGTTTTTTAAAAATATATATAGTTGCACTTTAAATGCTTACTAGATTTATGATTTTTTTTTCGAGAGTTAGAGAATTTAATTTTGACTATTCCTACTATACCGACGCATAAATTAGGCACTATGAAATGTCAATTTTTTTGGGATACAATGGCTTTTATTTATTGATCATTAACCTATCAGTTTTCTAAATTTTAGAGTTAAAAATTCATTATCTTCAGAGAAAACCCATATTAAGAATTTAATAATTTAGGACACGCTTAGGTTATTAACAATGTGTTTTATAAATAAAAGACATTTTTTTTATTGTGACCATTATTACACAACTTTTTATGTCGGTATAGGGTAAGGTAGGACTTTTACCTTCTACATAGACGTTAAAAGAATAAAAATTCGGGTAATTTTTTTTTTAATCAAAGTTTGTACAATTTAATAAATATTGAAATGACTATAATGAAACAGGCATTTAAAAATATTTCAATAACAATTTTATTGTTTCAAAATGTTAGTTTATTTACTTTTTAAGGGGATGTCGGAAGTAATTTACAGTGTACAAAAAAACACCATTTTTTTATTAAATGACAATTGATAATTCTGACTGGTACTTCAATAATTCTTGTTATAAATTATTATTTTCATTTAAAAAAAATAATTTTTGAGAAATAGATAAAAACTACTATGAGAATAATTTTAGGTAACTCCAGTTAATAAAAATAATACTTTTTCTCTAAAATCCGACATATTCTTAAAAAAATATTGCAGTTAAAATTTAATCACATACACATTGTACACATTTCAATTGTAAAAAAATGCAGTAAAGTCGATCACTCGGTAGCTGATGAGAAATTAGAGATCGTTATAGCAGAGGAGCATTAAAAAGAATTATTAGGACTGGAAGAATCGTAAACAATCAACCCAGAATACAAAAAAAGTAAAGATAGAATTGGAAGAAATAAAAAAAGTATAAGCGGCATGAAAATTATCAAAAAAAAAAGACCCATATATAACGCACTATCTCTCTCTCTGTTGTGTGCCATAAAGATAGCAACGCGACGTCAAAAGAGCATCTGGAGGGAAGGGGTGACCCAGGAAAAAGCAAGGTGAAGTCGGTGCCAGCCTCACCCTCGTCATCCTCGACCAAGTCGAATTCATCGACGGGCAAAGAGCAGCGAGCGATCCTGAGTCGAAGGCAACGAAAGAACCGGACCAGACGAAACGAGGACGATCGGCCACCCCCTACGATCCAACCAGCACCACCAAAACCAAGCCCAGCGGAGCCAAAGCCAAAAGTAAAGGCAAACCCAAAGGAACCCCGGAAGAACATCCCAAAGGTCGAAGATACCAAGATGATCAACACAAAACTGATCGCACGACCACGTCAACTACAGCAGTTGAACGACGCTGCAATAGTATCACTGTTACGTCGTTATACGTTGACTGGTGACCAATTAGCTCAGCTAGGTTATCCAGTCGAGTTCGCCCATTTTCCTGGGTACGCAGTGATACTGAATTATCAGCAGCACGCGCGAAGACATTACCTGGATGCGAACGCTCGTGAATTCGTACCGGGTAGTTGGCCAAGTGTGGTCCAAGATTCAGACAGTGGCCACGCAAGTGCAACCAGTTCCCTGGAGAGTTCGGACCAGGAGAGCAATTCCGACACAGAAAGACCAAGTATTGTGACGTCTTACACCGAACGTAGATGTGCCCGATGTACCAAACAATTCTACGTGAGCCGCGAGGACGGTGAATACCTCCATGAGGAGAAATGCTGGTACCATTGGGGTAAACTACGTTCTGGTGTTGCCACTCACGAAACTTGGGAATGCTGTCGAGGTCGTGAATCGGCCAAAGGATGCACAACTGCTCGAGCTCACGTTTGGACTGGTCTCGTGCCAGGTTGGTACAACGGACCCTACCACGATTACGCAAAGACACTACCAGCCAGACACGTACCGCGAGATGGCAATTATGGTGTCTACGCTCTGGATTGCGAGATGTGTTTCACAACTCGTGGATTGGAGCTTGGACGAGTCACTGTCGTATCACTGGACGGTCAGGTAGTGTACGAAGCTCTGGTGAAACCGGACGTTGAGGTGATCGACTACAACACGCGTTTCAGTGGGCTTCGAGCTAAGGATTTGGCGAAAGCTACCAAAAGCTTAAGAGACGTCCAGAAAGATCTGACCGACTTTATCTACGCTGAGACGATCCTCGTTGGCCATGGATTGGAAAATGATCTTCGGGCATTGAGGATTCTGCACCCCACGGTTGTTGACACCTGCATTGCCTTCCCACATTTTCTTGGTTATCCTTACCGTAATAGTTTAAAAACCCTCGCAAGGACCGTCCTTAGGAGGGAGATTCAAGTCAAGGAACACGATTCGGCTGAAGACGCTAGGATCGCCGTCGATCTCATGCTCAAAAGACTGCAACACGATTTTTTTTAACTCGGTGAAGACTCGATCGACTTGTGTACCTTTATGTGCCGTGTCCACCACAGTTTGAGATTGTGATACCAACTGTTTGTGATCTATGATTAACAGTGCGGAAAACAAAGTGTGAACAAAATAGCAAATGTGACTTAAATTTGTGTGAACGATACTTAAACGTAGTTGTTTCGATTCTGTTTCGTACTTAATTCAAATTTAATTTAGCGACACGGTACTTGGCACGTCGTGAAAACAAACAGTCTTCTGTTCCAATTAAGTCTGTGATACGCTTACACCCACACACTCACCACTCACAATTCATAAAGAAAATCAACATATACCGATATAACCAACTCATAAACTACATGATGATAATACTAAAAATGACCAATTGAGACCGATGTTGTGAATTACTGAAAATTCTAGATTAAAAAGATTGTAATTTATTATAAACAATTTCATAATCGGTTTTACTTAGGTTCGATTCTCGAATACAACAAAATAATCTCGCCGAAGTTTAATAATTCAAAGTGATTAGATCTGATTAATGGCCAATTGCAACAGATTTCCTAAATTACTGAAGGTACTGATTTAAAACAACTTGTTTTGATTAATTTTTCTAGTCCGTGAAAATCATTGAAAATAGCCAATTGAAAACGATATAGGATAGATTCATACCGCTCACGAATTTAATTATTCAAATTCGATATAAATGAGTTAATTTTTATAATTGATTTAAATCAGTTTAAATTGATTAAAAACTATTCATACCAATTACATTCAATTTATCGGATTTGAACTGAGTAATTATTCAAATTGATTTAAATCAATTTTAATTGATAAAAAATCATCTTTTGAAATCGGATTTATTCAATTTTGATTTTCGATGGTAACAAATAAGAAAAACCGTAACTTAACTGAACAATTATTTGAATTCGTTCAAATTGGTTTTCATGGATTAAAAACAATTCATATTGATCACAAAAATTCACCGAATGCAATCGGATTTATGAAATTCTATTGTAAATTACAAAAATTTAAAAATATCTACTGGCAATGAACAAAATCAAGGGAATCCGTTCTTTGAAATCGGATTCAACGATTCATAATCGATTTGAACAGATTAATTCCTCAAATCTTTTTAAATCGGCTCCAATCGGAAATGAAAATCATACCAAACACAAAAATACATTCGATCAAAATCAATAACAAATACTAATCGGTAACAAAAAATTAGAAATCAGTGTCAATTGGTCATTTTTTTAGCCAGTAAAAGGCAAATCATCATCATCATATCATCATCGTCGCAACTTTTCGATCGCACAATTTATACTTAACGATATAGATTATAATTTATCGCGATAAGCAGTCATTTGTAAATAAAACTCAACTTGCAGCTTCTTCTCTTATACCCTCATTGTATCATTTACTCTCAGAGCACGCAGTGTCATACATTTCGTACAATCATGTTCTTCACTCTTTTTATTTTAATCAATTATTAAACGCGAGTCGCGAGTTTTTTTCATTTTGTAACAAACTCGCTACGAACGTTGTAAGTTGTAAATAATAACTTTTATTTTTTCTTCTTCTTCGACTCGCTGAAACTTAATTTATTTCGTTTACCTCGTAAGCGTTTCTGCACCGAATGATTGTGTTTTTTTATATATATCGAATGAAAAGGAAAAAAAAAGAAACGACGATGATGTCAATAGTGTGATCGTATCATAAGTGACCTTTATTTTTTACTTATTTGTTTTTTTTTTGGATAAAATGACGAATTTTTAGGTTATAAGTGCGTATATATGCATCCGAAATGTGTTCTTTGGTTAACTTTTGATCAAAGCGGATCGAATAAATATTTTTTTTTTTTTGGAAAATCTGATGTTCCTCCAATAAAAAGACGTTTTTTGTTGTTTTTCCATTACAAGGATTCTCAACTTTTTTTCCAAAGTGAAAGTGATGTTGCATCCGTGTATACAATGACAGTTGTGTATTCTGTATAAGACTTTCTCTTTCCCATAATCCGAAAAACTGCACGCAGTGAATGAATTTCGAAAAAAATTATCTTTTCGCGCACCGGCCGGTCCGTTACAAAATGAACAATTTTTTTTTGTAGTACCTAAGTATAAGAACCTTATTTTTTGTAATGAACGAATGAGAAAAGGAAATTGTATTTTGCGAGAAAGAGACACTTGGCGAACCTGTAGGACTGGAACCGTTTTTTTATTTTTGACGAATGAAAAAAAAAAGAAACGACGATGATGTCAATAGTGTGATCGTATCATAAGTGACCTTTATTTTTTACTTATTTGTTTTTTTTTTGGATAAAATGACGAATTTTTAGGTTATAAGTGCGTATATATGCATCCGAAATGTGTTCTTTGGTTAACTTTTGATCAATTTTTTTTTGGAAAATCTGATGTTCCTCCAATAAAAAGACGTTTTTTGTTGTTTTTCCATTACAAGGATTCTCAACTTTTTTTTCCAAAGTGAAAGTGATGTTGCATCCGTGTATACAATGACAGTTGTGTATTCTGTATAAGACTTTCTCTTTCCCATAATCCGAAAAACTGCACGCAGTGAATGAATTTCGAAAAAAATTATCTTTTCGCGCACCGGCCGGTCCGTTACAAAATGAACAATTTTTTTTTGTAGTACCTAAGTATAAGAACCTTATTTTTTGTAATGAACGAATGAGAAAAGGAAATTGTATTTTGCGAGAAAGAGACACTTGGCGAACCTGTAGGACTGGAACCGTTTTTTTATTTTTGACGAATGAAAAAAAAAAAGAAAAGAATACTCCGACAAAATCGTTTTGTACACGATTAGCAAAAATCGGATCGATACATATATATTTAGAAATATATAGATACGTATATACTTATACAGTAGGCCATAAGTAATAATCAACTTAATTTTATTTTTTTAACGCTACAGATATTTCACTGCGATACGACGAATTATATTTGAATGATAGAATAAAAAGCAATACATTTTCTACGATTAATATTCGTTTCATCGATTATTTTTCACTTTCGTATCCTTATCCTATATGTCCTTGTTGCATGATATCTAAGAATGGAATATTGAATTACAGAAAAATTTTATTTTTTGTATGCAAATAATTAATTTGATTATTTCGTTGATGATTGAGTGGATAATTATGCGTTATAATAATAATATTAAGAAATTTTTTATTTTTTTAAGAGTGCATCACTTTCTATAGTATGAAAAAAATTTTTTAATTGACAATATTACTAATTAATAATTAATTCTTAGGTCGACACTTCATTTTATAGTTTTTTTTATTTAATTATGTAAGTCCAAAATAATTATGTTTTGAAAAATTTTAAATATTAAATAAATTGTATAATTATTATTTGTTGCCAAGTATATTATTTTTTCCGAAATCAGTTGATCGATGTAAACTTACACAATATATATATATATATATATATAACTCAACTTGCAATATAGTCGTAATAAATTATAATTTATAACATTATTATAATTAACTTATAATATTATAATAAATTTTTTTTGGAGGGGACAATAAAATTGACCAATATTTTTGTTTATATAAATATTTTTATTTTCCGGAACCAGTTGTTTGAAGAAACATACACGGCATACGATTTATACGATAATCATAATAAATTATAAATTATAATATTACAATAAATATTTATTTTAATAATATATATTTATGTTTATAAAAAAAATTTTGTTTTTTATAACAAGGCGATCGAAATATTGTTATAACAGAAAAAATTATATTTTTGGATATTGTCAATACAATTAAAACGTGTTGCTGTTTATCAAAAAAAAATTTTTTTTTCGAAATAAGCCGATTGAAAAAACGACAAAGACAATGGAAATAAAAAAAAAAGATAAAGACGAATCTCGAACAATGGCCGTAAGTTTAAAAATAACCTTGCGGTAAAATATATCGCCGTAATAACAAAGTCCCGCGGTTACTTTCCATGACCATATATCTTACGCGCAACTACCTCAAAATAACAAAAAAAAAAACGGGCACACGTATATTTTCGGATTAATAACTTCGAGTACACTGACATTATGAATAATTATACTGTCTGTATTACGAAAAAAAAAATTATTTTTAATGATTAATTAGATCATTATGGATGATTTTTATTTTATCATTTTTAAGGATTGTTTATAGTTGTTTAAGATTTTTAGTTTTAATCATTTTTAACGAACGATGATTTAAGATCCGCTATTTTGAATTATTTGAAGAGATAATGTATTTAATCTTTTGTAATTATTGTTAACGATTTTTATCGATTTTTATTAATTTATAGTTAATTTTTAAGTAAATGGTTTTGAACAATTTTTTATTAATTAAAACCTGTTACTCGACGATTTATTATGAATTTTTAATAATTTTTAGTTTAATAATTTAAACAACATTCGATTTTTTATAATTATAAATTAAAAAAAATTTTAATGTCTTTTTGTTTGATGGCTTTTAATTATTTGTGATTTGAAGTTTTAAACTTATTTAAGCCAAATAATTCTTTAGTAATTGTTCTTTAGTAATAATTGTTAGTTTTAACTTTCGACGATTTTTAATAATTTTTAATTTAATAATTTTTAAGATTTTGGATTATTTTTAGAGCCTAATTCTCGAATCGGTTTTTTTTTTTAAATATTTTGTTTTATAATTATTTAACAATTTTAAATTAATTTTAGTTTGATAAATATTAATAAAAAGTAAATCTAAAAGTTATCTCAAAACGCGGGTAAAATCGTGGTGATTTCCTTGGAAATCTTATATAAATTTTGAGGTCGATATTTCTCGAACAGCTGATAACGTTCTATCACGCGTAATTTACATTATAAAATTCTCTCTTATATTTACATATAGATCGATCAGTAATTAATTAAAACTTATTAAACAAAAAATTTGTTTTCCTCGATTTTCAAGTAACGATTACGTCAGCTAACTTATAAATAAATCGATAATAAAAAAAATTCACCTTGATTCGAAACCAACTCTAATTTCCTTAGAAGAGAGAAAAAAAAATCTCCAAGCTAGATTTAACAGTTACTCATCTCAGGTATACATATATATAATCAAAGAAGGAACGAAAGGTCAACGAACCGCGAATAATCGGTCCTCTTGGATATAATATAAACGAAACGTTTCTTTCGTATTTTTTTTTCACCAACACACCGTCTACGATCGATAATATACCACAGGTTGAACATTTTTCCATCGCTCCCCCTTTCAAGAAATCGTTGTTTCTATACTTTTTTTTTGCTTATCTCACCTCGTTTTTTTCTTCGTCGACCAAGGTCTTATAATATGATGAACTGTTATACAACGAATAAAAAACAAATATCGAAAGGTCTTCCTAGATGAGACTTTTGCTCTAAGATCTACAGAAGTTTATAAACATTTTTTTTTATATTTTTTTTATAAGGACATGTTGGATCCAGATTACAAGAATCTACCATAACCAACTCAAGAATTATGTTTAAAATATAAAATTATAAATCTGAAAAAATTCATACATACTGTTTAAAGCGAATACAAGAGCTTGACATTATCAGATTTTTCACAGTAATGACTTATTTTACGTAACGGGATATCGGAGTATTTGAAAAACATCAGACAATCATGTTTTAAACAATATACCCAAAATTTTTTCAGATTTTGAAATTGATAATTTTTTTTTAATATTAACATCACTTTATGAAAATACGTTTTCCAGCGGTGGTTGTATCAATCGGCCGGGCCGGGAATCGAACCTCGGACCTCCAGATTACGAGCCCGACGCCCTAACCGACCGAGTCATCGCAGGCCTCGAAATTGATAATTTAATTACGATTTTTGAGTCAAAATAATACACCTATTTTGACTAAAAATTACTGACCATAAAATGTTTATTCAATTATTATTAACAAAAATTATTTTTACTCAAAAAATCAAAATGTCATGCTCCTCCTTATGTTTTTAACTTTTTGCATGCATTTTTTCAGATTTTTCTTTCAATACTTTCGATAAAGTTTTTTTGGGTTAAAAAGCGTTGATCCCTGTAATTTAGCACCAACATCCTCTCATATAACGTCTTTAAGGACCGACATCCCCTTCATAATTTTGAAAGTAGTTTTGAATAGGTAGGTGTAACGAGTAATACGGCTCATTTCCTCCCTAGGAAGTAGACAACTGATTTACACCTCGGTAGTAAAATAATTAATTTTTTCCTTAAGGATAAAACAGCTATAATTTTCTCCCAAAAGAGTAAAACAGCACATTTTACCCTAGGCAGTTAAATAATTCATTTTCTCCCTAGGTAGTAAAACATCTCATTTTCTAAATAAAGATTAAATCTGCTTAAATAAAAAAAAACCTAATTAAATTAAAAATTGAAAAAACTATTAATTGATATTTAACGATTTTTATATAATCGTGTTGCTTCACATTATGGATATATATGTATATGCGGTACACGCGTTGTTTTCCTCGCTAAAATTTATGTCGGATGTGGTAAAAAATTATTTTTGCAAATAACGACCGGTTAGTACATTATATCTCGTTTCTCTTTTCTAGGTTATTGTTCTTTGCATACATAATGAAGAAACAAATAAAACAACACGTACTCGACAATAATAAAAAATTGAAAAATCGTACGATTTTTAACGGAAAAAATACATTTTTACGACTATATAATCGATCTATTTCCGAAATGAAAAAAAGATTCAACGATCGATTAAGTGCGAATCGATATGACAACGGTACAGTCGGTGTATATATGCAAGCTTAAACAGGGCGTAACGCGCGTAACTTTCTTCCGTTGAATAAATCGACGAGGATCCGTTTATATATATACTTTCTCTTATCTTGAGATTTCGAAATATGATCGTTGAATTCGCGAAAAATATTACGATCCTGCGTATTTATTTTACATAGGATTTTTCTTTTGTTTGGTGTTAAACAAAATTTTAATTTTTCCTAACATAAGTCTTTTTTTGGATTTTAATTATAGAAGTTAGTAATATAAAATTAATTTTGTTGAAATGAGGAGAATGTATGATAATTTACAATTTATATTGAGTATTGTTTATTGAGCAGCGAATCAGAAATCGAAGGAAATCTCAAGTAAAATCAGAATGTAAATCGTTATTTAAAATTAATAAAATTACTTTGTAATATATCGCAATCATAAGTGAATTAAATTTGAGATTAAAATAAATCAGAAGAGAAATCAATTTGAAGTTATAATCGAATTACGAATTAAATTGAAGTGAAATCAATTTAAAATCAGAATCAAAATTACCTATTGAATTAAAGTGAAAAAATTAAAGTGAAATCAATTTTGAAATCACAATCTTTTTACCAATTGAATTACTTGAAACATATACCAGAATTCGAATAAGAATGAATTCTATAATTACAATCCAAGTATTCCTCGTAATCAACTTAATCATTATCCATATTGTGGTTGTAATAGTTACAAGTAAAATCAGTCCAAAAGAGGAGAAATCACAAGTGTAAACATGAACTTAAAATGATAATCAGTTATATCTTCAATCATTGAAATTACTTGCAAAATATTAGTTGGAAATCAGAAGAAATCTGGAGTGCAATCAATTTGAAATTAGAAGATATGCCAAATGTAATCAAATCAAAATGAGAATGGAACATCATTTATCAAAATATCACAAACGAGTGAAAAGTGAAATTAGTTTGAAATGAGATGTAATCTCGAGTGCAATCATTTTATAATCGTTCCACTAAAATGATGCAATCCGCTGAAAAATCAAAACGTTAAATTGCTCAAAAATCCTCAAAATTATTTACACGTCGTACACACATTTCGAAAAGAAAATATACTTAATTGTAAACGACATGTAGTCACTTTATAAAAATCAATCCAGATCCGTAGTCATTTAAAGAAATCGCGTATTAAATATCTCCTTAATTTGAATTATCGCCAACCTATAAAGTTTCAAAATCATCAACCTAACAAAAAAACAATCAATTCAAATATGCCCATGTAAACTTTAACTTTCTAAGTCATTAGCCTATTTTAAAAAACAAATAAATACAAATTATTTTAATTCACGACTAAAAATTCAAAAAAATTTTAAGCGTGGGAAATTTGAATTTATTATACTTCTAAAATATCGATATCTTTCTTCTCATAAACTCAACACTCGCACCTTACTTCTCAACATATGAGAATCGTAAACAAACTTTATAAAATATCGTTTTACTTCCAAAATTACAGTATCATGTGTTAAATTTTTTTTTCTTTTTTATAATTTTATTTGATGCACACAAACACACACACACACACAGACACATACACTAACACATAAACACCCAACAATCCGCGCATGTCCTTATTTTTCTTTGAATGAAATGCATCATTCGTGACTTTGGCATATTTGACAAAAGGAAAAAACGTGATATCACGCTTGATTCTTGCGTAAATCTCTGTCTTATATATAAATATATGTAGGTATAAAGTAAAATAATAAAAAGAAGATACGGCACGTTTCTCTTTTTTTTTTTTTTAATATTCTTCCTCGTGTGGATTATTACTTATACGTTCCTGAGAGAGGTATGGATTGCCTGGAAATTAAAGTACGTATATACAATTATTTATATAATTGTTATTAAACAAAAAAATTTTTTTTTCATTATCGAATATCAACGATGCGCAGTAATATTTTTTCTAAATAATTAATACAGTGGTAATCGAGAGATGTACTTATATGGGTTTGTTTTTGTTTTTTTTTTGTTCCTTTTCTTTCAGTGTCGTCGTCGTATTATCATCCGCGTTGATGCAAATTCGTGGGCTTGTTGCATCAGTGGTGGTGGTATATGAGAGAGATTGGAAAAGAGAGAAAATAAAAGTTATCGAAATATTATGATTTCTTTTGGTGAGATAGTGCGGTTTCTTTTGGAATTTGTTGTAAATAAAAATTAATGTTAGTATTTCGCTTTTTTCTTTTGATGGGATTGTAATGGTTGTTTCTGGGGTTATAGTATTGTGGATGTCAATGTTAATGTTGTTAATTATTGTTTGATTAAATGAATTAGTGAATTAACTACGGTTTTTTTTATTTATTTATCCTTTCTTTTTAATATTACAATTAAACATGTTATTGAACATTTGAATGTATTTTTTGATAGTATTTTAGATATAGTATTTTAAATAATAATTAATTGGACAATTTAATATAATTTTATGTATAATGTTATAAAATTATTTGTAATTAAAAACTGGCTAATATGTGTTCGTATATATTCACAAAAACAATCGTTTTCGACTTCAAAATTTTCAAATTTATAATATAGAAAAAAATCTGATACAACTGATCATCAATTTATTACCAGATTAAATAAATAAATAAATAAATAATAAAACAGATAAGTAAATAAATAATCATTTATTTAAATAAATTAATTTTTTTTATATAATTATAGTAGTAGTTTTAATTATTAATCAATGTAAATATATAAAGGGTACGAAAATTTGTCAGTATATTGCCTAAATAAAATAAATAAATGTATAAATAAAAACAAAAAAAAATTAATAGGGTCAATTATTAATGAATAAAAATATACTCATCAATTTCTTCCCTAAATAAATAAATAAAAATTTTTTTATATGTAAACTAAAATAATATTTTTAATGAAAAAAAAATCAATCGAAGGTAGTCAACTCATACATTTGTAAATGTAAATAACAAATCGATTTTCCTTGCCAAGTTTATGAACTTCATTCACGCCTGAGAGGATATACCTGACTCTTTTTACTTATAATATACAGTGCCAAGGAAGATGCCAATGTATATATATACATACGTATATATTTTAATTCGAAGGTCGGAATCCCCTTTAGCGATGATACACGCGGAGAGCGATGATCTTTTTTGTCCTCCGTTTGATTTTTTTTTATTTTAATTTTCTTTCTTGCGTGTGTATAGATTCCTCTTCCGCAATCCGAGTTTCGTATATATATGTATGTATTGATTATTCAGTGCGCGATTTGCTTCTTCGGTTTGTCTTGTGTATACGTTGGTGTAATTTTTCTCTTTTACGCACGGCAATAAAAACAATATCGGTGTATAATGTACAACGAGTTGAAAAATAAAAGTAAAAGTGTAGTTTTAATCATATTGTATGAAAAATTTAAATTACATTTATTCCTTTTGAATTTGAATATAGGGAGAGGATTAAGTGTAAAGTCGATAATGGATTTATATATCATGATTTTACTATTAGTAATGTAAATAAAATAAATACTAATATATTGATGTACAGTGCGCGTGTAAGAAAATATTAATAAGTCAAAAATAAAAATCAAGAAGTTATAAATTTATAATATATAAATAATATAACAATAATGGTTACTTTAAAAAATTCATAAATATATTAAAAAAAATTATAAAATAGTTATAACTAACAATTTAAAAGAAAATTCATATACGTATGATACTTGAAATATCATTAACGTATACACACACGTGTTTATAGATGTAATAAAAATAATTCATAATGCATAAAAATAAAAATAAAAATTTTATTATAATTTTTTAAATAAGAAAAAAGAGAGTATGTCTAGGTAAAATCCATAAAAGAAAATAATCAATGAAATCAATAAAATGTTGACGAAGAATGAGTAATTTTATACTGGATTAGTAAATAATAAAATAAATAAATAAATTAGTTAATAAGTACATAAATCAATTAAATTAGTTAAGTTATAAGTAAATAAATATATCAATTAATTCATTGAGTAATAAGTAAATAAATAAATAATGATATCTTTGTTTACTTCCACGCGATCCACCTATGCTAATTGAAAATTTTTGTATTTTTATAAAGCTTTTAGTCCCGCAAATATATAATATTTATTTTTATTTTGTTTATTAAGCCAACAATATTTACAAAACATTACAAAAATGCAGTAAAAACCTATAGAGATAAAATTAATTTATCTGTACAAAGGGTGGCATAAAACTTAATTCTATAGTTTAAAAACTAAATAAGACTAAATGTAATGTATAAAGCCCTACACTGGGCCAGTATCACCAGTATACTGGACAGTGCTTGACCGTATACCCAATATCTTATTAACATTGATCTAGCTGTTGTAAAACTTTCAGTGGACGCATTCATATTTCTAGCAAAAGCAATTTTTTCTATACTGTTTAATCTAGCAGGACATGTTAACCCTACCACACAAGTAACTCTAAAGTGAGGATACATTTATTTGTGCTGTTTAGATGAGTCACATGAATAAATATATAATTTTTATATATTAATTCATTTTTTTATAAAAACGATATATTTTTTAATATACCATAAGTTACTTTTTTTCAATAAAAAAAAATTATTTAATAAAAAAAAATATTGTTGCTATACACATTCCCACTCTTTTTTTCGATGCACATTAATTACACAAAACTTATACACACACACACAGAGGGAAATCGCTGTTCTTATAAAGAGAAGGTACAATTCAATTATATACATAAGAGAATAAAAAAAAGCAAGAATTGTTAAAAGTGCTCGAAACTATGGTTATAAAAAAAGAAGAAGAACTTCACGATGATACGCCGTCGCGTCGAGTTCACGGTCACTCGGCAAGAGTATAATATAATACGTATTTTAATTGACAATGCGTTAAACGGCGTGTCCTCCATCGCCCCAAATAAAATTTCAAGCCGGAAGGCCAATGGAATATTTTTTTTTGGGAACGAAGTGTTTTTTTTTCTTTTTAGCATTGTTCCTGTTTTTGTTCATGCGCGAATAGAATTTTAATAGAGAGGGTGAGATTTTTTTTTAAGAAAAAAAATTGTTATAATCGATATTATAGATGTTGAATTGTTGTACAAAAAATTGGAAGGTATTGTTTTAATTTTTTGGTATAAAATTTTATTGAATCAAATATTTTATGAAGATTTTTGATAAAAATTTAATGCAATAAATTTTAAGAGATTTTATATTCGACTATCTCTAGATCAGAGTTTTCTTAGATCAGTATTACAAAAATTAGATTAGTGAAATGGGTAATGTTCCAATATTGATTGAAAAATTAATTAAGATCATATTTTATAATTTAAGAAATTTCTAATTCGAACAAAAAATAATTAATAAATTAGAAATTTTTTTCTTAATTTTTAATAATTTCTAAAAAATAATTATAATTGATTTTTTAAGTATACAAAATAATATTGTTTAAATGGTCATACAATATTATTAAAAAAAATGTTATTTTTTTTGTAATTAAACAATTAAAAATATATTATATTTATTGTTATCCTATGTATAACTTTTACACTTTTTACAAATTTTGTAAAATACTAGAAATATTAATTGCGTCTATAAAATAATTCTATAAATAAAAAATCTTAAAATTTTTTAAAACTAAAAAAAAATTTTTATATTACACCTATTTTTATATATATTATATATAACAATATTTTTTATATATATTATATATTATATATATTAACAAAATATGCTGATACACATTGGTAAACAAAAATTTTCATAAATTTTTCGCGTTTATTACGTAAAATCGCTACAACACGCCTACAACCGCGTATTGATTCAAGGACGATATCGATCCATCCATTTTTTTCTTTTTTTTCTTGAAATTAGCTTGATCAATAATAAACCGATGTTACGTCATTGATTTTTCGTCGCAATCTTGCGTGCACGAATTTTCTCAATTTTTTTCCCTGTCGTTGTCTTATAAACATGTTTAAGAGCGGTATTATCATTATAATTTAATTCGCGCCCGGGGAAAGTTTCGATTCGATCTCAATTTTATAAATTATACTTGCGAAATTTGTTTTTAATCGAGTATTTAAGTACTTTAAAGTGTGTTATGAAATGATGATCCTTTAAAAATATGTAAACATTGCATTTGACCAATTGGTCCAGTGTTCGAATAATGTATATACCTAAAGTGTAATATACTGAAATAGTTTTGAAAGTTGGAAATTATTAATTACTCTAATTCTATATTTTATGTTTTTTCTAATTAAATACGTACATTGTTTCATGCAAAGGCAACCTTGAATAAATTAAATGGAATATATTTGTCCAATATTCGTCCAATGTTTGAATAATATACTCCATTTCTTTTTTTTTATTTATTTCTAATGTCCACTTTGTGTCATCCAATATATAAATAAATCCTCAAATAAGTTAAACAAGTACATGTGACCAATAGTGGTGTCCAATGTTTGTATAAATTATACAATTAAAGTTTTAAAACAGAAATGTATTTGTTTATTTCATTTATTTTATTCTTCTGAATTTTTTATAATAAATAACAAATTGTTTATTTATTAAGAACATCCAGTATTATGAAATTATACGATCCTTAAATCAATGTAATACATCAGAGTATCAGACCAATATTGATCTAACGTTTGAATAACTTATAAAAATTAAACAAGGAACGACGAACAAGTACTTAATTATGAATTAAATTCCTTTTTGAATTAAATTACTATTAAATTTTGTATCACCTATACATATTTTTCCTACAATAAACAATAGCAAACAAAAATTTTTCATTCTTCCTCAATAAAAATTAAATTATCAGACATGTACTTTAAAAACAATCACTTACCTTGTTTTTCTTGACCGATCCTCCAAAAAATGAAAAATATATTTTTTATTTATAAAAATCATGAGTTGAATTTTGTGCGCAGCTGAGCTCGCGAACATAGAATTGTAGCAATGGCGGAGTTAAAGTGAACAATGAAGATCGCTTCGATATACCAGCTGTTTTACTTCCAATTCGGATAGTATCTTCGCAGAAAAATCAATTAAACGTAACGTCAAAATTTTCACCGCCTTACGATCAAGATATTAAGATATTTGTAACCCACGTTGCATTCACCATTTTCCAACGTTCAACGTGACCTTTTGACGTATTCTTAAAAGAGGTTAGGGTTTGTTGCTTTTTCTCGATGGATGTTGTTTTTTTTAATACATATATTAGAATTTTGTTTATATATGTATAAAGCATTTAAAAATAGATTTTTTTATTTCGTCGAATTTTTAATTTTTAACATTAGAGG
This sequence comes from Theocolax elegans, assembly GCA_026168455.1. Classification (NCBI taxonomy): domain Eukaryota; kingdom Metazoa; phylum Arthropoda; class Insecta; order Hymenoptera; family Cerocephalidae; genus Theocolax; species Theocolax elegans. Next base: position 3,400,880 of record CM047426.1, on the reverse strand, counting down.
TCATCATATTTCTCAGACATTCGTTGTGGATTTACGTTTCCTTTTTAAATTTTTTTTGCAGAAAGAGAAGTAATTTATATATTCTTCATGGAATGTATTGATTGAGCGAAGAATTTTGTGAAAATAAAAATAAAGGAAATGGCTGGCTGGGATAAAGGAAGTAAAGGACCTGTTCCACCTCGCTGGTTGCACTGTCCTAGAAAATCGATCAAACCAATTATTAATAAGTTTCTTGCTTTTAAAACACCTCTCTCCGCTGATTTTGACAGTCAAGTACCTGAGGATTGTCGTTTCTCCGTTGAAATGCTCCTGGCTTCTCTGAAAAGTCAGAGATTAAAAATGGGACTGTGGATCGACTTGACAAACACTACACGTTTTTATAACAAGAAAGACATTGAGAAGAATGGAGTTAGATACTTGAAGCTGCAGTGTAGGGGTCATGGTGAAACTCCATCGCCCGAACAAACTAAAACATTTGTTCAAGTTTGTAAAAATTTCATAGCGCATAATCCATTAGAAATTATTGGTGTACACTGTACCCATGGTTTCAATAGAACTGGATTTCTTATTGTTAGTTATCTTGTAGAAACAGACGAAGGTAGTCTGGACGCTTGCTTAGCTCAGTTTGCAGATGCCAGACCACCAGGTATTTATAAGGAAGACTACATACAGGAATTATACAATAGGTATGATGATATTGAAGATGCATCTGCACCTCCTCCACGACCCGCTTGGTGTTTAGAATACGACGATTCTAATGTAGAAGACCGAGACGAAGATCCCAATGTAGATTCTGATTCAACAGAGCCAGTTCGTAAAAAACGTAAGAGGGAGCACTTTAATAAAAACCCTACTTTCATGGCAGGGGTGCCGGGAGTCAAACCTATTTTAGATGTCCAAATAGCATCTGGTATACAACGACGTATACAAGATATTTGCAATTGGGATAGTAGTGGTTTTCCTGGATCACAACCTGTTTCTATGGATATAGAAAATATTAGGTTCCTGCATGAAAAACCTTATAGAGTTTCTTGGAAAGCTGATGGTACAAGATATATGATGTTGATCCAAGGGGATGGACAAGTATATTTTGTTGATCGTGATAATAGCATTTTTCAAGCTGAAAGACTGACCTTTCCTCACGTTAGAGATGTGAACAGAAGATTAAAAGATACTCTTTTAGATGGGGTAAGAAGTTCACTTAAATAAGCCTTCTACGCAAAATGCAACTATTTATATTCTATCATAATTTACATTTAATCTTTTAATATTTCAGGAAATGGTAATAGATAAGGATAGGGGCAAAGAATTTCCCCGGTATTTAGCCTATGATGTGATAATGGTGGATGGTAAAGATGTTAGTAAATTATCTTTCTATCCGGAACGTTATTCTATTATCGATAGAGAAATTATAGCTGGACGACATAGAGCAATGAAAGAAGGACGTATTATTAAAGAGAAAGAACCTTTCTCAGTAAGAAGAAAAGAATTTTGGGATATAATGCAATCAGGTAGTCTTCTTAGCGAAAAATTTGCAAAGCAACTTGGCCACGAACCAGATGGCTTGATATTTCAACCGTCCGAAGAACCATACAAACCAGGACCGTGTATGGATGTTTTAAAATGGAAACCAGAATCCTTAAATTCTGTAGATTTCAAATTGAAAGTAGTACTGGAATCTGGTCCAGGTATTTTGCCACGTTCCATTGGGGAATTGTATGTAGGAGGACTTGACAGACCATTTGATAAAATGGGAAAAGTGTCAAGGCAGTTAAAGGAACTGAATAATAAAATAATTGAGTGCAAGTATGAGAATAGGCAATGGGTGTTTATGAGAGAGCGTACGGACAAATCTTTCCCAAATTCGTATAACACTGCGAAAGCAGTCTGTGCTTCCATTTCCAATCCCGTGACTAAAGAGAGACTTGTAGATTTTATTTGTAAACATAGGTTTTCACTTGACGATACAGAACTTATGCCCCCACCTAGAAGTCATGTAAGGTGATCAAATAATACTATTTAAGTGCACTGCTTGCAGAATAAATGTGTTATTCTTTGAATTAAATAATAAAAGTGATTTTTTCAAAACTTATATGTAGTTTATGTTAATTAAAACCTTTCTTATATCACAATGTAATAATAGCATAAATGTTTTTTTTATATAAGAATTTATAAAAATATATTTTAGATGATTAATTTGATTATTAACTTAGTATAGTTTTGTATTGATTACAATCATAGTAATCATTTTAATTTAAAAAAAAATATTTTAGGTTTAGTAAATAGTTTAGTTATAAGTATTAGTCTTAAGTTTATAGTTTTAAGTTGCCAGACCTACGTACAGATAAATTAATTTTATCTCTGTAGGAATTGCGGCATATTTATAATGTTGTAATTTTATCTGGTTTAATAAATAATAAATATTTTATCAAAACTCAATTATAAATTTTCTAACATAAATAATAAATTTCTGTTTAGATCGTACAGTATTGTTATGGTGTACCAAAGATCTTTCATCCAAGGAGCGAAAATCTCTGCGTGTTAACATTGAATATGACCATGCTACGTTGATACGATGGTCTCCAGATGGAAAAGCTTTTATTATTCACAAATCTTTGGGTAATATCATCGAGGTGTACAAAGTTGCAAAGAAATCAGATGGTACACCTGCATCAGCTACAAAACTTTTGGAGTTTCCCAGGCAGCATGAAGAAGATGCAATAGGAATGGATATTGCTTGTAATGGTCGATTTATCATTACCTGCAGTAAAGTCAATGATCTCATAATTTGGGATTTGAAGGGTCAAATTCTGAATACAGTGGATACATATCTTGGATCAACACACAGGGCACGAATATCACCTTGTGGTCGTTTTGTTGTTGCTTCTGGTAATTGTCTGTATTTATAGAAATATTTTGATAATTTAACAAATTATCTAAATGTTGTAGTGTTAGAAAATGTTTCATATAAAATTTTTTAATAATGTTACGCTTGTTCAGTGTATACGTATCTTAATAAATATATAAATCTTAATAAATTAATATGTGTCTTAATAAATCAATATGTGTCTTTTTTAGGATTCACACCAGATGTCAAAGTTTGGGAAGTAGCTTTCACAAAAACAGGAGAATTCAAACAAGTGGCAAAGGGCTTCGATCTTGCTGGACATACATCAGGAGTCTACGATTTTGCCTTTAATTCATCCACAAGTCGTATGGCTACAGTCTCAAAAGATGGAACGTATCGGTTTTATGATACAAATGGTAAAGCATTACATTACAAAAGTTTTTTCCATCTAATTATTAATAAATTTAATAAAATATTAAAATATTAATTAATTATTCACAATAATTATTATATTTTTCAGTTGAATTTGAAAAAGGTGAAGATCCTCGGTTTCTTTTATCAGGTCAATGGGAAGGATCTACACCAGCGAATATTGCTCTCTCACCTAACGCTGAAATTATTGTAATTTCACATGGCTCATCGTTATCTTTTTACTCTACAGTTAATGGTGAACTTGATACAACAATTGATGATATTTTTAATGGTAAGCAGATAGCTGGCTCAAGTTAAATTGCAAATTGATACTAATGTTTAAAAAGTTAAATGAGAAATTTTGAGTAAAAACATATTGAGTAAAAAATAAGTAAAAATGTAACACTGGAAAAGAAATAATTTTCTTGAATTATATTAAAACTAAAAAGAATGTTAATTTTTAATATTTGTAATATTTATAAATACTAGAATCAATGGGAAAAAATATTTTTTTATTTTTATGATAATAGTGATTCGGAAACTTTGAATTGGCAATTACAAATTTACTTAATAGAAAAGAAAAAATTAATAAAACACATTTTGATAAACAGTTTGTTAAAAACAAATTTTATTGATTACAGGACCAATAAAGTGCCTCACGTTCGATTCACTTGGCGAATACGTTTTAGTAGCAGGTGATCGACACATCAAAATATTCCGCAACATTCCAGGCTACAGAGCATCAATCGAGAATGCACGTAAAAAATTGTGTCAAAGACAAACTTCTGGAACGAAAGAACGTCTTGAAAAAACTATTGTTGACTGTAAAAAGTTCCTTAAGGATATGGGTGAACGATGCCCTTAACATTCCATGCTTTATTATTATTTTACTTTTTATCTATACGTATTTTTGTTACAAATGTTTCATACGATACTTGTTTGCAATAAATAATTTTTATCGATATGAATAATAAAATAATTATAAATAAATTTTTACATTGGTCAAAAAAAATAATCAAATTAATAGTGTCTGTTTATCAAACTTCCTTCTCCTTTGCTTTTTAGATATAAAAAGAAAAAAAAAAAACCAAGTTGTCATATTGTTCAAATTATGATTTTTGAGAGATTGTAAGCACTCGACAAGCGTTTCTTTTTGTGCTTGAAAATTAAAAGTCGACGTGACGCAACAAGTGCGTACGGAGCACGCGATTCGTTTCTTAAAATTTGATAGTTCGCACGTAAACTCACTCGACGAAGATTATTTGGGGGTACTGGACGACCACCAGCAAAGGCGAACCTGAAAATATATATGTATATATATTTTTAGAAAATTCTATTTTGAGTAATTTTTGTTTTATAAGTATTATTTGTTAAATTATCTTTTACCTAATTTCTCTTCTTGGTCCTCGAAGAGTTGAGTCTGGGAAGACAGTTTGCCTATCACCAAATCTTCCATTGATATTTGGTCTTATGGTTGCATATTTTATTTTACTCCTTACTATTATTGGAAGATTCGTTTTTTCTATGTTTACTGTCGTTGCCTCGTAGTTTATTAAATATGGAAGTATCGAATCTCCAAAGTGTTCAATTATCACAGAATAGTTTAGTGGTTGATTACCCGACTTTACAAAAGCACAAACTATAAGCTGCAATTGGAGAAAATTTTTTTAGACAAGTATAGAAAATTTATGTTTAGGTTTGATAAAGTATGAATTTAATATTTTCTTAATTTTATACTGTCTAAACTTAATTTTATAGTTAAAATCATTTTTTTAAATCGTGTTTAGTTTCAATGACGCACTGATTTAAATTTTGTTAATTTTTCAAAATTTAATTTTATACTTAAAAATCATTTTCTCAAATATTTAATTTCGTTAAAGTATTTTTATTTATTTAAATTATTATTTAAATTTTAACAGGCATAATTGCCCTAATACAAAAATACAAGATATTTGAAAGACAGAATATAAGTTTAAAAAGGTAATTCTTACAATCGTTTTTAAATTTACCGATAGAATTTAAATCTTTAATATTGTCTGGAAGTGTATTCTATGAATGGATGAAAAATAAATACTGTTAACCGACTGTACATCCTCATAAAGAGTAAGACTAACTTAAGATCGTTTTCTCAAATCAAATGTTAAGTTTTGATAAAACATTAATCTAACATTTCCTTAATTGTATACTTTCAAAATCATATTTAGAATGAGTAAAGCATTTTCTCATTTTCAATTCTTACCGCAATTTTATGCCATATATTAGAACCTGGTGTGGCATATTTTAATACATTGACTAAGGAAAGTGGAGAATCAACTTCTTCTTCAAGAAAAATAAGTGGTTGAACTCCGGCAAGCAATTCTAAAGCAATTGCCTTTTTCTTAACTTCGAAACTTTGTTGGTCGTGCCTTACTAATACACTTTTCAGCATTGGAATAAATCTGTTAGCTACCGAGGGCCATCTTAACATTAATTTTAAAGCACAGTCTTTGAATAAAGTTTCTAAATTTGGATTGATAAAACCTTGACCAAGTAAGAGTTCCAAAAGTAACTCCGTCAGTTTATCCACCTATGAAACAGAAACAATGTTTTGTAAATTATCATTGCTGTCTAATGGAATTACGTTTTTTTCTTCAAAGAAACACAAAAAAATTGTTTACAGAATTTAGATGATAAGGATAAACTGCTCTGCTGTTATTAGTAATAGCAATAATTAATTGGCACGTTCGAGTAGAAACTCTGGTATACTGTGCATTATTCGATATAACCATAGATCTAGCAATCGACATTAACTTATCAACTACACCTTCACCTCCTAAACATGCGTTTGTAGCACAATCGTTCAACAGCACCTAAACAATATTATTTTCTTAGTATTATACCAATTTTATGTAATGAATAAAAAGATGCTATGTAATGAAATGTATATCTACTTGAAAAGTTTTTTGTGAACCATTAAATAACATTTTTAATGCTCTCTTTGCATAACTATTCCTTGCTTCCAATAATTTTGAATCAACAATTTCAATTTCTGTAAATTAAAAAATATATAAGTATTCCTTAGTAATTCTGGAAAACAAATACATTCAAGTACTCAATTATTTTGAACAGCTGTATTTACCTTGAAGAAAGGGTACACTGACTTGAGAGAAACTTGGAGGATCATTAACTTTTTGCGCCAAATCAACAATTTGTTCATGAGGAACAAATAAATTAGCTTCAGCAATGTAATCTGGTAGCTGATCCGGAGCTCCAACAACCGGATCTACATCGCACAGATTAGACACAACAGCATTAACATCTGATGATGTTAAACGTCGCCTTTTACTATGCCTTAGCCTTGTAACACATTTCTACAAAAAAATACACAAATTTAAAATTGCAAACCAAAGAAATGAAAAACAACCAAATTAGGAAATAAATCCACTTACATGCAATACTTCTCTTAATCTATATGACGCATCCTCAGCAAGTTTCCTAGCAAGCGTGTCTGGCAACGAATGCATACCTAATTCTTCGCCAATAGCTGTTACCCAATCTGTACTCAACAAAGCATACTTTCTAGTTGAATTAGTACCATTGGACACATTATTAGAATTTGCTTCTCCGATATTATTTACAAAATGATTACTGTAACCTGAGGACGTTTGTGTACTCAAAGTCTCCTTCATTTTTCCTAAATACTCAATACGCTTTCCAATCCAAGAAATCTAATCACCTTGTTGTTATGCCAAATCAAACATAATTTTTCTGAAAAATATAAAAATGCTATCGTTACAAACATGTTTATCGAACCAACTACTTACTACATATAACCAACAATACAATAAACCATACAGCGTATTTTTTTCGTTTTGGAGTACAGAAAAAAAGCATAGTATGTCATTTGTTTTGAGTCATATATTTTTATGCTCTCACTCTTATCAATGCAAAAACATACTGTGTCTATATATAGATATATATCTATATACATGTATATATATAGAAACAACTATACAAAACTCCACATATTTACAAAAAATATCGTTTGATCTGTAACATACTTTTATATCGCCTTTTTAACAAATTTCAGTTTAAAACATTTTTTTTTCGTATCGCGCGAACGGCCAAACGCCTAAATGTACATACATATAAAAAAACTAAAACACACATACACCACACATACTAATTTTGAGGTTAACTCTTGGATATATACATATACACAGTACACACATGTATGTAATAAAAACAGATAGAAGTTAGAACGCATAAAATTCACACACAAGGCCTTCTAGAGAAAAGAAACTGCGCATGCGCCAAAAAAATTTTTCAAAAAACTTTATCTACCTAATTGCATTTATTAACGATCAACGAACAATTTTTGCCTTTTCTTTGGTGAATGATATATTGCTCTAATATACTATTATTTTTGTTGTTGTTTGATTATTTACATGTCGATAATAAAAATAATATTTTCTAATAATTTTTTTTTTCAGTATGAATATTATTAATTTTTTGTTATTTATTTACACATTCTGTGTACGTGCAGATAGTAAGTACTTAATCGATACTTGAGAAGAAGGAAATTTATTATTACAATGACGTATATTAATGATTTATAAAAGCAATAATAAGAAGTTCATTTAAACAACTTTTTTATAACAACTGTATATTCTTATTGTAAATTATTTTGAGTATGTATAATTACGCATTTGTGTATTTACGGCAAGTACTCAACCAATATTTGAGGAAAAAGAAAGAAATTTATTGTTATAATCGTATAAATTAATGTATACATATATATATTATATGCGAATGTAAATTTGTGAAAGTAAGAAATAATAAGTTTCTTTAAACAACTTTTTCATATAAACTTCAGCTTGTTTATTAGATATTTACGCATTTGTGTATATGTACGTGTAACAAGTGTAGTAAGTTAGTATACTTATAACCAATACATAAAGAAAAATAATTTTATTGCTGAAATGATCTAAATTAATTGTTTACCCAAAAATAATAATAATTTCTTTTATTCATTCTTTTTGCAAAAATTTCTTATTTATATTGCGAACAATATTCTTATTAGCTATATAATATGTATTTACGCATTCGTGTACGTACTCAACCAATAATTTAAAAAAGGTGAAGTAATTCATTAATAATTAATAAAATAAATAATAAACAAATTAATTAATAATAAATAATATAATAATCCTATACATTCACGCGAAAGGAGACTCGTTACATATATATCTGCAGTTATTGCGAATACACGACAAACTGCGCGTAACTTCAAATTAATCCATCATATATATATACATATATTTTCATTTATTTTTATTTTTCCTTCGTAAGAACCAATCAACGTAATACATATACATAAAAATCTCTCATCACACTCGAAAAACCCAAAAAATTTCTGGTACACATACACCATCGACAAAACTCCTTGATTCATTAATTATAAATAAATATATAATAATAATAATAAAAACGGAAGGAAGCGCTGTGGTGTACGAGCGTACGAAACGAAACGCTGACGCTAGTCTCGACGAACCGGCAGCCAATCAGCTCGCTCGCCGTACATCAGCGCACGCATACTAGAAAATATCACTGACGTGTCTCCTCGCATCGCGAGTACATATAGTGTTGTAAAAGAAAAAGGAAAAAAGATAGAGAAACAGTGGGAGGGAATTACACATATCTATCAGTGTGTAACATTCACTGGTGTTGTACGTACGTATACACGTCGATTTTCCCGATTTGAGTATAACAATTTTTGATCGAATATTGGACCAATATCTATTGGAAATTATGGCACCTACCATCAATTCGTTCGTCAATTCGTTCAGCGATAGATTGTGAGTATTAAATTTTCTCAACACTTTCCCTTTTATTTTTTCCTTCCTCGGATCGTTCTCGAACGATGAACTAGCACATTTCGGCTGTACGTGGAATTTTTTATTTTTATATATATGTCAAATTATGTATATATACGCATAGGTGTGACGTAATTGTGTGTGTGTGTGTGTGGCTTTATCAGGAGTTGTTTATTATCTTCACCTTGTGTGTGCGTGTGTGTGTATTTTTTTTATAAGAATGTTTTTTATGTTACAGAGAGGCACCTGTTCGACAACATTTGAAAAATGTTTACGGATGCTTGTCCCTGTCGACCCTTTCTGCGGCTGTGGGTGCTTATGTACACATGTACACCTATTTTCTTCAAGCTGGACTCCTGACAACTTTTGGATCGTTTGGACTGATCACTGCACTGATGTGCACACCTGATAATGGGAAAAATCAATTTCTTCGTTTGGGATACCTTTTGGGTTTCGCATTTCTTAATGGCATTGGGATGGGACCTCTTTTAGAGCTGGTTATCAGTATTAATCCTAGCACTGTTTTAACTGCACTTATCGGTAAGTTTATTTTTGCATTATACTGGTTTGTTTTACAAGTTTGTTTGTAGTTTATTAATTTCTATTTCATTTTGTTTCAGGTACAACTGTCGTTTTTGTTTCATTTAGTATTTCCTCTTTGTTATCTAAACGAGGACAATGGCTGTATCTGGGTGGGACACTAATGAGCATTTTGAACACAATGATGCTCTTTTCATTGGCTAATATCTTTTTGAGATCTCAAGCTATCTATCAGATGCACCTTTACATCAGCCTTTTGGTGATATGTGGTTTCATTATCTATGATACGCAAGTCATTGTCGAGAAGAACCGAAGAGGCAGCAAAGATTACATTGGACACTCTCTAAGTTTGTTCCTTGATTTCATCATTTTGTTCCGACACTTGGTTGTCCTTCTCTCACAAAAGGTAATGTACATCTATTTTTTCTTTTATTTCAAATGTAACTTAAAATATTTTGCATTAGTTAACAGTGTGATGTAACATTTGATTTATCTGTGCAGGAACAAAGGCAACGATCGCAAAGTAATAAGCGCAAGGAGTGAGTTTGACAGAGACATTTCAAGTAAATCCAGAAAACTAGAGGTCTTCGTCTATCCTATCCGTACATAATATATATTTACAGATATAACCATTCTAGTAACTCGTAAGTGAAAGAAGTGAAAAACATAAAAGAACGAGACTTACAACCTTTCCTACAATAAGAAGAGAAAAGAAAAACCAACTGTCAACAGTTGATAATTAATTGTTTGGCTTTGCAAAGAGACACTTTTGTCTCGGTACTGAGTTTAAAAAATTACAGTGCTAACAACCTAAGGAAAAATTAAAAAAAAAATTAACAGCTGCTTAAGTTAATTTGATGAAAATGATCAATTGGACAAAAATGAACATTTTTAGTTAATCTACATCTTTATTCATTGAATGCGAAAACGTTGAAGAGCAATTGTAATCTTGTATCTCGTGTGGAATTTTTCAGCTACATTTTATAGCACGTCGGAAAATCAATTTTCAATCATAAATTCTTTAAAGAGTAGTTTCTATATTTTTAAATATAATAATTGCACTTCATTGTCAGTTGATTAACACATATTTTAATTAGTAAATAATAGTGATTGATGCTAGCACTAGAAGAGTTTTTTCATACTTACTACAAACGAGGTATTGAAATTTACATTGTCTCTACCTCTCTTCCTTTATACTCGTGAGAAATTTGATTTTCCGAGTAAATTATTTGACTATCATCACGATTTATCGATGTTCATTTTTTGCGATAAAGCACTGCATTTTTCTTTCCTAGTAAATTTATTGTTTGCGGATGATTAAATGTATTATATATAATTATTTTCTTTCAATAAAAAAAAAGAAGAAAACAAACAAATATAAACAGTTTGTAGCTGTAGTTTCTTTGATATAAAGGAATCTATATAATTGTTTGTGGGTAATGTAAAAATTATCTGTTACATTATTGCTTAATTGTTGTGTAGGGAAGTTTTTATTAATAATCGTAAGCAGCCAACATCATATATATATATATAAAAACATTTATATATATAAAAACCGTATTATACACATTTACTTTATTGACAACATCTAACAAAAAAAATAATTAATTTACATTCAACTTGTTGTTTATTAATATTTATAATTTAGATGACATTTGTTACAAATTGTTCTATAATGATTATAGAACTCGTAATATATATTTTTATATTTGTTTTATTCATCCTTTTTCGTTTTTGTACAATTATTTGGAATACCGTTCAAAAGCATGGAAAAAAAATTGTAATTCAAATACCAAATTGTGTAAAGAAAACGTCAACATAACGCTATATCCATTAGATACCAAAACAGGAAAAACTTTGAGATATTGTTAGATTTAAATAATTTACTACACAAAAATATTTGCAATTAAGTTATCTCGAATAATTTTATTCAACATACTATGTAAATATTTATATATAATAAATTGAAATGTTTTCAGTATACTTTCAGTTTCATTTTCTTCTTCTCATCGCTGAACCTCATGTGTGAAAGAAAATTTATCTTATTAAGTGTAGAAAGCGCTAAATTGGTGTGTTTAAGAATGAAAATTTAAATATTAAACAAAAGTTGAGATTTTGAAGCATCAAATACGTTAAGTTGGAAATATAAATTATTTAGTAATGAGTTAATAAACAAATTTATTTATTTTATTAAGAAAATTGTAATTTCCAAGTAATGAAAAGACTAAATTGTAAATATTAATCACATTATTAATAAATTATCAGTAATTTAAATATTAAAGTAGAAATTGTTTTGCTTGAGTGACTGAAAAGACAAAATTTAGAATATGATTATTTTAATACTATATTTAAGAATTAAAATGTAAATATTAAATAAAAATAAAACTATAAATTGAAAATATAATATATATCGGATGATTATATGACATATTAAAATTCAGAAATTAAAACATTGACATAAAAATGGACCATGTTCAGTATCGTAATTACTAAATTAAAAATATATTTAATAATGTATTTAATTTAAAAAATTAAGACATTAAAATAAAAATTGACTATTTCAAGTATCGGAAACTCTAAACTAAAAACACAATTTCCTTAATAATCTATATCAAACAACAAAAATTTAAACATTTACATAAAAATTGACTGTTTTCAGTATCGGAATCACTAAATTGAATGTTCACACAATTTAATGAATCCACATCGAACAACAAAAATTTGATCATCGACTATGTATTAAGTATAAAATATAATACAAGTAAATTCAAGTACATATCCAATGTAAAACACTCATCGAAACCCTATCTAAACAATAAATTTTCAATAAGAAAAAAAAAGAAGTAAAACATTTTTTATCACTTCCACATATAATGTATACAACAAAATTAGTCAAACACATATCTTTACATAAGTACACACATAGACATTTCCTACAAACTCCGCATGACTCATAATTGCAAAAATATTTATTTTTTTTTTACATTCGTATAAGTACGCGATATGTCTTGTTTAAAAAAAAATTGTGCGTCGCCGCATTACTAATATAAGTATATAAAGAAACAAATATAAATAAAAATGTATATATATACGTGTATAAAAATTATTATCTAAAATAAAAAGCGCTTTCTTTTACCACGCGAGCCTCGTTAAGCGCAAACAAGAGATTGCAATCGGTTTCCGAGTGTAATTATACGAATATATATATATATATATAAATACATATATTATATATATTATATATAATATATATACATACACATAGGAGCTTAATTAATATTTAATGAATCAGCTGTCATTTCAAAACGGCTAATCGTCGTTCATTATAAATGTGTACAATTTTTAAATAACACTTCCGATCGACGTTACCTGTTTATACACCTGAGTTTTCGTTTTTCTTTTTCTTCTTCTTCCTAAATTCTAATTAATTACGTAACGAAAAACACGACGTGATAAATAATCGATGGGTTTATCCCTTCACCTCCCCCGAAAGTCGTGGAAATGCGAGAAAGTATATATACGTCGTGAAAACTAAATTTTATAAAAAAAATATAGATTATTGATTATTATTGTTTTTGATGTGGTGGAAATCATTTTTATTATTTCTGAATTCGTGCATGTGTAGCAAGTACTTGACCAATACTTAAAATAAACAACTTTATTATTGTAATGAACTAAACTAATGATTTGTAAACGAAAGTAATTACAGCAAGATTTTTAAAATTGCTTTTGTAAATATTATTTTTTTAGGACAATTTATTAAGATTATTTATTTACGCATTCGTGCACGTATAACAAGTACTTGATCAATACTTAAAATAACTTTATTATTCTTTTTTTTTGTAAAATTATATTTTAGTATAATTTATTTATATTACTTATTTACTTCTATGTTATACGTATAACAAGTATATGTATACTTAACCAATACTTGAGTGAAAAATGTTGTTTTTGTAATGATTTAAATAATAATTTATTAAAAATATAAGTATTTTTTAAATAATATCTTCTGTAATATAAAATAATCTGGTTTTTTTCAATGTAAATAATATATACACAATTTATTTACACATTCATATACATACGTGAAACAAAACAAGTATTTAACCAACACTCGAAGTAAACCAAAGTTTTATTTACTGTAGTGATCTATAAATAAATAAATCAATACATAGTAATAATATATTATTTAAATAATTTTTTGTAATATCTACGTTTCTTTTCAATGCAAATAATTCACCTTATGTATTTGCGCGCACTCGTGTACCGCAAGTACTAAACCAACACTCTAGCCAAACAAATTTCATTATTCCAATGATCTAAATTAATGACAGGTAACAAAAAAAATTATAAATCAACAAAAAAAATGTTTCTTTCTTTCCGGAAATGTAAAATTTAAGTAACGTCCAATTTGGTGAGGGCTATGTACACACACACACAAAATTATAATATATATATATATATATTGAATAAGAGGACCCGTTAAGAAATACTAAAGTTACATCATACATTTCCTGACTAACATTTTACATAATCTCACATATATAATTTAATTTGAATAAAATTTGATTACCGAAGAATGAAAAATAAAAAAAAAACCAGAAAAGAGGTCTCTTTATATATTTTTAATTTTTGGAAAACCCACTATATCGTATATATACCGACCAAAAATTTTTCACGAAAATATTTTCGAAAGTCGTTAATGCGTATCGTATAGTAAAAGGATGACAATGAGTAATGTCAATCTTCCTCATCACGAAAAATCGTCAAACTTTTGGTGGCTAGTAGTCGGTTCACTTTCACTATCCGTATAACACACTGGTGAAAGTACATTTCAGCGACACATGGGATAATATAACAATTTTACTAAGAATTGATGATGGAATTATATTTTATGTGTACCTGTTGGTGTATATACGCGACAAATTTTGAGGGTTAAGGGCGGAATTTGCGTAATCATAGATATTTTAAATTAAAAAAAAACACATTTTTTATTCGTTATATTTCACAATTTGGCAAGATTTGGTAATGGTTAATAAAAATTTGTGTTGACAATGTGTAATTAACGATAGCTAATAGAACAATGTCTATGTTGAAAATACCTATTTTTGAGCAAACCTAAAAATAAAAGAATATACCTATAAACATGAAATTCCTAAATTGAAAAGATCCAACTATATGTAAAAATACTTAAAATGAAAGTATACCTTTTGAAAACACTTAATGAATTTTATGTTAATTTAAAATAACCTGGTTATTACAATGTGTAATATGAAAAATACCTAAAGTAACAATACCCAGTTCCTATTAAAAATATTAAATATAAAAAGGTAAATTATTAATAAAACTCCCATTATAAGGTTTTAAATGAAGAAGAAAAAATTTCAGATGTGTTTAAAGAGTATAAAACCTAAATATACCTATACTTAATAGAAAATAGTAATTTAGGAAAGAAGTTAAAAATACGTAATTAAAAATGTACAAATAAAAATCCACAAATGTAAAACTTAATTTAAAAAATACCTAAATTCAAAGTGTCTAATAAAAAATCCTAATATAAATATACCTAAACTATAAAAAAAATACTTATATAAAAATACAATTGATAGCATTTTCTTAAAAATACCTAATGAATCAAGAAAAAAATCCGTAAATTAATTAAACCTTACAAAAATACCCTATAAAAATAACTAAAATTAGAATACCTAATTAAAAAACCTATAAAACATACCTATTAAAAAAAACCTATAAAAACATACTTATTTAAAAAAAAACCTATAAAAACATTCGTAGTTAAGAAAAACTATGAAGCCATACCTAATTTTAAAACTTAATTAAAAAAATTATAAAAACATACCTAATTAAAAAAAGACCTATATAAGCATACCTAATTAGAAAAAACCTAATAAAAAAATACCCAATTCGAGATACCTAAATGACACTATCTTCAACTAGAAATACATGCACTGTACACTCATTATTCCCGATAATTCGACAACCTCTTTAAAAAATTTAGTTCCAATCACAGATACAAATATTTATCATGATTACACTGAATTAACCACACTACGCGAAATTTACCATACCATTACGTTTAAGCTAATTTTAAAATAAAAATTACACGATACATATTTAAGTGTTCTATACCCAGGGACAGTTAAGTCTATGACTGTGTAATTTAAAATAAAATTAACGATTATTTTCGTTGTTAGCTCTCGTGTAATAAACAGTTGATATATGTATATATATATACCCTTTCTAATATTAGCATTTATAAATATCGCTATAAATATACAACATCGGGATTCCAATATATATATAGTTGACCCCCGTCGTTAAAACGGTTTTTCCTAAATATATAGTCGTAATACATCCATCTAACTAAAAATTATTTTTCTTCGTTAGTTATTATTGCATATATTTATATTGCAGATTTCCAAAACTATGTATATCTTTTAGTTACGTATACCTTTTAGGTTTTAGGTTTAACAATTAGATTTTAGGAGAAATATAAGTGATTTAGAATATTGTATCAATTTTATATCGTATTAAAAAAAACTATCGTAGTTAAGGCAATACTTAAAAATTAAAATTTAACGTCGATAATAAAGTTATAAATTTAAATGCAAAATTTAATTTTCATATACAACAAAATGTTATTCCGATTAAAATAAATCAAAATTGTAATTAATTACTTATAAATTAAATTTTAAGATCAAAAATCATTTTTAACGTAAATTAATTGTAAAATTAAATGGTATGGTCTTATTTATTATATAAATATAGAAAGTACAATAAATTTTTTAATCGATTTTTTAATAATTCATATTAATTAAAGTTACAATTAATCACTTTTGATTTAAAATTAAAGATCAAAAGTAACTTGAAAAAATTTTCAATGAAAATTAACAATCAAACCAAACAGCTCATATTAAAATATTGTTATAAAAATAAAGTTAAAAATACTTTTTCTATATAAACTTTGCAGTAATTAATTACTTAGATAGTAATTATTCACTTACAAATTAAAATTAATTATTAATAATAAAATTTCGTGATAGTTAATTATAAATAATATAGTTACAATAAATTCAAATTATAACATAAAATATCAATTTAAAATGATTCTCTCAAAATTTTCGCAGCGCTTTAATTAAACAATTAATTAATTAAAATTACAATCGATTACATATCATTATTCTAAAACGAATTTTATACTTAAAAAAATAATTATATGTAAAAATAATTTCGAAAAAAATTGATCTATACATATATATGCATTGTTAAATATTCAATCGAACCGATTAATTCGATTAGAAAATCGCGTTTCAATGTACAATAGCGCATATAAGTCGGATGAAAGAAACAAAAAAAAGGGAGGAAGAAAAATTTCTTACACTGGCGATTTTACGTGTATCATATAGATCCGATTTCCCCGGCGCGTGTCTCAAATCGAGCTCGTTGAGAAAGTAGGAATCGCTTAGTTATTACGTCGTTGCGCGCATACACACACAGATTGTCGCAATAAATTACATTAATATATTCGTTGTGAAAAAAAAAAATTTTTTTTTTTAACTTTGGTAAATATTTTCCGATCGATCGATAATGTGAAGAATCGCGTCGACGGACAATGAAACCCAACAAATACTATTGTCGATTGTTTAATATCGCGATTTCTCGACCCGGCGATTCTTGGGATTTAATGAATTTTTTCTTTTGAAGAAATGGAGAATTTCAATAATTTCTTATTGGTTTCAATTTTAGAAAAGGCATTTTTGGGAAAAATTTTTTTTATGAGAAAAGTTGTAGTCATGTTGTATAATTTGTATATCGCGTGCGTATGTGAAACGTGAAAATTAGAAAATATATATGCCCTTATTTACCGAGTGTGCAGTTAGGAATTTTAACACTTTTTGAGAAAGTATAATTAACCGAAAGGTATTTGGCATCGTTCGGTGATTAAATACTTAATGGATTCTTGTTAGATAATGTCGCTCTATCTTTTTTCGGCGAGAGGGGGTCATGAGTGACTTAAAATTTAGACGAATAATAATTAATACGCGCAATGACTGACAAGTATTTTTTTTGTAATTTTTGAAGAAAGTCGCTTAATTTTTTATACGTAACAAATACTTAACCAATATTTGAGAAGTAAAATTATTTATTTCAAATACTTAACCGATTCTTGAGAAGAAAAGTACTATTGTAATGATCGAAATTTAAAAAAAGTAGTAGTATTTTTTTAAACAATATTTTTTATAATAATTAGTTTTTTTGTCAATGTAAATAATATATGTGTTATTTATTTACACGCCTTGGTTTATGTACGTGTTGCAAGTACGTAACCAGTACTTGAAAGGTATTTAAATTTTTTATAACCAATTGTGACACGTGTGGCCGTGATTTTCTTAGCAAAAAAGTTCCATCGATGACAAAATTGTTACTAATAAATAAAAATTTAATTAAATATACGACAAATTTCACTCATTGCAATTTTATTTCACTGCGCGTTTCCTAATTTTTTGTAGTTTTTTCGTCCAAATAAATAGCCTAAAGAGGTTAACAGACCACAATAACAAAAAGTTTGCTAAAAAATCAGTTTTCTTTTCCTTCACCTTCGCCAGATCATTTTTAAAAAATTTTTCCAAAAAAATTATTGCAAATAATTTGATATTTATATGTAAAAATAAAGCAATATTGATTGGATAAAAATTAAAAATAATACAAATCGTTTAAGATATTGCGAAAAACTTTCAATTATATCATATGATATTTATTATTTATTATTAATTATCTTTTTTCAAAATTCAAAACCTTATACAATTGGCCACCTTAACCTTTATTATTAAAAAATCCTTACACTTTCATATACACATCGACTCTTAAAAAATGTTTTTTATATTATTATTAATAATAGAGTAATTAACAATCATTTCAAAAGTAAATACTTATTCGGCGAGGGATGAAGGTCGTTACGCCTTGAGTAACTACTCGATATATCGTTATATATGTGCATTAAATTCATTGCTTTCGCATTTTTTTTTCACTTCACCTTGACATAATTCTTTTAATTTTTAATATTTACGGAGATACTTGTTTAATTACCCATTTTAAATAGGATTTTGTAATTTTTAATATTATCGACACGTACGGTGTCTATGTAAGAAAATGGGAATGTATAATATTTTAATTAATTTAATTTAATTTAAATACCTATAACCTAAAAATTAAAATAAATAAAAAATTAAAATACAAGTATAATACTTAATGTAAATAATATAATAATAAAAAATATTTAATTACGCATACCTAAACTATTTTTAATAAAAAGCCACTTTATTTTTTAAACTAAAAAGAAGAAAAAATTTTTCGCATAAGTTATCTCACGGTATGTTAATCCTATATAGAAATAATCCTAAAAAGGGAAAATTTTCCTCCATATTTAAAAATCAGGTATAGAACACCGATCCCTTCCTCGGCAAGATGAAAAATTTTCGTGGGACTTGAGCAACAGGTAACAATTTTTTTTCTTTTTGGTACCTGAGTAAGATGCACCTGTATGCGTGTCTCTCGGTCCTATGCGAAAAATGAAAATTAGAGTTAACTATGGGAACAAAGAAGCAATTTTGACGATCCTTGATTTTTTTTCTTTTCTTCAAATAGAAACGGCGACGAAGAAAAACAAAACACATATACCTAATGGAAATTGTTGAATAATATAAGAAATAAAGTCTATAATAAAATCTAAATGTAAAAACAATTAATTAAAAAACCTAATAAATTTTTTTTATTATCACATTTTGTATACCTAACAAAAAATGTACATTCTTAAATTTACTTAAAAACAAGATTTAATGTAAAATAAAAAAAGATGAATTAAAAATACCCAATTATAAAATACCTAATACAAAATCTTAAAAAAAAAACTTTTTAAATAACACTTGAAAAATCTAATAAAACATATGTATTCTTAAACATATTTGATAAAAAATACCTAATCCTAAAATACCTTATTAAAAATCTTAAAATAAAAACGCTTTAAACAAAAATTCTAAAAGAATAAAAAACTTCATAAAAAATTAAATAGAAAATATGTTTAATCGTAAACTTATACACAATAAGTAAATCAAAAAGATCTCACAAGTGATACCTAATTAAAAAATAGCTAACGAAAAAAAACCTAATTAGATACGTTATTAACATAAATACTTAATTAAGTGTAACATCCGGATTTCTTTTCCTCGAACCTCGACGAAAAATGAAAATTCGCGTTACCCATATGACGAAAAAAACAAAAAGGAAACATTTTCGACGATCGTTAATATTCCTTTCTTGTCTTCCCATAAAAAGAATTACAATAATTTTTAACGAACGCTAATGAGACATTCAAATACGCGAGAAGTGAGTGAGCGAGACCCTATACATATTGCGACTCCGAGTGTCACTCGACTAAAGCAAAGAAAAGTTACTCGAGGAAAATATCGATCCGGAATTTTTAACACCTGTTACACGAACCCGTGTACGATTTCAACGTTAAATAAAAATTAATTATATAAAAAACCATTCTTTTTTTTCTCTCAAAACTGTATTTTCTTCACGCAAATATCATTTTCGTGCATAACGAAAAATGTTTACAT
This sequence comes from Theocolax elegans, assembly GCA_026168455.1. Taxonomy (NCBI): domain Eukaryota; kingdom Metazoa; phylum Arthropoda; class Insecta; order Hymenoptera; family Cerocephalidae; genus Theocolax; species Theocolax elegans. The sequence continues at coordinate 3,380,589 of CM047426.1, read as the reverse complement.
ATTTCCTCAAAAAAAAAAAAAAAAAATAATCGGACGTTTAAATTCATATTCATACGATGTAACCTATACGCGCGCTTAAGTGTCAAGTGCCTTGCGTCTCGAGTGTACACTTCGACGAAGGATTAACCACGGCCTTGTTGTGTATGTATTTTATATATATAGTTTACTCCTACGTGGGTGAGGTCAATGTCGTTTTGCCGGTAACGCGACCTGTTTACCTATTAACTCGACGATCTTGTGGTGATGATCGATCGATCGTTTACTTTGATCCGATATACGAATTCGTAATTATCGTGTGAATATCGATTGATTTTATTACCATTGGGTAACAGTTCTGAGAGTATACGAACAAGCGATCGAAATCGATAATTAACATAGTATGTTATGTATATGTTATCCAGGGTGTCTGACTGTATGTGTTAATTATCGATGTTTATTGATTTTTAACCATAGTGATAGATTAGTATTGTTCCCGATGGATTTTTATGATTTTTGTTGATATTTATTGGTTTTTATATTGATTATTACTTATCACTTTTTGTCGGGTTTTATTGATTATTCTGTTATTTAGCAATTTTTATTGCTTTTCATGGTTATTTCTCAATTTTTGCTGATTTTTATTGATTTTTTTTGTATTTAGCAGTTTTTGTTGATTTTTATTGCTTTTATTAAACTTCATTTCTGACGTTTTTTTATTGGTTTTTATGAATTTTAATAAATATTTATATTATTTGTTGCTTTTTATATAATTTTTTATCATTTTTTATGTCAGTTTTTTTACACTTTATTGAAATTTATCGATTTTTACGTGTTTTTATTTATTTTTATATATTTTTGTATTATTATTCATATTATTATTTTCGGTTACCATCGATTTTCACCGATTACGTTTCCGTTTATTCCGATTATTTTTTATTTATTTTTGGATTTATCGATTATTATCAATTGTATTGTTATTTCGAGTAATTATCGGATCGTACTGATTTTTATTCATTTATAATATATTTATTTTTTATATATTAACTTAATTTTATTGTTTTCGTTGAATTAGAATACTCTTAGATTTTATCGATTTTTATACGGTTTATAAATTTATATCGATATATTGATCGATAGTTTTGGTTTTTATCAATATTTATACGGACTTTAAATACCTTTTATCGTATTTACTGGTTTTTATTGGTTTTTTATCGATTTTAATTTTTTTTAACGATTATTTTCGGTTTTTGTCGATCATTATCGATCATTATGGATTTTTATCGAATTTAATCGGTCAGTTAATTTTTTCCAAGATTTCACTCTTTTCTTACTAAAATTTTATACGTTAACTTCAAACCTTCGATATACAAATACGTAGGTTTCGAGGTAAAACAGACAATCTCTTTTCTTTGTTTTTGGTGTTACGTTTTGCTGGTACACGGTTACACTTCTTGGATTCGGCTGATCCATACATCAATATTGATACACCAATATTTAATACGTAAATTTTGCTATACATTTAAGTTTAATAAAATGTAGTTAAAAACGTGTTTTAAATATAATGAAATTTACTTAAAAACATTTGTTAAATTTAATTTCCTAATCGATGAAAGTTTACCGCGTGATCATCCCGCGAGCGAACGAAAATTATAATAACTCCGAGCAATTTAAATTTATCGTTAAAGTAGTAAAAACAAAATTGAGCCACTGACAAAAAACGAGGGAACGTACTAATTTAATGTACACTAACGTTATATATGTATATACAAATCGTTCGTTTTTGTTGTTGTTGCTGTTTCGGTACACAATAAACTCCTCTGAAAAATGTGAGTTTATTACGTTTTATTGTTTCCTCGTTTGATTTACATAACCCTGAGAATGTATCTAACCTCCTAAAACTTGGTATTTCCTTGCGCTTTAATATTTTTGTTTTTTGTTTTGATAATTAATTAACGATCGATCGGTAAAGCGGTTTTTCTTAAATATATATATATATATATATAGGTAGTTTCTTGAAGAGAAAAAAAAAAGGAAAAGTTACACCGGCGAACGTGTCGATGGCAGAAGCAACGGGACGTGTAACCACGATTGCAGTTCCTTAACCTATTTACCGGCGGAGCGAGTTCCGAATTAATTACGTGTGTGTCTGTCTGTAGTACTCGAATGACCGCGATTGGATACGAGTCGCTTAATGTATACGTTGCAGTTAAAAATTTTGATCGATTTTTGTATTAACGATATGATTTTTATGTGCTCGATCGGTAAAGAAGATTCGTGTTTGAAAATTATTATTGAATATACGTTTTACTTGGGCAACACGTGCGTTTTGAAACTGAATGTTTTCTTTGTTTCTTTTTTGATGGATCATATATATATTATAATTTGTATTTTCTTTACCGATAATTAATTTCATTAATTTTTATTAATTTAACATTTTCAATTGTTTATTTTTTCTTTTGGTACAAACGTTCCGTATAATCGATCGGTAAAAAAATTCATAACTATAAAACATTATTTTATATACTTCGCTCTGATAAATATTTTAAATTTCAAATATTTGATCGTGTTATTTTTTTCTTTTATTAATATCGTTCCACTTGCTCGATCGGTAATAAAGACACACGAGTAAGAATAAGTTTTATTACTCAGATACATACATAATTTACGCATAAAATTTTTCATCACTTTTTTTCTTTTGATATAAATGTACCAGTTTACTCGATCGGTAAAGAAGACGTATATACATTATTATAAGATACGTTTCACTCGGATATAATTATAGATTTTGTAATCTACAGGTTTATATACAGGCGGAATGTGAAAAAAAAAATTGTCGCTCCGGAGGAGATCGGTGAGTGAACTGGTTGGAGGAACGAGCAACGTAACAATTGCGCAATGGTGAACGAGCTATCGTTGTCGGTATAATATCGAGCTTGAGAATTTTGCAGCCGAATCCGGCTTTCAAGTGTAACATATTCCGTATATTCCTTATATTTTCTCCTTTAAATGCCAAATACCAAATAAAAATTTTTTTCTAAATAATGACTGAACATTAAAAATACCTAACTGAGAATTTTAATAAAAAAATACCTATAATTGAAAATCCTAATAAAAAATATATCATTAAAAATCCAAGAAATATAACCCAATTAAAAACCCTAGAAAAAAACTTAAAAACCTATATTAACTTTATTATTAAATTAATACCTAATGACTAAAAATTTAAATTAAAGAAATAATATATGGAAAATACCTGAACAAAAAATACTTAAATTAAAAATACCTAATTAAAAATCCTAATAAAAACGCCTTCACTAAATAATAAAAAATTACACAAAAACCTAATAAATAATAAATTAATAGACCTTAAAAATTGGAATAAATACGCCTTAATTAAAAAATTTAAATAAACAATACTTTCATAGTACAATATTTATTTAATTATTTGTCGGATACGTATCCTTACAAAGATTTTTTAAAAGTTCGATAATATTCACAATTTTATTGCGAAGTTTAAACGCGCGTTAAAATTAATAATTTCTTAGTCAACATTTGGTAAAAGACACTTTTATGATAATTCACGTAAAGGAAGGAAAACAATGTTTATTACTAAACCTCCCAGTGTTTTTTTTTTACTTTTGGTAAACGCACGTGGTTTCAACAATTTGAATACGGCGATAAAAATATCGCTGATATAGCTAAAACCTTTTCTATGGATTTTTCTCGGAATAGAGCGTAGATAAATTTAATACGCAATTGAGCACGATTATATTATATTTAAATCAAGAAACTTTTTATTGGGTAAAAAATTGTTTAAAAATTAAAACTACATTTTGGAATATTAATCAAAACCTACTAGCCTACTCTGACTTATTGGATAAAAAAATTGTATTTATTGGTTATTTGTGAAGTGAGTTTTTAATTTTGGTTTATTGGATATACAAAATAAAACTACATTTTGGGTTATTGGTCAAAAACTACTAGCTTTATGGGTAATCGGTTAAAAAAATGTACTCGTTGGTTATGATAAAATTAATATTTATTTTTATTTATTGGATTACCCTTATTAAAACTACATTTTATAGCTTAATGTTCAAAAACTACTCGCTCCTCAAGTTGTCGGTAAAATCTGTGTATATTTTCGATAATTACAAAAGAAAAACAAGGAAAAAAACCTTCCGAAAAATCAGACCACTGATTCCACGTCGGATTTGGCAACAGGTGGTTTAAAACCATTCCGCTCGCCGCGGTGCACACAGTGGCACACAGACGTATCGGCATCCCTCTCGGAAAAATGACTCGTGCACGCCCCACTATTACAAACGAAAGTCGAAGCACGGTGTGCGTTTGTGTGTGAGGCGGGTGGGGAAAAAGCGCGTGCGGGGAGCCACAACGTTCCGAGAGAGTATAGTTGACCGAGCGCGCTCGACGGATCGGTTTAGTTTTCAGTCTCTCGTACGGAGGCTCGGTAGATCGATCGATCGAAACGGTTTGTCCGAGAGGGGCAAAGAAAAAGGGAAAATCGCTCGAGATGATCGTTGTAACGTGCAGGTGATCCCTATTCCCGGAAAGTTTTTTTTTTTATATACATATCTTTACCTTCTTTCCTTTTTCCCATCCATCGGTCTGTTCTTTTTTTTCCGGTATATATACACATATATATATTGTACACACAGTGGGAAAGTGCGATCGATGATTTTAGTGAACGTATCGAGCGATTGAGAGAAAAAGGAAAAATTCTCTTCTTTTTTTTGGTTTTCCAACGCACGTCAGGAAGTACCGATCGAGAGGAAGTGTAAGAAAGGTGAGTTTTTCATATATATATTTTAGTATAATTTATTTTTTTTTTTTGGGTTAAACAAAATCCGGACGAAAATCTAATGTTTTTTTAGTTCGATAGGTCGGACGTTACATATCGCGTAAATATGTGTATATAGTGTCGATGATGATACGATTTACATATACATATCGCGGGGAGTCTTATTGCGCAGAAACCTCATTATCGAAAATTTTTTTTTTTCTTCAGCGAGCTAATCAGAAATCTGACGTTGTCTCGGATAAATCCGTGATTATTATATGATTCTCAAGAGTCACAGAATCTTTTCTCTTGATAGCGGATTATAATACGATTATTTTCGTTAGGAGCGCACGTTGCAACCTTTTTTTTGTCAAAACTTTCAACGTTGAGCAAATTAATTAATGTGTGTTACTTATTGAGAATTTTTTTTTTACTAGTCTCTGCCACTATTTTTAATAATTCAGTGTATGTAATTTATTAATACGCAGTAATAATAATAATAATAGTAATAATAATTTATTAATGTAATAATTAAGGCGTTTATTAATTTAATTAATTTCGTTAAAAATCTTTCTTATATATATATTAGCCTTTTAAATATAATACATTTTCGTACCACGATATTATTTTTTGTTTTCGATTCGAGTAAATTAATATAATTAGTTAATTGATCATCAGAAAATTATTATTATTATTATATTACTAAAGATTGTATTAATAATTAATAAAGTATGTGAAGATCTATATCGTTTTTATAATATTTAAACAATATTTTTTCGCTTCGGATTTTATTTTCAATTTAAGTAAAGTAATTAATCAACGCGCTAAATTTTAAATCTAATTTCAGTTAATTACCGAAACGTTCTGAACATCGCATATTTTTTTTCGTCCTTATGGAATAAACTTGTCGTGTATTCGTATAATAAAATCTGTATTTTCACCCTTTTTTTTTTATAAAATTAATAATTAATTGATCGATCCATGCGATTGTCGATCATTAATCTTTGTTTCTTACACATAATAAAGAAAATCATCAGCTTCTCATAAGTGTAAATATGAACACATCTTTCTACGTTTATTATATAAAGTTGATCAATCAGTCAATTTACAATATCGATCGATATAAATCCAAATAATTCATAATTCACCCACCGCGACGAAAATGGAGTATATTGCGCCACCCCATAAATCAATCGATCGATATGGACAAAAATCAATTACCGCCATATAGATGTACACACGAAATACATAAACAAACGATCAAAATTCTCTCTCCATTCCCCAAAGGAAACTCCTCATCGCCCTTATTCATCCTCGAAAAAAAAACAACCTGCACCACTGCACATATCGATCGAACTGTTAATCGTGAATCACCCACGTATAATATGCACATGCACATATCGGAAACTCTCCGGACGTATATATATCGATTACGAAAAATAAAATTTTAAACAGTATATACATCTGTATTGTACATCCATATACTGATCCGAGTGTAAGAAAAAAAAAAAGAAAGGAAAAGGTATACATATACATGAATTTGATTCATCGTTCGCCTTAGTCAATCGTGCCGTAAACACATGCACATGCACATACACACAGATACACGTACACTCATCACGCACATGTATACACGCACATTCATGCGCACACGCACACACTACACACACACAGCACATTCACGCACATTCTCGCACATTCATGCACACACACACACACGTACTTACAAACCCATGCGTACATGTGCGTCCATACAGACGCGTGTCCACGCAGAGTTTTGCATGTGTGTAACGAAGTTAAAAAATAAAGTACAAGAGGGTCAATCAACTTGAGCACCACACATATTACACGATAGGAGAATTATAAGTTTGTCGAACGATCGCCTCGTAAGAGAGCAGAGAGAGATGTGATTTGCCATCAGAGGAAGTCGGGTGTGTGCGTGTGTGTGTGTGCAAGAAGAGATAACGAGGAAGTAACCGTTGTTTGTTGGTTTGTTTGTTTTGTTTCTTTGTTGACGGTTAGAGAAAGAGAGAGAGAGAGAGAGAAAGTGATAATTAGTTGTTCAGCTGGATCGATGATTATCGATCATAATTTTTTTTTTTTTTTTACTTGATTTATTGTACATATATTTCGTAATTTTTAAAAATGGGCATGGGTATGCGTGTATATACGTAACGCACTGTGTGTGTGTGTGTACTTTCACTTTACGAAGATTTCGGAAATAACGCGGAGAGATATAGTTGTAGAGAGGGGAAAAAAAGGAGTTGTGTGTATCTCTCGTGTTTGTGGATTATTATAATCAACGAGATTACTTCCTCCTTCGTTCTTTTTTTTTGAGATTGTCTCTTTTTTTTAGGTAGGTAAGTGTGCGTGAGATATATGCAATTTTAATTATTAATCGATCAATCGAATGTACATGGGAAGCTGTAACAATTTTTTTTATTTATTTGTATTTGTATATGCATTATGCTGTCTTTGTTGTATGTTATTTAAATTCGTTCGGGTGAAAAGATAAAAATAAATTGTATATACAGGGAAATTTAATAATTAATGTTATAAATAATATATAATTTTATAATTAATGTTGGCTTAATAAATAAATAAATAAATAAATAAATAATAATAATTTATTAATAATTCATTAATAATTCAGTAATAATAAATAATTTAATAATTTAATAAAGTAATAATGATTATTTAATATTAATCATTTAATAATAATTTTTAGTGATTCGATCTAATGATCTAGTTTCATCGATCTATGTATTATTCGATTGAAAAATTACACCTTAATATATGTGGAGACGAATTTTAGCGAATCGCCATCGGATCTGATTATACTTTATTATAATCGAATTAAATATCGACATACTTAAATATACGAGTGAAACGATACGTTATCTTTTGAACATAAAAATCAATTTTCCTTTGATGAGTGAAATTTTCATGCAAACAAATGTATATAGTGAATCATTTTTTGAGCAACCATTTTCACTCTAATAACGAATTTTGAGAATTTAGAGGTACATTTGATTGTTTTTTTTTTTCAAAATGTTCAGTTATTACTAAGGTTCTTCATCCTAATCTTCTTTTGTTATCAACGAGGTGTCATACTCAATTAAAAATTTAATAAATTAAAAATGCAATTTTCTTATATTTTTCAAGGTTTTCTCGGCGACATATTGTTGTAATAACTTGAAACTTTGTTAAATGATAGATAATTACATAACGGAGGGCAACTAACTCCTGGTTTTGCGTAAATTTGTTTTTATTAATTGTTATAACTAAATTAGTTGTTTTTTCGTCTGCTATTTTGTGGCGCGAAATTTGAATTTGTAATTGATTATTACACCCCGTTAACGCATACTATTATTAACATTAAATTTTTAGGTTATTGTTTCTGTCTAATTTTCATGCATTCTTAAATTTAATAGTCATTTTATTATTATTATTATATGAATTTACAAAGAATTATTATTGAATTCTTAGATTAATCTTTGTCTTCATCATAATCTTTATTTACATCTTTTTATTACTCGTTAAACTTCTCTTTATTTTTATTATTAGTAACTTTAAAGTCATAAAGAATTATTATATTAAATTTTTGAAAATAATAAAATAATATTGAATTCTTACGTTATCATTTTGGTTACTTTGTATTATATTAAATTATAAATTAATGCAATGATCGCAACGTCTTTGGTAGTGATATGGGATATAAATTGTTAGAAATATTTTCCATATTATAATTATTATTAAGATGTGACTTATATTATTATTCTTATTATTCTGATGAATTTTATAATAATTATTAATAATATTATTTTTAATTTTACACTTAAAAAATATTATTATTGAATTAGTGAATTTTTTTTTTAAACTTCCTTCATCTTCTTTCTGTCCTTCTTAAGGTATTATAATCTACTTTTGTTGATTCACTCTCGGGTTGTTATTATTTTTATTTTTATTAATATTATTATTCATCAATAACATTATATTTATCATTAATCAATATTCGCAACCTCAAATCCATAAACAATCACCACTGATTAAAGAAATTAATCAACCCATATAACCATGCCAATTTAAATTAGAAAAAGAAAAATAAATAAAAATCGTTATTAATCATGATTGAAAATTTTTTTCTTCGTCATTGAAAACCGAGGAGCAGAAAAATAAATATAAAAGTATATTTAAAACGTAAGAAATACGCAAAAACCACAATGCAAGACGTCTATAGATGTAGGTATATACAATTTAACGGAATGTTACCATAATTATCCATCGTTTTACAAGAGACACACAACAAGAAAGAGAGGGAGAGAGAAAATCTCAATTGCGCGAAAATTGTATTCGTGAAAAAGTAGACCGAGCTCTCATTACCCCTTCCTCTTCTTTTTCTTCTACCTCCTCGTCTTCGGGAAATATTAAAATCCGTATACAGACGTATTTTCTTTAAATGTATTGGTAATGTGTACGTAATTGCATAACGCCGCGGCGAGTTTACGATCGTCGTTATAAGTACTGGAAATAATGTAATGATGATAATAATAATATATATTAGGATTTTTGTCATTGTTGAAAATTGGAGTGTTTTTTTTTTATAAAAAAAATACGGGGATATTAAGTGATATTTTTTTTGGAAGACAATTTTTTGGGGGGGTTGTGAAATTTTGTGAAGATTTGTCGCTGTATAGAAAAATTAGAATTATAATTTTTTATTCGCTTTTTTTAATTATATTTTTAGTTGAGATTATAATAATTGGGTGTAAGTTAGCTAGGTTCATATTTTTATCTAAATTTTAGGTAATATCAGATGAAAACATGACCTACAAATTGTCATATTGATCGAATTATGTACATAACAGGATGTTGAACTGAGTAAATGGTCATTTTTTTACATATTTTTATAAACTACATGAATAATTTTTTTAAAAAAATCCTGAACGTCAAGCCGTTAAGGATTTTTAAATAATATAACCAAATTTTTCCAAATTTTTAAATCCATAATTTAATTACGATGTTTGGGTTGACAATTGGCTAATAATTATCTAGAAATCTATTGTGATATTTTTAGTAAAGAAATAATTGATTGATTTACGTACTTAGAAATTTGCCTGAAGAACCTGAAACGTTTGCAATTTTTCAACAATAAAATTGCTTATTTCATTTTTAAACCATCTTGACCTCATTCATATCACGATGGAGACTCTATAATTAAATAGATTGTTAATTTTTAATTCAAATAATTTTTATTAAACTTTAAAGTCAAATTTTTTTATTCATCAATTTTTTCCTTTACTTCTCGATTAATTTTATTCCGTGAATATTTAGCAAAATGAATCAATTACTTTTTTTAAACAATTTTTTAAATTTTAATTATTTTTACTAAAATAAAATTTATTTTTATATACATAAAAAACTCTAATAGTATTTTTCAGTGTTCCTTCAAAAATCGATTGCAGGTACCGATATCGATAATCCACATTTCTATGAAAAAAATGTTATAAAGTTTTTATAGAATTAAAAATAACCAATTATTTTTTATCAATTGGTTCGTGTCAATTTTTCAATTAAACAAATTTTTATAAAATAGTATACAGTTTTATGGATTTTTAAGAAACTATAGAAATTAAAATCTAATTTTCATTACTTAAATTAAATTAGTGTAAAAAAATAATGTAATACATTTCTACTAAACACTGTAATTCTTCATTTTTATCGAAATGAATAAAATTTCTAATATATTATAAATTACTTAAAATAATTATTACATGAACAAAAAATTTATTCATATTATTTCAATCGATTTAACGTAATATCGCAATTGCTTTGTACAAAATTTTTTGTTACTCACATTTTCACGCAATTACGGAAAATCCATACAAAATGACGCGACTATAGAAATAAATAAATAAAAAAAATTTTAACTACGATAAGTACACACACGTATTCTAAAAATACGAAAAAAAGAATAACATAACCTCCTAAAATAAGTTAAGAAGAAAATGTTAATAGCCTACACGTAAAAGTTCATATATAATTTTTTTTTTTAATATTTATACATATCAAGATAAAATATTGATCGTTGTATTAGTCATGACTAGAAACTTACAATTTGCATTTCGTGTTTGCGCACATTTTTTTTTTTTGAGGTTAAAATCGATTGTTATTTCTCTATTTTTCTATTTTCGGTAAAAACGCTCCTAGGGAAAGTGGACAAATGCGTTATAAAATAATGGGCGCGGCTTTATTAAAAATATTGCGAGCTGACCGGTTATTGGTAAATTTTAAGTGAATTACGACATCGTTAAACATTGGGTTTTGTTAAGAGATTGTTATTTTTCTTTTTCTTCGGTGAATTTTCCTGTATACCGAAGAAAATTTAGCGATTTCTTTTTTAAACGAAATATTTATTACGGGACATGTAACAAAAAATATATGTAAATGGTATGTAAAATTTATTAATATATTTTTTCTAGCATTTTAAACAAAATATTTGTTTATTATTAATAAATAAACAAACTTTATATGCAAATCTTTAAAAAAAAATTCAATTCAACAATTTCCTTTAACTTAATAATTTTTTACAATATTAATACGCAGCTTTTTCTGACAGTTTCTCACAGATTAATTATTTATTATTAATTTTACGTATTATTATTATTTCATGTAATCCTTAAATAAATTTTGCATTTAAATAAATTTCCTATCAATTATTCATTTATTATTTTCACACTACTTAATACATTTATTTATTTATTATTTAAAATATATAATTTATTAAAATATTCGTTAATTTATTCTATTTACTTATTGATAAACACACATTTAAATATAAGTTTTTAATAATTAGTAATAAACACGTAACCGCGGATATCTTCTGGGTATAAAAATATTTCTGTTCCTTTTTTTTATCGTTATTAACATTCTGTTCCTCATACCACAATTTAATCAAGATTTAAAATGTAAATAAAACCAGTTCCAACTCTGGTTTAATTAATTTTTTTTAAACATACTAATTTTAACAAACCTTAAAATTATTTATTTTTTTTTATTATTATATTATTTTTTTTCATTTTTATTATGTATGTCTGTATATTTTTTTCAATTTATTTTAATTTTAATAATATTTTTTTTATTTATTTTAATTAATTTTTAATTTTATATACGTCTATGACAAATTAAATAATTGTTAAACGAGTGCATTTTTGTTAATCATCATTTTTAATAACCTTTTGAAGATTTTTAAAGTTTTTAATAGATTTTAAAAAAATTATTTTTAAGCTTCTTTTTTTAAAATTAATGTTAAAATTGTATTTTATAATTTATTAGACGTATTAATCTAATTAAATTGTTTATAAACCTTTTCAATAAAATCTATCTACCTACATATTTTCGAGAAAATCATTGAGCACAAACAATAAATAAATAATTGACGTTTCCTGACGATATTTAAATAAATAACTAAACGTATTTATGAATAATTCAAATTTCCTTTCTCAAAAATTCCTTTGAAAAGGTAAATTTTCCTGTAAAAAAAAGGAGATTTACAAATAAATACGTAATTACAATGTTCCAACGAGTCATAATACATTTAAACTGCATCGATTCGTATATTACAACGTTGCAAAGAGGATGATACACTCTAAACGTTCATTAAAAATTTCTACACCCATATTTCATGCACTTTCACATAATTAGATAAGCAGTTATAAAAGTAGTCTATTTTGTATTATTATCCCGCACTTTTTTTTCTTTTCTTTTTATAACAATCGAGTGCATAGTTCTCTTTACGCAGAAATTAATATTAATCGAGCGAATTGATTGATTTAATTAATTTTTTTTCTTTCAACCACTATCGAGAATAGTCTTTAGATAGAAATTTTTAAATTAATTAATTGAATTTAGTGATTTAGTGTTTATAACAATTGTGTAAAGGTTATTTTTATGTAGAAATTTTTGTGAATCTTGCGAATTTATTGATTTTTTTAAATAGTCGACTTTATTATGCAGAATTTATTAACTTACTCTTTGTACCTAAAAATATTAATATTGTTATTAATCTATACCAAAATTGATATTACTGATTTTCTTTGAGACGCTCGAGTTACTCTTTTTACGTATAGAAATTTTTATAAATCGAACGAATCGACTGATTTTCATTGATTTTTTTATATCAATCGTGTACGATTTTATGTTAATCACTAACTTATTAAATTTATTTTATTTTTTTTTATAAAAATCGAGTTTACTATTTCTTGGTAAATATTTTTATTAATCGATCGAATTTATTGATTTTTATTAATATTTCTATAACAATTGGAACTATTAGAAATTTGTATAACTCGATTTTTTTTTGTAACAGTCGAGTTCATTTTTTTGGTAGAAATTATTATAAATCGATCGAATTTATTAATTTTAAATGATTTTTTTATAATTGAGTTACGCTTTTTACGCAGAAGTAATTGTTATAAATCGATCGATTTTATTGATTTTTTCGACTTTTTATAACAATTGATTACGTTCTATTTTCTTAGAAATTAGTATAAATCGTTCGAATATATATGATTTTTATTTACTATTTTATTGACTGTAAAAAATTCTATCTAAAAGGATCGAATTTATTGATCGAATCGTTTTCTTTTGTTGTAAAAATCGAATGAAAACGTTGTGTTAAAATTGATCGAACGCATTACTTTATAATCGACGATTTTTTTTGACAACGATTGATCAATCGATCGAGTACACACATCAATCGCTCGGTGTTAAAATAATTATTATTCTTCGTTTGTGTATATATACGGTCAAATAAAATATTATTCTTCGTAACGTTGTATTGTTTGTCAATCCGTCGACTTGAATCCGCTGGCGCATCGATATATATATGTATTCCTCTTTTATTCTTCTTCTTTGTCTCGTTCGGGCGCGAAAGAAAAATCGCTCTATATATATATATTTCGATAATGTATATACAGGGTGTCGAAAAAGTAACGGAACCTTTATTCAACATACCTTTCTTGGAATATACACGTTCCCGTTACTTTTTCGACACCCTGTATATCGATCCAACAAAAAAAAAAGCATAATTGATCCTATATGTAAAGCGTAAGCGCGTACGTGTGTAGGATATATCGAATATATATATATATATTCGTAAAAAAAAGAGCATATATAAGGTATGTATAGAGAGAGAGATACACCTCTAGCTGTCGAAATGATAAATAATATATAAGCCATCCGAAATAAAAAACTTCCTGCTTAACAGTATAAGTATGATTAGGACGGATGTGGTGAATATCGCGTAGTTAAGACATCGACATGATTTTACACGGCTCTCGTCGTCGTGTATAATACGCGTCACTCGATTTGTGTCTCTCTTTCTTTCTTTCTCTCTGTGTATATGTACTATTTTTTTTATACACGTTCGATTATCATTTTCTAAGTATAGATATATGTACTATGTAATAGCGTCGAATTTAATTTTTTTTTTCATTGTCTTCGATATGTATTTGTTGTTTACAGTTTCGTTCGACACCGATGTGTATATATTGCAAGTTTTCATAATATATTAGTAAGTTTAGGATCATTTGGAAATTTTTATTTAAATTTATAAATATTTTGCCTGATATTTAACAATCCATTAGATTCGAAGAAAATACCCTGTAGACTAATTTTAAAAAAAAGAGCAAAATACAGGTATTTTCTTCATCTTTAAGCTGACATTCAGAACTACGTGAATTAATTTTCGTAAAAAGTGAAATTGTTTGAACGATACGTTGCTATTTTATAAAATCGTCCCGTTCATCTACATTTTTTTTATTATTAATCTATAGTAATTTTAAGTAATATCAGTTGAAAGATCAAGAAATATCCTGTATTTTTTTAATTATTCTACGATATTTTCTTGCGAATTGATAAACATAAGATAAAATATAGAGATTTACTAGAATTGACCATGCGCGCTCCGCGCGCTCTTTCGTTTTTTAACAGTCATTATTTGGAATATTACTTAAAACAACAATTTTTAATAATATATTTATTCATGATTTATTATAATCCGATTTAGTTAAAAAAAATTCAAACATTACCTTTTTCCCGCGCTGCCAAATCTAACCTACAATGTTTTAAACGCATGCGCAAAACGTAAACCAATCACATAGCCGTTTCACTTGGCTTCACAACATCCGGCAATCACTTTTTTATATAAGGAAACGGAAAATTTATTAATGTTCCTGAACTTATAGACGACACTGTATGTGGGTGTACACGTCCAAATTTTAAAATAATTACAAATTTTAGATACAGACTATAAATATCTTCCGGGGTATGTAAAATAAATTTTAAGTCAAAATATTAATATGATAAACGAATTTATTGATCTCCACAAGCCAAAGACTATTCCTCACAACTCAGTAAGGCGGACTGTATTAATACCAGCCACTTTAAATACCTCACAGGATGAGTGTTTGAAAAAAGACCAAGACAAGTTAAGTCAAAATAAAAAATTTAATTGATTGTAGTATAAAATTAAAAAAACGGGAAAAAAAAGAAATAAAGGATAAGAAAATTTATTGTATTTTGCCCTGAGTATGCCTGGTGGGCTCATCAGTAGAGTCCAGGCATCTCGTCTCTAGATACAGATGAAGCAATAGAGTCACTAATTTTTCCAATAGTTGAAAAAATTCAAATTTTAAAAGTCAAAATATTAATTTGCGCCAGAGTTGTGTATGTTCAAAAAACAGTTTTTTTCTTTTTTCTATTTTTCACCCGTTTGGATCTTAAATAACTCAAAATATAATTTTTTATCATTTTTACAAATACCTAATTTGCAGTAATGTGATTGGCTATCGATGACTCATTTTGTCAGTTTTGATTTTGGTATGTACGACAGTATCAATATGCCCCAGTTTGTACCAGATTATTCTCTGTAACAATAGCTTTTTAACGAAATTTGATTAAATATAAGATCTTGATTCTAATCAAATATATAAGAAATCAAAGATATTGTAAAAGTGAATAAATTGTAAAAATTACACATTTTCACCATTCGAGTGCCCATTTCATAGTATTTAACAGTTTTATTTAACAATTATTGTCCTGGATGCAACTATTTTTCACATAATTATTTGAATTATATCATGTTCATTAAACAACATGAGCTTATTAAACATATATTAAACATACATGAATATGTAACCGATGAAACTTGTTAATTGAGTTTTTACACATTTTTCACCTGAACAGTGTTTTTTACTATTCTTGATAAGCAATATTAATTATTATTAATAAATTCAAAAATTAATTATTAATAATAGTAAAAAACACTATTCTGTGAAGAAGGTATAAAAACCCAATTAACAAATTTTATTAGTTACATTGAACTTATTCATGTAATTTTTATGTAAGTTTATAGTTTATAGTTTATGATAGTTTTGTAAAATTTTATTCCTGACATAAAATCAATGTAATATATTCAAATAATTATGTGAAAATAATTTCATCCAAAACAATAATTGTTGAACAAAACTGTTAAATAATATGAAATGGGTACTCGAATGCGTAAATTGTCATTTTCATTTAGACAATATCTTTGATTTCATATATGTTTGGTTTGAATCAAGGTCCCATATTAAATTAAATTTCGTTAAAAAGCTATTGTTACAGAGAATAATCTGATACAAACTGGGGCATATTGATACTATCGTACAGACCAAAATCAAAACTGACAAAATGAGCCATCGATAGCCCATCACATTACTGCAAATTAGGTATTTGTAAAAATGGTAAAAAATTCTATTGAACGTTTCAAAACATTTTTCTATTTAATGTGTAACACAAAAAGCTATAACCTACTTTGAAATATTTAAGATCCAACAAGGTGAGAAAAATTGAAAACAGTAAAAAACTGTTTTTTGAACATACATAACTCTGGTGCAAATTAATATTTTGACTTAAAATTTATTTTACACACCCCGGAAGATATTTTTAGTCTGTATCTAAAATTTGAGCAATTTTAACATTTTGACATGAAATTACTCATATATATGAATAGACAAAAATTGCAATTTTAGATTGAATGAATGATGTGTGTGTGTGCCAGTGTGTATGTGTGTGTAGAAAAGAAAAAGAATTTTTGTGTAACGAAGGTCTTTTGTGTGCGTATATGTGTATATGTATAATTGCGTGTGATATTAGTTCGGCCGATTTTCCACGTTGGCTTTCACTCTTGGGTTTCCCTCGCGATTTAAATACAAATAACTAAGTTGTTCGGTGACGACACATTTTACGGTTGCATAAGGTTATATGTATATATATTTAAATGTGGATTTGTGTGTGTGCGTATGGTATTGAAAGGTGTTGCGGTGTGTTAAACTAATATTCATTATATATAAGGTGTATTTGTGAAACTGATTGGGTATAAATGGTTTTTCAATGGTTTATTATTTTGGTATATAGGATTGGTTTTTTTTTTAATTTTGAATTTATGTTTCGTTGCTAGAAGTTTTTGAGTTGGAGGTTTTTGATACGGACGATTATAGTGTCCCTGTTGTAAAAAATCATACATCACGACATTTTTATCTAAAAATATAAGATTATTTCAGTTTATACGTAATTTGAACAAGTAAAATTTTTGGTTAAAATTATTCGTTGACTTTTTAAATTTAAATTTGAAAAGCGTGTAACTTAAGAAAGCAAGAATTATATTAGCTACAAATTTTAATTAACCTTTAGAGGACTGGAAAACCATTATAATGGCTCGATCATAGATCGACCTTCACCCCATAGTCAATCAATGATATCAGATACCTTTTCGACCACTTTCTGAGGGCAATCACAAATCTCCAATCCCGGTACTCTAAAGGTTAATCAAATTATCTATAATTTGCCTAAAAATTAAACAAAAATTTACTAAAATTTCTAAATTGCTACATGATTGATACATTTGTAGTTTTTTGTAAAAATTAGGTCGTATTTGGTTTAGATTGAGATTTATTATAGGTTAAGATAGTTTTGGCGGTTCGAATGTTCTGAGAAAGGGGATTTAAAGAGTTCAACAGAATGCGAGGTGTAAAAATTTGTTATTATAAATTTTTTTTAAGTTAGAAAGTAGTGGTAAAAAAGTTGTGAGATAATATTCTGTTAGATTTATATAGGGTTAGATAGTTTTGGAGGTTAGAATGTTCTAAGAAGGTGATTAAAATAGATTTGAATGAATGAACATTTACAAGAATTTGCTGTGTTTTTTTTTTTCGCGATTTAAATACAAATAACTAAGTTGTTCGGTGACGACACATTTTACGGTTGCATAAGGTTATATGTATATATATTTAAATGTGGATTTGTGTGTGTGCGTATGGTATTGAAAGGTGTTGCGGTGTGTTAAACTAATATTCATTATATATAAGGTGTATTTGTGAAACTGATTGGGTATAAATGGTTTTTCAATGGTTTATTATTTTGGTATATAGGATTGGTTTTTTTTTTAATTTTGAATTTATGTTTCGTTGCTAGAAGTTTTTGAGTTGGAGGTTTTTTGATACGGACGATTATAGTGTCCCTGTTGTAAAAAATCATACATCACGACATTTTTATCTAAAAATATAAGATTATTTCAGTTTATACGTAATTTGAACAAGTAAAATTTTTGGTTAAAATTATTCGTTGACTTTTTAAATTTAAATTTGAAAAGCGTGTAACTTAAGAAAGCAAGAATTATATTAGCTACAAATTTTAATTAACCTTTAGAGGACTGGAAAACCATTATAATGGCTCGATCATAGATCGACCTTCACCCCATAGTCAATCAATGATATCAGATACCTTTTTCGACCACTTTCTGAGGGCAATCACAAATCTCCAATCCCGGTACTCTAAAGGTTAATCAAATTATCTATAATTTGCCTAAAAATTAAAACAAAAATTTACTAAAATTTCTAAATTGCTACATGATTGATACATTTGTAGTTTTTTGTAAAATTAAGGTCGTATATTGGTTAAGATTGAGATTTATTATAGGTTAAGATAGTTTTGGCGGTTCGAATGTTCTGAGAAAGGGGATTTAAAGAGATTCAACAGAATGCGAGGTGTAAAAATTTGTTATTATAATTTTTTTTAAGTTAGAAGTAGTTTAAAAAGTTTGGAATAATATTCTGTTAGATTTATATAGGTTAGATAGTTTTGGAGGTTAGAATGTTCTAAGAAGGTGATTAAAATAGATTTGAATGAATGACATGTGACAAGAATTTGCTGTTTTTTTGGAAAAGTTAGAAGTTTGAATAATATTATGTTAGATTTACATAGGATGGACAGTTTTGTAGGTTAGAATATTTGGAGTTATTTTACCGTAGGTGCTTTAAAAACTTTAAAAATTAGAAGATTGTAACATTTTCTTTTTTTAAATTAAAAGAACTTTTCTATTCTGTGATGATTGAAATAATTATGTTAGATTAATAGGTTATGTACTTTGTTTTTTTCTTCTTGTACAATAATTCAAGAAATGCTGTAATTTTTTGAAGGTTAGAATGATTAAAGAAGTTTTAAAGTACTAATTAGATAGAATGATAGTTAGATTATTCCGATACTTCATTTATGACAAAGATAATTTATAGAACAAACCAAATTTATTTTTGGAAATACAAAGAGATTTTTAGTTTTTAGAACATTTTGAATGGTCACTTTGGATTTACAGGTTAGGTAGTCTTGTAAGTTAAAATATTTAGAGATTGGTCACTTAATCTAATAAAGATGCTTTAAGAAAAACTTTCTAGTGCGAGAGATTATAACAAATTTTCCTTATTTTGACGATGTTTAATATTTATACACGCTGTTTATTACGAACGCAAAGCTAAGAATTTCCAGCGCGGGAAATTTGATTTTTTATTTGACCTTGACATTATGCTTAAACAAGCAATGTTCAAGTGTATATTTTTTTAAAGAAATGTGACATCGTTGTATTTGTTTTAAACAATATATACATATAGATTTTTAATTAATTGATCATAGTTTTTTTTAAATAAATTGAAATTATCTATAGGAAGCGTTTTATTTATTTATTAAGCATTGTTTATTTGATTTGCTTTTTCTCAAATTGTAAATGTTTTTAGTGTACTTTTTAAAGTATTGTAATTATGATTTTTTAGTTTAGTAATAAATGATAGGTCCCTGTAATTATGTTTTTTTTAAAAGTGACGCTTTTTCTATAAGGTATGTGATTAATAAAATTTTCAGATCGAAAAATACTCGGTGTAAAAAAAATTATCGAGGAAATTTTTTTATAATATTTACCGTACCACCACGTTAATTTTGTAATATTCAATCGGTAACCTAAATATTATAGAGACGTCACGTTATTTTTATCCGAACAGCTGATAACGCTAATTTCTTCCAAGATTAAATTTACATTTTCGAAATACAATAATTTCGTATGAAAAATTCGTATCGTAGATGAAATATTCTTAACCTCTAACGCTATACCTAAAAAAAATATGACAAACATTTAAAAAAACGTTATTTTTAGAAAATCTAACCTAACAATCGTACTATGCTTATCTAAACCAATAGAAAAAACCACACGTCAAAATTAAATTTTACGTACATTTTAAGAAACATTTGTTTAATAAAACCTAACCTAACAATATTACAGTATCTTATCAAATAAATACAGAAACTGCGCGTATAAAAAATTTTTAACACAAATTTAAAAAAATGTTTTTTTAAAAAAACCTAACCAACCAAACATAAGGTACTTAAATCTCATCGAACAAAATAAAAAAAGCTTTTAAAAAATCGCACGAAAAATGAAAAAAAAGAAGAAACTGTCAACAATAAAAATCGTCTCTTTAAAAAAAGGTTACCAAAAACGATTAAATCATTGAAAAATATAAATCTTATATCGAAATGGAAACACACATCAGATATATATATATATACACAGCATATAGGACATTTCATGTACACGCACGCAGCGTATACTTACAAAGTGCCACTACTAGATTAGAAAATTGTCTTCTTCGTCTTGCTTCTTCTTTTTTTTTATATGCTCGAAAGGTCGTCAGCCCGATGTATCGTATAGTCGTCGGTTGTAACCACTCGTTGCGTTATGTAAAATATCAACCATTGGGCAATCTCGATCGCGCAATTGTGTATATGCCAAATTTACGTACATACACATACATATTATATATACATTTTTTTTCTTGAGTAATAATCCAACTTTTTTTCTTTCACTTATAATATCCTTATATTTCCGTTTCAGTAACTATAACTTTCCGATGAAAAAAATAGAGTTGCGAGAGGTGTGACAGTTAGGAAGTGATATATACTTGATTTCCTTTTTTTTTTTTTTGTTTTTGGGTATATAGGATATAGCTTTCCCATATAGGTTTTTGTTTTGAAAAAAAGCTTTTTTTTTAAATACAAATATATGTATAATTGTAACTTTCTAGTAATAGGAGAAAGATTTGTACAAGTATGTGTGTGGGGATTGGAAAAATTAGAATTGTATTATGGTTGGATACGTTGATATATCGATTTGTGCTTGTAGAAAGTCTGGGAATATAATATTTAATTCTGTTTATTCGGTGAATTCGCGAGGTTTCTTTTTGGTTTTGGAATAAAACGAATTGACAATTTGAATTTCCCGAGGTTACGAACTTGAATGAGAACTAACATTTTTAATTTATCAATCTTTCAATTCAAATTTCCCGCGATTTGAATAGCATCGATCAAAAATAGTATATAGTTAAAAAAAATTAATCAATTTTTTAATTTCCCGCGGTTAGGAATCTTTGAATGAGAACTATCAAATTTTCTCAAAAATAATTAATTCAAATTTCCCGCGATTAGACGTATCGATCAAAAAACGTGCTAGTGTAAAAAAATTAAACAATTTTCAAATTATTTAAAAAAGAAT
Source organism: Theocolax elegans (assembly GCA_026168455.1). Classification (NCBI taxonomy): domain Eukaryota; kingdom Metazoa; phylum Arthropoda; class Insecta; order Hymenoptera; family Cerocephalidae; genus Theocolax; species Theocolax elegans. The sequence goes on along the minus strand of CM047426.1, from coordinate 3,358,897 downwards.
TTAAAAAAAAATGAATTTTGTTGAAAATGGAAAACCTTTGTTCATTCGGAACGCAAACAAGAAGGAATTTATCATTTGAAAAGAGCGGGAGAAAAAATGGAGTTAGTCGTTCATCCCTCCCTACATTACCGAGAGAGCCATATGATTGAATAATTATTACATAAATAGTATACAAAATTGCAGTTAATAATGAAAATACCTGTATCAAAGATCTGTCAGCATTGAAGAAACTAAATTTTACAGCTACATAGAGCTGTTGAAAGATACTTTCCCCCCTAGCTATGACTAAACTTAAGGTAATTACAATATTACTCTTACAGCAAATGTTTATTTTTTTAAAGAAATGTGAAATACGTCTCATATTCAATGAATCTATATCTGCCGTAATGCTACACGCAACGTATTTCACATTTCTTTAAAAAAATAAACATTTACTGCCAAGAGTAATATTACAATTACCTTAATTTTAGTTATAGCTAGGGGGGAAAGTATCTTTCAACAGCTCTATGTAGCTGTAAAATTTATAATTTATGTTTTAAGTACGTTTATCGTAGAAATCGACACCTGACTACAGCGCCATTCGAAACCGAGAGATCGAGCGGCTTTTGATGGAGGCTATAGCTCCGACATCCCCTTAACCTAACATCAACATAATGCAAAAACTTTAAATTTTTCATTCCTGGATATTTATAATTAAATCATCAAGGAGTACTAAACTCTTACTTAAACTACATTGTAAATTTTAACAATTGGCACTGCTCAGATGGTAAAGAAGTTAAAGTAAAATATTATTATAGGACTTCATTCAGAAAATTGTTCGAAATATAAACATGACCATTCTATACAATCAACATCGATCAATTTAAACATTACATTCCAATCATTTCCATGTATGAATTTCGATTTACGCTGAGAATATGAATATCTCTCTATGTATGCAAATTTTTATCTCATCGCACCTTCTTTTCATCACCTGACACGAAATTACCATTCCCATAGAATTTCCTTAATTGAAAAAATTATCTCGATCCGAAACTGAAAAGATGAGAATCGTATTATATTTTAGGCACGAATTTAAAAATAATAAAAAGATTATAACTTCTATTAGGCAAAGGGCATTGAAAAAAAAAAACAAAAACACAAATAAAATTTGAAAAAAAAAAAAATTATTTATTTAATATTTATTCGTCAACGAATCAGAATAAATTTTGTTACTAATATAAAGTTGAAATATTTAAATAAAGAAAAATGTATTTATTTAATTATTTATCAGTAAAAATATAAAAAAATATTTTATTATTTAATTGCCAAAAAAAATATGAGAAATATTTAACTCACAAATTGTATTTATTTATTCACATATATAAATAAAAATTAAAAAAAATATTTACCTAAAAAAATTAATTTATTATTCTATAAAAATGTGTACATTATTTAACTAAAAAATATTAATTGGTTAACTAAAATAAAAATGTATTTACCCAATGAAAAGCAATGTGTGAACGATCAAGTTGAACGATCTTTCTCTCTCTCTCTCTCTATCTCGAGATATACAGAGAGGCATTTCGTTGTCAATTTACATCGGAAGATGCGTGTGCAAGAGCTACATCTGAAATATCCTACATATACGTCCATATATTTCGCATTGAATATGTAAATATTCAAATGACAGTCTTGTCTATTATTATAAGAAAATTGCACGTATAACTTTGAATTAATAGTTTTGCAAGTAGCTTATACTTCGATCGTGATGATGATGATGATGATAACTGTTCTATCAATATTTATATTTTTCAATTTTCTAAAATGACATTTTTATTGAATAAATACAATTTAATTATTATACGTATTTGATTTATTATTATTTATATTTAATTGTTTATGATCGGGGCATTTTATCAAATTTATGAATTTTCTAAAATTTTTATGACTATTGCATTATTTTGAGAGATGTATATATTGACAATTCGTATTTGATTTTTTTTTAAATTCTAACGTTCGATGAAACAAAAAATATATTAAATAAAATTACCGGTTTTCCTGAACGACAATTAAATTTTTGATTATGTATTCGTAATGATATTTTGTCCTTGATCGTTTTTAATATTTTGAGTTTAAGAATAGATGTTTTATTACTCGTATGTAACAAAAAATTTATTTAAATTTCTGATAAAGGAATGAGTATTTTTAAATTTATTTGCTTGTATAATTTTTATTATAATTTTCATTAATTACAAAGACTTCTGTTTCTTTTTTTTTTATTAATTAATTATTGTAATTATTCAAAATGGATTACTTTTTTTATTAGGAATAATTTTAATAAACGTTAAATCTTTATAATTTTTATAATTAGATGAACAATTTATAATCATGGTTTTTACTTAATTTATATCATTATTAATTTTTTTATATTTGTAATAATTACACATCTAATCTTTAATAATTTTAGTTATAGACTGTTATTTATGATAAAATAATGATATTTTTTATAAAAATTAATTATATTATATTTTAATTATTATTTTTTAATTTTTTTATATGAATTATTTAAATTAATTATTTTTCAATTTTCTAAATCCTACTTTTTTATATTAAAGTGGATTCTAATTTTTTCTCCGACTCTCCGGTCCTCAGTTGATCCTTTCAGATTTGACTAATCATGTTATAGATACTTTTAATTATTTGATTGATTTTGGGGCCTTAGAAATGTTGGCTCTTGAATAAATGAAGATAATTAATTTGAACCTTACATGGTTTAATATTAGGTTTTTAAAATCTAATAAAAATAACAACTTATCAAAAAAATATTAAAATTAAAATTTTTAATATTTAATTACTTTACATTTGATACACTACTTATTCTGTAAACTAATAATCAATTTTTCATACTTGGCTGCCTCATCATCTAGTTTCTAATTAATACACATCTAATCTATAATAATTTTTTTTATTATCTACTGATATGATACTCAAAAATTGATTATTTTTTCATAAAGACATGAATATTTTAAGAATGAATTTAAATATTCTCAATTATATACATATTATATTTATTTTTAAATTTATAATTCATTTAGAAAATTTTTAAAAATTGCTGCTATTTGAAAAAATTTTTTCTATGATATTTTTTATTATTATTATCATATTACTTTATTAAAAAATGTGTGATTTATTAATTTATTATTTATTACTTTTATTATCATTCTGCATGATCATTATCACTCTTAATTTTTTTTTTTAAATTACATTAATATACAATATTTTCGTACTTTCGCAATGAGAAAAAAAGTCGATATACATATTACGCTATACGAAAATCTACAAAAACTCCATCAAAGTCATATTAACGCTTGTGACTTTGAGAGATAACACTCGAAGAGAGACACGCGCACCAAACATTTTCCCTGACGTGTATATAGATATACATATATAATATTTATCTAAATATTAATTTCAGACAATTTGCATAAAACAAAGTTCAAAGACTAATTTTCCATCGTTTTCTAGAAAATCGTAAACAAAAACAATCCCTTTTCATACGTATTATACGTGCACTTCGTTTATAATCGGTGCACACGTGCGCACTGTTAAAATCCGCTATCGTTCGATTTATACATATCTCGTTCGTGCTCGTTCGCGAAAAAAAAAGAAAATTTTGTTCAAACAGGAAGTTTTGATTCTTTTTTTTTCACCCGAATACACGTGTAATGCAGAGTAAGAAAAAATTAGCGTTTCGTTTTTTTTTATTCTTCCTCAACTCTGCGCGCGTTGTATATTATCAATTATTTCGAGGTTATCGTTTGCCCTAAGTTCAATCTATATATATAATAGTTGAGATTTATCTTTTGTAACGTGGTGCACGTTCGACGAAGAGGAAACGGCACATCTGACGCGTTGGAAAATATTTCGAGGATTTTCCCAAGAGATGTGGAGTGGAGATACACAGATTTCTTTTTTTGGTTTGGAAAATGTGTATGTTGGTCGTTATGTGAATTTGGAAGAGATGATCAGTTAGGTGGAAAATGTGGAAATGTTTGTGAATGTATGTGAATTTTTTTTGAGGAGGAAATAGGTTTTTTTATATTTTTTGGGTATAAGTAGATAATTGTTTTGCAAATAAGTGCAACAAAATGTATTTCCTATATAGATGTCTTAAAAAATAGTTTCGAAAGATAATGGTGAAAATTATTTTTGTATTTAACGTATTGTCACGGGTGATTCGTAAAGAAATGTGCATAAAAAATCGTAACAGTATGCTGTCTAAAAATTACGTTATTGTCTACAAAGAGAAATTGAAAAATTATTTTTATACCTGAACGTACGCCGTTTACAATTTTTGTTATTGATATCTCAAAAATTTTTTAAAATTTCCATAAAAAAATAATATCTACAAGAATCAAAAAGTATAAAAAATTTAATCAATGAAAAAATTGTTTTAATATTAAAAAATTTGCTATAAAAATATTCCATAGTGTCTAAAAAAACATTTTTAAAATTTTTATCGATAATAATAATAATATGTTTTTAAACGTATAACATCGAATAAATTCCTAGATGTCTGAAAAATAATCACGCAAATTCTCAATGAAAAATTACGTTTACACTTGAATCCATGCAACCGAAAATAATCCTTGTAGATGCCTCGAAAATCAGTTAGAAAAATTCCGATCGAAAAATTATTTAAATACTTAGCCATTTACCATAAAATAAATCTTATATAGATATCTCATGAAATCATTACGACAGATTTGGATAAAAAAATAATTTAAATATACTTAAACGCATATTATTCAAATTTTTGTTATAAATGTTTTAAAAAGTCAGTCGAATATTTGAATGCAAATAATTTTAATTTTTAAGCACAAAAACTTTTTTTACATGTCTCAAATTATGATTTAAATAAACTTCAGTGAGATAAGTAGTCGTTTTACAAATGAAACACATATTATGAAAAATTTTAAGTCTCAAAAAATAATTCTCTAAATTTTCAATAAAAAACTAACATTAATATTCAAATCTCATTTGTTCCAAATAATTATTTCAAAAAATCTGAAAAAAAAAAATTTTTTATGGAAATTTATAAAATTTTCATTATTGATTCGTTTGACTACACATGATACGTTTAATTTAACATTGCATTACAATATACTTAAAGATCACGTAATATTACATTGCAAAATATAATCGTATAAACGACACTTAATTTTATACCTTGTGTAATAAATATAGAAATTCATTTCTTTTTATATAATTGATCAAGCTACTTATATTTTCTATATTCTATTTTTTTTCGTTGAAAAATTATGTATAAATAAATGTAATAATGATATAAATGCAAATGACCATCAGAGTTGCAAGACAAGAAATACAAGTTTTTTTGATATACTTACACGCACAAAAGAAAAGAAAAGGAAACATTACACACCAAAATTTAATAAGAATTTAGGATAAATGTTGAATGTAAAGTACATTTTATTGTTTTTATAATGCTCCCAGTAGAAATCGAAAGAGTTATGAAATGATTTTACCAAAAATAACCAATAAATTTATCATTTTGGGACAACTTCAAAAACGCTTATTTTTTTTACAAGAAATTGTAGAAAATTATTGATTTTAATAAAATATTTATATTAAAATTAAATTTAGATAAAATATTTACTTAAAATTAACAAATTATCACTCGAACAAATTTATAAAACGTAATTTCAGCCAAAAAGTAGTTACTCAAAAATTTGTAATTAAAAAAAAAGTTTCGACTACCTCAAAATGCTATTATTCCTGAGGACTGAGGCAGGTTTAAACAATTATCAAACATTATAAATAAAGTTAATTTAATTTAAATAAACATTGATTAAACATGCAATCACTTACATGTTAATTAAATTTTATCATTAATTTTTTATTTCTGTATAATTTTTGACGTACATCTTTAAAATCTTTAATTTTTATTTAATCCATTAATGATTACAGATTTATTACATCTGCAAACCCTATAGATTTAAATAAATTACCTGTACATAGGCTGTACATTTGACAATATATTTAATTATTATTATTATTGTATTAACCCTAGTAGAAGTGAAAAACGATTTTTAAAGTAGAAACAAGGCATTTTTTAAAAGATCGATAGAAAATGGCTAGTTATGACCTAAAACATGGCTATTTCTAACCTCAAACCATTTAAAATCGCCATATTTCTACTAGGGAATAATTATTTTTTACTTAATTAAATATTTTTCGGGCAATCATTACATGGATTTGTTGACCTATTTATTGGTCAAAAATTAATTTTTCGGCATTCACGATGATTATAAATACTTCTCTTTTAATTTAATATTAAATATCCAATATTCTTCATAATACAAATTAGACCATTATTGTTAAGGAGATGTGATACCCAAATTACAGGAACGTACCTCTAAAATCCCAAAAATTTAAAAAACTAATGGAATTAAAAATCTGAAAAAATTTACAGATAATGTTGAAAGCAAGTAGAATACCGTGACAGAGCGATTTTTTCAAAATAATTAATTTAAAATGAATTATATAGAAATAACCATTTTTTGGTCGGTAATATATAGCCAAAAACAATGCTGCACGGCTGCTCAAAAATCTCGTTGATTTATTGACAAAAAAATTTGAAAAAATTCATAGACTAACTTTAATGTAAATACAACACCGTTACAGAGCGTTTTTTTCGATAAAGTATACTGTTCGCTTAAGAAAAAATAAATAGTGATTCTGTTTTAATGGGTTTACATCTCCTTTAGTTTAAAAATAAGCCATTTTCTACCCATTTTTTTTTCTAAAAAATGGCTATTTTCTACCTTAAAAATCGTTTGTATTTCTATATAAATTTTCCTATGTATCTCTCTCTATTACCCCGTCTCCAACAGACAGAACATTATCAAAACAATTATCCTCTGTGCATAATAAAAAAAAAAGAAAAGAAGAAGAATCAACCTGAAATTTCCCTAAAATTTTCTTTAATTACCGACCCAATTCTTCGTGACGGCGATAAAACCGTAATCACCTCGCACCTTATCTCTCTAATAAAAAAAAATGCGAGAGAAAAATAATGAGCACAAGATGAAGAAGACAGTATAGAAGTGTACAGCGTATTTATATATATATATATAGTCGTTCATTCAAGTGTTGTTTTTGATCCGTTACAAACCGCAGTATAACCAACTCGAGAAGGGGATAATAAAAAAATAGAGAAAAAAAAATTTATATACGGAGCGCTCTCGGAGATTAGTGATGCTCTCTCGCATCGTGCGATTCGCTGCCTCTCCCAAGCATCGTTCGCGAACAGGCCATACTGATCGAGAACAGCTCGCGTATCGACAATTATTTTTTTTCTACTCGACGGATAACTGTTTTGTTGTTGTTGCTGTTGTTTTATTATTATTTTACCGAGAGAGAGACAGTTTGAAATGTAACACTTTCGTTCCAGCGTTTTGGTGTGTACATCGTGGAACAATGTGGATTTTAAAGAATTTTCGTTTGTTGTTTTAATCGTACGTTTTGGTAATTTTAATGCGGTTTCGATAATTTGGATTAATTTCTATTTTTCTAATTAATTTTTAGGAAGTTATTAAGGAAGCGTATAGTTAGCGTTTAAGTTTGTATTTTTAAGTTAAATTTGTTGTTTTTATTGATTTTGTAAGGTCGGGTCATATATGGTTAATTTTATTAAATTTAATGATATCGTTCAGTTTTATTATTTTTAGTTGCATATTAATTTATTGTAATTCATTATTTTATTAATTTCAGAAATTTTCATTGTTGAGTTTAGTCATGTTTGTAATTTTATGTTACATGCTTATTGATTTCGATTATTTGGATCATTCTATTAATTTTATTGATTTAAATAATTATATTATTATTTTTTTATTATTAATTTTATTTAAATTTATTATTGTCATTTTCGTTGATTCAACAATTCATTTTTTTTCTAGCAGCGATTTTGATTACAGGTATATATTTCTTTATTTCTTTATTTAAATTTATGGATAATTTTATTAATTTCAATTATTTTAATAATTCTTATAATTGTCAAATAATTCTAATGATACACTTTGATCATTTCATCAATTATATTTTACAACTAACAATTTTTACCGATTTTCTTTAAAACTTAATTTTTTTTATATCGAAAAAATCGTTTCAAATTTTGTCACTTGATCATTGACGTATTTTTTATTTTAATCCTTCGACAATTTTAATAATATTTATTCGTTCAATAGTTGTAATATTTTGATTAATTCAATATTTTAAAGATTTCGAGTAATAATTTATTTAAATATAAATTTTTATTAGTTTTTCAATCTTACAATAAATCCCATAATTTTGATAAATATCATAATATTTATTATTTGTCAATTTTATCAATTTCGATAATTTTACATGTATTATCACAATTACGATAATATTAATAATTTAATTAGATTCAACAAATTAAAATAATTTAATGTTCTAAAAATAGTACGCAATTTTTTTTAGCAATCTATATCCGAACTGTTATTATTTACAATTTTTTGTTAAACGATAAATTTATTCTTATAAAATTAAGATGCATATACAATCCAAGTATATAAAATAACGAAAATTAATTAATTAAACGATAAAATAATAATTTATGTACAAAATATAATTGGAATAAAGTATCGTTTTATCGTAAATAATCGTACAATAAATTAATTTCGTATATATATTATATTAACACATTATTTTGTAAAGGTAAAAGTGAACATTAACGATCTGAAACATGTGTTATATGAGATGAAAAGAAAAAATAAGGATAATTATTTTATCTTTATGCGTACATATATATTATACGTATTATTATTATTAAGTAACACCTGCGAGTTTAGTGAAAGTTTTATAGAAAATCTGCAAGATGTCTTGACCCAGATTTTATTGGAAAACACCGATAAATATATTAGAAATTATTATAATTTTGATATCGATATATAAATACGTACTTTTCTAACAATTTTTTTTTTAATTTACGAAAGTGAAATTTTTCGAGTTAAGAAGTAATTGTTCAAATAGCGGAGTGAATAGATTTTGTATAATCAAGAATTATCAATTGCTTTTGTTTTTTTTATTAACGGAATTTTAATTATTATTATTATTTTGGAAATAAATTAATTTGTGGTTTTTGTCGAGTTATTAAATTAAATTAAAATTATAAATGTTTAGTGAATTGTTATTTTTCTTAAATGTGTACGAAATCAAAATTTAGTAAATGACATAAATTTTTTGAAGAATAATTTTAATAATATTGTTTGATGCCATCAAATATATTCCTGGTGTACCAATAAAATTATTTTTTTAAATTTGTACGATAAACAATTGCTTCACAAACGTTTCTACATAAGCCATCAATTATGTTTCTAAAAGTTTTAAGAAAGATAATTTTAAATATTCGGATAAAAATGTTTTCAATGTTTTGGTATGTTTTATCAAACGTGTTTCTATAGGGATCCCAATAAAATTATGTTCAAACATTTGTAGAATTAAATCATTGTAAATTTTATACATGTCATTAATCTTGTTCCCAGGTGTCTAATAAACCATATCGAAAATGTTCGATGAATAATAAATTATAATTAATAAAAATGTCATCAAACATGTTATAAAATGTGTCAAAAAAAAAAAAATTTTTTAAATTTGAATATATTGACACGTTTCATTGACATGTTCCTATAGGTGTCTCAAATATTTGTATATTAAATTTGTATAAAATTTGTATATTAAATTCTTGTAATGTTTAAACAAAGCTCTAGTAGAAATAGAAACGATTTTTAAAGTAGAAACAAGGCATTTCTAAAAGATCGATAGAAAATGGCTAGTTATGACCTAAAACATGGCTATTTATAACCTCAAACCATTGAAAGTCGTCAAATTTCTACTAGGGATGTCACCAATCATGTTTTTTTGTGTCTAAAAAAACCTATGATAGAAAAACAATTTAATATACTAAATGTCATCAAACATGTTCCAAGTTGTCTTAAAAACTCTTTTTTTTTAATTGCTGCGATAAATATTTCCAATATTTAAGACGTAGCACCAAACATGTTTTGAAAAGTCTTATAATAAATCATTAAAATAATTTTAATATTTTGACATGTGTCATCTGACATGTTCCTAGATGTGCAAATAAAATATTTTTGAAAAATTTTATTAGAAAAAATAATTTTAATATTTAGACATCCATTTTCCCTTTGCTGTAACAAAAAAATATGTTTAAAGCATATACATGTCTCAATAAGCATAAAAAAATGTCCTGGCTCTTCCAAAAATGTTTTTCTCAAAAATTAATTTTAAAATTAGACACATACGACATATTTATCGAGTAATTCGAATATAATGATTTATTTTCCCCCTTACGTAATTATATGTTTACTTAGATATATTTATATATTAGGTAACATTTTCATTTTCGTTTATATTAAAAAAAAAAACGACGACTCTTCTTGTTTTCACATATCTCTGCCTATACGCGTGCGATTTATCGCTTATCACGAACTATTCACGTATATAATAATATATACATATATATAAAAATGTTTTTATACTCATCATTCAAGCTGCGGACGTTTTCTGCTTCGAGCTAGAAATATGTATATTTTCGATAATTATAATTATCTGTATACGACGATGGTTTATTATATATACAGACCTTGTGATAAGAATTAAAAAAAACACACACACATACAAACAGTATAACGAGAAATCGTACGATGCTGTTCCAAAGTACCAACAATACCGAGTAATGCCTTTTATGTACCTTTAATTTTACTTCACGGAAAATTTGTTGTTACAAAAAAAGGAAAACATCGTTGTTGTTTTTTTTTCTACTTTTTGGTTTTACGTAATTCAACGTCGAAGGGGGGGTCAGTGCGATTTTTATTTCCGCGAGTGCAGAAGCATCGATGATACCGATAGATAAGGAATATAATATATGGGTGTACATGTATATATATGTTTCCTCGAAAATTTTATAATCACGCGCGTGCGCTTGATTAGCAGACCGGAAATGTTTGACTTTGGTTCCGCTGCGAATTCTTCTTTTTTTTTCTTAATAATAATGAATAGTGTACGTATTTTTTTTTTGTTTGTTAACAATTGAAATATAAAATTTAAAGTTTTGAAGTTAAATTTTTTTTTTCAAAAGTTTTTCGATATTTTATGGAATTGTGGCAATGAGTTTTTAGCGTAATGTTTCATCGATGTGTACAGTGACAATAAAACATAATCCTGATCCATTGGAGTGGAACTGAATTACATAAGATACGTGAAGTGAATGTTTACAAAATTAGTTATTAGTTTTTTTGTAGTTAGTAAAGTTTTTACAGTCATTTTGCAAAGTTTTAGCCTGTTCGATGAAATATTAAGCATAGAAAATAAATCATGGTACGTAGAATTATATATTGATCAAAAGGGTTGTGTTTCATCGAACAAGCTGAAATTTTGTCAGATTAGTATTGATCAGGTAAAAGACCACTGAAATAATTGTTTGAAAAATTATTTATTATTTTTTTATACATGTTTTGAAATTATAGCAATAAATTCTTTTTATTGTTTTGTTTTTAAAAACATTTCAGGAACAACTTCATCGATAAGACTAAAATTTGAAGTTACATGATTTAAAGATATCATAATAAACAAAATTCTTTTTCACAATTATTGTAACAAAGTGTAAAAGTATCAAATAATACATAAAAAGAAAAACTGATAAATAATTTCTTAAACATTTCTGTTTCACTTAAGTAAACTAAAACCACATTAAATTATTATTGTTAGAATCCTGTTTCATGAAATAATATCTCTTATTATCAATAATGTTTTATTGTTACATGATTTTTTATAGGCACATTGTTTCATCGAACAGGCTGCAATTTTGCAAAATAATTGTAAAAACTTAAATAATTATAAAAAGAAACTAACAAATTATTTTTAAACAATCAATTTAAGCATCTTTTGTGATTCTGTTCTACTTTAATAGATTAAAATCATGTTTTAATGTTATCATTTTAGTTTGTTAGATGAAGCATCATTCTAATAAAAATCGCAGTACATCAAAATAGATTGAATTATCAAAAAAATATTTGATAAAAGTTATTAATAATACTAATTTCTTAAAAAGTTATGTATTACTTCTTGTTTTATTATTAATTTTAACATTTAAACCTGTTCGATGGAGCATGATACTAAAAACTCACAGTACGGTGTATCAAAATAGATTGAATTATCTAATAAATGTTAAATAAAAGTTAATAATAATACAATTTATATATAAAAACTCAAGTCGTTACATATTAAATTATGACTCATCGTTTAAAAATATTAAAACTATACATAACCTTAAAAGTAAGAAAAGAAAAATACATAACAAATTCATCACACAGTGTGATATCGCTTCAGAAGCGAATTTCACAGTTGTCGTTAGTTCCGTTAAATCTTTTTCTCCACGCAAACTTATACTCGCACACATACGTACACATAAATTCAATAAAACCGTACCATCGTGTACATATATACGTGTTTTTATCGTAAAGCAAAAAAAAGCATAACCAACAAAACGTGAACAACTTCTTCTTTTTACATATACTTACAGCCTCTTCTTACATGAATATTAAATTCAATCAATTTTTTGTTACTTACACACATACACATCCATACACATATATTCGAACGTACACCTTGCAACATATTTTACATACCTGTTGCAAAAAGAAAAAAAAAATATGAAACACGAAGTCCCTGACACGAAATCCATTTGGGTGTAATACGTATATACATAGAAGAGAATCGAACTTATAGATATGTAATAATCGTTTCCTTAAAATACAACTCGAGAAAGTTATTACAATTTCTTGTGACGCCTTGCGTAAAAAAAAAAATTACGCGCTCTTCTGAATATTAATATGTAATATGCAACGATTTATGTATGTGTGTATAGGAGAATGCGAGTTGATAAATATTAATCGATTTTTTTTTTGGTTTGTATTTTACAGATGTTTTCGATCACCTGCGTCGACGATTTTTGAACAAGACGTTTTACAAAATTGGATTGATCGTCGGACGTCATCCCGGATACTTCATCATCGTGCCGGTATTGTTGGCATGTATATGTTTCACGGGTTACCAAAAAATCCACTACGAAATCGATCCGGAATATTTATTCTCGCCCATCAATGGACCCGGAAAAACGGAGAGGGCGATCGTCGAGCAACATTTCAAAGTCAATTATAGTCATCTTTTTAATTTAGGACGGATTACAAGACCAGGTAAATTTTTTTTAATAACGATTATATATTTTTTTTTGGTTTATGGAATGTATAATGATTTTAATTAGGAATAATAGGAATTATTGTGGAAAGGTGAAGTCTTGAGGTTAAGAATTGATCACAGACGTTGAATTATCAAAAAAATATTTGATAAAAGTTATTAATAATACTAATTTCTTAAAAGTTATGTATTACTTCTTGTTTTATTATTAATTTTAACATTTAAACCTGTTCGATGGAGCATGATACTAAAAACTCACAGTACGGTGTATCAAAATAGATTGAATTATCAAAAAAATATTTGATAAAAGTTATTAATAATACTAATTTCTTAAAAGTTATGTATTACTTCTTGTTTTATTATTAATTTTAACATTTAAACCTGTTCGATGGAGCATGATACTAAAAACTCACAGTACGGTGTATCAAAATAGATTGAATTATCAAAAAAATATTTGATAAAAGTTATTAATAATACTAATTTCTTAAAAGTTATGTATTACTTCTTGTTTTATTATTAATTTTAACATTTAAACCTGTTCGATGGAGCATGATACTAAAAACTCACAGTACGGTGTATCAAAATAGATTGAATTATCAAAAAAATATTTGATAAAAGTTATTAATAATACTAATTTCTTAAAAGTTATGTATTACTTCTTGTTTTATTATTAATTTTAACATTTAAACCTGTTCGATGGAGCATGATACTAAAAACTCACAGTACGGTGTATCAAAATAGATTGAATTATCAAAAAAATATTTGATAAAAGTTATTAATAATACTAATTTCTTAAAAGTTATGTATTACTTCTTGTTTTATTATTAATTTTAACATTTAAACCTGTTCGATGGAGCATGATACTAAAAACTCACAGTACGGTGTATCAAAATAGATTGAATTATCAAAAAAATATTTGATAAAAGTTATTAATAATACTAATTTCTTAAAAGTTATGTATTACTTCTTGTTTTATTATTAATTTTAACATTTAAACCTGTTCGATGGAGCATGATACTAAAAACTCACAGTACGGTGTATCAAAATAGATTGAATTATCAAAAAAATATTTGATAAAAGTTATTAATAATACTAATTTCTTAAAAGTTATGTATTACTTCTTGTTTTATTATTAATTTTAACATTTAAACCTGTTCGATGGAGCATGATACTAAAAACTCACAGTACGGTGTATCAAAATAGATTGAATTATCAAAAAAATATTTGATAAAAGTTATTAATAATACTAATTTCTTAAAAGTTATGTATTACTTCTTGTTTTATTATTAATTTTAACATTTAAACCTGTTCGATGGAGCATGATACTAAAAACTCACAGTACGGTGTATCAAAATAGATTGAATTATCAAAAAAATATTTGATAAAAGTTATTAATAATACTAATTTCTTAAAAGTTATGTATTACTTCTTGTTTTATTATTAATTTTAACATTTAAACCTGTTCGATGGAGCATGATACTAAAAACTCACAGTACGGTGTATCAAAATAGATTGAATTATCAAAAAAATATTTGATAAAAGTTATTAATAATACTAATTTCTAATAAATGTTAAATAAAGTTAATAATAATACAATTTATATATAAAAACTCAAGTCGTTACATATTAAATTATGACTCATCGTTTAAAAATATTAAAACTATACATAACCTTAAAAGTAAGAAAAGAAAAATACATAACAAATTCATCACACAGTGTGATATCGCTTCAGAAGCGAATTTCACAGTTGTCGTTAGTTCCGTTAAATCTTTTTCTCCACGCAAACTTATACTCGCACACATACGTACACATAAATTCAATAAAACCGTACCATCGTGTACATATATACGTGTTTTTATCGTAAAGCAAAAAAAAGCATAACCAACAAAACGTGAACAACTTCTTCTTTTTACATATACTTACAGCCTCTTCTTACATGAATATTAAATTCAATCAATTTTTTGTTACTTACACACATACACATCCATACACATATATTCGAACGTACACCTTGCAACATATTTTACATACCTGTTGCAAAAAGAAAAAAAAATATGAAACACGAAGTCCCTGACACGAAATCCATTTGGGTGTAATACGTATATACATAGAAGAGAATCGAACTTATAGATATGTAATAATCGTTTCCTTAAAATACAACTCGAGAAAGTTATTACAATTTCTTGTGACGCCTTGCGTAAAAAAAAAATTACGCGCTCTTCTGAATATTAATATGTAATGTGCAACGATTTATGTATGTGTGTATAGGAGAATGCGAGTTGATAAATATTAATCGATTTTTTTTTTTGGTTTGTATTTTACAGATGTTTTCGATCACCTGCGTCGACGATTTTTTGAACAAGACGTTTTACAAAATTGGATTGATCGTCGGACGTCATCCCGGATACTTCATCATCGTGCCGGTATTGTTGGCATGTATATGTTTCACGGGTTACCAAAAAATCCACTACGAAATCGATCCGGAATATTTATTCTCGCCCATCAATGGACCCGGAAAAACGGAGAGGGCGATCGTCGAGCAACATTTCAAAGTCAATTATAGTCATCTTTTTAATTTAGGACGGATTACAAGACCAGGTAAATTTTTTTTAATAACGATTATATATTTTTTTTTGGTTTATGGAATGTATAATGATTTTTAATTAGGAATAATAGGAATTATTGTGGAAAGGTGAAGTCTTGAGGTTAAGAATTGATCACAGACGTTGAATTTTCCTAAAAAAAGAATTGTTCAACTACTCATAGAGAACTCATAAAGAATTATTTATAATTATTATAATAACGACATATTATATTTTAAACGTTGCTAAACCAAGATTTAATGTAGCAATAAAATGAAGGTAATATTTTGAGGTTAAAAAGGGATTATTTTTAATCGGTTTGATAATTTTTATTAAGAAACTTTATATGTAATAGTTGTTAAAAATAAAATTTAATGTTAGATAATTACAATTTATAGCTTACTTTATGAAAAAATCGAGTTTTGACACTTTAAAAAATGATTATGATATTATATAAGAAATTTTAAGATTAAGACTAGATGTTTTATATATAGGATAGACAAAAAATCACTTAATAGATGTTTTATAGGTTATTTCATGCAAAATCATTAAATTTACAAATTAAAATATCGGTTTGTCCATTTTTAAAGAATCATGTATGAAGTTCGATTTATAGCACTACAGTAGAAACTTTGAGGTTAAGTACATATATTTTGTAGGTTAAATTTTAAAAAATCGGATTCCCTCAAATTCTAAAAGAAATCTTAAATTTAACGGTTAAAAATCCATATCGAAGATCAATTTTCAGTAATAAAGTAAAAATTTTAAGGTTAAGAATAGATACGTTTTATAGGTTATACAAAAAATCGGTTGAATGATAGTTAAGGTACACAATAAGAAATTATAGGTAGGTGAAAATTAGAAGTTAAAAATCGATATCAAAGATCAACTATTAGATACAAAATTAAAGTAAAAATTTGAAGGTTAAGAATATTTGTACAGGTTATTTTCTGGAAAATCAGTTAGACGGTTTTTAATTAAGAAACTCTATAACTAATAAATATTTAAAGATAAACTTGTGATATTAAAAATAAAAAGCTTTTAGGTTACTTATTTATAAAAAATCGGATAAACAATATTTGTTAAAAAATTAATTTGACAGTATTTTTATTAAAAAATGAGATTGACAATTATTAATAAAAAAATGATCTGAAAATTTATAAAAAAATTAATTTGATGATTTCTAACTAAAACCGTAACCGTAAATCGATTTTTAACGTTTTTAATCAAAAACTAACCGGTTTCCTAAAAATCTCCAATGATCGAGTCTACAATTCATAACCAAAAAATGATTTTAACTAACCTTAAAGAACTCAATTTCTACTACATAAATCATAACTATCAATCGCAATTTGATATAATTTTTACTGAATCATTTCTAATAACTTCAAAAATCTATAATTAAAATTTAAATACTTTATCTGGTTTTACATACGTATTCCAAAAGGTTATGTACGCAAAATTTGTTAACTCAAATATTATACAAGTTTGATTCAATTTGTTTATGGTGATTCGATTACATTTACGGTATTACGATCGGTTCGTTTCATTTTTTTTCCTTCATCTTCTAATTATATAATAATTAGTTCCTGCCTGTTACAAAATTACTTGTAAATTCTTTCGGCGCGACGTTACGAAATAGAAAACGACGAAAAGAGAAAAAAAAGTACACACGGACACTTTCGAAGAAGTAACATAATTTCATTGCTATACATTTTTTTTTCTTTAATTTATTTATTCGATTAAGCAGGTTACGAGTAATAGTTATAGAATAAGTTTTATGTTACGTGATTAGGGATTGGATAGGAAAATAATTTTCTTTTATTAGGGAGATTAATATGAATACTTTTTTTTTTTTGGTTATGAAGAAAATCGATTTTTATAAAAAATTCTGTACGGTTTTGTGGCTGTACAATAATTTTTTCAGACTTTTTATTCAATTTTGTAAACACATTTTTTTGTTGGTGCGTGTAGATTCCTATTATTTGGGTGTTGTAAAAAAATAAGCATATTTTAATTTTTCATAAAAAATAACTATTTTTTGGTGAATATCTTTTTATAAGATGTTTGTGTGTGGTTTTAAGAACATGTAAGATTTTTTTCATTTTTAAATTTGATAATTTGCGTATAATTATTGAGATACCGTTTTTAGGTCAAAGGTTACCGACTCCATGTTATTTTTTAAATTATTTCATCAAAAAAAATTGTTTCTTAAAATTTTGATTCATGATAGTCTTCTATATATTTTAAGTTGCCTTTGTGAATTTTTTCAGATTTTTCAATTGATTTTTGATTTTTATTTTTCGGTTGTTAAATGTAGATTTCTGTTATTTAAGGGGGTATCATACTCAATTAAGAATTCAAATTTCGCGCCACAAGATAGCAGACGAAAAAACAAATGATTTACTTATACTAATTAATAAAAGCAAATTTTCGCTAAACCAGGAGTTAGTTGCCCTCCGTTATGTAATTATCTATCATTTTACAGAGTTTCAAGTTATTATAACAATATGTCGCCGAGAAAACCTTGAAAAATATAAGAAAATTGCATTTTTCAAGGTTTTCTCGGCAACGTTTTTTCGTCTGCTATTTTGTGGCGCGAAATTTGAATTTTTAATTGAGTATGATACCCCCTTAAGACAGTTAACACCTTAAAATTATTTTTGTTTGTTATAACTAAAAAAACTATTCTTACTAAATTATTTTAAAAATTTAAAAATTGTATAAAAAACAGCTAAATTATTTTATTAAATAAATATTTAGATTTTTATTGAAATACTGTTCCTTTCAAGTGAATTAAAATCATATTTAAAAGCTACGGTTAAAATTTCAGTCTATTCGTTACAGTGATTCCTGAAATATCCTGTGGTAAGTCCATTATGGAAAAAAATGAGAGTATGGAGTCTGATAAATAATTAAAATAGTTATGTGACATATAAGTTGGTCAAAAAATTTTAAATAAAAGTTAATAATAATATAATTTCTTCCAAAAATTAAGAAATGATTTCCATTGTTATAAAAATAATTGTTAATATTAAATAGCTTTTTTTCAATTTTAACACTGGCTGGTTTCGTAAGTCACATAAGTAAAAATCTACTTAACTTTTCCAACTTATCTGGTTCAATTTTCAATAAATATTAAAGAAAATATGGAAAAACTGGACAGATCTTCAGGATATGTCAAACCTTTAATTAAGCAATCACTTTATTATCTACAAATAAAAGGCATTTTTACTGGTAAAATTAGAATTTTTTTCACATTTTAAATTTAATCATTTTTAATCTACCTGAATGTCCCAATTCTTCCTATGCAATTTCCAATTATTAAACAAAATAGAACCATATTTTTTTAATTAATAATAGTAGATTCCTGCAATTCGAATTATCATATCCAAAGTATTAAAATGTTAAAATTGTGTTCGCGTGTTTCAGGTCGCTTCGGTCACGTGATAATCGTGCCAAAAGATGGCGACAAAAACATGCTGCGCCGAGTGATATGGGAAGAGCTGCGAATCCTCGACGAAGTCATTAAAAATGCCACCGCAACGTACGAAGGCGAAACTTTCACGTACTCGCAGATTTGCGCGCGTTGGCTGGACCAGTGCTTTAACAACGACATCCTCAATCTCGTACATGTCATCGAGTTAGTAAAAGCGTTTTGTTTTCATTCTCCCCTTCTTAAATAACCTTTACCGTTCATTCAATTTACGAGTGGCGCACAATCAGTCTCACCTGCGTTGCAAATTTTATAATGAAATTTACCGTGACGATACTGAAAATTAACCTAAAATGTCGTAAATTTTTCTGTCATTTTTAAAGGTTATGTGACCCGGTTATTTTTTAGGTTACTTGTTATTATTATTGTAAGACAATTTTTCTGCGTGAAAGTAGTAAACGAAAATAAAAGTGATAGAGTACAAAAATGTTAACATTAAAAATCGGATAATTTTTAAGGTTATGTATCACGGTTTCATAAGAAATTTTTTTCCGCGCAAGAATACGATAAAAAGTAATTAGAAAATAAAAATTTTAATCTTATAAGAAATAATTTATATCTTGACGTTTCTATTTTAAGGTTTAGTGGCACGGTAATTTTGGTTAATTTTTATTTTTCGGTTGTTAAATGTAGATTTCTGTTATTTAAGGGGGTATCATACTCAATTAAGAATTCAAATTTCGCGCCACAAGATAGCAGACGAAAAAACAAATGATTTACTTATACTAATTAATAAAAGCAAATTTTCGCTAAACCAGGAGTTAGTTGCCCTCCGTTATGTAATTATCTATCATTTTACAGAGTTTCAAGTTATTATAACAATATGTCGCCGAGAAAACCTTGAAAATATAAGAAAATTGCATTTTTCAAGGTTTTCTCGGCAACGTTTTTTCGTCTGCTATTTTGTGGCGCGAAATTTGAATTTTTAATTGAGTATGATACCCCCTTAAGACAGTTAACACCTTAAAATTATTTTTGTTTGTTATAACTAAAAAAACTATTCTTACTAAATTATTTTAAAAATTTAAAAATTGTATAAAAAACAGCTAAATTATTTTATTAAATAAATATTTAGATTTTTATTGAAATACTGTTCCTTTCAAGTGAATTAAAATCATATTTAAAAGCTACGGTTAAAATTTCAGTCTATTCGTTACAGTGATTCCTGAAATATCCTGTGGTAAGTCCATTATGGAAAAAAATGAGAGTATGGAGTCTGATAAATAATTAAAATAGTTATGTGACATATAAGTTGGTCAAAAAATTTTAAATAAAAGTTAATAATAATATAATTTCTTCCAAAAATTAAGAAATGATTTCCATTGTTATAAAAATAATTGTTAATATTAAATAGCTTTTTTTCAATTTTAACACTGGCTGGTTTCGTAAGTCACATAAGTAAAAATCTACTTAACTTTTCCAACTTATCTGGTTCAATTTTCAATAAATATTAAAGAAAATATGGAAAAAACTGGACAGATCTTCAGGATATGTCAAACCTTTAATTAAGCAATCACTTTATTATCTACAAATAAAAGGCATTTTTACTGGTAAAATTAGAATTTTTTTCACATTTTAAATTTAATCATTTTTAATCTACCTGAATGTCCCAATTCTTCCTATGCAATTTCCAATTATTAAACAAAATAGAACCATATTTTTTTAATTAATAATAGTAGATTCCTGCAATTCGAATTATCATATCCAAAGTATTAAAATGTTAAAATTGTGTTCGCGTGTTTCAGGTCGCTTCGGTCACGTGATAATCGTGCCAAAAGATGGCGACAAAAACATGCTGCGCCGAGTGATATGGGAAGAGCTGCGAATCCTCGACGAAGTCATTAAAAATGCCACCGCAACGTACGAAGGCGAAACTTTCACGTACTCGCAGATTTGCGCGCGTTGGCTGGACCAGTGCTTTAACAACGACATCCTCAATCTCGTACATGTCATCGAGTTAGTAAAAGCGTTTTGTTTTCATTCTCCCCTTCTTAAATAACCTTTACCGTTCATTCAATTTACGAGTGGCGCACAATCAGTCTCACCTGCGTTGCAAATTTTATAATGAAATTTACCGTGACGATACTGAAAATTAACCTAAAATGTCGTAAATTTTTCTGTCATTTTTAAAGGTTATGTGACCCGGTTATTTTTTAGGTTACTTGTATTATTATTGTAAGACAATTGTTCTGCGTGAAAGTAGTAAACGAAAATAAAAGTGATAGAGTACAAAAATGTTAACATTAAAAATCGGATAATTTTTAAGGTTATGTATCACGAATACGAATAAAAAGTAATTAGAAAATAGAAATTTTAATCTCATAAGACATAATTTATATCTTGACGTTTCTATTTTAAGGTTACTTTAAATTAAAAATAATAAAAAAAAAATGGTAATAACGAAGAACAAAAATATAAAACAAAATTTTTATTTTGATGTTTCTTTCCTCTTTCAGGTTACTTTTTGTAAATTTAACCTGAAAATTTTCTCCGCATAAAAATGATCAAAACAATGCAAACAATCAAAAATATTAAATCACAGAAAAACTTATTTTTTATCTTGACGCTTCCATCCGTTTTAAAGTAATGTGTCGCATAAATTTTTAGGTTACTTAATTGTTATTGTTCTAACAAAATATTCTCAGCGCAATAATAGTAAAAATAAAAACTAATTGAATTTCCCACATTTGACCGCACTGTCACGGTAATTTTTGTAAAAAAATTTTTGCTTTTAAAACTTATTAAAGAAAAACAAAGTTCAAGTGACAGTAAAAAATAATATTAATTTCATATTTTATGTTTTCAGTGACGTAGAAAGAGGCGAATTGAATTTGACATTCCCAGTAATGTTCAATCCCATAACTTGGGATGCACATTTATTCCCAGTTTATTTTGGTGGTAGTGTACTTTCCGATGATCTCGTCATACAGTCCGTACCGGCTGTTCAGCTTGGTTACTTCATTACCGTCGACAGTCCACGACAAAATGCAATGTGAGTAATAAATTTTAATGCATAATTAGGATAACGTTGAATTTTCGTAAAAAAGAACTCTTCAATAACTCTTAAGTAATTCGTAGAGTATTGTATATGATATATACATTGATACAATCGCAGACGTCAGTTTTTCTTAAAAAGAAACTCGATAAGTATTATTAAGTGACAAAGAATTATTTATGAATTCTAGTTTGATACGCAGTTGCAGATATTGAATTTTTATTAGTAGAACTCGTAAGTTACCGGTAAAGAATTATTTATATCCCTAGTAGAAATTTAACATTTGAAGGTTAAATAAAACTCGAATTTCGCCAATAATTGGGCACTTTTTGGGTATTTTATGACATTTGGCTTAAAAACGTTACATTAATGGTCAGATTTCTACTAGGGAAATTATATTTTTTACTATAAATACTGACGTTCGATTTTCATGAACAAGAATACTTCAGGTACTCAAAAAAAACCATAAAGAATTATGTATGTATTATAGTTTTATATAGACGCATAAAAAATAATTCGCAAGTTTCTTTAAGGGGATCTCGGACTCGGAAAATGGTAATTTTTAATATTTTTTTATAAACAAAGGAATAAATTTAGACATGTTTTAAACAGTATACTCAAATTTTTCAAATTTTCATATCTGTAATTTAATTCTGATTTTTGAGTTGAAAATTCATGCTTTTTTAGGTCAATAATTACCTAATTACCGATCGAAAATTATTTATTCAATTATTATTAACAAATTTATTTTTTATTGACAAATCAAAACGTTATGTCCTTCGCATTTGTTGTAAACTACCAATATGAATTTTTTCAGATTTTTATTTCAATATTTCCAAGATAATTCTTATGTTCAAAGGTGTAGATCCCTGTAACTTGGGTCAGACATCCAGTTAATACTATCAGGGAAGGGATATCGAATTTTCTTTAAATAAAATAGTTGAACTACTCATAGAGAAGTCGTGAAGAATAATTTAGGATTATTAAACTTTCATAAAATTATAGTCGTTGAAAATTTTAAAGAAGAATTGTTTAAGTACTTTTAAAAGGCTAATAAAGAATTATCTATAAATTATATATATTCTTTAAAATAAACACAGAGGTTGAATTGTAATTAAAAGAGATCTCTTTAAATAATCATGAATGCTCAAAAAATTAATCTTGATTATTTTTGTTCTAACATATATTTTGACTGTTTCTTGAAAAGAGAAGCTTAAAGTACTCTTAAAGACTCACAGAGAATTATTCATGAATTGCACTCTTTGAAATCATCCCAAACGTTGAATTTTCCTGAAAAAAGAACTGTTCAACTACTCATAAAGGATTCAATTTTATTCAAAAGAGAATTTTTGAAGTCCTCTATAAAGAATTATTACAATCATTACGACAGCAACATATATTTTGAATGTTCTTGACAAATGATTTTTCCGAGTACTCATATATAAACGACTCACAAATTCCATTGTCCAATGCAATCACAGCGGCGCGGAATGGGAGGAAGCGTTCCTGAACGCCGTCGGTAAAGCAGAGGAGAGCGGATTGTTCAAGCACATAAGCACCGCGAGATTCGCATCGAGAACCCTCGAGCTCGAATTCGAATCGAACACGCAAACGATCATTCCGTACTTCACGAGCACATTCACGATAATGGCACTGTTTTCCGTGATTACGTGCATGATGACCGACTGGGTACGAAGCAAACCATGGCTCGGTTTGCTCGGCAACGTGTCAGCTGGTATGGCTACGGTATCGGCATTCGGTTTGTGCTGTTACCTCGGTGTTGACTTCATCGGCATCAACCTGGCTGCACCGTTCCTCATGATCGGTAAGTCTCACGTTTTATTACACATTCTCATATATATATTATATCGTCGTCGTCGTTCTTATTATTATTTTTATGCGACCGAGTCGCATAAACGTATTCGCGACGTTGATGGAATGGTAATTAGGTTTTTAAACGCGACTCATCAAGGTTGCGCCTGATGTTTCTTTCACAACGATGTAATAAGATTTTTCTTCGTATGAAAAAAGATGTATATATATATATATATTAAGTTGTAGGAGGAGTAAAAAAAAGTGTGAAATTTGAGGTTAGGAATTGTTATTAATACGTTTTGAACAATTTTTTTAATAGCAAATGGATAATTTTTGAAAATTGGGGATATTACATAAAAATTGGACTTCTGTTAATGTTTTGAGGTTAGAAGTGGGTATATCGATATCTCACCAAATGGTTAGATTAGGACAAATTGCAATTACGTAAAGATTGTCCAGTTATGTTTTGAGATTAGGAATAAAAGAGTAGTTTTCTACCCATTTCTTTAAACAAATAGATTGTTTTAAGAAGTGTCTTATTATAACAGAAATGGAAAATTTTTAAACATTGGCTATTTATTCCTGTTTTCAGCTTGAAAATCAATTAGTATTTTTTGACTGGTTTTTTAAAAACTAGCTAATTTTAAGAACTGCCAAATTAGAAAAAATTGTTAATTCTTAAAAATTGGTCATTTGTCATAGTTTTGAAGTTAGGAATTAGTATTTCTATACCGATTTCTTAAACAAATAGCTAAATTAAGAAGTGTCGAATTATAAACAATTGTAAATTCTCAAAAATTAGCCATTTATTGCTGTTTTATGGTTAAAAATAAATTAGTAAAATTCTGCCGATTTGTTAAACAAATTGCTAATTCAAGAAGTGTCGAATT
Source organism: Theocolax elegans (assembly GCA_026168455.1). Taxonomy (NCBI): domain Eukaryota; kingdom Metazoa; phylum Arthropoda; class Insecta; order Hymenoptera; family Cerocephalidae; genus Theocolax; species Theocolax elegans. The sequence continues at coordinate 3,333,817 of CM047426.1, read as the reverse complement.
ATAAAAAAATTCTAATTACATAAAAATTAGACTTATGTTAATCTATTGATGTTAGGAATTGCTATTAGACGTTTTTTACCGATTTTGTAAACAAATAACTAATTCAAGAAGTGTCGAATTATAAAAAAATTGCAAATACATAAAAATTGTCCGCATGGTAATGTATTAGGTTAAAAATTGTTATTAGGTCTGTTTCACCAATTTTTTAAAACAATATTAATTTTAAACATCACAAACACATTAAAAAATGATCATTATAGATAATAATTTAAGGTTAAAGATAACTATCAATCCTATACAACCGTCTTCTTTTTTTCAGAAAACCTCTTATTTCATACTTAAAAATATCGTTAAAAATTCAATATAATAAAGTTTAAATAACAATTCATTTTCTGGCGTGCGATTAACGAGAAAATTTTAGGAACACATTTCGCGGGGTATACGATACAGAGAAACTGCACGTGTTACGCGATTTAATGGATTTCATAAATGGTGTACGCGATCAGCCGGTGAAAGTTTTCAGGAAATAGACATCGGAGTAACCGGCGATGCACGAGTTTTTAAATTTAACGTTTCCTTGAAAATTTGATGGGAAATTCGTATGAATTACGCGTGTTGATCGATCGATCGAGGACAAATATTTCGATTGGCCCATTAACAAGGTCGATTTACCTCCTATGCATTTTGATCAGGTTGAAGCTTTCTCTATTGTGACGCTGCGTGTAGTAATTGCAACTGCTAATGTAGGTACTGTAGTAGAAATTTTAAGGTTGGAAATAGATTATTTTTAAGGTTATTTTTTTGGAAAAAATTAATGATTTTTTCATTAGAAAGTGAGTTTTATTATTTTTAATTATTGTTATGTGGAAGTTAAGACATACATACTTTTTAGATTATTTTTTGTAAAATAGGTTTTACAATTTTTTACCACGTTCAAATATTCGCGGTTAAAAATTTTTGAGTGATTTTAAACAATCGATTAGATATTTTTTGACTTTTAATTTTGATTAATTATCGAGTTTTGCTTTTACATTATTGTTGTTGAAAGAGTAGATATTTTATAGGTTATTTTTTACAAACGATATTATAATTTTTTACATAATTCGGTTTGACGATTTTTTAATAAGATTAACAAATCTTTTTGACGATTTTTACCTAAAACCTGTTGTAAAAAATAATAATAATAATATCGATAAATGAATTTAGCGTTTGGATGATCTTTAATTAATAATAATAGGTTTAAATTGTAGTAATTACAAGATAAACTTTTGTGGTTAAACGCGGAGAATTGATGACTTGTAAATTATTTTTTTTAAAACGGGTTAAATAATTTTTTAATATTCTTTTTTTATCTGTTTTTACGAAATTAATAATTAAAAACACTTTATAAATTCTAATGGTTGAAAATTCAAATTTTAAGATTAAAAACGTATATTAACTACATTTAAAAAATCGGTTGTACATTTTTCAACTAAGTCACTATGATTAACAAATACTTAACTAGAAATTCGAAGGTTAAGAATGACTATTTTTAACCATGATATATAAAAACGACTCTATCGAACAATATATACTTAAAAACTCTTTACAAACATCAATATTACAAACATTAAGAATTTAAAAAGAATTTTTTAAAAATGGACAAAAAATGCCTATTTACAGTCTATTAATTAGCATATTATTTAATTCTTAAAGGGTACACAGCCTAGTAAAAAGAAAAAATAGTAGCACTTTTTAACTTTTACTTCAAATCGTTAAAAATGTACGAAAAATTTCTACTATAAAAAATAATAAATAGACAATACACATTAATTAAAAAAAAATCGGTTTAACGATTTACGTAATAAAAATAATATGTAGTTGAAAGATTTATATAATTTTGCACCAACCGCTCAAATCTCAGATGACCGGAATTTAAACATCACAATCCGGTTTCATATTTATATATAGTAAACTTTAAATAAAAAATATACACACATATATATATATGCTACTATACGTGAATGTGCGCGAAATTACAAGGTGTGTATATATATATATACACACATTTAATTTGTATGTGAATTACGCGCGGTGATTTGCGCACGTGGTTGAAAATAATTTTCGTAAGCGTACATATATATATATAAGATATAATCCAGTCGTAAAATTTCCACAGTGTATACTATATAAGTATACTTACCTCTTTCAAAATGCGCGATTAGTGTATTAATTTCGACTATAATCGCGAGTGCATATAAATTAGATGGATGTGTACGTTGGTTTTCCAAATTGCACGAGTAAACGATACGCGTTATGGTAAATTGATAGTTTTTTTTATTTAAACAGGTATCTGCGTTTACCGAGATGTAAATTGATGTTTTAAATGTTAGATGAGGAAATTTTTGGGGAATTTTTTATTATGTGAATAAAGGTGGCGGAGGTAAAATAGTTGATTTTCGTATTAAGATTTAGTAAGCCAAGGATGGTTGGTACATGTCGGTAATATATGGATATGGAATATCAAAGATTATTTATTTAAATTATTGTAAAATCTTGAAAATTCACATAATGTTTATAACGAAGTTTACAGAGTAAGGAACAAGTATAGTTTTTTTAATAAAAATTAAATAGAGTATTATGCTTTGCCGGTAATTAATATTGAATTTAGATATTAAAGAAAATTTAAAACCTGACGTAGAAACTAATAAAGTTAAATTAACTAATGTCGGTAAAATTCGAATATTTAATTTAATTATTAAAGAAAGTGTGTTAAGTGACGAAAAAGCTGTTGGAGCTAAAGTTGAAGAAAAATAACGTCTTCGAAAAGACTATTATATAAACAATATTTTATCGGTATGTCGGTAAAATCGAATATTACATCTATATCATTATTAATATAATAATCTGAAAATGTTTGAAAGAAAGTTATGCATCGAAGAAGATAATGCAAAAATTATCTTGGATAATTTAATTTTTAAATAGAAATGTAGGAAACTATACTTTTGCCGGTAATTTTTGGTATGTCGGTAAAATCGAATATTATGTGTATTATTATTAATTTAATAAACTAAAAAAAATTTCATGGAAGTTTAAAACATATTAAAACAGCTGATGGAGTTACATTTCAATAAAATATATTATCTTTCAGATTGTAAATAAATGTACAAGCGTTTGTTGGTAATTATATCGGTATATCGGTATCGCACCAATATAAAATATATTCATCCATACTCCAATATATAAACTTAATAATTTTATAACCTTAACAAATTTTACAAAGTTTATAAACGTAATGAAGAAGCTGAGTTGAAATTGAAGAACATAACTACTGTTGGTATTATTATCGGTACATCGGTAACACTCCAATATTGTATCCAAATTATCAATTTATGAAACTGAAAAAATTTACAAAGAAACGTAATATAGTAGCTATATAAAAGTTACATTTTAAAAAAAAGTATTATCGTCCAAATTAGAATTAAATACACACCTCTCATTATCGGTAACCTAAAAGTTCCACTCATTTTTATAATCTAAAAATTAAAAAAAAAATCACGTAGATCATACTTTTTCGACAAACTTTCATAAATATATTTTTCTCGTCCACAAAAAGTGTAAAAACAATGACTAACTTTACGCTCCAAAACCAAATGCAACATATTCTTATGATAGTATTATCTAGATTATACAAAAAATTATTTATATTATTAGAAAAAACTTAAAATTTCTTCATTCAGGTATCGGGATCGACGACACATTTGTAATGCTAGCAGCATGGCGCCGAACAAACATAATGGATCCTGTACCACAACGTATGGCAAACACTCTGAGCGAAGCAGCAGTATCAATAACTATCACATCCGTAACCGATATGGTTTCGTTCTTCATGGGTATCATTTCACCCTTCCCTTCGATTCAGATCTTCTGTATCTATTCAGGTTAGTCTAACTCCTACGATATATATATATATATATATATATATATATATATTCTGCTCAGTCGGTAACAAATAATCTTTTTGTTTTTGAAAAATTAGAAGTAAAAATCTTTTTATTAAATATTTTTTATAATTTCTTTTATTACTATATGCGCCAATAGTCTTATTGCGTAAACTACGATTTTCCAAGACCCTCCTTGATTTCATAAATGTCAATGTTTCTTTTTTTCTTTAATTTAGTCGGTGCGCGCGTTAAAAAAGCAATTTTACGCTTCCAAAACGCATTACCGTGATTCATTCGTGGAAAATATTATAAAACCAAAAGTCAATTATTGATCGTTGCAAACCGCGAAAATCTTGTATATATGTGTTTAAAGGTGACGCAATGTGTAACCGCTAAACTATAACTGGCAAATGATAAATATTTTTTCAAATATAGTTATGAATTTTTTTTTTAATGAATTCTTTTGTCAAACGTATGTTCTTGCGAAACGATTTATCTCGTAAAATAAAAATTTATGTTCAATAAATTTTTATACTAAATGAAATATCTTTGCGGATTTACTTTTCGGATAAGATATTCAAAATAAAAATAACAAAAAAAAAAGAACACAAAAAATGTAATAAACATTTATTAGAAACAAAATCATATAAGTATATTAAAAAATACAAAATTTGTATTTGTTTTGTCAAATGCATTTAATCAAATTCACTAACTATTTTTATTGAAATATAGTATGCTTGATCTCTAACCTAAACATGACATCCCAGTAAAAATTGTGCGTTTTTGTCAAGCAACTGTCACCGTAATTTTTATATTCATAAATTCTCTCTCTACGCAATCTGAATACTTAAATTAATTTCAGAATAAAAAAATTCTTCTGAAGTAACGACCAACGTATATCAGACGTTCACTTACGTCGTGTAATTAAACACCGTTAGTAAATTATATTGCATAAGCCTGTCTCTTAATAGGGTGATTACATTGAATTGAATTCAAATAAATACAAAAAAGAATACTTAATAATTTTTAATAAAATAAATTTGGTTTTCAAATAACTTTTTTATAATACGAATTCTTTAATCATTAAATTACGATACGAATTCTCGTTGCACAGCTGTCACGGTAAATTTTATAAATGCACCCTACAAACTAAATTTAAAATATCAACGTATGTAACCAAACACCGGTACTAACTGTTACATTGCATAATCGTCTGTTATCAGGGTAGTACCAATAAAAACTTTAAAAGAAGTATAGTTAAAAATTTTAAAAAATTTCAGGTTTTGCAGTAGTGTTTACCTTCCTGTTCCATTTGACCTTCTTCAGCGGATGCGTCGCGATCAGCGGTTATTGCGAGCAGAAGAATCTGCACAGCGTCATTTGTTGTCCAGTCGAGCCGCTCTCTAAATCAGGTGAGTTATATATACATATACATCTATACACTCGCGCACACGAAGAATTTTTCGCTTTCACCCTCGGTCCCGCCAAGCGCAACGACGACCAACATCGAACGCGTATTGTATATATATATTTCCCCAATCTCTTACGACGTCTTCCTTCTTTTATTTATTTACTTATTTTTATATATAATTGCGAATAGAGTTTCGATGAGGATTATTTCGACATTGTCAATAGTTGTGAATGATTATTTATTTTTTTATTGCAATTTGTCAAAATGTTTTGTCGGAATGCGTGATGTTTGAATAATGTCTATTTCTACTAACGATTTTCGAATACTTAGGATAATGATTAATGAATATAGAATTGATTTTGAATTAATTAAGAGAAGAGTTGATGAGAATCGATCATTCTAATGAAGACTAGTCGCGTAAAAATATTTTTATTCAAATTTAATACGTACTATCGTTTTAAGAGCATAGTTTATGTCCTAAATGTATGTTTATATTAGCTTACAACAACAATCTTGTGGTGGAAATTTTACGAATTTTTTTTTTTTTTAAATTACATTTTCTATAAGATATTCTGGTAAAACTTCCTATTATAAATGACATTTCGACATAATAAGTAAAAATTTTTGCTTAAATGCTTTAAAAAATAATAAGTACATAAGAATTTTTTCTGAAATATTTCAATGAAAAAATTATTTTCAATCACTAAAAATATTTTTGATATATTTGACATCTAGTTAGGAAATAAATGTAGTTTTGCTTGATACATGTTCTTAAATTTTTTAAAAGATCAATTTTAGAGATTTTTTAACAAATTTCTATGTCTAGATATTCATCCAATAATCCTACAATTTTTCTCGACAATAGAATCCAATTATTTCATTGAAATTTTTCAAAAAATTATACAACATCAACTCTTATACATAACTTAAAAAATCCTAAACAACAATTTTTCAATAAAAAAAGAATCTTTCCTACACGATTGCTTATCAGACAAGCGATATACAACGAGTTTAATTAACCATGTAACAGCGTAACAAAATTTATTACAATTTTCGCCAAGAAATTATGCACGCTCTATATTTTTATCATGAACTCATATATTTGAATCTCGCATCCCGAAAAATTATCAACGAGTGCAAAATATTTATTATTGCAAACACCATCGAAAGTAAATAAAAAAAGTACGTCACCTTACACTTACATCACTTCGCAAAAGGTGCATTATGTTATAGATTCGTTAGATCACAATTCGATACTTATGCAACCTTGGCACCAACTTTTGCTTTCTCTCATTCTTACAAACCAGCGGTACCTCATGTAATTTTCGGTTGTAGTACGTGTACCCCATATTATTTTTTTTTGTGTTTACGAATCGATCGCTGTATGTTTCGAGGTTGGCAATTTTTTTGTTAATTATACACAGTGAACTTCGAGAAACGATAAATGTTGGCACTTTTTGTGTAATTTTACGACGATGAAAAATATAATGGAGTTTAAACGCTTGACTTTGTCGGATTTTTAATTATAGATTTCTTGATTTTTAATATAATAAATTACGGAAGTATTTTAATAATAAATTGCGGTGAAAATTCTGATAGAACAAAAAAACTTATACTTGTAACGCTGTATGTGTTGGAAACATTTCGATCGGATTCTCAATTTTATAACAATTTTCGAAGATAAATTGTATAACTTTGTTTAGGTAATTTTTGTTAATTTTATTTTTTAATTATAAAATAAATGTTAAACGTAAAAAAAATTGTTGCTGTAATAAAATAATTGAATAAAAAATACAAAACAAATATTTATATACGAAAAATAACGGAATTTTTTTAATTTTTTTGAGCCAAATGGAGGTAAACAGTCATCGAATTTAAAAAATAGCCTCTAACATTACCTCAATTTTCTTTTTCGATAGAAATAATAGTTTTTTGTATTCTCAATAAAAACTTCATTAAAACAAATCTGCAATAATGAAAGAAAGAAACATAACCTTTTTCTTTTTTTTCACTTAAGTAAAGATAGTGACTCAGTTTTGAGGGAAGTTTCCAAGTGCTCTATCATTCTTCATTTTCATATTAACAAAACGTACATAACCTCACTTTTAACATTAATTTTTCATTCTACCACACCGTATTAATAAAATTTCAACTCCTCGTTCCAAAAACAAGATAACATAACCTCATTCAATAATTTTTATCAATCATGTATTTTTCTTAAAGTTCCTATACAACTCCCTTTCACCGGCACAGTAACACGTCCATTCTCCAGATCGATTTTCAACGTAAAGTTAAAGAAAAAAAACCCATATACATAATATATTGAGTCAAGGAGAATTAGAAGACAATAAACAATTGACGCAAATGTTAAACTATATGAAAATTTGCATATTAAGAACAATTACATAACGCGTTTTGATACTGGTATGTATTGTCAACAACTAGAACAAATAAAGTATTTTGTATTCAGCGGGAAAAATCAAGACTTGATAAGACATTTATACACAACCAAGGACGTACGCATTTCAAGGGGGTTGTTACACAATAATGTACGAACGCGATGCTGGGCACGTTCGATTTTATAGACGACGAGAGGTCAATCGAGAAGTTTAGGGGGATGACGTCACCTTTTTTTTCCATCGATCACCTTTATTTTTCAAAAATCGATTTTTTCGTTTATGTTTAATCGAAAAAATGAAAGAGCGATTATGTATTGGAAAATGAAATGATTTTTTAATCAAATCGGGATATAAGTGTTCTTAACCTTAAAATGTTAATGAGTGGAGAAATTTCTTTGCATTTCTAATCTTAAAGTTTTAATGAATGATGGAGAAACTCCTCTGTAATTATTTGATATTTTTTATTTTTCTAAATTATGAAATTAAGCGAAATAGCGTTTAAAAAGAACGTTAGGAATTCTTAACCTTATAACCTTAATGAATGACCAAAATTATAACGATATTTCTGTATTATTTCAATCTTCTTTATTACTGTCATTTGTTTATAAAATCGGTAATCATATCTAACCTCAAATAATTAACAAATGACGAAATTTCAACCGATTTTAATACATCTTTAATATCCTTAATGTTTTTGAATTGTAAACCCAAATCCTTTCTTTACAAAAATCGAAAACTATACCTAATCTCAAACCATTAACAATAAACCAAATTTCTATACCTACATATTTTTAATTCTTGATCAGACACTACCAATACTTTACATACACCTAAATACGATCACTTTATAATTTTCACTATTTTGATTTACAGCACATCGATCATGGATGTATCGATTATTCTGTACCGGTGGTGTGGATCCATCGGTGCCGAACAATCCAGTGGATAATCCCGAACATGGATGTATGAGTTGGTTCCGTGATTATCTGGCCTGGGCATTGAATCAACCGTTGATCAAGGCGTTGATCATTTTCATATTTGGACTTTATCTCGCTGGTGGACTTTACGGACTTACGACGATCAAGGAAGGTCTGGATCGACGTCGATTATCTAAGGAGGATTCTTATTCGATCACATTTTACGATCGTGAAGATTTTTATTTCCGAGAGTTTCCTTATAGAATTCAGGTAAGGACGTGAATGATAGCGATCGGATCGTTGTACAATTAACAAGTTATTATTTTTTTAATACAATCGATGTCGATCAATACAATAGTGCTTTTCTTGTAGAATTTAGGCAAAGATCATTTGTAATGTTAAAAATTGGTTCGATTTTGGCCTTAAATCGATCGATTAGTCGTAATTAAAATTCTAAGCATTATGAAATTCATCTAGATCTTTGATCGATTAATTAAATAATTTAAAAAAAGATCGTTGAACGTTCCGATCAGTATTTAGGTAAGTTTAGATGCTAAAAATCAGTTCGATATTTGGCTTAGTGATTGTATGAAAGATGATTGATAATGATCGAAACATTCAAAAATTCATCTGTATCTTCTTTGATCACTATTGATACCAATATCTTCAATATAGTTTGATTGATTTTCGGTTAAACATCGATTTTAATGACCAAAATTAGTTGTAAAATTAATTTCTACCATAATGTCTGTGTGAAACATAATTGATGGTAAATGTTAAATTTGAAAATTTTGTAATGTCTTCTTAGATCACTATCGATATCAAACATTGTCATGTAGAAAATTGTTTCGATCATAAATCAACTAGGAATCGTTTTTATAATAAAAAATGATTCGATCAGAATATCGATGAAGATCATAGTTTTATCTTAAAATCGCGTCGATCACAATTTAGTTAAAGATTGATTTGATGTTAAAAATCGATTCAATCACAATTACTGATTATACTGATTATCTTTATGTTAAAAATCGAATCGATCAGAATTCAGATAAATATCGTTTTTTTATGGCAAAAGTCGATTTTATCATAATTCAATTAAATATTGAAAAATGTCAAAAATCGGTTTTATCCGAAACACTTAAAAATCTTTTTTAACTTTGAAAATCAAATCGCTCAGAATTTCGTTAAGGATCCAGTTTAATATTAAAAATCAATTCGATCAGAATTCAATTAAATCTCGAAAAACGCCAAAAATCGATTCGATCTGAATCATTTAAAGATAATTATCAATATTAAAAATCGATTTAATCAGAATTCCGTAAAGAATCTCTGACAATATTAAAAATCGATTTTCGATCATAATTTCGATTAGGATAATTTCAATTATAATTAACGATTCAATCAAAATTCCTATAAATTAATAATTTCCCTTTCAGTCCCTAACGATAAAACACTCAGAAACCAACCCATCGCATAAAACGCGATCCAAACACCTTCACTCCTCGACGCTTTACAATCGGAAAAACCTAATCGATCATCAAGAAAACTAATCTCTCTCCCTCTATATATACAACACAATTATAAAACATCAACATTGAACTTCGTACTTGACCGAAAAAGAAAAAATCTCGTTTATACATATATATATACACATCTTTTCTAAGATTTCTATACTCACGACAAAGAAGTATAAAAAGAAAAAAAAAGAGTTTAAATAAACTTTCCTCCGCGCGGAAAACGAGGTTAATTGTCAGTCAAACCGATCTCGATCGTAAATCTTAGTTGGAATAATACATCGATAAATATGGTTTATAACATTTTTCAATGATATACACACATGAAAACGGTACTCTGTTTACGTATATATATAATCGCTTAGCAATTATGTCACGCATCCCTTTCTCTCTCTCTCTTTCTTATATTACACTTTTATATCACAGTAGTGGTGCTACCAAACAACTTTCTCCGGTGTTTATAGGTTTTGACAAGTGTACCGGTTTATTCCAGATTCTACTGGGTTATTACATCATAATACACAATTACGCGAGTTCGTTTATTCGTTAATATGTCTGTATATAATGTACACTTGTTGATTAACGAATGAATAAGAGAGGGAGGGGAAAAAATGGGACGAGTCACGTGGAATTTCCGAATTGGAAAGTGTGAAGAAAGTGTTGTGTGTGTGTGAGTGTGGGTTTTTACTTTTCTTGGACTATATATTTATATACGTTGTTAGTTCGTTGCGTGCGAAATGTTAGATTGGGTGGGTAGATTAGGAACGGTCGTCGTCGTCGTTGTTGTTGTTGTCTGTGTTTATATCTTTTTTTTCCTTATTAGCGAGCAAGTTTTGTAAATTTTAGGAAATCGCTTTTTTTCTGTTTTCGAAATTGGGAAATGTTTTTAGGGTGAACGAACGATTGTAAGCTGTATTTGCACTTCGTATTTTCAAGTGTAAATTACACTTTAGGAGAAAAGTTGCAAAACTTGAAATTACATTTTTTACGAAGTGTAAGTGAATTAAATTCGATTTTTGGTGTAAAGTGTAAAATATGTAAATAACACTTTAGGGGAAAAGTAGGAACCTGAAATTACATTTTCAAGAAGATTAATTGAGTAAAATTAAATAATAAACATTAAATAAATAAAATTTTATTATTGGAAGTGTAAATTGTGTAAATTACACTTAATTAGAAAAAGTAAAAATCAAAATTGCTAAAAGTGTAAATATTAAAGTTTTCTTAATTCAAATAAGAATACTTTAGAAAGGGGTAAATTGTATAAATTACACTTTCCAGAATTGTAGAATATCTTAAAAATTTTAATACGTCGTTTATTAATAAATTAATGATTAAATAAAGTATTTTATACTTCAGAAATGTGTAAAGTGTGCAAATACCAACCTTCGAAAATATTAGACATGTTAAAGTGTAAGTGTATTTTTTATTTCCGATATAGGTTAAATACGTATTAGATATTTTAGAAGTGTGTAAATTGTGAAATTTACACCTTTCAAAGTCATATTAAAAGTGTAAACATATAATTTTTTAATTTATTAGAAAAGTTAAAAATTTTCTTTTATATAATTTTACATAGGTTTAAATACTATATAAAAGATTAAAAGTTTCATTTTACACTATATAAAAATTTCTAGTATGTAAATTTTTATAAATAATAATGACCTTTTTACTTGAAAAAAGCTAAAACATCGTATTTTACACTTTAGAAAGGTGTAAAATTTGCAAATTCTAATTTTGCAACGTGTAAAGTGTACATGATTAATTTAAAAAATGTAAATAATTATTATTACTCTTTTACAAAAAATTAAAAAATTAACATTATAATTTGGAAAAGTATAAAATACAGTATTATATCGAAGATATAAAATTACTTATAAAATTTAATATTATTTTTTAAGATATACACTATCTAGATTAGTGTTCGATAATTCGCACTTTTAAAAAGCGTAAAATTATAGTTTTTAATTGAAGCACATCATACATATTTTACACATTTCACCAAATTTCTAATCAAAATTCTCAATAAGTTCAAATTGTAAACTTTCATAGTGAATTTCCACATTTTAAAGATCAGACTAAAATTCGATACAAAAATTAATTTGAATTAAAAGGAAACTATACCAAATTCAACGTTCACTCTAAAGCTATGACAGTTCATATTCCAACTTTATTAAAATCCGTTGCAATACAAACTCCACGAATATAATATCCGCTCTCAACTCCGCGCCTTTAAATCACTGGCTACTACGTAAAAGTGATAATATCCTTCGGTAATTTTCTTTTAGTATCCCATAAAATAGTCAAGCTAAAAGAAAAACGCTCGATCGCTCTCCGTCGAATCACATTTTACAAATATCAAACAAAAATCAGTGTAATTTCCAAAAATTTCTACAAGCACGACAAAATTTCATATTTACAAAAAAAAAGGAAGAAAGAAAAAAGTTAGCAGTCGATTCATCGAAATAAATCGCACATATACGAGTCGGTCACTAAACACCGGAAGTTGCATTCATTGAGAAAGGAAATTTGCCTTTTCCTCGCATAAAAATACTGGCGCGCGCGCTAAACGTAATTCACGGACAACAATCAACATCGAATTCGACGAGTTTCTCGTTACAGTCTCTCTTGCGTGCAACGCTACAAACACCGAGAAAGCTACCACCTATAAGAAAATTTTCCATAAACAAAGATCGACAATCGTTTACGTAACCTATATAATTTTCAAATCAACACTTTTACCATTTATTCTTTTTTCATAAATATTATTAGAAAACGTTATAATTGTGAAATAAACCACTTTTACCTTTGTTGCATTTTGATTGTGAACGCTCTCCGTGCACTGCAAATACTAAAGTGTCAATGTGTGTATAATGTACACTGTTCACTTCGAAAAGTGTAAATTGTGAGAATTGCACTTTTTGGTCGATAATTTTATACTTTTAAATAGGGTATACTTATTGGGTGAAATGCATTTTTCGATCGGTAATTTTACACTGAAAAGTGTAAAATGTGCATCGACAACGTTACACTTTTCAAAATAGTGTAAGGATACTGTTTTACATATTTTAGCGTCAATTTTTACATTTTAGGGTTTACACTCGAAATATTAATGTGTAAAAATTGATGCCAAAATGTATAGATCGACAACTTTATAATTTTAAATACAGTAAACTTGAATATTACTTATATTTTAGTGAATAATACACTTTTGAAAAAAGTAAACTAAACGAATATTACACTTTTGTGAAGATTAAATTGCGGATACTAAATTTTTTATTGAATATTTATAGATTTGTCGATCTGAAGTAGGCCAATGGTAGGAATGATATTTCGGTAATAAATATTTCGAAAAATTCTGCTTTGGTTAAGAGAGTTGTCGTTGGCTTAATACGGCAACCTCGTGTTAGGTTTAAAATAAGTTCACATTTGATCACATTGTCAAAATTTCAAAATGTCATTACAAAGTTAACGTGTCATTTTTAAATTTATTAATAACGATTTTATTATTATGTGTCCAGGTGATCGTGAGCGGTATCTACGACTACAGCGATCCAACGATTCAAGATCAAATGGAGAACTTGACCCGGTCACTCGAAGCATCGAAGTACATCAGCGCACCGATCTACACGGAGAGTTGGCTGCGAAGTTTCGTCAGCTACATCGACCGTAACGACGAGTTGTTCAACGCCACAGTGAAGAACGAGACCAGTTTCATCGAGACCCTGAAAGAAGTTTGGTTATTCCCAACGAGCACGTTTGCACTGGACGTCAAATTTGACGAACCGGGTGAACACATAGTGGCGAGTCGTTTCCTCATCCAAGCGGTGAACGTCAGCGGTACCAATCAAGAAAAAGAGATGGTCCGAGAATTGCGAAAGATATGCGATGATTCACCACTGAACGCCAGCGTCTTCCATCCATATTTCGTCTTCTTCGATCAGTTCGAGCTGGTCCGTCCAACTAGCATCCAGTGTATGATATTTGGTGCGTTGACCATGATGGTCATCTCGTTCATATTCATACCAAACATCTTGTGCTGCTTTTGGGTTGCGTTTTGCATCGTTTCCATCGAATGTGGTGTCGCTGGGTACATGGCATTGTGGGATGTCAGTCTGGACAGTATATCCATGATCAATTTGATCATGTGCATTGGGTTCAGCGTGGACTTCACTGCCCATATTTGCTACGCGTACATGAGCTCGAAAAAGAGGCGACCCGAAGAAAGGGTGAAAGAATGTCTCTACAGTCTCGGTTTACCAATCGTCCAAGGTGCATTGTCAACGATACTTGGACTCGTGGCGTTGTTACTTGCTGACACTTACATATTCCTGGTATTCTTCAAAATGGTCTTCCTAGTTATCTTCATCGGTGCTATGCACGGTTTGTTCCTTCTACCGGTTCTTCTATCCCTGTTCGGACCTGGCTCCTGCACGAATTTCGACAAGGAAGACGCCAAGAGGGCACAAAAGGAGATAGCCAAATTGCCTCAACCTTACGTAATACCTCATCCAACTTTGCTATATCCAAACGGTAAAGACACTAGTCCTGTCGTCAGTCTGACTGCTCTCGAAGATCGTGATCTTGGTCTCGGTACCAGCGAAGACAGCAACTCGACTGAAAGTGGATCATCCCAAAGTAGGAGGAAACAGCAGGATCCCAATCTCCAAACTCGTTACGAAGATTGGAGAAGATCGGTCGGAATGCTCCACAGTCTCTCGCAATTCCAAACGGCACCGCCACCCGATTATCCGGGTGCTCAGGTTAATGATCAGACGAAGAATCTCAGAAATTTCGGATTTGTTCAACAAGGCATCAACAAACAGTCGCAAAATCCTAGGGGACCGAATTCAGATGAACACCGGAGGACTCGGTCGCAACACAATCTCAACCAGTCGTCGTCCAGATATTTCACCGATCCTAGATACCCGTAGTTGTTTCTTTTTTGTTTTCCTCATTTATGGTGCTAATTTTATCATTGACGAACGATTACTCTCTCTATTTCTTGTCTGACAATTTTTAACCTAAAAGTGAAAATTCAATTCAAGGGTAACTCGAGTTGATTTTTTTTTTCGGAGAGTAATATTACACGTATATATATATATATATATACACATATATATATTTTTTTATTCGCGACAGAAAAGTCTTTGATTTTTCTTCGAATCTAGTTTTGACAAAGACTTTTTTCTTGTTTATCATAGCGGAGTGATTGTGAAATGAATAATAAATAATCTTGTTAGTTAGCGTCGAATTTATTATATATTTTTTTTGTATTATTTTTAAGCAATGCAAGAATATTCGTTACACAAACCGTCGGCGCCTTTGTTACAGCAGCATTAAGCGAAGGAAAATTTTTTTTTTAATTATTTAATTGTAATATTGTCAATATATACTTTAATGATGCTTTAACGACGGAATAAGATAAAGCAAAACAAAAAATGTGAAACGAACGTTCTTGCCCTTACCGACTAAGAAATGCTCGCGTTGTTACCGACCGATATATACAAATCAAAAAAAATGAAGAAGACGTTGAAGAAAAAGAAAATACCAAAACTCGAGTATTTCTGGTAGTTTTTAGGAAAGAAAAAAATAAGTAAATATAAAAATAAAGATCACATTTAAATATACTGCTGTGAGATACTAGTGTGTAATTCTTGAATATATTATATACTTTGTTGTGTATAAGGTTAAGTACGATTATCATTGTTGTGAACTCAAAAAAAAAATAATAATAATTATGTGTAACGTACGACTCTACGATAATGATCAAACCCATTCCTACTTTTTTTTTCTCATATTGTTGTAATTATTGATTATCATTGTTACTGTCACTTTTTTTTTTATTTAAGTTTGTCTATTTAGAATGTATGAGTTTCTATATACATATACATATAGATATTTATGCGAAGATAACGAGCGGTATCAAACGATGAAGAAAAAATATTGTATATTAAGTATGCAAGCAATACAAATATGAGTAACGTATAGTAATTTGTAAAGTTCACAATGTTTTATATATATAGAACCGAAATTATATAGTGTTCATAAAAAATATCGATCGATGTTTTTTTTTAACGATCAACGATACATCAGGGAGACGATACATGACTTTTATTAATAAATTTATTACGAAAAAAATTATTAAATATTTTGCGAAAATTGTTTATTTAATTTACCTTCCCTTCACCCTGCACAATGTTGCGCAAGGTGTAAAATTACCGCGTTATACAATTGGCTAAAAATTATTATCTTCTTTTTTTCTTTCTAAACGCGTATGGGTTATATATCGTAATTTACGTAAGCGCGATGTAAAATCAATTTCTAATTATGATACAATTTCGTGACGATCGATCGGAATTATATATAGAGAGACACGAGCGCGCGCGTAACGCGCTATTATTATCGTATTAAATCGGTATGTAATTTTTACGTAAATGGATGATATTAATTATTGTGTTTCGAGTTTTGTATTATCGTTTTGTAATGGGGGAAGCAATGTGTTGTTCAGGCGTGTGTAGAGGTTCGTTATTGCAGTTTTACAAGACTTTAAACGGTTTTCGATTTTTGTATATAAAAATTTTTCTTTGACTATGTGAAAGTAAAATCAGTCTTTATGATTATTAGATTTCATTTTTGAAATATCAATTACTAAGCAAATAACTTCATGTACGAGGTTTAATTGTATTAATAAAAAAAATATCAATATCTGTTGTACCAACATTGGGAGCCAATATTCGAAACCATTTTTAGTTTGATATCAACATTGGACCAATATTGGGAATCATCGTTCGAAACTAATATTGGTTATTAACACATTGAACCAATATTGGGACCCATCATTCCATCTAATATGTTAGAGATCAACATTGGACCAACATTCAGAACCATCATTCAATGCCAAAGTTAGGTATCAATATAAATATTTTGCACACGTATCAATATTTGGAACCAGAGTTGGTTATCATCATCGGACCAATATTGAGTCGTGTAAAATTCAATATAATATGTTTTCTAATTATTTATTACTAGTAACAAGATTCATTTCTTCGCGCAACTTGTTTTTAAATTAATATCTATAATATTTCCTTGCAACTTTTACTTTTGTAAAACTGTAATAATTAGTCTATTTTTATTCACTGTTTTTTATCTAGTAAACATTTTTTGCAACCAGAAATAAGAATTGCAATTTACTTTTAACTAGCGATATGTTTACCTTTTTTCAAAAAACGTATCTTTTCCATAATTTACTCAGCATATTTTAATATTCTTTCCAATATAACCTAATCGCTAATAATGAAATGTAATTATTTATTTAGAATTAATTCTAAGTAATTATTACGAAAAATTGGCTCTGTAAGTATCTTCTACACCATTCAACCATCATTACAGAATTTTTCATATTTATAATTTCGCATTGCAATTGTAATTTTCGAATTTTTCGAACATAGATTCCCTATAATCTTATCATCCTGTTACGTTAAACAAATTGAACAAACGACAATGCAAATAAAACAAATTTTGTAAAATCAACAAAATGAAATATGAAATAAATAATTAACTAAATAACACAATTAAATAAAATAACAACTAAATATACAATAAAATCAAGTAAATTTAATAAAAACAATACAAATACGACTAATTAATAAAAAATAATTAAATTAAAGTAATTGTCAAATATAATATAATTTCTTTTACAAAAAAATACATCTTAATTATTCAAATAGAATAAACATGCATTATTCGATAAAATCCGATATTATTACAGAAATAAAATGAATATTACATTCGAAAAAATTTCTGTAACCCCAAATCGCGTAGAAAAATCAGCGAATTTTCGTAATGTGAAAATCCACGTTAATGAGTTATCGCGTGACTGTGTTTCCGTAGTGTAGTGGTTATCACGTGTGCTTCACACGCACAAGGTCCCCGGTTCGATCCCGGGCGGAAACATTTTTTTTTTTCATCTTCTCTACAAAAAAAGTGCACATTTAGACATTTTCCAAACAATTTACCACTTGTTTCTAATCTCGTCACTTAAATACATTGTTTTACGTTGTAAAAGCAACAACCTTTGTATACACATATAAAGACATCGATATGCGCGTCTCAATGATGAGCTGGCGCTATCTGCCGTCGCTTCGAATAATCTTTTTCTCGCGTAAACTCGGTCGGTAACGTAATTATCGTGTCTTACGATTGCACCTTCCGTCCGTTAGATGGCGCATTTGGTTCGACGTACGCGCATTACTATAAATCGAAGATATGTGTATGTACATTTTTTTCCCGTGTATTAGATATATGCACATTTTATAATAGCGATGCATCAAATTCATATATTATATACATATATGTACATGTGTGTGTGTGTGTATTAAAATTTATTAATTACAAAAGTATGTGTCTCGAGACACAAGCGTACATTGTAAAAATAATGGCGAACTGACATATATGCATACGCATATGCACAATGCGAAATATATATAGAGGTTTATATAACTCGGGCATCAGTGACGGATGACGTCATCCTCTCGCATTACAACGCTTTGATCGGTCGATATAGTGCAGTCAACCAAATGCGATCTATATATATATTATATAATATGTATCTATGTATTTATGTATGTATGTATATATTATAATTTTTTTAAACAATTTTTTTTTAATGTGGAATTAGGATGTCGGGTTATATTTTTGTTATTGTACGCACACGGAAAGATCGAATTGCATTGTATAGAGCGAGAAGAGGTTTTATCGCGCGTTCAAGGCCTTGAACCATGCGACGACGAAGCACATCATCTCTCACACATACGTATATATATATAGAGAGAGAGAGAGACGACTGCAATTGTCCATTTTTTTCTGACTAAGCTCGTTCTACATATATATGTCTCGTTTTTTTTTGTGGATTTGTGTTCGTGTGTGTGAAACCTGACCAGACATTCTTTTTTTTTGAAAATATTTTTTTTTAGTTTGTCTTGTCGAGTTGATTCATCTCTTTGATGCTCGTTATGTATATATAGGTGGAGTGATTTTGGTTCTTTTTTGGATGGAGTTTATAATGCGGTTAATGATTTTTTTTATTCGTTTGAGAACGAGGAGGTGGATCTTTAAATTTTAAAGTAACTTTTCATCGAATTTTTGTATGGTATTTACATAGATCGATCGATGATCTAAGAATTTTAGAGTAAAGTCGTGTGTATACTGATTTTTTAAAGAATAATATTTCGTAGGTTTTAATTTTTCTTAAACAGGTTAAATTACTAATTTATCACGATCTAAAAATTTTCTTACGAGTATTATTATTTTTGGGTTGACCTCGAGCGCGATCGAACAGTGATCTATAAGTATTTTAAAGTCAAATCGTACTGATTTCTTTAAAATATCATCATTTTGTAGGTTATTTTTTTCTGAAATAATTTACTTTTTTACCAATTTATTAACATTTATTAACAATTTTAACAAAATTATATTTAAGAAATTTTATTAATATCATTAGATCAACAGTTTAAAACCGTCTATACAAATATTGCGATTTAAAAAACATCTTTTTTCTTAATCAGCTAAATTACTTACATCAAATTTACCAATCTTTTACTCTAATTTTCTTATCTAAAAATTTCTCTATACAAATATTACATTATTTTATGTTATTTTCTTTTCACTTCACGAATTACAAAAATAAAAATATTCGACGATTTCGAAAATAAAACAATGTATCGAGCTAAAATATTGAAATATTGAAAATGAAGTGAAAAAAAAGAAATAGAAATATGAAACGAAATGTAAAACTTAATTGTATACTTCTTATCGACCTCGACATGCAGTGCAATCGCCGCTATTCGTTTATTTATTACTTCCTTATCTGCTTGGTTGGTTGGTCTTAAAATGCTACAGGAAGGTCGCATAGCGAGCGTTGATCCAACTTCAATAGCTGGCCATTTAACTCCCGCGCTTGTTTTTTTCTCTCTTTTTTTTAATTATATAACCTTTGTTGACACGTGTCTTTTGTTGCGTAGTAAAATTTTTTTTTCTATTTTTTTATATTTTATTTCTTCTGATTTTTTTTAGTATTTTCTTGGTTGTATATTATTGGTACACGATTTTTTTGAGGTTATGTTTTGTGATTAATAGATGAATCGTATAATAATAATAATTTTACTGATATGGGTGGTTATTTTTAACGTTTTGAGGTTAAGATTAGCTATTTTTTATGTTATAATTAGCTATATAGAAATTTATCTATTTTTAATATTTTGAGTTTACGATTTAAAAAAAGGTAAATCATTTCTCAAAAATCGTTTTTATTTCTATCAGGGTATTTTTAAATGCATCAAAATTAAAATAAATAAAAGTAAAATTAAACGTAACCTACAATACAAGAATTCAATTTAAAAACCGTTACGACTTTTCCAGATAGTGACAATTTTACGAGTCAAACGTATATACTTGGAGTTGTATTATTCAACATATATATAATGGAAAACGAAAGCGAGTAAGAAAAAAAAATACACTACGATCGCGAATATTCATCAGGTTATTGAATCGGTTGACGAACCAAGTGAAGAAATCATTGTTGTCGTAAATTCGCGCACGCGTTTCGCGACAATGAAGTAACGGGTTTTACGTAACAAGGTAACAAAATCGTCTCTACTCGCGCGTTTATGTATGTACACACAATTGTGTCGGTTAAATCCTAAGCATTATGTATGCGCAGAATCGGGTGAGTGTAACTGCGCATGTATATGGGGTCATGGTTGCATGTGGTAGAGTTGCGCTAATGTTTAAGTTAGTAGGATGTTTTTTATTTTTTTTTTTAATAAGTTGAGATAGTTTTTTTTGTGTTAAGACAATTGCAGATTTGTTTTAAATTGTTAAGATTAAAAAAAATTTGCGAGATTATTATTTTCTTTTGCATTATGCATGCGCAGAATCGAGTGAGTGTCACTGCGCAGATTTTAAGATTTTTTAAAAATCCTTGTTTAAGGTTTTCAATTTATGAGTCATTGACAAGAACTTTTAATTGGGTTACTGTGTTTATAACAAGATCATAAATTATTATACATGCGCAGTAATGGATGAGCGTAACTGCGCAGATGTGAAGTGACAGTTGTATCATATAGATGCAAAGATTTTAAAATTCATTTCTACAATTTTTATACATCTTTAGAAGTGATAATTTGAAAATTGGAGGATGTGAGTTTAATCCAAATAAAGTTGTATGCAAATTAAAATAAATTTAATTCCAATAAACTTTATTATTAATAAAAAATAGTAAGGTTACATTGAGTAATTTGATTTGAACTTTGGTTTTTTCAAATAACACGAACGGTTTAAAAGTTACGTTCGATTACAAAATATTTATAACTTTGTGTTAATTTTTAACGTATTTTTTCTTGTGATTTTTTTTAACGAAAAGTTTCAAAAACTTTTAATTAAAACATTTGAAATTAACAAACATGATTCTTTAACTCTGAAAAGCTTATGATTTTCATTACGATAGCTCAAGACGAAAATACACCAATTTTACGAAAAATCTAGGGGAAACGAGTTTTCACTCAAATTTAAACAAGGTCGCGTTCTAACAAACTAATCAATCAAAAATGTTAAAAAAAGCTTAGGTTTTTTTTAATAAAAATTTAAAATTCATAAGAATTTGAAAGTTTTTTTTGTTATAAATCGCTAAAAATGACCCATCAACTCCTAACGGTTTTTCTTGTCAATCGAGCGGATCTTAATTTTTGTACTAACCAAAATTTAAATCACTGTTCTCAATTCAAATTTTCTTAACATTTTCTATTAATAACGGTATCTTTATTTAAAAAAACGAGTATTTTAACATTCCAATAAAAAAGAAAGTATATATAATTACTCTTCGAACATTTATAAAATAAATAACCGTAATCGCTATATAAACAAATTTTATTTTCACCGAACGCGTCTAACCTCCAATGAATGAAAGGTCTAAAAATAACGATAACCGCATATAATAAATACACCGAATCACCCCTTTTACAATTATATATATATAAAAAAAGGAATATTACCAATCAAAGCCATTTATAGTTCATTCACATTGACGCACTCGATGAACATAAAAAAAGGTTAATACACACATACAAACTTGAAGCTATAAAAACTAGAGTCCTTTTTTTTCTTCTAATTTTAAATAAACACCAAGCATGGGGAAAAATTTTCTAACCTCTCCGGGTGTGTGCATCTCTCTCCCTCACTCTCTCTGTTGACGTCAATTTTCCACCGGCCGTCACTGAAACAATCCACGTAGAAAAAAAAAATTTTTTTCTCTCGCAGGATGAACGCTCCGGTAATTACGACAAGTTCGTTCGTTCGTTGATAAAAAAAGACCAATCGTTGGATGCACAAAGGAGCGAAGCAGACACACCCTTGTGATCTCTTAGCGGAAGGTGAATATATTATAATTAGACCAATTTTTACATATTTACGTGTTCGTATGGTGCACCTCGTCGTCGATCGTGGAATATATTATCAGTAACTTTTTTATTTTCTCGCGTTGTATCGATTATCCATTATTTTCCATTTTATCAAACTTTTAGTGTATGTGTACTGTATATATATTTTTACGTTCAAGGGGAGGTTGTACCTAAATAATTCAAGTTAATTGGCTGATTATTAGGGTGGTCGATTATTATTATTTTTATTTTTTTCTAGTTTGGTCGAAAAATGATAGTAATTATAGGATATATACGTAAAATTAAGAGGTTAAATGTAACTGTGCGTGTTTTTAAGCGCGCAACACTATTTTAACGGGATGTCGGACCGAAATTACAGGAATCTGCACCTTTCAACTCAAAAATTATATCTAAAATATTGCATTAAAAATCTGAAAAAATTCATATGGATAGCTGAAAACATAAGGAAGAGCTTGACGTTTTGATTTTTAATGAAAAAGCATTTATTAAATAATAATTGAATAAACAATGTTTGGTTGGTAATTATTGATCTAAAAAGGCTTAAACTTTCGACCCAAACATCGTGATCAAATTATGGATTTAAAAATCTGGAAAAATTTGAGTATATTATTTAAAACATACCTAAGGGCTTGACGTTCGGCGTTTTTTAAAAACTTTATTCATTTGTTTATAAAAAAAGTACAAAATGACCATTATCTGGGTCCGACATCCCCTCAACGCATTCTGACACACAGACAGTATTTAGACGCAAGTATGAAATAAAATAAGAAAGTATTTTGGAGTTAAGTTCTCACGAAGAAAACGATGACTCTAAGCGTCAGCACCCGCGAAAATCATTTACCTACACGTCCATACCTAGGAATTAAACTCCCATCAATAATTATCGAAAGAGGGGATGTCACTCATCGAGGTCATAAAAAGGCGACCAGCCGAGGAACGATTTTTTCCTAGTTTTAGGACAGAGTCCCACACCCATTAAGACCGAGGCTCCAGTATGTGACCAGCGATCCTTGATAATCATCATCCAGCCAATCTGATCATTTCAACCGCAAACAACTAGCCAATAAGCCAATCAATCGCATACCTATTAACCTAGCATCTCTCTTCCGTGCCTAAACTACCGAATAAACCTAGCATTCAAATTACATCTGAGTCGTGTAGTTTATTTACTCTATTCTTCCTTCAGCTAACTCACAAGGTTAACAGGATGTCGGACCCAAGTTACAGGGATCTACACCTTTCAATACAAGAATTATCTTGGAAATATTGAATTAAAAATCTGAACAAAATTCATATGGGTAGTTTAAAACAAAAGCGAGGGCATGACGTTTTGATTTTTTAAGAAAAAATAAATTTGTTAACAATAATTGAATAAACAATTTTTGGTCGGTAATTATTGGTCTAAAAAGACATGAATTTTCAACGCAAAAATCAGAAATAAATTACAGATTTAAAAATCTGAAAAATATTGAGTGTACTGTTTATAACATGCCTGAGGGCATGTCGTTCAGGATTTTTTCAAAAATTTATTCTTTTGTTTATAAAAAAAATATTATAAATTACCATTTTCTGAGTCCGACATCCACTTAACTCCGAGTGAGTCGACGGTTACCCACTAGAATTGGAAATACTATCCCTTCACTCGTAACAATACACACTGTTTACACATACTAGCTCGTATTTTAACATATACATACACATTCGTTTAAATATAATCTGATTCCCAAACACATTTTGAGTTACACAGATTCACACTAACTTAAAAATACACTTCATCTTTAACACATTTTGATCAATACACTACTTAACATTCACACTCATAAATATTTTAACATATACTCACGTTATTACCCAACTGATTAACGCACTCTCATTATGAAACACATTCTGATTTGCACACACTCATTTTAACATATATTCACTCTTAATTTTAAATACATTTTGATTAATTCACACTAGCACGTAATGCAATGTACACATACACTCTAATGCACTCTCATTTTTACATACTCACAGAATACTAACACTCCAAGTAGAATATAACTGTAACAGAGATCGTGTGTGAGTATGTAGAAGAGGGTGTTTGTGTTTTCATTGAAAATAGTCACATTGATTTAGAATGTAAAACTTTTGTGTAGAAATGTATTGTAGTGTGATAGAGTATGCGTGTCACATTGGTTGGAAAGTGCAAATGTGTGCGTTAAAGTGTTGCTCAGAGTGAATTACACAGTGTTAAATTGATGTGCGTATAAAAGTGTGTTTAACAGTATGAGTGAGCGTGCGTGTAAAAGTGTATTTGAGAGTATGAGTGTGCGTGAGTGTGAGTTCGTATCGAAATAATTGTAACTACGTGCGTGTAAGCAGGTTTGTGCACATTTGACGTCATTAGAATCTAAAGTGTATAAACGAATTTAAAGTGTTCCGAAAAAATTCATCAATTGTCTATCTTTCGCTTTTGTTACTCCTAATTCAGTTCCAACTGGTTAACAATATCTGCATGCGCACATATATGTGTGTGTGTGTTTTCGCGCGCGCGCGTGCGTGTATTGTATTTTCGAGATAATACTTGAAATCTCAATATTATCAGCAGTCTTATTTTAATCTTATCGATATACACTTATATATGTATGTATATATAGTTATATATTCTATATATCTATTTTATTTGTTTTGGTGCATCGTGTCGTTTGAGACACCTGTAATTTATATATATATTACTCGATTTCCCGGTTCTATACATGCCGATGAACGATAACGCTGCAATTTTCGACGATTGTTGTTGTTATTGGTCATTGTGAGTTTAAACTAAATTTATCGATTGAATGTTTCGATATGTGAACGATTTCGATTATAATAGGTTGATTGTAATTAGAGATTTAGGTTTTTTTTAAGGTTAGAATTCAATTGCGTTGCGTAAGCTTGATCGAAATTTATTAAAATATATTTGAATATATGATTGCGAAGAGAAATTTGGTAATGAGTTTGAATCAATTCATACTTGGGATTTCTAACCTCAAAATCTAAATCAAAGAATAGTTAGATAACCTATATTTCTTCGAATCATTTATTATATTTTTAGTCCAATTATTCGTTTTCTCTCAGAAAAAAATCAATTGCAGAAGAATAATAAATTAAGAATTGAAAATGAAGCAGTGAAACTGCTGAGCAGATTAGTCACTAGCTAAGATCAACTGGGCACTGTCGCTGGTTAGGCACTGAGTCGAAACTAACATATGATTCGTAAACATAACCTACAAAAATTCCCACGAAATCGTTTTTCTGTTCTGCAAGTTTAAGTTAACGTATTGATAGGAACTTACAGGTTTAATTATCCATCTAAACTTTTTTTATGTATTTTTATTATTTTAAACAATATAAATATGTAATTATATTTTCTTTTTCAATTATAAGTTGATGGCTAGTCCTTAGCCAGTGAATGCTAAAAAATGTGACGAAAATAACACGTCGACTAGCCAATCACTGCTGAACATTTCTACCAGGAAAATTACTGTGACATTACAACAAATTTATAAATTCTATCAAGATAATCGATAAAAATTAACCTACAAATTCATAAAATGTTTATAGATTGCCGAGATTTGAACGATATTACACTTTGTGAATTATATCTCGTAAAAATTACGGTGACAACTGATAAATTTCGAAACGAACCTAAAAATTATATGAATTTTTAGATTACCTAGGTTTGAACGATATCACACTCCGTGAATTAGCGGGTCAAAATTGCCGTGACAACCTAAAAATATTCAGAATCAACCTAAAAACTCATAAAATCACTAAATTATCGATAAATTTCGTAATGAACCTAAAAATTCGCAATTCACGTCTCTACGGAAGATCGATCGTACACGTCACTCATCGCGCTACTTATAATTTAAACAGAAAAAAAAAATAAAGAAAATTTGGCATTCCCACCACGATTTCACGGAAATATCGGGCCATTAGGACATTCGGACCCAGCTGATGCACTTTGGACACACACAGACACACAGAGAAAGACGACGAGGTGGCTCTCACCTGTTGATATCGAAAACGTTGTTGCGTTATTCGACACACTCTCCATTCGGCTCCCGCCGCCCCTCCCGAAATTCGAGGAGAGCCAAGGTCAAAGGAAGTGCACCCGAAAAACATGTGTGTATATATATAGTGAGGTAACCGAGACACGATTTCACAACTCTCCTCTCTTTCTCTCTATCTCCATCTCTTTACAATTCTTCTGCGTGTGTATGACTTTTTATTTTTTTTAAGTAAGTGTGGACACAGGTAGGGGTTGTTAAAAAAAAATAAGGAGCGAGAGGGAAGCTTTATCGATCGAGCAGTCTGTAGGCCGTCTGCATGCGTGTAATTCCACGAGGGAGACCGTCCATTGATCAATTTTCTTACACGTGTTTATAGATGTGTGAAAAAATGAGGGAGGCGATGTTTAGAGAACCAAGAAATTGTTTTTGTAAACGTTAGATACCAATAGTGAGTGTAATTGATATAGAGTTTTGTTTCTGTATATTTGGTATATGTTGTGGAGAACGTTAAAAGAAGTATTTTTAAATTTTTTTTTTTGAGAAAATGTGGTTTATTTTTTCATCATGAATTGGTGGAATGTATTATTTGATATTTAATTTTTGTTGACTGGTGGTTTAGTTATTAACGCTGTATCGTGAAAATTTTTTAGTTTAATAAGGATGTTAAGATGAATTCAAATTTCCCGCGCTTTCGATTATTGAATTTTCAAGTGTATGATAAGAAAGAGTGTTTATATGTATATCGATTTTTTTTACAAAAACAAAAAGGAAAAATGTAATTTACCATGTTGTCTTTATTGAGTTTTAAATTAATTATGATATTTTATTCGTTATGGATTGTTTTTAAACAACCTAACCTATAAAATTATTTGTATACAATATGGTTTAGCGAGTTTACATTTTGAATATAATATGCAAACACTCTATTTATTTTAATTGAAACTTCTTGTTAAAAAAATGAAAAAATGTGTCAAAGTTTTTTTCACCGTACCTTTTCTTATTTAAAATTATTTATAATATAAATCTAATGAAAATGATCTGTTGACAGTTTACATATCGATACTAATTCGTTGAGATGCAAAAGTTATTATTTTAATATATCCTAATTTACGAAAATACCTAGCTTGTACACAAATTTAGGGTACAAATCTAATACATAGATAAAGATAATTAATTCAAACTTTAGAGGATTAGGATTTTAGAGGTAAAAATGCATGTTATATATCAACTGTAACTTTACGTACCCTAATAATAATATGAGCATCGATGAAACTTTTTCTTTTTAACGGGATGTCGGACCGAATTTACAGGAATCTGCACCTTTCAATAAAAAAATGATATGTAAAGTATTAAATTAAAAATCTGAATAAGTTCATACGGATAGCTTAGAATATAAAAGAGGGCCTGATTTTTCAAAGAAAAGCTCATTATTTAATAGTTAAGTTAACAATTTTTGACGATAATTATTAATCAACTTTCAACACAAATATCGTAATCAATTTATGGGGTTAAAAACCTGGAAAATTTGGGTATATTATTTAAAACATAAGAGCCTGACGTTCAGTTTGTTTTTCATTTATTCATTTTAAGAAAATGTAAAGAATCACTATTTTTCGGGTTTGACATCCTCTTAAGCTAGAAAAATGTCCAGATGTCATAGAATACCTGAATAATACTTATTAAATGGCCAATCTATGAATTTTTCCGTATTAACCTTAAAATATCGTCAACATTTTGTAGGGTAACCACACAACTTCATGTCGTTGGCATAGTTCACAAGGGTGCCGATTCAGAAATATTTATAGGAGGTACCAACTCAGAAATAATTTTACCAATAATAATAGTCTTCAATACGTAGCAATTAAAGACATTAAGGTTATGATTTTCAACACTGAAAGAAGACTACTATTTTCTAGCGCCTACTTAAAATTATTTCTGAATCGACTTACACCTTCTTAAAATTATTTCTGAATTGGCAACTTCTTAAAAACATTTCTGAATTGGCACCTTCTTAAAATTATATCTGAATCAGCACCTTCTTAAAATTATTTCTGAATCGGCACCTTCTTAAAAATATTTCTGAATCGACACCTTCCTAAAAATATTTCAGCACCACTTCTTTCCTTAAAAGCTATATCCAATTTTCCCTCTTCATTACAAAAAAAAAATCAAAAATTTGAATGCGGGAAATTTAAATTTAAATTTTGACTTTCCACAAAAAATCACCGTTTTTACTTTTATTTTGACAATACATTCAACACACACAAATGTATATTCCACCCAAAATAGTTTCGTAAATACATTTTGAAATTATAGGAGTTGGAATAAAATCCGTGCACTATATATATATATATATATACATACCGCAGTACACGAAAATAATTCACCCTTTTACCTAATGGAAACTGAACGTTAAAGATGTAGAAACCAAGATATATTATACATATACATACAAAATTTATTTGGGTCTAAGTAACTCCTTTTCACGTACAACATATTTTAAGATACATACAAATGCATATAATATCAGTGGAATTATGAATTTACTAAATATATATATAATGTGTAACATACATTCAGATACACACGCGCAAACACATAAATATACACACTCACACGTGCAAATACATACGACAAAACTATGAGTAATTTTGCATAGATATACGTATGCAAGTATTTGTGTATGTGTATATGTATAAACATATATAGACGTGAGTGTATGCATATATGTATTTGTATAGGGTGTGCACTGTTGGCTCGTTGTACTTGCTAAATTTACACGGAGTTATTGATTTTCTACGTGTATTGTACATATACGTCTCGGTTGCTTTGTGTAAATTCAGTTTTACTAGAAAATTGGCATAATGTCTCTACAACTGCTATATGTAATCTTCCCGTTTTTTTAATATTATTATTTTTTTTCTTGATATTTTACCTCGTCACATTTAATTTTATTTACTTTGTTTGATGTTCAATTGAACTATATATTTTGCAAGTGTAATAGTGGAGATTTTTAGTTTGATTGGAAGTATTTTGGAATTTTTCGTCTCGCTAAAAACATGTTATAAGGATGTTTTAATATGTTAGGAGTTGAAGTCACGTGTTTTTAGAAAATGTCTGTATGAATGTGTGTGTGTGTGTGTGTACGACTTGCCAATTAATTGACAGCGGTTTTTAATATTTAAGATTGATTATTTAGATTTTTGGTTACTTTACAATGTTGGATGTAAAAATATTTAAATTTGAATTTTTCATTTTTGACATTTTTTCAAAAGTATAATAATTAGGTTCGAGTAAAATTTTCCATTTTTTTTTAATATTTTACGTTACAGTTTTTTACATAATTATATTAAATTATAAATATCTGTTTTATTTGAATGTTACAAATAATTTTCATTGATTTAATAGAATTAGAAAATTTTCCAAAATTTTTAATCCCTTTTAGGGAGTAAAATTTTTTACTGTAAAATAAGTATATTATTCGGCAGTAGAACGTGGACACAAATACTATAAATTTTAATGTATTTTATGATAGAAAATTTATTAAAAATATGTTAATCATTCCTATAAATTGTTAGATGTTTTTCATTTCTCACAAAGTGTCCGAGCATTGGTAAATTAAATGTACAAAATTTTTTTTATTATTATAAAATATTTCTAAAAGATTAATATTCAAATTATAAAAAGATTCTTTTTGTTTTCTGTACGTTACATGTGGATGGAGGAGAAATCCATCGCTTGTTAAAGAATTTTTAATATTTAAATAAAAGATATGTATTTTCGATTTTTGATAATAAATAATTTATTCTTTACAGAAAATGTGAAAGCTGCACAATAATAGATTAGTAATTTTATTTTTAATTATTATTATTTAATTATTATATTTATGTTTGGAAAACTTTTTCGCATAAATAATTTTTAGATACTGAGGTATTTAATAATAATTGATTAACAAAGTTTTTGATCGGTTGGAGTAAAAACTGGTATAAACTTCAAACCCAAAGATTAAATGGTAATAAGCGATTGAAAAGTCTAAAAATATTTGGGTATATTATTTATAGCATTTAAAAAGGTATGACAGAAAGGATTTTTTCAAAAATTTATTTTATTTTATTTTCTACATATCTCATGACAGTCAATGTAGTGATTATGAAAATAAAAATTTTTAAGTAAATTCGTGTAAATTCATTTATTTAATTGTTAATTTAATTAACATTTGTTTTGTTTATTTGAATAATATTTTTGAAATAATGTAATGTTCCGACCAGTCGGGTTTACATGCGAACACGATTTTAACGCATTAGGTGAGAGGTTGGAAATCAATTAAATTTTAGTTTAAATGATAAATAACTTTTCGTAAAGGCCAGCCTGATACATTTTTTGCTTGTTTAAAAGAGTTTTATCTTTTTAATCGTAATTTTATTTTTTTATTATACTATGTTTAAAACGATTAAAAAATTATTTTTGCCTCTCTCGACCAATAAGAATTTCTGAAAAATTAGCTGACATATAAAAATTATGTCACGGTAATCATTTGTTGTCTCATACTATTAAAGCATCCTAAATAAAAAAAATGTCAAAAAAATTATAATATTTTCTGCGGTTTTTCCTCAATTTTACAAACCAAATAAACCATGCCTTAACAAATTAAGTAAGTCTAAAAAACAAAACATGTTCATCCATCCTTACTACACTGTTTTAAAAAAATAGGTGTCATCCTAAAAAAAAAATTGATTAGACGAATCCGTATACATACATTACGTTATCACGAAGCGCGCCGAGATATATATATATATATATTTTTCGCGAAATTGAAAGGGTATAAGCTTCTCTTTTTATAGTTGAGGTCAGAGTCACCTCGCGTCTAGCGTCTCTCAGCGCGCCTGTCTCGGCGCCTTGTGCGTTTTTTTTTCTCACTCCTGCGCACACACATACACACATATACACATGACAAAGTGGTGTCCCGATAAAAATAATGACGACAGCCGGCGGAATTTCGCGAGAGAGCCGTGACATTGACCCTGGCATTGATCCGTCCGAGGAAAAAGAAATAGACGGCAAAGAGTAGGAGGAGGAGGATTGTGTGTTTGAGTAAGAGAGTGAGAGAGAGAGAAGAGGAGGTGTCGGGGATTCGCTAAGAAACGCGACCTTCCTATGACCCCGTTCAAGGTCGCAGACGTTCTTTCACTCTCAAGAGAGAGAGAGAGAGAGAGAGAGGAGGATGAGGTGTACACGTGGATTTTTATCGTTACGTCGAAGCGGTGGAAAAATCAGAGAGATATTTTGGATTGAGATTTTTGGTTTTTGGTTAGGTTCGTTTTATGGTTGTGATATGGTGTATACGTTGGTTTGTATTGAAAGACGATCTTTATTGTTAGATTTTCGGTGACTTTTTTAATTTCGGTTGTAGTTTCCTAGTTTCTGGTTTTTATTCGAGTACTTGCCAGTTTTTGAGAATTGGTTTTGATGATTGGAAACGAAAAAGATTCAATGTGATTTTCAAATTTTTGTTATTTAAATCGATTGTTTAGGTTTAATTGTCTACGTGTTGATAAAAGTAGAAAAATGGTTAATATTTTTAAGAAAATTGATAATTAGGTTTGTTTACCTTGGAGAAATAATTAAAGGGTATTATTTAGCTTTTAATTTTTAAATCTTTTATTTTATCTTTTCGCAATTTTAATAGATTTATATTTGTTTTCCGTATACAATAAAATAAAAATTTTTCATTTTTTTTGTTTAGATTTATTTACTTTATAATTTTTAATCATAATTTTTTATATTTTTGTAAATCTTACGTTTATTTACCTAAGCACCTTAAATATTATTCAATTAAATTTATCAAATTTTATTATTTAGGTTAAAAATTTTACTTATTACCTAAATATTGAAAAAATGTAAGTTTTTTCACATCAGCAAATTAGATCTGATTTTTTAATGTTAATATTTAGATTTATGTATCTTAAAACATTAGACTAAAATTTTCATTTTTCAACATTAAGGTTTGTTTACTATACAACCTAAATATTATTTAAACAAATTTTTTTTATCATTCAGGTTTGTTTACTTTTAATTTTTCAATTTTTAGTATTTACAATGATTGTAATATTTGTCATCTTTTATTATATAGATTATTGATTTAAGTTATTTTGCGATTGTTAAGAAATATTTTTGTTTTTTATAACCTCAAAACAAAGAAAAACTTTCATTTCTTTTACCTAAGAACCTGAAAAACGATTTTTCAATTTTTTTTAGCAATCCTGTACGTCAACTTGTAACTTTACGTAAAAATTTTCGAATTTAAACTTTTAGGTTTGCACAAAACATAAGAACTACAATTATCCATTTTTTGGTAATTACGTTTGATTATTTACATTTTTTAATGACCCATAAATTATAGACACATTCTTTCACTATTTGATACCTATATTTTTTTCATCACGTTTACGTTCTCGATTATCCTCGACTTTTAATTTTTCATACATTAATTTTTCATATATTTATATCGATCTTTAACATAAATATAATTATACAAACACGCTACGTTTCATCACGAAAATTAAAAATTTTTCCAAAAAAAATTTTTATTCGCATGAAACTTAATATTTACTCACGTAAGTATGTATATCTACACTCACATACGGACACACGTGAGTAAATAGAGTAAACAACGCGATGTACACACAAATTATAAATTTGCAAATTCAGCTGCGTGCAGACGTTTATCTAAACGTTTCGCGGGTGCGTTGATCTTGAAATATACCAAGATTTTTTTTTTTCGCGTGAACGATTTACAAAAAAATTGTGATATATTCTTTTTTATGTTTATTCGTCGTCACGATGTTTTTTTTATATTTTAGCGTTGTTAAATATATACGTTACAAAATAGAGAAGAAAAGAAAATGTTTACAACGTAACGTTCTGTATAGTCATACCAGCTGATAAAAACGTATAACGATAATTTTAGAAATTATATTTTCGTCCGCGCGAGTACTCGAACTTTAAGACGTTGGCTAACAAAATCTCGTTTCGTTTGCCCAAATTATCAATATAACGATTAGGTGCGCTCTCTCTCTCTCTGTCTCTCTCTCTCTCGTTCTTATATATTTTCAGTTCGTTCCACCGGGACATTGCCAAAGGTTACTGTACTATCGCAACCTTCGTTTCTTCATTTTCTACCGACACGGTGCAACGATCTGTTTACTTTTTTGTTTTACGGAAGTTTTTATGGATGATTTTATGCTATTTCTAATTTGCGGATGCAAGGGTGTGTATATATGTGATTTAGTTTTTTTAAATGTAGTTGAATATTTGAATTTCCCGCCTTTAAAATTTTTGGATTTTAAATTCTGATAAGAATAAGTGCATTTATATTGTTTTTAGTTTGATATTCAAATTTCCAGCGCTTAAATTTTTTAATTTTTTTTAAGTAAATATGCTGAGAAAATTTTTAATTGTTTAGTTTGTGGATAATTAGGGTATATCAGGTGTTTGAAGAAAATTTACCTAAAATGTCGTAATAATTAATGTAAGGAAATCGATATAATTTTTACTGTATTGTTACGGTAATTTTTTAAGAGAAATTTTTTAGGCGTATCACTTTTTTGATTTATTTATATTACACAATTTATTTTTCAAAATTGAATTTACTTGTGTATTGATTCATTAGAATTTTTTTACACATTGTCCATATTTCATTTCGAAAATTTAATTTTTATGTAGGTTAGAATATTTTAAACCATAATTAATAAAATTTTAATATTTTAATAATTATTATACAAATAAATTTCTTTGGTCAGTGCTGCGTTGGAAACTTCAGACTCATAATATTTTTAAAATTTTCCTAAATTTTTTAAAACCCGTAAATGTGCGGAATATCCAAATTTTTTATTGTCTCAAACGGATTTAAAACAAATATGAATGTAACAAATACTAATACAAAAATTCTGTTACAACCTTACAACCCTAGTAGACACTTACCATTTTAAGGTTAAATAAAACTCAAATTTTGCCATTAATTGGGCATTTATTAGGTATTTTATGACACTTGGCCATTATTTGGCTTAAAATACGTTAATGGTCGGATTTCTATTAGGGAATTAAAAAACAGAAAAACACGGTATATTTAAATTTTTATCGCTTCAAACCCGATTTCGAGTATATGCACTGTTCAAAATATTGTCATAATAAAAAAAATACAAATATAAAAGAGCGCGGGAAATTTGAATTTTAAATCATTGCAAACACTGTTTAACAAAAAAAAACTCTCTGTCAGAAATAAAAATACTAAAAATTTCAAATATTCTATAAAAACAAAGTAAAAAATCAACAGAAACTGTATCTGCACGAAGAAATAAATAAAAAAAAAGACAAGGAGCAGTTAAAAGCTCCTTCAATCCACGTCCATACCCTAGTAGAATTTTAAATATGAAAAATGGGCTTAAAACTAAGAAATGGCCAGTGAAACTGGTCAGGTTCTATATCAGAATGAAACGCTTTTTCACACCTTTCTTGACCATTTCTTAGATGGACATAACCTTCATCAAATATGAAACAACTTTTCGGGTAATCCTGTAAAGAAAACTTAAAGCGTGTTGTGAAATTTGATCGGTTTTACCATTTGTAATAGATACAGACGATTGTTTACGCTATATAAATAGTACTTTTAAAGATATTTCGACGTTTATCATTTTTGTCTAAAATTGAGCCAAATCATTTTTAGGAGCTTGTTCATGGCTATTATACCTAGCTAAAATGGCCAATTTTTCTTAGTCTACTTAAAATTCCAAAAACATTTTTAATGTTCAGAAAAGGTTTGTAAATTGGAATGAAAACTATGAAATGGGCAAAAAAGGTTCGAAAAAGCGTTTCATTCTTGTACACGACCTGACCAAGCGTCCTAGTTAGTTTATAGATTGACATGAGAACGCTACTCAGTAAATGGCTACAAAATTTTTGTTGATTCCACCAGGGTATAGACGTTGATATCAATGGAGTTTTTGTGCGTCTGTTGTCATGGTAACAGAGGTATTCCACACCCCCCGTCTATATACACTTACACCGAACATATTCGTGCCAGTAACCCTAAAATATCAATACGCAATGTTTTCTTATCTCTGTGTGCGTGAAAATTCCTATTTCCACTTACACACACAAATTTCTCGTCAAACGTCATGATGTGCGCGCTTATTACCGATGCTGGCGTATATTATTAATTTTTTTTAATTATTATATTAATATTTTCAAAATTACAATATTTTTTTACTTTTTAAGTATTCTTTACATTTACTAAATAGTGTTGTTTTTGGGGTAAATTAATGAAAATCCATAGATTGATTTTTTAATTAATAAATAGTTAAATTTTGTATATACCAGTAAGAGAATGTTGAACAAAATTAAGTCGTTAATCACTTTTTCGTATTTGCAATCATGAGAATTTAGAAATCAATGAAATCATCTTCAAATAATTGTGTCGTTAATTTAATAACAATATATAAGAAACTTTTACTAGTATATTTTTATCATGACTTAAAATCTGCAAAAATTAATCACAAGAGCGTTAAATCTTTAATTTATTTAATATAAAACAGCACCTATTGGAGTAAAATTATTAAATCGTCAGCAAATTTTATAAGTTTTTAATTTTAAATTTCTAAAATCGTCATCAAATATTTAATAATGTTTTACCAAACATTTTTAAAAATTTTGATAATTAATAGCTTGAAATCATTTCAAAATTATTAAATATCAAAGTAAAATAACTTTCAAATAATAGATAAATCATTAGCACTTAATTTGTTGAACAATAAATAAATTTACTAACATATCCAAACAAAATTTTGAAATCATTAGGAAACCATCATGCAATCATTAAACTATTTTAGTAAATTGGTACATTAGTAAATTTTTAAAGTTTTACATTTAACGTTAATCCATTAAACTATCTAGTAATTAAATCACTTAATATTAATCATTACTCTTAAAAAATATTTAAAATCATCATAATCATTACAAACTTGTCGAAAATTATGCTATTTGTGTACATAAAACATTAATAAATCAGAAAATCATTAAATTATTAATTATAAGCAAAGTGTTAATCACATTAATTGTTTCATTTAAATAATTTCTATTTTTTGTTTCGTTAAAAAATGTGATACTGTTCGCATAAAATCATTGAATATAATTTTAATAAATCATTAAATTAATATTTATCTACGAGTTTACTGTGAGTTTATTCATATTGTTTAATCGTATGGAACGTTTGAATTGCTTAAAATAATAATTGATTTTTTTTTCTACACTATTATATTAAGTCATTGCAATCTTACTAATTTTTGATTGATTTTATGAAAAGTTTTCTTGAAATGAATATTTTTTTCTACCTATCCGTGGAATATATCATCGTAAAATCATTAAGATCATTAGAAATTGTATAACAAAATTTCATTTCTTTTTCGTGATATTCAATTTTTCGAAACTCTTAAAGTGCATTAGGTATCATTAATAATTTTTCCTAAATTCCTGCAACATTTTCTTGAAATCATAACTGACTTTTTCTTTATTTATTTCTTTATATATTTTCGCTGTACAATTGTATACTGTAATAAAATAAAAATACACGAAGAATCTCGATACACTCTAAACCTTAAATTTAAATCTCGGTATAGTTCGTAAACTCTTGAGTCTCCAACTTCTAAGTTGAGAGGAGGAAAGAGAACTTGACCTCGAGACGTGTAACGAGTGCATCCAATTTATTTGGACAAGTTTGCGAGGAGACCACACACAGCCTTTCGTACTGTAAAATGCGCTTCTTTCATTATAATTTTCCCATTTTTTTTTGTAAATTTCTACCTAATTTTTGTTTTATTTTTGTATTATAGTTGAATTTTAGAGAGAAATTATTTTTTGAACGATTGCTTATAGTTGAGTTTGATTAAGTAATTAATTTTAAAAAAGTAATTAATTAGGTATTTATTAAAAAAATTAATTTTTTAATCGAATAAAAATAAAAATATTTATTAACAAGTACTTAATCAGTAAGTAATTATGTAATTAACTTTACCAAATTTTTAGTGATTTTTTAATCATAATTGAATTCTTGAGAGAAATTGCTTATAGTTGGGTTTCATTAAGTAATTAATTAAAACAAAAGTAATTAATTAGGTATTTAATAAAAAATTAATTTTTTAATTGAATAAAAAGAAAAATAATCAAGTAAATGTACCCATAGTTTTTAAATATAATTTATTATTTTAATTTGATTAATCAATTAGTTAATAATATTTATTAACAATTAATTATTATGTAATAAATATTAATAAAATATTTAATTAGTATACGTATGATTATATGCCAAGTAATTATTTAATGAATTAATTTAAAAAATTAAAATTATATAATTAATTAATTACTTGAGTTTTCTTATTATTACAAAATTTAGTTTATCTTAAAATTTATGTATTGTTAAATGTTTAAGTAATAATGATTTATTTTTATGAAAAATTTTAATTGGTTTTAAAAAAAATATGTGGTTTAACGAAATCTGAAAAACTCGTATTTTCTATACTTATACAAATTTTTGGCAAGAGGCTCGTCGGCTTACCGCGAATCCAAATGAACCGAAGTATATTTTTGGTTTCAGCTATGTTCACTTGGTTGACATTGCTATATCCCGTTTTTAGAGCAAGGACGGGGTTAGTGCATGGGTTTGGATGAATTTTTCGGTTTTATTTTTTGTATTTTGGTGGAAAAGTTTCGGGAGATTCTGCAGTGTTCTTACATTGTATAATTTTTTTGTATGAATAGTTTATAATAAAGTTTTTAGAATGTTGGTGTTACATACCGCATAGTTATTGAATTTAAAAATTTTGAATTTCGTAATATTTGGTACTTATGGATGACGTTTCTTGTTTGAATTTTTGAATGTTGTTGAGATTTTAAAAATGTTTTAATTGAGAACAAAAACATTTTATGTAAATTAATATAACTCGAGCTTTTATAATTTTTTAATCAATATTTAATAATAAACAGGTATGTTGAATAACTAAGAGCTTTAATTTAAATTCGGGTTTGTTTACAAAGCTCGAACGATTAAAAAATTATCCTTGTTTGAAAAATACAGTTATAAAATAGCATATATTTTATAGACAATTTTAACCTAACTTTCAATTATTTTTCAAATCAAAATATTAACATTCAATACAAAGAGAGGACGGTTATGTCTAGAGCTTTAAGTTATATTTAAGTTTGTTCAAGACACTTGAAATTTTAAAAATTAAAAATATTTCTAGTCATTTTTTAAAACTATCTTTCTTTAATTTTTTAATTAATATTTTTTATAATTTCTGAAACGTTTTTGAGCTATTTGAACAAATCAAAGTTCAAACTAAAGCTCTCGAATAAACTTTCCATATATTTTAGAATGAAATTATTTGATTTTCATAATATAGGAGAAAATAATATTCATGGAAAATAAATAACTCTGATTCTAATCAACCTCTAATCACTTTTTGAAAAAGTAAAAAAAAGCTCAAATCACGAGCTTTATTTTGAATTTAGAAATAGAATAAAAATTACATTTTTTTAAAAACTCGTTACAAATTTGTGTTAATTTTACTGTAGCATACTAGTAATTTTCTAACCTACTATATGTCTAAGAATATCTCGAC
Organism: Theocolax elegans; assembly: GCA_026168455.1. NCBI lineage: Eukaryota > Metazoa > Arthropoda > Insecta > Hymenoptera > Cerocephalidae > Theocolax > Theocolax elegans. The sequence goes on along the minus strand of CM047426.1, from coordinate 3,294,487 downwards.
TTGCCCGTTAAATTTGAAGCGTTTGAATTTTTTGCAAGAACCAAATTTTACTGTTAGTTGAACTGTTACAAATTGAACTGTTAGTTTACAATTTTAAAAATACGAAGTTTGGTTGAAAAATATGCTATTTTATAACTTTATTTTTCAATCGAACGAACAAATATATAGTTAAAAATTTTTGAATTAATCAAAGGCAAATACAAGTTTTGAGCTTTTTTGCTATTAATTTGTAAGTATTTACAATTTTAAATTTTTCGAAGGTAGGTTAAAAAAATAGCTAGAAATAATATGACTTATAAAATGTAATATAACTTTTAAAAGCTCTCGATCTAAGCTTCCACTTCACTATTAAATTGTTAGCGGTTTTGATTTAAAAAATTTAATATTCCAACTAAATCCAAGTTATTGTTACTCCTTATTAAATCATTTTTACCACACAAATTTTCTATCCAAAGATAATCCATATAACCATACCGAGTATTAGATAAACTAAAACATGCCTCTCTCATATTTTTCTTTTACATCCTGAGGGTTATGGCAGGTTGGCATCAAAACTCGTACATATATATATATATATGGAACGAGATAAGCCCAGAATTGAAAGAGGGAGTAAGAACACTGGATTCAAGAACATAGAGAGAGATAGTGAGGTTCGCTCAGCGCCACTCCTTGATCAATATCACCAGGATTCTGTGCCCTGAATTGCACAAACTCTTCGCGTGTTTTTTTATTTATCCAACTTTTTTTTGATAATTATTTTTTTTCTGTATCTGTACATTCGAGACTTGTAGTTTGGTTAGTTTTAGAGTGATTGTGTTATCGTTTAGTGTGCAATTATAGTTACGTGAGAAAAGAAAAATTTTTTTAGGTAGTTTCTTTTTAGAATGAAGAGTTAACTAAACGACTGTTACAAATTTTTTTGAATGATTTATTTGTTGCGTATGGAAATTTAAGATTTTATTATCAGGCTCATGAGTAATCGGGTATTAATGTGTATTGAATAATTTTTGATTTTTTACAGTTTAGTTTTATTTGTTAGGCTGTATTAAAAAAATTGGAAGAATATTTATTCTTTTGAAATCAAAGTTATATAGTTTCGATAGTTATTTACTATTATTAACGTCAAAATTAAATTTTTTATTTTGTAGGAATTAGTTTTATAGCTTAGATAGTTTCTTCTAGATTAATTTATCATGAATCTCAACTAATTTTTTACTTAAAAATATTTTTCGATTATTATTATCTACTGTACAAATCAGTCTGGTGGTTTGGATAGTTCTCTTTTTATAGAATGTACTAAAATTAACGTCGTAACTATATAATGGATTTTTTTGGGGAATAAATAATTTTTTTTATACAATTCAGATAATTGAATATTACAAAATTTTGTGGATAATTATTTTTTTGTTTTTGTTCAGCTTTGACAAAAACTATTAAAATATTTTTAGATTATCGAAAAACTTTTTTGGTGGTTTCTTTTTTTATACTTACAATAACCTTTATTGGTAAACTATATTAAAAAAGTTATGGATAAATATTTTTTTTCAGTTCAGTCCTAACTATTCCGAAATTATTGGATTTTATTTTTTTGTTAGTAAACCTTTCTATAGTTAGTTACTAACAGGTAGATAAAAATAAATTTTTAATAAAAGTTAATTTTATTTTGTAAAGTAATCTTTATTGGTAAACTATTAAAGAAATTATTGGATACTTATTCGTTTGTTGTTCAGTTCAGTCTTGACTAATACACTGTTGAAAAGATTTTGAGAATTATTTTTACTAATTTATTATTAAAAAATTTTTTGATAATTTTATTGGTTGCGACTATTAAAAGACTTTATAAATTTTTTGGTTAATCAGTTTTAAAATACAACAGTGTCACGATTCGGTTAGTTCGTTTTAAATTGTGTCATCATCAACTTTAATTCCGAAATAACTAATAAAACATTTTTTATTTGAATAATTATTTTATTTTCTTTCACAATCCAATCATCTCTTAATTTGTATTATCATCGTCTTCTGTACAAAAAATATTCTTAATTGTCAAAAAAAAGTCAGCAGTTTGTACAATTCGGGTATATACGGGTTAAAGTCACATTAAACGAAATGAAAATATACTTACGGTGGAAACGTATATAAACTTGGCTCGATTTAATTTTACGACGCCTATCTCTGGTGTTTGTGCTTGTGCGTCTTCTGTTTAAGGCATTTTAAACTCGAATCCAGGAGTGTAAAAGACATTTAATTAAGACTATATATACACATATATATGTATGCGTTATGGTAGAGTAATTTAATTATTTTTGGCAATTTTTTTTACGGGTGATAAAATTAGATTTTTACTTTTTTTGTAACAATAATTTTTAATGACTCCTATAAATGGAAAATATTATTTAGAGACAAAAAAATGTGTTCTGAAAATGATAGGTTAGAAATAAAAGTTTTTTATAAAAATTTTTTTTTAAATTATCGCTCGTTTGATCATTTAGTCGTGATGGTTTATTTTTCGTTAGTGAAAGTAACTGAGATTTGATTTGTTGATTTTCTTAGATTTTACACGTTGTGTTTCTAACCTCAATTTTATTCGGGTCATTTTTGTGTACACATACAGAGTTGTGTAGTATTAAGTGTAGAGTACCTATTTTTTAAATACATTTGTTTTAATTGATTTATTACTTTATTACTCTAACCTCGAAAAATAAAAAAATGATAAACCGTTGCAGTAACCTATGATGGAAATGAAAAGTCGTTGTGCGGTTATTGGTTATCAACGATTTTTTTTGATAAACTCTACAATAAAAAAAAGATACGAAAGGTGTAAATAATGTAAATTTTTAACCTTAAAACATCAAAAATTATTATAAATTTATTAAAATAACCGGTAGAAAAAATTAAATTGGAATCCACATATAACCTCAAAATATACATATAATTTTTCTTCACGGTAGCAATAAATAAATAATTTTTTGATTATAGATAAGCTAACCTACACACCATCTTCAACAACTATATTTTCAATCTCTTTCAATCTCTGTGCAAAAATTGTTAAACGTTTGTTATTTTAATCATTGTTTTCAATTATAGAGCGACGCATCAGAGATGCTGTTAATAATATTGTATACCTATATATGACGAAATAGTAAGTAACTTAGATTTATATGTAAAAATTGTGTTTAAAAGATGTTGTAAAATGAAATCATTCTTTAATAAAAAGGTATAGCTTGATGAGGATGGAGGATATCCATCGAAACGTCGCCAAATAAATACCCTAGTAGAATTTTAAATATGAAAAATGGGCTTGAAATTAAGAATGCCATGAAACTGGTTAAGTTCAATCTCAAAATGAAACGCTTTTTCACACCTTTCTTGACCATTTCTTAGATGGACATAACCTTCATCAAATATGAAACAACTTTCGGGTAATCCTGTAAAGAAAACTTAAAGCGTGTTGTGAAATTTGATCGGTTTTACCATTTGTAATAGATACAGACGCTTATTTACGCTATATAGTAGTTTTAAAGATATTTAAACGTTTATCATTTTTCTCTCAAATTGAGCCAATCATTTTTAGGAGCTTGTTCATAGCTATTTTCCTAGCTAAAATGGCCCATTTTTCTTAGTCTACTTAAAATTCCAAAAGCATTTTTAATGTTCAGAAAAGGTTTGTAAAATGGAATGAAAACCATGAAATAGGCAGGAAAAGTTCGACAAAGCGTTCATTGCTGTACACGACCTGACCAGCATCCTAGTTAGTTTATAGATTGACATGAGAACGCTACTCAGTAAATGGCTACAAATTTTTGTTGATTCCACCAGGGTAAATTTGATTTGTTGATTTTCTTAGATTTTACACGTTGTGTTTCTAACCTCAATTTTATTCGGGTCATTTTTGTGTACACATACAGAGTTGTGTAGTATTAAGTGTAGAGTACCTATTTTTTAAATACATTTGTTTTAATTGATTTATTACTTTATTACTCTAACCTCGAAAAATAAAAAAATGATAAACCGTTGCAGTAACCTATGATGGAAATGAAAAGTCGTTGTGCGGTTATTGGTTATCAACGATTTTTTTTGATAAACTCTACAATAAAAAAAGATACGAAAGGTGTAAATAATGTAAATTTTTAACCTTAAAACATCAAAAATTATTATAAATTTATTAAAATAACCGGTAGAAAAAATTAAATTGGAATCCACATATAACCTCAAAATATACATATAATTTTTCTTCACGGTAGCAATAAATAAATAATTTTTTGATTATAGATAAGCTAACCTACACACCATCTTCAACAACTATATTTTCAATCTCTTTCAATCTCTGTGCAAAAATTGTTAAACGTTTGTTATTTTAATCATTGTTTTCAATTATAGAGCGACGCATCAGAGATGCTGTTAATAATATTGTATACCTATATATGACGAAATAGTAAGTAACTTAGATTTATATATGTAAAAATTGTGTTTAAAAGATGTTGTAAAATGAAATCATTCTTTAATAAAAAGGTATAGCTTGATGAGGATGGAGGATATCCATCGAAACGTCGCCAAATAAATACCCTAGTAGAATTTTAAATATGAAAAATGGGCTTGAAATTAAGAATGCCATGAAACTGGTTAAGTTCAATCTCAAAATGAAACGCTTTTTCACACCTTTCTTGACCATTTCTTAGATGGACATAACCTTCATCAAATATGAAACAACTTTCGGGTAATCCTGTAAAGAAAACTTAAAGCGTGTTGTGAAATTTGATCGGTTTTACCATTTGTAATAGATACAGACGCTTATTTACGCTATATAGTTTCAATAACTTTTTCATGTATCATTAGATCACATTTAGAATTATTACAAAAAAAATATCAGTGGTAACTGACGATTTTTTGACTAAAATCTGCAATTATTAATACTACTATGGTAAATAAAGAAATAAAAGACCTCTAGATAGTAACCATATCGATTTTTTATTTTTCAATGGAATCTACGGTCCCATTTTTAAAAATCGTCACAAAAATTAAATAACGACCTACTCTAAACCTCAGAAAATTAAATATAAATTAAACTCCTATACCAATATGTCATAACCAACAAAATTAAAAATCTCTCAAAACTACCTACACAACGTTCTTATATTTTTTTTAAAAACCCAATCATTACTAAAAAAAGAAAAACTCCTAACCTCAAAACACTTAACAACCAAAATAGCCAAAATCCTTCACACCCTATAAAACCACACCTGCAGCTCTTCAAACCAACCAACAAAAAAAAATAAAAAAAAGACACCTACACCCGCATACTCATTGACATCTCTAGGTCATCAATGACTCAAACCGAGAAGTATATAGGTATACACATTGTGCACGCACCGCTGAAAAATCTCTAATGGGATTTGATAAAAAAAAAATAAATAATAATGACTCCTCCCAACCAACGAACTGGATTATAATTGCAGAAGGACAGTATATATGTGCAACACACCTACACACACACACACACACACACGCACACACATATACACACACACACATATATATAGAGAGAGCTCCCGAGACGCGGGCTATTAAACCAGTCACGATCGCGCGGCCTTGAATCGCAATTGCACATATTGTATCGCACGCGGTCTCTTTCTCTTAGGTGCATATATGTGTGTGTGTGTGCGTAGGTGTGCGTTCATATATGTGTATGTGTATACGTGTTTATGTATATGTATGTGTATATCTGTGTGTATATATATATATGTATAAATGTCCGTATGTACATGTGTGTGTGTGTGTGTGTGTGTGTGTGTGTGTGCATATATATATATGTATATGCGCGTCTCGTTACGTAAAACTCGACAACCAAAGGCGCTTTTCCACTTCGGTGCACTTGCGGATTGCGAACCAAGGAGACGGACATTCCGTACTTTTTTTCCTTCTTTTTTTTTCTTTTATAAAAATTGTGCATATTTCAATGTATTTTTAAGTTTACGGAGTCGGGGACGAGGTGATGCGTTTATAATTTATATATTAATTTTTTTCCTTTTTTTTCTATTATTTTTTATTTTTTGGTTATGTTTCGTAGTTTTTGATCGTAGTGAATATACGTTTCATTTTTTAACATATTTTTGTGTTGATGTTATTATGTATATCAATGAATTAAATTCTGGTATTTGTTAACGTTTTGAGGTTAGGAATTGACCGATCTTATGTGGGTTATATAAATTAGTACTTTCTTTTATCAATTTTACGTTCGATGCTTGCATTCTTTTTATTTTCATTTGTTAAAGGATACGTTATTATTATTATTATTGTTATTATTATTGTTGTTTAGAAATTTATCAATTCTTAGTAAATTTTACAGCTGATCGCAAGCTAGTTTTTATCGATTTTTTAAAATTGTTAATTCACACCTATAGAAAATGGTTTTCATTTCGAGTTTACGTATTCCTGATCGTTTTTTATCGATTGAAAATGCAATATTCCGAAAATTGTTTAATTGTTATATTTACCTCCATTGATATATGCAATGGAGAGCGTTTGCGTAACGCAGGTTGTTTATCAAAAAAAAGAGAGAGAGAGAGAGAGAAAAAGAAACGAGAGAAGAAAAAATAATTTACGATGTGCCGCAGGTGACATTATCGTTTGTTACTTTGTATTAAACAAATGTTTCTTTTTTTTTTTCTAATCGTATAATACGTACAGCGAGTGGAAAAATTCACGCGATATGTAAATGTAATTGATTACTATATATACATGTATATAGTTTTTGTTGAATAATAGATATTTTTATAATTCACTTTTTTTTATTAGTTTGTAATTATTGTTAATTATATGTAATTATGAAATGCTATTTTATCGAAACAATTCTTGCGATTTCATTGCGTTTTGAGGTTAGGAACAGCTATATGTACTTTTCCATTGATTTTTATAAGAATTACTAGGTTGTTATATATTTAATTTTCTAGTTGGTTATTCGTATTTAGTTATAATATTTATTGAACAACGGAAAAGTAAAAATATACATATCCCGCTTTTTTCGGATTTTTATTTATAACGAGGAGGACGCCGTACCGACATGCTTACCGACATTTACAGATTCAAACTTTACAAAACAAATAATCACTTTTTTCACAATGTATGAGTTATCCCCCCTATAGGTTTTGATAAAAGCTAGCGGGGATAACTCGTATAATTTTTAAATTTTATAAATTCTCTTACTAAATTTTGAATCTGTAAATGTCGGTAAGCATGTTGGTTCGGTGTTCTCTTAAAAACTCAAATTTCCCGCTTCTTTATGAGGATTTTCCATTATTGTAAGAAAATTCATATCAATTTTTACATAAACAAGAAAAAAAAAGATAATTTACCACATTTTCTAAAGTTTCAGTTTATAATCGTTCGCAAAATTACTGGTAATGTTTTATTATTTCATATAGGTTATAATATTTATAAACAACTAAATAAACGTAATTAATTAAAAAATGTTTTTCAAAACAAAAATACCAATATTTAGAGTTTAGAATTAAATTTACATGTTACATTCGTGCAAAATAGATCACCTTAAAGGTATTATATAATTTTATAGGTTACAATGTTTCAGAACAATATAAATTTTACAACAGAATTTCAAAATTAAAATCGATAATCTCAATTCGATAAATCATATTTTTATTCCAATTTCCTAAACTATATAACTCCTCTTTTATACGAATATACAATCGATTAACCGATCATTCCCCTTCACGCAAACGCAATAAAAAAATATTCGAGCGAATTAAAAAACAACGCGGGAAATTTGAATTTTCCGATCGAAAAAAAAACGTATAATTATAAAGTTAAAGCCCGAATTCCCTGGGAGAAAATAACTTCCTGAACGCGCAAACAACCAAAATTAGTTCGCGTCCTTGAAACGTGGCGGAGGAGGTAAAGGGAACACAACCGCAGATGTTTCGAATCGCGGGCCCTATTGCACTTGACCTTCATCCTCGTGTTCTCCACCTGCTTTCTCTCTCTCTCTTTCTTTTTTTAATTACTCTATACACGTGTGCGAACGTATGTTTTTTTCTTTTTAAATTTGAATTTTTTTTTGTACAGCAGACGGGAAACACATATATATGAATGTACGCATGTAGTAGGTTTAAAATATGTGTGCAAAGGACAGATCGGTTTGTCTCTCGTGTGTCCTTATAATAAACCTTATAACCTCTTGGCGGATGGAATAGGAGGCGCACTGACGACCGGCTCGGCCTTGAGACGACAGCGATCCTCATGCACACCATCGCATCTTGGTTATTCGCATGTTGTTGGGCGAAAAGAGGGAACGAGATCATGGACGGATCGCGATCGGTCGTCCTATAAATCCCTCTCCAATATTTTTCTTGCACTCGCGATTCATCGTTAAGTTTAATAAATTTTTCGGGGCTTGTCCGCGATTCCCCCAAAATAATTTTTTTTCTTTCATAAATCGTTAAGAAATCATTAAATATGTATGTAAAAGTACAAATATCGGCGGATATACTCATTTTCTTTAATAATTCAATGACCTAATAACCGAATTATTATAAACGAATACGCCAATAATTATTATTTATTGGATCATTGGGTTATTGGATAAATTATTGTTATTGAAAAGATTATTATTATTATTGGGTTATTGGAATAATTATTATTTATTATTATTGGATCGAAATTTGTATTTTTATTTATACACTATATTTTATTTTTCAGTTTAATAAATAAATTCTGGTGTTTTATTTAAAAATTTTTTTTATAAATACAAATTTTTTTATATTTTATTTTTATTTTTTTTTATTATTATTATTAAGATTTATTAATCTTATACGAGATTTTTTAGCATATATTTTTATTTTTATTTCAGTTTATTTTTTTTTTATTTTTATTTTTAAGTAAGATACAGATTTTTTTTAATTCAGGATTTTTTTAATAGGTAAATCTGCGATTTATGTAGTTCATATAGAAATTTTATTATTGTAGTTTGTGAGGATTCTTTTTTAGATGCAATGTTCTAGTCAGTGTAATTGTTTTCAGAATTTATTTTTCTAAAAATCAGGTTTTTTAATATATGCGTGTTATCTTATACAGAGCGAATAAAACTGTTATTGTTTTAGTTTTTGCAGTTTATTATTTAGTTTATATTTTATTCACTAGTAAAATATTTCAATAAATTATTTTAATTATTTTATCATGATTTTAATTAGATAAAGTTTTGTCTTTTTAATTTTTAATCATTTTTAAATTGTTTAGAGATTTTTTCTAGAAAATCAGGTTTTTAAATTGTGTGATTTGGCTAGATTTAATTCTAAATATTTAAAAATTAAAATTTTTAACGTTTTTTTTTTCAACTTTTTGTTGGGATTCTAAATGCACCCTTTTTTATAATAAATATAAATTTTGTTTTTGATTTTACTCGATATGGTATCAAATACACTTTTTAATGTATAAATTTTTTGTTAATTTTATTGTAATTATTTGATTGTTTAGTAAATATAATCATTGATTGCGAATCGCATTAGCACATTCCTTAATTTTTACTAATCATTCTAAATTAAAAAAAAAACACGTCAGAAATGTAATTATTTATTCAAATTCAATATTTAAACGATTGACAATTATCTTGGAAATATTCTTAGTTATCTTAAAGAAAAAAATTTGTTTAAAAAAAATTCAATGAAACATAAATTTTTGTTATACATAAATATATACAAATTTTAATATTATCTAATAAATTGTATTTATCTCTCTGTGAAATATTCCAATAATTAAAATAAATAAATAGATGAATCATAATAAATATTAATATAAATATATAATAATAATAAATATTATTTGTTATTATTATTATCTACTATTATTATTAATTAACTAATTTAATGACAAATATAAATTTTAATAATTTAAAGGAAATTAATTTAATAAAAAAAATACAGAAAAATCCATTTTAAACTATACAATGTAAATTTAATTTACCTCCGTCTCGTCGAAGTATAATACGTGTATATCTACATATATACTATCACTCCGTCTGAAATAAGCGTAAGGGGTATGTATATATATTTCGAGATAAAGATGGAAAATGAAGAGGAGATCGATATACATTTTGCATATCAAGCGATATATGTATGGGAGACTGGGGGTAAGAGTGGGTTCGACATTTCGACGACGTGAACGCAGGTCAGGATGGCCGAGTGGTCTAAGGCGCTGCGTTCAGGTCGCAGTCCACTTCTGTGGGCGTGGGTTCGAATCCCACTTCTGACAAATTTTTGAAGGGATTTTTTTTTTCTTTTTTTTCGAGATATGATAGCCTCTAAGCGTTTTTGTAATTTAATTTTTTTAAATGAAAGTATAAGTTACAAAAAAAATTTGTTAATAATTAATAATTATTATTTACTTTTTAAAATGTATCTGTTTTTTGTACATTATAAATTCTATATTTTTTTTTACGTAGTTGTGTATTACTTTTTTGTGAAAAATGGTTAATTGTTTGCCCTTAAATAAGTCCTTTAAGGGTAAAAACTTAAGTCAAATTTAGGAAATAGTAATTTTAAAAATTTTTTTTTATAAACAAATGAATAAATTTTTTAAGAAACCCTGAAGTCTGGTTCTTAGGCCCTTAGGCCTTGAAATTTTTCCATATTTTTAAATCCATAATTTGATTGTGATATTTGGGTATAAATTGTATGCATTTTTTGACTAATAATTACCGACCAAAAAATTGTTTACTCAATTATTATTGAAAAATGATTTTTTCTTAAAAAATCAAAACGTTGGGCCCTTTCTTATAATTTATGTAATTCGTATTAATTTTGTTCAGATTTTTAATTCAATATTTTGGATATAATTTTTGGGCTGAAAAGTGCAGATTCCTGTAATTACGGTCCATCATCACATTAAAAAAATTTTAAGGGTAATTAAGTAATTATTTTATTTAAATAGATGCTGTCTTTAACTTTAAAAAATATGATTTCATTCGAAAAAATTGATAAAAAACTGACAAAAATGTTTATAAAAATTGCTAAAAATACTATACTAATATACCTAAATTAGGAGAAATGACACGAATTCGGAAATTATTCAGTTATTCACCAAATTACCCATGCTTGTCATAAATACTATTATTACTTCTTTCAAATCTAGCCATTAACAATAGTTATTAATTTTTTAATAAAAATTTTTCAAATTTTCTAAACGTAACTAAATTTTATTAATTAATTCAGTTGTTTCAAGTTCTGCCCTGGGATGCAATAAATAACCAAAGTTATCCCAGTAAATATTCACACATTAACAGCTATATCTATATGGAAATATAGTTCCAACGTAATATTCTGATGTATACCTGTTATATAATAAAATAAATAACAAACAATACTATAAAAATTGTAAGCAGAACATTTTACTCAGTTACAAAATTATGTAAGTATACATTTTTTAAAATATCGTATAACCTTAAAATGTATATTGTTATTCGATAAATCCAAAGAATCTCGTACACATAACATCTATTTAGCCAAAAAGTGTTTGTTTAATAAAGAAAATGGCCAACTATACTCTGTAATTAAAATCCAAAAACAGTTACAAACTAACCTCAAAATATTTGGGTAATTATCCATTATATATAAGAAATATTGTTTAAATAAAAAAGAAACATAAATCCAGCGCAGTGTATACATACACACACACAGGTATAGAAGACAGAGCGGCGTAACCTTGAGAGGAAACGACGGCCATTTTGCTCGGAGAGATGCACTTTTTCTTCTTTTTTGCACACGAGAGAGGAAGAGAAAGAGTAGGAGGGGCGGAGGAGAAGGGGGTATTCACTCCCACTTTCGCATTCCTTCTTCTATTTTAATCGGGCTCTCTCTTTCCTTTCATCCTTCTCCCTTCTCGAGCGCGTCTCCCTCCCTCTCTCTCTCTCACTCAGTGTGTATATATCTGCGCTTTCGTGATCTCCATCCATTCGTCCTACATGCCTCCTATCACAGATTACTCGGGGAATGCCAAGAGAGAGGGAGAACCCAGTTTTATCCTTTCACGAGCGACGTTCCCTTATAACCATATTTCCCTTAGTTACTCACTTCTGCTTCTTCTTCTTCTTCTTCTACTTGTTCTTGTATTCCTTTCCTTTCGCTATATATATACCCTTGTATATACGAAGATTCTTATGTAGAATAATTATATTCCGACGATGCTTTTCTTTTTTTTCTATTTACAGCATTTTTTTATGTGCAGTGAATTATATAGATATGTTGATGATGATTATTGAATAAATCATAATGATTGACTTTAGAGGTTAGGATTTTAAAAATTTTAAAGTTTTTATTTTGATGTGACCACGCGGAGAGAAGGTTTAGTAAATTTTACTAAATTTTCAATAAAGTAACAGGTTGCTAAAATTACTGAATTTTAGTAAAAATGTCTATAGTTTCACACTGAAAAAAATTTTTTAGTAAAAATTACTATTTTAATGGTAAAAGGAGGACAGACTTGCATAATTATAAAAATTGCTATTATTAATGGTAAAAATTTACTACTATTTTAGGAAAAATTAGCATTAATATGGGCAATATTTACCATTATTAATAGCAATTTTTATAATTGTGCAAGTCTGTCCTCCTTTTACCATTAAAATAGTCATTTTTTACTAAAAAATTTTTCTTAGTGGAATAAAAATTTGTTTGACATTCAGTAAATATTCCTAGAAAGTTTAGTAATTTTTTAGGTTTTGGCAGTTGGTAATTGCGCGTAGCGAAAAGTTTTAGTAAATTTTACCAAACTTTCTGTAAATTCGACTAAATTTTCACTAACGTTATTATAAACTGACGAAACCAAAAAAATTATTGAACTTTCTAGCAATATTTACTAAGTGTCAAAACGTTAGTGAAAATTTAGTCGAATTTACAGAAAGTTTGGTAAAATTTACTAAAACTTTTCGCTACGCGCAGTGACAGAAAAAAAACAGGGTTAACTATGTTTATGTTTCTGTGAGAGAAGGTCAATGTATACTGCTTGTATATATTTTGTACCCAATTTCTGATCAAATATAGGTCTATATAAGCATACCCACTAGTCAAATTGAGAGATTAAGAATAATTCATGAAACACATACTTTAAACTGTATTTTATAGTAACTAAACAAAATTTAAAAATATCTTTATTATTTTTAATAATACATGTTTAAAATTATTGTTACGTTTGAGCTAACGATGATGATAAAAATGTTCGATAAGTGCTTTAATAGTTTATAGTGTTTGACTATGTTTAACCTCAATTTCGGTAGATTTCGTAAGTTTATTTTAAAATTGTCCAATATAGTGTTTCCTCTTAGTACTTATAGGTGTTTATATTGTTCTACATATCGTTTTTCATAACAAGAGTAAATCGTTATTGTATCATTTGTAAATTTCAAGTGATTTTTGATAAAAAAAATGAAAATATCGCAGCTTTATATTCTTTATTTTCTTTTTCTACTATTTCGTAGACGTGAATTATACCAATTACTTGTAATATTTATTACCATTATTTATTACTACTATTACTTTTTTGAATCCTTTTTTGTTTATTTATTCAGCTGTCGAGGTACTTTTAAAGTAAGAATTAAAAATATTTTTAGTCTTAAAAATGTAGAAGTTTCTCTTGAAAGATTTATAACAACGCGCGTTTACAATTGATTGTCAATTTCTTTAAATTAAAATGCACTCGCCGAAAAATATACCCTTAAATATTTTACTGCGCGTCGAGTCTTCCAGCATCTAAACTGTAATAATCGTAATTTTCAGTTTGTAAAAATACAAAAAATTTTTACTTATCAAAATTAATTACTTTATACGTTTATAACTCCAACTTCTTTTCTAATTTAATTAAAAAATTTGCATAATTAACATGTGTATCATAAAGAAAATGTTTAAACTCAATATGAACAAATGAAAATTTTATTCTACTTTTTCTTAATAATTCCACAACATAAATTTAAACAATAATTTTTATAAATGTGAGGATATTTTAATTTTAGTGAACCATCGCGTAGAGAGCAAGATGTATAAAGTATATTTAACTAAGATACTTGAAATTAAACGTAATATACGTTTATCCAAAACGTCGACATGGCACGTTTGAGCGTGTAATTCAAGACACGTTGATTCATCAAGATTTCGAGACATTTGCAATTTTTCGTAGAAAAAATATATGTTGTAATAAAAAGAATTATAAATGATAGAATAAAATGTGTAGAGAAATATAATGCTAAAATAATGTTTAAACCGAAGTTCAAATTTGTATACATTAATTTATATAAAACGAAAGAAAAGAAACACTGGCAAACTGGAAACAGATCACTGTACTTCATCAGGATTTTTAGTTTTAAAACTTTTACGTAATAAAAAGAAATTTATACTAAGAAAACTTCTAATAAATAAACGTAATAATAAATGAAATAAAATTTATTAAAAAATGTGATATAAAAAATGTTTCAACTTATATAAAGAAATTGAAATAACGAAATAAAGGTAAAAATGGAAAATCGAAAACATAACGCGTTACTTCGTCAACTATATTTAGACTTGGAATTTTTCGCAATAAAAATAAAAATTATAATAAACTAATAAATAAATGAAAATAAAATAGAATAAATTCTAATAAAATAGCTTTTTTAGATTTGGTGAAAATTTGAAATAATTAAGAACTTTTAACGGTTTCATCATAAAAATTATAAGATAATTATTTCGGTCTTACAGTGCATGAATTACAAAAAATAAAATGTAATTTATAAGAAGGTAAAGATAATAAAAAATTAAATAAAATAAAAAAACTGATCGGATTTTGCAGTAATTGGTTTAATTAGATAATAAATTAAAAAATAATTCTTTTAAAATTAAAAAAAAATATTTTATTGGTGTGGGTAGCTTTCGTGCTGTTTTTAAAACAATAGCTTCCAAAGGAGTAGTATCGTCAATTCTTTACTACTTAATTATTAACTAATTTTTGAAGGGTTAATCTACGAGGATGCTTATAAGTCCCAATTTTTTAATTTTATTTATTTTTTTTATTTTACTTTTCATATAATTAACATTTGATTTAATTTTTATATAGTCACTATAGACTTTAACTTCGAAACAAATGTCCAAAAATATTCCTAGACTTTTAAATCCTCATTTTGCAAGATGTATAAAAAAATATTTTAAAGTCATAATAAATATCAATACCCTCGACGGAAACCTTCAAAAAAAAAGATCCCAACGTCCTTAAACCCTATCTTCCTCCAAGATAAAAAAGATGATTGTGAAAGCGCTCTTCACCCCGAAAAAGGTATGAAAGTAAAAAAAAATAACAAGTACACATTTATACGCGTAACTCGGTGAAAGTCGATATATATATGTGTCGTCATCGTTGTACACACACACAAATGCGAGCGAAAACGTTCATCTTTTGCACGAGCAATGGGGGCTATTATACAGTCTCGGCCGTGTACGTACTTATGTATGTAGGTCAACGAACGTCCACGTGAACTCGACTCTCGTATGTATATATACAATGCGAAACAGAGAGAGAGAGAACGAGCCGTGACCGCTGACAGTGCCATCCATCCACACAGATATATATATATATATACACACACCTACACCTTTTCCGGAGTGAAGGATTGCTAAATCGACTCGAAACGTTCGAGTCGACCTTTTTTTTCATTTTCATTTTCGTGGGCGTATTTATCTATGTAGAGAGTGAGAAAAATATTTTGAAATTTATTTTTGTCACTTTTTTAATGTGTGGGTTATTGGGTTTTTGAAGTTCGATTGAGGATTGTGTATGTGTTTTGAAAAATTTTTTTTATTGATGTGGCATTTGTGAATGGTTGATTGATGATATTGTATACTATACGATTTCTTATAGTAATGACAATGACAATTTGTTACAGTGTTTTATGTCTATGTGTGTGTCTTTAAAATTGATTATTATGTAAAAAGCGAAATTCAAAAAAATTTAGAAAATTATTTTTTTTTATTTACATTAGTTTATTTTATAAATTAAAACTTATTTTTATATACATTTTTAATTGAGTTAATCGTGATGATGTTATTTTGTGTTAGAAAATAAAATAGAAAATTTTTTATTACGTATGTGTCTCCCTTTACATAGATAATAGTACCATATTATTTTTTTTTTGTTTAAATGCTTCGAGTTATTTTAAAGTAATGTTATTAAGTAAATTTTGCCCTTCTGTCAAATGAAATCTTTTTTTTATCGTTTACAAATACGTCATAACTACATTTTTTAACGAATATAGAATCAAAGGTCTTACGATCCTAAAAGTCAAACTAAAAAATATACCCTGAGAAAAGTGTTATAGGAAAATTTATTATAAATTTAGTAAAAATTACTATAATGCATGATATTGGTAAGACATACTTCTTATAAACCAATTTTTACAATGAACTTATTAATTGTTAATATATTCTTTACAATTTTTATATCAACTAATTATAAAATGTATTACAGCATATAATTCAAAATACGATGTTTCATTACAACAAATATTTATATTAATTTTTACAAAAAATGTATGTAATTTTTATTTGAACATAAAGTAAGATTTATTTTATAACATAATACATGTATAAATGTAATAAAGTATAATACAAATTTTTAATAATGTAATAGAATTTGTTTTCTTTTCTACAAATAGCAACTGACGATAATAATTTTTAATACAGAACATAGTAAAAATTATTATAATCAATGACAACAATATGCTTTGGTCTGAGTTACCATAGTAATGAATACGCGCTTGAAATGTCACAGGTATTAACCAAAAAAGTGCATGTTGCGATCGAAATATTTGATAATTCATTTGGGATTTCATTTGGGACGAACTGTATGAAGATAATGTAAATAATTTTATTTTCAATTACATAACGATTTTTTGAGGGATAATCCAGGAAAATACTATGGAGGGTGAACATTTACAAGTAAATAATTTTACTATTATTATGAACGATGTTTATTTTTATATTGTATATCTAAAACATGGCTATAAATCAATGAATAAAATTTGAAAAATGATAACATTACATATGTGTATTTCTTTACATTTAACATTATCGTGTTTTATTTTTAATTCGTCTATTTATTGCAATATTAAAATTTTAATATTGTAGAAACAAAAATAATAATTTTTGCAATTTAAAAAAATTAATATTACTATGTCACATTGTGAATTTTCAAATTTACACATTTTGCTATGTAACATAGTCATTTTTAATATAATGAAAGTATGTCTCGCCGTTGCAATGCATTATAGTAATTTTTGAGAAGGTTATAATAATTTTTCCTATAACACTTTTCTGCAGTGTAGTAATCGATAGTAAAAAAATTTTGAAAGTGTACATACAGTCATCTACTTTTTTATGATTTATTAATACTTAACACTATATATATATTCTTGTATCTTCGCATCATCTTAACACACACAACATTTTTTTTGTTTATAAAATTTTGTATGCAATATTGCTTTGTAAAAAATTGTAAATAAAAAAAACCATTGACACACCGAAAAATATTTCAAATGTAAGAATTGAAATTAAAAAAAGATATAATCAATAAAACTTTAAAAAATGAACTGTAAATAAAAATAAAAATAGACATAACCTAAAATTATTAAAGTCTAAATAATCGAATGTAAAAAAATAAAACTTGACACAACTAAAACACATCATTAAGATATATAGAATGAAAAATTAAAAAAAAGCATTCGACACAACTACAAATACGGAAAACGAAAAATAGAAAAAAAGCACAACAATCGATACAATGAAAAACTCTTTGAAACAAAAAAAAAATCTAAAATACAAACAACAAAACCATATAGTGCACTGCACCTTTTATGTGCTAATCTTACCTAACACAGTAAGAAAAAAAACGCGTGCGCGTTCTAATGTAAAAAAAAATCGAACAATTACCTCGGATGTACCGGTTTGACCTTATAGACAATTATAATATCTGACAACATAATCGGGACACTGAAAAATAAATCGATATCGATCTGATCAATACAGTCTATATACAAATAAAAGAGATAAAAAAAAGCGTGATGGACATACTGGACAATAAATAGTATTGTTAAAAATTTAACGAATAACATAGATATATAAATAAATAAACAAATTAATAAATATATAATAAATAAATAAGTTATAAATTAAATTAATGAATAAATATATTACTAATTAATCAAATAAATAAATTACTAAATAAATAAATGAATAAAGAAATAAATATACAAATGAATTAATCAAAAAATTAAAAAAAATAACAATTGTTTTATAAATTGATTCCTTAACAATATGTATATCCAAAGTAGATACAAATAGACGGTTATAAAAAGACAAAATATAATCAACGTGTGTAGAAAATGTCTATATAAAAGTTCAAACAGAAAATTAATTATATAAATAAATTATATATAATTAATACAAATTGTTAAAGGAAAGAAAAAAAAAGAAGAGCTATATTCTGTTTGTGTATAAAAATACGTGTAGTCTATTGCACTATCGTTATGAGCTTTTTATAAATTAATGACGTATTTTAGGATGAATAGGTGTGAATCAAAATAATCACGGGTAAATTATATATATTTGTGTTTATCGTTGAAGTTCTTTTTTAAATACGATATAAATAAAAATTGGATGTATGTGAATTTATAAAATTCAACGTCATGAACTTTCGGTAGATTTTTTAATTGATGAAAAAATAATTAAATTTTCAACAATTCAATTAAACAGTTTAAAAAGTTACAGTTGCACATGTAACTGTAAAAAAGAAGGTATAGTAGCCGATATATTATTCGAGACGTTACAATAATTGATACACATTGAAAAGTTCATTGGCTCTTCGTTCATTAATAATTTATTATCGTAGTGTAGAGTATTAAATTTCAAACAGAGATATTTATATTGAATTGTGCAAAATTACGATCAAAGACAAGGAGATTTTAACTAAAAATAAGAAAATTTAGCAAAGTAATAAATAATTAATAAACGAAGCGCAACGAACTCTTAAATTAATTTTGAACGATTTTTAGCTCGATATGATTTTGCAGAAAGGGTGAGAGAAATATTAATATTTTAAGACTTTCTTAAAGTAAATAAAAAATGAAAATTGAGCAAGATAGAACAATTATTAATAAAATAAATATATATTTAATTAATTAGCAAATGTAGAAAGGGTGAGAATATTAATATTTTATGACTTTAAAAGTTTATTAAAAGTAAAAATTTAATGTACGATAGAAAAATAATATAATTAGTAGATTAATAAATAATCATTTAATTAATAAAAGTTTACGAAAAATTATGTAAATTCATTTTCTTATTAATTGACTATTATTTATTAATTAATTATTAATCGCGAGATTATGTTAATAATTTTTATTTTTCAGATTTATAATAAATGAAAAATTAAAGAAGTAATAGATTTATAGTTTATCAAATTTTTAAAAATAATAATAAATTAACAATTGAATAAATTATTACGTTTCAATAAAGGAAGAAAATTAATCAAGGTTGGGTAATTAATAAGAGTGTACAAAATAATTTTTATTCATAAGCATATTAAAAATAAATTCATAATCGAATAATACTTAATAGTTAATTAATTAAAAATCAAGGTAAGATAATATCAGAAAAATTTTTTATTTTTTATACAAAATGAACAGGAATTGTTTGATAGGGTAATTGCTAAGAAATTAATATAATTAATTAAATAACAGTTACATATAGTTAGTAATTAATATTTTTTTATTATTTTGCATAAATAAATAACAAACAATTACTATTTTAATTACAAACAATTAGCTAAATAACTAAATTATTCTTAAAAATTCAATTTGTCCAATATTGATTTCCTGAAAAATCTTTCATATTTATGCAACCAAAAAAAAAGGGTCGATCGGACATTAAAAATGAAAAAAAATGAAAATGCAAATGACTATATCGTAACAAATTCCCGTCCTTAATAACGCGAGAGCAATGATCATCGCGTCCACCTTGTTGTACAAAGTGTGTGAACGAAACGAGCTGTAAAATGTATACATATAATACGAGTTCGCATATATATATAGTCATGTGGAGCCTTGACGCGGTTGAAAAATACAGGATGTATGAAGGACGTTCAAGATTTCAAGAGATAAATGCATCCACAGCTGAAATGTTGTCCGAGGGGTGTCCGATACCCCTCTCTCTCTCTCTCTTTTTCTCTGTCCTTATCTAACTTTAATTATCAAATGGATGTATATAATATGTATACCGCGAATTAATATATATATATATATATGTATGTGTGTGTGTGTGTGTGTGTGTGTGTATCTGATGCTCTTTTGTATACGCGTGTGTGCTTAAGGCAGATTGACAACTGGATGGATTATTATAATTTTTTTTTATTATGATGTAGTGTAAAAGTTATTTCTTTTTTTTTATATATAGGTGGAAATTGTAGATGGTGTGGTATTTTTTTAATACCGTGAGGTATGTTGAAAAAGTAATAATTGTTGATATATTCGATTGTAATTGTTAAAAAATGTGGTATTCAAAAAATTTGGTTTCTATTTTGATAAAATGAATTTTTTTAAGTGTCTTAAATATTATTAAAAATGAGTTAGAAAAGTATTAAATTTTAAGAGAGTAAAATTACAAGGATATGCCTTAAAAATTATTTAGAAAATTAAATTTTAAGAAAGGCAATCACAAGGATTTGTTAAAAATTTTTAGCGGAATTAATACTTTATAACCTTCAGTAAAAAATCGAAGCATTTATTAAAAAATTTTTATTTAGGCAAATAATGAATTAGTAATTAATATCCATAACATGGTGTTTTAACTGACTTCAAAAGCAAAAATTTAAAAAAAATATTTAAAAAATAACTTAAAATCAATTTAAAATTTTTTAAAATCAATATAAAATCCATGAAACACTTTTTGAAATTGATTCAAATTAATATTTTAACTTTTTATACATTTTTCCGACACCTATCAACTATTTTTCTTAACAAAAAAAAAATAAAATCGCAAAATTATCTCAAAAATACACGAACCAATCGATATTTTGCTAAGAAAAAAAATATATTAAAAATTACTTAATTACACTCGTCTTAAATTAATTTTCGGTTTTATTTTTTCTAATTCTCCCAATAAATTTAAACACCATACATCAAAATAAATCCTAAACTACGCACACATTCAACTTCTTACCTTTAAAATCAATTTACACTACAGACGTTAATTAACAAATAATAAAATTCTCTATACACACACACACGCGTACAAAATATATATTGAATTACATACACATAATGTGTAACCGAACGAAAACAAAAAAGTACATTCGCAATTAATAATGTAAAATTCAATCTGGTTCGGAATTCGTATACAAACACATATACGTACTTATATACATAACGGTATTCGAAGCTAAATCAATTTAATTATTATTGTACGTTATATATACACATATATATATATATATATATACAAACGCGGTATTAAAAAAACGTTCGATTATTAACGTTCGCGATCGACGTATACAAATTCAATTAATTCGTTGGAATATAAATTAACAATAATTAATTGTTTAATTGAATCAAATTAATTAAACAAATCGTTATTAAATAACAATAGTTATAATCTTAAATAATAATAATAATATCGAACGCGATGGATATTCTAATAATTAACGAGATATGTCAATTTGTCGAATTAATAATAACATTTAATATACTACAAAAATGCGACACGCATAAATTATCCATTAAAAAATACATTTTACATCGATTCGGCTGTACGAAAAACTGTAA
Organism: Theocolax elegans; assembly: GCA_026168455.1. Lineage (NCBI taxonomy): Eukaryota > Metazoa > Arthropoda > Insecta > Hymenoptera > Cerocephalidae > Theocolax > Theocolax elegans. The sequence continues at coordinate 3,272,652 of CM047426.1, read as the reverse complement.
TTCTTTTCCCCCTTTTTTTCTTGGCGCATACAAAAAATATTAGAAATATGGATGATTACAAAATTTCCCCGGGTATTTTACACAACCTCGGAATTTTCCGATGTGAATAATTTTTACTACGCACACAGTAACGTATTACGAAAAAAAAAAATAAGAAACTTTACACGTGTCCAAGTCGAACAACATCTCGTCGAGAGTCTATTAAAACGTTTGCGATGCGTCAAAAAGTGCATCTGCTTGCATACCAATGAACCCCTTCACCCTTACACTCCCATTGAATATATATATATATATATTTATATACTTTTATCTTTTCTCTTATTCGCACACTTATACACATGTGGAAGTGTGCATAAAAATTACACACACACACTAAAATCACACACACATACATACATCGACATTTACATCGAACGAACTATTCTTTAAAGAGAAAAGGTACCAGGGCTCGCAGTGTCCATATTCTAATCGATACTGCTCTCTCAGTCAATGACCATGTATATACAGCTTAAAAAAAAGAAAAAACGCGAAGGGAACATATATACACATACATATATAGGTATATATACACATACTGCACAAACAGGCAAGACACGGTATAGAGAAACTAATCGATCAACGTATATGGACCTTCGTTCTATACACGAACGAATATTTAACCCTTTTCTTCTTCTTCTACTACTTTCTTTCGACCACAACGCGTATTGTTGTTGTTATTATTATTATAGATCTAGATGACGAACCAAAAATGTTTATGTATATATGTATGTGTTTTTTGTTTTTTTTTTTAAATTTTATCAATATTTTTATTGGTTTCAGTCAAGTGTACGCTTAAGAAGGTGGTAGGTTACCGACTGAGCAAAAAAAGATAATTATTACAGACACCATTGTGCACCGAAAAATCAGGGATAATCATAAATTTTCGGTACAGAAATTTATTGACCTAGAACTTTGTAGAATAGACGTATTATTTAAAATTAGTGCTTCTGTATTCGGGTATTGCATAAAATTGCGTAGTTTTTTAAAATTATTGTAAGTATTGTATTTTTTTTCCTCGGTCGGTAAACCACTGGGTATGCCACCCCCTGAAGGAGGTGATTCTGAATTTGATTAGAAAGGTGATTTTTTTTTGTTAAGCGAAGAATTCAATTTATCGAAAAAACGTTTGCGTTTCCTTTAAAGATATAATGTATGAATTTTTAGAAAATTTTTTATTGATAAATCAAGAGGATTTTTGGGGAGTTGTGAATCATAGTTTTATAGATGTTTTTACTAGAACCAACGTTTACGTTACAATGTAATTAATTAATATTAATAATTATTAATTAATAATCATTAATAATTGTAATTATAGATTTCGACTGAAATTCTTATTTGAAATAATTAATTATTTTGTAAACATCTATTTCATGTCACGGATTCCTGTGCATCAAAAAAAAATTAACTTTTTTGTCGGGGATAAACAAACGAAAAAGATCCTATATATTCTATTTGTTTAGAACAGTAACTGATTTTTTTTCAGATTTTTGGTAAAATTAGGTTTCAAAATTTCTACGTCCGATACAAAAGAAACTATACCTCTATAGGGGTTACAGCATTGTCGTAACAATTCTAAATTTCTTCTAGTTCTAAATAAATAAAAATAAATAATAAATACACTGCATTCCGTAGCGCAAAAAAAGGCGAAGCGACTAAAAAAAGGGGAAAATAAATAAAGATATGATAATGTTACTAAGAGAAAGAGAAGGTTATTAAGAAAGATAGAACCCTTTTGCAGCCAGTTGAATAGTTGACCAGTTGGCCTTGACAGGAGAAAGAGAGAGAGAGAGAGAGAGAGAGAGAGCAACTTGCGAAAATTTCGCTCGAACGCACGTGTCTGTATATATATATACCTTATATGCAGTCGAAAATTATTCGCGCGACGTTTTACAAAAAAAAATGTAAAATTTTCCTTTTTAATTGATAATTAATAAATCATTTCTTTGTAGATTTATTATTATATTTATTATTGTTATACTTATTATTATATTTATTTTTGATTAATTGTGATTAGCGCCAACTTGGGAGCATAAAAAGAACGACGTTAAAATAATAATAAAAAAAAAATATTATTGTTTATTAATTTATCGTAAATCTATTATTTACTATTGCTGTAGAAAAGTTGGACATAAATTATTACAAAAATTATAATTGTTATAAATTATAAGACATTATTATTCTTAATTTTTATTATTTAATTTAGAATTTGATAATTTATAAAATAAAAATACGCAACGAGTAACCGATGCAATGGTAAAGGGAAAATTTTATTTCTTGTATTAACAATATGCACAAGCATTAAGAATAAATTATGAAATGAATATCAGTAATTACACAAAATAATTTGTAACACACACAATACCGAGTAAAATTAAAACAATGTAACGAAACCTATGCTACTTAATTAACGAAGTGTCATTACCTCCCACACAAAATATAAAAAAACCAAATAATAAAAAAAACTTCTCTTAATTCCTTATTTTCCACCGATATTCGAATATCCATTTTCGTCATACCCTCTATGTAACCCACACCCAACCAAAAAGACAAAATATAAAAATTTAAATTTTGCGCCAAAAATTAAATTGAATATTCCGTGTTTATTTTAAACATAGAAAAATAACCAAAAATATTATTTTAAATAAAAAAAATCAAATAATAATTTGACATATCTACGTACTAAGGACGTTAAAAATTAAATACAACAAACTGATTTAGCTGCGTATCCAACAAAAATTACATTTGTCAAAAAAAAGACAGTCTGCAGAAGTGCACATAATACCGTCATAAAACAAATTAAAAACGTAGCAAACAAGCGTTCACCAACTTAAACCCATAGCCCAACTAAAAAAGAAGTAGAAATAATTATATTAAATAAAAATAAAAAGTTGTCCCCGCTAGGTATTATAATAAACAACATTTCTGTCAAAGGAGAGTAAAAAATATTGTTTCGTTCTTGTATAAAAAATTTGACTTTACTCAACGAAGAGGTTATGTTTCACCTCTTTGTTTCCTCAAGGAGGAAGCTTTGTAATAGTAAAATTTTTCGACTCGCTTAAAACATGTTATAAGTATGTTTGAACATGTCAAAAGTAGAAATCATGCGACTTTAGAAAAGTCTGTAAGGCTGTGTGTGTAGGTATACCGTTTTTTTATTTTCCGAATTCCGGAAAAGACTTTGGTCATTTATCCCCCAAATAGTTTTTTTTAAAAACAATTTTCATTTTTTGAAAAAATAATTTTTCAAAAATTTTGATAATATTATTAATTTTTTTAATTACCACAGGCCACATGTACTTTATAGAGAATAAAATAATCTGTCTGATCGATTTTGGATTGTCAAATTATCTCTATTAGTTTTTATGATATTAAAAAAAATGATTTTTTTTATTATTTTTAGAAAATTAATCAGTCAAATGTGCTGAAAAAATTTATGATGAAGGAACATTCTAATGGTCATAAACTATAAAAATTTCAAGTAATTATATCGATTAATTTGGATTTAAAAAATTAAAATGTGAAAAAATTAGGGTATTTGTGTTGATCGTTTTCAAAAATAAAAGCATTTAATCCACTTAAAATTTTGCGAAAAAATAGTCTATTTGATAGTTTTGATTCCTATTGTTTTTAAATTCAAAATATCTATAAATACCTAAGTTATTAAGCATTATACATTTTTGCACAAAATGTTTGATTGCTCACATCTCTGAAAATAATTCATCATATATATTGAAAAAATCGTGAAAATAGAACATAATAATAGCATTATACTGTAAGTTTCAAAATCTTCCATATGGTTTAGTTATTGAGAAAAAAAATTGTAATCTAAAATAATTTTTATTAAAATTTTGTTTACTTATAAGTAGTCTAATGTAGTGGAACTAACCATATTTTTGGAAGAAAATTATTTTTTTTATTACACAAATACATTAATTTTTTTTTTTTTGGAAAATCATAATATTTTTAGCAATGTTATAACATTTTATTTTAAATAATTAAATAATACCACTTTTGAGTAATATATTGCATATAGGATCGACATGTTAATTTGAGGAAGCTACGTGCCAATTAATTAGCAGCGGTTTTTTTTTTAGTAAATCAAACTTTTCACAAAACGATCATTAACGGGGACTTATTTTTTAAACACGGAATAATCAATAAAATTTTTGTTTATTTATACATGTTATATTTATTATATTTAAAACAATTAAACCTACAATTCGCTTCATTTTTATTTCAAACTCTTATTTTCACAACAAACAATCCGTGAAATTTTTGGCGCGAAATTTAAATTTCTAAAGAGGCTTTCCTGCCATTTTAATACTAAAAAAATATACAATTCATAAAAAAAAACAATGATCTCGACGATTATGCATATATATATTGACCACCCGAAGTAACGCACACGCGCTCGCTCAAGACAGACATATAGCAGAGCGTCGCCAAATGGACGCAGCAGTAGCAGCAGCAGCATCGGGTTGTCAGAGCGCCAAATACCGGGATATATACACACTTCTTGCTTCTTCTCTCCCCTTTGCCCTGACGCGCATCGATCGCATTACCCTCGTTGCTCTCTCACTTTCTGCTCGCGTTGTACACACACACACACACACAAACATGACACATACACGCGTCGTGTATATATATATATAGGTACCACGCACGCTATTCGCGAATTCTAATTTCGATGGAACATTGCGATCTGCCTGCGCTTGTAATTATTTTTTCAAATATTTTTACTTATATTGTGTATATATTCACGTGCATATGTGCATGGAACAAAAACGTTATTTATAATGTAATTGTTATTGCAATTGCATATCATATCGATGATTAATTTTTTTATGTCATGTTGGATTACTGACGATAGTCTTGTTGTACATTATATTTGAGATTATTTATGAATAATAGTGGTAATAATAATAATAATGATAATGATAATAATTAACAATTAATTATTCATAATAATAATTTTGTAATTTCTATCTGGTAAGTAATAAATAAATAAGAAATAACAAATAGGATTAAGTAATATCATTTTTTAACATTATATCTTATTTTATTTATTTATTTAACCAGAGTAACATATCTACGAACACAGAAAATCATATGTAGACCAACTCTTTGTTGGAATATTGGTAATAATTAAAATTTAATTTTTCTCTGGCTTAAACTTTTTTATTACGATGTCAGAATTTTTTATAATACAATATTGTGACATTTATGTATAATAATTACGGTGAAATGAACAACGTTGACACACACACACACACACACATATATATATATATATGTATATATATGTCGGTAAATCAAAGACAAAAGAAGAATCATTGATTTTTATGGAGAAAAGAGCATCTGCAATTATTTAGGGTAATTTTTACAGACCGCAATATTTGTAGGGTATATATAGGAACGTGCAATTTTTTACAATGCTAACTCTAATATCCCTAGTAATATTACCGGTATAGTCCGTGAAGAATGGTCACGTGAGAATTTTCGATACAGTCGCAGGATATCAGCGAGCCACGTGTAACGATTTGAGGTATCAGAAGAGACGAAAATTGATTTTGTGTTGAACTCCTTTCAGTCATAAATATTTATACTCATTATTTCGACCTGAATTTTGTTACTCCGAGGGTTGCTCATCATGAATTAGAAGTCAGAATTAGAAAATTTCTATATCTATAATGGGGAATCCAATAACGCAAAGTCCGCATATTAATATTTGTCTATTCTATATATTTTTTTGTATTGTTGGAAAAATAAATAATTACTGAATATATTTATTGATGATAGTTAGCAAAACAATTTTTTGTTTGACTGTGGCATATGGTGGCACTTGATACATGGTAAAAATCGGATTGGTTCTTTGTTCGTTTTTCTTGGTACTACAGTAGAAGAATACACAAAATTTGACCCCTTTTGAGGTCTCCATCTGAAGTCAAATTTTCACCCCAAATCTTAGAGGTAAATCTGATCCCGAAATCACAATTAGCGTCCTTAAAAACATAAGAGATGGTGTTTTCAATGTTTTTTTTTCGAAAATATCGAAGACTTTTACTACATATATGAGGCTTTGTTCTCCTTTTTCGGGACTTTTGACCTCTTGAGGTGCATCATAATAAAATTTTTACTTTACATTCATAATCAGCGACTCCAAAAACCTCCAGAAAATCCCTAGTAGAAATGTGATCATAAATGTAACATTTTTTAAGCCAAAAAATGGCTAAGTGTCATAAAATACCAAATAAATGTTCAATAAACGGCAAAATTAGAGTTGTAGTTAACCTTTAAATGGTAAATTTCTACTACGGAAGTTTAAAGTTTAAATAAACTATAAATTATGGAAATAATTTTTAGGTGGAATGCTCAGCGTCCCATTGTGACTGAATATTTGTTACCTCAAGCGGAATCCTTCTTAAATATGATCCAAGAAGAAATAAATAAGTCCATATATGCTTTAAACATCACCATTGACTCTCATCAAAAAAAAAGTTTTAATTTTCGAAACGCACAAATTCTCCACCCAAAAACCCATAATACACATTAACACAATCATCAAAACTAAAAAACATTAAATTATACGATGCTAAAATCTAAAATATACCGTGTCACGGCTTACTCAATATCGAGTTTAATGTACTATATATTTATGTGTGTGTGCGTGCGTGTGGATATAAAAGACATATATAGATGTGTGCTGGTATTCGAGAAATCCGGTTATCCATTGTTTTCGCCGCCGAGACTCGAGAAGGGAGACTTGGCTAGGAACTTTGGTCCAACTCGCGTTTACCCGAATAATTTTAGGTCTTCTGTACATATATACACACACACACATATACATCTGTACATATATGCCTACATATCCGAAACGTACGAAATTTCAGATTTGTTATTTTTTGGATATACAGGTGTTCGTTTTATTTATTTATTTTAATTATTATAACAGTGTGTAAAATTGCTAACATTTTATATAAATATATGAAATTTATTAATGAAATCAATAATAAATAATATATAGTAAATTTTACAGGTATGTCATTTTGTTTAGTAATAATCAATTAATTAATGAATGATTGTAAATGTTAATTAAAAAAAAGTGATTGTTAATCGTAAGTAGATGAAATTGATGTAATTAAAAATTAAATGTTAGTTTCACGAATAAAATTTTAGTACTACGAGATTAATAAGCCTGAAAAGATATTGGCGAATTTTGCCAACGAAACGTTACATAAAACGCAAAATATAGGTTTTTAGTTTATGTAAACTAAAAAACCTATACGTATCTCTCAAGAATTTAAAAAAACAATACATTGAGTTTTTTAAAAATAAATTTAATTCTTCGTTTATCCGTCAAGAGAATGAAAATTGTTCTTGAAATGGATCATTTAATAATATCAAAAGATCTAGGGGAAAAAGGACGTTACGCCAATTGTAGTAACTCGAGTTCCATTGAATCTAAAAGTATTATCAATATAAACGAAAAGAAAACTGGTATAGTTGAATTTTGATTTTTTGGAATACCTTAAACTGTTTAAAAGTTATGTTAAATAAAATAATGTTTACAAATTTACGTTAATTTTTTTTACATAGAAAAACGATTACATTGAATTTTCATCTTATTATATCCCTAACATTTTTCTTTGATCGAACGTATCTTTCGAACAAAACAAAGTTCAGCCAGATTTCTTCCTCTTTTCACACACTGAGAAAAAGGAGTAGTAAAAATTAAAATACTGTCCAGTAACGAAATTGCAGACTGTCAAAATGCGATAAATTACGAAATATTTTAATTTTTACCACTACTTTTTTTTCTTAGTGAAAATATAATAGCTAACACCGAGAACAATTTTAGATTGATAATTACAATAGTGTCTATTGTATAGAAATCGCACACCGATAAATTATGAAAATTACTATGGATTTCCAGTAAAAATATAATTCTTGTAATATTTACTATACAACTTTCGTGAATTTTAATATATAAATGAACTGTATACAATCATTTGCCTCAGTACGTCACTCTGCGATTTCTTCACGAAGAACAATTATAATTTTATTTCTAGTAAAAATATATGACTATGCAATTTTAAAAGAAAATTTTATTACAATTTTTGTAATACACTGTCAAAAATTTGTTAGTATAAATTACTATTTTTATGGTATTTAGTTCAGTTTTATTTATTCAATATATAAATAACATACAGTTTCTCTTTACATTATTTCCCAAAATTCATTCCTGCGTTATGTACTTAAATATCGTACACTTTACACATTAACTAATACATAATATTTACTATGTCTAATATTTATTGCACCTTATGTATATCTTACATTTTATACTTTATTTTAATTTTATAAGTTTACTTATACGTATGTATACCTTTTTACATTTTTTTACATTTTCTACATTTAATAATTACATCTTTTGTATCGCCCTTTCATCTTTCTCCTCCTCTCCCCGTATATTCATGCTTAAAAAAAATACTAGATAAACGCCGTTTTATTCCAAATTAAATTGGTTAACATTACAGTCTAGAAGATAATATTTTTTAGGTAGTATAACATACCAGATCCTTACTACAAAAAGACCTTATTATTTATATACCTTTATTACCTCCGCCGAACAACGAAATGTAGGGTGGGGTCCGATTTGTCGAAAGCTCATTCAAAATGTGTGGATTGTTTCGAATTTCAAAAATTAGAAATGCATTTTTATATTATTTAGAATCAAGAGAAATAGAAAGATGCACCTAATACAAAAAATCTGACGATTTTATTACTTTCGAAACACTGATTATTCTATTTTCTCGGTTCGAAATAACAAAAAAGTTATTCTAATTTTTAAAATTCGAACTAAAAATTCATGTTTTGAGCGTCTTATTGCAAGCACTTGTACTTATTCAAATTTTTTTACTCTAAAAGCACAATGGATTTTTGGGATTTTTATACATATTTTTAAAAATATATTGTATACACACATTTACTTAATTCTAGTTAGTCTACAAGTATAAGTTTTTCGGTTTTAAATACTCTTTCTTTATATACCCTGTTAACTTAGTTACTATACCTTCTTTAACCTCCGTAATTTCTTTATATTTTTATATTTTTATAATTATTCACTGATTGCGATTCTAAAATAATTATTACCATATTGTATTCTTGCCTTATGGTTTAATTCATCCTATAGGCGTAATAAACATTATTCAATCAATCAATCACCCGCCAAATCAAATTCTCTATCGGTTTCCCGAAAAAAATTTATTTTTCATAATTACTTGTAATCTACAGTCCCTTTCCCCGAAACCTACATCACCTAATCCTTCTATCCATCATCTTTTTGTCTTTTTTTTAGCTATCCACGAGTGTTCCTCTATTACGTCAACGTAATAAATATCTATATATATACATGTATGTGATACACACACACACATCGCGTAATATCGATTAGATTTTAATTTAAACATATTCGTTATATACACATACGTACACACATAGGCGGAACATTTTCACGTGTATAAATGTATATATATATGTGGCATTTCACCTGTAACGAATGTATTTTCTCGAGCCCTCGCGTGCAAAGTGCAAACGCTCACCCATGTAGATTAGACCCTTTCTATATATATAAATCTTTCGTGACCGAATGATTAAGTATAGGAAAAAGTGTATGCGATGCATTTCGTGTGTGTGTGTGTGTGTGTATGTGTGTGAGTGTGTGTTTTACAAAAAAAGAGGTGTGTGTGTGTGTGTGTGTAAATCCAGAAAGTTAAATATTCAACAAAAAAATTAGGTATGTTATAGATATTTGGTGAATTTTTGTTAATGTTATTTTGAGGTCATAATATGGATGTTTTACAAGTTACGAATTGTATAGATTTTTAAAGAGAATGACAAATTTTTATGTGTATAAAAATATTTTTTTTTTATTAATAAAGGTATAGCCTGATGAGGATGGAGGATATCCATCGAAACGTCGCCAAATAAAAACATACATGGTTTGTTCATCAAAATCGAGAAAAAAGGAGAAAAAAAAACCTAATCCCTTTAAATATTTTTTTTAATTTCTAATATACAGGGAGTGTTATTCGAAACAGTGAGCCTGGCGTAGGAAATGAACGTTTTGAAGTTGGATGAAACGATTTGTGCTATTAAATGTCTGTTAAAAGTGACCAAATGAAATTTATTAAAAAATCGCGTTTATCTTCGTAAATATTGGAAACATAACAAAAATTATTTGTGAAACTGTAGAAACCCATCCGAATCTATAGGAATTTTGAAGTTTAATGCTCGCGGAAAGGTGGACGCGTTATTCGAATATTTTGAGGTCGTGTGATGATTTTATTAAGTGCTAATAATAAGACTCATCTGATCCCAAAATAAAACTCAATAAAAAATAAATAAAAAGTATAAGACGAAGAATAATAATAATAATCCACACCAATAAAAAAAATATTACCCCAATGTACAACGTAACCAAAAACTTCATCGTCCCCAAAAAAGCAAAAAGAACCTCTTGCTAAATTTCCACGTTTAAAGAAAAAAAAATTTAAAAATTCACACCATACCAATACCCATACAAAAAAAAAACACCCATCCCAAAACAAAAAAACCTCTCTTAAAAAATTCCACCAAAAATAAGAAAGGTAATAATAATAATGATAATCCATACAATTAAAAAAAATAATAATATCATCTTATATACATATCGCAACCAAAAACTCCATTCTTACGAAAAAAAAAAGAAAAAACATAAGAATAATTATAATAAACCCACCATTCCAAAAAAAAAAAAAAATAAAAACGCCCTACACACCCCAACCAAAAACCGCCTCCACTTAGAAAAAAAGAAAAAAAATTCTCTTGCTAAAATTCCACCAAGAAAAAAAAAGAAAATCCAAAACAAAATAAAAAACCACGTCCAAAAAAATTTCACCAATTACAAGAAAATCAGTAACAATCCCCACCATTCCAAAAAAAAAACAAAAAAAAAATCCACCCCCAACGAAGAACCACTCTGTCAAAAATCCCTTCAAAAGAACAAGAAACCAAGAATCAGAATAATAATAACAATAATAACAATGACGATCGCTCTACAATACATACGCAGACACAACACACATGCACAGAGAGAGAGAGAGAGAGAGAGAGGAGAGCGAACGGGGCGTTCTCTCGTTCGACCTCTTCCCGTGCCGTAGCAGCACACTCGCGCGCATCTCTCTCACTACGTAAGCGCCCCCTCATCGGCGTAACGTCGAACCCTCGGCCGGTGCAGAGTCTCGATGCCGCAGTCGCGCGTTCGCACTCGAAGCGGATAGTGTGTGTGGAGGGATCGTTCCGTGTGTCAACAAAAACGAAAAAAAAAAAACGAGAAACAGAGAGAGATAGAGAAAAACGAAGAGAAGAAGAAAAAAGTGAAATATATACGAGACCGAGCGAGAGAGTAATATACATATACAAACACATAAATATATATATATATACACATACGTACGTACCACACGCACGTACACACACCTACATACACACACACACACGTATATATAGAAGGTACTCCCAAACGGAGGAAGGAAGCGTCACGCGCGCGCGCAGTGTTTAATACATATACATATACATAGTTTTTTCGTGTGTGTGTGTGTCTCTCCTCTGCAGGTTATATACATATACCGTGTGTGCGTGTGTGTGCGTGCGCGGAGAAAAATAAAAACGACGAAGAAGAAGTAGAAAAGAAGAAAAAAAAACAGGGAGGACAAGATATATATATATATATATATATATATCGTTTATATATATATATATATCCCCGCCCTGCTGTCTCTTTTCCCGTGTGTGTGCGTGTGTGTACATATATATATGGATATATATACACACACACACATACGTGCGTACGTACATACACAGTGTGCATCGACCGCGAATCGTTTTCTTGTTGTTTATTATTATTATTATTAATATTGTTACTCTCTCGGCTCGACGAGGATTTCACGTATATATATATGTAACACAGTGCCGATGTAACAGGGGTTGTGTCGCGACTCGCGTAACGCACTGCAAGGAGTAAACAACAACCCTCCCGGTTATTTATTATTTTTTTTTTTAATTATTTATTTTTTTTTCTTTTTTGTTCTTACCTTGTGAGAGTGATATTTTTATATATATATACAACTTCTTTCGTCTCGCGGTTGTGTGTCATTGTTTTCCTTTTGGTTCCCGTAGACGGGGCCGTGTCGTTGGTGTGCACGTGGATATTACACATATATACACGTTTGTAAAGTGTGACTTGGGAGGAGATCAGTGCATATATAGATATATTATATTATACGTACATACATACGGAGGGAGGAGTGCAGTTCGATTTTCGTTTACCTTTTTTTTGTGTGTTGGCGAGAGGAAACACCTTGACGGCGAGGGCTTCCAAACCGTTTTGTGAGTATATTTATTGTTATACGTTTAATTCTAGATAATTTTTCGAAGGTGTACACGTGTGTCTGTGTGTGTAGGGCTTTTTTTTCTTGTATTCACGGGGGAGGCGACGCGTAGAAGTGTATTTTTTTTTCAACGACGGGAATTTTCATAGTGGCTTTTCACAGTTTTTAAACGGGGATGATGATGGAAGAAAAATTTTTTTTTTTTTTGTTTAAACTTATTGCATATTTGTGGAATACGCGTGTAAACAACTGTTCATATAAGCAAATTTTTTTTTTCATTCTGACAAGTGTTAAAAAAAAAATTAAACACTTTGTAGAAAATAACGATAACGACGAAGAGATCGCAGGTATATACGAGGAACTCAAAAACTTTTTTTTTTTTCTTATGTTATAGATTTTAAATGTACCGATGGCAAAGAATAAAAATATTTCGAATATATAGACAATAATTCTTTTAAAAAAATAAATTATACGTATAGAACATTATTTTTAAATAAACAAATTCTAATGCATATACGCACACGTAACGAGTATGCATATATGTGTGTGTGTGTGTGTGTATGTGCACGTATTGCGTGATTGAAAGCAGACATTTTAACTCTCTCTCTCTCTCTCTCTCTCTCTCTCGGGCTATTTTCCTTTAGACTTTATTGATTTTTATATATGCACGCGTTTCAAGTGCTCCTTTTGTACCTCTGAATAATAGAAAAATATATACATCATATATACGTATCACACACGTGCACACGTACATCATACACATACATATGTATGTATATATATACACATTAGGAATTACATCTTTTTTTTTTAAAACATTATTATTTTGTTTATATACCCACGCATGCAATACATACGTTGAACTCGGAAGGTCAATAGTCCTCTATATCTTTGTTGTTATTTTGATATTTCGACTTGCGTTTGCGCGTATGTGAGTACACCTTGAAAAGTGATTAATGCCTTTTCTTTACGAGTATCTTTGTTACATTTTCTTCTTTTTTTTTTTAAATTTAATTAAATTAAGAATCGATCTGTATGTATTTCGTGTGTGTGTGTGATTTGCGCGTTTGCTGTGTATATGTACGTATATGTGTATATAGACACTACGAAGTTATAACCTCAAACACGTGTGTATACAGTTTGTTTACCTGCGAAATGATTTTTATTTTTGACATTTTCCTGAATTGTTATTATTATCTTATATTAGATATTGGTAGTAAGGTCCTTGTTCCTATTTGGCATATATACTGGCTATACGAAATATGTGGATAGACAATATAAATCTTAAATCTTTTTTTTTTTTTCTTCTTATTACTTTAGTGTTTTAGCTTTTTAATTATTAGGTATGCCTTTCTTCTTTAAATTTAAGGGGATGTCGTATTCAGAAAATGGTAATTTTTTACATTTGTTTATAAACAAATGTATACGTTTTTTAGAAAAAGCCTTGAATATCAGGCCCTTTAAGCATATTTTTTAAATAACATACCCAAATTTTGCCCGTTTTTTAAATTCATAATTTGATTGCGATGTTTGGGTCGAAAGTTTAAGCCTTTTTTGACTAATAATTTACGACCGAAAATTGTTTACTCAATTATTATTTAAAAAATGTTTTTTTCTTTTAAAAATCAAAACCTTAAACCTTTCTTTATGTTTTAAGTTATCCATATAGGAATTTTCTTCAGACTTCTAATTCAATTTTAATCTCGTAAACGTTTGTTGTTGGGATTTTTTATAGTGTTGTTTGGAGAAGCGTAATAATAAAAAAAAATTTATTCATCGTTTTCTCTCCGTGCGGTTTCTCACATTTTTAATAAAGAAAAAAATAAATAAATAAGATAAAACATGATTTTCGATGATCTTGACCATGACAGAACAATTTTTTAGTATCACTGGTCGACCTGTAAAATAAAAGAAAATATTTTTATTTTCTTATTAAAAAATTTATCTTATTAAAGAAAATTATACATATGTAAATTGAATAAAAATAAAAAATTTTACACGAATGCACGTTCAATGATTTTTTTTTTAATTAAGAAATATTAATTACAATATAAACAATTGATGATTAATAATCGATGTGACATTATACATAAATAAATAAAAAGATAGAAAATAAATTGAAGGTTCTTTCTCTGTAAAATTAGTTACGTACCGGTTAGAAACTGGTGAAGATTTTTTTCTACCAGGTAACAATCTCTTTTTTTAGCATTTTTATCATTCACCGTGTATAATATTAAAAAAATTTCATTATAATTTTTATATATATATTATTTTCTTAAATAACACATCGTTTCTCAAAATAGTATTTCATTTTTCCTATCAAAGCAAGAACTAAATTCCCGTCATAAAATTTGTTAATGTTAATTAGCGCACGTATATATATAAATTTAAAAGAAAAAAAGAGAAAAGTGTCGAACAGGGAAAAAAAAGTAAGAGAGAGATGCAAGAGAAAAATATCGGGGACACCGATCGCCGAGGGCAAACGACGTGTGTCTCGAGAACGCACACCGTTCTTTATTGTATATTTTTTTTTCGTTGATATGTTGTGTGTACTCATATATACCTTTACGTCTTTCATTGGTTTTACACACGACCGAGAGGAAGAGAAAAAGTTTCTTGGAAATATAAATTCTGAAAGTTTTCGGTACTTTTATGGGCATATATTCCCGTCATCGAAATAAAAAAAAATTAATGGGTATCCCGGGCAATTTGTTAATTGACACTGGTAATTAATTGGGTAGATTAGAATTGTATTGGAGTGAAATGAAAGGGAATTTTCGTGTTTTTCTTTAATTGGGAAATGATAATTTTTGATTTTTAAATCGAAAGGAGAAAGTGATAGTGATTCACGTGTAGAGTGTCAAGAGTGAGAATGTTTTTATTTTTGGTTCAAGTGAGTTTTTTTTTCAGTTTCATGTTAGAGCTAAGTGTATTTTCAGCAAATACGAATGATTTTCTGAATATTTGTCGTTAGGCAGTAATTTTTGAAAAGTACGTTTTTCGAAAAATAATTAAGTGACTCTTTGTGGAGTTATTTGCGCACTATAAAAGAGTCATTATTACTTTTATGGATTAGTGTACGATACAATAATATACGATACGATAGATTTGCCACTCTAAAAGAATTGTTGTCACTCTTAACATTTAGAGGATAATTCAAGAAAATACTCTGAAGAGTGATTCTGACTCGCTTCAAGTAATTTATGAACTCTCACTTTCTGATGGCTCTGTTTTCACTCCATATGAGTAATTTTTAGTTTCTAAAGATTAAAGAATAATTTTAAAATAATACATCTGCATTCGAATTACTTCATTATTTTCATTCGTGTCAACTAATTTTTCACCACAAGTCTCAATAACCGAAAGCCTAATAACCACTCTTCTACAGAGTAAAAATCAAGTCACTCTACGAGTACATACGTATTTACCGTCTATGGGTGACCCTGAGAATTAAAAAGAATTCAGTCATTACTACTCTTAAAAAAAAAATTTTGTTACAGTCTAGTAGTTCGACTCTTCCACATTCATTACGGAGATGTGATACCCAAATTACAGGAACCTACCTCTAAAATCCCAAAAATTTAAAAAACTAATGGAATTAAAAATCTGAAAAAATTTACAGATAATGTTGCAGGCAAATAGAATACCGTTACAGAGCGATTTTTACACGAAATAATTAATTAAAAATGAATCATATAGAAATAACCATTTTTTAGTCGGTAATATATAGCTAAAAACACTGCTGCACGGTTGCTCAAAAATCTCGTTGATTTACTGATAAAAAAATTTGAAAAAATTTATAGACTAACTTTAATGTAAATACAACACCGTTACAGAGCGTTTTTTTCGATAAAGTATACTGTTCGCTTAAGAAAAAATAAATAGTAATTCTGTTTTAATCTTCGTTTAAACTTCGTAAACTTCGTTTAATTTCATTCTAAAATATCATTGATTTAATCAAAAATGAAAAAGATCTATCAACCAAATCACTACACAATTGTCTATACGAAAGAAGGAAAAGTAAATCTTTAAATACCATGGAGTAAAACATAGAAAAAAATCACTTATTTCTCTCTCTCTTTGTTTCCCACAAAAGAATTTATAGAGAAATAAAAATTCTTATATTTATACATACATACATATATATATATAGGTGATACAATTCTTTTTTTTTTCTTCTTCACATATGTATATACATATATAGATACACACCGATAAGACAGCATTGCACTCTGCGTGCGTGTCTCCTTGAAATTCGACAGATAGCGATATATACACACATATATATTTGACGGAAAAGAAGTTCCCGTAAACTCGGTTGATAAGAAGCGCTCAGAAAACTTGACTGTTGCATTATCGATACATATATTGTGAGGTAAACCTCACACCATTATTATATTTTAATTTGTTATTGGAGGGAAGCCTTGTCGAGGGGACGTACCTGAAATAAGACAAAGAATTATTAGTGTATATAGAAAAAATATAAGGTTAGCGTAGAGAAAATAGATATAAGTAAAATAAGATTCTAATATAATATCATACCTTTGAGACGACGAGTCCTGGGTGATCCAACGCTGCTATCCATGTGAGTCCTGTCCTTGGAGGCGATGAGTCCTGGGTACTGTCCATCGTGAGTCCATTTCCCCTTGAGGCGATGAGTCCTGGGTGAACCTATGGATCCTGGGTCCGCTCCTTGGTAGCGTTGGGTACCTGAAAGGTTAATAATAAATAAACTAGAATAAATATAAGGTTAGGATAGAAGGATTTATAGGAGGATAGAGTCGGTTATAATAAGGAAGTTATGTTTGAGTATAGTATATTATATATAGGATATGGGAATAGAGGTTAGGAAGGAAGTAAACACCGGCTACGAATCCTGGCCCGAGCCATTCTCGTCACCGATATTTTAGTAGGTAAAGGGAAGAAATTAATAGGGTTTTATTTGATTTGTTGAGGAAATCGGAGGATCGGAGAAAGGAAGAAGTTTAGTAATGACAAAGAAGGAATGATACAACCATACCGCCACCGACGTCTAACCATGCTCCCACGTGGATCCAGTACCATCTCCCGACGACCTGGTGATGGAGAACGAAGACAGCCACGAAGATGACGACCCAGGAACTGGTGCACTTTCCACAAACACAAAATAAAAACCCGTTCGCCGTCGTGTAAACAAACGTCGCCCGACTCGCGTGCAACGACTCGGCCGGCTGCTCGTGTACTAGGGTCAGCGCGGCAGAGAGGGGGGGGGGCGGCGCTCGCCGCTCTCGCACATGCACGCCGCGGCACATGGCGGCGCACCGAGGAGGGGAACGACGGAATGAGCGGGAAGTAGCCATCTACAGCGTGTGTGTACGAGAGAGAAAGAAGACACACCTGTTGCATTGGTGGAGGCGCAAGTCAGTTCCTCAAACGGAATACGGGTTATTTCGTTATTCCGTCACTGGGGAAAAGAAGATTGTTACGGGAATAGATGGCGTGGACGGCGGTAATAGTCAACCATCTAATTAATCTGGGAGATATTATTGGTTGAAAATAAAGGAAGAAGAAGACCATCAGCGCCGCGTTTTAACGAACTACGAGGACGAGCGGGATGCTACGAGTCCCGATCGTCATTCGTAGCCGGATAGTCTCATCGAGCGCACCTAGTTATTTTGATTGAGTAGTTCCATAGGAGTAATTTTTTATAAAGTAATAATTGTTCGAGTAGTAGGGTTAGTTCTGAAGAAGATTGTTTCTCATTGCGGTAAGTGGGCTGCACGGCCACCGATTAATTTAATAAATCGAGTATCGCCGGGGATTTCTTGCGCGTCGCGTATAGACCTCCTGCGGGCCGCGCCGCCATTTTAGCACCTGCCGCGAATTCGAGTTGTCCGTATTAAGGGTTGGGAGACGGTTTATTAATTATTACCGGAGCTTATGAGACGAGAATATAGAGTTAATTAATTAACACTACGTAATTATCGGTGATCGGAAGATCGGGCTAGTTCGCGGGAACTTAACTTGTTGAATTTACTTCGTGTCCAAAATATTGTAACGGTGATCACCCGTAGTGATCGAAATTTGGAGTGAATAAATAGATTGAAATAATTAGTGATTTGACCTAATTAAAATTATTGAGTTCTTAATTTATCGACCTGTACCTCGACAATTACCGCCACGCGTTTCTGAAGGAGATAGGATTCGTCGTTGGTTTCGCCACCTCCGTATTGGCGTTGGAGCCACGTCCTGAGGAGTCGTACCGGGAAATTAATTGTATTGGTAAGACCTGGCGCCCAGTGTAGTAATAAATACGGTCTTACCGGATTTAAAGGTAACATATATATATATTAAATAAAGTGGAACCGAGTAGCGTGGTTTACGGGCCACGAAAGTGAGGACCACGTCACAAAATGGCGCCCAACGTGTTCGGGTAATTACCGCGACGCAATTTCGTTTTCCTTCATATATTCTCGTTACGTTACGTTTACAAGAAATCCCCCGTGTGGTGAGTGAATGTATATTAATAATTTTATATTTTATTTGTGAATCTGCCCGTAATTATTTTTCTGAAGTTGTTAGTGATTTGAAATTAATTTTTTTTTCTATTTTATATATATTACGTTTACCTCCAATATCTGTCCAATACTTGTCCAATATTGATATATTACATAATATTTCATATACATAAATATAATATTGTATTATTTCTTGTACTGCATAAACATATATTTATTGGAAGTAAACCTTATTTTCAGCTAGAGGAAAATTTTATTTTCAGCATTACTGGTAGTAAACCTCATTTTCAGCTGGTGGAAAAATTTACTTTTAACATTATTGCTAGTAAACCTTATTTTCAGCTGGTGGAAAAATTTATTTTCAACATTATTGCTAGTAAACCTTATTTTCAGCTGGTGGAATACTTTGTTTTCAGTGTTGCTGGTAATAATTCTTATTTTCAACTTGTAGAAAATTTTACTTTCTTTAGATTTGGTGGTAAAATTAGTTTCCCTCCCCAGAAATCAATTATAAGAATTTATCGCTTTATATATAATATTTCATATTTACTAAATTAGTAGTGGTCTACGGGTAGAAAATTAACTTAAATAAAATAAATTTCGTTTGTACAAATATACAACGTAATAATATTTTCATTCATTTATTAATTTCAAGTTAAATAATAATTTTTTTTTCTTTTTGTCCTGTTGCAGAGTACTGAATTTTTTTTTAAAAAACTTTTTTTTCCCATCAAGAACGTCACAGAAGAAATTGGAAAACTTCCAACTAATTTTTTTTTTCTTTTATAATTTTATATTTTTTAATTCTTTTTTTGAAATTGAGGAAGCGATTTTATATAACTGTTAACTACTTCCCCTCGATATTATAACGAAAAAAGAAGCTCCCCGAGACAAAATTAGTAGAAATTCTCCCTTGAAAAAGAAAACTGGTAGAAAAGCTCTCCTTTCTAGAAATACTAGTAGTAGAATTTTATTACAGATATTGGTGGTAAACCTTACATTTAAGAAGCTATACTTGTAATTAGTTATATAAATCACATCGTCGTATCACCCAATCACAGTTTTGGAATACTAATAACGTGCACCCTCGCTTATTTCGATTTTTCCTTATATACAAAACCAAATAAGAGTTTGAAGAATCCTCTTAATTATACGTACGCCTTATTTGTTGAGTAATTAATTAGGACACTTGAAGTAGCAGAGTAAAAATAGCAGATATGACAGCTTATAGTAGAAAAGTTAATTTATGGTTGAGAGAAGTATTAAAAGATCCAGAGGCCCTAGAGGCATTCGAGCGAATAGGCAGGAACGATCCACACAATTTAATAGTTCTACTTGACTCACTTGGTCTACGAACTAGAGGAAAGAAAAGAACGTTAGTCAGTCGCTTATTCCGAGCCGGACTCAGACAAACGGACGCGACAGTCCCTTGGGATCCAGAAGTTGAAGAACGAGGGCTAGAGGCCCCAGTAACAACATTAGGCTTCGAATCGGATGGTTCAGAGGAACTGCTAGCCTTACAATTGGAAGATGAAAAAAGGAAAGAGAATATCGGCAAAGAAGCCGGAAAATCAGACACAATAAATAACGAACCATCGACAAGCGGAACATCGAAACACCAAAACTGGGATCGAACGATAATTCCAGTGACAATGGAAGAAATCATTGCGACCTCTACAACCACTTGCACAACACCAACGGTATCGATGGCCTCAACAATCGTGGGGAATGCAACACTAAGAATGGTAGCAGTACAGAGAGGAATGATACAATCCACATCAGCGTCACAACGGATATTATTATCAAGTTCAAACCAGCGATTGGTGATACCAAATGAAGTCCAACGGTTAATAAATGAAAGTCTGAGACAAAATAATTTGGAACAACATAACATACAAAGAATAAGTCCAGATTCCTCTCAACCATGCCTACAGAATATATCTCAAGATAGAACTAATGATAGACGGGAAGAAGAACATAGAAGTACTCAAACCACACCATACGCACCGTTACACGAAAGAACTCACAGTTTATACCCAGAAATAGAAATAATCACACAAGATAACGCAGAAGCGTCTTCTGTTAACTCAGATGGTGACTTAGAATTGGAAAATAATAAAGAACTCGAATGTAACAGGAGCAATGGAAATAATAATGAAGATAGGGAAAACTACGGCACTAACGTAGACTATACTGACAGAGAAGATAGAACACAAAAAACGACTACAAGTAATAATAGACTAATAGAATCTATCCCATCCGCCGGAAAAAGACTGCACCAATTCCTAGACATATTGGAGGACATGACAAAAATGAGCCATAAGACTAGCACACCGTCACAACAGGAACGTTCACAACCGGTACAAAGGGTAGATCACGCAGTCCCCGATAATGCAAATGTAACCGAACAGAGAACGTATACAACACCTGTTCCTCCAACTAGGAAACCAGCACCTACAGGTAGAATACTAGAAAAAGAAAATGAAGAGAACGTTATATACGTAGGAGGAATCGAAAGCGAGAAGCACAAGAAAAAGAAACAAAAGAAAGGAACCAAGAATAAAAAACATGAAAAAACCAGAGAAAGTAATAAGAAAAGGAAGGATAAAAAGAAAAACAGAAGAAATGACGACAGTAGCGAAGAATCATCTGACGACAGTAGTGATAGTGAAAGTGAAGACGATAGTGACAGCCGAAGTGAAGACGACACAGACAGTACAAGCGACACAGATTCTGACAGGGATTACCGGAAGACCCGTCATAATAAATCGAAAAAGTTCAATTTAGCCGAGAATGAAAAAATATTAAGATTATTTAAATCATGGAACCTGTCATTTACAGGAGAAGAAAAAGATAACCCAAACGAGTTTTTAACTAGGTTATCCAATTTTAGAAAGAATGTATTAATGTCAGATCGCCAATTCTTTAGAGGCCTCCCATGCATTTTCACCAAACGCGCTAGTAGATGGTACGGTAACATACAGGATGAACTGAAACATAAAAAATGGGAAGACTTTTTAAAAGCATTTAAAGCCCAATTCACAAAGAAAATATCCGAAAGCGACGTATGGGATGAAGCATGGAAGCGAACCCAAGGAAAGAACGAGAGCATCACTAATTACGTTGGATGCATAAAACATATATTCTCCTACCTGAAAACGTCACCTTCGATGAAAAGGCAAATTGACGTGGCCTGGCGGAATCTACGTCCTGAATATCGTCGCTATATGTCCGAGAAAAAAATTAAAACGTATACAGACCTGGAGAAGTATGGGAGACGATACGAGGATTTGTTAGAACTAGATAAAAGGTTCAAACCACCTCCAACTCCCGAAAACTCGAAGATCCCGGAAGCGGTCGCCCCGGAATACGTTAAATTAAATAAAGTGTCGTCACTGGAAGAAAATTATACCGGAGTAAATTACGAAACGTGTCCCATTCAAAAGGAGTCATCGTCGAAACAAAAAGGCGGTAAAAAGGAAATAAAAAGAGAGGACAAAAAGAAGATAGACTCATCAATACACGCAACCATCGAACTACCAGTTGGACAACAAAACCCAACGGTAGCTGCAGTTGCAACACCCCAACAAGCCTCAAATTTTATACAGACTCAAAACGCTGGACAACCACCACAAAACTGGACTAGGTGGTCCAATAATGGGACACGACAAAATTTCGTGAATAGCAGTAATTATAATAATGGGAACAATCCCAGAATCAACAATTATAATAATATAGGTAATCCTAAGGGCGGTAACAGTTTTACAAATAGTAGAAATCCTAGGTATAACAATAGTGGTACGAACGCATATAGGAATAACGATAATCAAAATAGGAATTATAACCAAAGTGGAACATGGAGATATACCAATCAAATAGCCACGCCACAGAACTTGGGGGCGAGACCAAGAATAATGACTCAGGCAACACAAGGAAACAATACGCTTCAAGACACTTTCGTCGGCGCTTGCTTCCACTGCAACCAAGTGGGTCATCGTGCATCGGAATGTCCATCAACCGTATGTTTCGTTTGCAAACAATCAGGACACAGAGCTAACATGTGTCCGAACCGTATGAGTCAACAGATCTTCGCATGCCAAGTTTGTGGACAGGCAGGTTGTACCTTTTCTAACTGTCCAAATTGCGCCCAATTAAGAGACAACTGGGGAAACGCCAATGCTGGGGTACGACAGGGACCGACCACCTCACAGCAGCTTCCCCAAGGGTCCCAACAATTCGGCAACGGACAATAAAAGAAGAAATAAAACAACACGAAAAATCATTTTTTGAGGAATTACAGGGAAGATTAAATCAAAAACCACAGAAGAAAGAGAAAATTAACTGGACAGATAGAATGAACGAAGTATTAAGAAAAACAATGGAAGAACAAATGAAACTACCAGAAGCGTCAAAGGAAGTTAATACGGAAATAATCACAAATTTGATGTCAGAACTGAAAAAGGGAAACGTTACCGGGTGTAATAATAGTATCACCCTGAAATCGTTTACCCCAAGTAAAGAAGTAGTAGAAATTTTTGAGGAAGAACAAAAAGCCGATTCCAGTACCAAACCAATACTACTCTCAGCAATGGAGGATCTACATGAACAGATATATAGTAACGAGGATACCCAAAAACTCTATACTATAGATAAGGCCGGTATATTACTGAAGAATACTGCAGACTCTATAGATATATTGACAAAACGGGACACCTCAAAACAATCTGTCATTAAATCCCAAAACGCTAAGAGAGAGATTGAGTTAGACTGGACGGAATGGCGAAAAATCGAAGACGAGAGTAGAGTTAAAGATAAAAATAATGGTAGTAAAACATTAGAGGTAATGATGATAAAAATAGTAGAAAAAGCACGGATGAAAATAGTAGAAGTAAAAATACAGAAGTAATAGACGAAAAGGATAAAAGCTTTGGTAGTAAAAATAATAAGAACGAAAACATGGTAGATGTTAACCTTAATAAAAATAAAGAAAAAATAGTAAAAGAAGAAATTGAAGTAATGGAAAAAGAAAAGGATGTAGCGGAAGCCAGTTTGGAAAATA
Organism: Theocolax elegans; assembly: GCA_026168455.1. Taxonomy (NCBI): domain Eukaryota; kingdom Metazoa; phylum Arthropoda; class Insecta; order Hymenoptera; family Cerocephalidae; genus Theocolax; species Theocolax elegans. The sequence goes on along the minus strand of CM047426.1, from coordinate 3,248,626 downwards.
GAGGTTTCGTTCGATTAAACATTGCAGGACATACGTTTAGAGGATTACTTGACTCAGGAGCCATGATTTCAGTAGCAGGACCGAAAGTAATCGAAAAATTCAAGGATAAGCTGTTACCTTCTAATTCCTACGTCAAAAATGCCCATGGCGGAATAAGTAAATCTTTAGGGACATTGAAGTTAAATTTAGAAGTAGACGGACACGTAGATACGTTAGAACTCAAAGCCCAGCAAATATTCGAACACGATATCGTGCTGGGGAAAGACTTTTACGTAAAATGGGATGTGGACGAAAGACACAAACATGGTCTATGGCGCGTACACGAAGGTCCCTGGCATAAAACGTATGGAGGTGAAGATACAGCGGAAGATCCAGTAATTTTTGCAGAATGCAATGGCATATCTGAAGTCACAAATCCTCAGCGACATAAAGTAGATAAACTAGTATCAAAGATACTACCGACACCGTCGAAAACTCCAGGAATGACGGACATGATAGAACATCATATAGCCGTGATACCTGGATCACTACCAGTTCGCCATAAACTACGTAGAATGTCACCAGCAATGGTTCAAAACGCCCACGAAGAAGTAGAAAGACTATGGAACGAAGGGATAGTAGAACAATCAGCAAGTGACTATACGAGTGCTCCTGTAATGGTCAAGAAATCAGACGGAACCTACAGATTTTGCATAGACTACAGAGACCTAAATAAACAAACCATAAGAGATGCATACCCAGTACCCAACATGGACACAATCTTAGACAGGATGCGACATGCCCGTTTCATCTCAAAAATCGATTTGCGACAGGCTTTTTACCAAATTCCATTGGATAAATCCAGCAAACGATTTACTGCTTTCTCAGTTCCAGGCAAAGGTCTATTCCAATTCACCAGAATGCCCTTCGGACTAACAAATGCTCCAATGACGTTCCAGCGCCTGATAGATGCTCTATTCGGACCGGAATACGTACCTTACGTATTTGGCTATTTGGACGACATTATCATAGCAACGGAGACGTTCGAAGAGCATATACGATGGTTAGACGAGGTACTAAGGAAATTAGTGAGACACGGACTGACCGTGAACCGAGAAAAATGTGAGTTTTGTTGTTCTAGTGTTACATATTTGGGTTATATATTAGATAAAGATGGTTTGAGACCAGATCCAGACAAAACGGCTCCGATACGAGACTATCCAGCCCCTAGAAATATCAAAGAATTACGAAGGTTCCTTGGTATGGTAGGTTGGTATAGTCGATTTCTCGATAAGGACTCAGAAATAAAGATTCCACTATTGAAACTACTAAAGAAAGATCTCGCATGGAAGTGGGAAGAAGAGCAACAAGAAGCTTTCGAAACCCTAAAACAGGCGTTGATAAAAGCACCCGTCCTAGCACGACCAGATTTCTCAAAACCATTTTGTCTACAAACCGACGCGAGTAACTATGCAATCGGCGCAGTACTCACTCAAGATTTGAACGACGGCGAACACCCGATCGTGTACATAAGTAGGGTATTAACGGCAGCAGAAAGGAATTACTCCACAACCGAAAAAGAATGCCTAGCTGTCCTATGGGCAATAAAAAAGTTAAGACCTTACTTAGAAGGATACAAATTCACCTGTCATTACAGATCACAGTGCACTGCGTTGGCTGAAAAATCTCCGCGATCCAACAGGACGACTAGCGCGATGGGCGCTAGAAATGATGCAATGGGATTTCGAAGTCATACATAGACGGGGAGCTCTGAACCACGTTCCGGACGCTCTTTCTAGAATGTACGAAGAAGATGGTAGTACAATAAAAAATAATTTAGTAGAAGCAGCAGCGTTTGAAGAAATTAAGATGAATGGTATAGTAGAAGATTAAAAGAAGTCGAACAATTCCCGGAAAGGTATCAAAGTTGGAAAATCGAAGATAATTTATTATATAAATTCCGCAACGATCCTCTCCTGGACCCGATCACCAATAGAGAAGAAAATTGGAGATTAGTAGTACCAGAAAATTATAAAGAAACAGTTTTAAAAGAAGCACATAACTTACCATCGGTAGGCCATACAGGTATCGAAAAGACTTATGATCGCATTGCTCGAGACTATTACTGGCAAGGCATGTGGCACGACGTAAATCAATACGTGAAACAATGTGCAACATGTCAAGCATACAAAATTCCGCAGACTGGTCAACATGGACTTATGGGAACGAGGGTGGTAGACAGACCTTGGTGTATCGTAGCGGTGGACCTTATGGAATTTCCACCGAGTAAAAGCCAAAATAAATACTTAATAGTCTTCCAAGACCTATTTACAAAATGGATAGAGGTAAAACCAATAAGGAAAGCCGACGGAAAATCCGTATCTAAAGCCTTGGAAGACTTAATACTATTTAGATGGGAAACACCGGAATATTTGCTATCGGACAACGGAAAAGAGTTCGATAATAAATTCCTAAAGTCCGTACTCGACGAATATGGCATCAAACACGTCACCACCCCGCCATACCACCCACAAGGTAATCCCGTGGAACGTTGCAATCGCACATTAAAAACGATGATCGCGATGTTCGTGAAAAACGACCACCGTACATGGGATGAACACATACATGAATTTCGACACGCTATAAATACGGCGGTACAAGCCTCAACGAAGGTTTCCCCCGCATTTTTAAATTATGGACGACACCCTAATCCCGTGAAGAGTTTAAGAAGAGAAGTAGAAGAAAAGAAACCCATATTAAAAATTGACCCGGAGATCTGGATTAATCGAGCTAAGAGATTAGACGCCCTTAGGGATCTTGTTGCAAAACATCTCGACCAAGCTCACGTAATCCAAAAGAGATCTTACGATAAAAATAAAAGACACGCAGAATTTAAAATAGGAGACGTAGTAATGAGGAAAACCCATCTGCTTTCGAACGCAGCTAATAAATTTTCGGCAAAACTAGGAGCGAAATATGAAGGCCCCTTCGCAATTTTAAAGATCCTATCCCCAACCGTATACCTTTTAGATATAGATTCGGGTAGGAAAAATGCGAAGGTGCACGTTTCGGATTTGAAGAAATATATTCCTCCCAGGTTGCAATGATGAATGTAAAATAAAGAGTAAATAATACAAAGTTTTTTTTTGTTGTTGAAGATTCGAATGGTTTGATTTATATGTTTCAGAAATGTCTCAAGATCGTAATGAAAAGAACGGCAGATTGCCACCAACATCGGCGCATTTTCGGGCTTCCCAAGGACCCCTGATGGAAGATCCGGTCGTCCTTTTGACCCGTTGGTTGGGCACTGTGCCCGACGAGCCCGTGGTCGAGCGTGTCGAAGCGACACCCTCTACTGGGTGGGCCGACCAGTTGGCCAACATGTTCCGGGAGGACATGTTGTCCGCCGGGATCGTCCCTCCTGGAGAGGGGGGCGAAGAGCCGGTCACGGCTCTCAACGGCTGAGGACGAAGATGTGGTGATGGAGGACGGGACGGCAGTGCAGGCCCGGAACGACGCTGTTCCCAAACAGCGGAAGTCCGCGAGCCCCTCCGATCCCGTCAAGAATTCTCTGGGCTGATGTCCCACTGGACGACGACGAGCCACCAGAGGAAGAGGAGATCGCGGCAGTGACGGCCGGAGCGGAAGCCATCTCTGATGGTGGAAACTCGCAGGCCCCTCCGAGGTCTCCAATTCCCACTTGAACCTAAAACGGCACAAGAGGTGTGGGCCGAAAGGAGGGAGCTAAACACCATCCAGGATGATGAACCCATGGAGGAAGATCCCTGGGATCCCCGTCACCTCCCTCCTGCACCACCAACTCACCCGGAACGCCTCCGCAACCTCAAGGGTGACCTGATTACGCGTTACCCAAGAGGTTGTTACCACCTCGCTGCCACCATCCAGCGAGGAGACGGCGCCGGGAGTAGGTGAGGCGATCCCTGAGAGGGTAGAGATTCCCTCCACCTCTCAGGGAAAACCCAAGGTCAGCGAGGAGGAAAGGGCGAGTCAGGACGCGGTACGGGAGTTAGTATGCCACCCTAGCTCGCTTCAGACGGAGCGGCGAAACCCCATACCAACGGGGTACTCACCATCCTGGAGGATCGGCCACCGAAGGGGGAGGCACCGAGAGCATCCGTGGCTCCTGTGAGGCGGCTACCCGCCCGGCCGACAGACACAGAACCAGCGAGCCTGCCACGGAGCTACCCAACGGTCCCCCCACCAAGGCCGATTCCGATGTACACTCCCTTACCTCCGGAAAACCCACCTATGAGCCGTGCAGCCCGTCGTCGTGCCAGGAATATAACCCGCGTAGACACCTCACGATGGAGGACTATTTTGGGGGATTGAGCCCTCCACGCTCCTTATCGCCTCCAGAACCTCCTGCCGATCCGTTCTACGTGGAACAGAGACGACGACAGGAGGCGGAGGACGAACGTATCCGTCGTGAGGAGCAGCGGAAGAAGGAAAAAGAACGCGCCCGCATAGAAAAAGAGAAGGAAGAAAGAGAGAAGGAAAGGAAAGATAAAGAAGAAAGAGAAAAGCGTAGAAGAGAAAAGAAGAAGAAGAAAGAAAGAAAATAATGAGGGAGATGGAAGAAAAAGAGAGACGTAGAAGGGAAAGAGACGAAGAAGAAAATAAATTGAAGAAGGCAGAAGAAGAACGTAGGAAGATGAGGATTGTAGAAGAAGGACGAAGACGAAGATTGGAAGAAGAAAAGCGGGCTCGAGATAATCAGGAGAGGGAAGAAAGGTATAGAAGAGAAAAGAAGAGGCTTTTAGAAGAGAAGGAAAAGGAAGAAAGGAGGATAGTAGAAATAAGGAGGAAAGAAGAAGAAAGAAAATTGATGGAAGAGAAGAGGCGGGAGAAAGAAAGGAAGAGTATAGGCTAGCAGTAATAAGGAAGAGAGAAGAAGAAGAGCGGAAACAGAGGATGTTAGAGGAGAAGAGAATGGAAGAGGAGAAGAAGAAGAAAGAGGAAGAAGCCCGCTGGGCGAGAGAAATAGAGGAGGAAAGAGAGCGGATTCCGCCTATCTCGCCCCAGCACGAGCAGCGAGGGATCCCGGAAGTCGCCACCTCGACCTCCATCCCCCACACGAGGGGAGCATAGGCCGAGGAAGGCTTCCAGGTGGGATTCGGGCCCGAAGCTTAACCTCCTGAAATCCATCCCCACCCCTTCACCATTGACAGGGGTGAGGTTCGGAGGGCTGGAACCGGTACCCATCGACCCAAAGGTCGACCCTCCGGTCAAGTCGTGCTTCATATGCTGGGAAAAGGGGCATTTCCACCCATCCTGCCCCAAACCCAAGAAGCATATGATATGCTACAACTGCGGCCGGAGGGACGTAACGATGCGCACTTGCCCGAGGTGTAGTAAGGCGCACCTCGATTACCTAAGGAGGTTAAACTCGGGACAGTGCGCATCGGCAAAGGCGTCCATTAAGCCGGAACCAACCCCACCCACACCATCGGAGCCAACACCTCTTCGGAGACCCCGAATCACCCCCCTCGTTGACGGTCCCACTGAGGCGTCCGTCAATTGCCGCCCCTGCGGCACCTCCGGAAGCGGCGCCTAAGCCGGCGATGACTCCGGAAGAGGCCCTGAGGCTTCTGGAGACCCTCCGCAACATCCCCTCCGGGAGTAGGGAGGCGGTCTTCCAGGTGTTATTCCCGGAAGGGAAGTAAAGGGGCCACGGAGAAGAGGAGACCTCGCGTTGAGCGGGGGTAAAAATTAATTGAAGTGGGGAAAATTAAGGACGAAGGAAGGATTCAGAGGTCGTAGTAACGCAGCAGACGCGAGCGGATTTAGTAGAAAAAAAAAGGAGATGAATCTATGGAAGAAAGAAGATAGTAGGAACAAGAATATTCGGTACAAGAGAGGAGGAAGAGAGAAAATGGAGCAATTAGTAGAAAACCTTATTTTCAGGTAATGAATTAGTAGAAAACCTTATTTTCAGGTAACAGATGATGATTAGAATGGTAGTATATGTATAGTAAGAAAAGGATGTCGATAAGCAGTCAAACGAAATGGTAGTAATAGTCGAAGTATATATAGTAGGAAAGGATATCGAAGAGCAGTCAAACGTGATGGTAGTAATGATGGAAGTATAGATGGTAGAAACGGATATGGATGCAGAATCAAACTAGATTGGTAGAAAATCTTTTTCTTTTGAAGGAAGATCAGAGATGGAAATAACTGAAAACGACAATTGGTAGTAAGTATTGGAAGGTAAACCAAGCATATATTATTTTTTTTTATCATTTAATTGAATTTTATTTTATGTTTATAAAAATTTATTATGATGATATATTTTCTTTCTTATGGGCAGACGTATGATTTATAATTTGTTGGAATGTTGTATGTGAGGATATTATGGTTATGGGTTATGCGTGTTCGGTGACGAGTATCGCTTTGGCCAAGCGTTAGTAAGTGCAGTCCACTCTCCTTTCAGGAGTGTGTCCCGACTTAGGAGGGGGGTATTGTGAGGTAAACCTCACACCATTATTATATTTTAATTTGTTATTGGAGGGAAGCCTTGTCGAGGGGACGTACCTGAAATAAGACAAAGAATTATTAGTGTATATAGAAAAAATATAAGGTTAGCGTAGAGAAAATAGATATAAGTAAAATAAGATTCTAATATAATATCATACCTTTGAGACGACGAGTCCTGGGTGATCCAACGCTGCTATCCATGTGAGTCCTGTCCTTGGAGGCGATGAGTCCTGGGTACTGTCCATCGTGAGTCCATTTCCCCTTGAGGCGATGAGTCCTGGGTGAACCTATGGATCCTGGGTCCGCTCCTTGGTAGCGTTGGGTACCTGAAAGGTTAATAATAAATAAACTAGAATAAATATAAGGTTAGGATAGAAGGATTTATAGGAGGATAGAGTCGGTTATAATAAGGAAGTTATGTTTGAGTATAGTATATTATATATAGGATATGGGAATAGAGGTTAGGAAGGAAGTAAACACCGGCTACGAATCCTGGCCCGAGCCATTCTCGTCACCGATATTTTAGTAGGTAAAGGGAAGAAATTAATAGGGTTTTATTTGATTTGTTGAGGAAATCGGAGGATCGGAGAAAGGAAGAAGTTTAGTAATGACAAAGAAGGAATGATACAACCATACCGCCACCGACGTCTAACCATGCTCCCACGTGGATCCAGTACCATCTCCCGACGACCTGGTGATGGAGAACGAAGACAGCCACGAAGATGACGACCCAGGAACTGGTGCACTTTCCACAAACACAAAATAAAAACCCGTTCGCCGTCGTGTAAACAAACGTCGCCCGACTCGCGTGCAACGACTCGGCCGGCTGCTCGTGTACTAGGGTCAGCGCGGCAGAGAGGGGGGGGGGCGGCGCTCGCCGCTCTCGCACATGCACGCCGCGGCACATGGCGGCGCACCGAGGAGGGGAACGACGGAATGAGCGGGAAGTAGCCATCTACAGCGTGTGTGTACGAGAGAGAAAGAAGACACACCTGTTGCATTGGTGGAGGCGCAAGTCAGTTCCTCAAACGGAATACGGGTTATTTCGTTATTCCGTCACTGGGGAAAAGAAGATTGTTACGGGAATAGATGGCGTGGACGGCGGTAATAGTCAACCATCTAATTAATCTGGGAGATATTATTGGTTGAAAATAAAGGAAGAAGAAGACCATCAGCGCCGCGTTTTAACGAACTACGAGGACGAGCGGGATGCTACGAGTCCCGATCGTCATTCGTAGCCGGATAGTCTCATCGAGCGCACCTAGTTATTTTGATTGAGTAGTTCCATAGGAGTAATTTTTTATAAAGTAATAATTGTTCGAGTAGTAGGGTTAGTTCTGAAGAAGATTGTTTCTCATTGCGGTAAGTGGGCTGCACGGCCACCGATTAATTTAATAAATCGAGTATCGCCGGGGATTTCTTGCGCGTCGCGTATAGACCTCCTGCGGGCCGCGCCGCCATTTTAGCACCTGCCGCGAATTCGAGTTGTCCGTATTAAGGGTTGGGAGACGGTTTATTAATTATTACCGGAGCTTATAAGACGAGAATATAGAGTTAATTAATTAACACTACGTAATTATCGGTGATCGGAAGATCGGGCTAGTTCGCGGGAACTTAACTTGTTGAATTTACTTCGTGTCCAAAATATTGTAACGGTGATCACCCGTAGTGATCGAAATTTGGAGTGAATAAATAGATTGAAATAATTAGTGATTTGACCTAATTAAAATTATTGAGTTCTTAATTTATCGACCTGTACCTCGACAATTACCGCCACGCGTTTCTGAAGGAGATAGGATTCGTCGTTGGTTTCGCCACCTCCGTATTGGCGTTGGAGCCACGTCCTGAGGAGTCGTACCGGGAAATTAATTGTATTGGTAAGACCTGGCGCCCAGTGTAGTAATAAATACGGTCTTACCGGATTTAAAGGTAACATATATATATATTAAATAAAGTGGAACCGAGTAGCGTGGTTTACGGGCCACGAAAGTGAGGACCACGTCACAATATATATACATATATATGCGTATACATATATCTTTATGTATATTATTGGGCTTTAACATCTTCGACGTATTGTAATAACCCAAATTTTTCCGTTTTTTTTCTCTCTTATTCTCCGATTTCGATCGAGTGAAAAAATTCGTGATAAAAAATCACTCTTTCGGAGTTACGTGTCACCGAAACGACTGTGATTTTTTTTTTCATATTTTTACGTAGATTTCTAATTGGTTTAAATACAATACTTCTGATCCATACTGAATCTTAAATTTGCAGTGATTTTTTACGATTACAACGTATATATAAAGCAAATATTTGAAAAAACGAAAGAAAAGAACGGTATATGTTATATTTTTAAAGGTCTTTTTAATAATAATAATAACACTACGCGAGAAACGTCACTTATCAAAAGCAGAATTTTTTGGAATTTTATCATTTTTCATTATGTCTCTTACATATTGACATAGAGGTTAACATTCAATAATAATAATAATAATAATAATAATAATAATATGGTTACTTAAATTTTTATCTGTTATCTTTTTGTTTCAAAAATGAGAAAAATTTGGCGTGCAATGATGGATACTTTGATACAACCGATACAACATATGATCAAAAAATATTTTATAATATCGAAAATTGGTTCGTTAGATCAATACACAGAATAGTTCGTATAATTAATTGTTTGTTTGATAAAAAATCTTAAAAATTACTATTAACAATTTATGTAACTTTAATAATTCTTTATTAATAAGAGTTCGCCCACGATTTATTATTATTGATTAAGTTCGGACCAGAGTGCAGAAAAATTGCATTAATTGTACAAAGTTATTTTATGATGTGTATGTTACTATGGATAAATAAATAATAAATAATAATAAACGTTGTTTTGTTAATAATTATATTTGTTAAATATGAATACACGACAGGTCTGTGTGTGCGGATGGTGAAGAAAAAAAAAGTGAGAGAAGAAGAGAAATCGTGTTTCGCATATATATCAGATGTATGTATTGGAGTGCAGGGGTCGTCTCAGTTGAAGACAACACGATGACCGATGATCGTTTGACCCTATATACGGTCCAACTTTCGTTTCAGAACAATTGTGCGTCTGTCCGAGCATATGTTTATATATGGTCACACGTCTTTCTGTGGTTTTCTCCTTTCGCACCAATGTTGGAATTTTAATTTTAGTATTAAAATTTTTTTTTTATATATAACAATAATACAGAAAATTATATAATGTTAAAGGGGTTGTGGGATCCAAATTACAGGGATCTACACCTTTCAACCCGAAAATTCTATCAAAAATATATCGAATTAAAAATCTGAAAAAATATATTTCATACGGATAGCTTGAAACATGAGAGAGGGCCTGACGTTTCGATTTTTTTGGTTAAAATAACTTTTGTTACTAACATTTGAATAAATATTTCGAGGTCGGTAATTTTTAGTCAACGTTGTTTAGGACGTGCCGAAGGCTTTTTGACATTTAGGAATTTTTCAGAAACCTCATATCTTTTTTTTGTAAAAAATATAATAAATGGCATTTTTTGATTCCAACATCGCGTTAAAAAGGGTGAAAATTGAGGTTGGAATGTGTAAATAGAGAAAAGTTATGAATAGTGTAAAATACGCGGATATATAATTTTTTAATCGGTAAGTTTACACTTTTTGAAAGAGTAATTTCTAGTCAATTTTACTTTTTTCGAAAGAGTTATAATCAAGCGTCAATTTTTACATTTTAGTGTTTAGAGTGTGCATGTTATTCTGGTTTAATAAATAAATAAATTACCTAATAAAAATAAATTTTGGAGGCATGATAAACATTATTATTAGTATTACTATTATTATTATTAATCTGTACGACTGAAATTTTCATGGTTTTTTAATAACGTTGTCTGTTTAATCATTTGATAGAATGTTTTATCAATTTATTTTTTTGTTTTGATAACCAAAATTTTTGGTGAGTGCAGTCGCATAAACTTTCATCATTGGACTCTCCAAAGAGATTGGAAAATTTAAACCGAAAATCGTTTGGACCAGAAAAATAGAAATAAAAAATACAATTATTAAAATATCTAAATACATGAATATTCCATGAAATATTTAAGTGTATATGTCGAAAAGGCGACTTTTTAAATTTACCGTATTGAAAATTAAAATTTTAATTAATAATAGGAAACTAACTCGAAAATTTGAATACTCGGTGGTAGAAGATACGAGGGTGGTTTTTTGTGATCCGTTTTAAAATTCACTTTTTCCTTGATGTATTCCGAAAATTGTCATTGTACAAAGTTTCCCATCGTTACAGCGCAGAATTTCTTGTCTATAAGCAAAAAAAAATTAATGAAATGTTGCAGTGAAAATTAATTTTAAAAATCCTTCAAAAATATTATATAACTTTAACCGATATTTGGTTAAAAAAATGACATATTTCGAAATTCGTTGAAATCCAACGATATGGAAACTTAAAACCCACTCAACCTGTCGAAAATAAAAAAAAAGTATTAACAATGTCGAAATTCCGTATGACTCATAGAGTTAAATTGCTATATCGTTGTCATTATTAAAAAAAATCCAAATAATTTAACAAATTTCGTATTTAAAATGTAATTTTCAAAATCTCTGACGATGTTTCGATGGATGATGGAAAATAATCGAAATATTTTTAAAACATCCGTATATAAAACAGATAACAATGTCAAAAATTTTGTGAAATCCGATCATTTTACACCGAGCATAAAAGAAGTATCAATAACGTCAAAATTCTATGTGGATCGTGAAATAAAATTTTTGTAACTGTAAATCACATTATATCAGCTTTATTATAACAATTATTCGTGGCGATAAAAAATATCGATAAAAATAAAATTTCATCAATTTTTTTATCATTATTATAACGTCGCTCTTTATATGCTCCAAACTTGGTGCTAATCAGCGGCGTAAAAAAATTTTTGTATTGATTGTAAAATAATAATAAAAATTTTACCAATATTTACCACTGTCATTATTGAATAAATTAAAAAAATTTAATAAATTTTCAAAGTCTTGAAAAATTGATCAAAAATGTATTATTATAATGTTAAAATATTTCGTAGATTACCGAATAAAAGTATTACTAATTTTTTAATTAAATAATGATAAATTTAAATAATAAATAATAAAATATTTATTTAAATAATAATTTTTTCTCTTTTCAAGAATAAATTTCGAATTTTCGTAAAAAAAAAGAATATTGATAATCATATAAGAAATGCAAATAATTAAAGAAATTTTCAATATCAAAATATTTAAAAATTTGAAAATATCATGGAAAATCTCGAAAATTAATAAAAATTCACTATAAAATATATAAAAAGAAATACTATCAGGTTAAGGATAATTAATAACAATCGTATTGTTGGAAAAATATTTTTTCCTCGTTAACGACAAAAAACTTTTTTTTATGTAAAATCCTCCCACATTTTCTCGTTGGTATACCAAAAGTGACGTAACAAAATGCACCGAAACCATAACGCAACGTTTTCAACTCGGTTAGTAGTCGCTATTACATTATATACGCTATACTGTTTGGTTAAGACACTCACGTCGATCGTATTATACCTCTCTCTCTCTCTCTCTCTCTCTCTCTCTCTCTCTCTTTCTCGACACACACTCACTGCGCGTTATACTTTTAAATCGTCGTCACCAATCTCTTGAAAAAAATTTTTTTCACTTTCCGTCCGAGCAACTCATTTGCGTTTGTGATCCAAAAAGAAAAATAGAATAAAAATATGATATTTAGTATAATTTTAATTAAATTATTATGAAACTCGATAGATAAATAATGATTTTATACCTTGTGATCGATAATCTTTTTTTTTTTTGTAGATTACTTCGCTATTAAATCCGTTACGTCTTAAGTGGAATGTATATATGTATATCACTTTCACCTTTTTCCCCTAATTTCCTTCGGTTTGATGGAAAATCATGAGAGAGATTTCTCTATGTACCTCTCGATATGCATACGTATATTTTTCATTTATTTGTACATTGCGCGTTTTTTGACGATGAAGGTGGATTTTTTTACTTTTTTTAAGAGAATTTTTGAGGTTATAATGATTTTTGTTAATTTTTTACGGAAATAATAGAATAATTATATGTGAATAATTATTTATTTTTTTGAAAAATTACCATTTCTTAGTTTGATGTATCATTGCGCCTTTTTTGATGATGGAAATGGATCGATTGCGATTAGGAATTTTTAGTTTCGAAGGTATAAAGATTTTTGTGAATTTTTACAGAAATTAGAGAATGATTCGCATCAATATTAATTTTTTACACAATTTTTTTTACCAATTTTTACAAAAAAATTTTTTATTAAGGGGGTGTCATACACAATTAAAAATTCAAATTTCACGTCACAAAATAGCAGACGAAAAAACAACTAATAAAACAAAGGTACGTAAAACAACGATTTTTTTGCCCTTCGTTATGTATTTATCTATCATTTTACAAAGTTTTAAATTATTACAACAATATTTCACCTAGAAAACCTTAAAAAATACAAAAAAAAAAAATTACATAACGAAGGGCAACTAACATCTTGTTTCGTGTACATTTGTTTTTATTTATTGTTATAAGTAAATTAGTTGTTTTTTCGTCTGCTATTTTGTGGCGCGAAATTTGAATTTTTAATTGTGTATGACAACCCCTTAATATCTGATCGAAAAAATCGATTTTGTAATCAACTATTACCGACAAAAAGTGATTATTTATTAATAATTAATTATTTTTTTTTAATTCGTTTCGTAAGATTCTTTTCTATTATCGGTGAAAAGTCAATTTGGAGTTTTTTTAGATTTTCAGATCCACGATTTAGTAACAATTTTAGGATTTTTAAAGGTTGATCTAACTTGATTTTTTGATGATAAATGTTTATATACGAATTTTATTAGTATTATTATTAGTTCCTGGTAAGGATTTGACAATTGTTTGTGTTTTGAGGTTAGAAGTAATCTATAGATTTTAATCAGTCATTTTTAAAAAATAACTTATTTTTATTTAAAAAAAACCTAAAAAAATGTTACACAATTTTCACATTTATTTTCAGTATATTAGGTTATGTTCGACGTTCTTAACAATTTTCACTAATAATTAGACATCCAATTCTAATTCAAATTATGAAACTGATTCTACTTTATATGTTATGTATACATGTACGCTTCAACCTCCAAACTACAAAAATTTTTAGGAAATAATAAATTCTGGAAAGCGAATAAAGTTTGACAAGCTAAAAAGTAAGAAAGGAACGTCTAGTTTTGAAAAGAATAAACTCTGATGTTTATATACATTTCAAAAAATAAAACGTCAAACTCTATGTATTTCAAAAGTAAAATTTGCTATTCTTCTACATCCTTTTTACAAACGGAAAAGACGTTTGAAATTTATTAGAAAAATGTTACGTGCGCGCACTAACTGAAAAATTGATTTTAGACTACTTGGAGGTTATGTTCATTTTATTAGATGAAGGAGAAAATATGTAAAGAATTGATTTTGAATTTTAAAATATTTGATAAAAAAAGTGGAATTAATAAATTATGATAATTTTATATAATCTAATTTAATCTTTACTACATTTCATTAAATAATTTTTGAATAATTTTAATTCATTTGAAATTCTATAATATTCAATGTTTTACCCATGGTAAAAATATATGCAAAAAGTGCAGTTATATTTAATCCAATCAGAGATAAAAAAAAGAATCATACTACCGCAGCTTGTATCCAATATTTTAATAATAAAAAACTCATATATTTTTGTCGTATAAGCAAAATTCTCCGTTATCGCGTAATTTTAGACTGGCGCAACGTGTATACTCTATTATTGAAGTAAAATCCGATCTGCGTGAGTAAAATTTAAGTAAATAATATTAGAATTCAAGAATCATTATTAATTTTTTTTAATATCGTAGATTATATTAATTAATTAATTTAATATATCGATTATTCTCATCCCCTATACTAAGTGAAACAAATTAAATCCATTTAATTAATTGAATTCGATGTATTCAGTCTATTTAAAAATTTAATTTAAAATTATCCATCGATGAAATTATTATAGTGTATTATTGATGACAATTTTAACTAAAATTTTTTTATTGATTTTTTTATGAGACATATAATTATTTTAATTAATTATGATTTTTTACGTTAGAAGGGATTTGAATGGATTATGAATGTATGAGAATTGTGTTTATAAACACTATTTACTAAAGTTTTTCTTTCAAAATTTAATTATGCAAATGTATTTCTTTTATTAATGCAATATTTTTGACAAGAACCCAAGAAACCATGTCGTTGAACAATCTTCTATATATTCAACAGTAAAAATTAATCACGTTTATTTCATTAGAATAGAAATAAATTGCAATGAATACTTGAAATTTTTGTTTAAAATATTACTTATCTGATTTATAGACATAATATTGTGCTTTTTAGAATAATTTTGCTAATTAATATTTTTTCATCGGAATATTCTTATTACATATTATCATAGGCTGAAATGAATTTGATTCATTTGAATTAGCAAACTGGAGTACTAAACGATACTAAACATGTTTAGTATTTAAAATGTTATAATATATCTGGTTTTTAGACTATTCTTGAATATTTATCAATAATTTTACAAATGGATATTTTTTAATGCAATTAAACATCCATTTACCGTTAAAATTCAACCTGTTTGATGAAATAATTGTTGTGATACTGCTATAACCTAAAAAAAATTTTGGGTAAAAGACAACAGTAACATAATTTCCTTAAAAAATTAAGAAATATGTTGTTTAATATTTTTACTGAATATTTTAATGATCCAACTTACAAAAATGAATCACGTCGACCTTAAATATTCTAAACTATATTATTCCGTTTAAAAACTTGTACGTTCATTCTCGAAAACCTAAGCGAGGAGAAGAGTATAGAATATATCTATTTAAAAAAAATATTGTTTCAGTCGCAAATTTTTTTCTTATCAGTGCACCGTATCGCATTAAATTAAGGTGCATGATTACTCTTTTTTTTCTTTCTCTCTTTTTTGTCTGTTGATACGAGTGGGCACGTCGAACTGCAAAAATACACAAGATAAGAGTGCGATATATCGCGTTTGAAAAGTAAAACAAAAGTCGGCAAGTAATTAAATTTGCTGAAATGGCATTTTCGATCGATACCTTTCTCTCTTTCTCTCTCTCTCTTTTTTATTAAATCTTAATTTTGTTTTTGCATTGTGGAAATAATAGTAATTAACGAATTATATATTCACTCTTATTAATTGTTTTCGTTGTGCATTGGCGTTCGCGCGCGTAATTTAATAAAATATAATATTAATAACAATTAATTACGATGCGAATTCACGTAATTTAATACAATATAAATAATAGAAATGATTGCGGTTTTTTAATGATTTTTTTTAAATAAAATTTTTATTTACTATTATGGTAGTTTTTGTTTTCGTGATAGGATAATACTGTATAAAGGTAAATCGGGTGACAATATTTCTTTGGCCGCAATCGAGGTTGCGCAATCGTCTTGCTCTTGAAGAGCTCAGGAGAGTCCCGGTCAAGTTCACAGTAATCTCTAATGCTAGATAAATATCTCGTGGTATTTTCTCTTACATTGCACTTTCTCACTTTTTGCAAAATTTTCAAGTAAGCTTGTGTGCGAATATTTTTGAGGTTACATCGAATAGGTTTTTATTGTTTTCTTGTCGTCGTGTTTGTGATTCTGTTATTTAAATTGAGTTCGTTAAAAATTAAGTTTAATTTTTTTTGAGGTTTGGATGTTAATTTTCTTTTGAGAAATTATTTTTTAAAGGAGCGATTAAATCTACGTTTTTTAAATTATATATATATAATCAATTTTGATATAAAAGGAGTCTTAAAAAAATGATGAAGAATTCATTTGAAATTAAGCTACCATTTAAAAAATTACGAAGAGCTTTTAACGCAGCTAATTTTCCATTTAAATGTCGACGACCACTATTTTCTGTTCTCTCAATCTATTTCCAATAAAACCAATAGCTTGATTAACCTTTAAATTTTATCAGCACTTTTGCAACCCGCATGAAAGAAACTCTTAATGATCTTAATGTTTTAAAAAGATATGTGCGGTGAATAAAAATTTTCAAGATTAAAGCTTAGCAAAGTAATTTGAAATATTAAATAAACAATATGAAAAAAGAATTGTAGAATAAATGTTAAAATTGTTAAAAAAGATATTTTTTAAGAGAAAATCATTATTTTTTAAACAATTTATTTAATCAGATATGGATCAGTAATTTATAAGGAAGGGTAACGCAAAATGTTACCCTTGTTTTATGCATTTTATTAATATAAAAATTTTAAAGAGATATACAAATATTCGTTTAAAACATGTAAAATAACTTTGCGCAACAACATTTAAAAAAAATTTTTTCAACAAAATAAACAATTTTACGTTTGTAATTATAGTATCATATAGCATCAATGAAATATTGTAATTAAAATATTAGTTTATAAATCTGGAAAAAGTCATTTAATTTCCTTAAACCAAATACAAAAAGTTAAGATTTATGAATTTTTCAAAAAAACATTTCTCTTATATGTATAGAAAGTAAAATGTCTGTCTATTATCAAGCTATGTCATCTCTACAACAAGGATAAATATTATCTTTAAATTATCAATTTAAAAATATGAAAAAAATCACAAATATTCCTTAAACCAAATGCAAAAACCTCATTCACACAGATTTTCCAAAAAAGTATTCCTATCAATTATGAAAATTAAAATGTCTACCTATTATAAAATATAGCATCGTATCAACAAATTATAATATTACAACCAAATTATGAATTTGAAAATCTGAAAAAAATCTCATACATTCCTTAAACCAAGTACAAAAACCTGACGGGTACGATTTTTCCAAAAAATCATTCCCTTCAATTACACAAATCAAAATGTCTGCTTATTATCAAAATTTAATACCTCATCATCAAATTATGATATTACAACCAAATTATTAATTTGAAAATCTGATAAAAATCTCATACATTCCTTAAATCCATTACAAAAACCTGACGGGTACGATTTTTCCAAAAAATCATTCCCTTCAATTACAAAAAATCAAAATGTCTGCTTATTATCAAAATATAATACCTCATCATCAAATTCAAATATTACAACCAAATTATTAATTTACGAATCTGAAAAAAATCACGTGCATTCCTTAAACAAAGTAGAAAAACCTAACTTGCACAATTTTTACAAAAAGTCATTACCTTCAATTATAAAAATCAAAATTCTCTCACCATCTCTTAAAATATCACTGCACTATATATGATTTAAGATTCAAACTTTCCTCAAATACATAAACGTTACTCGAAAAAGCTATGCGATTCTCGTCATATGTGTGTATATATATGTGTGCATGCATCTGTACGTCGTGGCGATTCATTCACTCTAGAGAGAGATACACACTGAGAGTTTAGAATAAAGGTCAATAGCTATTTATCCGTGTTGTTGTGCACGCGCTTACGCAATGATATAAATGCCGGTAAGTGGCTAGTATTTCTGGCACGATTCCTCATCGGTTTGGTCGTCTATTCGTTTCTCGCGCTTCTCCTCCACACCTCCTCCTCCTCCTCCTCGGAAATTCCGACGTCCTTGAAATAGAGTGAGAGAGAGACTCGCGGTGAAAATGAACCCGAGGTGAACGTTTGCACTTTGTGATTTGTATTTATCGGTTGGAGTTGTACTACTATACAGGATCTGACGGATTATATGATTACGTCGTTTTATAGCCTTATTACTCTTCTTCATTCGGGGTCTCTATACCGACACATCTCTTTTATTTTGCCATATGCTGTCCTTATGTTAAGTTTATGATAATTTTATGTATAGCTTATGGGAGATTTATCAATTTTTTTCGATTTTCCACGTGATACTTGTGGTGAGATTGATAAAAGGTAAATAATTAACGTACTTTTTTATTTAATCAGTGGAACGTTGTCATTTATATAGATCTCTATGGTTGAATTTATCATAATTGATGAAATAATTTTTTGATATATACTATACGTGACTTACTTTTATTTTTGTATAGGTATTAAATACCTCGAAAATTTAACTAGAAAAAATAGATAAATATCTTAAATTGAATTAGATCGTAAAGATGATAAATTTTTTAATGAAAGTGAAATAAATTTAAATGTAAATCGTTCGTATTTCTTATTTTACCTAAATATTAACTTAAGCTGAAAAATAGCTATACCTTTTTTATATTAAACAAATATCTTTTTTAATTTTAATTTATCATAAATAAAATATTAAGTGAACAATTATTTAAATATATGCAAATTACTTATATATAGATACTAGCACTGTCAATGTTAGAAAAATACTCCTAACCCAATTTTTTTTGTTAATAATAATTACTTTACCTTAAATAAATATCTACACTTACAATCAAAACGATTCGAAAAAAAAAGAAATTCCTTCGGTTTTCCCTCGTTGAAAAAATTAAAAACAAAAAGAAAAAATACGCGTATACACAACTTTCAGACAATACGTTACACAAAGTTCTATCCTCCCTATTTCGCAATAATTTTCAATAACTTTCGTAAAAAAAAATTAATTTTCCAAACGTTCATCCGTTCAAACAAACTAGGCAGTTAAGAAAAAAGGAAAAAAAAGAAATTTCAAAATTTCATCAGTGGAGTGCACATTAATTTTTAACGCATCTTCCAGATTGTCGCGCACGTATAGACCACCAAAACGATCCTCAAGGTCAAGAGATCCATTTCATCTTCATCCTCAACGATAAACGCACATATTATACATATACTTACCCCAAAAATTGCTCCGAAAAATTATGTTACACATCTAAACAAACCTCCCTAAAAAAACAATGTTACACACACACACACACACACACACACACACACACGTCGTAAGGTATATATATATATACATACCAATCGATCATCGGAAATAAATAGTTTTCAAACTCCCCAGTGTTGTTGGCGTTCGAGCCAAGTACACGCAATAACCGCGTCTCCGACGCTGCATCTGCCTTCTTCTGCATCAACTCTCTCTCTCTCTCTGGGTTTTAAACACCCTCCCGGCAATATCGAGTTTCCGAGACCATAATTGACAAACGCGCGCGCTCACACTCACACAGTAACACGTGCGTGTGCATACGTACACGCGCAAACGTGTGTGGATTCGAACCCCACACTGATATAGACACATGTGTGCGGAATTGCACACACACACACACACACACACACACACACACACACACACACAAACAGGACACGTAAATGCGCATTCAAACACACACGGAGACGCAAATGCGCATTCAAAAACATATACACAGATATATATATATATATATATATATATATATATATATATATGCGCACACACGCACTCACGTGCACATATACATACATACATACATTTTCGAATGGTTCGTATGTACGCAATGATGCACTTCACATGGTGTCTCGTTGATAAATGTTTATAGACAATTTTAATTTTACTCGCCGGATCTTAGTCGTGTTGGAATTGGACAAGTCACTCTTGTGAGAGAAGATCCCGCCGCCCAAAAAGTGTCAGTCGATATATACATTTTTATTTTTTGTTGAAAAGTGTGATAATTTCCTCGATTCTTTCGAGTTGTGAGGAGGAATTCAGTTATTTCCCGCGTTTTTTTTTACACCGAATGAGATAATCGAGGTTATGTTTGGGTTTGCGATATTTTTTTTTTTTTTAATGAAATGGTCTGTTATGGGAATCAAAGCATTTACGAAACGTCTTTTTTTAGGAACAGGGGACGACGAATAGTGGGTTCATAACTAACCTCAAAATGTATACCTCATTTTCTTCTGCTATAGGGAAAGACAAGAGTATATTATATATTTTTACACTCTCAAATTTAGATGTGCGGAGGGTGGGTATGAAAACACTGCGCGGGCGCGCGTACATAAAAAAATTGCGAGTTATTTTCGCACGAATATAAAATGCCTAAATATTTTAATTATCGTTTGCACCACTCTAAAAATATATATATATAGGTCTCAATCCTTTATTTTTTTTTTTTGGTTTTTGATGTGTGTGTGTGTGTGTGGATACAACGTAACCTCTGTATTCAATTTTTGGATGGTGGTGCTAAATGTGTGCATGTAAATTGAGAAAATGAATAATCGAGAGACAATCATAATTTTTGGTCCATAATATTGCAATAATAGTATTTGACAAATAATAAGATTTTTGTAATAAAATGAACGAGAAAAAATTGTCTAGTTATGAAACACTTTTCCTCGCATTTTACAACCATTTCCTCTTTTAAAGATGTTAAATGAAAATTGAATATTAATCTAAATAATAATAAAAATAATAATAAAAAAATAATAATAAATAACAATAATAATAAATAATAATAAATAATAACAATAATAAATAACAATAATAAATAATAATAATAAATAATAATAAAAACAATCTATATATTTCAATCTACAAGTTTCACTTATAATTTTTGGAAACAAATGGATTAAAAATCGTTTGAAATATTGTAAATTTTTATTGTAAAAATTTAAAAAAAAGTCGGTGTGTGGAAAAAGAAAAAGTCAATTATGAAACTGTATCTCTATTCCTAACCTCGAAAATCTAACAAAAAAAATAGAATAAATAAATAAAAATAAAATAAATAAAGAAATAAATAACATAAATGAAGAAAATAAAATGAATAAAATAAAATAAATAAAAAAATAAATAAAATAAATAAAGTAAATAAAATAAGTAAAAATGGCAAAAAATACATTTTTTAAAAAAAATCCATTGCACACTCGATTTCTAACCCCCAACGACGAATATCCTATCTCATCAGGTGTATACAGGGTGTCTAAAAAGCAACGAAACACTCAAGCTACTTGTCCAGATTGAAATACACGATGGGACATAGTTTTTAGGTGTCTCCTTACTTTTTGCACATCCTATACACACACACACACACACAATGTATATCAACCTCGATATCAACCTAAACACCTGAAGAAAAAAAAATCGCGAGGATGCAATACAACGATGACTCTCTCTCCCTGTATAGATACGTACAAAACGTACCACACAATGTAGGGGATAGAAATGTATATAATATATATATGTATACGGGATCATCGAAACGAACGAGAGGAAGAGCGAGAGCGAGCGAGAACGACCGACTGCAGCCGCATGACGTCACTCGGGTGCCGCCGCCGCCGCCGCCACCGCCACCGCCGTCGCGTATCATTTTTAGCTTTGAACGTTGAACGTGCACACATAGACACTCCGAGCTCGAGCGAAAGAGACAGAGAGGAATACACACACACGCACACAGAGAGGACGGACGGACGGACGGTCGGTATATACAGGAGAGGAGAGGAGAGGAGGGGGGGGGGGGGGTCGACGTTTTCACTCGGAGTTCTAACTACCTCTAGCAATTCTCGTTTCTCGACTCTTGACTGATGGTGTATATATATGCATGTATATATATGTACATCTACGCACACACTGCAGCGCGCTTTCCCTCGGTAGCGCCGGCTACTAAGCGTACCGAAAACATCGCCTCGAACCTATACGTGCATTCTCTCTCTGTGTCTATCAAACGCCTCTCTCTCTCTCTCTATCTCTCTCTTTCATATATCTATCTATCTATCTATATATATATACCCACACGCGCATGTACACTTACACATTATTGCTACTCTCGTTGCACCGAATATCGAAACGAACGGAGACGGAACGAGAATCTGTCTCTCTCTCTCTTTCTCGTCACCTCTTTTTATTCCGAAAGAATATTGTGTATCTTACATTTCTACGCGCGCGCCGCGAGTGTGTGTATGTATACACTCGTAGCACGTGAATGGGATTCAACATTTTCTTTGTAACGAGGTCAGGAATCGCATACTCACTTTTCCAACTCTGATATCTCTCTCTCTCTCTCTCTCTCTCTCTCTCTCTCTCTCTCTCCGTGTGTCGCCCGTGCCTGTATGTACACACGCACACGGGTGAACCTTTGCGCCCATGCGTGCTTACGTGTGCGTGTGGGTGGGTGGTTTTATGGATTTGTGTACGTATGTGTGTGCCGGTGTGTGTAGGTGTGTATGGTGTACCCATAAGTGTGCACCCGTGTGATACGTATAAACGTACTGCGCGTGTGTGTGTATGGGTATTATTACATATGTTAAATAATTCAAGAATTTATGGCACTCGGGAGATAAATCGCGTAATTGGGTTAGTTTGTATAAAGTATATAAACTTTCAATGTGTTTAATTCTCTCTCTCTCTCTCTCTCTCTCTCTCTCTCTCTCGAAAAGAGAGAGAGAGAAAGAATAATTATATTTATCCCGCTTATGTATATATATATATGTGTGTGTGTGTGTATGTATTTGTGTGTGCACGGAACGATAAAATTAAATGTAATCTCTATTATACGATTCGTTTCTTCTTTCTCTCCCTATGCGTTTCGATATACCGCTTTCAAAATTAACGAAAATTATGAACAATTATTAAAATTCCCTCTTACGAGTCTACGACGGTAACGTGAATTTTAAATAACATTGTAATTGGATGCACCGAGGAAAAAAAGAGCACGTAAATTATTTTTAATAAGTGCGTCTGTATAAAAAGAAAAATATTGTTTAAGGGGATGACGAACTCTAAAATAGCAATATTCTTAATTTTTTTTTAATATATAATGGGATTGATTTTGAAAATAAAGGGACATCGTTAGGACCTCGAGTTTGCTTTAAATAATAAATATGAATTTTTTCAAAATTTTTAGTTACGAATTTCAAAGTGATTTTTGAGTTGGAAATATTGCTATGTTTTTTTTCAATTGAACGTTGCTTATTCAATTATAATTAAAAATTTTTCTTTTAGATCGAAGTGTCAGGCTTTCATAAATGTTTAAAACTTTTTTGGCGGATTTTTTCAGATATTTAAATTATTTTTTTAAACAAAACTTTTGGGTTGGAAAGGTTAGATACTGTAATTTGGGTCCGACATATCCTTAATCACTGTTGTTTTTAATAGTGAAATTTCTCTATTTGTTTACAGTATTTACTACGAGTCTGCTCTAAATTACTGTATTTAAGCAAATTAATTATTGTAATAAATACCTTAAAAAAAATTAAACATTTTGAAAGTATTTTTCGATTTATTTAAAGAGTCAATATAAGCAATTAATTGCACAACGTTTCGGAGACAATTTGTCTCCCACTTCAGGCGCGGAAATAAAAATTTTGAGGTTAGGTTAATTAACACAATTTTTTAATCTATTATTACGGAATTATTATGCTATTTTTGATATCAAACGATCAGTATTTCGCTAAAAGAAAATGTTTCATATAATGAGTATCTTCAGAATTGTATGCTTGCGTGTGTCTAACTTTGTGTGTTTGTGTGAGTCTGTAAGCGTTTGTGTGTCTATGCGTAATTTTGCGCGTTTGTGTAACGTAGTGTGTTTGTGCGTTTCTGTGTGATTTTGTGTTTATGTGTCTTTGTGTGAGTTTTGTGTGTCAGT
Source organism: Theocolax elegans (assembly GCA_026168455.1). Taxonomy (NCBI): domain Eukaryota; kingdom Metazoa; phylum Arthropoda; class Insecta; order Hymenoptera; family Cerocephalidae; genus Theocolax; species Theocolax elegans. The sequence goes on along the minus strand of CM047426.1, from coordinate 3,224,568 downwards.
GTGTTTATATCTGCGTGTCAGTGGATTTGCCCGCGCGTGTGCAAATATTTACGGATCGTGCGCAAGAGTGTGAAAAGGTGTGTGTGTGTGTGTGTGTGTGTGTGTGTGTGTGTGAGTGTGCGTATCGTAGACACCGATAAAATCGGATGTAATATTGCAAATAATTCGCGAGGGACATCTAAATTATAAATAACGTCGGTGTGCGGGTGCGTGTAATGCGCGTTGAATGAAAATGTAATTAGGTGCGTGTGCGATATATTCAAAACACGCGACGTATACGATCGAGAGTTGCAGCGGAGCCTCTTGTGGTTTTTAACGCTCCGAAATCGACCTAATATTGATAATTTCTGTCACTGTATATATAAATATCCCGAATAGGATTGCTTTTGCAAACTTTTACACATGCAGTATATGTATTCGGTTCTAAAATTAAAAAAGGAATTTGCTTTAGTTGAGATTTTTATTACGTTTTGATGAGGTTAGAACTGATAGGTATTTTGCAGGTTGTGATTGGATGTTGTTTTCTGGCAGAATTTTTTCAATTTTTTCTACTTTTTAATTATTTTTGTGTGAAATTTTTAAGGGGATTGTTGGAAACCGAATAGTGAAAAGAAAAATTAAATAATTATCTGAAAAGATTTAGAATATAAATTTTATAACCACGAGGAAGTTGAAGGTGTTACATTTTTGTATAAAAAATTAATTAAAAATTTAAAAATCAATCGTCAAAAATATCCTAAAGAAAAAAAATCTTTATCTTCTTTATTTATTACTTTTCTTCTCTTTTCATAATTAAATGGATACAATAAAGTACACATACACATACGTATGTATAACTCAAGATTTCACCAAGCACATCGCTCGGTATATATATATAAAAATCTACAAAACATTCCCGAGCTCGTGAAAAACAAGCGCACACACACGGCGTCCCGTCCCGCAATTAAAAGTCCTTGATCCCGATAACTATATATCTAAATCTCTATACATACATACCTACATATTTCCAAATTTTTATATAAAAATTTTTAAAATAAGACAAGAAACAAAAACATCATAATTCCAAACAGAAAAAAAATACTTTTAGTAGTAAATATAGCTACACGGAGAAAAAAATGTTGTAGTAAAAGTGACAATGTTGTTTATTAATGGAGAGACAGATTTGGCAAATGATAAAAATTATTATTTTGTTATAGGAAAATATTACTACTACGACATTACTATGAGTCTCGTAAATTTTCCTATAAAAATAGTAATTCTTATCATTCAAGTCAAGTATGTCTCTCCGATACTAAACAGTATTGTCATTTTTACTAAAATTCATTTAAAGGTGTTAAATGAGAAAAACAAAAATTGCAATTGTGGATATAATATTGGATGATTAATTCTATGAAAAGGTTTATATTTTTCATGTTTTTATTATACAAATTATGAATTATATTATTAATCGTGTATATTGTTATTTAGTTTTGATTTATCGTATTTTGTTATTTGATAAATAAACATTGTTTTCTTTTTCTTTCCTTTCAATTTTCTTAAATTGAATTTTATTGAATTATTATATAGAAATGTTGATGATGATTATTGATTGAATTATAATGATTTTATTCTTGGTTAAAATTTTAATTTTTAATTTCTATTTAGATGTAACAAGTCTCACAAACGGGTAACTATGTTTACTTCTACGAGAGAGGTCAATGTATACTTCATTTGGTTAAATAAATAGAAATTAAAAATTAAAATCTTAATCAAGAATAAAATTATAATTTATTTAATAATCATCATCAACATTTCTATATAATAATTCAATAAAATTCAAATAAAGAAAATTGAAAGGAAAGAAAAAGAAAAAAATATATATATATATATATATATTTGTAAGAATTCCTGAAAAAATATTTCTTATAACCAAAAACTGACCATCAATTAATTTAGAGAAAAAAAAAGTTTCTTCGCACACACACACACACACACATGTATATGTATATATATCGAGGAGTGGTTTTTCGTTGCGTCTCGATGGTCATTAACGCGCAAGCCGTATCGCCGGCTGGATATTCCAAGCTTCCAACAGTAGTAGTGGCCTTCATTTTAAACATAACCTCGATCATCGTGTGCGAATCTTTGCGTATATTAATGTGCATGTATGTGTACCTATGTATATATATATATATATATATATATATATAGAAATTTCTGACTCGGTGACTTTACCGTTTAGCGTTTATTATCCATTCGCGTTCGCGTGGGAAAGATCGGTGTATGATGATGATGATGATGATTAAGATGATGATGATCGAGCTAGAATTTTGCAAAATCCTTTTTCTGCTAAATTAAAATCTCTCTCTCTCTCTCTTTCTGTCGGTCTGTGTGTATACGTTGTGTATGCGCGAGATGAAATTGCTTTAACGGTATATTTGTAATGAGACTTGACGAAATTTAACTTAAATTAAAAGCCTAGTTGAAATTGAAACGATTCTCTTTTATAGAATTTAGGTACAAATTAAGCCATATGTTTTTTACGTTTTAACCTTAATATGGCAAAAAAATATATAGGTTAATATTATAGTTATTTTTTTAAATCGGGATTTGGTTTAATTAGCTATGTTTCTAACATTGAAATATTTTTAAAGGAAATGAACGCTAAACGATCTCGAAATCAGGAGCGAAGTTTTAATTTAGTGTGAAATTTTTATTTTTCTCTAAAGGCATTGTAAAAAATAGATCCTAAACTATTTTGAAAAAAAAATCAGAAAATGTTACCTATAATTTTAATTCCTTCCAAACGATTAAAATGTTAATTAAATCCTCCTCTCAACATTTTTCATGAATAGTCGTCAATACACATTACAATAGTTTGCACAATTTTAATTATAAAAAAAAAATTTCACAAATTCATTCAGCAAACATCTCTAATGGAATCACCATTTATCTTAAAAGCAACGTTAAATAACCTCAAAATAGGTTTGAAAAGTTCAACAATAATGAAAAGAAATTAATTAAATACAAGTACTAAATACCGAATGAAAAAAAAAGTATCTTCTTACCAGAGTATAAAAAAAATCGCGCGCAAGGTATATACAAGAATGAAAGATAAGCCACAGAGAGCCGTTTGCAGTGACTCTGTCACGTGCGTTGAAACTCTCTCGAGATTCCAACCCACTGACACTGAGTCGCCAACGACGACTGACTGCCTATATGGCTTTATAATACACCCGAGACTTTTCCGATTTCTCTTGAATTCTTTCGTATACGTATTATACGCTCATCGATAAATTTAATACCTTTGTTAAATCTAACAAGTCAATTAACGATGAAACTTCTTTTTTTTTTTTTTAATAGCGAGTTGTTAATTTTTAATAGGAAAAATGTGTGTATAGGTGTATTTCCCTAGTAGAAATTTGAATCTAAGAACTAGGAATTAGACATTGGTATTAAATACATTGTGATGAAACGCTTTTTCACTCATTTTTTTAACACTTAACGGGATGTGAACCCCAGAAAACAGAAAAATGATTTATTTTTTATTAAACGAGGAATTCAATTTATCGAATAAAACGTTCTGTAACGGTGTTGTATTTCCTTTAGAGATAACCTGTAAATTTTTTCAAATATTTTTATTGATAAATCAGCGAGATTTTTGGGCAGCCATGAATCATTGTTTTATACCTGTATATTACCGACCAAAAATTGTTATTTACGTATCATTAATTAACAATTAATTATTTCGAAAAAAGTCTCTCTGTTACGCTATTCTATTTGTTTTGAACATAATCTGTGATTTTTTTTACATTTTTCGTACAGTTAAGTTTTACAATTTTTTTGGTATTTTCTAGGTAGGTCTCTGCAATTTGGATATCACACCTCCTTACATAACCTTAAAACATTCGAATAATATTTCCATCTTTTCTGTAACAGTAAACTTCAAAATTCCTATAGTTTAGGATGGGTTTTTAGCCGATTTTGTCTGAGTTACAACTTATTTCTGTTATATCTTTAGTATTTACGAGGATAAATGCACTTTTATTAGATTTTTCACTTGTCCATTTTTATTAGACATTTAATAGCACCTAACTAGACTCAAATTTGATCTATGTTTATAAGCTAAAAATGATCTCAAAACAGAATATAAGTTATATATTAGTCTATTTCGCCTATTTTCACCCATTTTTCAACATTTTATTTAGAATATCTATTTTTTACATATTTTATAGAATACGATTTCTACTAGGGTTTTATAATGAAGTAAAGTTAGTTTTTGGAGATAAATATTGTGCTTCATAAGGAGAAACTTTTTTTAGATTTTTTAATTGATTATTTGAATGCAATATTTGTATGATAATTGACGACAAGTTTTGATAAACAGGCAGACTTTTTCTTATTTTTTTTTTACAAATGACGGATATGGTTTTTTGAAAAATTTAGGTTATACTTTGAGAAATATACGAGAATTTAAAAAAATTTTTAAATCGATTATTTACATATATTTTTTAGATGACGTAAATTTCCCGTATTTAATAACCAAAAATCAACTAAATCTATAATTATTTTTTTAATAAATCCCAAACTCCGTCAAGTCTTTACATATTTTCTAAACTAATTTTGTCTAATATTTTTTAGATTTTTAAATTAATAATCTTCGTAGAATTTTTGTGTAACCATTATCACTCGTTTTTGACCGACAATTACCGAACAAAGTTTTGTTCGATTAATAATTATTATAAAATAATTTTTTCCTTAAAAACAATATCCGTCAGGTCTTTACTATTTTTTAAACGTCATTTATGATTCCTTTTTAAATTTTAAACTTATTTAAATTTTTAAAACGACAGTCCGGGTCTGAAATATCGTGTCCAACAGACCGTACATAATAAAATATATTTATTTATTAACTAGTTAATTAAATTATTTATTTATTTACTAAAATATATATTTACGTACATAAAATAATCTAATCGACGGAAAATTCGTAACACTTGTGCGAGTGATTTTCAAATAATAATCAATAAAATTAACGATCCGACTTAGCGTCGTCATTAGTGAATTGCATTAAACGAGAATCAAGAATAAGTGGTGTACGCAGACACATACACACACAAACGGTTGTCAGTTGTTGACGAATTGACGGGTCAGTAATCGCGTAAATATTCATCGGGCCTCTGGGGTCATTCGACGGAAGTATACCAACACAGTACTATACACACAAATATATATATATATATGTATAAATATATCTATCCATCAGTGTAGGTAAAACGTTTCTCTCTTCTATATTCTTTTTTTTTCTTTCTCGGTCAATTAGAACTACAATATATATATATATATATATATATATATATATATATATATCATGTTACTCAAAATTGAAAAGTCGACTCTCTCTCTCTTTTTTTTCTTCTTACGATCGAATGTATAATGTGCACACCAAGGTCACATTCGTAAAGTAGCTCAAGTTCATACCAATGGCTATATTGAATTACGATACTTTGCGATATGTATATATGTGTACCCATTATAGGATGTGTTGTGAGTGTATACCCTTTCGCCTCGGATGGTAAACACATACGTCGTCACGTGATTGTTGTGCGTGTGTGTGTAATGTTTGTTCGTTCGGTTTTTGTAAAACAATTCGATGTTGCAACGTTGTCTGGGTTTCGTGTTGTGTATATATATATATATGGGTTGGAGATTTTTGAGGTTATGGAGGTGGAGAATATCTGTTGATGGATGTTTTTTAGGGATTTAAACGATTTAGTGGAAATGGAGCGTTTTGAGGTTAATTGTATAAACCATATTTTTGGGATTTTAATTACTGATTTATCAGACATATTTTTTGGTTAAACGGATTTTTCGACAAAAGAACGTTTCATTATTGCTTTGATGTTTGCTAGGATCCGTTCCTAGACGATGTTGCGTTATATTCCCATTTTCTATCGTTTCGATCGGAATCGGAATGAAATACAGTTGTTACAATTTTAATTCCAATCTTCGTAGGTGAAAATTTCGATCCAAACCTTGTAGTACAAGTACTTGTTTTAATGTACATTTATGTAAAATATTTAATATTTTTTTAGAATATATTGGAACCTTGCGTGTAATAGATAGTGTACTTTGTACAACAAAAAATTAATTTAAATATACTAAAAAAATGTTACAGTTTAAAAAAGTGCATAAATAATAATTTTTAAATACAGGTCTGGAATATTTTTTGGGTGACAAAGAAGGGTAAAGGAAAAAGTACAATACCAATTTATACATGTGTATAATATATTTATCGGTCTTTTCCGAACCAAAACATGACTTAAAAATAAAAAAAGGCTTATTTTACTCTGTGTCCACCATGGTTGGGTAACTACTTAAAGTATGGCTTGTTTAAAAAATTACAGGCGTTTCGTCCTCGATGTCCAATATCAATATTTATTAACAAAAATAAATTTTTACCAGGGGATCGTAAAAATTTGTATCTCTTTCAATAACAATAATATACGCGAGAAATAAAATGTTTCTTCATTTTAATTCCTATTCTCAGGATCGGTGTGGAATTACAATTATAAACTCATTTTACGATCTGCAATCGGAGTAAAACAGAAAGTATTTTGGCGTTCCATTCCATTTCACTCGTCATCCCTGAGTTTTCTAAGTTTGAGGAAAATATAAGTTTGAAGAAAAACGGAATTTTACGGTTCTTTTTGATACAGATTCCGTGGTTTATTTATTTTTTTATTTGACGAAAATTATTTTCTTCATTTGGGAATATAGCTCAAAACGATTGATCATTGTGAGATTAGGCGATACTATTTATTGTCTATTTATTGGACAGGTTGTGGTCAAACAGCAATTTGTTCACGAAAGTAACGATGTATGAATAGTTAAATTTTTCTATTATGCGCGGGTATTGTAAAATTCCTTATAGATTATTTTACACTATATAAACTTTTTAAATATTTTTCTTTAGTTTAAAAAAAGTAGATCCTTGAATAATTTTTTAATTTTTGTAATCAGTGGGTCACTTATCCTGGCAAGGGAATATTTGTACATGGTTAAATATTTCATTGGATACATTTTTTGTCAAATTCGAATTTTTATTATCACCATTCGGAAATATTGGATAAATGTATCTATTGCTGCGGACCGAAATTAACATTTGGCAAATTATTTTTGTATTTATTTTTCAAAACCGCTCCTGCCCCATGTATACAAATAAATTTATTTTATCTCTATGGTTAGCTATCAGATTATTATTATTATTATTATTATTATTATACTTATTATTTTTTGTATGTATGTGTAATTGTCTAATTTTTGGTTAGAAGATTGTAAAATTTAAAAAACCTAATTGTAATATTCAGATAGCAGCTATCTGAATATTACAATTAGGTTTTTTAAATTTTACAATCTTCTAACCAAAAATTAGACAATTACACATACATACAAAAAATAATAAGTATAATAATAATAATAATAATAATAATAATGATAATAATAATAATAATAATGGAATCTGAGTAACTATGAAATTTTATTTCAAGAAAAAAATTCCTAACCTTAAAATCGATCAGGAATGTTCTAAAACAACATTAATTGCAAATATACGTACAAAATATGAACGAACGAACGAATATCGTAAAGTCAAAGCATTAAAAAGTGCATATACTTGCCTCTATACGAGGCATAATGTCAAAGACGTTTACGTTGGAACATCTGTCCGGAAGTGAGAGTTTTAACAGTCTCGATTCTAGTCTCGACGTATTTCTCTCTCTCTCTCTCTCTCTTCGTACAACGCAACAAGTCTTTTGGTTTTAAGAAAGCATCTGCTGCACACCAAATGCGAAATCTCTTAATAGTAAAAAGTATTTTTTTCAAAAGAAATAACAAGATATTGAAGATCCCACAAGCTGCTTTCAAAACCACAATTTCCTCGTTCTTCCGGCTTAGCAACCTGTACGCGGTAATTTTTCTTATTTTAATAATTTTCGTACAGTGGATAATTCAGCAGAATATTTTTTTAATAATTTTCTATGGAGGATGAACGAAAGGAAAAGTGAGATAAATTTTTTATATCACTGGATTGTCAACGGAATATATTTTAATAATTTTTATATAAAGGATAAATGAACGGGAAATTTTTCAATAATTCTGTAAAATATATTTGAAAAGAAATTTTATCTATAATTTTTCCTCAGTGAATAATTGAACATAAATTTTGAAAATTATTTTTATGTGGATGATTAAACGGATAATAATAATATAATAATAATAACAATAATATACGCGAGAAATAAAATGTTTCTTCATTTTAATTCCTATTCTCAGGATCGGTGTGGAATTACAATTATAAACTCATTTTACGATCTGCAATCGGAGTAAAACAGAAAGTATTTTGGCGTTCCATTCCATTTCACTCGTCATCCCTGAGTTTTCTAAGTTTGAGGAAAATATAAGTTTGAAGAAAAACGGAATTTTACGGTTCTTTTTGATACAGATTCCGTGGTTTATTTATTTTTTATTTGACGAAAATTATTTTCTTCATTTGGGAATATAGCTCAAAACGATTGATCATTGTGAGATTAGGCGATACTATTTATTGTCTATTTATTGGACAGGTTGTGGTCAAACAGCAATTTGTTCACGAAAGTAACGATGTATGAATAGTTAAATTTTTCTATTATGCGCGGGTATTGTAAAATTCCTTATAGATTATTTTACACTATATAAACTTTTAAATATTTTTCTTTAGTTTAAAAAAAGTAGATCCTTGAATAATTTTTTAATTTTTGTAATCAGTGGGTCACTTATCCTGGCAAGGGAATATTTGTACATGGTTAAATATTTCATTGGATACATTTTTTGTCAAATTCGAATTTTTATTATCACCATTCGGAAATATTTGGATAAATGTATCTATTGCTGCGGACCGAAATTAACATTTGGCAAATTATTTTTGTATTTATTTTTCAAAACTGTTCCTGTCCCATGTATACAAATAATTTTATTTTATCTCTATGGTTAGCTATCAGATTATTATTATTATTTACTATTATTTTTTGTATGTATGTGTAATTGTCTAATTTTTGGTTAGAAGATTGTAAAATTTAAAAAACCTAATTGTAATATTCAGATAGCAGCTATCTGAATATTACAATTAGGTTTTTTAAATTTTACAATCTTCTAACCAAAAATTAGACAATTACACATACATACAAAAAATAATAAGTATAATAATAATAATATAATTATAATAATTTTTCTACAGTCGATAATTGCAGTAAAAATTTTTGAATAAATTTTGTTAAATAGGTATTTAAACGTAAATTTATTTAATAATTTTCGTACAGTGGATAATTCAGCAGAATATTTTTTTAATAATTTTCTATGGAGGATGAACGAAAGGAAAAGTGAGATAAATTTTTTTATCACTGGATTGTCAACGGAATATTTTAATAATTTTCGTACAGTGGATAATTCAGCAGAATATTTTTTTAATAATTTTCGTACAGTGGATAATTCAGCAGAATATTTTTTTAATAATTTTCGTACAGTGGATAATTCAGCAGAATATTTTTTTAATAATTTTCTATGGAGGATGAACGAAAGGAAAAGTGAGATAAATTTTTTTATCACTGGATTGTCAACGGAATATTTTAATAATTTTCGTACAGTGGATAATTCAGCAGAATATTTTTTTAATAATTTTCTATGGAGGATGAACGAAAGGAAAAGTGAGATAAATTTTTTTATATCACTGGATTGTCAACGGATATATTTTAATAATTTTCGTACAGTGGATAATTCAGCAGAATATTTTTTTAATAATTTTCTATGGAGGATGAACGAAAGGAAAAGTGAGATAAATTTTTTTATATCACTGGATTGTCAACGGAATATTTTAATAATTTTCGTACAGTGGATAATTCAGCAGAATATTTTTTTAATAATTTTCTATGGAGGATGAACGAAAGGAAAAGTGAGATAAATTTTTTTATCACTGGATTGTCAACGGAATATTTTAATAATTTTCGTACAGTGGATAATTCAGCAGAATATTTTTTTAATAATTTTCCCAGAGTGGATACTTGAACGAAAAATGTCTTAATAATTTTTGAACGGTATATAATTGTACAATTTTTTTTTAAATCCTGTAGATAATTTGTTAATAATAATTTTCGTACAGTGGATAATTCAGCAGAATATTTTTTTAATAATTTTCTATGGAGGATGAACGAAAGGAAAAGTGAGATAAATTTTTTTATCACTGGATTGTCAACGGAATATTTTAATAATTTTTATATAAAGGATAAATGAACGGGAAATTTTTCAATAATTCTGTAAAATATATTTGAAAAGAAATTTTATCTATAATTTTTCCTCAGTGAATAATTGAACATAAATTTTGAAAATTATTTTTATGTGGATGATTAAACGGATAATAATAATTATAATAATTTTTCTACAGTCGATAATTGCAGTAAAAATTTTTGAATAAATTTTGTTAAATAGGTATTTAAACGTAAATTTATTTAATAATTTTCGTACAGTGGATAATTCAGCAGAATATTTTTTTAATAATTTTCTATGGAGGATGAACGAAAGGAAAAGTGAGATAAATTTTTTTATATCACTGGATTGTCAACGGAATATTTTAATAATTTTTATATAAAGGATAAATGAACGGGAAATTTTTCAATAATTCTGTAAAAATATTTGAAAAGAAATTTTATCTATAATTTTTCCTCAGTGAATAATGAACATAAATTTTGAAAATTATTTTTATGTGGATGATTAAACGGATAATAATAATAATAATTATAATAATTTTTCTACAGTCGATAATTGCAGTAAAAATTTTTGAATAAATTTTGTTAAATAGGTATTTAAACGTAAATTTATTTAATAATTTTCGTACAGTGGATAATTCAGCAGAATATTTTTTTAATAATTTTCTATGGAGGATGAACGAAAGGAAAAGTGAGATAAATTTTTTTATATCACTGGATTGTCAACGGAATATATTTTAATAATTTTTATATAAAGGATAAATGAACGGGAAATTTTTCAATAATTCTGTAAAATATATTTGAAAAGAAATTTTATCTATAATTTTTCCTCAGTGAATAATGAACATAAATTTTGAAAATTATTTTTATGTGGATGATTAAACGGATAATAATAATAATAATGATAATAATAATAATAATGATAATAATAATAATAATAATATAATAATAATAATATAATAATAATAATGATAATAATAATAATTATAATAATTTTTCTACAGTCGATAATTGCAGTAAAAATTTTTGAATAAATTTTGTTAAATAGGTATTTAAACGTAAATTTATTTAATAATTTTCCAGAGTGGATACTTGAACGAAAAATGTCTTAATAATTTTTAACGGTATATAATTGTACAATTTTTTTTTAAATCCTGTAGATAATTTGTTAATAATAATTTTCGTACAGTGGATAATTCAGCAGAATATTTTTTTAATAATTTTCTATGGAGGATGAACGAAAGGAAAAGTGAGATAAATTTTTTTATCACTGGATTGTCAACGGAATATTTTAATAATTTTTATATAAAGGATAAATGAACGGGAAATTTTTCAATAATTCTGTAAAAATATTTGAAAAATTTACAGGTTATCTCTAAAGGAAATACACACCGTTACAGAACGTTTTATTCGATAAATTGAATTCCTCGTTTAATAAAAAATAAATCATTTTTGTTTTCTGGGGTTCACATCCCGTTAAGTGTTAAAAAATGATGAAAAAGCGTTTCATCACAATGTATTTAATACCAATGTCTAATTCCTAGTTCTTAGATTCAAATTTCTACTAGGGAAATACACCTATACACACATTTTTCCTATTAAAATTAACAACTCGCTATTAAAAAAAAAAAAAGAAGTTTCATCGTTAATTGACTTGTTAGATTTAACAAAGGTATTAAATTTATCGATGAGCGTATAATACGTATACGAAAGAATTCAAGAGAAATCGGAAAGTCTCGGGTGTATTATAAAGCCATATAGGCAGTCAGTCGTCGTTGGCGACTCAGTGTCAGTGGGTTGGAATCTCGAGAGAGTTTCAACGCACGTGACAGAGTCACTGCAAACGGCTCTCTGTGGCTTATCTTTCATTCTTGTATATACCTTGCGCGCGATTTTTTTTATACTCTGGTAAGAAGATACTTTTTTTTTCATTCGGTATTTAGTACTTGTATTTAATTAATTTCTTTTCATTATTGTTGAACTTTTCAAACCTATTTTTGAGGTTATTTAACGTTGCTTTTAAGATAAATGGTGATTCCATTAGAGATGTTTGCTGAATGAATTTGTGAAATTTTTTTTTATAATTAAATTGTGCAAACTATTGTAATGTGTATTGACGACTATTCATGAAAATGTTGAGAGGAGGATTTAATTAACATTTTAATCGTTTGGAAGGAATTAAAATAGGTAACATTTTCTGATTTTTTTTTCAAATAGTTTAGGATCTATTTTTACAATGCCTTTAGAGAAAAATAAAAATTTCACACTAAATTAAAACTTCGCTCCTGATTTCGAGATCGTTTAGCGTTCATTTCCTTTAAAAATATTTCAATGTTAGAAACATAGCTAATTAAACCAAATCCCGATTTAAAAAATAACTATAATATTAACCTATATATGTATATGGCAAAAAATATATAGGTTAATATTATAGTTATTTTTTTAAATCGGGATTTGGTTTAATTAGCTATGTTTCTAACATTGAAATATTTTTAAAGGAAATGAACGCTAAACGATCTCGAAATCAGGAGCGAAGTTTTAATTTAGTGTGAAATTTTTATTTTTCTCTAAAGGCATTGTAAAAAATAGATCCTAAACTATTTTGAAAAAAAAATCAGAAAATGTTACCTATAATTTTAATTCCTTCCAAACGATTAAAATGTTAATTAAATCCTCCTCTCAACATTTTTCATGAATAGTCGTCAATACACATTACAATAGTTTGCACAATTTTAATTATAAAAAAAAATTTCACAAATTCATTCAGCAAACATCTCTAATGGAATCACCATTTATCTTAAAAGCAACGTTAAATAACCTCAAAATAGGTTTGAAAAGTTCAACAATAATGAAAAGAAATTAATTAAATACAAGTACTAAATACCGAATGAAAAAAAAAGTATCTTCTTACCAGAGTATAAAAAAAATCGCGCGCAAGGTATATACAAGAATGAAAGATAAGCCACAGAGAGCCGTTTGCAGTGACTCTGTCACGTGCGTTGAAACTCTCTCGAGATTCCAACCCACTGACACTGAGTCGCCAACGACGACTGACTGCCTATATGGCTTTATAATACACCCGAGACTTTTCCGATTTCTCTTGAATTCTTTCGTATACGTATTATACGCTCATCGATAAATTTAATACCTTTGTTAAATCTAACAAGTCAATTAACGATGAAACTTCTTTTTTTTTTTTTTTAATAGCGAGTTGTTAATTTTTAATAGGAAAAATGTGTGTATAGGTGTATTTCCCTAGTAGAAATTTGAATCTAAGAACTAGGAATTAGACATTGGTATTAAATACATTGTGATGAAACGCTTTTTCACTCATTTTTTTAACACTTAACGGGATGTGAACCCCAGAAAACAGAAAAATGATTTATTTTTTATTAAACGAGGAATTCAATTTATCGAATAAAACGTTCTGTAACGGTGTTGTATTTCCTTTAGAGATAACCTGTAAATTTTTTCAAATATTTTTATTGATAAATCAGCGAGATTTTTGGGCAGCCATGAATCATTGTTTTATACCTGTATATTACCGACCAAAAATTGTTATTTACGTATCATTAATTAACAATTAATTATTTCGAAAAAAGTCTCTCTGTTACGCTATTCTATTTGTTTTGAACATAATCTGTGATTTTTTTTACATTTTTCGTACAGTTAAGTTTTACAATTTTTTTGGTATTTTCTAGGTAGGTCTCTGCAATTTGGATATCACACCTCCTTACATAACCTTAAAACATTCGAATAATATTTCCATCTTTTCTGTAACAGTAAACTTCAAAATTCCTATAGTTTAGGATGGGTTTTTAGCCGATTTTGTCTGAGTTACAACTTATTTCTGTTATATCTTTAGTATTTACGAGGATAAATGCACTTTTATTAGATTTTTCACTTGTCCATTTTTATTAGACATTTAATAGCACCTAACTAGACTCAAATTTGATCTATGTTTATAAGCTAAAAATGATCTCAAAACAGAATATAAGTTATATATTAGTCTATTTCGCCTATTTTCACCCATTTTTCAACATTTTATTTAGAATATCTATTTTTTACATATTTTATAGAATACGATTTCTACTAGGGTTTTATAATGAAGTAAAGTTAGTTTTTGGAGATAAATATTGTGCTTCATAAGGAGAAACTTTTTTTAGATTTTTTAATTGATTATTTGAATGCAATATTTGTATGATAATTGACGACAAGTTTTGATAAACAGGCAGACTTTTTCTTATTTTTTTTTTACAAATGACGGATATGGTTTTTTGAAAAATTTAGGTTATACTTTGAGAAATATACGAGAATTTAAAAAAATTTTTAAATCGATTATTTACATATATTTTTTAGATGACGTAAATTTCCCGTATTTAATAACCAAAAATCAACTAAATCTATAATTATTTTTTTAATAAATCCCAAACTCCGTCAAGTCTTTACATATTTTCTAAACTAATTTTGTCTAATATTTTTTAGATTTTTAAATTAATAATCTTCGTAGAATTTTTGTGTAACCATTATCACTCGTTTTTGACCGACAATTACCGAACAAAGTTTTGTTCGATTAATAATTATTATAAAATAATTTTTTCCTTAAAAACAATATCCGTCAGGTCTTTACTATTTTTTAAACGTCATTTATGATTCCTTTTTAAATTTTAAACTTATTTAAATTTTTAAAACGACAGTCCGGGTCTGAAATATCGTGTCCAACAGACCGTACATAATAAAATATATTTATTTATTAACTAGTTAATTAAATTATTTATTTATTTACTAAAATATATATTTACGTACATAAAATAATCTAATCGACGGAAAATTCGTAACACTTGTGCGAGTGATTTTCAAATAATAATCAATAAAATTAACGATCCGACTTAGCGTCGTCATTAGTGAATTGCATTAAACGAGAATCAAGAATAAGTGGTGTACGCAGACACATACACACACAAACGGTTGTCAGTTGTTGACGAATTGACGGGTCAGTAATCGCGTAAATATTCATCGGGCCTCTGGGGTCATTCGACGGAAGTATACCAACACAGTACTATACACACAAATATATATATATATATATGTATAAATATATCTATCCATCAGTGTAGGTAAAACGTTTCTCTCTTCTATATTCTTTTTTTTTCTTTCTCGGTCAATTAGAACTACAATATATATATATATATATATATATATATATCATGTTACTCAAAATTGAAAAGTCGACTCTCTCTCTCTTTTTTTTCTTCTTACGATCGAATGTATAATGTGCACACCAAGGTCACATTCGTAAAGTAGCTCAAGTTCATACCAATGGCTATATTGAATTACGATACTTTGCGATATGTATATATGTGTACCCATTATAGGATGTGTTGTGAGTGTATACCCTTTCGCCTCGGATGGTAAACACATACGTCGTCACGTGATTGTTGTGCGTGTGTGTGTAATGTTTGTTCGTTCGGTTTTTGTAAAACAATTCGATGTTGCAACGTTGTCTGGGTTTCGTGTTGTGTATATATATATATATGGGTTGGAGATTTTTGAGGTTATGGAGGTGGAGAATATCTGTTGATGGATGTTTTTTAGGGATTTAAAACGATTTAGTGGAAATGGAGCGTTTTGAGGTTAATTGTATAAACCATATTTTTGGGATTTTAATTACTGATTTATCAGACATATTTTTTGGTTAAACGGATTTTTCGACAAAAGAACGTTTCATTATTGCTTTGATGTTTGCTAGGATCCGTTCCTAGACGATGTTGCGTTATATTCCCATTTTCTATCGTTTCGATCGGAATCGGAATGAAATACAGTTGTTACAATTTTAATTCCAATCTTCGTAGGTGAAAATTTCGATCCAAACCTTGTAGTACAAGTACTTGTTTTAATGTACATTTATGTAAAATATTTATTTAAATAATTAGTTAAAAAAATGAACTGCTGAATATTTTTTTAGAATATATTGGAACCTTGCGTGTAATAGATAGTGTACTTTGTACAACAAAAAATTAATTTAAATATACTAAAAAAATGTTACAGTTTAAAAAAGTGCATAAATAATAATTTTTAAATACAGGTCTGGAATATTTTTTGGGTGACAAAGAAGGGTAAAGGAAAAAGTACAATACCAATTTATACATGTGTATAATATATTTATCGGTCTTTTCCGAACCAAAACATGACTTAAAAATAAAAAAAGGCTTATTTTACTCTGTGTCCACCATGGTTGGGTAACTACTTAAAGTATGGCTTGTTTAAAAAATTACAGGCGTTTCGTCCTCGATGTCCAATATCAATATTTATTAACAAAAATAAATTTTTACCAGGGGATCGTAAAAATTTGTATCTCTTTCAATAACAATAATATACGCGAGAAATAAAATGTTTCTTCATTTTAATTCCTATTCTCAGGATCGGTGTGGAATTACAATTATAAACTCATTTTACGATCTGCAATCGGAGTAAAACAGAAAGTATTTTGGCGTTCCATTCCATTTCACTCGTCATCCCTGAGTTTTCTAAGTTTGAGGAAAATATAAGTTTGAAGAAAAACGGAATTTTACGGTTCTTTTTGATACAGATTCCGTGGTTTATTTATTTTTTTATTTGACGAAAATTATTTTCTTCATTTGGGAATATAGCTCAAAACGATTGATCATTGTGAGATTAGGCGATACTATTTATTGTCTATTTATTGGACAGGTTGTGGTCAAACAGCAATTTGTTCACGAAAGTAACGATGTATGAATAGTTAAATTTTTCTATTATGCGCGGGTATTGTAAAATTCCTTATAGATTATTTTACACTATATAAACTTTTTAAATATTTTTTCTTTAGTTTAAAAAAAGTAGATCCTTGAATAATTTTTTAATTTTTGTAATCAGTGGGTCACTTATCCTGGCAAGGGAATATTTGTACATGGTTAAATATTTCATTGGATACATTTTTTGTCAAATTCGAATTTTTATTATCACCATTCGGAAATATTTGGATAAATGTATCTATTGCTGCGGACCGAAATTAACATTTGGCAAATTATTTTTGTATTTATTTTTCAAAACCGCTCCTGCCCCATGTATACAAATAAATTTATTTTATCTCTATGGTTAGCTATCAGATTATTATTATTATTATTATTATTATTATACTTATTATTTTTTGTATGTATGTGTAATTGTCTAATTTTTGGTTAGAAGATTGTAAAATTTAAAAAACCTAATTGTAATATTCAGATAGCAGCTATCTGAATATTACAATTAGGTTTTTTAAATTTTACAATCTTCTAACCAAAAATTAGACAATTACACATACATACAAAAAATAATAAGTATAATAATAATAATAATAATAATAATAATGATAATAATAATAATAATAATGGAATCTGAGTAACTATGAAATTTTATTTCAAGAAAAAAATTCCTAACCTTAAAATCGATCAGGAATGTTCTAAAACAACATTAATTGCAAATATACGTACAAAATATGAACGAACGAACGAATATCGTAAAGTCAAAGCATTAAAAAGTGCATATACTTGCCTCTATACGAGGCATAATGTCAAAGACGTTTACGTTGGAACATCTGTCCGGAAGTGAGAGTTTTAACAGTCTCGATTCTAGTCTCGACGTATTTCTCTCTCTCTCTCTCTCTCTTCGTACAACGCAACAAGTCTTTTGGTTTTAAGAAAGCATCTGCTGCACACCAAATGCGAAATCTCTTAATAGTAAAAAGTATTTTTTTCAAAAGAAATAACAAGATATTGAAGATCCCACAAGCTGCTTTCAAAACCACAATTTCCTCGTTCTTCCGGCTTAGCAACCTGTACGCGGTAATTTTTCTTATTTTAATAATTTTCGTACAGTGGATAATTCAGCAGAATATTTTTTTAATAATTTTCTATGGAGGATGAACGAAAGGAAAAGTGAGATAAATTTTTTTATATCACTGGATTGTCAACGGAATATATTTTAATAATTTTTATATAAAGGATAAATGAACGGGAAATTTTTCAATAATTCTGTAAAATATATTTGAAAAGAAATTTTATCTATAATTTTTCCTCAGTGAATAATTGAACATAAATTTTGAAAATTATTTTTATGTGGATGATTAAACGGATAATAATAATAATTATAATAATTTTTCTACAGTCGATAATTGCAGTAAAAATTTTTGAATAAATTTTGTTAAATAGGTATTTAAACGTAAATTTATTTAATAATTTTCCCAGAGTGGATACTTGAACGAAAAATGTCTTAATAATTTTTGAACGGTATATAATTGTACAATTTTTTTTTAAATCCTGTAGATAATTTGTTAATAATAATTTCCGTACAGTGATTAATTTCAATAAAAGATGTATGTAAACAATCATCCAAATTGTGGATGGATGTGTATATAGACATTAAATGCACACTTTGCGCGTAATAACGATAATTGCGAGAGGCTTCGTCACTTCCCAAATGACCGAAAAATTACAGGTTTCGAGTTAATATTACGGAATTTCGGACTCCCCCTCGGTGTTCTAGATTCGGCACTTTTTTTTCCCTCTCCCCTTCGTCGTTGTAGAATTTCGGGCAAAAGTTTGACCCTGGCTTCGTGACACGCATTCGTCCTGCTAACTCAACCGTATCCCTATACCCCATACCTGTAAGGGGAGAACCTTTCATGCACGTGTGCATAAGATAGACGGAACATAAATTACTGTGATATCGCGGTAAACAAAAAAATTAACCTAAAAGTAAACAAAAATCACGACATAATTTTTACATCGCTGTCACGGTTAATTTTTTTTAGGTTACCGTTCGAATGTCCCAGTTTCCCCGCGTAATTTTTATTAGAAAATATATCCTCTCTGCGCGGAATCGAAAAAAAATATATATATATACGCGTTTGCGCGTATACAACGCTAAAAATAATTTAATGTGCATTTTTGTCGAGGTTATATACTCTCGTTTCTTTTTTTTTTTTTGCTTCCCTTCTTCTCCAAAATTACTTTTGGGACGTCTCTCTCTTTTTTCCTTCACCCTTCCCTAAAAATAATTTGGTTGTCGTTATTCTTGGATTTATTCAACGCACATGACACGTTCCCGGCAATTCCGTTGATACTGACGACTTTATTCTCGTCTGCCAAGAATTAACTTCTTGGAAAATTCTTCGACATATCCCTGCTCTTCTTTTATTCTGACAATGAATGTATTTTCAACCGGAGCAATTATTTTTGTTTTGTTTTTGATTGGTTTGGTTAACAGGTTGGATTTACTTTTTTTTGGAGGGACCGATTCAATTATATTTTTTATTGGATATAAAGGGAAATAATTACAATTACTAACGAGTATAAAGGCAGACGTTTCAGAGGTTACATAAATTTTTTATCCAACATTAGTCATGAGGATCGTAATGATAAATCAGACAAAGATAAGTTACTACATATTTTTTGAGCGAGAATTGACTTTTTTTTAAATTTACTTAAAAAAAAATTGAGGTCATGCCTCATTCTCCAAATTCGCAATTGCAATAGAATTCGGACACGATACCATTTGTCTGTAAATGAATAGTTTCTCGCTCGTAGAAATTTAGAAAGCAGATTAAAATTTTTCTTGGGCAGAGGGCGCTAGGTCCTACGTCTTTCATTTTTGCGAATTTTGACCCTACTGGTACTACCGTAATTTAAACCAAAAAATGAGGTTAAGTTTGACATTTTGATTAAAACGAAATTCTTATTTAATACCAAGACCCTCAGGTTTTTCCTAAAAAAAAGAATTGAGGTTATGTTCGTCATAATGTTCAATTTTTAACTTCGATATTAATCATTGGATTAAAATAAAATTATGACTCGAAAGCTTTTATTATTTAATTACCACTCAAACAAATTTACAAAGCAGAGTTAAATGTCTCTTGCACAGAGGGCGCTATTTTACGAAACAGACCATTTTATTTTCATGTACACACCTACATCACTTAACCACGATTTTGATTTCAAGGCAATTTAAATGTATAATAATTGAACAAATAATTAAGATTGTATACTACATTGACTGTATACTACACGCTCTTCATTTATTCAATAATCTTTAAATTTATATTATTGGCAAAAATTTGTTGTAAATTTTTTGGTTTTTTTAAACATTCTTTAATCATTTTTAAGTAGCAAATGCCATATCCCCATTCGGCTGGACTCTGCAAAAAATCCGATTGAACGTTCGGTTATAATTATATATATATATATATAAAACAATTATTATGCGCGTAGTTGTGCAACAGAACGGTGTACTAATATAAATATAATGCAATCGCATTGAGGAATCGTTTAGCATTAAGGCACGCTCTTTGGCGTCTCTGTAATTTATTTATCTCGATTTACATGTCGTTAAATCAAATCGCGAATAATGTTACTTATTTTATTTTTTCCTTTTCTTTTTTAGCTCGAACGATAAATCGACTAGCGGATTAACATTCGTACGTGTAACTTGGTGTCATTTACATTTTGCAAGTGGATGGTTTAGCGTTTAATAATTTGATGAAAACATATTTTCCCCTCGGTAGAGATCCACCTTTTTTTTTACAAGTTCGTGATTAAATACCGCACAAAAGGTTGTTACCTAACCTCAAAATATTTAGTATTTACTCGTGAACGGAATAGGGCGTTAAACAATTTTTGGTGGATAATTATGAATAAAAAGAAAGTGATAAACCTTCGATAAATATGTATTTTCGAAGCGGATTTCTTTTTTGTCTTCGCTAATTAATGGCAATTCGGTATTCCAAGTATGATAATTAACAAAATTGAATTTTGAACGGTTAGCAATTGATGTAAAAAATGTGTAAAAATATACGTAGATAAATGTGTTATGTACTGCTATTAATTTGATACAATGTTAATGTAATCACTTGTTGTTTTTTTTGTTTCCTTGTGAGTTTCTTATATGTGTGTATAGCGTACGATTTAAATTTTAGTCGACGTGGGTTTGCAGATAAAGTGAGATTTATTGAAATGAAATTCGTTATTTAAAATTATCCCTAGTAGAAATTAAACCGATTTTTTTTGGATATAAATTAGACATTTTTAATTAACAAAGATAATTAATATATGGCCAGTTTTTACATAAATTGCTTCTACGCGATTGAAAAATATAATTTATTAAAAATGAAATTGAAAGTGTTGTAAAATAACTTGTCCTAACCTCAAAACATCAACACATGGTCCAATACCTACCAGATGTCTTGTATTGTTCTTCCTCTTTTGTTTTCATTTTTCCCTTTCAACTCAAAATTTATGTTTAAACTGTGGAATTAAAAATATGAAAAAAAGTATCTTAAATGTAGTTATCGATGCGCACAGAACAAATGTAAATTGTTTAAAAAATAGAATTTTCATCCACAGAGAAAATTTTTTTACAAAATTTTTTATAAATTATTATTTAAAATATAATTATAAAATTTCTTAATTAGCAAGAAATGAAATAATGTAACCGAAAAATCGTTTCAATTTCTACTATATATGGAATGATTGTTTACATTTTTATTATATCACTGTATTATCTTTGGATGTTGCCAAAATTAAATCATTATCGCTAATTATTTTAATTATTAATATTTATTATTTTTATAAGTTATGATTCGTTTAATTCAATTGTTTATTCAAGCAGAAATACAATGCAGTCTGGATTAACATTCGATATCTATTATATTATTACTATTATCTTATTTTTATTATTTTATCATTTAGTAATAAAATATAAAAAATTTATATAACTATTTAAAATTAATATTTAGGATTTAATTTATAAACCTTTTAATAGCGCTCGCATTATTTTTAATTTCTACGTCGCTTTTTTTTTAAGGAAGAATGAATGAACATAATTCTTTTAACAATGACAATTATACATTCTTAGTAATAAATCTGTCACCTATCCGATGCAATACATTCCAAATGATCGATTTTTTTAATTTAAGGGGATGTCGGACTCAGAAAATGGTCGTTTTTTACTTTTTTTAGAAACAAATGAATAAATTTTTTTTATACCGAAATTTTTCCATATTTTTAAATCCATAATTTGATTACAAAGTTTAGGTTGAAAGTTTATGCTTTTTTCACTAATAATTACCGACCAAAAATAATTATTTATTCAATTGTTATGTAAAACTAATTTTTTTCTTTAGAAAATCAAAAAGTCAGGCCCTTTTCCTTGTATTTTAATTATATTAAATTTATATAACTATTTAAATTAATATTTAGGATTTAATTTATAAACCTTTTAATAGCGCTCGCATTATTTTTAATTTCTACGTCGCTTTTTTTTTAAGGAAGAATGAATGAACATAATTCTTTTAAAGGGTTACTTTTTAGAAACAAATGAATAATTTTTTTTATACCGAAATTTTTTCCATATTTTTAAATCCATAATTTTGATTACAAAGTTTAGGTTGAAAGTTTATGCTTTTTTCACTAATAATTACCGGGACCAAAAAAATTATTTATTCAATTGTTATGTAAAACTAATTTTTTTCTTTAGAAAATCAAAAAGTCAGGCCCTTTTCCTTGTATTTTAATATATCCGTATAAATTTTTAATTCAATATTTTAGATATAAATTTTGGATTGGAAGTTGCAGATTCCTGTAATTTGGGCTCGATATCCCGTTAAACTTTTCTATTATTATTACTATTAATACTTTTTTTATCCAGCATAATAGTATCTAACTAAAGAAAATAAAAATACTTAAATAAAAAAAGAAGTTTAATTGTTATTATCGTTATTAAATCAGCAGAAACACGTATAGCCTCCCTCCCGAAAAAAAAAAATAAAAGAGAGAAAAATAACCGTAAAGAGAAAGGAGAAACCCCTTTTTGACAAACGAAAATCTCGCGCGACAAACGTGTACATATATACATCCAATAGGATTAATCGTTACGACAGGTAGAAAGAAAAAAAATCAGAAAATAATGAATAAATATACGTTATGTTGCAGATGGTGAACGTCAAGTGCCGTGTAAAAGGTACGAGTTAACCACGGTGCAATATGTGGCTGAGCGGGGAGACGCGATCAGGTGATAAGCGCTTCTGACCACTAGCGCGCGGAGCCTAAAGCAGAAAGGGCCTCCAACAAGACATACAATAAATACATTTAAAAAGAAAAAAAAATTCACTCTCGGTCTCTCTTACAAACGCAGAGAGATAAGAAGATATATATATATAGACATACAAACACAGGAATAAAAGTAACTCAAGCAAAGTTAATCTGAACTACAGCTGGTGTATATATATATATATTGTACACATATATGTATATGTAGAAAGGTCGAAAAAGGAAGGAAGAAAGATATATAAGGGAAACGTCTACCTTGGAGAAAATACCTCGAAAAAACAAAAAACAAAACCTACGGTGTACCTTCGAAAGAAAACCTTGTATCGCAGCGCAATAGTGCCTATATTTACGCCCATCACGAAAAAGTTACAAAAACGAAAATAAATACCCTGAACCTAATTCAAAGTATCCCCCATCCAACCACCCACCCACCCCATTTTTCCCTTCTTTTACAACTGTCGATAAGATCCACGTTACGCGAAGTGAAACTAATAGGAAACGAGTTGTACCTGCAAAACACAGAATATATATTATATTATATATTTTGAGAAACGAAGAGAAAGAGGAAGAGCGAAGAGAAACGTATCTTAGAATATCTAAAGGAAGTGAAGGAAGAAAATAAAGGTTGCATTTGTTATTCGTTGAGCTTCTTGGTTTTCATATATTGGGAGGCGACGTCGTCAAACGAGCCCAATAAGTCAAGATATTAAAAAGAGAGACGAAGTTTTCGGATCCGCGAATGACAACGGCAGTTTCGGAGGTAAGCTAAATTTCTAACCTATAATTTTCTTTTAGGAGATAATTATGTATATCTATAGGGTGAATGTAGCAGTAATTGAACAGACGTGTCAGTGAATGAACGTTACACAGTTAAAAATATGCGATACAATATATTTTACACATTTTTATAAAAATTTTCCCCTGATCTTGAACACCAAAAAATACTACTAGTTATCAATTAATTGTTTATATTATTTTTAACTAAGCATAAAAAAATATCACGTGACGTGGAAGTCAACGAATTTCAAGCGGAAATTTTGTCATTTATTTATTGTTATTAATGGGTAATGAAATACGGTTCATTAGTTAAAAGAATAGCGGGTTACGAAAATGATAATTTTTTTATGGTTTTTTGTAAACAAAAAATTAATTTTTGGAAAAATTCGTTAACTTTACCTAAATTTTTTCAAATTTTTACATCGATTATTAGCAGATAATCTTTGGTTTTAAAGTTTATACCTTTTTTATTTATAATTACCAAACAAATATTGTCTATTCAATTATTATTACAATTTTGTTTCGAAATACGTTCATTGCTACCCTTCCATTATTTTTAAATTATCCTTGATTTTTAATTCAATATTTTTAATATAATTTGTGAACTGAAATATGTAGATCCCAATCTTTTATTATTTCTTTTTAATAAAAAAATATATTTGAAATATTTTATATTAAAAATCTGAAAAATAAATAATAAAAATACGGTTAGTTTTAAAATATGGTAATTATTAATCTAAAAAACAAACTTTCACCTTAAACATCCTAATTAAATTATCGATGTAACAATCTGGAAAAATTTTAAGTATGGTGTTTAAAACATGCCTAAGAGATAGACTTTTTTAACAATTCATTCTTTTGTTTGTAAAAAATATAAAAAATAAACTTATGTTTTTATCGTCTAAATAACGTTACCACTCGTACTTCATTAATTAATCCTAAATTCTTCTTTTTAACTAAAAATTATCTAGTTTTGGGATAAAAATCGTATTTAATTATTTTTACCAAAATAAACAATTTTTAATTAGTAATTATAAAATATTTTAAGAATTTTCATTAAAATTTAATGTCCACGATTTTTAAAATCTACGAATTTCTAAATATAATTTATATATCTATAAAGTAGCGATTATTAACTTAAATCGGTAAAAAATAACTAAATTTCTATCATTAAAATAAAATAAAATTAATCCTACTAATATTCAATACTTTTTACCCGTTTTCATATACATTTTGGCTAATAATTTCGAATTCTAATTAGCAATTTTTGA
The DNA here is from genome assembly GCA_026168455.1 of Theocolax elegans. Lineage (NCBI taxonomy): Eukaryota > Metazoa > Arthropoda > Insecta > Hymenoptera > Cerocephalidae > Theocolax > Theocolax elegans. The sequence continues at coordinate 3,199,146 of CM047426.1, read as the reverse complement.
AAACGTAGCACAAAGACAATATTTTGCGGTTCTCCACCTTTAGTTGATTTTCAAAATTCTAAAAATTTTTTCTCAGAAAAATCACCGTTACGGCCTAATAAAATCTGGGCCGTCCGACGAGTCCTAAAAATTAACCCATGTAACATAACTTTAAAAATGATACAAACGTTATGGTAAAAATAACGCCTTTTTTTAAGTTACAATTTTCCTCGAACAGTTGTCAAAAATTTTTTTCGTATAAATGGATGACTCCTCGAAGTATACCATTTTGTTGTCAATGTGCTTTTGATGCAGATGGAATTAAACGTTATGAGAAAACTGGTTTTACTTGCAGATTCTTGGGTGTACTATACGATGTATTTATGCGGTGTACTTTCACTATATTTTATATGTGTATATATATGTATCGGTGATGTATTATTTTTCACTTGGCGTATATATTCTTGGGATTTACGTTTCAATGTGGGATAATTTATTTTATTAATTGTAGCTTTTTTTTACTTTTGTTTTTGGATATTTTATGATGAAGTAGTTTAAGAAACGACGTTGAATTTATTTATTTTTCAGCAAAAATTGCTAGTGTAAATAGTTTGAAACGGTTTTTAATACTCTCAGTCCTGCAGTTAAAAAAAATTTTAACAAATAATCATAAAAAATTAATTTTTTTAAACAAATAAATATTTTACAATTGTTGAATATGTTATCGCTAATTCAAATAATTTTTTTTTCGTTTCTAATGAATATCTTTTAGTTTTCACTAAAAATTTTTTTAGTACTGAATATTAAAAAACTATTTTTTATTTGTATTTAATTAAAAAATTTTTTCTTTTTAATAAACATTTGTTAGTTTCAAACAATTATTTTTTACTTGATTTTCTTAATTTGTACAAAATTCTGATAAATACGCTTCTCACGCAAAAACTAATAACAACTACAAAAATAGGTAATCTCCTTTATTTTATTGAATTTAAAATTTCAACAATAAATTTTTATCATTCTGACAATTTTTATCTGATAAATATTTAACTAATGCATCGCTATTTACATTACCTAATTGTCAACCTCTCGACTAATTAACAAAATAATAAATTGATAAAGGTTAGATCTTTTAATTGACACTGCTCGTAAACATAGTATTTAAATATCAAAATCCATCGATTATTTGAGCTAGTATTTAAACATTAAACAGTATACACATAACCAATAAATACAAAACACAATCTCCAATCTTACCATCAGTCGGTAAACGGTCGATTTAACATTCCGTGCAAATGAAAACCAAACGTTTTCATCATTAGTGAATACATTTAAAACAAAAAAGCAAATTGCACGAAACCGAAATAAGTATGAGAGGTTATTTTGCACACCGAGAAAGAGAGAGGGAGAAAGAGATACATACGTGCTGAAACAGCCGCACGTGACCGTCTCTTTACCCTCGCAGTGAGGTTTGGTCTCGACTGACTTCTCACGTTACTCGCATATATATACACATACACATACACACCTCGTATATTTGCACTACTCCTTTTAACCTCACTATTTTTTTTTATTATACGTACGGTTGTGTCTCCTTTTCCACGCGGCGCATCTGGAGTATCCCGTATACAAAATGAGGGTGTATATTTATATATCACGGACGTTTTACAATTTTTATGTAGGCCAAATATGCGTTACGTACCGAGTGGTTTGTGTGCGGTAAGGTTTTTTATTTATTTTTTATATATTTTGTTTAATTATTTATATTTCGGGGAATTTCACGTAAATATTCAATATTTAAGAAATTGTCGCGATGTAGTTAGTTGATTGGCTAAAATTAAAAATTTGGATACTTAATTTTAAAAATTTAAATCGAAACTTAAATGTTTAAACTTGAAATTTTAATAATTTAATTACTAATTTTACCTTGAAGTTCGAAACGTTAAAAATTCAAGTTGTCAATACTTGAAACATTAATTAAAAATTTATTTAAAGAAACTTAAATATATTTAAAAATTTAATTAAATAATTCAAAATTTCAACGCGTAAATTAAGAAATTAATTTGAAAAAATTAATTTGAACTGAAAACGTTAAAATTTAAACCAGAAACATTAAAATCTTAACTTGAAAATTTTAACAAAAGTTTTAAATATTTGACCTGACATACTTATAAATTTTAAATGAACATTTGAAACTTGATTATTTACACTTGAAGCTTTAAAATTTTAACTTGAAAATTGGAACTGGAAGCTTGAAATTTTTTTATCAGAGGTCATTATAATTAAGTATATTTTTTTAATCTTAAGCTTAATACATTTTTAAATAAATAACTGACTATTTACTTAAAAATTTTTAAATTTAACTTAAATGTTGAAAATTTTAACTTTGAACTTTACAAATACATAACTTCAATCCATCCTTATCCATATATTAAAAAAAAATAACTCTACAAGACACGTCTCCCATCGTCGAATTCAGGAACAACAACGCGCACGTCTCCTTAAAACATTTCAAGCTCTTATTAAACAATCCTCGACCTATACATTATCCTGACACTGCGAACATTTCCTTTACGATCTTAAACCGAAAAAAAAAATTCGACATTTTACTACGTGGGTGGAAGCGCTCTATGTCAAATAGGCATTTTACGAGAAATTTTTTTTTATCTTATTTGTCGCTGGACATTCCAAGTTTACGTATCCCGTATAATTACAGCCGAGTCATCCCGGTGATTTATCAAGTCGACCTGACGCGCGTTATACATTTTTTTTTGTATCTATGGGTGATCGCTCTCGTTACTTTTCTTTTTATCTCAGCGAGTATTGTTTTTTCATTTTCCCTTTTTTCTTCATATAGCACACAAATTTTTAATCCGCCAGTAAAGGTCGATCGAGTTCCGCCGAGAGAAAGAAAGTTGGCTCGAACGAGCGAACAACAAAAAAAAAAAGAAAAAGAAACAGTCACCTGCGCAAGAATCGAGCAACGCTATTTTCGAAATCTGGGAAAGAAAAGTCTTGCTTAAAATCCGTTTACGGCGATTTTGCGACACGCCGACTGTTACCCAGCATTTGAAAAAAAAAGAAAAGAAAAATGAAAATTTCAGGTTAAAGTTTCTTTTTTTTTTGTAATTGTGCGAATTCAAATAATTGAAACTAGTGAAGAAAAAATTGTTTGCACCATCGTTCTGCTAATTTTTGGTGAAAGACGTAATATTTCGTCAAATTTTCGGCCTGTATGGAATGACCCTTACCTCAAAGCATTCAAATCACCTAAATATTAAAATTATCGATTCTTTCCTCTATTATCAAAACGGAGCATTAACCAAACACTTTAAAAAACTAACCATAACTCCTCTACTAATCACCGTCCAAACAAAAATAGTTTCACCTAACCTCAAAATCTGCACTTCTATACACTAAAATAATTCAAAAAAAAATTTTACAAATCGTAATCATTCAACACTTTACATGCATTCCTAAATCATCCATACCTCACCAAACCCCGCCCGAAAAACAAAAAATAATCATGTACATGCACATGCATTACATTCACAACTTGAATCTCGACTACCTCATTACACATAGATACTAAAAAAAATGAGAATCGTATAGGTGTATACGATATAAGGTACATAGAGGAGTTAAATCTAAAGCCAGCCAGCCGGCCGGCGGCAGTCAACCCTTGGCTGGCAGTAGAGTCTCGACGATGCGCGCGAGGAGGTGCTATTGATTTCAGAGCATAAATAGACCGCAGTCTCTATTATTCAAGCCAGTCTATATTTCCAGCTCACCTCTTCCTTTTAATTTTTTTGCCTTTTCCTTCCCAACGCGAGATCAAGAATCATTTAACTCTCACACACACACACACACACACACACACACACACACACACACACACACACACACACACACACACACACACACACACACACACACACACACACACACACACACACACACACACACACACACACACACACACACACACACACACACACACACACACACACACACACACACACACACACACACACACACACACACACACACACACACACACACACACACACACAAATCATCAATATTACTGCAATTATTTAATGTTAATTGTTAGTGGGTATGGGGGAATGCTGACTTGAGTTCCACACTTTCTACGTAAAGATAATTTTTGTCATCTCTATTAAAAACAAAATCAACAACACACATATTTCTATTAAACACGTAGACGGGCTTTAGGAATCTTGATAAATACAAGGTGAAAACAGGATCAAAGTTCATTTTATTACGTTGTTAAAATATTTTTCTTGACGCAAAGTTTATCAAATTTTCGTAATTATATTGTAAGGTTGGAGAGAATTTTAATAGCGACAAGTCGGTAAATTTAAGCTAAAAAGTCATTGCAATTTTTATCGTGCTGTCACAGTAGGGTATGAGTTACTGGCCGTATGGACCAGATTTATTATTTAATGTGTAGAAGGGTATTTAATGTGTTTTAGGGTACTGATAGAATTTACGACGGTGTCAGAGTAATTTTTATTCAAAACAATATCTATTTGTTGTATTGACGTGTACACGTTGCTAGTATTGTAAAAATAGTACTTTGTTGATGACTATTTTTTTTTAATCATACGTATGCTAGTGATTAATTATTAATTTATATTTTTAATTAAAAAAAGAAAGAAAGAAAGAAAAAAGATTCACCCTTTTGAAGACGAAAATTCCGATAGCAATTATCGTAATGCACACAGTGTAACGTTTAACCTTCGATGTTAAAAAAAAAATTCATTCACGTATAATTTCTACACAGTTGTGACGTACGTAATCGGAGTGCGTGGGTGGGTAATACGTACGTATATATTTTTAATTAATGAAAATATAAATGACAAAGAAAATTTTATTTCAAATTAGAATTAGTTTCCGTATATAAAGTGTACTCCGATCCTCGATAACAAGAGATATCGTTCTAACTGACTATTGTTTCGTTGAAACAAGAAAAAAAAAACAGTTTAAACTATCCCTAACCTTAATACACTTAAAAGTGCAATCCATTTCGCACTCGGTGCAAAATTGCGCAATAAATTTGCATTCGTCTCGAATGTGTTCCGCGAAAAAAAGGCGAAGACGCATAAAAATATGCACTTTTTTGACAGGACAGAGAGAGAGAATAAAAAAAACAAACCTGGAGATTTTTGTGCATTCGTCACACACATGTTTTCGTTTCGGGCTAATCTGGTTTTGGTTACTAAAATCGGCACACTTGACCTTGCGACTGCTTTATGCCGTTCTTATCGCGCTAATTTAATTGATAATTCGGTTATCGCATTTTTATTTTCTCGGTGGGCCACGCGGTTTTACATATACGAGATTCATAAACGACGAGAAAAAAAATGAAGATGCAAGTCTGTTCGTTTAAAGGGAAAAACGAGATTATTACGATGTACCTTTTATTTTTATTGTTTTTTAGCGTTTGTTGTCTCTGTTTTTTTTTAATTTTGTTTAATAATACGGTAAAATTTCCTTAATTCTATAAATAAAAGTAATAATATTTTTCTTTATTTATTTATTAAAAACTGTTATTATTAATCTAAAAATAAAAGGGAATATAAGTTAATTATTTATTTATTGTATAATTTTATCAATAAATAATCAGACAAAAAAGGGAATAATTTAATTTATGCAAATAATTATGGAAATTTATTGATTTATTATATCTACTATCGTGAAATCGATTGGTATTACGTTATGTGCATGCGCACTTGGTCGCAATCGATTGCCAACGATAAAGCCTACAATTTTGAACTCCTATTTTTGTAATTCGACAAAAATTCTAAATTTGCACCACCCTTCGCAGAGTTGTCCATAATATATTTCGGATAAAAAAATGTGTTTTTATCATAATTCTAAACTTAATTTGGAACCAACTAATACCAACAAAATCAAAAACCTTTCAACTTTTCAAAAAGAAACTAAGAATTCAATAAAAAAAATCTAATTCTTTATCCAAATAATATGAATTTATTAAAAAACCAAGCTTTATCTATACAAATATTACATGGAATAAAAAGAAAGAAACAAAAAACTGGATACCAACCTAAAACCTTCCCGACAGTTCAAACCAACTAAGAAAACAATTTATCAGAAAAACTTAATCTAAACTCCATCTAACCCGTAAATCTCAAAACTATTCCGACAAATACCATCACCAAAAAATCCATAAATCCCAAAAAATTAAAAACTATCTACACCCCAATATTTTACCCAAAAACCTAAAATATCCACAAACGTAACAAAAATTAACTACACTAGTAGCATTATACTAAAAAAAACTTAATACAATTCGAAACAACACCATCATACAAAAAAAAAATCCATAAAAAACCTAAAATCATCCAAAACCATCTTACCGCTAAAAATCCAAAGAAAAATACCAAAAAAAAAAAAAAAACTAAATAACATCCATTAAAAAACCCAAAAATCATCCACACTACCATCATATACAAAACCCCAAAAAACTCAATCCAAATACAAAAAAGTAAGATCGATACACCCGAAAAACCTTTAAAAACAGAAAAAAAACAACAAACCAATACACAGATAGAGCCGTGTAGGAGCAGGTCGCTTTGTTCTTGGCATAGCTCTTGAACGCGCGGCGATTTTTGCATCGGTCGTCAGCGTATATATCCAGCTATTTTTAGAGCCTCGCTTACGCGCGCGCATGCAACCCAGGGTTGCGAGGAAGAGAAAGACAGAATGGCGAACTATACACATACAACTAAGTACGAGGGATAATCGCATCGAGAGAAAGAGTTCAAAGTTTGCTGGACTAACCACGTTTTCTCGTGTCCCTCGAATTATCCCTCCTCCTATCGATGGGAAATCACGATTTTAACCAGTAAATCATAAGCGATTGTTGACTACTTTTTTTATGAAAATTATACTGTCAGAATATGTGACTTGAAAATTTTATGTTTTTTTAATTATTAATTCATTGTGACCATGCGGCGATTTTTTACTTGTACTTCAAAGGTTAGCGTGTTATATATAGAATAATGTTTTCTTTTAAGTTAGAAATTAAAGAACTATTCAGATTTATTAAAGATTTTTAGGTTAACTTTTCGGTATCTTGGGTCTTCGATCATTGAAAATATATTTAGGTTAGTTCGTTTTATCGAAACAGCTGATATGTGTAGAAAATTATTTAATATTATTTTCCATATTCCTAACTCTCATAGGCAATTAAAAGTAAAATATTCAAGCGCATCAAATGAAATTATAGTTTCATCAAACGTTTCATTAATGCCTTTGTTTTGTTAATAAAACGAAAAGCTAATCAAGAATATGCATACACACACACATGTGTAAATATATATATATTCGTTACATAAACAGCGCGATCTATTTGTACGCAATGTGTTCCAAGTTAAACATGGCTTTAGTATATAGCTAAACGCGATGATAAACCGTCTTTATGTTATTCTTGCACTCGTTGTAAAAGAAATTCCATTTTTTAATTAAAAATTTTGCCTTTGTCGGTAATACGCGATGCACGTAGAATTGTGTAGTGAATGTTTTTTATATTTTCTCAACTATATTTTTTATTCCCTCAGCAATATTTCATTTTCACAGCAATTTTCCTTAATTTTCCTCAGCAATTTTTCAATTGTCTCATGTTATATTTTTAACTTTCTTGCCAATATTTTTATACTTTCACAAATCTTATAAAAAATTTCTGAGTAATGTTTTTAAATTTTTTCAACCTGGTTTTTAATTCTCTCAGCAATATAGCTTACTTTTTCGCGGCAATGTTTTTAAAAAACGGACGATAAATATTGATGCGGTCGATTTTTTACTACGTTTTTTTATTTTTTAAGTAGTAAATAAATTATGTGAGGAAAATGCAAACTTTTTCTTTAATTATTTCTCTTCAATTTTAATTTCAACGAAAATAGTTTGATAAAATATTATTTCTTTTTTCTCACCATTAATTAAAATGAAGATTTATGTTCTAACCATAATTTTCATATATGTATACATCGATAGCCAATATATTTTAATTTGAAGGGAAGAGTAACTTTTATATTACCTTTTACCGTAAAATAGTTAATAAAGAATTTTCCACTTTATCATCGGAGAATATCGAAAAAATTAGTGGGTATCGTAACGTCATACAATTTTACAATTTCTACATATTTTCATAATATATATTATACATAACATGTTGGTTTAATATCAGTACGATTTTTTGTTCTATTTCAATGTATATATAAAACATTTTGAAAATTATTAGACGGGAATAATAATTTATTTAAGATAAAATTAAAAAAAAAAGGATTTTATGAACTAAATAATAAATAATAATTATTTAATTTATTTTATTTATAATATTTTTTTATAATTAATGGATTTATTAATTTTATAGAATTTGTATACGTAATTTAATTTTTAATGAGAATAATAAATTTATTATTACACAGTTAAAAAAAATTGACGAAAAAGTTGAACCATTCAAAAATTCGAAAATTGTATCTAAAATATAAAGTCAAAAATCAAAAAATAATAATCAATATGGGTGAAATGACATAAGAGCAGTTTTCAAAGTCATATTTTAATAATAATTAAATTAAACGAAGTAATAATTATGTTTTAGCGGTAATGTAGGTATAAAGTCGAGCTTTACTTTAAAAATCTAAATAATTTTAGGGATAAAAAATATTGAGTAATCTGTAGGTGATATTTAGGGCGAGAGACTTTAAAAAACTGACCTGTGGGTAATTAAAAAACTAAATAGCAATAGCAATTTAAATATTTCCCCAAATTTTCTTCATTTCCTTTTTCGAATCGAAATCGAATCCTTGCATATCTCTATACATTTAATGTTCAAATAAATATTCAAAATTAATTGAAGTTTCCTACAATTTTGCCACATTCCCTTTTTTTAAATAAAAATACGATCACGAAACAAACATTTCAACTATCTATGAGAAAATTATTCAATACTACAAATGAAAATGATGGCTAATTCTAGCTTTTTCCATCATTTTCACAATTTTTATTTATTTAAACTGAAACAGTTCTTGTCATTTAATTAAATTTAAAACCTTCGTTGATACAGTCCAAAAATCTGAAAATATATCCAAATAAAAAAATGTTTTTCGCAACAAAAACCATAAAGATCGTAAAAATTAAAGAAAAAAAATCAACACCGTCTAATTTCCATCGGTAGCGGTGAGCAAGTGTAAACGAGAAACGGATCAATGGTACAAACGAAGGTTAAGCCCCGGGCTTCCGAAAGCTCCTCCTCACCGAACTTTGTTATTCGTCGTGGTCGTCGTCGTCGTCGTGGTCGTCGTCGAGTTTTAAGGTATGGCGCTTGCGCAGGTCTTTCCTAGCCTTGCTCTATGAACTAGGTCGACAGGGTCAACGCATAGGTCTGGCAACCCCGCCGCCGCCTGTGTGTCTGTGTGCTTGCATGTGTGTGCGCGTGTGTGTTTGCGTGTGTGCGTGTGTCTGTGTGTCTCTTTTTCGCCCTCGTATACATATACATCCGCTCTCGCTTTTCCGGGCGTATCGACCGCTTTCGCATCCCCTAGATGCTCCAGTTGCTTTGGCGCATGTGCAACGTTTTCACACACGATCGATCGATACCGACACTCGTCTTCTTGTTCTTCATCATCTTGAGCTTTTTTTCCTAGCTTTTGTAGGAGATTAGTCGTAAGATCGATCGATCGAGGATATTTTTTGGATTCTTTTGAAGTTGTGGTGATGTTAGGAGGATGGTGAGAAGAAGTGGAAGGTGAAAATGCGAAAAGGTTTGGTGGTGGATGATGATGCATCTAGGTCAATGCCTGCGTGGCGCGCCAGGATGTCCTCGCGACAGGTTTGCCAACGCTTAAGGGAACCTCTTAACTAGGCCATTAGATCGATTTCTAGACGGTGCAAGCTTGATGCGCCCCCTTCGACTCGTCTCATTGTTGCCAACGTTGTTCCGCAATCGTTTATTGTTTTTTTCTTTCTTTTTTTTTCACTTCGAGAGGGTGATCGCAAACTCAGGGTTTTTTGGGACTGTTGTCGCAAGCACGATTCTTTTTGATCGTGTAATTAGAATACTCGGGCTTTGTCGCAATTGTGATTGCAAGCTCGAGCTTTTTCAAAGTCGAGAACGCAGGCTCAGCTACTATGCAGTGGATGGATTTGGTTAATTTTTCGCAATTGCGCTAGCAAGCACTGATTGTTGGAATTGTGATCATAAGTTTGGTTTTTATGGTTTACCGTTGCTACACCAATTTGGGTTTGTTTGCGAATATGATTGCAAGCTCGTTTTTTTCGGTGGATATAATATTAAATTTTCAGATTATGGAGTAGTAATAAATATATTTCGACCTTTAAAAAGATAAACCGTAATGAATAATTTTAAAAAATGTAGATTTATCAGTGAACTACAAAATATCTACTTTTTCACAGATTATCTATTTTACTTTATCTAGTACTTTTTCAATAGTTTCTTATTTCCTTTTTGTTAAACTTACGTATTAAGTGAACGGTTGTAGTTGTAGTAAGGAAATAATTTACAATCGATTCTCACATTTAGTATGATTACCTATCAAATAGTAAAAAAATAAATACTAACATTGATCAATGTTATTACGCACTATAATAAATTATACAGATCAACAAATTATACATCAGTGGATGAAATTTAAATAAATATTGTGTAGAGGCGATAATAAATTGTAATGAAAATAGGTGGTATAAGCCTACTTCTAAGCATATAATATGAATAACTAAAAGGCAATGATAGTTCTCTATATGAAACTGTATTTAATATCTAATATAGTTTTATGAATGAAACTAGAGAAGGTAAACTCATAGTTAGTACGTAACATATCGGTATTGATCTAGATAGATGCTTATTGAATTTATTAAGTTCGACTTGAAACTAAATAGCTTTATGTAGTTTACATGTAGTATAGATTCTCATAGATTTTTCAAGTTTGATAGCAATCTATGTAGATTTATGTATCAAATTCGACATCAAACTACAAAATTTTATATAACTTATGTGTAAGTGCAGTTTTACAAAGATTTGTCAAAATCAACTTTGAGCTACATAGCTCTATGTAGTTTACACGTAGATGTAGATCCACATAAATGCCTATAATGTAGCATATTTTATTTTAATAAATCGCCACATATTAATATAGGTATAAATCCACACAGATGGGTACAATGATCTATCTAGTCTGATGATAATTGAACTACATATTCCATTCCTTTTTACGATTTTTATTGACAGTATAAGAAAATCTATAAGTTACACAAATGGATCTACATAGTTTACTTCTCAGTTTTATTTTGTGTGTTTATTTTGTAGCTCGATCTACATGGTTCTATATATAGTTTTTGTTAGTCAGATGACAATGAAATTCTATGTAGAACTAATACATGATCTATCTAGTATAAAATTAATGGATCTATGCAATTTACATCTTAAACTGTCGGTTACCTTGACAGATCTGCAATAGTCTATCCAGTATAAAAATAGACTATACCGATTTATGTAGTTTTCTTCGTCACACTTCTATGGATAGTTCTATATAAATGAAAACGCAATTTACCTAACGTGAAATTAGTAGTTCTATGTAGTTTACATCTTCAACTCGTAAACTCGTTTAGTATGAAACTAAATTACATAGATCTATGTAGTTTTGCTATATAAGAATTTTAGATAACTTATAACTTCATAAATTCATTATAATACAAAAAACTGGAAGGTCATCTTAGTTTTCCACGTAAAACTACATTAAACCGCTTTCTATACGGGTAGTTGCAGGAATAAGACTAAATACTTAGAACCATTCAGTACGATATTATCCTAACTTTGATTTAGATACTATAATTAGATAATAAACAAATTTTATGGTCCATTTATCATTATAGATTCACTTAATTATAAAAAAAAACTACATTATTTTAGTAGTTTTTGAAAATTTTGCACGCACCGAATTAATGTTGGATAGCTGATAACACGTCCTATTTTAGGACGCGAGTTGAACGTCCCTATCGCTCTCTATTCATTCGACATATACCACCAGCATTTCGTTTATTTACAGACACGCGTGCAATATCGATACCTTCTCTCCCTCTCATCATCGGAACTTCACACCAAAGATAAACATCGCGTCTCCTATGTTGGAAATTTCATTTAACCTTCTCGATTTCTGCCGACGTGTCTGTCCGTCTATATAGCCTGACCGATTGATCAAAGAAAAACAACGTTATCCAAATGTTGATGGTGAAATGTGAGGTTGAGTTCATAATTATTAATGAAAAATTGTGAAACGAGTTGATTAGGGGCACAGCAGAAATGTGAATATTTTTGTTACAAATGTAAATTTTGAGGTTATGTTATTGTTTGTGTTACATATTCAATATGATTTAGGATGAAATCGCATGTCTGAATAGGATTGAATTTTTCACTCGAAGAAATTTAGAGATCATATTGTAATTTTTATCAGATACGGAGGAGTATTTTTACTATGATGGAACTACAATATTTTTATATTGAAAAATTAAGGTTATGTTATTGGGTAAGGTTCGATATTTTACTTGATTAGATACAATTCCATCTCGATGCGGTATTTCCTTGAAGGATTAAATTTGCATTCTAAGTAATTTTGGGAGCAAATTGAAGTTCATCAAGTTTATTTATAAAAATATTTTTATGTATATTCATAGTTTGATGTAAAACTACAATTTTCGTTTTTGCTTTATAAATAGTTTTTTTACAATTTATTTATATCGAAAGGTTTATATACTTCATGTGTTTACTTTAGTGTAAGGTTAATCGTAAGTTCTTCCAATATTTCGAAGGCTGGTCACTTTTTGCCGTGAACTCTAAATTCCTATATAGAAGTGAAATAAAAAAGAAAAATCACTGGATTGTAACAAAAATTAAGTCACTCTTTGACTAGGTTACTTTTCAATTCAATTGAGTGACTTTTTTCATTTAAGGTATTCTGAAGGTTTACACCTTTATAATTTAAAGTATAAACATTGACGTTCAAATGTATAAATCGTAAAGTTTTTCAATTTCAAAAGTATAAAATGTGAAAATTGCACTATGTAAAAGTGTATAACGTGAGGATTGCACTTTTCAAAAAACTTAAACGTGAGTATTGCACTTTTCAAAAGTGTAAATTATAAGTATTGCACTTTTCAAAAGTGTAAATTATAAGTATTGCACTTTTCAAAAGTGTAAATCATAAGTATTGCACTTTTCAAAAGTGTTTAATACGAGCTTAGTATAGAGTATATCCAATCTTTGAAAATCCACGCATACAGTGTGAACTGCGAGTTTTAAGACGCGTCCTACACGAGGCCATCGTAATGGGGTGGGTCAGGGTTAGCCACCCCCAGCGCATGCATACGACCTCTCCTCCACATGTTTTCTTTACAATTCCACCAATCGCACATTCGTTACACACTACACATCTCTATACGGGAAATGAAAAAGAGAAAAAAAAAGTGAAAAGAAGAAAAAGCAAAAACTTCAACTTCATTAATGTATATGTATATGACAATCGCGTCGTGTTTACTCGCGCATGCGCACCTGCCTCGACTTGAAAATCATGCGCTGAGTTCCCGGGCACACGTTTCGCCACTTCTCTCTCTCTCTCTTTCTCTTTCTCTCTATATAGCCTTCGCGCTCGAGTGAAATCGATTGTCGCAACGAGTTGGCGCAATTTCGCCAACTCGCCGCAGTCGTTTTCGGACGATATATTCTGTCTCTCTCTCTCTCTCTCTCTCACTCTTTCTCTATATATATGTATACATTGCCGAAATGGAATGGCTCGAGAATGAGATGGAGATATTTTTTTGTTGTTTCTCTTTGTTTTATTTGGTATACTTTTACCAAGGGACTTCGCGAGAGAGCATTCGTTTACCCGACTTTTTATACGCGAAAAATGATTTAATTCTTCAATGTTTCATTTTATTTATTTATTTATTTATTTATTTATTTAATTACTTAATTAATTATTTAGTTATTTATTTATTTAATTATTTTTTTAATTATTTTTTTAATTATTTATAAGAATATTACACAAAGCATTCATATACAACGTTTTTCATCCAATAAATTATTACCAAAAATGGCTTCACCTAACCTCAATATATACAATTTCAAACAGACTGTTTATCAAATTTTGTTGTATATAAAAAATTAAAGAAATGTATTACTTTTATTAAAACGATTATTTTTCTTAATTCTAACTACAAAATATAAATTAAAGATCCTAATTAGAGGATTAGAAATTAAAATATACATATAAGATCCAAATTAATTGATTCGACGAAGCTCACTTGGGTTGTAACATTATATTCAATATTGAGTACATGAAGAGGTCCGCAAATCTGACAGACGAAACGTTGTGCACTTAAATAAATAAATTGGATTTATTTATTATTAACCCTCGACAATCGATAATTTACTCATTTTAATTGAAGATTTTGAAATTTATATATTCGAACATGAGTGTAATAATAAAACCAAATATGAATTTTCTATAATTTTAATTTTTGGATATTTAATCGTTGTAAACAATATCCTGTCAAGGTAATGATTATTTTACAGAACACAATGCGGGTCGTTCCTTTAAATTTGAATTAATAATTAATCATTCTATTCTTATATAGATTGATCGTTTTGAAAATTCTATACCATATAAATCTATCCAGTAAAAAGGAACGTGTAATTAATCGAAATTGAAACTGACAGATCGTGCGTTGCTTCTTTCGATAAAAATATTTTATTAGTAATTTAATTAATTATTTTATTTAATAAATTATAAATATCAATAATAATGAACTTAATAATAAACTTTGAAAATTTTTCCATATTAAAAATTTGTACAAAAATCGATGCAAAGTTATGCATGCAATATTTTCCCTTTTCTTTTAAATATAAATGTACCTAATTAAATTCCTCAACTTATTTTTTATTTATACATAACTTTGACGATAGTTGATGATCGTACTTTTTTATCATTGTAATTAAATAATTAAAAATACTAAATTCGAAGCTCGGGAAATAAAAATTTTTTTCTTCGTTTTCCGCCACTCTATTAAAAATTATCCTACCAATAATAACTAAAAGGATATAAAGTAAATTTCAAAGAGTTCAAGAAAATACAACTTTTTGAAAACAATAAAAAATCACTTGATTTTCGTCGTCTCGTGCATGTATATTGTATGTACGTATATATATGTAAGCGCGAGATGAAAAATAAGGAGCGTCGACTTTTAGTAGATTAGTTTGGCTTCCCTCGTTTGTGCAACCCCCTCTTCGTCTGGTGCAAGTCTGCGCTTGCGTTCTACCGACCCTACGAGCCAGTCGGTCATTGAGCTATATAAACCGATGGATTTCTGCGAGCCTCTTCTGCGCAACCACTGTTTCGTTCTTTTTTTTTCTCGCGCTGCTTTTCCTCGTTGCAGTGTAATTTAATAATTCGTGAGGGAGGTGAATTTAAAATTAAGGGTTGAAGGATTCTTTTTTTTTGAGGTGGTGGATGTCGAATTGTTTATTATTGGTTATGATAATATTAAAATTTAAGAGTTGTGAGAATCCCAAAAATTTTTAAATCTAATTCAGTAATTTTTACGAAATAATTAATTATTAATTGAATTACTTGTTTAATAAAATATATAATAGTTTAATAATAATAGACAATATCCTAAACCTTAAACACATTTTTGGTTATATGTCTCTTATCATTATGAGGAATTAAAAATTAATTATAATAAATTAAAAAAAATTAAAAAATAATTATATTAGAGTAATACAGATTTATAATTATCTGCCTACAGTTACAGGGATCTACACCTTTCAACATAAGAATTATCTTGGAAATGATGATTTAAAAATCTGAAATAAATCATATCGGTAGTTTGAAACAAAAGCGAGAACATGACATTTTTATTTGTTAAAGAAAAATCATTTTTAATAATAATTGAATAAACAATTTTCGGTCGGTAATTATTGATCGAAAAATACATAAATTTTTAACGCAAAAGCCAGAAATAAATTACAAATTTAAAAATCTGAAAAAATTTGAGTATACTGTTTAAAACATGCCTCAAGCCTTGGCGTTCAGGAATTTTTCAAAAATATATTGTTTTGTTTATAAAAAAATATTAAAAATGACCATTTTCTGAGTCCGACATCCCCTTAATTTGAAAACGTTAGACATATTGAAAATAAACGATAAAATAAAACTGAAAAATTGGATTAGAGAAAATGTTAATTAAAAACTAATAATCTCTATGACATCTATATTGCCATTATAGACCAACTTTTAGTTTTAAGTTTTATTGTAGTGTAATATTAATTTACAACTAGGCCGTGTAAGCTATGTATTACTCTGGTAAATAAATAAAGAAATAAATAATTCTGTTAAAAAGATGTCGGACCAATATTACAGAGATCTGCATATTTCAAGCCAAAAATTCTATCGAGAATATTCGAATAAAAAATCTGAAAAAATTCATACAGCTTTGTTCATATAGCTTTGAACATAAGAAAGCTGACTTAAAGTTTCAATTTTTAGAGAATAAATATTTCTCAAATAATAATTCAACCCAAACATCCTGATTAAATGAACGATGTAAAAATCTAGAAAAATTTGGGTATATTGTTTAAACATGCTTGAGGGTTGGACGTTCAATATTTTGACAGAAATTCATTATTTTATTTACAAAAAAAATATATAAAAATGACCATTTTCTGAGTCTGACATGTCTATAACACAGTAGAACTTAAAAGATTAATTCAATTATTTGTAACGTAACAGAAAAAAATGTTTATTTATAGTACAATTAGAAATGAAAGTTTAAAAATAGCTAAATTGAAAGGAATAAAAGTATATTATTATGATATATTGTAAAATATTGTAAAATCAATGTACAAAAATTTTTTTATTTTGTGGATTTATAATAAGCCGATGCTCTAATTTGCTAAAATTTTCATTTTTATTTTTAATTGACTGAAATTTGGCTAAGAAAATCGCCTGTTATGAATAAAATTGGATGTTAAATAAATTTTTATATTTCATTATTTGTAGAAAAATAAATAATTTAATTTACTTACATGAATTTTAAAGTTTAATCATTTTTTTTACGTTCCAATTTTAATATATTTTTGAGATTATGTTCTTATTGGAATATGAAGCAAATCTAAAATTTTTTTGTATAAAATTTTGATTTAATATTTTTTTAAATAGTCAATACTCTACAATTTTATTAATATTTTATGTTGATTATTTTTACATATTATAGAAACAAATATTTGACTAAAAAATAAGTAAAACAAATTAGATTTTTAATTTCTATTTATTAAATTGCATTTATAATTGATTAGATATGAAATATAGATATTGATTAATTAATTATTACCTATTAAATTAACTAATTTTTACTGTCTTAAATAAAAAGATTACGCGACAGTACTATTGTCATTTTTTTAACAAAAATTAACCTAAAAGGTTATGTAATATATTTGTAAGGAATCGTCCAGATATTTTACCTTGCTACCATAGTAATATTTAAGCTTACCAATCGAATGTTTCCGTTTTACTACCGTGTCACGGTAATTTTAATTTAAAAAATTATTCGCAAACAATTTCCCTCAACAAGTAAATAAATAATTTCAAAATCCAGATACTCCTAACTATTTTTTTTCTTTATAAAATAAAATAAAAAAAAGAAAATTTTTTTTTATAAAGTAGCGCGCAACGCTATAACAATCCCGGTTTATCGCACCGGTACGAGAAAAAAGAAAAAAAAAACTAGATTCAAAACAATAATACCGAGTGAATATCCGCGCGGCGGTGCGGTCTTAACAATTCCAAACGCGCAAGATTCCGATCTAACGATCCAAAATTTGACCTCGCGCACACAAGTACACAGTCGACGCGTTCGAACGAACACAAAAAGTCCACGTGTAGAAGAATTTACATAGGAACAAAAAAGAAAAATGAGAATAATAATTGAAGGTCGATCCGTATATATAAATTCACCATTACCGAGTACAAATATAATTGTGTTGTTTAACAAAAAATAAAAGGGATATACAACAATAAAATTCTATTGTTGTTTACAGCGCGATTAAAATTAGGACGTCGAAGGAAAAGGCTTCGAGAGAGTCAGAGACCGAAGCGTAAACAAGTCCGGTTCGTTCGTTTTTTTTTCGGACGTACGTAAAAGGCCACTCGTTTCGGCAACTCTCGCGATATTACCGTTATTGCGAGGAAAGGAAAAAAAGAGAGAGGATAAAGAGAGGTTTCTCGAAGTTTTGTATATATCACGTGCGTAGTTGGCCACCCGTGGGAGTGTCTCGGTTTGTGTATACACCCGATTAACAATATTAATTTTTTTTTAGGTAGCCTAAGTAAAGTCTATGACTTGGGAATTCAATTCTCAAACAAAAATATCGATGAATGGAATAGAAAGAAAAATCAAGGGTCACGATACTGATAAAAATTGAGAATTTTTATGTTAGTCGGAATCTTGTTTGGTCTAATAATAATTTTGTTCACGATGATGGAAAACATTTTTTAATTGTTTAAACAAATAGTATTATTTTTATCTTTTATATAAAATTCTCGCAGGGTACCTCAGGACCCTATTAGTACAATTAAAACTAAAAATTTTTGGTTAATAAATTCATTTCCTTAATGCTAATTAGAAATTTAATGAAACAGTTGGTCAATATATTTATGTAATTTTATTTTAACAATTTATTTACATATTTTTCTCAAATTATAGGCCAGAATTGCCTTGAATTAAAAAAAATTATCATATTTATTTTTTGACATTGTAGAATATTGTTTTCCCTCTAGCGAGGATAATTTGCAAAATGTTAAAAGTTAAAAAAAATTATTTTCAAAACCAATTCTATACAAACAGTACAACGAATGTATTCTCTAATTGTATAGCCTGAAGCGTTTGACGATTTTCACTAACGAAATATTGCTACTTTTATTTATTTTTCTTTTTTTTTTAACCTTTAGAGGACGAAAAAATTTTCTTGCAAATTGACTTTTCATTTCATCCAAAATGTATGTATGAATTCAAAGAATTGCTACTTTACGTTATCAAATTTAGAGGTTAAAAATCGTCCAAAGTAATTCCTTACTAAACAATGGAGAATTGTGGAAATACATTGATATCGTTTGCTTTGAAAACTTTGAAGACGTGTCGATCCGTCATCCTCTTTAAAGAGACGTCAAACCGGAATGCTTACGGACATTTACCAAGTCAAAGTTTTTAAAGTGACTTTTTAAATTTTCCGACATCTCTTAACGGGATTAAACACTCGAAATTTTACCGACCGAGTCGATTCGAGATTGCGGTAACTATTTTAAGTAAATAAACATGTGAATGGAGAAACAAAAACATTGTTGTTCTGTGCTGAATTTCAAACAAAAATATTGATACATTAGAAAAAGCAATTGAAAGGAAATTTGACTCTTAATATGGTAGAATCGTAGATTTAAGCATCAAATTTCCTTCTACCGTCATTTTTTAAAGCATTAATATTTTTATTTGAAGTTTAACTAAGGGGTAAATAAAAACTTAAATATATATATTTTCTGTCGATATGATGACAATAGAGTCTAAAATCTTTTAACATACTTTGAGAGAAAAATTGATTAATAAAAATTACCTGAATAAAAAAACTGAGATTCATTATGAACCTTTGTCTACGTTTGCCCTATAATTTTTATCTAGAATACATAGCTACTTTAAAAAAACTTTATATCTATATAGAATTATGACCTTGCTAAAGACCGATCGTTTCACACAATTCTAAATTCAAACCCATTACAACGAAGAATCTGGAATCTGTACCAAACGTTCGGTTTCAGTAGGTCATTATCATGAGAGTTGAGAAGAAAAATAAATTAATAAAATGTAAATTTTCTTGTGTGAATTGCAGAAGGTGCCAGGGTAGCACAAGCTCCGAGCATCAGGATAAGAGAAGAACGTGGACGAGGCAGTGAGAGCCGGGTATAGGCCAATAATCGCAAGAATTTAGTGTGGCGGGGCTCACAGGGAGGCAGTGGGTCGTCAGCTGCGCGGAGTTGAAGCCTCGCGCGTCACGGTGGCCAGCTTAGTGAGCGGCAACGTCGCGGTGCGCTACGATGAGGCGTCGGGCGTCGTGGGGGCGGGAGCGCTCGTCCTGGCCCCCGCATCCCGGCTAGTCGGTGCGGCCGAAGGACCCGGGAATTTGGCGCACCACCCGCACCATCCGCACCACCAGGCAACCCAGCACCACCATCATCACCACCACCTGGCCATGGATCACCAACCTACGGAGTTACAACCAGCTTTGGGTCTGGTGAAAACCGAAGCACCAGAGAGTCAGCAATCACCTGCCTCATCAGGCTCGAGTACCGGATCCTCGAGCCGACCTGCTGCTCCTGCTGGTGGAGGTGCCGGTGGATTGTTCTCCGGTATTGGGAACAGCAATAAGCGCCCGAGGACCGATGACTGGCTGGCACCGGAGTCGCCTCAGCCTGGGCTAGCTCAACCTCAGCAGCACCTCTACATAGCAGCGTCCCAACAACCTCCGATGGCTCACTCGACTCCTATCACTCCGGGCCAACAGCAGCAACAGCAGCAGCAGCAGCAACAAACCGTGATAGGCTCTCAGCCACCGAGCAATAATGGCTACGCCAGTCCCATGAGCTCGGGCAGCTATGATCCTTACAGTCCCAACGGCAAAATTGGTAAGTACACTTTTCATCCTTTGTATATGTCTTATTATTTTTTGGACAAAACTTACAAAACATGTCCAAAAGGTAGTAAGATTTTTACCAGGAATTGATTCTATATTTATTTATTCACACTGGTGGGATTTTGAACACTGATATGAACGAAATATTATATAAGGAATGTCAAAAGTTCTAAGGCGACTGAAGACTGAAAATACGCATCACAGAGAAAATGACTGGAACCAAAGTATAAAATTTGGTTTGATCAAATCTAGGTGACTTAAGATTTGATTATATGAAGGGGCCTATATGGTTATTTTTAAGGTAAAATCTAAGTCTTCATACGATTATCCATATAAAATCCTATCTTTGGTTCAGATAATTTTTCTCTGTGATGCATATTTCCGAAACTGTTCAACGTTCATGAATTTTTGACATATCCATAATTTCCCTGAGATATGAAATTGATATATTAGTCCATCGGTTCATTTTTGACTGAAAAAAACGTTCCATAAATGCCTCGATTACTACCAGGGTATACATTTCCGTAATAGACATTCGGAGGACTATATTTCGTGCTCTTCTCGATCAATTAATTGCAAAATATAAACCTATAAGAAGAAACATTTTTGAGATAACCAATCTTTCTCTGCGATCGCCAACGTTCACTTTTGATTTTCGCTCGCTGCAATCTTAATACAATATTAACGAGAGTCGCGAGTGGCTCGGGATTTTCGAATGCTCAACAATTACTCTTGGAGCGCGCGTAAGAAATGAATTTTCTCGCGAGTAAAATTAGTTAACCTAAAAAGGGTTTAAAAACTGTATATATGCGGTGTGTATACACATACTTGCGCACGAGTGAAAGCGAAATTGATTTTCGCACTCGCAAATTGTAAGCGAAACGGTCAGTTCGATCCGGAAGCCTTTCTCTTTTCTGGGCATCGACGTCCGAATAGATATATTTTCGGACAATACGTCAATTTGCGTCCGTGAGCCGGAACTTCCATATATTCTCCCGGTATATTTATATTGAATTAAACTTCACTTTATTGCGAGTACGTAAAACTAACTGTTCGAGATCGTTACGCAAAGAACCTTGCATTCGTAATATTTCGTTGATGATGATAATCCCGTTGGATAATTAAATTGTACTTGTCCGAAACTTTGGTATAAACTTCTAGAGATATAAAATGAATTTTTAATTAACCATGTTTAGTAAAGTTCGGAATGTGCATTCACAACTTTCATGTTTTCTACGGGGATTAGTGTGGAATAAGCTACCAGTCGGATTTTAGGTTATAAATTAATCGCGAGAAGTCGTTGGGCAAGCTTGTTTTGAAATAAAAAAAGAGATTTATTAACATACTATTAACAAATGCATTAAATAGAATTTGATACATTGTTACATTTATAGAAACTTTAGATATTTTTGGAATATCCGTTTGAAATAGTGTAGGTGTTGCTTAAGATTCTTTGATTTCATAACCAGACATGGTTTAGTGGGAAAATAAATCGAACGTTAATATTATTTTTTAAAAAAACTTTAATAAGCAGCATTTCATAGGTTGGTAATGGTCGTCTACCTAAAGGTCCATTCGAAAATTATGGTTTAAAACATTTATTAAGATCCCATTTTCACACATTTTAGCATCAATTTTTATTCTGTAGAAGTTGGAGTACAATATGATTAGAAAAGTAACACAGAATCATATTCTACAGTTTCAGAATAATTAGAATAATATTTTCCAGACAAAATAACTAAAACTCAATATATCCCCACATCAACATTGCAAATTAAACAATCGATACTCTTAAACCCCAACAACACAAAAATATCCATACAAACGTATGTGCATCCCGATATTTCTCGAGCCTGTAATCAAATACTATTATTCATCTTTGTGTGCAATTAATTTCTTTTGTTACTCGACTTACACACTTACACCGCACATTACCTTTGCACATTTGTAAAATCGATTCGAAAATTTCATATAATAGTATCACTGACATTTAACAAATTTGAGAAGTATATTGTAAAACCGAAGGTTAGGAGAAATAAATTGTTTATTCTCACGTAAAACTGAGGAAAGCATCTTTAGATGTACGTTTTCCCAGGTGTTCGTTTGGTGCATCAAAATACGGGTAAATGAACAACATATATAACATCATGGGAACGAAATAAAGTAGAACGCGCTACGATTATACGTCTATTAATATTTCATATATACACACATACAGCTTGAGGAGATCGTATATATTTATAGAAACCTTAACGAGCATCAACTTAGAAACGAGCATGAGTCTTTTGTGTTCGATCCGCTATGGTTAATAAGTTATTTCGCGTGATCTCAGGTAGTTTCAGTTGTGGAAATCTTTATTTTCGAAGAGAATGATTGTTAATGTAACAAAGAAATTTTTGTTTTACTTCTTTGCACAATGGGTTTCTATAGAAAGAAACTATTTTTAAAATTTCGTATTTTCTTAACATGTATGAATGTTATCACGTATTCTGCATCAAAATACCACTTCCAACCATACCACTAAAAAATACGAAATTTTAAAAATTGTTCTTTCGATAGAAACCCTTGTGCAAAGAATAAAACAAAATTTCTTTTGTTACTTACAATCATTCTCTTCGAAAATAAATTTCCACAATTGACACTACCTGAGATCACGCGAAATAACTTATTAACCATAGCGATCGACACAAAAGACTCATGCTCGTTTCTAATTGATGCTCGTTAAGGCTATAAATATATATACGATCTCCTCAAGCTGTATGTGTTTATATGAAATATTATAGACGTATAATCGTAGCGCGTTCTACTTTATTTCGTTCCCATGATGTTATAGTTTGTTCATTACCCGTATTTTGATGCACCAAACGAACACCTGGGAAAACGTACATCTAAAGATGCTTTCCTCAGTTTTACGTGAGAATAAACAATTTATTTCTCCTAACCTTCGGTTTTACAATATACTTCTCAATTTGTTAATGTCATGTGATACTTATTATATGAAATTTTCGAATCGATTTTACAAATGTGCAAGGTAATGTGCGGTGTAAGTGTGTATCGAGTAACAAAAGAAATTAATTGCACACAAGATGAATAGTATTTGATTACAGGCTCGAGCAAATATCGGGATGCACATACGTTTGTATGATATTTTGTGTTGTTGGGGTTTAAGAGTATCGATTGTTTAATTTGCAATGTGATGGGATATATTGAGTTTTAGTTATTTGTCTGGAGAATATTATTCTAATTATTCTGAAACTGTAGAATATGATTCTGTGTTACTTTTCTAATCATATTGACTCCAACTTCTACAGAATAAAATTGACGCTAAAATGTGTGAAACGGTTAAAAATGTAGAGTGTGAGAATTGGATAGACTCTAAGAGTGGATCTTAATAAATGTTTTAAACCATAATTTTCGAATGGACCTTTAGGTAGACGACCATTACCAACCTATGAAATGCTGCTTTTAAGTTTTTTTAAAAAAATATTAACGTTCGATTTATTTTCCCACTAACATGTCTGGTTATGAAATCAAAGAATCTTAAGCAACACCTACACTATTTCAAACGGATATTCCAAAATATCTAAAGTTTCTATAAATGTAACAATGTATCAAATTCTATTTAATGCATTTGTTAATAGTATGTTAATAAATCTCTTTTTTTATTTCAAAACAAGCTTGCCCAACGACTTTCGCGATTAATTTATAACCTAAAATCCGACTGGTAGCTTATTCCACACTAATCCCCGTAGAAAACATGAAAGTTGTGAATGCACATTCCGAACTTTACTAAACATGGTTAATTAAAAATTCATTTTATATCTCTAGAAGTTTATACCAAAGTTTCGGACAAGTACAATTTAATTATCCAACGGGATTATCATCATCAACGAAATATTACGAATGCAAGGTTCTTTGCGTAACGATCTCGAACAGTTAGTTTTACGTACTCGCAATAAAAGTGAAGTTTAATTCAATATAAATATACCGGGAGAATATATGGAAGTTCCGGCTCACGGACGCAAATTGACGTATTGTCCGAAAAATATCTATTCGGACGTCGATGCCCAGAAAAGAGAAAGGCTTCCGGATCGAACTGACCGTTTCGCTTACAATTTGCGAGTGCGAAATCAATTTCGCTTTCACTCGTGCGCAAGTATGTGTATACACACCGCATATATACAGTTTTTAAACCCTTTTTAGGTTAACTAATTTTACTCGCGAGAAAATTCATTTCTTACGCGCGCTCCAAGAGTAATTGTTGAGCATTCGAAATCCCGAGCCACTCGCGACTCTCGTTAATATTGTATTAAGATTGCAGCGAGCGAAAATCAAAGTGAACGTTGGCGATCGCAGAGAAAGATTGGTTATCTCAAAAATGTTTCTTCTTATAGGTTTATATTTTGCAATTAATTGATCGAGAAGAGCACGAAATATAGTCCTCCGAATGTCTATTACGGAAATGTATCCCCTGGTAGTAATCGAGGCATTTATGGAACGTTTTTTTCAGTCAAAAATGAACCGATGGACTAATATATCAATTTCATATCTCAGGGAAATTATGGATATGTCAAAAATTCATGAACGTTGAACAATTTCGGAAATATGCATCACAGAGAAAAATTATCTGAACCAAAGATAGGATTTTATATGGATAATCGTATGAAGACTTTAGATTTTACCTTGAAAATAACCATATAGGCCCTTCATATAATCAAATCTTAAGTCACCTAGATTTGATCAAACCAAATTTTATTACTTTGGTTCCAGTCATTTTTCTCTGTGATGCGTATTTTCAGTCTTCAGTCGCCTTAGAACTTTTGACATTCCTTATATATATTTCGTTCATATCAGTGTTCAAAATCCCACCATGTGAATAAATAAATATAGAATCAATTCCTGGTAAAAATCTTACTACCTTTTGGACATGTTTTGTAAGTTTTGTCCAAAAAATAATAAGACATATACAAAGGATGAAAAGTGTACTTACCAATTTTGCCGTTGGGACTGTAAGGATCATAGCTGCCCGAGCTCATGGGACTGGCGTAGCCATTATTGCTCGGTGGCTGAGAGCCTATCACGGTTTGTTGCTGCTGCTGCTGCTGTTGCTGCTGTTGGCCCGGAGTGATAGGAGTCGAGTGAGCCATCGGAGGTTGTTGGGACGCTGCTATGTAGAGGTGCTGCTGAGGTTGAGCTAGCCCAGGCTGAGGCGACTCCGGTGCCAGCCAGTCATCGGTCCTCGGGCGCTTATTGCTGTTCCCAATACCGGAGAACAATCCACCGGCACCTCCACCAGCAGGAGCAGCAGGTCGGCTCGAGGATCCGGTACTCGAGCCTGATGAGGCAGGTGATTGCTGACTCTCTGGTGCTTCGGTTTTCACCAGACCCAAAGCTGGTTGTAACTCCGTAGGTTGGTGATCCATGGCCAGGTGGTGGTGATGATGGTGGTGCTGGGTTGCCTGGTGGTGCGGATGGTGCGGGTGGTGCGCCAAATTCCCGGGTCCTTCGGCCGCACCGACTAGCCGGGATGCGGGGGCCAGGACGAGCGCTCCCGCCCCCACGACGCCCGACGCCTCATCGTAGCGCACCGCGACGTTGCCGCTCACTAAGCTGGCCACCGTGACGCGCGAGGCTTCAACTCCGCGCAGCTGACGACCCACTGCCTCCCTGTGAGCCCCGCCACACTAAATTCTTGCGATTATTGGCCTATACCCGGCTCTCACTGCCTCGTCCACGTTCTTCCTTATCCTGATGCTCGGAGCTTGTGCTACCTGGCACCTTCTGCAATTCACACAAGAAAATTTACATTTTATTAATTTATTTTTCTTCTCAACTCTCATGATAATGACCTACTGAAACCGAACGTTTGGTACAGATTCCAGATTCTTCGTTGTAATGGGTTTGAATTTAGAATTGTGTGAACGATCGGTCTTTAGCAAGGTCATAATTCTATATAGATATAAAGTTTTTTTAAAGTAGCTATGTATTCTAGATAAAATTATAGGGCAAACGTAGACAAAGGTTCATAATGAATCTCAGTTTTTTTATTCAGGTAATTTTTATTAATCAATTTTTCTCTCAAAGTATGTTAAAAGATTTTAGACTCTATTGTCATCATATCGACAGAAAATATATATATTTAAGTTTTTATTTACCCCTTAGTTAAACTTCAAATAAAAATATTAATGCTTTAAAAAATGACGGTAGAAGGAAATTTGATGCTTAAATCTACGATTCTACCATATTAAGAGTCAAATTTCCTTTCAATTGCTTTTTCTAATGTATCAATATTTTTGTTTGAAATTCAGCACAGAACAACAATGTTTTTGTTTCTCCATTCACATGTTTATTTACTTAAAATAGTTACCGCAACTCGAATCGACTCGGTCGGTAAAATTTCGAGTGTTTAATCCCGTTAAGAGATGTCGGAAAATTTAAAAAGTCACTTTAAAACTTTGACTTGGTAAATGTCGTAAGCATTCCGGTTTGACGTCTCTTTAAAGAGATGACGGATCGACACGTCTTCAAAGTTTTCAAAGCAAAACGATATCAATGTATTTCCACAATTCTCCATTGTTTAGTAAGGAATTACTTTGGACGATTTTTAACCTCTAAATTTGATAACGTAAAGTAGTAATTCTTTGAATTCATACATACATTTTGGATGAAATGAAAAGTCAATTTGCAAGAAAATTTTTTCGTCCTCTAAAGGTTAAAAAAAAAAGAAAAATAATAAAAGTAGCAATATTTCGTTAGTGAAAATCGTCAAACGCTTCAGGCTATACAATTAGAGAATACATTCGTTGTACTGTTTGTATAGAATTGGTTTTGAAAATAATTTTTTTTAACTTTTAACATTTTGCAAATTATCCTCGCTAGAGGGAAAACAATATTCTACAATGTCAAAAAATAAATATGATAATTTTTTTCTAATTCAAGGCAATTCTGGCCTATAATTTGAGAAAAATATGTAAATAAATTGTTAAAATAAAGTTACATAAATATATTGATCAACTGTTGTTTCATTAAATTTCTAATTAGCATTAAGGAAATGAATTTATATATATTCAATCATCGTGAAAAAAATTATTATTAGACCAAACAAGATTCCGACTAACATCAAAATTCTCAATTTTTATCAGTATCGTGACCCTTGATTTTTCTTTCTATTCCATTCATCGATATTTTTTGTTTGAGAATTGAATTCCCAAGTCATAGACTTTACTTAGGCTACCTAAAAAAAATTAATATTGTTAATCGGGTGTATACACAAACCGAGACACTCCCACGGGTGGCCAACTACGCACGTGATATATACAAACTTCGAGAAACCTCTC
The DNA here is from genome assembly GCA_026168455.1 of Theocolax elegans. Taxonomy (NCBI): domain Eukaryota; kingdom Metazoa; phylum Arthropoda; class Insecta; order Hymenoptera; family Cerocephalidae; genus Theocolax; species Theocolax elegans. The sequence continues at coordinate 3,171,039 of CM047426.1, read as the reverse complement.
TTTATCCTCTCTCTTTTTTTCCTTTCCTCGCAATAACGGTAATATCGCGAGAGTTGCCGAAACGAGTGGCCTTTTACGTACGTCCGAAAAAAAACGAACGAACCGGACTTGTTTACGCTTCGGTCTCTGACTCTCTCGAAGCCTTTTCCTTCGACGTCCTAATTTTAATCGCGCTGTAAACAACAATAGAATTTTATTGTTGTATATCCCTTTTATTTTTTGTTAAACAACACAATTATATTTGTACTCGGTAATGGTGAATTTATATATACGGATCGACCTTCAATTATTATTCTCATTTTCTTTTTTGTTCCTATGTAAATTCTTCTACACGTGGACTTTTTGTGTTCGTTCGAACGCGTCGACTGTGTACTTGTGTGCGCGAGGTCAAATTTTGGATCGTTAGATCGGAATCTTGCGCGTTTGGAATTGTTAACCGCACCGCCGCGCGGATATTCACTCGGTATTATGTTTTGAATCTAGTTTTTTTTTCTTTTTTCTCGTACCGGTGCGATAAACCGGGATTGTTATAGCGTTGCGCGCTACTTTATAAAAAAAATTTTCTTTTTTTTATTTTATTTTATAAAGAAAAAAATAGTTAGGAGTATCTGGATTTTGAAATTATTTATTACTTGTTGAGGGAAATTGTTTGCGAATAATTTTTTAAATTAAAATTACCGTGACACGGTAGTAAAACGGAAACATTCGATTGGTAAGCTTAAATATTACTATGGTAGCAAGGTAAAATATCTGGACGATTCCTTACAAATATATTACATAACTTTTAGGTTAATTTTTGTTAAAAAATGACAATAGTACTGTCGCGTAATCTTTTTTTAAGACAGTAAAAATTAGTTAATTTAATAGGTAATAATTAATTAATCAACATCTATATTTCATATCTAATCAATTATAAATGCAATTTAATAAATAGAAATTAAAAATCTAATTTGTTTTACTTATTTTTTAGTCAAATATTTGTTTTCTATAATATGTAAAATAATAACATAAAATATTAATAAAATTGTAGAGTATGACTATTTAAAAAATATTAAATCAAAATTTTATACAAAAATTTTAGATTTGCTTCTATTCCAATAAGAACATAATCTCAAAAATATATTAAAATTGGAACGTAAAAAAAATATTAAACTTTAAAATTCATGTAAGTAAATTAAATTATTTATTTTTCTACAATAATGAAATATAAAATTTATTTAACATCCAATTTTATTCATAACAGGCGATTTTCTTAGCCAAATTTCAGTCAATTAAAAATAAAAATGAAAATTTTAGCAAATTAGAGCATCGGCTTATATAAATCCACAAAATAAAAAAATTTTTGTACATTGATTTTACAATATTTTACAATATATCATAATAATATACTTTATTCTTTTCAATTTAGCTATTTTAAACTTTCATTTCTAATTGTACTATAAATAAACATTTTTTCTGTTACGTTACAAATAATTGAATAATTTTTAAGTTCTACTGTGTTAGACATGTCAGACTCAGAAAATGGTCACTTTTTATATATTTTTTTGTAAATAAAATAATGAATTTCTGTCAAAATATTGAACGTCCAACCCTCAAGCATGTTTAAACAATATACCCAAATTTTTCTAGATTTTTACATCGTTCATTTAATCAGGATGTTTGGGTTGAATTATTATTTTAGAAATATTTATTCTCTAAAAATTGAAACTTTAAGTCAGCTTTCTTATGTTCAAAGCTATATGAACAAAGCTGTATGAATTTTTTCAGATTTTTTATTTCGATATTCTCGATAGAATTTTGGCTTGAAATATGCAGATCTCTGTAATATTGGTCCGACATCTTTTTAACAGAATTATTTATTTCTTTTTATTTACCAGAGTAATACATAGCTTACACGGCCTAGTTGTAAATTAATATTACACTACAATAAAACTTAAAACTAAAAGTTGTCTATAATGGCAATATAGATGTCATAGAGATTATTAGTTTTTAATTAACATTTTCTCTAATCCAATTTTTCAGTTTTATTTTATCGTTAATTTTCAATATGTCTAACGTTTTCAAATTAAGGGGATGTCGGACTCAGAAAATGGTCATTTTTAATATTTTTTTATAAACAAAACAATATATTTTGAAAAATCCTGAACGCCAAGGCTTGAGGCATGTTTTAAACAGTATACTCAAATTTTTTCAGATTTTTAAATTTGTAATTTATTTCTGGCTTTTGCGTTAAAAATTTATGTATTTTTTCGATCAATAATTACCGACCGAAAATTGTTTATTCAATTATTATTAAAAATGATTTTTCTTTAACAAATAAAAAGTCATGTTCTCGCTTTTGTTTCAAACTACCGATATGAATTATTTCAGATTTTTAAATCATCATTTCCAAGATAATTCTTATGTTGAAAGGTGTAGATCCCTGTAACTGTAGGCAGATAATTAATAATCTGTATTGTTCTAATATAATTATTTTTTAATTTTTTTTAATTTATTATAATTAATTTTTAATTCCCTCATAATAGAAGAGCATATAAAACAAAAATGTTTAAGGTTGAGGATATTGGTCTATTATATTAAAATAGATATTTTATTAAAATTAGTACTTCAATTTAGTAAAAAACGTTTTGTCTTCCCTTTGAGATTACCAACAAAAATGGTTATTTACGTATGATAACCACTAATTAATTATTATTCGGTAAAATTACTGAATTAGATTTAAAAATTTTTGGGATTCTCACAACTCTTAAATTTTAATATTATCATAACCAATAATAAACAATTCGACATCCACCACCTCAAAAAAAAAGAATCCTTCAACCCTTAATTTTAAATTCACCTCCCTCACGAATTATTAAATTACACTGCAACGAGGAAAAGCAGCGCGAGAAAAAAAAAGAACGAAACAGTGGTTGCGCAGAAGAGGCTCGCAGAAATCCATCGGTTTATATAGCTCAATGACCGACTGGCTCGTAGGGTCGGTAGAACGCAAGCGCAGACTTGCACCAGACGAAGAGGGGTTGCACAAACGAGGGAAGCCAAACTAATCTACTAAAAGTCGACGCTCCTTATTTTTCATCTCGCGCTTACATATATACGTACATACATATACATGCACGAGACGACGAAAATCAAGTGATTTTTTATTGTTTTCAAAAAGTTGTATTTTCTTGAACTCTTTGAAATTTACTTTATATCCTTTTAGTTATTATTGGTAGGATAATTTTTAATAGAGTGGCGGAAAACGAAGAAAAAAATTTTTATTTCCCGATCTTCGAATTTAGTATTTTTAATTATTTAATTACATGATAAAAAAAGTACGATCATCAACTATCGTCAAAGTTATGTATAAATAAAAAATAAGTTGAGGAATTTAATTAGGTACATTTATATTTAAAAGAAAAGGGAAAATATTGCATGCATAACTTTGCATCGATTTTTGTACAAATTTTTAATATGGAAAAATTTTCAAAGTTTATTATTAAGTTCATTATTATTGATATTATTTTATTAAATAAATAATTAATTAAATTACTAATAAAATATTTTTATCGAAAGAAGCAACGCACGATCTGTCAGTTTCAATTTCGATTAATTACACGTTCCTTTTTACTGGATAGATTTATATGGTATAGAATTTTCAAAACGATCAATCTATATAAGAATAGAATGATTAATTATTAATTCAAATTTAAAGGAACGACCCGCATTGTGTTCTGTAAAATAATCATTACCTTGACAGGATATTGTTTACAACGATTAAATATCCAAAAATTAAAATTATAGAAAATTCATATTTGGTTTTATTATTACACTCATGTTCGAATATATAAATTTCAAAATCTTCAATTAAAATGAGTAAATTATCGATTGTCGAGGGTTAATAATAAATAAATCCAATTTATTTATTTAAGTGCACAACGTTTCGTCTGTCAGATTTGCGGACCTCTTCATGTACTCAATATTGAATATAATGTTACAACCCAAGTGAGCTTCGTCGAATCAATTAATTTGGATCTTATATGTATATTTTAATTCTAATCCTCTAATTAGGATCTTTAATTTATATTTTGTAGTTAGAATTAAGAAAAATAATCGTTTTAATAAAAGTAATACATTTCTTTAATTTTTTATATACAACAAAATTTGATAAACAGTCTGTTTGAAATTGTATATATTGAGGTTAGGTGAAGCCATTTTTGGTAATAATTTATTGGATGAAAAACGTTGTATATGAATGCTTTGTGTAATATCTATAAAAAATAATTAAAAAATAATTAAATAAATAAATAACTATAATAATTAATAATTAATAATAAATAAATAAAATAAATAAAATAAAAATAAATAAAAAATGAAACATTGAAGAATTAAATCATTTTTCGCGTATAAAAAGTCGGGTAAACGAATGCTCTCTCGCGAAGTCCCTTGGTAAAAGTATACCAAATAAAACAAAGAGAAACAACAAAAAAATATCTCCATCTCATTCTCGAGCCATTCCATTTCGGCAATGTATACATATATATAGAGAAAGAGTGAGAGAGAGAGAGAGAGAGAGAGAGAGACAGAATATATCGTCCGAAAACGACTGCGGCGAGTTGGCGAAATTGCGCCAACTCGTTGCGACAATCGATTTCACTCGAGCGCGAAGGCTATATAGAGAGAAAGAGAAAGAGAGAGAGAGAAGTGGCGAAACGTGTGCCCGGGAACTCAGCGCATGATTTTCAAGTCGAGGCAGGTGCGCATGCGCGAGTAAACACGACGCGATTGTCATATACATATACATTAATGAAGTTGAAGTTTTTGCTTTTTCTTCTTTTCACTTTTTTTTCTCTTTTTCATTTCCCGTATAGAGATGTGTAGTGTGTAACGAATGTGCGATTGTTGGAATTGTAAAGAAAACATGTGGAGGAGAGGTCGTATGCATGCGCTGGGGGTGGCTAACCCTGACCCACCCCATTACGATGGCCTCGTGTAGGACGCGTCTTAAAACTCGCAGTTCACACTGTATGCGTGGATTTTCAAAGATTGGATATACTCTATACTAAGCTCGTATTAAACACTTTTGAAAAGTGCAATACTTATGATTTACACTTTTGAAAAGTGCAATACTTATAATTTACACTTTTGAAAAGTGCAATACTTATATTTACACTTTTGAAAAGTGCAATACTCACGTTTAAGTTTTTTGAAAAGTGCAATCCTCACATTATACACTTTTACATAGTGCAATTTTCACATTTTACACTTTTAAAAATGAAAAACTTTACGATTTACACATTAAAACGTCAATGTTTATACTTTAAATTATAAAGGTGTAAACCTTCAGAATACCTTAAATGAAAAAAGTCACTCAATTGAATTGAAAAGTAACCTAGTCAAAGAGTGACTTAATTTTTGTTACAATCTAGTGATTTTTCTTTTTTATTTCACTCCTATATAGGAATTTAGAGTTCACGGCAAAAAGTGACCAGCCTTCGAAATATTGGAAGAACTTACGATTAACCTTACACTAAAGTAAACACATGAAGTATATAAACCTTTCGATATAAATAAATTGTAAAAAAACTATTTAAAGCAAAAACGAAAATTGTAGTTTTACATCAAACTATGAATATACATAAAAATATTTTTCTAAATAAACTTGATGAACTTCAATTTGCTCCCAAAATTACTTAGAATGCAAATTTAATCCTTCAAGGAAATACCGCATCGGTATGGAATTGTATCTAATCAAGTAAAATATCGAACCTTACCCAATAACATAACCTTAATTTTTCAATATAAAATATTGTAGTTCCATCATAGTAAAAATACTCCTACGTATCTGATAAAAATTACAATATGATCTCTAAATTTCTTCGAGTGAAAAATTCAATCCTATTCAGACATGCGATTTCATCCTAAATCATATTGAATATGTAACACAAACAATAACATAACCTCAAAATTTACATTTGTAACAAAAATATTCACATTTCTGCTGTGCCCCTAATCAACTCGTTTCACAATTTTTCATTAATAATTATGAACTCAACCTCACATTTCACCATCAACATTTGGATAACGTTGTTTTTCTTTGATCAATCGGTCAGGCTATATAGACGGACAGACACGTCGGCAGAAATCGAGAAGGTTAAATGAAATTTCCAACATAGGAGACGCGATGTTTATCTTTGGTGTGAAGTTCCGATGATGAGAGGGAGAGAAGGTATCGATATTGCACGCGTGTCTGTAAATAAACGAAATGCTGGTGGTATATGTCGAATGAATAGAGAGCGATAGGGACGTTCAACTCGCGTCCTAAAATAGGACGTGTTATCAGCTATCCAACATTAATTCGGTGCGTGCAAAATTTTCAAAAACTACTAAAATAATGTAGTTTTTTTTTATAATTAAGTGAATCTATAATGATAAATGGACCATAAATTTGTTTTATTATCTAAATTATAGTATCTAAATCAAAGTTAGGATAATATCGTACTGAATGGTTCTAAGTATTTAGTCTTATCCCTGCAACTACCCGTATAGAAAGCGGTTTAATGTAGTTTTACGTGGAAAACTAAGATGACCTTCCAGTTTTTTTATTATAATGAATTTATGAAGTTAAGTTATCTTGTTACTACTTTAAAATAATATTGTAGAAAATTCTTATATAGCAAAACTACATAGATCTATGTAATTTAGTTTCATACTAAACGAGTTTACGAGTTGAAGATGTAACTACATAGAACTACTAATTTCACGTTAGGTAAATTGCGTTTTCATTTATATAGAACTATCCATAGAAGTGTGACGAAGAAAACTACATAAATCGGTATAGTCTATTTTTATACTGGATAGACTATTGCAGATCTGTCAAGGTAACCGACAGTTTAAGATGTAAATTGCATAGATCCATTAATTTTATACTAGATAGATCATGTATTAGTTCTACATAGAATTTCATTGTCATCTGACTAACAAAAACTATATAGAACCATGTAGATCGAGCTACAAAATAAACACACAAAATAAAACTGAGAAGTAAACTATGTAGATCCATTTGTGTAACTTATAGATTTTCTTATACTGTTAATAAAATCGTAAAAAGGAATGGAATATGTAGTTCAATTATCATCAGACTAGATAGATCATTGTACCCATCTGTGTGGATTTAAACCTATATTAATATGTGGCGATTTATTAAAATAAATATACTGCATTATAGGCATTTATGTGGATCTACATCTACGTGTAAACTACATAGAGCTAGTAGCTCAAAGTTGATTTTGACAAATCTTTGTAAAACTGCACTTACACATAAGTTATATAAAATTTTGTAGTTTGATGTCGAATTTGATACATAAATCTACATAGATTGCTATCAAACTTGAAAAATCTATGAGAATCTACACTACATGTAAACTACATAAAACTATTTAGTTTCAAGTCGAACTTAATAAATTCAATAAGCATCTATCTAGATCAATACCGATATGTTTACGTACTAACTATGAGTTTACCTTCTCTAGTTTCATTCATAAAACTATATTAGATATTAAATACAGTTTCATATAGAGAACTATCATTGCCTTTTAGTTATTCATATTATAAGCTTAGAAGTAGGCTTATACCACCTATTTTCATTACAATTTATTATCGCCTCTACACAATATTTATTTAAATTTCATCCACTGATGTATAATTTGTTGATCTGTATAATTTATTATAGTGCGTAATAACATTGATCAATGTTAGTATTATTTTTTACTATTTGATAGGTAATCATACTAAATGTGAGAATCGATTGTAAATTATTTCCTTACTACAACTACAACCGTTCACTTAATACGTAAGTTTAACAAAAAGGAAATAAGAAACTATTGAAAAAGTACTAGATAAAGTAAAATAGATAATCTGTGAAAAAGTAGATATTTTGTAGTTCACTGATAAATCTACATTTTTTAAAATTATTCATTACGGTTTATCTTTTTAAAGGTCGAAATAATTTATTACTACTCCATAATCTGAAAATTTAATATTATATCCACCGAAAAAAACGAGCTTGCAATCATATTCGCAAACAAACCCAAATTGGTGTAGCAACGGTAAACCATAAAAACCAAACTTATGATCACAATTCCAACAATCAGTGCTTGCTAGCGCAATTGCGAAAAATTAACCAAATCCATCCACTGCATAGTAGCTGAGCCTGCGTTCTCGACTTTGAAAAAGCTCGAGCTTGCAATCACAATTGCGACAAACCCGAGTATTCTAATTACACGATCAAAAGAATCGTGCTTGCGACAACAGTCCCAAAAAACCCTGAGTTTGCGATCACCCTCTCGAAGTGAAAAAAAAGAAAGAAAAAAACAATAAACGATTGCGGAACAACGTTGGCAACAATGAGACGAGTCGAAGGGGGCGCATCAAGCTTGCACCGTCTAGAAATCGATCTAATGGCCTAGTTAAGAGGTTCCCTTAAGCGTTGGCAAACCTGTCGCGAGGACATCCTGGCGCGCCACGCAGGCATTGACCTAGATGCATCATCATCCACCACCAAACCTTTTCGCATTTTCACCTTCCACTTCTCTCACCATCCTCCTAACATCACCAACTTCAAAAAATCCAAAAATATCCTCGATCGATCGATCTTACGACTAATCCCTACAAAAGCTAGGAAAAAAGCTCAAGATGATGAAGAACAAGAAGACGAGTGTCGGTATCGATCGATCGTGTGTGAAAACGTTGCACATGCGCCAAAGCAACTGGAGCATCTAGGGGATGCGAAAGCGGTCGATACGCCCGGAAAAGCGAGAGCGGATGTATATGTATACGAGGGCGAAAAAGAGACACACAGACACACACACACACGCAAACACACACGCGCACACACATGCAAGCACACAGACACACAGGCGGCGGCGGGGTTGCCAGACCTATGCGTTGACCCTGTCGACCTAGTTCATAGAGCAAGGCTAGGAAAGACCTGCGCAAGCGCCATACCTTAAAACTCGACGACGACCACGACGACGACGACGACCACGACGAATAACAAAGTTCGGTGAGGAGAGCTTTCGGAAGCCCGGGCTTAACCTTCGTTTGTACCATTGATCCGTTTCTCGTTTACACTTGCTCACCGCTACCGATGGAAATTAGACGGTGTTGATTTTTTTTCTTTAATTTTTACGATCTTTATGGTTTTTGTTGCGAAAAACATTTTTTTATTTGGATATATTTTCAGATTTTTGACTGTATCAACGAAGGTTTTAAATTTAATTAAATGACAAGAACTGTTTCAGTTTAAATAAATAAAAATTGTGAAAATGATGGAAGCTAAATTAGCCATCATTTCATTTGTAGTATTAATAATTTTCTCATAGATATTGAAATGTTTGTTTCGTGATCGTATTTTTATTTAAAAAAGGGAATGTGGCAAAATTGTGAAACTTCATAATTTTGAATATTTATTTGAACATTAAATGTTAGAGATATGCAAGGATTCGATTTCGATTCGAAAAAGGAAATGAAGAAAATTTGGGGAAATATTTAAATTGCTATTGCTATTTAGTTTTTTAATTACCCACAGGTCAGTTTTTTAAAGTCTCTCGCCCTAAATATCACTACAGATTACTCAATATTTTTTATCCCTAAAATTATTTAGATTTTTAAGTAAAGCTCGACTTTATACCTACATTACCGCTAAAACATAATTATTACTTCGTTTAATTTAATTATTATTAAAATATGACTTTGAAAACTGCTCTTATGTCATTTCACCAATATTGATATTATTTTTTGATTTTTACTTTATATTTTAGATACATTTTCGAATTTTTGAATGGTTCAACTTTTTCGTCAATTTTTTTTAACTGTGTAATAATAAATTTATTATTCTCATTAAAAATTAATTACGTATACAATTCTATAAAATTAATATCCATTAATTATAAAAAATATTAAAATAAAATAAATTAAATAATTATTATTTATTATTTGTTCATAAAATCCTTTTTTTTTAATTTTATCTTAAAAAATTATTATTCCCGTCTAATAATTTTCAAAATGTTTTATATATACATTGAAATAGAACAAAAAATCGTACTGATATTAAACCAACATGTTATGTATAATATATATTTGAAAATATGTAGAAATTGTAAAATTGTATGACGTTACGATACCCACTAATTTTTTCGATATTCTCCGATGATAAAGTGGAAAATTCTTTATTAACTATTTTACGGTAAAAGGTAATATAAAAGTTACTCTTCCCTTCAAATTAAAATATATTGGCTATCGATGTATACATATATGAAAATTATGGTTAGAACATAAATCTTCATTTTAATTAATGGTGAGAAAAGAAATAATATTTTATCAAACTATTTTCGTTGAAATTAAAATTGAAGAGAAATAATTAAAGAAAAAGTTTGCATTTTCCTCACATAATTTATTTACTACTTAAAAAATAAAAAACGTAGTAAAAAATCGACCGCATCAATATTTATCGTCCGTTTTTTAAAAACATTGCCGCGAAAAAGTAAGCTATATTGCTGAGAGAATTAAAAACCAGGTTGAAAAAATTTAAAAACATTACTCAGAAATTTTTTATAAGATTTGTGAAAGTATAAAAATATTGGCAAGAAAGTTAAAAATATAACATGAGACAATTGAAAAATTGCTGAGGAAAATTAAGGAAAATTGCTGTGAAAATGAAATATTGCTGAGGAATAAAAATATAGTTGAGAAAATATAAAAAACATTCACTACACAATTCTACGTGCATCGCGTATTACCGACAAAGGCAAAATTTTAATTAAAAAATGGAATTTCTTTTACAACGAGTGCAAGAATAACATAAAGACGGTTTATCATCGCGTTTAGCTATATACTAAAGCCATGTTTAACTTGGAACACATTGCGTACAAATAGATCGCGCTGTTTATGTAACGAATATATATATATTTACACATGTGTGTGTGTATGCATATTCTTGATTAGCTTTTCGTTTTATTAACAAAACAAAGGCATTAATGAAACGTTTGATGAAACTATAATTTCATTTGATGCGCTTGAATATTTTACTTTTAATTGCCTATGAGAGTTAGGAATATGGAAATAATATTAAATAATTTTCTACACATATCAGCTGTTTCGATAAAACGAACTAACCTAAATATATTTTCAATGATCGAAGACCCAAGATACCGAAAAGTTAACCTAAAAATCTTTAATAAATCTGAATAGTTCTTTAATTTCTAACTTAAAGAAAACATTATTCTATATATAACACGCTAACCTTTGAAGTACAAGTAAAAAATCGCCGCATGGTCACAATGAATTAATAATTAAAAAAACATAAAATTTTCAAGTCACATATTCTGACAGTATAATTTTCATAAAAAAAGTAGTCAACAATCGCTTATGATTTACTGGTTAAAATCGTGATTTCCCATCGATAGGAGGAGGGATAATTCGAGGGACACGAGAAAACGTGGTTAGTCCAGCAAACTTTGAACTCTTTCTCTCGATGCGATTATCCCTCGTACTTAGTTGTATGTGTATAGTTCGCCATTCTGTCTTTCTCTTCCTCGCAACCCTGGGTTGCATGCGCGCGCGTAAGCGAGGCTCTAAAAATAGCTGGATATATACGCTGACGACCGATGCAAAAATCGCCGCGCGTTCAAGAGCTATGCCAAGAACAAAGCGACCTGCTCCTACACGGCTCTATCTGTGTATTGGTTTGTTGTTTTTTTTCTGTTTTTAAAGGTTTTTCGGGTGTATCGATCTTACTTTTTTGTATTTGGATTGAGTTTTTTGGGGTTTTGTATATGATGGTAGTGTGGATGATTTTTGGGTTTTTTAATGGATGTTATTTAGTTTTTTTTTTTTTTTGGTATTTTCTTTGGATTTTAGCGGTAAGATGGTTTGGATGATTTTAGGTTTTTTATGGATTTTTTTTTGTATGATGGTGTTGTTTCGAATTGTATTAAGTTTTTTTTAGTATAATGCTACTATGTAGTTAATTTTTGTTACGTTTGTGGATATTTTAGGTTTTTGGGTAAAATATTGGGGTGTAGATAGTTTTTAATTTTTGGGATTTATGGATTTTTTGGTGATGGTATTTGTCGGAATAGTTTTGAGATTTACGGGTTAGATGAGTTTAGATTAAGTTTTTCTGATAAATTGTTTTCTTAGTTGGTTTGAACTGTCGGGAAGGTTTTAGGTTGGTATCCAGTTTTTTGTTTCTTTCTTTTTATTCATGTAATATTTGTATAGATAAAGCTTGGTTTTTTAATAAATTCATATTATTTGGATAAAGAATTAGATTTTTTTTATTGAATTCTTAGTTTCTTTTTGAAAAGTTGAAAGGTTTTTGATTTTGTTGGTATTAGTTGGTTCCAAATTAAGTTTAGAATTATGATAAAAACATTTTTTTATCCGAAATTATTATGGACAACTCTGCGAAGGGTGGTGCAAATTTAGAATTTTTGTCGAATTACAAAAATAGGAGTTCAAATTGTAGGCTTTATCGTTGGCAATCGATTGCGACCAAGTGCGCATGCACATAACGTAATACCATCGATTTCACGATAGTAGATATAATAAATCAATAAATTTCCATAATTATTTGCATAAATTAAATTATTCCCTTTTTTGTCTGATTATTTATTGATAAAATTATACAATAAATAAATAATTAACTTATATTCCCTTTTTATTTTAGATTATTGTTGTTCGTTTAAAAGGGAAAAACGAGATTATTACGATGTACCTTTTATTTTTAATTGTTTTTTAGCGTTTGGTTGTCTCTGTTTTTTTTAATTTTGTTTAATAATACGGTAAAATTTCCTTAATTCTATAAATAAAAGTAATAATATTTTTCTTTATTTATTTATTAAAAACTGTTATTATTAATCTAAAAATAAAAGGGAATAATAAGTTATTATTTATTTATTGTATAATTTTAATCAATAAATAATCAGACAAAAAAAGGGAATAATTAATTTATGCAAATAATTATGGAAATTTATTGATTTATTATATCTACTATCGGGAAATCGATTGGTATTACGTTATGTGCATGCGCACTTGGTCGCAATCGATTGCCAACGATAAAGCCTACAATTTTGAACTCCTATTTTTGTAATTCGACAAAAATTCTAAATTTGCACCACCCTTCGCAGAGTTGTCCATAATATATTTCGGATAAAAAAATGTGTTTTTATCATAATTCTAAACTTAATTTGGAACCAACTAATACCAACAAAATCAAAAACCTTTCAACTTTTCAAAAAGAAACTAAGAATTCAATAAAAAAAATCTAATTCTTTATCCAAATAATATGAATTTATTAAAAAACCAAGCTTTATCTATACAAATATTACATGGAATAAAAAGAAAGAAACAAAAAACTGGATACCAACCTAAAACCTTCCCGACAGTTCAAACCAACTAAGAAAACAATTTATCAGAAAAACTTAATCTAAACTCCATCTAACCCGTAAATCTCAAAACTATTCCGACAAATACCATCACCAAAAAATCCATAAATCCCAAAAAATTAAAAACTATCTACACCCCAATATTTTACCCAAAACCTAAATATCCACAAACGTAACAAAATTAACTACACTAGTAGCATTATACTAAAAAAACTTAATACAATTCGAAACAACACCATCATACAAAAAAAAAATCCATAAAAAACCTAAAATCATCCAAACCATCTTACCGCTAAAAATCCAAAGAAAAATACCAAAAAAAAAAAAAAAAACTAAATAACATCCATTAAAAACCCAAAATCATCCACACTACCATCATATACAAAACCCCAAAAAACTCAATCCAAATACAAAAAAGTAAGATCGATACACCCGAAAAACCTTTAAAAACAGAAAAAAAAACAACAAACCAATACACAGATAGAGCCGTGTAGGAGCAGGTCGCTTTGTTCTTGGCATAGCTCTTGAACGCGCGGCGATTTTTGCATCGGTCGTCAGCGTATATATCCAGCTATTTTTAGAGCCTCGCTTACGCGCAGCGCATGCAACCCAGGGTTGCGAGGAAGAGAAAGACAGAATGGCGAACTATACACATACAACTAAGTACGAGGGATAATCGCATCGAGAGAAAGAGTTCAAAGTTTGCTGGACTAACCACGTTTTCTCGTGTCCCTCGAATTATCCCTCCTCCTATCGATGGGAAATCACGATTTTAACCAGTAAATCATAAGCGATTGTTGACTACTTTTTTTATGAAAATTATACTGTCAGAATATGTGACTTGAAAATTTTATGTTTTTTAATTATTAATTCATTGTGACCATGCGGCGATTTTTTACTTGTACTTCAAAGGTTAGCGTGTTATATATAGAATAATGTTTTCTTTTAAGTTAGAAATTAAAGAACTATTCAGATTTATTAAAGATTTTTAGGTTAACTTTTCGGTATCTTGGGTCTTCGATCATTGAAAATATATTTAGGTTAGTTCGTTTTATCGAAACAGCTGATATGTGTAGAAAATTATTTAATATTATTTTCCATATTCCTAACTCTCATAGGCAATTAAAAGTAAAATATTCAAGCGCATCAAATGAAATTATAGTTTCATCAAACGTTTCATTAATGCCTTTGTTTTGTTAATAAAACGAAAAGCTAATCAAGAATATGCATACACACACACATGTGTAAATATATATATATTCGTTACATAAACAGCGCGATCTATTTGTACGCAATGTGTTCCAAGTTAAACATGGCTTTAGTATATAGCTAAACGCGATGATAAACCGTCTTTATGTTATTCTTGCACTCGTTGTAAAAGAATTCCATTTTTAATTAAAAATTTTGCCTTTGTCGGTAATACGCGATGCACGTAGAATTGTGTAGTGAATGTTTTTTATATTTTCTCAACTATATTTTTATTCCCTCAGCAATATTTCATTTTCACAGCAATTTTCCTTAATTTTCCTCAGCAATTTTTCAATTGTCTCATGTTATATTTTTAACTTTCTTGCCAATATTTTTATACTTTCACAAATCTTATAAAAAATTTCTGAGTAATGTTTTTAAATTTTTCAACCTGGTTTTTAATTCTCCTCAGCAATATAGCTTACTTTTTCGCGGCAATGTTTTAAAAAACGGACGATAAATATTGATGCGGTCGATTTTTTACTACGTTTTTTATTTTTAAGTAGTAAATAAATTATGTGAGGAAAATGCAAACTTTTTCTTTAATTATTTCTCTTCAATTTTAATTTTCAACGAAAATAGTTTGATAAAATATTATTTCTTTTTTCTCACCATTAATTAAAATGAAGATTTATGTTCTAACCATAATTTTCATATATGTATACATCGATAGCCAATATATTTTAATTTGAAGGGAAGAGTAACTTTTATATTACCTTTTACCGTAAATAGTTAATAAAGAATTTTCCACTTTATCATCGGAGAATATCGAAAAAATTAGTGGGTATCGTAACGTCATACAATTTTACAATTTCTACATATTTCATAATATATTATACATAACATGTTGGTTTAATATCAGTACGATTTTTGTTCTATTTCAATGTATATATAAAACATTTTGAAAATTATTAGACGGAATAATAATTTATTTAAGATAAAATTAAAAAAAAAGGATTTTATGAACTAAATAATAAATAATAATTATTTAATTTATTTTATTCTTAATATTTTTTTATAATTAATGGGTATATTAATTTTATAGAAATTGTATACGTAATTTAATTTTTAATGAGAATAATAAATTTAATATTACACAGTTAAAAAAATTGACGAAAAAGTTGAACCATTCAAAAATTCGAAAATTGTATCTAAAATATAAAGTTAAAAATCAAAAAAATAATAATCAATATTGGTGAAATGACATAAGAGCAGTTTTCAAAGTCATATTTTATAATAATTAAATTAAACGAAGTAATAATTATGTTTTAGCGGTAATGTAGGTATAAAGTCGAGCTTTATTTAAAAATCTAAATAATTTTAGGGATAAAAAATATTGAGTATCTGTAGGTGATATTTAGGGCGAGAGACTTTAAAAAACTGACCTGTGGGTAATTAAAAAACTAAATAGCAATAGCAATTTAAATATTTCCCCAAATTTTCTTCATTTCCTTTTCGAATCGAAAATCGAATCCTTGCATATCTCTATACATTTAATGTTCAAATAAATATTCAAAATTAATGAAGTTTCCCACAATTTTGCCACATTCCCTTTTTTAAATAAAAATACGATCACGAAACAAACATTTCAATATCTATGAGAAAATTATTCAATACTACAAATGAAAATGATGGCTAATTCTAGCTTTTTCCATCATTTTCACAATTTTTATTTATTTAAACTGAAACAGTTCTTGTCATTTAATTAAATTTAAAACCTTCGTTGATACAGTCCAAAAATCTGAAATATATCCAAATAAAAAAATGTTTTTCGCAACAAAAACCATAAAGATCGTAAAAATTAAAGAAAAAAAAATCAACACCGTCTAATTTCCATCGGTAGCGGTGAGCAAGTGTAAACGAGAAACGGATCAATGGTACAAACGAAGGTTAAGCCCCGGGCTTCCGAAAGCTCCTCCTCACCGAACTTTGTTATTCGTCGTGGTCGTCGTCGTCGTCGTGGTCGTCGTCGAGTTTTAAGGTATGGCGCTTGCGCAGGTCTTTCCTAGCCTTGCTCTATGAACTAGGTCGACAGGGTCAACGCATAGGTCTGGCAACCCCGCCGCCGCCTGTGTGTCTGTGTGCTTGCATGTGTGTGCGCGTGTGTGTTTGCGTGTGTGTGTGTGTCTGTGTGTCTCTTTTTCGCCCTCGTATACATATACATCCGCTCTCGCTTTTCCGGGCGTATCGACCGCTTTCGCATCCCCTAGATGCTCCAGTTGCTTTGGCGCATGTGCAACGTTTTCACACACGATCGATCGATACCGACACTCGTCTTCTTGTTCTTCATCATCTTGAGCTTTTTTTCCTAGCTTTTGTAGGGGATTAGTCGTAAGATCGATCGATCGAGGATATTTTTTGGATTCTTTTGAAGTTGGTTATGTTAGGAGGATGGTGAGATGAAGTGGAAGGTGAAAATGCGAAAAGGTTTGGTGGTGGATGATGATGCATCTAGGTCAATGCCTGCGTGGCGCGCCAGGATGTCCTCGCGACAGGTTTGCCAACGCTTAAGGGAACCTCTTAACTAGGCCATTAGATCGATTTCTAGACGGTGCAAGCTTGATGCGCCCCCTTCGACTCGTCTCATTGTTGCCAACGTTGTTCCGCAATCGTTTATTGTTTTTTTCTTTCTTTTTTTTTCACTTCGAGAGGGTGATCGCAAACTCAGGGTTTTTTGGGACTGTTGTCGCAAGCACGATTCTTTTTGATCGTGTAATTAGAATACTCGGGGTTTGTCGCAATTGTGATTGCAAGCTCGAGCTTTTTCAAAGTCGAGAACGCAGGCTCAGCTACTATGCAGTGGATGGATTTGGTTAATTTTTCGCAATTGCGCTAGCAAGCACTGATTGTTGGAATTGTGATCATAAGTTTGGTTTTTATGGTTTACCGTTGCTACACCAATTTGGGTTTGTTTGCGAATATGATTGCAAGCTCGTTTTTTCGGTGGATATAATATTAAATTTTCAGATTATGGAGTAGTAATAAATATATTTCGACCTTTAAAAAGATAAACCGTAATGAATAATTTTTAAAAAATGTAGATTTATCAGTGAACTACAAAATATCTACTTTTTCACAGATTATCTATTTTACTTTATCTAGTACTTTTTCAATAGTTTCTTATTTCCTTTTTGTTAAACTTACGTATTAAGTGAACGGTTGTAGTTGTAGTAAGGAAATAATTTACAATCGATTCTCACATTTAGTATGATTACCTATCAAATAGTAAAAAAATAAATACTAACATTGATCAATGTTATTACGCACTATAATAAATTATACAGATCAACAAATTATACATCAGTGGATGAAATTTAAATAAATATTGTGTAGAGGCGATAATAAATTGTAATGAAAATAGGTGGTATAAGCCTACTTCTAAGCTTATAATATGAATAACTAAAAGGCAATGATAGTTCTCTATATGAAACTGTATTTAATATCTAATATAGTTTTATGAATGAAACTAGAGAAGGTAAACTCATAGTTAGTACGTAAACATATCGGTATTGATCTAGATAGATGCTTATTGAATTTATTAAGTTCGACTTGAAACTAAATAGTTTTATGTAGTTTACATGTAGTGTAGATTCTCATAGATTTTTCAAGTTTGATAGCAATCTATGTAGATTTATGTATCAAATTCGACATCAAACTACAAAATTTTATATAACTTATGTGTAAGTGCAGTTTTACAAAGATTTGTCAAAATCAACTTTGAGCTACATAGCTCTATGTAGTTTACACGTAGATGTAGATCCACATAAATGCCTATAATGCAGTATATTTTATTTTAATAAATCGCCACATATTAATATAGGTTTAAATCCACACAGATGGGTACAATGATCTATCTAGTCTGATGATAATTGAACTACATATTCCATTCCTTTTTACGATTTTTATTAACAGTATAAGAAAATCTATAAGTTACACAAATGGATCTACATAGTTTACTTCTCAGTTTTATTTTGTGTGTTTATTTTGTAGCTCGATCTACATGGTTCTATATATAGTTTTGTTAGTCAGATGACAATGAAATTCTATGTAGAACTAATACATGATCTATCTAGTATAAAATTAATGGATCTATGCAATTTACATCTTAAACTGTCGGTTACCTTGACAGATCTGCAATAGTCTATCCAGTATAAAAATAGACTATACCGATTTATGTAGTTTTCTTCGTCACACTTCTATGGATAGTTCTATATAAATGAAAACGCAATTTACCTAACGTGAAATTAGTAGTTCTATGTAGTTTACATCTTCAACTCGTAAACTCGTTTAGTATGAAACTAAATTACATAGATCTATGTAGTTTTGCTATATAAGAATTTTAGATAACTTATAACTTCATAAATTCATTATAATACAAAAAACTGGAAGGTCATCTTAGTTTTCCACGTAAAACTACATTAAACCGCTTTCTATACGGGTAGTTGCAGGGATAAGACTAAATACTTAGAACCATTCAGTACGATATTATCCTAACTTTGTAGATAATAAAACAAATTTTATGGTCCATTTATCATTATAGATTCACTTAATTATAAAAAAAAACTACATTATTTTAGTAGTTTTTGAAAATTTTGCACGCACCGAATTAATGTTGGATAGCTGATAACACGTCCTATTTTAGGACGCGAGTTGAACGTCCCTATCGCTCTCTATTCATTCGACATATACCACCAGCATTTCGTTTATTTACAGACACGCGTGCAATATCGATACCTTCTCTCCCTCTCATCATCGGAACTTCACACCAAAGATAAACATCGCGTCTCCTATGTTGGAAATTTCATTTAACCTTCTCGATTTCTGCCGACGTGTCTGTCCGTCTATATAGCCTGACCGATTGATCAAAGAAAAACAACGTTATCCAAATGTTGATGGTGAAATGTGAGGTTGAGTTCATAATTATTAATGAAAAATTGTGAAACGAGTTGATTAGGGGCACAGCAGAAATGTGAATATTTTGTTACAAATGTAAATTTTGAGGTTATGTTATTGTTTGTGTTACATATTCAATATGATTTAGGATGAAATCGCATGTCTGAATAGGATTGAATTTTTCACTCGAAGAAATTTAGAGATCATATTGTAATTTTTATCAGATACGTAGGAGTATTTTTACTATGATGGAACTACAATATTTTTATATTGAAAAATTAAGGTTATGTTATTGGGTAAGGTTCGATATTTTACTTGATTAGATACAATTCCATACCGATGCGGTATTTCCTTGAAGGATTAAATTTGCATTCTAAGTAATTTTGGGAGCAAATTGAAGTTCATCAAGTTTATTTAGAAAAATATTTTTATGTATATTCATAGTTTGATGTAAAACTACAATTTTCGTTTTTGCTTTATAAATAGTTTTTTTACAATTTATTTATATCGAAAGGTTTATATACTTCATGTGTTTACTTTAGTGTAAGGTTAATCGTAAGTTCTTCCAATATTTCGAAGGCTGGTCACTTTTTGCCGTGAACTCTAAATTCCTATATAGGAGTGAAATAAAAAAGAAAAATCACTAGATTGTAACAAAAATTAAGTCACTCTTTGACTAGGTTACTTTTCAATTCAATTGAGTGACTTTTTTCATTTAAGGTATTCTGAAGGTTTACACCTTTATAATTTAAAGTATAAACATTGACGTTTTAATGTGTAAATCGTAAAGTTTTTCATTTTAAAAGTGTAAAATGTGAAAATTGCACTATGTAAAAGTGTATAATGTGAGGATTGCACTTTTCAAAAAACTTAAACGTGAGTATTGCACTTTTCAAAAGTGTAAATTATAAGTATTGCACTTTTCAAAAGTGTAAATTATAAGTATTGCACTTTTCAAAAGTGTAAATCATAAGTATTGCACTTTTCAAAAGTGTTTAATACGAGCTTAGTATAGAGTATATCCAATCTTTGAAAATCCACGCATACAGTGTGAACTGCGAGTTTTAAGACGCGTCCTACACGAGGCCATCGTAATGGGGTGGGTCAGGGTTAGCCACCCCCAGCGCATGCATACGACCTCTCCTCCACATGTTTTCTTTACAATTCCAACAATCGCACATTCGTTACACACTACACATCTCTATACGGGAAATGAAAAAGAGAAAAAAAAGTGAAAAGAAGAAAAAGCAAAAACTTCAACTTCATTAATGTATATGTATATGACAATCGCGTCGTGTTTACTCGCGCATGCGCACCTGCCTCGACTTGAAAATCATGCGCTGAGTTCCCGGGCACACGTTTCGCCACTTCTCTCTCTCTCTCTTTCTCTTTCTCTCTATATAGCCTTCGCGCTCGAGTGAAATCGATTGTCGCAACGAGTTGGCGCAATTTCGCCAACTCGCCGCAGTCGTTTTCGGACGATATATTCTGTCTCTCTCTCTCTCTCTCTCTCTCTCTCTCACTCTTTCTCTATATATATGTATACATTGCCGAAATGGAATGGCTCGAGAATGAGATGGAGATATTTTTTTGTTGTTTCTCTTTGTTTTATTTGGTATACTTTTACCAAGGGACTTCGCGAGAGAGCATTCGTTTACCCGACTTTTTATACGCGAAAAATGATTTAATTCTTCAATGTTTCATTTTATTTATTTATTTATTTATTTATTTATTTAATTACTTAATTAATTATTTAGTTATTTATTTATTTAATTATTTTTTTAATTATTTTTTAATTATTTATAAGAATATTACACAAAGCATTCATATACAACGTTTTTCATCCAATAAATTATTACCAAAAATGGCTTCACCTAACCTCAATATATACAATTTCAAACAGACTGTTTATCAAATTTTGTTGTATATAAAAAATTAAAGAAATGTATTACTTTTATTAAAACGATTATTTTTCTTAATTCTAACTACAAAATATAAATTAAAGATCCTAATTAGAGGATTAGAAATTAAAATATACATATAAGATCCAAATTAATTGATTCGACGAAGCTCACTTGGGTTGTAACATTATATTCAATATTGAGTACATGAAGAGGTCCGCAAATCTGACAGACGAAACGTTGTGCACTTAAATAAATAAATTGGATTTATTTATTATTAACCCTCGACAATCGATAATTTACTCATTTTAATTGAAGATTTTGAAATTTATATATTCGAACATGAGTGTAATAATAAAACCAAATATGAATTTTCTATAATTTTAATTTTTGGATATTTAATCGTTGTAAACAATATCCTGTCAAGGTAATGATTATTTTACAGAACACAATGCGGGTCGTTCCTTTAAATTTGAATTAATAATTAATCATTCTATTCTTATATAGATTGATCGTTTTGAAAATTCTATACCATATAAATCTATCCAGTAAAAAGGAACGTGTAATTAATCGAAATTGAAACTGACAGATCGTGCGTTGCTTCTTTCGATAAAAATATTTTATTAGTAATTTAATTAATTATTTTATTTAATAAATTATAAATATCAATAATAATGAACTTAATAATAAACTTTGAAAATTTTTCCATATTAAAAATTTGTACAAAAATCGATGCAAAGTTATGCATGCAATATTTTCCCTTTTCTTTTAAATATAAATGTACCTAATTAAATTCCTCAACTTATTTTTTATTTATACATAACTTTGACGATAGTTGATGATCGTACTTTTTTATCATTGTAATTAAATAATTAAAAATACTAAATTCGAAGATCGGGAAATAAAAATTTTTTTCTTCGTTTTCCGCACTCTATTAAAAATTATCCTACCAATAATAACTAAAAGGATATAAAGTAAATTTCAAAGAGTTCAAGAAAATACAACTTTTTGAAAACAATAAAAAATCACTTGATTTTCGTCGTCTCGTGCATGTATATTGTATGTACGTATATATATGTAAGCGCGAGATGAAAAATAAGGAGCGTCGACTTTTAGTAGATTAGTTTGGCTTCCCTCGTTTGTGCAACCCCCTCTTCGTCTGGTGCAAGTCTGCGCTTGCGTTCTACCGACCCTACGAGCCAGTCGGTCATTGAGCTATATAAACCGATGGATTTCTGCGAGCCTCTTCTGCGCAACCACTGTTTCGTTCTTTTTTTTTCTCGCGCTGCTTTTCCTCGTTGCAGTGTAATTTAATAATTCGTGAGGGAGGTGAATTTAAAATTAAGGGTTGAAGGATTCTTTTTTTTTTGAGGTGGTGGATGTCGAATTGTTTATTATTGGTTATGATAATATTAAAATTTAAGAGTTGTGAGAATCCCAAAAATTTTTAAATCTAATTCAGTAATTTTTACGAAATAATTAATTATTAATTGAATTACTTGTTTAATAAAATATATAATAGTTTAATAATAATAGACAATATCCTAAACCTTAAACACATTTTTGGTTATATGTCTCTTATCATTATGAGGAATTAAAAATTAATTATAATAAATTAAAAAAAATTAAAAAATAATTATATTAGAGTAATACAGATTTATAATTATCTGCCTACAGTTACAGGGATCTACACCTTTCAACATAAGAATTATCTTGGAAATGATGATTTAAAAATCTGAAATAATTCATATCGGTAGTTTGAAACAAAAGCGAGAACATGACATTTTTATTTGTTAAAGAAAAATCATTTTTAATAATAATTGAATAAACAATTTTCGGTCGGTAATTATTGATCGAAAAATACATAAATTTTTAACGCAAAAGCCAGAAATAAATTACAAATTTAAAAATCTGAAAAAATTTGAGTATACTGTTTAAAACATGCCTCAAGCCTTGGCGTTCAGGAATTTTTCAAAAATATATTGTTTTGTTTATAAAAAAATATTAAAAATGACCATTTTCTGAGTCCGACATCCCCTTAATTTGAAAACGTTAGACATATTGAAAATTAACGATAAAATAAAACTGAAAAATTGGATTAGAGAAAATGTTAATTAAAAACTAATAATCTCTATGACATCTATATTGCCATTATAGACCAACTTTTAGTTTTAAGTTTTATTGTAGTGTAATATTAATTTACAACTAGGCCGTGTAAGCTATGTATTACTCTGGTAAATAAATAAAGAAATAAATAATTCTGTTAAAAAGATGTCGGACCAATATTACAGAGATCTGCATATTTCAAGCCAAAAATTCTATCGAGAATATTCGAATAAAAAATCTGAAAAAATTCATACAGCTTTGTTCATATAGCTTTGAACATAAGAAAGCTGACTTAAAGTTTCAATTTTTAGAGAATAAATATTTCTCAAATAATAATTCAACCCAAACATCCTGATTAAATGAACGATGTAAAAATCTAGAAAAATTTGGGTATATTGTTTAAACATGCTTGAGGGTTGGACGTTCAATATTTTGACAGAAATTCATTATTTTATTTACAAAAAAAATATATAAAAATGACCATTTTCTGAGTCTGACATGTCTATAACACAGTAGAACTTAAAAGATTAATTCAATTATTTGTAACGTAACAGAAAAAAATGTTTATTTATAGTACAATTAGAAATGAAAGTTTAAAAATAGCTAAATTGAAAGGAATAAAAGTATATTATTATGATATATTGTAAAATATTGTAAAATCAATGTACAAAAATTTTTTTATTTTGTGGATTTATAATAAGCCGATGCTCTAATTTGCTAAAATTTTCATTTTTATTTTTAATTGACTGAAATTTGGCTAAGAAAATCGCCTGTTATGAATAAAATTGGATGTTAAATAAATTTTTATATTTCATTATTTGTAGAAAAATAAATAATTTAATTTACTTACATGAATTTTAAAGTTTAATCATTTTTTTTACGTTCCAATTTTAATATATTTTTGAGATTATGTTCTTATTGGAATATGAAGCAAATCTAAAATTTTTTGTATAAAATTTTGATTTAATATTTTTTTAAATAGTCAATACTCTACAATTTTATTAATATTTTATGTTGATTATTTTTACATATTATAGAAACAAATATTTGACTAAAAAATAAGTAAAACAAATTAGATTTTTAATTTCTATTTATTAAATTGCATTTATAATTGATTAGATATGAAATATAGATATTGATTAATTAATTATTACCTATTAAATTAACTAATTTTTACTGTCTTAAATAAAAAGATTACGCGACAGTACTATTGTCATTTTTTAACAAAAATTAACCTAAAAGGTTATGTAATATATTTGTAAGGAATCGTCCAGATATTTTACCTTGCTACCATAGTAATATTTAAGCTTACCAATCGAATGTTTCCGTTTTACTACCGTGTCACGGTAATTTTAATTTAAAAAATTATTCGCAAACAATTTCCCTCAACAAGTAAATAAATAATTTCAAAATCCAGATACTCCTAACTATTTTTTTCTTTATAAAATAAAATAAAAAAAAGAAAATTTTTTTTATAAAGTAGCGCGCAACGCTATAACAATCCCGGTTTATCGCACCGGTACGAGAAAAAAGAAAAAAAAAACTAGATTCAAAACAATAATACCGAGTGAATATCCGCGCGGCGGTGCGGTCTTAACAATTCCAAACGCGCAAGATTCCGATCTAACGATCCAAAATTTGACCTCGCGCACACAAGTACACAGTCGACGCGTTCGAACGAACACAAAAAGTCCACGTGTAGAAGAATTTACATAGGAACAAAAAAGAAAAATGAGAATAATAATTGAAGGTCGATCCGTATATATAAATTCACCATTACCGAGTACAAATATAATTGTGTTGTTTAACAAAAAATAAAAGGGATATACAACAATAAAATTCTATTGTTGTTTACAGCGCGATTAAAATTAGGACGTCGAAGGAAAAGGCTTCGAGAGAGTCAGAGACCGAAGCGTAAACAAGTCCGGTTCGTTCGTTTTTTTTTCGGACGTACGTAAAAGGCCACTCGTTTCGGCAACTCTCGCGATATTACCGTTATTGCGAGGAAAGGAAAAAAAGAGAGAGGATAAAGAGAGGTTTCTCGAAGTTTTGTATATATCACGTGCGTAGTTGGCCACCCGTGGGAGTGTCTCGGTTTGTGTATACACCCGATTAACAATATTAATTTTTTTTAGGTAGCCTAAGTAAAGTCTATGACTTGGGAATTCAATTCTCAAACAAAAAATATCGATGAATGGAATAGAAAGAAAAATCAAGGGTCACGATACTGATAAAAATTGAGAATTTTTATGTTAGTCGGAATCTTGTTTGGTCTAATAATAATTTTGTTCACGATGATGGAAAACATTTTTTAATTGTTTAAACAAATAGTATTATTTTATCTTTTATATAAAATTCTCGCAGGGTACCTCAGGACCCTATTAGTACAATTAAAACTAAAAATTTTTGGTTAATAAATTCATTTCCTTAATGCTAATTAGAAATTTAATGAAACAGTTGGTCAATATATTTATGTAATTTTATTTAACAATTTATTTACATATTTTTCTCAAATTATAGGCCAGAATTGCCTTGAATTAAAAAAAATTATCATATTTATTTTTTGACATTGTAGAATATTGTTTTCCCTCTAGCGAGGATAATTTGCAAAATGTTAAAAGTTAAAAAAAATTATTTTCAAAACCAATTCTATACAAACAGTACAACGAATGTATTCTCTAATTGTATAGCCTGAAGCGTTTGACGATTTTCACTAACGAAATATTGCTACTTTTATTTATTTTTCTTTTTTTTTTAACCTTTAGAGGACGAAAAAATTTTCTTGCAAATTGACTTTTCATTTCATCCAAAATGTATGTATGAATTCAAAGAATTACTACTTTACGTTATCAAATTTAGAGGTTAAAAATCGTCCAAAGTAATTCCTTACTAAACAATGGAGAATTGTGGAAATACATTGATATCGTTTGCTTTGAAAACTTTGAAGACGTGTCGATCCGTCATCCTCTTTAAAGAGACGTCAAACCGGAATGCTTACGGACATTTACCAAGTCAAAGTTTTTAAAGTGACTTTTTAAATTTTCCGACATCTCTTAACGGGATTAAACACTCGAAATTTTACCGACCGAGTCGATTCGAGATGCGGTAACTATTTTAAGTAAATAAACATGTGAATGGAGAAACAAAAACATTGTTGTTCTGTGCTGAATTTCAAACAAAAATATTGATACATTAGAAAAAGCAATTGAAAGGAAATTTGACTCTTAATATGGTAGAATCGTAGATTTAAGCATCAAATTTCCTTCTACCGTCATTTTTTAAAGCATTAATATTTTTATTTGAAGTTTAACTAAGGGGTAAATAAAAACTTAAATATATATATTTTCTGTCGATATGATGACAATAGAGTCTAAAATCTTTTAACATACTTTGAGAGAAAAATTGATTAATAAAAATTACCTGAATAAAAAAACTGAGATTCATTATGAACCTTTGTCTACGTTTGCCCTATAATTTTTATCTAGAATACATAGCTACTTTAAAAAAACTTTATATCTATATAGAATTATGACCTTGCTAAAGACCGATCGTTTCACACAATTCTAAATTCAAACCCATTACAACGAAGAATCTGGAATCTGTACCAAACGTTCGGTTTCAGTAGGTCATTATCATGAGAGTTGAGAAGAAAAATAAATTAATAAAATGTAAATTTTCTTGTGTGAATTGCAGAAGGTGCCAGGTAGCACAAGCTCCGAGCATCAGGATAAGAGAAGAACGTGGACGAGGCAGTGAGAGCCGGGTATAGGCCAATAATCGCAAGAATTTAGTGTGGCGGGGCTCACAGGGAGGCAGTGGGTCGTCAGCTGCGCGGAGTTGAAGCCTCGCGCGTCACGGTGGCCAGCTTAGTGAGCGGCAACGTCGCGGTGCGCTACGATGAGGCGTCGGGCGTCGTGGGGGCGGGAGCGCTCGTCCTGGCCCCCGCATCCCGGCTAGTCGGTGCGGCCGAAGGACCCGGGAATTTGGCGCACCACCCGCACCATCCGCACCACCAGGCAACCCAGCACCACCATCATCACCACCACCTGGCCATGGATCACCAACCTACGGAGTTACAACCAGCTTTGGGTCTGGTGAAAACCGAAGCACCAGAGAGTCAGCAATCACCTGCCTCATCAGGCTCGAGTACCGGATCCTCGAGCCGACCTGCTGCTCCTGCTGGTGGAGGTGCCGGTGGATTGTTCTCCGGTATTGGGAACAGCAATAAGCGCCCGAGGACCGATGACTGGCTGGCACCGGAGTCGCCTCAGCCTGGGCTAGCTCAACCTCAGCAGCACCTCTACATAGCAGCGTCCCAACAACCTCCGATGGCTCACTCGACTCCTATCACTCCGGGCCAACAGCAGCAACAGCAGCAGCAGCAGCAACAAACCGTGATAGGCTCTCAGCCACCGAGCAATAATGGCTACGCCAGTCCCATGAGCTCGGGCAGCTATGATCCTTACAGTCCCAACGGCAAAATTGGTAAGTACACTTTTCATCCTTTGTATATGTCTTATTATTTTTTGGACAAAACTTACAAAACATGTCCAAAAGGTAGTAAGATTTTTACCAGGAATTGATTCTATATTTATTTATTCACACTGGTGGGATTTTGAACACTGATATGAACGAAATATTATATAAGGAATGTCAAAAGTTCTAAGGCGACTGAAGACTGAAAATACGCATCACAGAGAAAAATGACTGGAACCAAAGTAATAAAATTTGGTTTGATCAAATCTAGGTGACTTAAGATTTGATTATATGAAGGGCCTATATGGTTATTTTTAAGGTAAAATCTAAAGTCTTCATACGATTATCCATATAAAATCCTATCTTTGGTTCAGATAATTTTTCTCTGTGATGCATATTTCCGAAACTGTTCAACGTTCATGAATTTTTGACATATCCATAATTTCCCTGAGATATGAAATTGATATATTAGTCCATCGGTTCATTTTTGACTGAAAAAAACGTTCCATAAATGCCTCGATTACTACCAGGGGATACATTTCCGTAATAGACATTCGGAGGACTATATTTCGTGCTCTTCTCGATCAATTAATTGCAAAATATAAACCTATAAGAAGAAACATTTTTGAGATAACCAATCTTTCTCTGCGATCGCCAACGTTCACTTTTGATTTTCGCTCGCTGCAATCTTAATACAATATTAACGAGAGTCGCGAGTGGCTCGGGATTTTCGAATGCTCAACAATTACTCTTGGAGCGCGCGTAAGAAATGAATTTTCTCGCGAGTAAAATTAGTTAACCTAAAAAGGGTTTAAAAACTGTATATATGCGGTGTGTATACACATACTTGCGCACGAGTGAAAGCGAAATTGATTTTCGCACTCGCAAATTGTAAGCGAAACGGTCAGTTCGATCCGGAAGCCTTTCTCTTTTCTGGGCATCGACGTCCGAATAGATATATTTTTCGGACAATACGTCAATTTGCGTCCGTGAGCCGGAACTTCCATATATTCTCCCGGTATATTTATATTGAATTAAACTTCACTTTTATTGCGAGTACGTAAAACTAACTGTTCGAGATCGTTACGCAAAGAACCTTGCATTCGTAATATTTCGTTGATGATGATAATCCCGTTGGATAATTAAATTGTACTTGTCCGAAACTTTGGTATAAACTTCTAGAGATATAAAATGAATTTTTAATTAACCATGTTTAGTAAAGTTCGGAATGTGCATTCACAACTTTCATGTTTTCTACGGGGATTAGTGTGGAATAAGCTACCAGTCGGATTTTAGGTTATAAATTAATCGCGAGAAGTCGTTGGGCAAGCTTGTTTTGAAATAAAAAAAGAGATTTATTAACATACTATTAACAAATGCATTAAATAGAATTTGATACATTGTTACATTTATAGAAACTTTAGATATTTTTGGAATATCCGTTTGAAATAGTGTAGGTGTTGCTTAAGATTCTTTGATTTCATAACCAGACATGATTTAGTGGGAAAATAAATCGAACGTTAATATTCTTTTTTAAAAAAACCTTAATAAGCAGAATTTCATAGGTTGGTAATAGTCGTCTACCTAAAGGTCCATTCGAAAATTATGGTTTAAAACATTTATTAAGATCCACTCTTAGAGTCTATCCAATTCTCACACTCTACACTTTTTTAACCGTTTCACACATTTTAGCGTCAATTTTTATTCTGTAGAAGTTGGAGTACAATATGATTAGAAAAGTAACACAGAATCATATTCTACAGTTTCAGAATAATTAGAATAATATTCTCCAGACAAAATAACTAAAACTCAATATATCCCCACATCAACATTGCAAATTAAACAATCGATACTCTTAAACCCCAACAACACAAAAATATCCATACAAACGTATGTGCATCCCGATATTTCTCGAGCCTGTAATCAAATACTATTATTCATCTTTGTGTGCAATTAATTTCTTTTGTTACTCGACTTACACACTTACACCGCACATTACCTTTGCACATTTGTAAAATCGATTCGAAAATTTCATATAATAGTATCACTGACATTTAACAAATTTGAGAAGTATATTGTAAAACCGAAGGTTAGGAGAAATAAATTGTTTATTCTCACGTAAAACTGAGGAAAGCATCTTTAGATGTACGTTTTCCCAGGTGTTCGTTTGGTGCATCAAAATACGGGTAAATGAACAACATATATAACATCATGGGAACGAAATAAAGTAGAACGCGCTACGATTATACGTCTATTAATATTTCATATATACACACATACAGCTTGAGGAGATCGGATATATATTTATAGAAACCTTAACGAGCATCAACTTAGAAACGAGCATGAGTCTTTTGTGTTCGATCCGCTATGGTTAATAAGTTATTTCGCGTGATCTCAGGTAGTTTCAGTTGTGGAAATCTTTATTTTCGAAGAGAATGATTGTTAATGTAACAAAGAAATTTTTGTTTTACTTCTTTGCACAATGGGTTTCTATAGAAAGAAACTATTTTTAAAATTTCGTATTTTTTTAGTGGTATGGTTGGAGAATAGTATTTGATGCAGAATAAGTTGATAACATTCATACATGTTAAGAAAATAAAAGTAAAATAATGTTGCATCTTATGGTGTGTCACCAAAATGTTAGAATTTAACTTTTTGAATTAAGCTTATTTTCTATCGGCTGATATTTGCAGATAAAGCGAATTAATCAAATGTTGGTGAAATTCAAGACATTTTAGACAATTAAGATTTCGATCGAACACTTTTTATAAAACACAGTTCAAAAAAATATTCGGATATACTTTTTTCTAATAAGGAAAATTCGAAGAAAAATATTCTTCAAAACTTTGTTTCTAATACTAAAGATTCGAGTAAAAATATTCTGAATACTGAGATTTGAGCAAAAATAAATGTGAATACTATTTGAAAATACACAATTCAAGAAAAAGTATTCTCGAATGCTTTTGTCATCTAGTACCTAAGATTCAAGGGAAAATGTTCTTGAATTCTGAGAATTTCATTAAAATATATTCCGAAATACTTTTTTCTTAGAATATTGTGAATTTAAGAATAAGTATTCTCGTACACTTTGTTTTTAATACTGAAGATTCAAAGAAAGAACTTCTCGAATACTAAGAATTCAAGGGAAAAATTTTGCATACTGAGAATTTGCAAAAAATAACGTCGATTACTGGGAATTCAAGAATAAGCATTCTGAAATACTATTTTAGAGTACTAAGAATTAAAAAATAAATAATATGAAATAATTTTTTTTAGGATACTAATATTAATTAGTACCATAATAAGTATTTTGAATATTTTATTCGATTACTGATAATTATAAAATAACTGTTTACGAATCCGAACAAAAGTTCCCTCCAATACCATTTTGTTCCGATTACTTTCTGAAAAAACTTATATATCTCTCTCTAAATCCATTATCAAATATTTCATCCTTATATTTCCATAAAATTTATAAATCACAATCCGTAAAAACTTAGACAATGCATTTCGTATACCATTGTTCCGTTAAATTTCCACTTTCAGTATCCATTAATTATTACACATCCTCAGTACAAAAAAAAGTTAATTTAGTTTTGTTCTTAATTAAATTGACATTGCGAATGGGAAAAGTCGGTGAAATGAAAATGAAAAAAAAGTATTGATACTATGGATCGAGAGAAAGGAGAGTTGTCGGCATACTTCATTTAACAAATGTCCGCTGCTGATGGGACAGTGTCTCCATCTCGGCTTCGTATATGTTAATGTGATTTATGGATTGCGGTTAAAAACGTATTAACTCGCAAGTAGGGACATCGAAAATTTTTTTTCCTTTCCGCATCGCTCGCCACTTCGTTTGCCGATAAATACATTTTCATCTCTGGTTAGTCGTTATAACCTCAAAAATATTATATGTACATAATAATTAGCGGATTTTTTTTATGTTGTACTTATTTAGTTGTTAAAGCAGTACCTCAATTTTTGAAAAGATGAGACTTGATGGCTAAAAAATTGTATTAGTATCCTAAAAAAAATTTTTATAATGTAAATCTCTGAACAAATTGTTGAGTAAAAAAATTATTGGAAATACTAGCTATCCCTAACCTTAAATCATTAAAAAAGTACAAATATACAATTGGTCATTAAAGACTAGATTATGGAGATTATGTCGGATTCAGAGGCATTTATTCTTCCAACTCAATTATGTTTAAAATATTAAATTAAAAATCTGAAAAAATTGATGAAGATACTTTACATAACAGGAAGCCCGATGTCACATCTGTATGGAAAAAAATCATTTTTAAATTAATTTTAAGTAAAAGAAGATTTGGTCGGTAATTTAACAAGTGCTATACTTACCAACTCAAAAACTATATTGATATTAACAATTTAAAAATGTAAAAAAATTCATACACATTGTTTAAAGGAAATACAAGAGTCTGACATTGTCCGGTATCCCCTTCATAATTTCCAAACAAAAACCTAAAAAACCTAAAATTTAATAAAAAAACGATATAGATTTCGTGATAATAATTAAAAAAGTAAAAGATTCTCCGCAAACCGAGTCTTTCTCTTTTATGTATACACATCGACAACGAGATTCATCTCCTGCTCCAGTTGCGGGGAAAAGAGAGCAGAACGCAGTCGTGCGGATGTGACGTCAGAGGGACTCTCTCGCGATTCTCTCTCTCTTTTGCACTACTGCCATACTGCGCCAGTCACGAGCGCGAAGGTGCCTCTCTTCCTCGAGGTTCTCTACCTGATTTTTTAAGTGTAATTTATTCTTTTTTAATCACCATTACGATATTTTTATAATAAAATTTTTAATTACGTTTTTCAAATACGTCATTCGATTAATCGTAAAAAAATGTATAAGTTCCCCTTGTAACGTTTCGTATTGGCTTCTTTAGTTAATGTGATTCCACAGCGGAAGGGTTGGAAAAAGAAGAGGAAAAAAAAAGAGAGGTGCACTTATAAGGCGAGTGTAGGGAATGTTGCCATCGTCTCGCGCGGGTATTAAACAAAAAAAATCATTGTGGACGAGCACGCGGAAACAAGTAGGCGTGGAATGTCTTTTCTTTTTCACTTAGCGTTTCCGCTGTAGAATGTTGTTTCGCTATCTTTTACCTTATTCCCTACTTACTATCGTCCACGTTTTGTCATCGTGTATCGATCGTTATTTGACTTCTTTTTTTTGTTGAAAAGGAGGTTAGATTGATGTTGATGAGGAAGTAATTAGTTACAAGATACTCGATGTTAATTAATGTTTATCTTACGGTGGTTATTTTTTCATATTTGCGTATAAAATCTGATTAGAGGTTATATTTACATTTAAAAAATGCAAATGTCCGTATTTAAAATTTTTGAATGTTTTTAAAATTTATTCGGAGTTGAGTAATATTTATTTTAAATAAGATAATAGGTACATTTTACAATAACTTTTGTTAATTGTTAATTGTATTAAAATTTGAATTATTTGAAAAAAATGTTAAAATTAAAAATTCAAATTTGCCGCGTTTGCAACTTCTAAATTTTTTAAATTCTTTTAAAACAACTAATCTATCAATTTATGAAATTGGAATTCATCACGGTTATTAATTTGCGAAGTCAATTGTTTTAAAACACCATAACCCCCTAAAAATTGTGAACCTCATAAATAAAAAAAATATTAAAATCTTGAATGAACATAATTAATTGAATTTTGATACATTATTTTTTATATTTCTTATACACATTGTCTTTGCTATAACTAACCGCGGCAATTTTGAATTTTTTATTAATACCCTTTTACATTAATAAAATACAAACGTGAATAATCAAAGAAGAAACAACATCGTATAAATGTATTTACTTAAATCAAGCTAAATTCGTCGAATGAACATATTTCCACAATCTAAATGTTTTAATTAAAAAAATGCATCTCCAATACGATCATTAATTAATTGGAGAAAAAAGAAGCGAGAAAATAAAATAATAAAATATTTGCATACAAAAAAGGTTATTTAATATTCTCCTTTCTTTTTCACGTAACATAACCTTTGTGGTTAATAACAATAATTCCAATGCGCGGCAGTTAGAAAATAAAAAAAAATATAATTATACAAGAATATCCAAGTGTAAATATATATTTATTGAGCTATATCTCA
Organism: Theocolax elegans; assembly: GCA_026168455.1. NCBI lineage: Eukaryota > Metazoa > Arthropoda > Insecta > Hymenoptera > Cerocephalidae > Theocolax > Theocolax elegans. Next base: position 3,136,839 of record CM047426.1, on the reverse strand, counting down.
TTATTTTTTTTATGAATGTATATATACGTACACGTCAAACAGAGTAATTTTCATCGGAATTTAAACATATATGCAAAATTTTAGAAACCATTGTGAAAGTTAAATCGCATGATTCTTGTTTCTTACAGACTTTCTCACGCGATTTTAAGATCGAATCTTAGATCCTTTTTCATTGTCTACTGTAGCATTAAATTATAAAATTTACTACAACCTCGATGCGATTGTTATATATATATATACATAGTGTGCATCGATTCGTGAATTATGACGTGTCGTTATATACATATATATTTATTTATAACACTGCTGGGATTTTTCTAATAAAAATTGCTGTGACAACTTGTTCTAACAAAAATTCACTACGATATTTACAAAGGTATCATGGTAATTTTAAAAAATTTTTTACGAAGGTATCACTGTTCTTTTTAAGCAAAAATTACGAATTAATTTTTTTACGAAGGTGTCACGGTATTTTTTAGAGATTTTGTGCTTACGAATTTATTTTTTTTACGACGGTGTCACGGTATTTTTTAAGGATTTTGTGCTTATGAATTAATTTTTTACGAAAGTCATAGTAATTTTTGAACAATCTCCGTTCACATTGTTGTCACTGTATTTTTTGTAAAAAAAATTCTCGGAAATCGAACCGAACGTACAACACGATTTACTTTTCATAAAAATTATATTACCAAGCGAACATTCGATATATTTTTTTTCGGTTCGGTATCCATACACGTGTACGAAACGTAACCAAAAAAAAAAAATTACTCAATCTGACCAAAGTGATGCGGGTTCCTCTGGAATTACTTTACGTCCTGTGCCCACATGTATGCAAGTAAATGCCATTTCGTTCTTGTTTCTCTCTCTCTTGATCTAGCAGCGAGTGTGTCGCAATTAATTAAACGCGTGCGACCCACATAATGAGTACGAGTACGCGTGTATATATATAGATGTATATATAGTGACGCACCTTCATGGTCGTGTAAGCGGTTCCGATCCCTAAGCGATTTTGTATGCAAATTGAATTGATGTGTGTATGTGCGTAATGTTCTTCTTTTTGTTTCATCATTCTAGAAAAGTTTCTTTGGAAAAGGGTGATATAATTTGTAGGTTGTTTTTTTTTCCTTTTGTAGATGTTGGGATATTTAGGTTGATTTTAGTTAGGGACGTTTGTGAGCATGGGGAATTGGGGATGATTTTTATTTAGGATTGTTTGTAGAAGTAGGGAATTCAGCTTGGTTTGTTATATAAAGACGATTTGGAAAAATAGGGCGTTTAGGTCGGTTTTTTGTTCTTTAATTTCGTAGGAGATGAAAAATTTAGGTTAACTTTGCTTCTTTTGAAGAATTATGTAAATTCAATTTCGCGTTTTTTCTATTAATTGTTTGACGGTAGAAAATTCAGGTTTGCTCTGCCAAATTCGTAAAAAATGGAAATTAGATTGACTTGTTCTAGAAAAAAAAAATTCAGGTTGATTTTTGTTATTTTAGTTTTGTAAAAGAAGGTATATGCAAGATGGATATTGTTCTTGCATTTTTGTGAAGAAAAAAAGATTAGGTTGACTTTTGTCGTCCAAAAATAGAAATTCTGATTGATTTTTGTTCTGTCAATTTAGTAGCAATACGAAATTCAGGTTAATTCTGTTCTAGAATATAATAATCAAAAAGTTCAAGTTCAAAAAGTTGTTCTGTCATTTTAGTAGCAGTAGGAAATTCAGGTTAATTCTGTTCTAGAATATAATAATCAAAAATTTCAGATTGACTTTTATACTGTTATTTTGAAAAAATGAATAATTCAGGTTAAATATTCTTCTGTCAATTTTGTTGTAAAAACAACTCGGGTTTACTTTTCTTCTGTTAATTGTGTACTGATAAAAAAATCAGGATAACTTTTGTTCTGGCAATATTATAATTAAAGATAAAAAAAAATCCAGGTTAACTTTTGTTCTGGAAATATTGTAAATAAAAAAATTCAGATTGACTTCAATCCTCCCAACCCAATCCAAGGACATTCAGGTCAATAACTACTAATAACTTTTCCTATACAATATAAATTAAAAAATAATTCTCACGCGACTAAAATATCCACATTACATTTTCAAATTACGTTCAACAGAAAAATTTTCGATTCAATACCATTTCGTCATAAATCGCTTTTTTAAACAACCCATCATATTTTGAGCAACACAACATATTTTTCATCTCCGTTCAATACAAACTTTACCGAAATTGATGACACCTCTGAATCAGAAAACCCATCTACCGTTCACATTCATAATTTTAATAAGAATTATTCTTCGCAAGACATTAATACACAATTTTAAATTTATAACACTTCCTCGAAATTCAATTTAGCAAACTTCAAACTCGACGTGTATCCTGTGAATTATAGAAATTAAACTCTTATATAATGTATTGTGTTTCTCTAAACATTCGAAAGAAGATGAAGAGTCATCCCATCCGTGCATATATTCGGAACGTCATCCGAAGCTTCTTCATAAACTTGATCGTTATCGTACCGGGAACAACCATAGTTTTACAAAAAAAAACGTAATTTAATATATATAACTCAAAAAAAATTTGTCATCAACTTTTGTTAGTCTTAACCTATATTTTTAAAAAATTATTTAAAAAATATACTTACAACTTAGCCTTTGTTGACGATGGCCTAACCTCAAAATGCTAAAAAAAATCTCTAAATTTCGACCTAATTTGCAGAAATAATTATTAGAAAGTAATCTAGCAAATAGTCGATGATGCAACCACAATATAATTCCATTTATAACCTCAAAACATTTAGCAAATAACCAAATTCCTAGCAGGGTATACGATCTCGAGAGATAACTAAATAGAAAAAAATGGAACTAAAGAAGAAGCTGCGTTCGCAAGAAACAAGCGAGTTCCGAAGCGAGAAAATAGCGGTTGATAGCGCAGCATAACGTGACCGAGGAGTGTCGAGAGACAGTCTCTGGGTTTATCGTCTGTTATCATAACGATATAGACAACCAGGGCCGAGTTGCCGGGCATCTCGGGTTTTTCGCATCGAATTTTCTTTTCATCATTTTCACAATTGAGATTCATTATCTATTTGTATCTTTGACATTATAAATATCCATGATCATCTTGAGGTCTGATTTACAGATTGTAAGACGTAATTAAAAAAAATTGTCTTTTGCACTGTGATTGGATTTTTTAAAAAGAAAATATGGAAACATTTAATGGTTTACATCCAAAATATCGTTCGTCGTCGCGCTGCTGTCGCATTTTCTTTAAGTAGGAACTAAGAAAATATTTAAGATTTGTAGGAATAAATATTTGTAATCTTATAGATAATTATTCTTATAGATTACAGAAAAGTAGCTAATTCATACCTAAAAAACCAATTATAATTAGGCATCAAATCTTCTTTTAAAAAATATGAAAAATAGAAAATTAGAAAACAAATAGAAAAAAAAATTTGCATTCTTAATAATATTACCATATAATTTAAAAATAATAACTACTTATTTCCTAAATAATAAAATAATAGTCAATTCATAAATTAAAAAAAAAAAACATGGTCCACCTATAAATTGTAAAAAACGATGAATCCATTCCCAAAAAAAAGTTTATGTCTCAGCCACTGCACCTTCACTATAAGAAAATTTCTAAAAAGTTTTCACAATCTCAGTCTTAGATTTAAAAAAAATGGCTAAAAAACTTACCAATTCATATCCAAAAAATCTACACCCCCATCAACCACTCAAATTTTAAAAAAAAAAGATGAAAAAGAAAACAACTATTCGTCAATTACAGTATTTTTCCACCTACACGTACCGAGTGAGTAAAATTTTTCAATACCGGTTTTCTCGCTAAGAGGAAAAACTTGACGATGTGAGAAGAAAAAAAAAGAGTACACACATATACACGTATACATTATTATGACATTTTACGAGAGATCTCTCTCTCTCTCTCGCTCGCTTTAGACGGAGAGATCGAATGTAAAACGGAGTCATGGTCAAAAGCGAAGGAAGAAAGAAATTCGAGAGAGCCGCGAGTGAAAAGAGAATTCCTCGGTATATAACAATCGAATATAATTAAATGAAAATATAATGTGTATATATAGAGACGACAATAAAAATACACACAGAAGAGACAGACAGACAGACACATATAAATCGATGTAGGTCGTTGCTTCGTAATCGTGGTTATCAACGTCTGACCCAAATCCTGGATACACTCACACACACACGCACGATTACAAATCCAACCTCAGATAGGTGGGGGTGATCGATAGATCTCCGAGAAATCTCGATCGCGAAGGAAAAAAGAAGCAGTGTACACGAACGTTTCGTCGGTGAAGAAAAAACGTAGAAAGAAGAAGAAACAGGCATCTTCGACTGTATATGAGAAACTAATTTAATTTAAATAACTTTATTGGCCTTGTACAGTTGCAGATATAGATATTGACACTTACGTTGGATAAGCTACGAGACGCGCATGCGTTTGTTTGCGAAGATTTGTATTTACAACGGAGAAAAGTTGTAATACAAATGTTATATCTAAGAGGCTACATATACGTAGATTATTTATATTTCTTATAAAAAAATTAATGAATTTTTGGAAAAATCCTGAACGTTAGGTCCTTAGGCATGTTTTAAATAATATATCTAAAATTTTCCAGATTTTTACATCTATTACTTAATTAGGATGTGCGAGTTTAAAGGTTTTACACAAAATTACCGACCAAAAATTGTATACTCAATTATTGTTGCAAAATTGATTTTTTTCTCTTTATAAATGAAAACGTCGCGATTTTCCTTGTGTTTTAAATTATCCTTGTGAATTTTTTCAGATTTTTAATTCAATATTTAGATACAATTTTTGGGTTAAAAGGTGTAGATCCCTGTAATTTGCGTTGGGCATCCCCTTATTAATAATTTGCAAAATAATCTTAACAACATCGTGTTTTAGATTTTCATTTCTTTTAGTAAAGAAATAGTGGAGAAAGGACAATAAATTTTCAAATTTAAATTGTAGATCAATTTATATAAATAATAATTAATTCTTATGTCGACTATCCAATAATATAAATTAAAACAATTATTTCGGTCTTACAGTCCATTAACTATAAAAAATATAACAAAATACAAATTCTTTACTTAATAATAATTAAACATTATTCTCTGGGTTTGAATAATAATATACGAAGATAATTATAAATATAAATTATAAAACAATGAATAAAATAAAAAGTTCTCTACTTAATCATGATTGAAAAATTTTCTCAGGGTTCGAATAGTAATCTACGAGTTTGAACATCAAGTCAGGACGAGTGTCGAATTTTTAAATCTTATTACTTTTCACTTTCGTATAATTAATATTTTATTTTTTATAGTTAGCGAACTTTCCACATTTACATAACGTAGGGTCAACAATTTCGTTATTCCAATAGTGAACAATTACCTATACACCATAGTTGCTTCTTCTTACATTGACAACAAACAAACGTTTTTCTTTTATTTTATTTTTTCTTAAAACCACTACCACAAAAATAATCATAATATATACAATTTACCTATTCTTCTATACACGAGCAACAACAACACCGAAACCGCCATCTCTCGATCTCGTCGTTAGTCTTGGGGGTTCGACGTCCTTACGCTAGGTGGCGCCACAACCCGCCGTCTCCCCCGTTCATCTCCCCTGGGAAATCCGGTTTTCCCTTTCTCTCTCTCTCTCTCTCTCTCTCTCTCTCTGTTTCTGTCTGTCTGTCTGTCTTTCGCGCTAATTAGGATACGGCCGCGTAGAGAGTCGAAAAATAAAACGACGAGGAGGCGCAAATTCAAGACGGCCGTTTCCTTCGTCGACTACCGATTGTAGTACTTATATATATATATACTCTATCCGTGTGATGTGCAAGTGTGCGAGAGTGGCTATCCTTGGCAGAGAGCGTTGTCCTCGATGTATGTGTGTGTTTGTGTGGGTTTGTACCTGTTGCCCCCCTCCTCCCCTTCCCTTTACTATACTAATACTACTTACCCCCCTGTCTGTCGATGTTGTTGTTGTTCTTGGCGGTGGGGTTGAAGGAGAGAAAAAAGCGTTTGGCCCGCTGATTATACGTGCGAGTCAGTGACTTCGTGACGACGATAGATACGTTTTGAGGGATGACATTATTTATGAGCGAAGAGACAGATATTTTTTTGGGGAAATTTATGATTTTTTTTTTATTTATTTAAAAAAATGTGTGGAATTGATCCGCGTTTGGGATGTTGAGATTAATCCGATAAACAGACAAACTGCTTAATGCGAAAATTTGAATTGTTGAATTATTCGCAGCTTTTTTTTAAATTTTGCACTTTTAGTGCAATGAAGATTTTTTAGCTATTGTATTGTTATTATTTGTTATATCTAATTAATTAACATTTCGATTATTTATTTTATTTAAATTATTTGTATTTATTTATTCATTATTTTATGTATTTATCAGGTGCATTTTTTTGTTAATTTATAACATTTTTTTTATTTATATATTTTACTTTCTCATTTACTTAATTATTTACTTATTTCGTTTATTTAGCTAATATAATTTACAAACATGCAGTAGAAAAATTCTCTAGAGATAAATTTAATTTATCTGTGGCTAAAAAAAAAACAAAAATTAAAATAAAAATATTTATTTTTTAATTAATTTTTTGTTTGTACATGCCGTCCTACGTAAAGATAAATTTAGTTTATTTCTATAGAAGTTGCAATATTAATACTACATAATCTTTGTATATTTTATCGCGATATAATAAGTATATATGAAAATTAATAATTTACACATATAGATGTATGTACAAAAATTTATTTATTCATATTATTAGTTCATAGTATTATTTATTTAATTTTTTTATTGTATTTATTTCTTACATTATTTATTTTTTTTATTAAAACGTATCAAGAAAAAATTAAAACGTTTACAAATTTTATTCAAAGACAAAAGAGTAAATGTCAAATTATATCTTTGTAATTCTAACAATTTTTAATATAAAAATTTTTATTTTAGCAGATCTCGTAGCACATTTTTTGAGACACATATGCCAATTTAAAATTCCCATGTAAGGACTCTCTATTTAAAAATTATTAAAAATTCTTAAAATTATTATAAAATTTTTTTCTTAGTTTTTTGTTGCTAGAACCCTTGATAATTCAAAAAAATATTAAACGTTAAAATAACTAATAATTTTTATTTATTTAATTACGCTTCGTGAACTAAAATAAAAATGTTAAAATTTACCGATCCTATAATTTAAACTACAAAATAAAATTTTTATCTAATTTTGTTTATACCATTTAACATCGCTCTCATTACGCTCTCAATTCGGTGTGGATTCATATATTTTTTTTATTAACTTAAGTATAATTTAATCTAAGCAATTCTCAGATATACTTAAACAAAAAAACTGAAATGATCACTTATATCACGAAATTTTAAATTTACACACACACACATATAAAATTTAACCAACATGTGCATAAATTGTAGTATTCGAAGTACACCAAAAAGCAATCTCTATACGCGTGTTTCAACTCCATTAATTTTCAACGACGTTCCGTACATACACGTAGACTTACATAACTATACCATTTTTTTTCTAAATATCGCTAATACCTCATTGGAAAGAAAAAAAAATTGAAATATTTACGTCTTTTTTTCTCGTAGTTAAAACGAGTTACAGTTATTGTCCGCGGAAACAAACCTATTTCATTTTTTAATCATTCATCAATTTTTTGTATTAAAATTAAAAATAATTGTCGGTATTTTTTTTCTCTCTCTCTGCAAATTCCGTATTGCAATTTTCATTTGTAAAAATAATATTGGCCGTTAACATGTAATATACACGCGTATACTCTCATTGTGAATTTTATTGTTTATACAATTAAATTCAGATTTTATTGCAAAATTGCACCGGAGCGTGTACCGTTATTTTAACTATTTTTTTTTACTGCGGTAATTTTGCAATACTATAACCTGTACGCTATTCAATGATAAATTGAATTTTATTTTTCTTTTTTTTTTTAGACACAATAGATTTCTTTTTACAAATCAAAATGAGCGTGTACACGTTTACCGTTTTGTTTTCATGGATACGAAATATACTCACAATAGGATTTTAATGCGGGCTTTTTGGCTTCTTCGTAGGTTTTTTTTTCTTTTCTGCTGGTATCGTTGACTCATTCGTTATCTATTTGTACGTGTGTCTGTGCGTGGACGGGTTGTAATATGGGTTGAGACCCTTTTTTTTTATTATTATTATCATGGGCTTAACAAGTACGTAATGATGTTAGGAAGCAAGTTTTTATATTTTCAATATTTTGTAGAAGAAATCGCTATTAATTTGAGTATGGTTTTTAGTTAGTAATAATTTTTTAACTATTACGTTAATTGTAATTTTTTTTCAAATTTATTTTCAGTAATTCATATTTTTATTATAGACCATTTTTATTTTTAATTATTATAAAAACAATTGTAATTTTTTTTTCGAAAACATTTTGAATGATAAGTACAGTTTTATTTATAAATTTTGGAAAGATTGATTAAAAAATTTTAATTTTAAACACTTAGAAGCCTGTTTTACTTGCATATCGAACGATTATAAGAATATGATGAAATTTTATTTTTCATACGCAGATTTTAATAATTATGAAAACAGTTTTTTAAAAATATGTACAGTCTCATTCTTGCATTCCTTTCAAACAGTGAACACATCTTTTTTCTAGTTTTTTTAAATTAAAAAAATATCAAAATTTATGACTATTATTTTATGACCAAAATATATCAATGTAATATTGTTTATATTTTTTTGTTATAAAAATTATATTATTTAAAAATTGAATTCCATTAGCATCTTTTACATTCTTTTAAACGTTCTTTGTGAATTTCTGCAGATTCCTACTTTAATATTCTCAACGCGATTTAGTGTGATGCAAAAAGTAGATCTCTGTAATTGTACTTATACCGACGCACCTATAGAGAAAAATTAAATTTTCATGTATCCCTAAAAAATAAAAAATTTTAGAAACAGTATCAAAAACAAAGTATAGGAAAATGCGCTCAGAAAATGTAGTTAAAATTACTGTTTTTTATGATATAACTTTTTCGTATTTTTTGTTATTTTTATGTTTTTATTTTAGTAGTATTCTTGGTAAGTTTGAGTAGTAATTTTTTTAGCAGTTCAATCCTCCAATTTTTGCCATTGTTCATTGTAGCTTTTAATTGTAGTCAAAAACACAGTAAAAATTTCATATTTTGTTTTCTTAGTAAACGAAAATACGCATTTTTCCTACGACTGACTTAAAAGATTTTTTTACTCCCACACCGCAATAATAATCCTCATCGAATTTTTCTATTTCTTTTTTTTTCTCCACCGGTCTAAATTATAATTTAAATCGAAAACATCGCTAATATATTATAAATTATAATTACATCAGCTTTCCTCACTGAAGAAAAGGAAAACAAAATTTTTTTTCGTCTTCTCAAAAATTAAAAATTTTTCACGTACCTCTACAATCTCCATTGATGAATTCTACCATCAGTATCGTCGACAATAAAGATTCTACTACCCTAAAAAATCTAAAAAAAAAAAAATGCACCTACTAAAAAAATTTTAACAGAAAAAGAAAAAAAAAGGAATCTTACAGTACGCTCCTCAGTCCTCGCTAAATAAAAAGTACTCCATCCAACGGCATTGCAAAACTCACTTTTATGTGCATACATAGACACATCGCGTTACCAAGATCACTCACACATCGCAAACAACCAACAAACAACAAGCATGTGAGAACCAGCAAGATAGTGGAATGGATGGTACATATATATATATATGCACAGTATAGATATTAGACTTGGTGGTACAAGACTGTGGGAAAGTGACGGGGAGGCGGTGGGGGGAAAACCGACCTCGAACTCGGGGGGATAGAGTCAGACCTCAACCTTCCCGTCTCCTCCCCACCTCCCACTCACCTATTCGCAAACCTAGCAGAAGAACAAGGAGAAGGTGAAGAAGCAGAGGAAGAGAAAAAAAAATGTTATATATGCAGTATGCGGGTGAGAACGCCAATATAGGTTTATCACTTACTACACTATATATACACACACAATTACGCAACCGCGAGGACATTTGCTGCACAACTACTCCCACATATGTATATATACACACGCGTTAATTACCTTAACTGAGAAGGTACAGAAGATAGCAGAAGGGACTGCGATAGGATATTTCAATTTTTTTTTTCGCGTGGTGTGTATTAGAGGGATCGTCGACGATTCATTAGGTTTTAATGTATATACGAGTGAATATATTGACTTTCGGACGATCGATAAATTGATCGATGATTTTATATATTTGTTACTTGTTGCTTATCGAACGTAAAGAAATTATAACGTTCGACAATCGTGTACGTGCATCACCAAAGGATCGCCGTTTAAAGAAAATATCGAGAAATACAGATAAATATATTGATCTCCGAATAATCGAAAAATCTGGATCAATAAATAGTTGCGCACTTTAATTATTAGTAACTCGTAGCTATCAAATGAAATGGATTAATTTTTTAAAAATTACTAACATTCAACATTGTATAAATCGTGAATGGATCGTCGTTTGATCAAAATATAAATGAAAGTATCGATCACGTGAACGATTTATATCTCTTAGCGATCAATAAATCGATGTATTTATGAATTTTCTTAAAATATATGTAAATACTTACTTACATCATCCAATATAATTAACTTTTTAATGAACTTCTAAAATCTAACGTCGTATAACAATCACCAAAGGCCGATCATTGATCAAATAAAATATCGATCTTGGATCGATTTCCCGATCAATAAATATTAAATTAAAAGAGAGAATTGCACAAAAATAACGAATGGGATGAGATATATATATAAAAAACCACCGTGTCAAAGCTCGCTCGCCTGAACTCTTTCGAAATAGAATGTATATATATATATATATAAGTTGCAAAAGGTAAAAGAGAGAGAGAGAGGGTGAGAGAGAAAATCTCAGTATATATAGATGCGACGCAGAATGGCATTGGGTCGAGGGAAACCCTCGGGAAAATCGATAATCACGAAAGAGCCCCGGTTGGCGGATGCGCGCACGTGTTTTCCCGCATCTCCCCCCTCTCTTACCAGGATGTACGCGACGAGGTCGTCGAGGTCGACGATGGCTGGACCGAGCGACGCGGCCCAAATTCGACCGCCTACTACTACTACTACTACTACTACTACTACTATTACTCTTCTCTTTTCCCTTTCGCTTTCGCTTTCACACCCGGGCTTTCGTTGCCCTGGAATTTAATCGTGTGTGTTTCTGTCCGTGTGTGTGTGTGTTTTCCTTATTGTCTTATTTAGAGAAATACGGAGAGAGAGAGGGGGGATTTGTGGATTGATTTGTAATTGGAGAGATGTTTTAATGAATGGAGGTTGGTTGACGTCGTTTGAGCATGTAGTCGGATGAAAAAATTCTCTGTGTATCATTGCATTTGTCGTATTTCGTTTCCTTTTTTATTGAACGTGATTTTGAAATTAAGATAGATTTAAAAAATTAGAAGTATTATTTTTTATTTAGGTTGGATATCTTTCTTTTTGTTTAAAAAATAGTTTCGATTTGTGATATGGTATCTTGGAGAATTGTTGATTAATTGGTGCATTGAGAACGACGAGGTTGGTGTACGAAACGGTACGTAAAGATAGAAAATGGCCAAATTCTTTTTGAATATATATACGGAATTTCGATTTTTCATCTTATAAAACTTTTGGGTGTCTTCGGATATAATAGAAATTTCAATCATACAAATTTGAGATAGATTGAAAAATCCATGATTTTGAAATACAGTAGGAAATGTATACTATTAGATCCTTAAATTTGGACATGGATTTTTTTATATTATACCAAAATGAAATAAATAAAATTGCTTCGAATAAATTTATAATTTTAACACAAGTTTGAAATTACAGTCACCATTCGTTCCTTCTCGCTAAATCTTGATTATTTTCATGTATTTGATAATAAAAAAAACCCATCAAGAACCTAATCTAACAAAAAAAAGTATTGTATTTTTTTCCAAAATTAAAATTGTTTAAGATAAATATCTATGGTGCATTCGAAGAATATTACCTTTTCGTACAAAATAATTTATAAAAATCCGCATAAATATTTTCCATCAATTCATTACACAGCTAGTCTAGCAACGTTGCGATTCCCTAATGTTTCAATGTTTTTAGGTATATACCTACAACATAAAAATATTATAAAAATGTTATTTTGACACCAATTTTTTTTTTATATAAATCGAAAACTACAAAAATCTTTTCAACGTCCATACGACAAGACAAAAATAATATCATTTTATCAATTAAAATTTTTTTCACCATATAGATCGCAATGCACATCCAAAAACCAAAGAAAATGTCACTGCATTAAAAAAAAAACTACCCTCGTGCATCCCCGCGATATATATATACATAAAGATACCCGGGTGGTACCAGCAGCAGCAGGAGGAGTAAAGGGGAAGGGGTGGGGGTATGACCGTGTCCAGGGGTTGGGGGTGGGGGGTGGAGGTTGAGTGCGCTAGCGAGGGGTAAGATGTCGATATCTGGCTGTGACCCAGTTACACCCCGACGTCCCGGGGAAAACGAGGCGTAATCGGGTCACCCGTCGCGACACAACACGCGACGCCTCGTTCACGCGTGTCCCCGGCCGTCTGGGTCACGAATCTCCCTCTCTCTCGCTCTCTATCGTCCCTTCCTCTTTTTGTTCTTCCGGACGATTTCGAATGTAAATAACGTTAACGACGACCGATCTAGTCTTTTTATTGTACTTTATGTACATTCGCTCCAATTTTATAGTTATTCTTTTTTTTTTGTCAATATTTATGTCGTTCCTACCTTACCGACAAACGGGATTATTGGTGATAAATCTGGTAGTGACAAAAAAATGAGAAAAGAGGCGCTTTTGTTTATCGATTATCTATGACTGTGGGATGAATTTGAAACTGAAATATTATTATTAATTACGGAACTTAACCTCAATTGAGTGTACAAACATGATATTTAATGGTAATATGGATGATTATCAAAAAACTATTTGACTATTAGATTATCAATAAGCAAAACCACCTCTTCTCCTATATTTGTCACATACATTTTTTATTAATTAATCAAAAGAAAAATTGAGTTTGGAACCCTCTTTAAAGGGACAACCCAGTGTTAAGTAATAAAACAATTTTTAATGTTTTGCCCACAGTAATTGTTAAAATAAATTTAATAAGTATTCTAAAAAGTCAGTAATTTAAGTCTGATTAGACCCAAAAATATTAATTTCTTATTTCAGTTGAACGTAGTCCAGCGTGAAAAACACAGTTGTCCCACTCCAACCCAATGAATTTTTATCGAATTGAGGTCTATTTAGGCTCATTTAATAGATAATTGAAATAGTTGAGAACTGAGCGAAACAGAATATTAAATATGTCGTAGCCAACAAGTATTGGTTCCAAAAAAATAAGATTTTTTTATATAGCCAAAATTTATTGTTATCACATTTCTAATATTTTTTAATTACGATTCCTAAACATACACGATCTCCTAAAAACCCAATTAACAAACAGTCAAAGCCCTTCTCCTAAAAAAAAACTCCACGAAATAAACAAAAAAAAGTAGAAATATACAACGCGAACGCATTCGCAGGTACGACGTACGTTCTATGGGTCTAAATTCAAGAATTCCAGGAGGGGGAAAAGAGAACGCGCTTGGCCTAATTCTGGCGACCTCGAGCCATTTTCGAAGGACGAGCTACCCCCGGGCATACTCCAAGGGTGGCTTTCTCCCCCACTCCCTCAATGCGGTTTCTCTTTCTCTCTTTCACGTCAGACGTATACGCACGTGATTTTTCGGGATAGTATACCTTTTTTTTACACCCTCGACCGACCTAAGGATTTTTGACGGATTTCGTTGAAAACGTGTACAGGGGTAATTATAGGGGATGAAGATGGTGTGATTCGATTACATAATCGTTTTATTGATAAGGGAGAAATCAGTTTTTTAAATAATAAAATACTTATTTGAAGAAAAAGTAATTGAAATTTGCAGCAAAAAAAAAATTAAATGTGTATCGACATGATGATTCGATATTGTTGGTTATTGGATTATTGAATTAATATGGTTGTCCAGAGTTAAGTAAAATAGTCTGAATTTAAATAAACATTTTATTCATTATCTCATTTCTAAAATTAATTATATACGTAGATAGATCTATATTAAGGATTAGAATTACAATTCGGTATTAGTATACTATTGTTGGTTTACTGAACAATTCAATATAATTTATTATTATTGGGTTATTGGCTTATCCAATTCAATACAATATTATTGGCGAATTCAATCGAGTATTATTGGACTGTTGGTTTATCCAATTCAATATAGTATTATGGTCATATTGAATAATAATTTAATAATATTGTCAAAATGGATCATTTCAGAACTATTGACATATTGAATCGCATAATTCGATTCAGCAATGAGTTATCTAATTTAATTCAGTATTATTAACTTTTTGATTTATCTAATTCAATTCAATATTATTGACAAAATGAATCATTGTTAATTCAATATTATTGTTCAAATTGCATCATCTAATTCGATTCAGTATTACTGGGTCATTGAATTACTTTTTGTGAATTTGCTATTATTATTATATCCAATCGAGTCGAGTGTTATTGGATTATTGAATTATTTAATCAAATCAATTAATATTGGTATATCGAATAATTGTATTGAATTCAATACTATTGGCATATTTTTAAAGATTTCTTCAAATATTTCTTATGTTTACTATTTTTTCGTAGAAAACCCTCAAGTATAATTATCAAAAAAAAATTTTGACGTGTATATAACTATATAGTGAAATCTTAATAAAAATTTTCCTATCACAAAACTAACCTCTACGTTTTAAAATACTAAACATTTTTCTTAATACAATTTCTACGCTCCTTAGCGACACTATCTTCAAACGAAAATCCACCGAATATTACAATGAATTAATATATAAAAGGATCGTATATAAATCGCAATACGCAAAACTTTTCGTTCTCATTAGCGTACATAATACGCATCGTCATCCCCATATGGAGCAGACATTGAACTGCGCAACTAGCGTAAACTAATAAATAATCAAATAGATCGTAGGCGTGGCTCATTAGCATAAATCGAGCTTTAAATATACACGTCGCTTGTTTACGATGAAACGACGTGTTGCATGCATATGCATATCCGTGACAATTAAACATTTATAATAAAAGAAGATAAAATTTTGTATCAATAAATATAGACAGAAAGAAAGAGAGAGGAGGGGTTGTGCATACATATACAGAGTCCTTGATGGTTTCCTTTTTTTTTCTTTGCTCCTTGCAGCTTCTGCTTTTTCTCGTGGTAGGTCAACCCTGACCCGATGAATATCACCCAGTTTGTATAACTTCTATACCGTTGAGCTTGGTGACGCACTCGGATAAGAAAACGAGTCTTCTTCGTTTTCTTTAGTCATCGTCGCTCTTGCTGATTGTTAATGTAATTATTGTTCGCGATTATTTTTTTTCGAAATTGAGTTGTTTATAGAATTTTTTTTGGCTAAAAAATGGGTTAATTTATGGAGAAATTAGAAAATTATCAATTGTTATTAGGGCCTTTAGTAAGAGAAATTAACGTTTTGAGGTTGGATAAAATTATTTATTGTCATAAATGACCAATTTATTGGCCATTTTCGATCGGATATCACCAGTTTTTGGGTAAAAATGCGTTATTTTCTTTTTATACTGACTGTGAGTGTGTCATTGTAATAATTACAGGTTTTTTAATATCTAAATTTTACAATTGAATCGCATAAGAAGAATCGCAGAATTTTTTTATAAAATTTACCCAGTGACGGGCGTGGTGTATATAATATTTTTTTAATGTTGACGATTTTCAATTATAGATTTATTTTTAATTTATATTTTTTTGTTAGGTTCATAACTTTAATGTATTGGTTGATTTTGATTTTTTTAAAATTATTTTGTTATTTTATAATTTTAATTTGGTCTTAAGTTACAATTTTTTATTTTAATTTTCTGTTTATTGTTACTTTTATTACTTTTTTTTAGACCATAAGACTTTTAATTTATGGTTAATTCTCATCGAACAGCTGATACGCGCTGTAATTGTAATTTTCAGTAGAAATTTCTTGAATTATCCTTGAATTATCTTTTATTTTATTAATAATGTTTGCATGTAATATTTTTTTCTATTATATTTAAAACTCGGAATAAAAGATGAATTTTCCTAGAATATAAAATTGTTGATTTAAGTAAATTTAATGAAAACGGAAAATTGTTTATCCAATGAAAAAAAAATTTCTTTCTTTTTAATCGTACATTTTTCCTTGAAAAAGGGAATTGTACGATTATATATATTTATATTTCACAAAAAAGGCCACTGAAATAAATAAATAACAATTTAAAATGTGACCTAATTTAAATAAATATTTTTCGTTTAATTAAACTTTTTATTTTATAAGTAAAAGTATAACTTAATTTCCTTTCCTAAATATCAATTTAAAATAATTTTCCATTATTTGAAATTCAACGAATTTATTATAAAAAATTACTAATTAAGCACGCAAAAGTATCAATTCATTCCAATCGGTTATTTTTTTTCTTCCTCCCAACCCAGATTACTTTCTCAAAACAGCGTGGAGAGAGACAAGACCGAGGGAGAATTAACCAATATAACCAGCAAATAATAATCAATTTGACAGATTTGATTTTAATTTAAAGAGGTCAGCACAATCAGTATCATAACCACACACTCTCTTTCTCTCAATTTTTAAGCACGATTAATTTACTGAATTTTTAAACGATCGCAAACTATACGATATTACTTTTTCTCTCTCTCTCCCCTTCTTACAATTCTAACAACGTGCACCATTAAGAATTTAATATTATATATACGCTTCGTTTATTGTATTGTAGTTTCAAAAGAATAAAATGAAAAGTTCCTTATTTTTATTCGCGACGGTTGTCGAGAAAACGTAAAAAAAATTATAAGGCTAAGAATAAGGAAAGGTTTATTTTTCGAGAAATTCGTAAAATGATAGACGTTTCTTTTTTTTACGTATATTTTGTGAAAAATATTTGTATCAACTTTATGAGAGGGAGAAAATTTAATCGGATTTTTATGCGTGTATGGGCGAGTTTATTGCACTCGAGGGGGATTGAAATTACAAGGATCTGCATTTGTCGATCGAAAAATCAGTAGGTAAATTTGAAATGAATGGAAGCATTTAGCGGAGGATTTTTCAGGAAGAGATATTTTTATTATTTAAAAAATAATAATAATACTACATTGGTAATTCGAGGTCATAAAATTATAATTAAAAAATTCTGATCGAGTCATTAATTTGAAAATATAAAATTTTTTACAAGATTTACAATATTACGGCTGTATATTTTCGGTCGATTTAATTATACCCTAAACGTAACAAAATTGTTAATTTATAAACCAGGAAAATTTCACAAGTTTACTATGGAAAATCTTAATAGATTAAAATTTAAAAAAAAAATATTTTTTATTATAAAAAGAATAAAATTTACATCTACAGTTTCAAGGTTCGACGTCTCCTTAAGTGTGCATAGACGTTACAAAGTATTACGTGATGATAATCGATATTTTTTAAAATATTGTTTAGTTACTGATTTAAAGAAGTATATTTTTGAAAACTTTATATACTTAGGTGTTTTTTAATAAAATATAAATTTTTACATACGTTTATATTATAATTATAAATAAATAGTTTAATTATCGTTTAGTTTTTCTAATAAAAACACAAATTTTCACAATTATTTCTGAAATGATTAAAAATCTATTTTATGTTATAAAATATAATTTTAACTGTAAAATACATTTTGCAATCGTACTGTACAGTAGTATCTAAAAATAATTCGAAAAAAGTTATAATTAAATTTCACATTTAAAATAAAAATTTTCCAATTATTACATCCAAATACTTCAAATCAATTTTCAATATGAAACTAAAAATATTTAAATAAAATCTCTTAGTCAATAAAAGAAAAATATTCTTTTAAAAATCAATTCATTTATTTTTATACTATAAAATAAACTTTTACAATCATTCTGTACAGTCGTTCTAAAAATAATTAAAAAAAAAGTTATAATTTAATTTCATATTTAAAATAAAAGTTTTACAATTTATTTTATCAAATTCAAATTAGTCGTTGTTTGAATCATATTAAAAAAAAAGTTTATAACATATAAATGTACCATTAAAAAGAAAATTAACAATTATTATATCCAATTACTTGAAACTAATTAGTTTTTAATATACATCCACCATTGTTATTAGAAAATCTAATTGTCGATTTTCGAGCGTTTAATACAAGTTGTAATAGAAACTTTATTATTGTATCGTACGATTTTTTCTTTCTAACTTTAAAGCAAAATATTTTTTAAAGAAGTAATCCATTCAGTGTTCTGCTATTAATGTAATTACGAATAACAAAAAAAAATATAATATTGAAAATAAAAATTTAAAACTTAACTTCCAATAATTAATAAATTGCTTCCTAATAACAATAAAATAATGTTACCTTAAAACTGATAAAAAAATATCTTATCCAATTATCAATAGAAAAGAAAAACCCAAAAATATAGAAACCAAGTGAAGAAAAGTAAAACTAACAATTTAAAAATGTTATATAAGTATACAAAGAGGTGTATTTACACCAATACCGTAGCGAGTGCATAAATATCATAAGCGTCTCTTTCGACTTAGTTACGGAACAATTAAATTCGCACCGCGGAAAAAAAAGGAGGTGTGTGTGTGTGTGTGCGCGAATGCGTTCGAGGCTCGCCTTGGCAAGCGCGCACGGAATCCGTAACGCTCCCGCGAACGAGGGCCGACAATAAAAGCCACGCCGGCTATACGGACGTTACGACACTCTCTCTCTCTCTCTCTCTCTCTCTCTCTCTTTCTGTCGGTTGCACTTGTATATGCGCAAACGAGACTCGCGCGTCGCAATTCTCGGGTCCAAGGTCGCGCAGGCGCGATCCGCGCCCGAGACCCTGACGAAGCGGACGCGCGAAAAACCGGCCGGTTGGTTGCGCCGCGCCTCCTCCTACTACTACTATACTCCTTCTTCGTTTTCTTCTTCTTCTTCTTTTTCTTCTTCTTCCCGTCTTTTCTCTCGAGGTCGACGCGGAAAACTAACCGCTCTGTGTGTCGATGATGATTCACACCGCGGGTAACTACATATATATATATATATATGAGATTCTTTTCGATATGGAATCGTCCATCTCGTTGAGATTTAGCGCATTGATTGTATATGTGTAGGTGTGTGCACCGTTGTTTCAGTTTTTTTTTTTTTAGGTAGACCAATTTTAATTTTTTTTATTTTTGATATACACTGACAGTTACTTAATTTTACCCCCTGGAGCAAAATCGGATAAAGTTTAAAGTTTTGTATCTTTGAAAGAAATCATCGTACAAAAATCAGTCAAAGACCATTTGAATAAGATTTTTTTTTCAAATATGATTGTACTTATAAAAAATACAGGTAATAACAAATTTTATTGTTTGCTCTTACTTAAAAGATTTTTGTATTCTATGTTAAAAAAGTGACATTTTTTTCTCTTTATGATTTTCTTGTATCTATAAAAGTTTTTAATATACTTAGATTTAAAAAAAGGCTTTTTTCGAGCAAACACTACCATAAGTTTGATTAAAATAAAGTTACAAAAATAAAAAAAAAACCAGTCGAAGGTCTTGAAAAAAGCTAAAAATCTATCTGGATAACTTTTTGGTTTCGTCAATCTTTTGAAAACTGCATTGAATTTAAGAAGGTGTTCAAAAATTCGTTTTTTAAAACTAGCTTATTGCCATTTAATAGTTCAAAAATAGTATTTTATATAAGTGACCCAGGCGAATCGAAAGGTATTAAAATAAGCTTTCAAATGGTCTTTGACTGGTTTTTGTACGATGATTTCTTTCAAAGATACAAAACTTTAAACTTTATCCAATTTTGCTCGGGGGGGGGGGGGGTAAAAGTATGTGACTGGCAGTGTATATTTTTTTTATCGTTAATTAATTATAATTATTTTTTTTAATTAAAAGGTGATTAGTCCGGTGCTACTGATCATTAGCTGTAAAATAATAAAATATTGTAACAAAGTAAAAATTAAAAAATATTAATTGTAAAAAATAAAAATTTGTGGGGAGCTAAGCAATGCCAGGCTTATGCACAGATAAATATATTTTATTTCTACAGTTACATATTATTGTAACAATAATTTTGTAATTTTTATCTGTTAGTAATAAATAAAATAAAATTAAAAATTATTATTTACACTGGCTATAAATCACCCCCGTAGACAACGAATGAGTCTCCAATTTTCTTTTATTTTTGTTTTTATTTTTTATAGTTAATGGACTGTAACATGGAAATAATTATGTTTTAATTTAATTTTTATTATTAGCTCTTCTAATTATATTATTATTGAGCTTCCTTTAAGCTCAAATTTTTGTACGACAATATTTTTTTATTATCGATAGGTTTTAATTTTTCGAAAGTTCACATTTTATATTATGATTAGGTTCAAGTTTTTTAAGTTTTAAAATTTTGTAGAGATTTTTTTTGAACTGAATAAAAAATTATTAAAATATTAAATAATTAACTATAACATATTGAAACATTTAAAATTTAGTTTTTGGTTTATCGATTCCAAGTGAACTCTACAAATAAGGATTATTATAGCAGATAATGGTCCTATATCATTCACTTATTTTTATTAAAAATCATTAAAAATTAGATAACTAACTGAAACGTGTTACAAAATCTTGGACATTTAATTTTTGGTTCATCGAGCCTATGCGGGCTTTACTGTAATTAGTCAATGAAGGAATACCTAACGAATACTAAATGTGAATTTTTAACAAAATTCCTACACATGTATATTGCTTAATTTCAATTCGCTTCTATTTAAAATTTAAATTTAAGTGATAAATGTAAATTAATTTTCTAGAAATGCGTAATATTCGAAACAACTTAAAATAGGATTTCTCAAAATTTAATAATCTAAATAAATTAATAAATGTACGTTCACTTAAAAGTTATTTATAATCGATTCCATTAATTTATCTAGATCAAATTTTGATGCGATCTCTTCGATCGGTAAGTTAGAAACGGACAAAAAAATGATACATCTAAATTAAAATAATCAATTAAAGAAATCGTTCGATATACTCAACTAATTATTTATAAATCTCTTCATCATACATAATCCAAAAATTTCGAAACCAATAATACATTTACATCAAATTTTGATCCGATCTCTTCGATTGGTAAAGTAGAAACACGTACAAAATATACAAAAAATTTAATATACGACCCATATATATACAACCAAACAATTCACCCATAGAATAACATTGAATATACACGCAGAAAACGAAACGAAGTAACAGGTACACAACCGCACTTCCGCGTTTAGTCACCTTTTACATTTCGAAGGCCATATATAATATATACATAGTAGCCGGCTACCGAATATTACGGTGGTTTTTACGATCGGCAAGTAAGGTCATATACTTATAAAAGTTAAGAAAATAAGAACAGTCGAAACCCCCCACCTCAAAAAAAAATATGAACCTTCTCATCGGGATTTCCATCGTTATACCGTTAGGTCAGTCACCCTTCGGGGAGGGATTACCTCATCGATGTTTATACAGGTACATACACATCGAGGTGCAGCTTTTTCGGTTCATCGATACTTTAGCCAAAAGAAAAAAAAAATGAACGTCTCTTGCACAGATGAGTCGATATGGAGAGCAAAACTGACCTGAGTATCACAGGAGAAACTCGAAATTCTTTAGGCGATTAGGTTACTGTTAGAGTCGCCATGTTGCTATTTTCAAATGTGTATACGCTGATGCACCGATGTTTTTTTTTTCTATTTTTGATCATTTATATTTAACTAAATTATTTAAAATTATTGGTTCGTTTTTTTAATGGTGAAGATATGCGACGAGCAATTATTTATTGTTAATTAATTTCAAATTGATGGTATCGAAAGATATGCTTTGCCATTTACTGTTTGTTCGACGTTCAGTAATTTTTACAGATTTTTAGTTGCATAATTTAGTCACATTTTACTATTGTAATTTGAATGTCGCGTTTGAATTAGAGTTAAAAATTGTTTTATTTGAGGATGTATTAATTTTTTTTTTAAATCTGTGTTCTAAATATTTCACTTTTTATCAATCACAAACGTTACGTCAATATATGTTATTATTTATATTGTTATCGTTGATTGCAAATTTATTATTTTGTTAAAATATCTCTATTAACTTCTGTTTTAACTCAGAAAATAGTTATTTTTTTATATTTTTTATAAATGTAAGAATGAATCTTTGAAAAAAATCCTGAATGTCAGGGACTCAGGCATGTTTTAAACGATATACCCAAATTTTTCCATGGATAATTTAATCAGGATGTTTAGATTTATAGCTTATACTTTTTTAATTGAAATTACCGACCATAAATTGATTATTCTATTATTATTATTATAAAAAATTGTTTTCCTTCAAAAGTCAAAATGTCAGGCCTTTCCTTATGTTTTAAGGAATACGTATGAATTTTTTCAGATTCTTAATTTAATATTTCCGATCAAATTTTTGGGTTGAATTGTGCAGATTCCTATAATTTCCCTTATATTCTCAAATTTTACTAATTTCAACACAATCGAAAAGAAAATATACTCATCTTTTCAAAATGACATGAAAAATTCTACTTTTTATAAATTTTTAATTTAATTGTATTCGCATTCATTAATTTTTGCGATTTATTGTTTTAAAAATTTCTAGGTAAGAATATTAAAAAATAATTAATTAAATCTTTAAATAATAAAAAATTACTGATCTACTTCTTGATAAAAATTAAATATCTATAAGCGCGGGAAAATAAAATTTTTTATTATCTTTAACGACCTTTTAGCACCAATCCAACATTCTATATAGATGAAAATTTAAAAATGCAAATAATAAAAAAAAATGTACTATATTTTAATATTTTAATTAAAGTTTACTTGAAATTATTAAATATTCCACATTTCATGTAACCTTGTTTTATTATAATAATAATTAATGTATTTTACGTTACTAATTAATTTTTTTAATACACAATTTTAATCGTAATACTTTTCTGTATTAATAACTGGTGCAATCATTTTTTAATAATCTTTGTAAAGAAACCGACATTTTCGTTAATATAAAAAAATTATATAATTTTTCTATTAATAGATAAATCTATTTATATAAAATTAATCCTACAAGGTTCGAATAATATTTATAAAAATATGTAGCGACAAATAGAATTTAATACAAATTTTTTTTATTTCTTTATTCCTTACCTCGTCAAAAAAAAATCAACTGAACTTTTTCAAGATAATATTATTGTATAAATATATAAAAATTGTGATTTTAGTAAAATAAAAATTACTAGGACTAGTGGTAAACATTCTATAAAATTTTCGATATAAATATTATGTCTTTCATAATACAGAATTTTCTTATAAATATTACCCTGATATAAGAGATACAAATTTTAAATAAAATGAGTAGAAGAAAGAAAACAAATAAAATAAATAAAAAACCATTCAAAAATTTAAATTAGTTTTAAAATCATTTGGACAATGAATTCGATTTAGAAATTCCTATTTCTTTAGAATTTAAGTGAATTATAAATAATCTGAAAAGTTAATTACTGAAATCATACAAAATTTGTAATCAGTTTTGAACTTTATAATCGATTTCGAAATCAATCATCACCTTCTTTTCTAATTTGCACCCAAAAAATTTGCCCGTCGTAAACCCAGAAACATACGTACAATTTCTAACCTAAAAAGCTGACATCAACTTAATTACAAAAGTAACGAAGAACCAAAAAGAACAAAGAAAAAGCATATAATCGAGCATCCGGTCAATTGTAAAACAATATTTTTCTCATGGTTTTACAAAAAAAAAACACAGACACAACAGTATTTTTTCGCTAGGACAAAAATGTTCGGACTTTCGAAAGGGGAGGGATTGATTGACGCAACTCTATACGCGTTTTTTTTTTTCAAAAGTAAGAAAGTGTTTCGTTCTTCCTTTCTTTCATCTTTCTTTCTCTTCTCTTCTCTTCTTTTCTTTTTTTTTTTCTAATCTCCGACAATTGGCTTGTCCCGCGCGCACGCATGCAAATCCCCGCGGATTCTCACGCAGCCGACGCATTGCGGCAAAACGATCAACATAACAAAGTGGCAGTCTCGTATGTGCAATTCAAACACACACAGTTTGGCTTAACAAAAATGTCCTTTTGCCGCAATGTGTACACAGTTTTTTTTCTTCTTCTTCTTTTTCTTCTTTTGTTCTCCGCTAATCCGATGCAAGGATCGAATGTGCGAAATTTAATGCCTTTACTCGGTTTATTTTTAACAAAAGGAGGAATCCCTTTTGGAAGTTTGTAAATTTTTGTTTCCCCCCCTCGTTAACGATGCGCGCTGGTAAATCAATGGTTGATGTATTATTCTTTAAAAATATGCAAATGTGCAGGTTCCTCGTTCATATAGGCTTTTTTTTTTTGAAGATGTATGTAAGGCATGATTTTGTGCCAGATTCTATATTTGTCACTAAAATTTTTTAGTATACATAGAATTTTTACCTATCGTCATGGTAATTTTTACAAAAAAAATTTCGAGTCAAATATCGTACTATTTGAAAGAAAAAATTCCTAGAACTTTTATTACTTGATGCAATGATGTTACAAGAAAAATTTTTGGTGTATAAGAATAAAATTAAAAAAAAAAAATTATTGAATTTTTATGTTACGTTATAGTAATTAAAAAAAAATTACGTACAAGGTGGTAATATTAGTAAGGAAAAATTTCTAGAATTTTGACCGCCTTGTGAAAATTCATAATTATTGTGAAATAAATTCCATTTGTTTATTAATTTTTAATAATTTCATTTTCAATGATTTCAATATTGAATTCAAATGTAATAAATTATTGATAATTGAAATGAATTTAAAAAAAATTTGCAAGCCGAAAATCGTATACGCAGAGGAATTAAATAGATTTAAATTTAAAAAAAAAACGCATTTTCAATCATTAAATCTATATTTCGATTATTCAACGAATTCAAGCAAACATCCCACAAAATCTCACCGACGACTCGAATAATCGGTCTTGCGATCACAAAATTTTCTTACGCTCACACGATTTCATTACGTACATATACTCCTCGTTTCTAACCTACAAAATCACCTCCTCCTCCTTAAAAAAAATCCACCAGGAAACCAAAATAGACAATATCCGAATCGACCCATTGTCCGTAAATCCTCGAGTACAACAATAAAAAAAAACGCACACTTCTCGCACAGGTGACTCGGGTCTATTAACCTTGTGACGAGAAAAATAAGAAAAAGAACCGAACCGAGTCGTCGAAAATAACAGTGGACCGAAGAGAAAAGACGCGTACATACACACACACAAACATACGCGCGCATGAGGCAGAGAACCCCAAGAGGTTCTTCCCTTTTCCTGCGGAAGTCGAAAGAGATACACACACACAAGTATAAAATGCGAAAAACACGCAGCCTCCCTTATACATACACTTGCAATTTTTTTTTTTTCGCTCTCATGGAAGTGGTTACGCCGCTAATGTTTAAGAAAGAGATGTAAAAGTTCCCCCGTGTCTGATGTGTGTAACAGGTGGTTATGCTTCTATGGGAACTCTTTCACTTTTTTTTTCTCTCGTATATAGACACGATTTAAAAAAAAAAAAATTTTTTTTTCTTCTTTCTTCGACGAGAATTTTGTAGAAGGTATAGGAACGCCACTTTTACTATCCGATCTTATAATTGATGTGTGTATAGGCGAGAAAGAGAAAAATAATTTATAGTGCGAGTTATCAATCTTGGTTAAACAATGGCTCTTGGAGCATTTAGGTTAGAGATAAAGTTTATCGTTCGTAAGATATATAAATATATATGTATTCATTTTCTTTAGATTTAATTGTGTATTTAAAAAAAAAAAATTTCGGTTAATTAAAATGTATATGAGATTGTTATTCGAGATTGGGTAACGATGTGTGAGGGGCTACGTGAATAAATGGGATGTATATGTATAGGTATATATTTATGAGTTTTAAGGGAAACGGATGTTGAAAATATGAGCATTCCAAAGAAAAATGTAGATTTTTATATATATATACACGAAAAATGACCGTTTAAATGTTAATTAATTTTTTTTCATTTTCTTTCTGTTTCAGGTAAGTTCATCGTAAGCGTAAGATCACTACGTTTTCGTAAGTATACATATATATATATATATATATATATAATTTTCTTACCTAAGAAAATTACCGTGAGTGCGATTGAAAAATTGTTGTGATCCACATAAGATAATATATTACGTGTTTTTCTTTTTTAAATAAATTATTACAGGTTTTGCGAACTATTTCGAATATGCTTTATATAAAGGGTCTTACTCTTTGACCACTATGGTTGGTGGAAGTACCCGGAGTGGCCTTTTTAAAATTGAAAAGAATTTTTTTAACCCTTTGTACATTGTAATATACATATAGATGAAAAATTTTATGTTAAAAAAATTATTAAAAATATTTTAATAGTATTTTTCGATTAATAAGATGGTATTAAATCAATTCGTATACTTAAAAACAATCGTGGTGATAAAATTATAAATAAAAATATTAAAAAATTTTAATTTAATTAAGGTGTGAAAGGGTTAAAGGCGTTATGATCAAGCTTTTTAGCTTTTTTATTTATTCATTCGATTTTAATTATAAAAATTAAAGAAACTTCCTCTTACAAATATTAGCAATTTTTAAGAGGGTTTTTTAATTTTTTTAACGTCCTTTTTTGACCTTATGCGAGGAGAATTCTTTTCTCAGTGTAAAAATTAAGGAATACATTAAAATTTTGACCGTATACCACGTGATTATTATTCCCAAAACACGGATTAAACTGAAAGGTCACGTGCTTTTTTTACACTCGCAATTTCGACCATAATGACACTGCACAATATTTACCCAAAACATTTACAATATAGATACTTTCTATAAAAAAAATTTTTCTCTTCGTATAAATCACGTTTACCTCTTAATAATTATTGTGCCTTTTATACACAGTGGAGTCAATTTATTTTACAAAAATTACCGGGTAGTGCCTTATAAATTTTTTTTTTAATCCTTATAAATATTAAGACTTCTCGGTCGATCTATACCTCCAACAGCTGATTCGATCATTTTTAGTATAAAAACAACGACACGGACACACACACACACACACACACACACACACACACACACACACGTAAACGGACATAGACAGACATATATACTCATATACAGGGGCATACGCGCATAACTTCATACTAATATAGAGACACACAAACACACGTACACAGACACTGACACATAAACAGACACATACAGAGATGTCGATTAATCTTTAAAAAAGTAAAAAAAACAAAAGATGTATGTATTTATATATACATATATATGTACCCACTCGAAACACAATACCTCCTTCTGCACACACACACACACACACAGAGAGGCAGACACAGACAGTGAGCAAGAGAGAAAGAGATACCGAAAGAAAGAGCGTAAAAGGGTCCATATACAGTGTGTGTGTGTGTGTGTGTACACTACAAGATAGAAAGAAGGAACTGGAAACTTGACTTTTTGTTCGCGGTCTAGCGTGCTGAGGTAAGCGGTGAGATATATAGACGAGAGAGTGAGAGAGAGAGAGAGAGGGAGGGAGGGAAGGCCTTGATGCGTGGCGAAGGCCTCCGCGATGTTCAGCGAAGCTTCACTCGACTCTGTAATCATGTCCGGTCTCTCGCTCTCCTGCGCGCCTTTATATATATATACACCTTTAACTCGGTGAAACACTGAGGGAATGAAAAAGAGAGAGAGAGAGAGAGAGAGAGGATAGTCGGCACAATACTACTTCTACTTCTTCTTCAGCTTTTGCTTCTTCTTCTGCTTCTTCTTCTTCTTCTTCTCCCCTCGTCTATTTCGTCTCCTTGCGTTTCCTCTCGAGCTCGTTTTTTTCTGATATTCTTGAAACTCTAGTGTGTGTGTGTGTGTGTTTGTGTGTGTTTCTGTGTTTTGTTATGTGTACGTGAGTTTTTCTTTTCATTATATATCGTTATCGACGTTATGGGTAAAGTACCCTCGCAATGTCTGAATTGATTTTGAATTTTTGTGTTTTTATTTTTATCTTTGCGCAAGGATCTGCTTAAGGGGGTTAAGGAATTTCTTGGATTTTTTTTACGAACGGATTAATTCACTTTTCGAAAGATGCTATAGGCACGTTTTGGACATATACTTGAATTTTTTCAGATTTTTACATCGATTGTTTAAGTAGGATGTTACCGACCTAAAATTGTTTATTTATCTTATTCTATATTAGTATAAGAAAATTACTTTGTTTTCTTTGATATCTGATACGTCATGACCATCCTTATCTTCAAAACTGTCCATGTATGAAGTTTTTGAGATTTTTAATTCGATATTTTAATTATAATCTATAGGTCTAAGGGTGTAGATCCCTGTAATTAAGGGGATGTTGAAATCTATACAAAACCATACGCGCTTACCGACCTTTTCGTATTTTTCGTTATATTTATTTTGAATTTTCGATATTTATACCAATTATTTTTTTTATTCGTAATGAATATGCGATGACAGCAAATTAATTGTGTAAAAAATAAAAGACAAACACATTTGATTATGACAAAAATATATGCAACATTATAGAAATTTGTATTGCCTACGACAATCCTGTTAAAGAGAATTGTCAAATTCGTTATGTTACCATTCGTATCACTTACCGATTAAGATTTACTTATTCACTAAAAATTAATGTTTTATATTAAAATTTAAAGAAAACACGTTTCTTAGTCAATAACTGTAAGCGCGGGAAATTTGAATCACCACTTGGTTTTGAGATCCCTTTAAAAAGTAGATGTTATCCTAATCATCTGAAGATTACGTATCAAATATGATTAATAATACTTTTGAGTATTTATGTCATAATTTTAATGTATCAACGTAGTATTCAGGATAAACCAATAGATGATTGATCATGAAAGTTAAGCAGCGTCGACAACGGTTAGTAAGTGGATAGGTGATAAAAAAAATAGATTTTACAAAAGAACAAAATTCTTTGTGAAATGAAAAAATAAAAATTTTCTTTTTTAAGGAAATTGATTATCATTTTTAAAAAAAAGTGTACACATGATCGTTATTTTCTTTTTCTTTAAAAATCACTCGCACCGAAAAATTTTTATATTTACACTACGGTCGATAAAAAAAAATTAAAAAACAAAAAACAGCTTATTTTTTTTTGTTATTGTAAAATACAAAGGTACCACGGATTACACCGCGTCTAGTATAACAATATGTATGTTTTTAAAAAAAAAATGTCTACACGCATATATACAGATAACGTAACATTTCTCGCTTACGTTACATTACATTCGATTTAACATGGACGGTTTTGTTCCCACTGAAGCCGCGAGAGGCCTTGAAACAAAGAGTTCGATTTAATTACCGTCTCTCCCTCCTTCTCTTTCTCGCGTTACACGCGAAACAAATTAATAATTCCACGATATCGCGACCAGGTGAGAGAAATATACACGGATATAACCTAAAAATAAAAAAACAAAATTTTTAAGTTCACGATTTTTATTATTTTTTCTCCCCTTTAATCAATATTTTCGAGTTCAAAATAGTGGGGGATTATATTCGTAAAATTTAGAGAAAAAATGATGTCGTTTGATCTGCAAAGTTGACGAGTCATCCAGCCAATTTTCGATACGATTCGTGACAACCGCGTGTATCTATAGGTGTGTGTGTGTTTTTGGGTACATATGTACGTGTGTCAAAACAGTTGCGTAACTGTATTTGGGTCAATAGCCGAATAGGAAAAACAAAGACTTGATGTATACAAGGTGCATCCATTTTTTTTCTATTTTGGTGATTAATTTAGGTTTGAGGTTAGGTCAGTATTAGGAAATTTCATTTTTTTTTACTTGGAAAATGGGTTATTGGGTTATTAGTTTCTGTAGATTTTCAATATTTATGGACGTTACTCTTTGACGGGATGTTTACAATTTTTTTTTGGTTGGTGGATGAAATATGGTTTATACGTCAATAATTGTGACGTACAACGAAAAATTAAAATTTATTTACCATCTATCGATGAAAATGTAGACTAACGAGGATGCTAGAAAAATTGCCGTAAAAAACCATATAATATTATGATAGTGTCCATATGTTCTAAGATTACGATTTTGTCTGTCAAATAAATTATATGAATTTTGTGGTGAAAAATGTATTAACTATGAATTTTTACCATTGATTGTTAAAAACAGTGCAGCCAAATTGAAAATGATCGATGATATTCATTCTGCACGTCTCCAAGATTATGATTTATGCATTAAAAATCTTTCATCAGATAAAAATAATTGCAATAACACATAAAAAAAAGTTGCTGAAAAGTTACAATATATTGACAAAACAGTATATAACTTGATAAGGATGAAGCAAAATAATTTAAAAATTTTGCTCAATCCATCGAAAATCGACGATTATTGCATGGATAGAAAATGAAAAAACTTTTTAATCAAGAATAATAACTATAATAATATTATAACCATGGATATTTAGAATGAATTTTGACCATTAATTGTCGAAAATGCATAGTCTAACGCAGATGATAGAAGATTTTCATAAACTGTCCATAATTAAGATTATGGTTTTGTTGGATGAGAAAAAGATGAAAAACTTCTTAATCTTTAATTTTTACTATAAATACCATAACGAAATTGAAGCAAAGATTATATACTGATGAAGGTGATTGAGAATTTTCATTGATAATGTATCAAAATTATGATTATGTCTCCATTTAAAATCGCTAGGATCAAAATAGTAGGATGTTTTTAAACCATGAATTTTCATAATTAATTAACGGAATATTAACCTTGATAAGGAAGATTTTCAACAAAAATATTTTGATTACAAATTTCTTTGTTAAATAATTATCTATAAGTTTTGAAATTATTAACCATGAATTTTAACTATTACTTGACGAAGATTTATATCCTGATATTATACCAAAATTTTTAATATTGATCTTTATCATCAATTTTTACCATTAATCTTACCATAAATATTCACCATAGTAGTTACCATATATTGTTGCCATGAATTTTGTTTATTAATCTTTACTATTTATCCTTACAAGTAATCTTTACCATTAACCTTTGCTATAAATATCTACCATTAATCGTGACCATAAATTTTTACCACGATTCTTTTCCATAAATTTTTACCATTATTTGACAAAGGATTAGATCAGAGAATCTTAATACAAAATAGTTTAGCAACCATATTCTTCCGTCAGACAATAAAATTATTTTATTCCATTAATAGTACCTAACACTTGTCTTCTTACACTTAATATTACACTGCCCTAAAAAGAAAAGGAACCACACCACGTCCCGAATCGAACTTTAAACAAATTTCTCACCATATGCGGTTGGAGCTTCATTCTAAAAAGCATCGACAACGTCAACCTAAACGCTACCCCATAGGAAAACCCCAGGAGGTAACCGGAGAGTGAAGGAGAGAGAGAGAGAGCTCTGGCCTGATTTTCCTGGCCGTGACCCAAGCGGCCTGACCATCCTCTGCTATATATATATATACCTCTCTCTTTCTCTCTCGGTGTATAGGTATAGAGCGCGTCTTACAGTGCCACGGCGTAACAGGTGGATGACGTCACTTCTCTTCTCCTCTGAATTTTGAATTTTCCCCATTAGAAAAAAAAGAAAAGGAGAAGGAGAAGAAAAACGTATTCCCACACACATAAACAGACAACCAGAGGGTTAAAAGAGAAAACCAGTTTTCCAAACTCAGGGACCCACAGTGGTATAGTAGCAGCAGCAAAAGCAGCAGCAGCATTAGTAAGTAAGTAAGTAAGTAAGTCCGTCCGTCCCTCTCTCCTTCGGAAACAAAGGTGTGTGTATATGTATATATATATACATACCTCACCAGCAGTGAAAACGTGGCGTCAGCACAGTCGGTCTCGGAGTAAGTAAGAGAAAGAGAGAGAGAGAGAGAGAGGGAGAGGGAGGGAAAAGAAAAAAGGAAAGAGATAAACAGGATCGACGCGTTTAAACCCGCTTGCATTCCCGGGGCACATCTCGTTCCTTCGCTCTCTCACACGCACACACACTCACACAAACACTCTCCCAACATCGTCGTCCTTGATGAATGCAACATTTTTCTCTCTCTCTCTCTCTCTTTCTCTGTGTGTATATATCTATGTGTAGATATATACAGCGCGAAAGCGAGCGCATCGAGAGAGAAAGAGAGAGAGAGACAGAGAAGTCACGATGTAGGTGTGTGTGTGCATGCGCGGGTAAATCCCCACTACGAGCACACCGAGCACGAGTGAGAGAGAGACGGATAGATACAGTCATCGGTGGTCGGAGGGGGAGCAGCAGGTTTGGTGTGGTGCTGTGCTGTGCTGGTGGTGTTTCTGCTTCTCAGTGAGTGACTGGCCGCGCTCGAAAGAGGATCATGTCGCGCGAGGATAGTCTACCGTGACCTCGTTTCTCTTTTTCCCCACCATCCTTCCCCATCCCGTTCCTATCCTCCCTCCTCCCCCCCTGCCCACCCACACTTGTTCGAATTCCCTTTCCTGACTAAGTGCTGCTGCTACTGCTGGTGGTGATCTCTGTGTCTGTGCGCCTGTTTGCCTATATTCACTTACATACACATATATATATGTGTTGTTGTTGTTGTGGTGGTGGTGGTGGTGGTTTTTGTTGTTGTTGTTGTTGTGGTGGTGTATCGCACCGCGGTGGAGTGTCACTTGTCGCATATCAGGGTCAAGGAGGCAAGGCCACGCTCTGGAAATAACGATAAAGGCCGAGGGCCAAATTCCTGGCCCGGCCATGATACAAACGATGCAGCAACCGCGAGTACCCGTTGCCGGGGTCAAGAGACGGTGGGCTGGTAGATCCGCTGTGCCACCTGGTGTACTCCAGGAATCTAGCAGCGAGGTATCCAGCAGTGGGGTTTTGTCGCCACCACCACCTGGTTCGCATCATCATCATAATCAGAATCATCATTATCATCATCATCAGCAACAACAATCTGGGACACCTGAGAGTGCCGGTGTTAACAATAGGACGAACGATGATCCACAATTGTGGGATTTGGATATTCATCCTAGGCATCACCAGGGAATTGGACAACCCACTGGATTGATCGTACCACCTAATATCGAATCGGCATCACCGTGTCCTACTCTCATAGAAGGTACGGCAACAATTTTGTGGATGATGATATATTAGAGATTGTGGATGATTACCTATATCTTTGTCGAATAACGATTTCGACCAGATTGGAAATGATCATTTCTTAGGGAATGTGGATGATTACCATTTTTTTATATCCTGAAAAATTGTGAATGTACATTATCCCTTTTTCTTTTTCGATATCCTGAAATAGAAATTGAGGATGGATATCGGTTGCGCTTGAAAACAAGGATATAAATTCATTTTTTGTTGATCGCTTTTCATTCGAGATTCAGGATGAATATTGGCGTTCAAAAAGAAGGATACGAATTCCTCTGCCTTTGGCTATCTTTCTTGGCGTTTAAAATAATCCTAATAATCTGGTAATATTTATACCATCCGAAATTAATTTTGATTTAAGACTCGGTGAATTTCCTAGCTACATTCTACAATTTTACACTGTCTAACAACAATTTTAGGCACACATAATAATAATAACTAATTTCGATAATATTAAATATTTCATCAAAAATTACGATAGAATATCTATTGCATATTTTTCACCAAAAATCACAGTAAATTTATATTCACGTGATACACACACACATACCAAAAATCTTTCCGATTAAATCACGATATGCAATTATAATATTAGAAAGTATCGATGATGCTTTAGAAAATTCTTTAAAACGGATAGTCTAGCCATGAAAGTCTCGAACTTCATAGGCTACATTTATACACGTGCTTACATAGTTAACAAGACTTTAGATGGCCTTTCATATACATTTTTTTACACACGTGGGATGCCGAAGGTTGTTGTAAAGTAACCTTTATATTTATTCACAAAATCTTTTTTTTGTTCTTTATTTAAGCCATCGGAATATTCTAATACGCGAAGAAAAATATTGTGATGGAAATTAATGTGTATTTTGTAATTATGGGACGTAATCATAATTTTACCGTATTTTGACGTAACAATTATTAATTCTTCTTACATATGTATTAAATGTTGGATTAAATTTTTGTTCTTCTGAATCATACTCAAAAAATGATACATTCTACTGAATATTATCGTAAGAAACTTATATCACATGTGTATTAAAACTTGAATTAAATTATTGTAATTTCTGTCATATTTACGAAATTTTACTATAGTTAATCGCAAAAATGTATTCAACACGCAGATAAAACTATGGTTTAAATTTTTATAAAATCTATCGTACATCCACTATGTCCCACAATTGTCCCAAAATTAAAAATACGAAGAATTGTACCATCATTATCGTAAAAATTTACCAAAAACAATAATAATCAATCCGCGTACGAAAAAAATTAAAAAAACGTATCTTTTTTTCATTTATTACACATTATTCCTTTTTATTTTTGCAATTGCTACCGCGATGCATATTCCATAGTTACAACAAAAAAAATTAAGTTTTAATCACTTCGTATACGAAAACGCATAGATCAAAAATTTAGTTAACAAATAGGGATTACGCAAAAGTTACTTCGCGATTCGTAATAATAGTTCTCATTGATAAACAAAACATCGTTTCTATATATACGCGCGTCTATCTATATTTAAAAAAGAAGAAGAAATTAAATTTTCATTGAATCAACGAAATTTGCATGGATTTATCGTTATGTAAACAAAATCGACGACCACGTGATGACGAGGATCGGTGGAATTTGAATTGCAGAAATCGGTAAATAAACGAATGATCGATTAAAATTTTGACAAATCAGCTGATGCAACCGCCGTATATACCGTATGTATACATATTCTTTCCTCAATGGCCGTTTTAAAAAAAAATTATTTCTTTAGAATAAAAGTGATAATTTCATTAAAAAAGGAAGTTATATATTAATTCACGAACGATATATCTTTCCTTTTAACTGTCTAACACCCCGCGTAATAAAATGTCAATGCTCGCGTAACTTTAGCTCGTTCGTTTCGCGGTGTAACAATCGCGTACACATTTTTCAGCGTACGATGCAGAAAGTGAAAAGAAAAAAAAAATTCTTAGGATTCCGATTTCCTGTCGACTCGATGAAATAGATTTTAAAACGAAAGAAGAAAAAGAATATGTATATGTGTATTCATCGTGCCCTTATCTCTTTATCCATCCCGCGGATAATGCATCGGTATAATTTATTATTTTCGATGTATGCATGCAGCACGTTATCGCACGTGTATAATCCACTATGAACCGATAAAAAAAGTACGAATAAGAGAATTTCTTTCTTTCTTTTTTTGACGATCGATCGATCGATATATATATATAGAAAACAATTTATTTATTGCGCATTTTTAATTTCTCACTCTTTGTTCGTTCGCGCTACCAAAATTCACGCGCACTTTCCTCTCGCGAATCTTATTACAGTTAGTGTGTAATTTTTTGAGGAAGAGATGCAAAATGTTGTTTTTTTGTTTACGCATTGGTATGGCATTTTTTTCATCCCTGTGTTCCTCGCCTGTTATCGTTCAATTAATAATATATGCATTTTTTACCGTGTTATCGGTTGTATTTGCAGCACGCTCGCGCGATTGAGTGCAACTGCGATTCTCTTTGCTCTTTTCTTTTTTTTTTATTTCGAAAAGGGGTAACATTTTCAAATTTATTTTGGCAGCGAAAATTAGGTGTAATCGTGTGTATAATTAATATTTGGTAAAAAGTTACGTGTTTATTAAATATTAATTATTTTTTAATCGATACCGTTTGTAAAATAAAAATTACGTGTATTTTAATACATTTTTTTTTAAAGTCCATTGTTTAATTAATGAAATATACTGATGTACGTTTTATAAAAATAACACGTAATTGTAAACGTAACAGTTTGCTCAGTAATTGTTGTAAATATTGAAATTGTGTAATTAATAAAATATAAGAAGTATTAATACATACAATGAATACTGTTATTTTTTTAATTAAAATTTATTAATTAAAAAAGTATAAAAATTATTTATTAAACCACAAAATTATTAATTTTTTTTGTAATGTTCTATTGAATGAATATTGTCGAATTAATGAAATATAATAATTATTATTACATAAACAATTTTGTTAAACTGCAATGTTATTAATAAAAATATAAATTATTTAAATATTCTATTTTGTTTAATTTATCTATAGTATATAATGTTTATTAAAATGTAAAAAGTGGTTCATATTTTAATATAATTTTTTTAAATACTAAATTTGTAATAAATGTTTACTTAAACATAACGTAATTAACCCAAAATATAAGAGATTATTTTTTTTTTACGATTAATAATATTTAATAAATCAATTACAATACAATTTTACCATACAATAAAAATTGTAGAACTAGACATTTTTTTTGTGATTTTCATGAACAATAATACAAAAAAAAAATAATACAAACTCATCGAACTGAAATTACAGGGCACTTCACCTTTCCATCCAAAATATAAGAAAATTAATACGGATAGCTTATAACGTAAGGCAGGGTTAAGCCGTTCAGAAATTTTCTAAAATTCATTCGTTTTTTTTTTAAATATAATAACAAAAACGACCAATTTGAAGTCTAAGATGTGCTTAAAAGATTGACAAAATTGTAACTAAAGTATGGAATTAAAAATCTGGGAAAAATAGAACTTTAATGTCTAAATGTTATAGAAAAGCAATGTTTTCAGAATAATAAATTCGAAATTAACAATAAATATTAAAATATATATTCTCGATAACAACGTTCGTGACTACCTAAAGATCTCTATTATTAAATGATAAAAAATTCAATAATTATTTATAAAAATACATTTTTTAGTGCAACACGTTCTTAATGAAAATATTAAATTTGATCAATCAAAGAATTATTTATAAAATGCAACTGTAAATATTTCATTAATAATCGAAACATCACTTTTTAATAATAATTAAAAAAAGATCTAGAAGAAAAATATTCGAACTTGTACGGGTTTAAGGCCGTAAAATAAACAGTCAGGTATCAATACAATATTTTTCGAGATATTTTTCTTCAACAATCAATTTTAATCTAACCAGTACACGGACACCATTGGCAATTAACAAAAGGTGCGAACTATCCACCAGGGTCTCTTTATCACCTCTTACATACATAGGCATTTCTTTGTAAAAAAAAAAAGGAAAAAATTTTCCGAATCGTAGTAAACGTCATTGACACATATCGATATATATATATATATATACATAACGTTGACCTTGGCTCTTTTCTAATGACATAACTAATAATACTCTGGTAGTATCTATACACACACATATATATATATATGCATGAATTATCGTAAAATAAAAAAAAATTTATATATATATGTGAGTGTGTGATGCGAACGGGTGGATGCACCGCTGTTTATCTAGCGGCGCTTTTTCAGCGTCGACGACCCAGTCACCCCGTTCTATTTTCGGCCGAGCTGCAGCCAAGGAGCATTTTTAACTCGGTGGCTGTTTCTTTTTTTTTTCATTCCTTTCCTTCATCTTCTTGACCCGCCCCACCTACGCGTACAATCTCTAAACGCAATTTCTTGTTTTTTTTTTTTTTCATATCGAACGTAAACGCGATTTTTTTTTATTTTGGATCTGCGCAGTTTACACGCGGTTGATTGAACTGGGCGAGTTTAGAGCCTCCGTTCAAGGTCTTTACGCGGCTGCAGTTTATTACCAGCCGCCTCTCTGGCATTTCGATTTTTACTCTTGAGAATCGCTTATTTTCGTGAACCTGGATTGCGATGGGTTTTTGAAAACCTTTTTTTCTTCATTTTTTTTTCTTTTGGATGATTTTTATTGCGCGGAGCACTGAGTATGGTGTATGTAAATATGACGAGATTCAAAATGATTTTTTTTTTAATATTTATATTTTTTTTCGTTGACGCGTGAAGCATTTTTTGTAGAAATATCGTAATAGTTCTTTTTTTTTTTTAATTATTTGTAGAAATATAATATAATTTTTTAATTAATTGTAGTTTCGTTTATTTGAATATACCTCAAAATGAAATAGAAAAACATATATAACTTGATGAATTTGATCTTTTGCTTCTGACTCGATTTTCTTTTTATTTAAAAGAAACTTTTTTGGGATGGAATTCTAGTTATTTTTCGAAATATTTTTTTTATTCTAAATTGAAAAAATAAAAGTGTAGGTATCCATTGATGAATTTAATTTCTGAATTATACAATTTTTTTAAAGAAATTTAAAAGGTTTTTTAATATATTTATATATTCTTAATGATCGAAATAATTTTCAGACTGTAAATACCATTTTTTTAGTCACAATAGTAATTTCATAATTATTTCTTCATTAGACATGTACTTATATTTTTATAATCTTAAACATATTCATTGATCATGAGTTTGATTAATTTCTTTTTATCGCTATCAAACTCGTACGTCTATCAGGAAAATTTCAAAAAGTTTCTTAAAAATTTTGTGTATAACTTCGGCGTATAAAAATGATTAGATTTTTACTTAGTGAGGTCTTTCACATTAGGCGCGTTGAAAAATTGTTACGACGGTGACGCCGCTGATTCATTTCAAGCTTTCAAGGCCGGGTAATAAAAAATGCAAATGTCCTCGTTTGATTATTAAAGGATCGGTCGGTCGTGAGATCAACATTTTTAAAATCCGCGCATCATTCAGAATGACAAGTTTTCTTTTTTTGATGTTGTACGTATGTTAAAAATTTGATAAAATAAGTTTTGTGTAAAAGTTGTATGAAAAGAAAAATAAATTTATTGCATTAACTTCTGATATTGTGGATGTTCGTATTTCGTAGAAAATCTCGAAGAAAATTATGAATTTCATTTTTGAAGGAAGAAAAGTTAGGGTTTTTAGTTAAAATTGTACTACAGAGATTTTTGAAACAAAAAATTGTTGCGTCATGTGGCGAAAACTGTGACATTTCTTATGATGCAAAAATGTACGCTGAAACGATAAGGAAAGTGTGTAAAAATGAGATAATTTATATTTTTTGTTTCATTTAATTTTGTTTACAAACGAATCGAAAATTTACTAATTTTAATGATTTTACATCAGATTTTAATTACGATACTTATTTTGTATCGAAAGTCTTACTATGTCAAATGGTATTTTTCATCAGAAATTTCACCATTTAAAATTATATGTTTTAACAGAAATTTAGTAATTGTTAAATTACATTTTTATTAAATACATTTAGCATAAAAAATTTTACTGTTTTATAAGTGACACTGTGCAACAGTAATATTACTGTTTTGAAATGTCTTTCATTATAGAAATTTTATTATTTATAAATTACATTTAGCATCAGAAATTTTACTGTCTATTAGTGACATTTTGCATCAGTAATTTTACTTATATAGAAATGTTATCAACAAAGATCTCATCAGAAATTTTACAATTTTTAAAGACGATATTATTACAATATTAAATGACATTTATAAATTTTACCATTTACATGAAATTTTACATCAGAATATCTACACTATCTCAAAATGATATTTTAATTAAAAAAAATAAATAAATCTGACGATCGCCACGCATTCAAATCGGTTTCTCAATAATAATTTCCTTATATACACCCATACGTCGAGGAACAACAAGAACCCAGCATCAGGAAAATAAATGTCTATATAGGACAACGACAGTTAATCCGAGGTTATATGTGGGTCGTTCTCTCTCTCTCTTTTTTTTCCCTCCCATGCCCCCGAGAAAATTCGACGGTAACCGGATTCACCTTGGCCCAATCTCTCTCTCTCTCTCTCTCTCTCTCTCTCTCTCTCACATATACATATATACGGGCGTTTGGTTCAACGATATATATATATATGTTTCGACGACGACGAGTGTGAGAGAAAGAGAGAGAGAGAGACACACACACACAGAAACGAGAGAGCCGGGTTAGTGGGTCACTCTCACTCGCTATACGTAGAAGGGGAAAGACGGTTTCGGTTTACGAACAGGTGCACGCACGGTTCAACGATCCTTCTTTCTTTCTTTCTTTTTCGTTCTGACCCCCCTGCGCCGCCGCCTCATCCGACGAATTTTTACGTCGATCTTAATCTTACACACATATATACATACCAACTGGGTCACCGAACGTTCAATTGAAGAATCGGTGATTTTTTTTTTTTTTTTTTGGACGATTACCTAATTTCTAGAGAGGAAGTGTGTTTCGAGAGGACGTTTTAGGAATGTACGATTCGTTCGTTTTCGTGAATTTTAATTTTCATTTCGGAAGGGAAAACGTTACTTTTTACCATGATTGTCTATGTGTGTCTCCTTTTTTTTCTTTAATGGGACACGTTTCTTATATATAGGTAGAGTTTCTTTGTATATGTATTTTTTTTTATTTCTTCGAGTGCGTGTGGAAACCGGTTTTTTTTTTAAAGGAGTGACGATGCAACTTTTTCGGCGAGTGGTGTGATAATTATCCTTTTCGGACGATGCAAAATTTGGGAGGACGGTGATTTAAATTATTTGTTGGGATAGAAAATTTTCTTTTTTTTTTGTCGATACAAGTTTGAAATTTTTTTTATTGTATGTCGTTTTAGAGTAATTAACAATTTTTATTGTAATTCTTTAACGAATTTACTTCGGAATTGTTAAAGATAAAATTTTTTTTTTCAATTATTATAATTTTCCAACAAAAAATTCAAAAATCTTGTTTAGATTCGTTAAAAATAAAATTTTTGTTTAAAATCAATGTGATTATAAAAGCATAATTTATTAACGAAATATTCTTTAGAATCCTTAAAAATAAAAAAATTTTCAAAATTGATAATTTTAATGGTACGTTGGCTAAAACGAATGTGGTGTACAAAAATCTATTTGAAAATAAAAATGATAGAAATCTAAAAATGAAATAAATAAAATAAAGAAATTTTTTATTGAAACTTTTACAATGTTTATAAATTAATCAATAATTATATCCAATAATATTTACAATGTAGCCTAAACAATCTTTGTGTTACATATTAAAACTGTTTTAAAGAGATATTCCAAATTTAAAAAAATAGGTAATTTTATTTTTTATAAATATAATAACAAATCGTCTTTTATAAAAATCGTGCACGACAGGTCATTGTACTTGCATTAAGAAAAGTACGTAAATTTTTTAAAATTTATGTTATTAATATTTATGTTATCTTAAATATATACACTTTAATAGACTAAAAATTACCGACGTGACGTTGTTTATTAATTTTTTTTAATAATAAATAATTGTTTTTTTCCTTATAATATCCATTGTTAAACCATTCCCACGTGTTCCAAACTTGTCTTCTAAATTCTTTATCATTTTTAAAAGATATTTATTTCGCTCTTACTGTTCAGTAACTATATAAAGTAATAAAATATATTAATCGTAAGTAAATGTAATAAAAAAATTAAATAAATCAGGGCAAGTGCACATTTAATTTTTTATTATATTTACTTTTATATAATAAACATTTTCTTATAATTATTATTTTTTACCGTTAATATACTGTAAGATTGAAGAAATTATGTTTTAATTTACATTAATTATCAATTTTTTAATTTGAATAAAATAAAACTTAACGTACATTTTATTATTTTTTCGTTAATAAAAAAATCTCTTTCGAAATAACAACGCGCAATTTTATCAAATTTTCTCCAAAAGTTTCCTAAACACAAGAAAATCAAAAAACCAAAACTAATAAAAAAAAAAGAAAGTAACGCAAAACTTTTCAAGATATATAGAATACGAAGGAGAAACAGTCGCGAAGGAAGGAAAAATAATAGTATAATAACGAAAAAAAAAAAGAAAAAAAAGCGAGTTGCAGCAGCTCCCTCTCGGTCGGTGAGGAGCGGCGTTGTTGCACGCTCGGTTGAGTGCGCTGGCGGGCAAGGCCAGGGCCCGAGCGCGACGACTCCTCGTTTTCTTGCGCAACGAGCCTCTACGACTATAAACCCGACGCGCTCTCGTATCCTAGCTCCACTTATGGAGATTCTCTTGGGAGACTTGTGCCACGCCATTGTTTCGTACACACACACACACATACAAGATGACGGAACACTTTTTTTTTTTTCGTTACCTTTTCCGATTCTGTTTTCGATATATACATAGTTTTGTCTGTGGTTTTCCGAGCGATCGTAATCTCGGCACCGTTGCGTAATTTTTTTTTTTGTAAGTAATTATCGAATTTTTTTTTAATCGTGTGTATTTTTATGTATTTTTATTCGAGTTTGTATGTGAATGTGCGTGTTTTAAATTTCCGGGCAATTTAGTCGCGTAAAAGTTATCTTTTTTTTTAGGTTTAATAGAGGTGTGTATTTTTCTTTTTAATAGTCGTGAGATTTAAGGTTAAGTTGGCATGTACGGCTTGAAGGTTCATTTGAAAAATTTATAATTTTAAAAGACTTTGTGTTTAGATTACGTTGAGGGAATTTGTTTAATTTGTTGTAGGTTCTTTTCAATGTATACAATATTAGTGGTATTTTTTAAATTTTATTAATCTTTTATTAATTAATGAATTAGTTAATTTTACAATAAAAATAAGAATAGAATGTAAGTGACTTATTTAAGGGCACTATTATTTCAAAAAATCTCTAAAACTATTAAATAATTTTTGTTTAAAAATTTAATTATCTAAATTATCAAACACAAATTATCTGAAGATCACTCTAAAAATGTAAGCTAAAAATTAAAAAAAATTTTAATTCTAGCACTGAAAATTATGCATAAAAGTTCCATAAAAATATACTAAAAATATTTACAAATATTTTTCTAAAAAATCTACCGAATAATTTACTAAACAAAATATGACAATCCTACTAAAAAATCTACTACAAATTCTACTAAAAAATCTACTATAAATCAACTGAAAAATCTATTAAAAGATCTACTAAAAATCAACTGAAAAATCTCCTAAAAAATCTGCTAAAATATCCACTAAAAATTCCAATAAAAATTGAACATAAAATTAAACGTTTCTCTCTACTTAACAGTCAAATATTTCCCACATCAATTAATCATTTAAAATCCACACAATTTACTTTAAAAAAAAAGAGCTAAAAGACCGATAAAAAAAATTCTAAAAAATCCATTTCACATATCCACTACTAAAACCTTCATCATCTTTGTTAACAACTCGGAAAAACTCGGTAAGAAAATTTAAAACATTCCACCGACCCTTCTCGGAATAATACT
This sequence comes from Theocolax elegans, assembly GCA_026168455.1. Lineage (NCBI taxonomy): Eukaryota > Metazoa > Arthropoda > Insecta > Hymenoptera > Cerocephalidae > Theocolax > Theocolax elegans. The sequence continues at coordinate 3,093,240 of CM047426.1, read as the reverse complement.
ACTGGTTTTACAAGTAGCCCCCCTCGCAACATGCGTAAATTGCACGTACACCGCCCATTCGCGTAATTGCGAAACGTCAATTTTAAACCTATTTTTCTTTTTTTTCTTTTAATAATTTTTCTCAAGTCTAAAATAATACGTATACGATCATTAAAAAAATAATATAATATATCGTCTTATAAGAATCTCTTATGAAAATTATTCACCGTGAGAGAATCATAGCGAATTTTCTTGGAAAAAATCTTTTCAGCGTGGGATCGAGTAGTAATTGTAAAAAAAAGGAAAAAATGTATTACGCTTAATAACCTTAATATACGCGGAGTCATATTATATATATACACATACACACATTTTTTTTATAGTAAATAACGCCATATCATCGTTATATATCGCAACAATTTATGCACGGTTAATGAAACGACTTGTTTCATCTGTACGTGTGGTCCAAGTCGAGACAGTCGATTCGTTCATTTGCCGCCCTTGATAGTGACTAACGAAAAAAGAGAGCATTGTTCTTCGTCTTTTGTCTTATTTTTTCTTTTCTTAAGAACGCAAGTAAATAAACAAACAATTTTTTCGCGATATTAAAATGCGGATGTACAAAATTTTTAAATTTGTACACACTTTTTTTTTAACTCTAATAATTACGCGTTTGTACTATTCATGTATAGTACTGATGTTTTTTCTTGAAGAATGTCTCGGTATCTTTGATGATCGAGATAGTAGACAAAGTATTTCGAAACTGTACCGAAGGAAAAAAAAGTATAGGAAGAAACTGAATTTTTTTAGACACTTTTTAGAGACTGTATCAATACTTGTCGAATACTTATTGAATACTGTTGCAATATGTATTCAATACTTAAACAATATTTATTAATTAGTTAAAACTTGATAAACTTTTAGTTACAATTGAGTTTAATCAATAGATTATTTAAATAAAACATTTAGAAAGAAACTGAATAATAACATGTTTCTGAGATTGTTCCGAAACTTGTCCAATACTTGTTTAATGCTGTTACAATACTTATCCAATATTCAAACAGTATTCACTAATAAAAATTTTTAAAATCTTTAATTTAAATTTAGTTTAATCAATAGAAAAATTAGATTATGATAAAAATTTTTACTTTACTGTACGTAAAGTTATAATTCTGAAAAAAATAATATTAACATTTTCGTAAAGTAGAAAATATATGGATAAACGTTTTGTTACATAAACGTAAAAACTCGCATCCAAGTCATTACACTGCGATCTCGTGCGTTTCGTTCGTAAACTTGGCGATCGAGTTTGAAATCCACGTGCGACCTAGAAAATAAACCAACGCCAACTTTTTACTGTATGCGCACGTGTGTGCGTGTGCCCAGGTAAATGGTACGAAGGAAAAAAATGATCGAAATCTATATACTTCGTCGCAGGATTTTAAAGATACGGTATTAGAATTTTTCAAAGTTTTGTTTTTTAAGGTTACGACAGAGTACTACTGGTGTATTAACAATTTTTTTTTCGTATTATCGTCTCTCGATAAGAAGAAAACGTTTTTTTTTAACTTTCAGAATAAATAGATGATTATGATTTGAAAGGTTTTTTTAGCTTGTTATTGACATCCTGTTGTAAGTAGATCGGATAGAAAATTGATGACGAATGTTATGGTTGTGTTGGCGTTAGAGTTTCTATGATTGATCGTCGATATAGTTCTCTGTTATTCGTTTTTTGGGTTTCACGAATTCAGATTGATCGAGCAGTCGCAGGCGTGATTGTTAATATTTATTTAATATAATGAATACAAAAAAAAATTGAATTTTAAACGGATTAATTTTAAGAAAAATATTACAAGAAATTTTTATTGCATATTATTTAATAAATCGCAGGGATCTACAGTTATCGATTTAAAAATTTACAAATTATATTTAAAATATGTGCTAAATATATAATTTACTATGATATTTTATGAAGAAAGATTTTCTGAAACAAGATCTTTTAAAAAATCACTAAGTATTATACAATATTTAGCCAATATTTATCCAATAAACATAACAATATCCTTAGTATAAATCTGACCATAAATATAAAAGTCTTTTAAGCCCAAAAATGGCCAAGTAACTTTCAATTAATCATACATTTATATATTGTAAATATATACAATTTATTTAATTTTTAGATTAACTTTCTTATAGCTTAACGTGTCAAACCATTTTTATTTTTTATACTTATCTCTCTAATTTTGAACGAATGTCTTTGTTGAATGTTCTATTATATTTTTCTTACAATTTAATACTTTATATATTCATTTAGTAATCGGTTAAAAATGTTTATACCTACAATGTAACTAATTTTTGTTTTAGGTAATTGTAGAGATTTATTATAATTATTTTGTGTTAAATTAAAAGTTGGTACTTGTTCACTGAAAAAAATGGATTGTTGGTCTCGGAGGAATTCTTCTTAAATGCGACTTAAAACGGAAAATCTGCTTGCTCTAAAGTAATTCTTTTATATTTAGTCTTAAGATACTGATCTTTTTGAATTATATTTACGTATTTTTTTCAAAAGTAGATTCCACTTATTATAGAAGAGTCTACTTGCTTATAAAACACGTCATTTTAGAGCAAGCAGATTTTTCTGTTTGAGTCACATTTTAGAAAAATTCCTCTATGAACAAGAATCTATGTTTTTCAGTGTTCTCTAAATTGCTTTCATTCGTTATTTTAAGCATTCGTTCGCAACATATATATATTTATTTATTTATTTATTTAACCAAAAGAAGTATACACTGACCTCTCTCACAAAAGGTAAACACAGTTACCTGTTTTTGAGACATGTGGTTACATCAAAATAGAAACTTACCGACGTTTACAGGTTCAAACTTTACAAAACCAATAATCACTTTTTTGTCATTGTACGAATTATCTTCCCTAGGTTTCGATAAAAGCTGGCAGGGACATCTTATAAAATTTTTAAAAAACTCTAAATTCTCTTAGAAAAATTTTAATTCGTAAATGTTGGTTCGGAGATGTGAAACTAAACATTGGAATATCCCGATTTATTTTTAAATTAACAATAGGCTAACTTTTTCCAAAACATTTCTCTGGAACGCTCTTCTACTCGTTTTTAATAGTACGTATGATTTTATTCAAAATTATTTATCACTAAATGATCGAGATTTTCGATTTTTAAAATTTTTAAAATTAAGATTTTTAAATTTAATAATTTGAAAAAATCGCCTTTTCAGTTTCCTCTTGTGTTACTTAAACGTCACGAATGGTTATCTTTTTTCAGATTTTTAGTTTCGTAATTAAAGAAAATTTTTAGGTTTTCAAAAATAGATCCTTGTAATTTGCTATCACATCTCCTTAAAATATTAACCTAAGGTGAATTATTATAATTTATACAATAATCATCATCGATAAAATTAAATTTAAGAAAATTAAAAGAAAAGAAAAAAAAATATACATATATATATATATATATACATACATGTTTGAGACGCGAACAACACCATTCGGGACAATCAGACCGCGATAAATAGAATATCGAGAATCGAGTTAATACACATATATACACGAAATACTTACACACATAGAAAGAGAAAGAGAGAGAGAGAGAGACATTTCCTTCTCTATACGCTCGACTCGTTTTCCAGAGTCAAGGACGCTCAGTGCTCTCTCGCTCTATAGTTAGTTTTATATATATATATATATATACACTTCGGGATTAGTCGTTTGCTCCTATATGTGTGTATATATACACACGGACACGAACACTCGTACACATCACCTGTGTGGAAAAACCTGTCTTCTTCTTCTTCTTCTTCTTCTCTCATTCTCTCTGAGAAAAGGAGGATTATATCCTACATACCCACCTACCTACCTATTCTCTCTCTCTCTCTCTCTCCTTCTCTCACTCGAGAGAGAGAGAGCCGGTTTTTATCCGTTCCCTCGCGGCGGCGGCGGCGGCGGGTTTCCCCTTCACCGCGCGTCAGGATTCTGCGAGAGAGCGTGATGGGCAATGCTATATACCTTTCGCGAAACCCGTCTGAAACACTGAGACACTGACCTGTACGCAAAACTCTATATATCGATGCGACGAGGAGGAGGGGGCTGTTGGAATGAGGAGACGAAATTTTTTTTTTTTGGGTACGTGCGAATGAATTGACTGTACGTTTTTTTTTTAATTTGTTTATTGTTAGTCGATTGGATTTTTATTTTTTTTTTGTTATTCACGTTGTCGGTCTGGCTGTTCGATCGATCGATCGATATTTCGTTTCTGCGTAGTTTTGAATCCGCTCTTGGGAGAAAATTGTTCGTCTACAAAATATAAGGTTATCGTTTTTCGAATGTACAAAAATTTTTCGTAAACAATCGTATTAAATAATTAAAAAGGAGGTATTTCCTGAAAGTTATCTGAAAATATTTTTTAAAATTGTCATCTTTTATTCAATTACTACGTGCGGTGCTGGTGTGCGTTTCAAAATTGTAATGCAAAGGAGGGAAACCCAATTAAGTAAATATAAATTTTTTTTAATTCTACTTGCGAACGAAAGGGTCATTGGACGCTAGTTTTTAACCCTATATTTTTTTTTCTTTCTATCCCTAGATAGTCAAGAAAATAATTTCAATAAAAATATACGAAAAATTAGGTCATTTATAACATTTTTCATTAATTATTATTTAAATTTTTATGTGTATTTATAATTTATGCTTTTTTTACTATTTATGTGTATTTATTAAAAATATTTACATTATTCCGATTATCTAACATTTTATAATAATAATAAATTTTTAATTGAGAATTTTACTAGAAATTTTTAAAAATTAATACTAAAATATATAACATTATTGAAAAACAATAATATAATTCACTTTTCAGAAAGGAAACTGTAATATAAATTACTTAAATTTATTGAAAAACAAATATTTAAAATAATTACTAATTATTATGAATATAAAGATGTTTAAAGTTAAAAAAATATTGCACTATCTTATTTTTTATAAATAAACATACAATATATTAATAACATATAGATAAAAAAAATTTCTCTTTCAACTCGAATAACTGACATTCTTAATAATTATTGGTAAATAAAAAGAGTTAATGCATAATAAACCTTCCCTTCTTTTGTTATTATAATTAAAAATTTATTTATTTGTAAATTTTACTATCAGTCGACTAGTCTTACAAAAGTGTACATAAGAAAAGAAGTTTTTTCACCATTTTAGAAAGTAGTAAACGATTTCAAGTTAAATTACATCCTTCTTTTTTTTCAAAAATCCATTTACATTTCGCTAAATAGAAATTTATAGATTAACGATCATGTTGTTACAAATTTCTAAGCGATTAGTTTTTCTTTATCCTTTAGTTCGTTGTTAAATTTTAAGATGTTAAAAAAATATTATCCAAATTTTATTAATCAATTTACGAACAGGCATAGGATAATCGAAATATCTCATGTATAGTAATATTTCATTTTTAAAATACATAAAGAAGATGCAGAAAATCGTTAACATTCGAACACCTCAAGTAAAATATAAAAATTATTAAAATAAATAAATTACGTATAAAAAAAATTTAAAATACCTATCACCACAAAATCCATAAGAAAAATTCGGATCTAATAAAAAAAACAAAAAAATCTAACCTACAAAAATCGTAAAAATCCGCAAATGAAGACCCAGAAAATTTTCAAGAACCTAACGCCTCAAATGAAATATGAAAATTACGTAAATCAATAAATTACGTACAAAAACATAATTAATTTCCAAACGAACGATAAAAAATAAGAAAACTAACCTATAAAAATAGTAAAGATACGCGGCAGCCAGAAAATGGTATATCGAGAAACGACTCGTGACTCGATTACGATTAACCTCGACGTCGTCGACGACTTGGATGGGAAATAATGGGATCGTTAACGAGCACTAGGCAGTGTGGGCGCGACCGTTGGAAAATTAGCAGCTAACCTTGACACACACACACATACACGCACGGTGAGGTTGTCAAAGGCGCGTGCGCGTGTGTAAAGTTATTGTTCTTGGCGATTCCACCTCGTGTGTGTTTTATGCAACGCGATGCATCCGCGTTGCGGATCTACATACATGTATCGAAAAAAAAAATTATGTGGTATGACCATGTTTAAGGTTTTGAGGTTAAGTTGTGGAATTTTTTTATTTATAGGAAAAGAAAGGGTGTATAAGGTTGTTGCAGTCTGGAAGGAATTATAATATAAGATCGTTTTTTTATATTTTGAGGTTAGAAGTAAATGTTTTTTTTTCGATGAAAAAAAGGAACATTTTAGAAATGTTTCATGGTTTTGAGGCTTGGTGTTATTATTTTTAGGTAAATATCCGTCGATTTTTGAGAAACTGGCTATTTTGTACCGAAAAAATCGTTTCGATTTTCATTACGATACTCGGTTTTTTTTTGCAATTATTGTTCAATCAAGAAAATTAAAATTGCTATTTCACACCGACAAAATCGTTTCGATTTTTACTATTGTTGTCTTACATTTTTTAGGTCATTTTTGGTTGGTTAAGAATTTTTATTATGGTACTAATCTCTTTTTTGTAATTTTTGTTTAATAAAAAATTGTATTAAAAAAACTGATCTTGCTAAGTCTCTTTTTTTATAAGAAAAATAGTTGTAAAATTAAGAAAAATAATAATCTGGTTATCGTGTTGTTGTTGGTGTTGTAAGGGTAATATTTTTTTATGGTTATATCTTTACGATTCGTCTTAGTTTCTTGGAAAATTGTTAAACAGCGTCCTTTTAAATTAATATAATTTAGAGTTTTACGGCTTTCAAGCTGTTAGTTTGAGATGACAGTGTTTTGGCGAACCCTGAGAGTTTCGTCGTTCTTTGATATCCTGATGTCCTTGTCCAAAGGTTTTTAAATTTATTATTTAAGAATTATTTGAAGGTAAAATGCGAATATTAAAAAAAGAATTAGGTAATAGAAAAAAATATTTATTTAATAAATATTAAAATAAAAATATATTATAAACAACGTTAGCGCTATCCATCGGTTTCACACTGATTAATAAATTTTACATATGTTTCTTTCGAGATTCTTTTTTTAATTTGATATTTTTAACGCGATTTATAGGTTCTAATAGTTTTTGTTTATTTTTTCTTAAAAATGGAAGTTTTTGAATATTCGGTCATCAGATTTTTGCATTTACATTTTACGATATATCTGAATTTTTTCAGATTTTTACAGCTATAATTTTTTTGGGTAACCGATAGTTTTCACTTTGGATTGGGAATTATAATCGCAATGTTTTAATTTTTTAATTATGGATAGACAAAAAATTACGTTCTAAAAATCAAAGCAATAGATTCCTAGAAATATTTTAAACTTAACGAATTATTTCATTCCATTGATTATATTTATTTTTTGTACAATCCACTACGATTTATTTTCGAACTACATTTACCAACACAGTGTTGAGTATTAAAATTGAATTAATAAACTCGAAAATTTCAATCAAATAATCTGTAAACCCAATCATTTAATTGACAACTATAGATCATCCATCTAAATTTACCCCATCAGCCATGAATGCAATATTTCAAAATCACCGATTTTTCTTTATCACTCACAATATTACTATTAATACTCTTTTCTTTCTATATATAAATATTCTTTATAAAATAATTAAAATGACGCTTTAAAGGTAATAATAATACTAATTAACGTCGCACAGTTCGAATTCTATTTTTAAAGAGCGTTGATAAGTATCGCTAATAAACTTTTATCGCGCGCAACGCGTTTAAAAAAGAGTATGTAGCTTTAACAAAAAAAATGCACTTGCACTTCAGAGGACGGAGAAGAAGAAGAAAAAAAGAATTGCGACCGACCGATATAATATGACCAGTCGATTGTAGAAAATATATTTTATAAAAAAGAAATTTTTCAATTAATTTATACTATATAGGGAAACCTTAAAAAAATAAATATTTACCAGATAAACAGAAAATTTACAAATTTGATTCGCAGTTTGAAAAGGGTTATTCTTTTAGTATTTAATTATTTTACCACGGGAAACATCGAAAAATGAAAAAAATTTATTATGCTTAAAGTGAAAATTTTTTTGAATTCCTACAATACTATTACATTTAAATCAAAGAAAATTAAAAAATTACTGTACCACAAAAATTAAAAAAAAAAATAATATTATTAAAAGAGAAAAAAGTTTGTCAACTACAACACCACAAAAAATCTTAAAAAATGAATTAATTTTTAAATTATGGTGGGGAATAATATGGTAAATATTTCTGAAGTTTCTATAGGACAAAAATTTTAAAAAAAATATTGTTAAGGAGATTTTTTTTAGGTTTTTCGTTTCATATTTTACTTACATTTTTCTGATTTTTAAAGATCCCTGCAATTTTACTGTCACACGATAACCCTCTCAGGGGTAAATTTTTCCTCCAAATGAATTTTGAAAAATTATAAATATTTTATAGGTTTTTGAGGTCGTCGATTATGGATTTGACGTCAAAAATCTAAAATTCGCAATGGCAAATACAATATGGTGGAAATTTATATAAAAATTGTCGTTTTACTCATTTATCAACAAGAAATTAATCTATAGGAGGGTTTTTGAGGTCGTCGATTACGATTTTGATGTTAGAATTATAAAATTCGGATATTTTTCATTATTGTCTCATTTTACTTGTAAAACGACAAAAACCAGTAATTACATATAAGGGTTTTCGAACTCGCTGATTTCGTTTCTGATTGCAATTTTTCTATTATTTTGTACTAGCATTTACTTGTGCTACACGAAATATGAACTAATTAAAATTTTCCGACTCGAAGACGTAATTTTTAGAAATTTAAAAAACCCAGCGTATGAAAAATTGTGGAACGAACGTATGTTAAAATACTGTATTCAAACTATGTACAAAAACATGTTCCATCCTCTATACGTAAAACCGAATTTATTCCAAGAGAATACTTGTTTTTACAAATTCATTTGTTTATTTAAATAATAATAAACAAATTAATTTACGTAATTCATCATAAAAAACAATGCGTGTATAAAAACGTTCATAAATATAGCCTATAGAAATACTCAAAAAAAAAACGACAGCTGAAATTTTTTTTAATTACTTTATACTAATAAATCACAACAAAATTTTTCGATGCTACCGTACCGTAAAATAAATCACAACTTATGTAATGAATTAAAAAATTATTGAAAATACGAAAAGATAAAGAGAAACGTGTAGTTATAAAAATCTTTTATTTTTGTGTTTTTAGGAAGGGACGACCTGTCGCCGCCGAGCTCGCTGAACGGTTACAGCGCTGACAGTTGCGACGCGAAAAAGAAGAAGGGCCCGACGCCACGTCAGCAGGAGGAGCTTTGTTTGGTATGCGGAGACCGTGCCTCTGGTTACCATTACAACGCCCTGACGTGCGAGGGATGCAAGGGCTTTTTTCGTCGGAGCATCACCAAGAACGCCGTATACCAATGCAAATACGGCAACAATTGCGAAATCGACATGTACATGAGGCGCAAGTGCCAGGAGTGCAGGCTCAAAAAGTGCCTCCACGTCGGCATGCGGCCCGAGTGCGTCGTACCCGAAATACAGTGCGCCGTCAAGCGCAAGGAGAAGAAAGCGCAAAAGGTTATTTCACATCCGAATTTTTCATTTTATTTTCATTTGTTTAGTATACCCAAGTAATTTTCTGAAATTTTTACTTTATATTTTGGATAGTCGTTGTAGGTTAGTGGAAAGTATAAAGAGCGCGAAGAAATATTTGAAAAAAAAAATTAATTATGAGTTTTAAATAATTTTAAGGGTTTTTCGAAGTAATTTTTCCTTTATTTGGGTCCTCGTTGTTTTAGTGGAAAATAAAGAGTACAACGTAATAATTTTGTTAATTGGGATTAATTGGGTTATTTGGATAATATTCGTTATTTCTATTTGTGGTTTATTTGGTGGATATATATACTTGCGTTTGAGTTACAGAATTCCGATACATAATATTTATTTACAATTGATAGTTATTGGGTTTGTTATACTAATTGTAAATTGGGGCTATTGGATTATTAAAAGATGACCAATTTTTAATTGGGGGTTTATTGGGTAAAAACTACTAATTTTCAATTGAGGGTTTATTGGATAAAAACTACCAATTTTCAATTGAAGGCTTATTGGATGAACACTATCAATTGTCAATTGGGAACTTATTCGATATACATTACTAATTTTAAATTGAGGGTTTATTGGATATAATCTTCCAAATTTCTATTTGAACTTATTAGATGAACACTACCAATTTTTCAATTGGGGGTTTATTGGATAAAAACTACTAATTTTCAATTGAGGGTGTATTGGATGAACACTATCAATTTTCAATTGGGAGCTTATTCGATATACATTACTAATTTTAAATTGAGGATGTATTGGATAAAAATACCGAATTTCTATTGGGAATTTATTGGATATATATTACCAATTTTAAATTTCAGAGTTGTCAGGAATTAAGAAAGTAACACTTTACAAATTGGGATATTTGGCTATTAAAAACATTTAATTTTATATTGGGTTTTTGGGATATAACGTAAATGCTAAAAATTTTAAATTGAAGTTTTTACAAAATTCAGTATACCAACTGTCATTTTTCGTTATTACAAAAGCAATAAACTCGACAACTATTTAAAATTCTCTAAATCCTACAGTAAACATCTGCCCTATATATATATAATTATTATTTAGTACTTTTAATTATGCCATTACAACCTACTACAGACTCTCGTCCAAAAAAAAAATAAAAAAAATAAAAATACTCAACCCCGTCGATCTCGTTTGTCTCGTAAGTACTGCACCGCAAATATACATTATCCAAACGAAAAAAAAAATGAAACTGATTAAACTTTATCTCTAATTGAAAAACAAAAAAAGTATACATATTATATCCAAATTGGAGTTTAACGTTTTCATTGATTCGATTAACATCGCGTCGAACATAAGTTCTGTTTTTATTCATTAAAAAAATGGCAATACTTAGGAAAAGGACAAGCCAAACAGCACGACGCTGAACGGTAGGCAGTCCAACCTTGGAGCCGATGGACAAATGGTTAAAATGGAGCCAGCGGAAGCTGAATCCTACTCGATGTCCGGTAGTAGTGGTATCGTCGCTTCGATGGGAGCTCACAACGCCATTAATTTCGTCAGTCCCGAACAGGAGGAGCTCATCAACAGGCTCGTCTATTTCCAGGACGAGTACGAGCAACCTAACGAGGAGGACGTTCGAAGGATCACGGTATATACAATTGTTTCTTATTTTTTCATTTCTCTTTCAAAGTAATATTTACTTTTGGATTTATGCATAAAAAAATCAATAAATGATAAATTAATTAATAAATTAATCTAATAAAGAAAAAGTGAGATCACGGTAATTAATAATGGATCGCTTTGCCTTCAAATAAAAAATTTATAATGTAGTTTTGGATCTATATATAATGAAAATCAATAAATGATCAAAAGATCATAAATCTGTCTTATAAAGATTGCAGTAATCTTAAAGATCAAGGTGATTGTTTGATAGATCATTTCATTTTAAAGGAAAAAATTTATGTTTGATGATAATTTATTTTTGGATCTATGCAAGGAAAAATCAATGAAAATTGAATAAATAATAGTTCAATGTACTTAAAAATAAAACTAATACATTACTATCGTTAGGGATCACGGTAACTATTTAATTGATCATTTCATTTCAACGAAGTAAAACATACTTTAAAGATAATGAAGTTTTGGATCTATGAAGAAGAAAATCGTTAAATGGTAAATAAAAAAGATTAATTTAACAAATAAAAAACCGTAAGAATTTTCTATCCTCGAGAGTCAGCGCATATCCACTTACTTTCCTTAATTTAATTGTAAAGATGAAAATATATTTTAAATCATCTATTTAGTTTTGGATACATATAAGAAAAAAAATCATTAAAAATGATTTAATAAATAATAAATCAATTACTAAAAATATTAAGATTTTACTATCCATGAGAATCATCTCATAAGAATTAAGTATCTAATGAGTGTCATACAGTAAAGGAAAATAAAAAATAAAAATTTTGGATCTATGCAAAGAAAATCAATAAACAATAAATCAATCTAATAAAAAAAATAAATAATACGTATCATTCTCTTCTTCGGTATCTTAAAAAATGTTGTATAATTCAAGATCTATCACAATTGATCGATTTTAACCGATCTATAAATAAACTAATACTAAAGAACAGCCATTTTCGATCTACGCGAAAGAGAAATGAATAAACAGTAAATCAACCTAATATAAAAAAAATTAAATAATATGGATTACAAAAAATGTAGTATCTATGATCTACCTCGATCGATCGATTTTTAATGAATCTATAAATAACTAACGCTTGAAAATATAATAAGAAAAATGAATAAACAACGAATCAACCGAATAAGAAAAATGTAAATAATATAAAATATTGCATCCATCGATTTTTATGAATCTATACATAAAGTAATACTAATAATGTGTTCGTTTCATGGGTAATCCAGAACCAATCGACGGAGAACGAAGAGCCGAGCGACGTAAGGTTCAGGCACATCACCGAAATCACGATACTGACAGTGCAGCTGATCGTCGAGTTCGCCAAGAGGTTGCCAGGTTTCGACAAGCTCCGACACGAGGACAAAATAGTATTGTTAAAAGCCTGCTCGAGCGAGGTGATGATGCTACGTATGGCCCGTAAATACGATTACCGGACCGACAGCATCATATTCGCGAATAATCAGCCGTATTCGCGACACAGTTACAACCTTGCCGGCATCGGGAATATCATCGACGACCTCTTACATTTCGGCCGGCTCATGTATTCGATGAAGGTCAATAACGCCGAGTACGCCTTGCTTACGGCGATCGTTATATTTTCAGGTGGGTCGTCGTCGTCGCTTCTTTTTTTTTCTATTGAGCCGTGAAATTGTTAAAAATTTAATTTATTGTAATATACCTACAGGATATCGTGTTGATTATGATATTGTTTTTACGTGAACCTTTTAATGGTTTAGCGAAGGACCTAAAATCAGGGATCGGTGAGGTTTGTTTTTGACTTTTCAATGGATTGGCTTGAAAATTTTGAGAAGAGATTCTTTAAATTAATTTTTAGAAAGTAGTGGAACAAAAGGGATAAAAAGAGAAACTTCTCAATAATAAAATTGTATAAAAATAATCATTTTTATTTTGCCCTTTTAGACTTGAATTAATTTAAAATTTGTTCATATTTTTATTTGTAATATTTTTAAATATAAAATATGTATACTATTATCTTATTAATCTAAAAATATTAATAAAACGTTTTTTTACTATACTTTTAATAGTTTACATTGTAATTATTTTAATTATAATTTTTCATTTGTATAAATTAGAATGTACATTGGGTCTGAAAGGGCTAATAACATTAAAGAATTTAAAATTGCTTTCCACAAAATTTCAGCCCAATCCAATGAAAACTCAAAAATAAACCTTGCAACAAGTGAGTGTGAACACTGATTTTAGGTCCTCCACTGTACCAAGGATTCTGATGGTTATATTTATAGTCAATTTTTTATATGTATATTAAGATTCTGTATTACGATAAATTAAATTTTTAAATCAAATTCACAATATTAATGAATTTTACAGGTAAAACAGTGTCTGGTCCCCCTAAAAGAATTTTCATTGTTTGGGATCCAGAATAACATATAAATTATATAACATAATGCAATAAATGTTGTACTAGAAACATGTAATTTATTCACTTTTTGAAGAAAATTGTGCCTACAAAATTTAATTGTTGCATAGATTTTTTTTTCAAAACAGAGTACCTAAAGTATTTTCTTATTTATTTTTTTAAATGGATTATAATTATTAAATTGTAAAATTTTATTTATCATAGATAAATTATTCCATTTTTTTTCTGATAATAATTTCCCTTTGTAATTGTTGCTGTAATTCATACACATTTCCACAATTTCACATAACTTTTTACTCGCTACTACAAAAAAAATCTAAGACAAAACATCCAATCCTATAAGTGCTTTGCACACAGTAAACCATATAATGTCAAAAATTAATTAAACCGTATACCCACACTTAAAACAAATCACCAAGATCATTTCACATGATTTCCACACTCTGAGAGCGAAGGATCAAAAAAGAAACATTTTAATTACCATATACACATGTACATATATATTTCACCTTGAAAAGTGTTACGTATACATACACACAGTTATATCCCCAATGGTACATTGTTGTATAGTAACACCTTATTTTAATCCAGTAAAGGCATACACACACACACATATACTGAAAAATTATCATAATAACGCGTTGATGATTCATTTGAATTTTTCGCATGTATAAGGTGATACTTTATATTTGCATGAAGGTTATATACATATATACCCTCCTCCTTCGTACATACGCACACGTAAATTGATTCTCTCCGTTACGGAAACTTTGTTTGTGTACTTTAGAACCGATTGTAATTTGATATACAAATTGTATCTCGTTATGAAACTCACTCGTGTTACACCTATATACGTATGCGCGTTTACACATTGTTAATTTATATTATTTCATTAATTACCGAGCGGAGAACCGGCGTGTTAAAATGTATATCCTTGTTTCAGAGATCACTATACTTGTTCTCTTTTTTTTTTTTTTGCTTCTTTTGGTTAATTAAAAATTTGATGCGTGGTAAGGATTGATGGTGTCGTTAATCAGTGATTTTATTTACAAAGCGCGATTGTAATGTACACATCGTTGGATATTTTATGATTTTTCTTTGTTTTTTTTTGGTAATTAAAAGTTTACGGTGTGATGGGAAAGAGATTGGGTGAACGTTATCGTGTTTAATAGATGGGACAAGTATTTGTAATTAGTAGATTGTTGGGCTTAAATTGTTTATTAATTTTTTTTTAGAGAAATTATGTACATTTTTTTCATCTATCACTCGGTGTCATAATTTTCTTTTAGTGTAATATATACTTTACTCGGGAATCACCTTGTTGAATAGACAGAAATTTTAATAGTATCAATTAAACGTAATACGACACATTTGTTATTTCTTTTTTATTTATTTTATTTAATGGGTTAAAAAAATTATAAACATTATACAAAAATAATGTAAACCCTATAGACATAAACAAAATAATCTAGTACATAAAGGCTGCTAAAAATTAAAATCTAACAACAAAAAAAAATTAAATTTAATAAAGAAAAATATAATAATTATAAACTAAACAATAAAGTAATAAGAAAAAAGATTACTTATTTATATTGTCCATTCATTACAAATAAGTGCAAGGACATCATTAGCAAAATCTAATTAACATTTTTCTAGCTGTAAAATTATGTAAATTTTAATTTATTTTGTTGAGTGGTTCCTGTGATTAGTGTTTGCACTAAAAGAAATAATGTACAGAGTGAAATTTGCTATTTGAAAGTGATTTAATAAGATATTGATAATTTATTTTAAAAAATTAGGAAATATTAGAAGTCATTGCAGAATAAATTATTATTTTGTGTAAAAATAGGCTTGTCCGTTTAATTGATTATTTCAATATTTTTCTTATTTTTATTCAACATTCAATAATTTATATTTTTTATTTAGTTTTATTTTCAATTTATTCAATTTATTTAAAAAATTTTAATGTATCCAATCATCAGATACTTTAAAGCTTTTCCTTCATTTCATTTTTTAATTCTTATTTTTCTATTGATAATAACTACAAATTTAAAGTGTTGAAGAATTATTGGATACAGTTTATTGTATTTTATTTATTTTTATTCTATTGATTTTAATATTCTAAGATACCATAGATTGTTTCAAAATCCTTCCTTTCTTTTCATTCTTTCTTTTTTATTTTGATTTTAAATGTCTTGCTGAACAATTGCACAAAGTTACTTGTATTCAATTTAACACTAATGTCATCGATTAGTCTAAGAAAAAAAAAACAAATTTAGATCCTTCCTAATATTTTCTAACAATAAGTTTTTTTGTAACAAAATTGAAAAAGAGAAAAAACTACATTATTTTCATAAATTTGCAGAGAGGCCGAATCTGTCGGAGGGCTGGAAAGTCGAGAAGATCCAGGAGATCTATTTGGACGCCCTGAAGGCCTACGTCGAAAGCAGGCGGAAACCAAAAGCGAGCGCGATGTTCGCGAAGCTCCTCTCCGTTCTAACCGAGCTGCGTACACTCGGTAACCAGAATACCGAGACCTGCTCGAACCTCAAGCTCAGGAACAAGAAGCTGCCGCCGTTCCTCGCGGAGATCTGGGACGTGGCGTCCTAGTCACCCACCGTACGAGAACAATTGCGGGAAAAAGCCAGCGAGCCCGACCGTCTGCATCACGGCGTCCTCGTCGCACGTTGACTTTTTTTGTACTAGTGCACCACTATGCCACTGCTTTTTTATCCTTATCGTTCATGATATATATATATATACATATATATCTTACCTTCTCTCTTCTCTTTTCTTCTCTTTCCTCTCTCTCTCTCTCTCTTCGTTCGAACTTTCGTAGCTACCTCTCTCTATAATTAATTCTCAATTTTTAACTATGACCTGCTTTACCGACCTACGAGTCGTCGTAGAATTGAATTGAAATGGTGATAGAGCTTTCTCGATTTTTAAATTTGATCTTTACCGACGGAGCACTGGTCCTAAAATTAGAGGGAGCTGATAAAAGAGCAGTACCGATAAAAATTATTTGTTACGCTCATTTTCTGTTTCCAAAAGGATTATAAACTGATTTGTGGACTGCTTACCTTAAACTGAAATGACGTTATTGATATTTTATTGTTTAACAGTGATGGCTTCAGCGATTCTTACCGACCGAGCGTATTAGGGTAACTTTTATATTTATCTAACAAAATCTACAATTTTATCGAAAATTTAATTGCATAACCGCCACGTAAATTCCCAAGTCGTATATATACTTCAAAACATTGTAAAAAAAATGTAAATCATGTATTAGCTTCATGTTTGATTTATTTTTCAATATGATAACACATAAATATAAAAATCAATTGACTATTCTCTGTCGGTAATGACGACCCTTCGCGACTTGTTGTATTCCAAACGAAAAACACATTCAAAACCTCTCCGACTCAAAAATAAATACATTCGAGTAAATGAACAGGAAAATAGATACAAAAAACGAAAGACTCTTTTGCAAACCATTCTCAATTCTAACCTCACGTCGGTAAGGTAGAAACGTTAAAAATTAACTCCCCCTAAAAAAATAATAATTTCTTCCTTACGTAAAAAAAAAATCACTGTACAAAATACGAATAGTACTGTAACGCCATTCAGATAAACAAACAAAACCCCGTGTATACGATCGTTACGAAAAATAAAAACGAGAAAAGATCGAGGAGAAAAAGATAAGAGAGAGACAGAGAGAAAAAAAGAAAACGAGAGAACGAGAAAACACGATAGAAAGAAAAGAAAAGAAAAAAAATGACAAAAAGGGCAGTGGCAATGGCACCCAGGCTGTGATACGTAGAGACAGTACAGAGACTATATAAGGAGCTACCTACACTTATATATTATGAAAAATAAAAATATATATATATATATACATATACATATACATATACCTATGCGTACACACACATATACATCTAATTACATCTACATGTACATATGTACATGTATATGCGTATTTGTATATGTGCATATATATATATAAATATATATATGAATCTATATATTATACATATGAAGGAATAAATAAGAAAAAAGTTTATCCTAAAGGATAGCCCTGATATCGATACATAAATGTAATGTATAGGTGTAAGGCATAAATAGTATGGACACGTGTGTGTGTGTGTGTGTGCGCGTGTGTAAGTATGTATGTATGGTATGCGCGCGAAAATTTGAAAACGTATATGTGTACGAGAAGAAGGGGTTTTCTTGTTTTTTTTTTAACAAAAAATAAGATCGAGAAAAAAACACGTGTGTTTGTGTGTGTGTGTGTGTGTGTGCGTGGGAGGGAGTCGAACAGAGAGAGAGACTGCGAGCTCTTGGCACTGTTGAGCAGCTGCCTCGGCGTTAAAAGAGTCAAGGAAATACGAGTGATCGTACCGATATATAAATATACGTGTGTGTGTGGGTACGTAACGCGCACACACACACACACATATGTATATGTCAAAATACGTACATGCACATTTACACGTGAATATATGTATATGTATGTGTATATGATTAACTATGTACATGTGCATTTTATGTGCATGTCGAATAAATACATGTATATGTGTGTATGTGTGTGTGTACGTGTATGTTACGCACGGACACGCACACACGCGCGCACACACACACCAATGCGCATAATGATTACGAGATAGAGTTCTATATCCTCACACACGTATAGCATAATATATTGCTAGGATGTACGAATTTTCTTTTTTTTTGTTTTATATACGACGTCGAGCGAGTGAGAGAGTGAGTGAGATTGAGAGAGGTGAAAAAAAGAGGAGCTACTTTCGGGACTATATGGCAATCACGCGGCGTTTTTCGTTTGACGAAAGTAGACGTGGAGAGGAGCGATCGATGGGTCAAGGGGATGGGGTTTAACGTTGAACCTAATCGATGATAATTTAAAATGTTAAAAAAAACCACGTACACACACACATACACACACATGTACACAGAAACAAACAAAACTGACACGAACAAATCTGTCGAGGAGGAGAGAGTGTGAAAGTGAAAGATTAGGTGTGACGCGATTTTTAAAGAGAGTTAAGAGAGGTTTTTAAAGGATGAAATAAAGTAGGTTGCGCGTAGAGAGGAAGAGAGAGATTTTTTTTTTCGTTTCCCGAGTCAGGTTGCGTATAGGTAATATTTTAATTAGGTGACCGAGTTCAAAGCCCTGTGCCTTTTCTCGAGCAGCGGAGGAGAGGATTATCGGTGCACCGTGCGGCGTGTTGAGGAGGAGGAGGAACGACGTGGTACGCGCGAAACACGAGGAAAAACGATAAATGATACATGAGAAATTTAACCGTCCGTTTTAATTTTGTAATAAAAAAAAACAGCGTGAAGAAAAAAAAACAAAAAGGAAGAGAGGATGACGAGGGGGGGAGAAAGAAAAAACGAGGAGAAGAAAAAAAAAAATTATTGTAAAGACAGAGGAGAGCGTAAAAGGTAACCGCGACGACGAAATGGTGTATAGCGAAGAAAAAAAAACGGCAGATAAATCGTTTTTTTTTTTTTAGATGACCGCAATTGTTTCTTTTCTTTTTTTCTTTCGTCGACCGAGTGCGTATTGGTATATGTGTACATGGCTTTTCTTTTTATTAATATTATTAATTTTTTTTTTTCGATATATGTAAACACACACACATGTAGTGAGCGAGGACGAATCCGTATAGCGACGCAAAATGAATAATGGCATAGGCGATATTTTACAAATAAAGAAGAAATACGATATTACTATTAAAAATGGAAAATACTGACGATAATAAAAAAAAGAAAAACAATACGAATAAAAAGGAAAAGATTACAACGGAGAGAGAGAGATAAAGGAAAACAAATAAGTAAATTATAAATATCTATAATATACCGAGACGACAACGAGCTGAGAGGATGCGTACATTGAAAAGAAAAAATTGACGACAAATCTTTGACACGTGCTATCATAGATATATATATATATATATATATATACACACACACAGACACATACACGCTTTCAAATTTTCGACAAAAACACGCCTATGTAAGATTTTTCGATGTTGTAATTCTGTAATTCTACGCTGTTGAACAAAAAAACAAAGAGGAAATTACGTACTTCATTAGCGAGCTCTGCGATTTATTGTAAAATTAATAATATTGTAAAGAGAGCCGACAAACAATTTATTATATTATAAAAAAAAAAACATTCAGAATATATACACGTACACACACACACACACACACAATCGTATACGCGCGTCGCGATCGATGTATGTAGGAGTTAATTAGTGCGAAGTGAAAATTATTTTTTCGTCGATCGTTAATGGAAAAAATTTATTATTATTTATTAATTATTTTTCTTTTTTTTTACATATACATACGTACATATATGTATAAAAGTAAATTAAATTAAATTCGAGGGACAAAACGGCGCAATATTTTCGGGACGTGGAGGAATCGTATGTGTCGCGTACGATTGTAAAAAACAAAAAAAACAAAAAATAAATAAATGAATACTAATTCGATATAAGACTGCGAATAGAAGATGCCGGTGTCGATGCGAATTTTCGGAGGAAGGAAAACGAAAATACAAAAACACAAAATACACACACACACAGCGAAAAGTAAAGAAAAAGTTTATATATGTATATATATATATATATATACATATATATATATAGTAAAAAATTTGATAAAAAGAAATAAACAAACGCATGCATATATGTTACGTAACGCGGCATGTCACGTTTTACATAGAAATTTTTACCGTCGTTAAGATATCTATGCATATATATATATATATATACATACATACATATATATACAAAATACACGTTCACACACACCATATGTATATATATAGGGGGATACATGTTCGATAAAAAAAAAAAGTATGTAATTTACCACCGTGCTCGAAGAGTGTGCAAAGACAAAGTATGCCAGGAAATCTTATATATATATATATATAAATAAATATAATAACAAACCTATAGCTGTTACCTAGATAGTCGAAAGAAGAAAAAAAAGGGAAAGAAGTAAAAGTGAAAAATTTCCTGGCTACTTGGAGAAAAGGAAAAACACAGATCAGTAACGCCACAAGGCAGACACTGCCACGCCGCGGTATATGAATAAAAAACTAACTCACACACACACACACACACACACACACACACACATACCCATACACATGTATGTCACGAAAAAACATGAGAGAGAGAAAGAGAGAGAGAGAAGTGAGAATGAATTATTTTACCTTTATTTTATATATATATATTTATATTTATATATATATATATTTAAAAAATACACGCAAACACACCATTTTATGTATATGTGTGTGTGTGTATATGTATATGTATACACACACTCTAAGGAAAATTACATCGCCACGACACGCTTGATTTTTTTTTTATAAATTAAAAAAAATAAGGAAGGAAAACACACTGTGTTCGTGTTGCCGAGCGCTCGCAATGCAACGGACTTAACGAATTATATTGTAAAACGATTATTATTACGATTCTCTTTTGAGAAGAAAAAAATATTGAATTTTACACCTCTCCCCCCCCCCTGCCCAAACCCCCTACCGTTATCTATTATTGTACATTGTCTATATAATATATTTTCTATTATTCTTTAGACACTGTTGTCTGTTCTCCATCTCCATTTTATTATCATCATTTTATCTAATTTTTTTTTTCCTTTTTTTTTTCTAACTAACAACAATCCTATACAAGTTAACAATCATCCCACCTCCGTGATCAAACACGACGATATACATATATATATATATATGTATATGTACATATTAATAATTTTCGTGGGCTACGACAATTCAATACACGTATATCGAAATGAAAAGAAAAAAAAATAAGAAAGCGAGCAGTGCGCCATTCGTCTCTTTGCTATTATATACTATACATACATATATATATATAAACTTATTATCTTACTATATCGTCGTCGTCTAACAAGAAAAAAAAAAAGGAAGAATTAATGCAACCATATAAGTACACGACATACCTCATGATGCATAAAAGAAAAAGTAAAGTAAAGCAAAGTACGTTTCTAATTATGTAAATATACATTGATATTTTCGCGTGTCACACTAAGCGTACCTGCCATTCCGTGCGCGCAAGCCCGGATAAAAAAAAAAAACAAATATCGTTTTTTTTTTTCTCTTCTGTCACCGTGAATGAAAGGTATAGAGGGAAGTCCTTGTGTAATGAAACATTTGTAATTATAAAGTTCACGAACTTTGTGTAATTGGTATAATAATTTTATTTATCTATCTGAAAATTCGAAATTGTTAAGCTTTATCGTCGCGAGGATCGTTTGTACAGTGTGCGTTTTTAGTTAAGTATATGAGTTTTCGATTCGATAAGTTGTTAGAATGTTGATCGATGAAGGAGGAGGAGCTGGGTTCGGGTTGAGATTTAGGAAAATTCATTTGTTGGAAGTATCATCGATTAATTGATTACTGTGCGATGAGAGTGTATAAATTGTATTATTATTGGCTTCTGTCAAATAATTATTAGTTAGTTCAATCATGTTATAGTAGATTGTACCATGAGGTCTCTAGGAGATTCGTAGCCAGAAATTTTAACAGTATCAATGAAATGCATAGTTTTGAACAATTCATTTTAAATGGAAAAAAAAATATAAAGAATAATCGAAATGTTTGTTACAAGATTATTAACTTGTTTGTTGCATAATTTTTTGCATTGCGTTATGCTTAAAAGTCATGGTACGGAGTATCACAGTTGATAAATGAAATTACATTTCATTGAATACGCTGAAATTTTAACAATAACGAGAAATCGCGACTTCTTGAAATCTGTAAATTATATTATTTTTTAACTTTTTATGTTATAATGCTGAAAAAATCATGTATAGAATGTCACAATTGACAAATGAAGTTATGTTTCATTGAACACGCTGAAATTTTGACAGTAGCAATGAAA
Organism: Theocolax elegans; assembly: GCA_026168455.1. Lineage (NCBI taxonomy): Eukaryota > Metazoa > Arthropoda > Insecta > Hymenoptera > Cerocephalidae > Theocolax > Theocolax elegans. Next base: position 3,070,567 of record CM047426.1, on the reverse strand, counting down.
CATGATTATGATTTACTTGAGTGGAATAAATTTTAAAAATATCGCAATATAAAATATTTATCTACGAATACATTACAATTAAAAAAACTTGCTTGATCAAATGTTGCAATGAAAAAGATTAATTCACAAAACTGTTTATTTTCTGGATCAGAAAAAGTCAGTTTAATCAATGAAATAGTTTAGTCTAATCAATGAAAAAGTTAGTTTAATCGATGAAATAGTTCAGCCTAATTGATGACATACTCAGTCTGATCGATGACAGACTCATTCATCAAACTGAACAAAAAAAAAAAAAGGAAGAATTAATGCAACCATATAAGTACACGACATACCTCATGATGCATAAAAGAAAAAGTAAAGTAAAGCAAAGTACGTTTCTAATTATGTAAATATACATTGATATTTTCGCGTGTCACACTAAGCGTACCTGCCATTCCGTGCGCGCAAGCCCGGATAAAAAAAAAAAACAAATATCGTTTTTTTTTTCTCTTCTGTCACCGTGAATGAAAGGTATAGAGGGAAGTCCTTGTGTAATGAAACATTTGTAATTATAAAGTTCACGAACTTTGTGTAATTGGTATAATAATTTTATTTATCTATCTGAAAATTCGAAATTGTTAAGCTTTATCGTCGCGAGGATCGTTTGTACAGTGTGCGTTTTTAGTTAAGTATATGAGTTTTTCGATTCGATAAGTTGTTAGAATGTTGATCGATGAAGGAGGAGGAGCTGGGTTCGGGTTGAGATTTAGGAAAATTCATTTGTTGGAAGTATCATCGATTAATTGATTACTGTGCGATGAGAGTGTATAAATTGTATTATTATTGGCTTCTGTCAAATAATTATTAGTTAGTTCAATCATGTTATAGTAGATTGTACCATGAGGTCTCTAGGAGATTCGTAGCCAGAAATTTTAACAGTATCAATGAAATGCATAGTTTTGAACAATTCATTTTAAATGGAAAAAAAAATATAAAGAATAATCGAAATGTTTGTTACAAGATTATTAACTTGTTTGTTGCATAATTTTTTGCATTGCGTTATGCTTAAAAGTCATGGTACGGTGTATCACAGTTGATAAATGAAATTACATTTCATTGAATACGCTGAAATTTTAACACTAACGAGAAATCGCGACTTCTTGAAATCTGTAAATTATATTATTTTTTAACTTTTTATGTTATAATGCTGAAAAATCATGTATAGAATGTCACAATTGACAAATGAAGTTATGTTTCATTGAACACGCTGAAATTTTGACAGTAGCAATGAAACATGATTATCATTTACTTGAGTGGAATAAATTTTAAAAATATCGCAATATAAAATATTTATCTATACAAATATATTACAATTAAAAAAAATTTGATTGCTCAAATGTTGCAATGAAAAAGATTAATTTATAAAACTGTTTATTTTCTTGATCGGCATCGAACTAAGTTACAATCATATTGATGAATGAATGAAGTATTTCAGTCTAATTGATGAAAAAGTCAGTTTAATCAATGAAATAGTTCAGTCTAATTGATGAAATAGTTCAGTCTAATCGATGAAATATTTCAGTCTAATCGATGACAAACTCAGTCTGATCGATGACAGACTCATTCATCAAACTGAACAAAAAAAAAAAGATTCAGCCTATTCAATGAAAAAAATCATTAAATACTTAAAACAAAAAAGATCCAACAAAAATAACCAATACAATTCGTGTAAAAAAAATCAACTGCAAATTCTCAAAGACCCGCAAAAAAAAAAACCTCCAACATAAGTGAATAAACAAAACGACAACAAAGTTCAAAACACTCCAAATTAAAAAAAAAAGAAAGAAAGAAAGCGCGCACTGTCCAACTCTCTCCACCGTACGTAATATGCAATTCATCACGCTGCAACGTCGTGCAATACAGTACACATACAGTAGAAACGTCGAAAACTCCGTGTTCTACAATGAAAAAGAAGAAAATTGTGATAGCTAAATTAAAAAAAAAAAAAACCTCTTACCTATACATACACATACACACATATATATAAAACCACACAAGGCAACATCGAACATCGCTTTTCCTTAAAAAAAAAAAAAAAAACATCGTTCAGGTCGGCAGGTCGTTCTATATCCCACCTTTAATTTATCTTCCTCGTGGAACTTAAGACAAACAAACACCCACAACGTTATTCAACTAAAAACCACTGCCAGGGAGAAACGTTTCGATATATACCTTAATTTCGTTCACTCTCTCTCTTACGAGACGTATATATACGTATGCAAACAAAAAATGCATTATACAAAAAAAAAAAATGAAAAAGCGATAACGCGCTCGTCTTTTGAATTTACTGCCAAGCGTATATATATATATGTAAAATATATATAGAGATCGATTCTCGTCTACTTTATTTTTTTTCCCTTACGTACGAACGAATACTCGCGCGGTACATTTTTCTTTAAAGACCTGCCGTCCGTATATACGTGTTTTTTTTAATTATATATATTTTTTTCAAATCGAGAGAATGCAAGAGAGAATGAAAGATACATGCGTACACACACACAGACACTAAACACACACACACATACACACACCCATTATCTTCTCGTGTATATACATATAAATTAGGAACTAAAATAAAATCTAGAATATATATATATATATGTATATATATATATATATATATATATATATATACATTATTAATTAATTATTGTTATCATTAAAAAAAAAATAAATACACCATTATTAATTAATTATTAATAGTATATTATTGTATTGTAATATTATCATTATTATTATTATTATTATTATCGAGGAATGACGAGTACAATGCTGCTTGTGCAAAAAAAACACACACACGCACTTAAGCGGGTATTATCCCTCTCTTTCAAAATTGCGACTGAATTTATTTCGTTTCGTGTAAAGTTGTATATGTGTAAAGAGAAAAAAAAACAATTGGTGCTTATTTCGCGAGTGAAAGCTAAATTAGACTGAACGAGGAATTTAGATATAAATTTTTAGGTCCATGTCAACGCGCCAGAATGACATTGCGCCAGAAGCGTATTACGGACGGTTTCCAATTGAGAAGAGAAGGTGTCATTGCGCCAGCAGTGCCGACAACTTTAACGCGGCGAGGGCGCCAAATTCAAAATTGTATGCCTATATATGTATACACGACCCATATGTATATATATGTGTGTATATACACACGCACACACACACAAATATATGTATGTATGTACATATGTATATATGTGTGTATATGTATATGGTTGAAATAAAACAATATATATATATAAATTGATGAATCGGTACTTATGCCGACACACAAAAAATCGGAAAATTAGCTTTGTGAGCCCCGCTTTGACGTTATAATATTAATGAAGGATTGGAGTTATAACGTCTTTCGAGGTGCCGGAGGCCTCCGGCCTCCGGCACTTCGAATGAGGTTATAACTTCAATCCTTCATTAATATTATAAGGTCAAAGTGTGCTTTTTTACCCGTGAGGGGTATTTAGGTATTTGGGTTATTGGATATTTGGGTTATTGGTTTTTTATGCATTATTTTATCAATTAATATTCTCCCCCTTATATCTGAGTCGTTACATATGTTTTATAACCTCAAAACACCAAGATAACACGTAATGTCACCATAAGTACCGATACTGATGTTTATATATATATATATATATATATATATATATATGCGCATTATTTATTTTCTTTATAATTTAATATGATTATTAAATGGCATGTGTGTGTGTGTGTACACATTGCTTTATTTCAACCATTTAATAATCATATTAAATTATAAAGAAAATAAATAATGCGCATATATATATATATATATATATATATGTATATATATATATATTGTTTTATTTCAAACATATATACATATACACACATATATCATATGTACATACATACATATATTTGTGTATATATGTGTGTGTGTGTGTGTGTGTGTGTCTATATATATATATATATATACACACACATATATATACATATGGGTCGTGTATACATATAGGCACGCATCTAAACATAAGTAAGATATATGCAAAATAGCATACAATTTTGAATTTGGCACCCTCGCCGCGTTAAAGTTGTCGGCACTGCTGGCGCAATGACACCTTCTCTTCTCAATTGGAAACCGTCCGTAATACGCTTCTGGCGCAATGTCATTCTGGCGCGTTGACATGGACCCAAATTTTTCCTCCAATTTGTTGTGTATAGGTGAAATTAAGGAAAAAAAAATTTTCGTTGACGCGTGTGTATATATATGTTTGTTAGATTTTCATTTTTTTTATGGATTGTCCCTTCTTTCTTCGTATACGTATGCGTGTGTGTGTTTTTTTGTTGCTCGATGAGGAAAATTCGTTTTTTTTTAGAGGGGGGAGATCGGTTATAGGAAAACGTAAAAAATGTCGGAAAGTTTTTTTAACGATTAACTGCCATCTCGGATAAGAGAGATACATATATATATATATATATGTATTGTACGTTCGATCTGTAAATTGTAAACGCGAAGAGGAGAAATGAAAAATGTTATTGTACGAATCGGTGGATTCAAATTTCCCGGTCTTTTTTTTTTTTACTATAAATTTTAGGTATCGAGAACGAAACCATTGAACGATACATCGGTGATATTGAATTATTTATTCTTGTAATTGGAAAATATATCTGTATGTCGTATCGACGTTTTTTTTGTCGAATTTTTTAATAATTATGATTGTACGTAAAATTATTTAAATACAAAGAAAATTGTTATTTTATTTTATTTTATTTTTTTCGTAAAAATATCCGTATACGATATGCACCGCAAAATTTTAGGTTGATCCATTCAAAAAAAGTATTCAAACATCGATAATTAAATTGTTGATTTGTGTACAAAGAAACTACAATATTTTCATTATATTATTTAAAAAGCAAAGAAAATATTCAAATCGAAAAAATCGACAATTATAAAAACGCGGGAAATTTGAATTATCAACGTCCTCATAGTTCCCTCGAAAAATAGTATATCGTTTAGAAAAAAATGAATTAAAATCCCTTTACCAATCAATACAATTCGTACGCATACTGAACGATACCCTAATTTTGACCACATTTTCAAAAACAAAAAAAAAATTAAACACTTGCATAAACGAGCTAATTTTCCACTGCGCGCGTACGAGAGGCACACCCATATATAGAAAATAATATTAAAAAAAAAATAGACTGACACAAGCGACGCGTTTTTCTTTACGCTCCACCCCCGTAAACACACACGAAAACACACACACACACAATTTCGAAAAAAAAAAGGAATAATCATGTACCCGTGGACACGCCTGTGAAAGAACAAAAAATTTAGATAAGACTACGAAGTGACAAAAAAAACGGAAGAAGACAACTAACTACACGAAATAAAAACAAAATAAAAGTAAGAATAAAAAATAAAATAAAGTAAAGTAAAAATTAACGTTTCATGGCCAGTCTCGCTATATGATATATATATATACGAAAAAAAAATAAAGAAAACTATAAGCGCCTCTCAATTCTGTGTACAAAGAATAATACAAGAAAAAACGATCGTCCCGAGGTCCCCGGAAAAAATATCGCGTTTTCGGATTTGTTGTAAAAAAATAAAAAGCGGCCCATATATATATATAAATACACACACACACACGTACACGCAATCACACAAATATATATATATAGAAAAAAAAGAAACCACACGCGAAAACTTCGAGGGAGAGATAATAAAAAAACGACAGAAAAAATAAAAGTATTATATTATTTTGATAAAAACCGAATTTGCCGCGGCGGAGAGAAAAAAAAAAATTTTAAAGTTGATAGATATTTATTTTGGTGAAAAAAGAAAAATGAAAATAAAAGCGAAATAATAGGCTATACTTAAATGGTATTGCGAAAACGTTTTCTTTTTCGTGGACCTCCCGTCGTTGATTGATCGTGACGGCCAGGGCGCACAGGTTGTACGTGTACATAATATACAATGCGATATAAAAATTACGATAACAAACAAAAGAAAAAAAAATAAGGCAACAGTGAAATACATATACGTATATACGTATGCATATATACAGGGTGTCGAAAACGTAACGAAGCTTCTTTAGGTGTTGTGTTACTTTTTGGACACCCTGTACACACATATATGTATGTATATATATATATACACACACACACGCAGAAATAATGAAATAAATTAAATTAATAATAATAATAATGATCATACTATATATATGTATATATATATATATATATACATATATATATAAAACGAATTAGGAACAAGTATAGAAACCGAGTGCGAGTAAAGAGAGAATGCGACGAGTATATAACCGTGTAAATAGTTCGAACCGAAAGAAATGAAAAAAAATATAATAATTAATTAATTATATATATATATATACGAGTGAGAGATAATTTGTGTAACGTTGTCAAAGCGAGGAGAGACGAAAGGAGGGAGCTGTTGATTAAATATATATATATATATATATTATATATAGAGGGTGCAAAATTTTGAAAAACTATATATATATATATATATATATATCTATATATGTATGTATGCGAAAGAAGGAATTACCTACCTGCCTCTTGTGGCTGAAACTTTTTTTTTCGAAATATTGCCTAACAATTGTGTATAAAGACGAAGAGATGCGATTTGTCGAGAGGTTATTTTTACGTTATATTTATTTGTTGAACGAATGAGAGAAAATATTTTTTTTTTATTATTGAAAGGAAAGGGTGGATCGATTAATTAATTAATGTTGATTAATTGGTATATGAAATTTATTTGATGCATTCCATGACGCGATTGTCGTATTTTGTTTCTTTTTTTAGATATAAAAATGAAAGTGTTTGATCGATAAGAAATAATGATTAATGTATACAAGTTTTTTTTAAAAAAATTCAATTAATTGTATGTAGTCGAATTTATCAATAACAATCTAACGGTTGATTAATTTATTAATATAGATTATTTTCATCAAATATTGATGAATTACGCAAATGTAAATAATTAATATAATAACTAATTAATTAATAATAAATTTAATTTTTAGAAACATTTTTGGTTATTATTAATTGTGTAATAATGAGTTCATTAAGAATATTCTAAAAACTAGTTTAATTACAAAGATTCTAAAAATATTTGATTATTTGGTTAAATATATTTTTATAAATAATTTTTTTATTTATTAATTTATGATCAATTGAAAACGTTCTTATAAATTTTGAGGAATTATGGTATTTTTTAGAATCTCTTTTATTATTAATTCTATAATTTTTAATTAATCAAAAAATTTTTAAAAAATATAATCGATGATATTTAAATTCATTTTTAGAAGTTCTTTTACTAATAATTAATGATATAATTTTTAGTTTTTGAAAGCGTTTCAAAAAAAATTTATCATATTATTGTTTCTAAATACGTTTATTATTAATCAATTAATTAATTGTTAGTTACCCAAAAATATATAAAAAAAATGTTGGATTAATTTTAACTCAAGTTAAAATATTCAAAATAGCAATTAATGAATCAATGACATTTTAACTAATTACCAATAATAACGATAAATCAATATCAATTAGAACCAATAAAATTCGTAACTCTTATACAATTAATCACAAATTAATCAACAACTCGCTTAAACCACGAATGTAATTAATTAATTAATCACCAACAAATTAATCATAAAAAAAATATTTTCATCAACCTCACCACCTACCGATCAATCGCATCGCTCAGACAAATATATAAATACCCCCGAAAAAAAAAATTCGATCTACACAGCTACTTAAAAAAAAAAGGAAGAAAAAAAAAACCCTCCTTTCTCCCTCAACTCTTTCTCACGATAATATTCTTTTTTCCAAGGGAAAACCATGCACGTGTAAATAAAAAAAAAAGATGAAATATATACATAAACCGAAACTATGTTGAAACGCAAAAACGCGAAGTATACACACGCGCACGTCGAAGTTTTAAAGAAGGAAGAAAAAAAAACGTATGATCGCCGCCAGTGTAAAGAAATAAAAGAACAATCCGACAATTTTGCGGGTGTTGAGTATTTTTAGAAAAAAAAAAGAAGAAGCCACACAAATCCTTGCGTTTTTCTTCTTCCTTCGGCGTTGGCGCGACGTATATATATATATATACATACAAAAAAGACCGGAGATAAAGAGGTTAGATTGTAAATTGTCGGAAAAACGATGAGCGAAAGAAAGAAAGGAAAAATAACAAAAAAAAAAACAAACAAACAAAAATATAATAATTAATTAATTATATATATATATACATATATATAAAACGAATTAGGAACAAGTATAGAAACCGAGTGCGAGTAAAGAGAGAATGCGACGAGTATATAACCGTGTAAATAGTTCGAACCGAAAGAAATGAAAAAAAATATAATAATTAATTAATTAATCACCAACAAATTAATCATAAAAAAAATATTTTCATCAACCTCACCACCTACCGATCAATCGCATCGCTCAGACAAATATATAAATACCCCCGAAAAAAAAATTCGATCTACACAGCTACTTAAAAAAAAAGGAAGAAAAAAAAACGTATGATCGCCGCCAGTGTAAAGAAATAAAAGAACAATCCGACAATTTTGCGGGTGTTGAGTATTTTTTAGAAAAAAAAAGAAGAAGCCACACAAATCCTTGCGTTTTTCTTCTTCCTTCGGCGTTGGCGCGACGTATATATATATATATAGAGGGTGCAAAATTTTGAAAAACTATATATATATATATATATACATATATATAAAACGAATTAGGAACAAGTATAGAAACCGAGTGCGAGTAAAGAGAGAATGCGACGAGTATATAACCGTGTAAATAGTTCGAACCGAAAGAAATGAAAAAAAATATAATAATTAATTAATTAATCACCAACAAATTAATCATAAAAAAAATATTTTCATCAACCTCACCACCTACCGATCAATCGCATCGCTCAGACAAATATAAATACCCCCGAAAAAAAAATTCGATCTACACAGCTACTTAAAAAAAAAGGAAGAAAAAAAAACGTATGATCGCCGCCAGTGTAAAGAAATAAAAGAACAATCCGACAATTTTGCGGGTGTTGAGTATTTTTTAGAAAAAAAAAGAAGAAGCCACACAAATCCTTGCGTTTTTCTTCTTCCTTCGGCGTTGGCGCGACGTATATATATATATACATATATATAAAACGAATTAGGAACAAGTATAGAAACCGAGTGCGAGTAAAGAGAGAATGCGACGAGTAACGTAACGAAGCTTCTTTAGGTGTTGTGTTACTTTTTGGACACCCTGTACACACATATTATGTATGTATTATATATATATACACACACACGCAGAAATAATGAAATAAATTAAATTAATAATAATAATAATGATCATACTATATATATGTATATATATATATATATATATACATATATATATAAAACGAATTAGGAACAAGTATAGAAACCGAGTGCGAGTAAAGAGAGAATGCGACGAGTATATAACCGTGTAAATAGTTCGAACCGAAAGAAATGAAAAAAATATAATAATTAATTAATTATATATATATATATACGAGTGAGAGATAATTTGTGTAACGTTGTCAAAGCGAGGAGAGACGAAAGGAGGGAGCTGTTGATTAAATATATATATATATATATATATTTATATATAGAGGGTGCAAAATTTTGAAAAACTATATATATATATATATATATATCTATATATGTATGTATGCGAAAGAAGGAATTACCTACCTGCCTCTTGTGGCTGAAACTTTTTTTTTTCGAAATATTGCCTAACAATTGTGTATAAAGACGAAGAGATGCGATTTGTCGAGAGGTTATTTTTACGTTATATTTATTTGTTGAACGAATGAGAGAAAATATTTTTTTTTTTTATTATTGAAAGGAAAGGGTGGATCGATTAATTAATTAATGTTGATTAATTGGTATATGAAATTTATTTGATGCATTCCATGACGCGATTGTCGTATTTTGTTTTTTTTTAGATATAAAAATGAAAGTGTTTGATCGATAAGAAATAATGATTAATGTATACAAGTTTTTTTTAAAAAATTCAATTAATTGTATGTAGTCGAATTTATCAATAACAATCTAACGGTTGATTAATTTATTAATATAGATTATTTTCATCAAATATTGATGAATTATGCAAATGTAAATAATTAATATAATAACTAATTAATTAATAATAAATTTAATTTTTAGAAACATTTTTGGTTATTATTAATTGTGTAATAATGAGTTCATTAAGAATATTCTAAAAACTAGTTTAATTACAAAGATTCTAAAAATATTTGATTATTTGGTTAAATATATTTTTATAAATAATTTTTTTATTTATTAATTTATGATCAATTGAAAACGTTCTTATAAATTTTGAGGAATTATGGTATTTTTTAGAATCTCTTTTATTATTAATTCTATAATTTTTAATTAATCAAAAATTTTTAAAAATATAATCGATGATATTTAAATTCATTTTTAGAAGTTCTTTTACTAATAATTAATGATATAATTTTTAGTTTTTGAAAGCGTTTCAAAAAAATTTATCATATTATTGTTTCTAAATACGTTTATTATTAATCAATTAATTAATTGTTAGTTACCCAAAAATATATAAAAAAAATGTTGGATTAATTTTAACTCAAGTTAAAATATTCAAAATAGCAATTAATGAATCAATGACATTTTAACTAATTACCAATAATAATCGATAAATCAATATCAATTAGAACCAATAAATTCGTAACTCTTATACAATTAATCACAAATTAATCAACAACTCGCTTAAACCACGAATGTAATTAATTAATTAATCACCAACAAATTAATCATAAAAAAAATATTTTCATCAACCTCACCACCTACCGATCAATCGCATCGCTCAGACAAATATATAATACCCCGAAAAAAAAAATTCGATCTACACAGCTACTTAAAAAAAAAGGAAGAAAAAAAACCCTCCTTTCTCCCTCAACTCTTTCTCACGATAATATTCTTTTTTCCAAGGAAAAACCATGCACGTGTAAATAAAAAGATGAAATATATACATAAACCGAAACTATGTTGAAACGCAAAAAACGCGAAGTATACACACGCGCACGTCGAAGTTTTAAAGAAGGAAGAAAAAAAAACGTATGATCGCCGCCAGTGTAAAGAAATAAAAGAACAATCCGACAATTTTGCGGGTGTTGAGTATTTTTTAGAAAAAAAAAGAAGAAGCCACACAAATCCTTGCGTTTTTCTTCTTCCTTCGGCGTTGGCGCGACGTATATATATATATATACATACAAAAAGACCGGAGATAAAGAGGTTAGATTGTAAATTGTCGGAAAAACGATGAGCGAAAGAAAGAAAGGAAAAATAACAAAAAAAAAACAAACAAACAAATAATTGTTATCGCTTTATTAATTAATTAATTATTGACTATTATCTATTATTAATTATTATTACCGATTTATTATTATTATTATTAATAACGGCGAAAGAGAGAAGTGAAGTAAAAAAAAAAAATAAATAAAACAATGATTGTATTATTGTATATTGATTGTGTATACCTCGAGTAGATCTTTTTCTTTTTTTTTTCTTCTTCTTACACTTCGCCTCCCGTCGCGAATATACGTGCAATATGTACAAAAAAAAGGGAAGAAAAAAATTGTATCGATCTAACGACACGAACGTATATGTATATGTGTGTGTAGAAAAATATACGAGAGGGATCGATCGATCGAGTGCGGACGGGAGGCGAAGACGCGCAGAGAGAAAGAGAGAATTATATAAACGAAAGGGAAAAAAAAATATATAAGCGAGCCTTCTGTCTGTTGTATAGTACTTTTATTTCCACCTTTTTTTACATAAAAACAAAGCAAGATCGGCATGGACCATGCTAATAATGTATGGATGATATGTTCCAATACTAGAGTAAAATCTCTCAACAAACGCATATAACATACGCATTTCAATTTATTTTGCTTTATCGAGCCTCCTCCTTTTCTTCTTTTTTTTCTTATGTGTTTATATATATATATATAGATCCTTTATTTTTTGTATATATATATATATATTTTTTTTTTTTAGGTTATCCAGACTTTTTGCGTTGTTGGTTGTTTTTTTTACGACGAAAGACAGCGAAACATCTATAGGCGATTTGATGCAGTTTTTTTTAGTTGAGAAACTCTTTCAGAGCTTCGATATATTTTTTTGAGGGGGGAGTGATCGGGTATACAAAGTTTTTTTTCTTTTTTTCTTTGTTTATCCTTTGCGTATACCGATTTTTCTTGGTTGATCGTTATAAGAAAGTTGTTGTTGTTCTTGACGGTTGGGTTGTTTTTTGGCACGTCTTGGAGCTTCACTTTGTGCTTGCATTACCTAGTTTAGGAGAGGAGAGAAAAGTTAAGAATTAATTTTTGTAAAATATTAATATTTTTATGGGAAATTATGATGTATTTCTTTGAACTGTAATATTGTCTTGGAAAATTTTTTTTTATTGGGTTTCTGACAGATTGATACGAGCAATGAATTGGCAGCGTGAAAAGAGTAACATTAAAATGAATATGTGTTGATATTTGCTTAAAAATAACAGAAAAAAGTTTTCTTTAAATTTAATATTTGTTAAAAAAAAGAAAAGTAAAAAAAATATTTCTTCAAAATTAATATTTGTTAATATCTGTTAATAATTATTAAAAAAAAATTTAATGTTTTTTTAGTATTAATATTTGTTAATATTTACTAATATTTGTTGCTAAAATTTATGAAATCTTTGTGTGAAAGGTCGTATACATTTAAATTTATTTATTTAAAAATAAAAAAATATATGATTTTATATTACGTCAGTGAAAAAATACTTCTATAAATTTTCATTGACAAACGTATATTTTATTTCTAGTTTTTTTTTATGGAAAACTCGATAAATAATTCAACAATATATAAATAACAAAATTTGTATTGAGTTGAATGAAATTTTTTATTAAATACATCAACAAGAATAAAAAAAGACTCGATAACCTACATAAATTGTTGAAACTTTGTAAATAAACCTTAATAAAACACAAAAATAAATGTTAAAATAAAAAACATTATAAAAAAGAAACTTTATGTAAGCAAATAAATATAAATATCAAATATTATTTAAAAAGAATTTTGTTTAAAAGTCCAATAGATAGTGCATCACGCAAAAAATTTATCTGATTAATAAAATATTTGTTGAAAACATATGTAATAAATATTTTGTAGTTTACAATCTTTTTTCAATAAATTAATAATTTATTTAAATACTATTAATTATATCGGTGGCTTTGACAAAAAATGTACTATTTAAATAAAATTTTTTTTGTAATATTTTTTTTAATTAAATTTTTGTCTAAACAAGATTTAAATAATATTTCTCCAACAAGATAAATATTAATTATTATATTTTATGTTATATTTCATCGATTGATCGTAAAAAAAGTCATTATTTTGGAGGCAAATAACGAATAAGACCCATAATTTTTTTTTCTTGATTAACAAATAAAAAAAATCGGAAAAAGCAATTTATAAGATAACAAAAAAATACTGTAGTAAAGAAAAAAACAACATTTTTTTATACGAATTTAAATAATCGAGTAAAATCTATTAAAAATATGTAATAAAAAAATTTTTAAATTATTAAAATTAAAAAATTAAGAAATTATTATACAAAACCAACCAGACGTTGCACTTGCGCGTAGGATTCATCGGTGAACCTCTAGGACAATTGTAGGCCCTAGCGAAATCTTCGCTATTCGACAAAGGACCGAGGACTCTGACTGGTTCGGGCGAATGAACGCTACTTCGCACTTTGGTCAAAGCATCTTCGGGTCTCATCGAGCCACACCAGATTTGTGCGTAATTTAAGAAAAACAGCTGATCGTGGGTCAAGTTGACACCTGGTAACAATGGCTCCTCACCGTGATTTGCTACCCACTTTTTGTACGCCTGTCGAATGCAATAATTATAGTTTTTATTAAAATTTCTAAATTATAATTTTATTGTATAAAATATTTTTTATAATTTTCTTTTATATTAGCTTTTTAAGTTTCCCAAATTTTTTGTAATTTCTAAGACTTGTCGATTATATATTGTTGTTTAAACAGTTTTGTTTTTTATAAAGCATTATTGACAATTCTTTTGCAAGTGAAAATTTATAAATGTGGCCTACCTAAATAAAAATTATTAATAATTTTTTATAAACTTATATTTTTTCACTAATTTATTTTTAAAATTAGTTTTATGATTTATAAGGTTTTTCGTTTACTTATATGTATATTGTTTTAAATGAATTAATTTTTTTAAACCGTTTTTAACAATTTTTTATTGTAGAAGTTTGTTTATGGATACCAAAATAAAAATGTTTAATAATGTAATTAATTTATATAGTTTCATTAGGTGTAATAAACACGAAATAATCAATTAAATTTTTGGCGCGAAATTGAAATTTCTAAAGAGGCTTCGGCGTCGCCTTGGCCCTTTCCACCTGCCGATATGTAAACAATCAATTTTTATTATTTATTCTTATTTTCTAATTAATTTTAATTACGAACTACTACTCAATATAATTTAAAAAACAAGTCATTCAAAATATCATTTCAACTATATTTTAATTGCAAATGTTTCTACGAAAATGCCGAACTGACGCTAGAAGACGACACGTGCCTTAGAAGACCCAATTTAAATTTTAAATAATTTTTATAAATTATACTGCTTAACGTTTGTATTATTATTGGAAAAAATTTGAAAAAATTCCAATAATTTATAAAAGTAAAATTAATATATGTACATATATCGCAATAAAATAGATTTTTATTAAATATTGAAAATAATTTTTTAATTATTCTTATAATTTCCCCTGTTTAACATGTCTATTTTTGTTAATTTTTTTATTTTCATTGTTTTAATCACAAAATATATTATACATCACTTCTTATTTTTTATTTATATACCAATCAGTATATAAAGTAGACTTTAATTAAATATTAAAAATATTTTAAACAATAATTTTTCAATTATTTATATGTACAAATTTATGGTATTATTTACTTAATTATGTTCTAATCAATTCCCGAACGAATTTATAATCACGAACACCATACGCGTATGTCAATACATTTTACGTTTATTTCCTATCAAACATATTCCACGTATCGTAAACAATAAAATTTAATACATAATACACCTTGATTTACTCCTATTCATCGAAAATTACCCTTACCTATACAAAATCTTGTTCGTAAAAAATATTTTATATTTTATTGAATATCTCGGTGATTGCGATACATTCGTCGACGAGAAATAAATGCGAAATGAACGTACCCGAAACGATTGTTTGAGTCCACCGTTATCGGCAATATTTTCTCCTTGTGTCATCCTACCGTCGACGTATAAATCAGCTTCTTGTACTTTGTACCTCGAATACTGATCGATGATGCATTGAGTTCGATTTCGAAATGCTCGGATCGTCGCGTTGTTCCACCATTGCATCATGTTGCCGTCTTTGTCGAATTGTCGTCCTTTGTCGTCGAAACCGTGGGTTATCTCGTGACCGATCACCACGCCGATTCCCCCGTAATTCAGGGATTTCGGGAAGTGCTGGGAGTAGAATAGCGGCTGGAGGATACCCGCTGGAAATACTGGTAGGAATGGTTTTTTTTAATAAAAATTTATTTTGCAAAAAAATAGTTTTTTTAAAAGTCATTGTTGTGAGTTTGCTTGAGGATCTATTGGATTGAAATAATGTTTATAAGACTGTAAATCAAATGGTGGGAAATGAGTTTTTTTATATTTTTTTTCGGTAATAATATTTTTTTTTAATTTTGATTTAATACGTGATGGTTGAAAGATTGCTAATGATTTTGTCAATTGAATTTTTTTACAAAAACCAGTTTTTAATCAAATTTTACTCGAATTTCATAACTTTAATGATATTTTTTTTAAATTATCTTTTATCTACTTCTTTGTTAAACACAATCGTTTATCAATTTTTATATAAAAAATTATCATTTTAACAATTTTTTGCCAATACCATCTTTTTGTCAATATTGGTTAAAACAATCGATACATTAATTTTATCTCAAAAATTATCTTTTAAACAATTTTCGTCGCCATAAACCATCTATTTATCAATGTTCTTTTGTCGTAGTTCAATTTTTTATAAATCATATTTCTGGAATTTAATTTTTAAAAAAACTTTTTTTTGAACAATATTTGTAGTATTATAAAAACCATTCTCTTAATCAAACATAATAAAAAATCATTTCGTAATCATACTTTTCTTGAAATATAGCTATTTATTAAATTTTTTATTAATCATATTTCTTAAAGTGGCAATTACAAATTAGTATATATATGAGATCTGTAAACATTTTTTCAATAAACATTTTTTTCTAATTTTTTTCATATATCATTTTTTTAATGTTCGTTCAAACATAACATTTTTATTAATTAGTATTTGCAAATAATTGTTTACACTTTATCTATTTTTTTCGCAAATTCAGTAATTCACATATTGTTCTAAAAAATTGTTTGCAAATATATTTCAAATGCATTTTTTAAATTTTTGTTCCAAAACTATCTTTTCGATATACATAAATGTTTAATGATTTTAAATGGCAAATACCTCTACGAAACCTAGGAACAGTTTGTTATATTTAATTTTTTTTTCAAATTTTTAATCAACCATATATTTTATAAGTTAAATAATCTTTATTTGAGGATTTTAATAGAAAAAGAAAATCATTTGTTCAATTATCGTACATATATCAAATATTTCTATCCAATATCGAAGTGACGCATAATCTTATAAAAAATTTTCTAATAAATGGTTTTATTAAAAAAAATATACTAAAATAATTTTTTTGAAGGAGAAATATTACCAATGTCGTTTTTGTTTGGATTGTAGAATGCATTGACTACCGTTGGCTCGGTTGACCACTTGTTCTTATCGACTGGTAGTCTCAGCTGTTGGAGGTTGTGATACGCATCGTATCTCAGTACAGCAAATATGTTACCCAGGAATTGATCCTCTGTGATGTTAAGCTGAACAAAATTTTTTTTATATACATATTTTCTTTTTTTTTATTATATTATAAAAAATACATTTTTATTGAAAATTAGTTTAAATGTATCATGATAATCACGTGTCTGACTAGATTTAAGGTAACACTACTTACAATAAAATAATTTTGCTCTTCATTTGATTAAAAAAAAAATGTTTTATAATATTAACAATGAAATCGAATAATTTATCATTTACGCATTTTATTTTCATTTCCATTATACCATAATTTGTTTTTTATTTAACTTTAAAAAATTAATATTTAAATTGAAAAAAATTACTTTTTAGAAAAAATTTTTCATATTACATCAAGATTTTCTACACAAGGGAATTATTCTATTTTTACAAAATTTTCATCACACAACATTATTTTTTCCTATTCATAACGTAATTTACGTAACAGAAGTAAATTGTTAAATTTCGTAACAAATTTAACGGAATAAAATTATCCTAACAAAAATATTTCCTTTACTCACGAGATTCATCGGTTATTTATATATTCTTAAATGATTTTTACCATTTCATACTCTTTCGAAAGCTCGACCGAATCTTTCAAAAATTCTGGATAACCAATACGCTCGTTCATTGAATCTGCTTTTTTCTTAGCCACTGCTCGCGTTTCGTCATCCATCCAATCATTTTCAGCGAGGAGCTCGTTAAATGCTTCACGTAACGTGTGTATCATTTCCAATGCAGTTTCCTGCACAAAAAATTTTTTTTTTTATAATTTATTTATTTAATATCGTATCAACTTTAATGTCATAAGCGAATAAATTTGTATATAACGTTGAACAAAATAATATTTAAAAAAAAAATTTTATTTGCAATATTTTTAATATGATTTTTACGATCGATATTGTTAATTAAGACTTAACTCTCGTTTGAAATTAATATAAATCAAAATTTACCATTAATATTATTAGTTAATATTATTATTATATTTAATTAAAAATCAATAATATGTCAATAAAAAATAGAAGAAAAATTTTTTCTAACTATATATTATTTGTCACTATAATTTATAACAAACTCATAATTTTATAAAAAAAAATTTGTGAATTTGGTAGCAGATCGTTTTTTCCGTGTAGACTATAGTATAATTTGTGATACTTTGTATGCGTAAACTTATTACATTCTTAGCAATTAAGTTTCAGTGTATCATTGATACTCCAAGCGATAACATTCTCGCAAAATATAAATATTGATTTTCGGATCTCGGGTTACGATATCGCAAAGGTAAGAAAGTGTATCCTAGTTTTCCGTTTTATCATTTGATTAACTGCAAAATACTTACAGGACTTTAGATATACTTATATAATTAAAAAATACATTGTCTGAAAAAAAACATCTTTTATATTTTTATTACAGTAATGAAAGTCATTATTCTTGGACACCCCCATATAACTGTACAATTAAAGTTTATAAATGATTTATATTTTTTAAAATCGCTCTAAAAATGGTCTATAAGTGCGAAAATCAAATCGAGACAGTTGGTCAGAAAAATATTTAAAACATGCTATGGATATCGTTGAGAATTTGCCAATAATAATAACACAGGTCAACATGGTTTTATTCTAAGAAAGTGAAGGATAATTTCCAAAGTAATTTTTAATGTAAAATTCAAGTCCGTGGTCCCAAATTACTCTATCGCGTCATGATTTTGAGATATCCTCACCTAAAAAAGCAAAAATCGGGATTTTTGGCTATATTGAGATTATGTAGTACCGTCATATATTTTTTCTCAAAAACAACCAATGGCACCTTCAAGTGTAAGTCTTGTCTTTTCAAATGTCGTGGAGTTTGCTTAAATAGCTTATTTCTGCATTAAGATATTTCATTTTGAAGTTTACATAACCTCAAATATAGCCAAAAATCCCGAATTCTGCAGTTTTATGAGGATATCTTAAAATCATGACGCGATAGAGTAATTCGAATTCTACATGAAAAATTACCTTGGAAATGACCCTTCACTTACTTAGAACAATTAAAAGATTCTTTTTTTCAGACCTGTGTAATTTACAAATGTATTTATACTTTTGCTATTTTGTGTTTATAATTGAATGAAAAGTGCCTCTTTTCACTAATTTACAGAAAATATAAACATTTTCTAGTTACTTCTTTGCATTTTTTTCTTGCACGGCAATGTTTTTGAGTACCTCAAAATTTAATCAGTTTTTTAGACCTTAAATATACTTTTTAAATTACATATAAATATTAGTTATTGCGTCTACTTTATAGTAAAATTTTATTAATAAACTTTTATTGTTATATAGTATGTTTTTTTTTTTATTTTTCCTTAAGGCATCCTTTTTGAACGTGTCTTTTCTGAATATGTATACAAAAAATAATAATACTTACATAAAATAATATTTATTTGGAAACATGACCAAAATATACAATTAATCAAATAAAAAATTCCTATTTCTAAAGCTATCACAGTCAATAAAATAAATAAATAATATATAAAAATTACGAAGTCATATTTGAATTTACCGACCAAATCTGTTTTTTTTTCTAAATTACCAGCTTCTAACTAAATAACATAAAAAAACAAGTTACTTAAAATTTAGTAAAAAAAAATATTAACAACCGAAAATAAAATAATTACACAAACATAGATAATAATTAATAAAATAAAATAAAGACAGTGAATAATAAATTAATAAATAACATAAAATAAAGATAGTAAACAATAAATAAATAACTAGCAATTATACGTTTAACGAAAAAAAAAATAATGTACCTTGCTCTCGTGATTGAAATTCTCACGTATGAACAGAGCACCGACAGCCATACCAAGTTTCTTGTTGGTCCACTCGACGCATCGTGACCAGCGTACCCGTTCACTCAAAATTCCCAATAAGATCTTGCGGAATTCGACGCGTCTCTCCTGGTAATCATCGATCATATGTGGCATTATTGACATTACCAATCGCCACAGTATGTAGTTGTGCAACGTTCTGTCGATACGAAAACAAAGCATTTATTTATTTATTTTTTTTTATAAATTCCAATTAACATGTAACGATATACATACATGCGCGTTATTAAATTTCGTTGGATGTGCATTTAAATTGGGTTTTTAATTACTAGGTTAATTAATACGGGTAATTTTATTTGATGCGGAAGGGTGTAAGGAGATCGGTCTCCATTGATAATAATTCGATTAATTTTATTATTAAAATAGAGACACCGGTACACTTACTAGGTTAATAACTTTATCAAAACTCGTTAATTTTTTTTTAATAATAATTATTTTCATATTTATATTTTATTAATTACACACTTATTCGATGTATCCAATTACTTTTCGTTAATTTACTCGAATAATTTGTTAAATTTACTTGAATTATCTCTTGAATTTATCGGATTGATCTCGATGAAGTATTAATCTACGTTTATTTAATTCGAGAAAATATTTTAGCAGCTTATTCGTTCATTTTAATAAATACTAATTGAGAAAATATTAAATTTGTATTTGAATTTATATTATGAATTTATTAATTTTATTTAAATAATTCCATGAATTATTGATTTAATTCCTTAAAAATATTTAAAAAAATGTATTTAAATTGATTCTGGAAAATATTCAGATATAATTTTAATTTTATTCAAATGATTTCTTAAATGATGTACATAAATATTTTCTTGAATACGTGTTCTTTAATAATCTACAAATATATTTAAATAATTTTCTAAATTTTCTAAAACTTTCTAAATATTTTATTTTCTTAAAATCAATTATTGTTTTCATGAATTTTTTTTAATAATTTCTTTATTTTATTTTTTTTAAACTATATCTCAACATAAATTAAACAATTACTTAAAAATATTATAATTATTTTAATTTATTTTATCAATTTTTTATAACTATAAAATTTTTACTATTTATTTTCTTATATAATTTCTGCCGATGTTATTAATTTCTTAGGAATTAATTAATATTTTAATTATTTCTTGAACCTCTTTTATTTATTTTTATTTATTTATTTATTCCAAGTACAGATTTGACATCTTTCTACTTATCCCGTCTTTTAGTTACAATAGTTTCTTAGCTTATTTTACATGATTATTTTACAACGAATATATAAAACGTAAGTACAAAAACCTCTTTTATTAATTTTCTTAAATAATTTTTCATAACTATATTAATCTATTTATTTCAATCATAATTATAATAAAATTATAAAGGAACATTATTAATGTTATTATCAATTTTACAGTGTATATAACGTTTAATTAATTATTGATAAATTAGAAAATTTACAGTACAATGTACAAAAAAAAGAAATGTTTAATTACCTTCGTGGGGTTCGTTGTACGATTTGACCCATCTTAATAAAATACGGCATAGAGTACGCTACAAGGGGTTCCTCATCCGTGATAGAGGACACGAGGAATTTCTCGAGGTAAGTACGCCACCGCAATTGCGGTACTTCGACCTGAAGCTCGGCCAGGGTGAGTTTCCTATATATAGCCGAGGTATCGTGTCGATCTGCTTCTGGTAGAGATGCCTGTGTGTGCGAAAACATTTTTTATCTTTTTTTTTTTAATTTTTGTCAAGATTTCTTAACGCGATGGAAGTTTTTACCATTTTCTTCAAGGGCGTATTTAACATGATGGTAATTTTAAAGATAGGATATTTTAGTACGAAATATGTTTTAAAATATTACCATTTATTTTTGTGAAGCATATAACGTTTAAAAAAAGTTGGAAGTTCTGTTAGGGTAATTTATAGGAATTTAACTGGGTATTATTATTTTGGAAATATAACCATGTTTCTGATGAATTGTGACGTTGTTCATTTCGAAATAGAATCGGGAATGTTACTAGGGTTAAGTATTTTTTCAACACTTTTATAACCAGGTAATTATCATTATGGAAATTTTACCACTTTTATGGTCAAATATAATGTTTTTTCATAAAAGAGAATAAAGATGAAATTTTCTATTAGAGTAATTAATAAAATTTTCTTAATAACATATTTTGAATTTTATATTACCGTAAAGAAAATATTATGAATTGACGAATTTTTTATAACACACATTGTTAACTATGTCATAAACGTCCAGAAAATTTTACTATTTTACCTTATTTTATTATAAATTACTGGAAAATTTCTGCAAAGTTTTTGATATTTTACAAATAAATTAGAGTGTATTGTTTCGTTGTAGAAATTTTACCATACTCAATAAGTACCATTAGTAAGTTTTTACCTCTAGTAATTACTAAGTAATTTTTGCATGACTGATTGGTAAAACTGTTGTACACGAATTTTGAACATTTATATTTAGAAAATTTTACCATTTTTTACCATACATCATAAAAAAATTTTTATATGGTTTAGATATTATATATATGATTACATTTTATAATTGTGAAAATTGGACCATATCAAACAATGAAATATTACACTTTCACCTTAAATTAGTAAGAAATTTTTGCTTTGATATAAATTTTTACATAGATTTTAAACTTTATAATTAATGCCTAAGAAATATCACCATTTTTTATCGTGAAATATTGCACTTTTTCACCACAAGCTGCAGGGAAAATTTATGCAACTGTAATATTTCTAAGAGTTATTCTCTCCTGCGACTATACGCCAAAAAAACTTGTCACACTTTCATCATAAATTTCAATACCATCAATAAAAGACCATAAAAATATTTTACATACATTGGCCAACTCGATCTCGAATTCGATGACTTTCTGAAAATCCTCGGAGGCGTTTTTCCGTTCGGCTCCGAGCAAGCACTGCGACGTTGGTCATGTAACGATGATAAGCGATTATCTGCGCCTCGCTGCTACTATTCAGGTAATAATCACGACTCGGCAACGCCAGTTGCATCTGATCAAGCTAATAAAAAAAGAGAAAAAAATAATTTTTTTTTCTCGTTACATGCCTTCTACTTTTTATTCTACAAACAAAAATAAAAAAAAATATTGATATGTAATTCCAAGGTGGGATAAAAAATTGCCCTAGTCGACGGCTAAGGTCTTACTTTGCCGGCGCACCTGAAGGATGTTGGCAGATGAATTTTTATCGTCCGGTCCGACCCACTGTTCGAACAAAACGCCTTCGTTGAATTCACCTCTCAATCTGCCTAAAAGCTCTTCGAGTGTGTATGACGGCTCCTTCCAGTTGTGCCCCTCGACCGCTGGCCAACCACCCAGTGAACGTAATGTATCTCTTAATGGTTTGTCTCCGATTTCACGTATTTTCGCTGTATTTGCAATATTATTATTATTAAATTTCGTTTGTGGAATAAATTGTTGTTAAGTAAAAAAAAAAAAAGAATTTCCTTTTTTTTCGTAGTGATTAAGGATTTGGGTAAATTACTGATGAGAATTAGGTTAATAATGATTCATTTCGGAAAATAAGAATTAGTAATTGTAGTAAATGAAATTTTCCTTTTAATATTTTGAATAATATTATTAAACATAGTATAGAAAGATATCTGTTTTTAGCTGAAACACGTAAGAACATAACTATCTGTAAACTTGACGACTAAGACGCGACACAATTACTTTGGACATGTCAACGTAAGATAGGATTTATCAGCTGTCGACTGAGGATCTGTTTGATGATATCGACGTGTTATAAATATCACACGTATGGTGTGTGGTGTAATGGTGATCTCGATACTGGAAAGAATCGGAAAAATATTACTGTTGTTGGAAATGCGGTAAAAGAGGTCACAGGGACAGGACCTGTATGATCGCGGTCAAGAAAATATTAGAAACTGGGACTCCCAAGATATATTGAATTCCTGTATTCTCAAAGAAATATATTTATTAAATAATATTTTATTCTCTATCACTGGGAAAAGTTTGGGTAACCTACTGTTTCAAAAAGTGTCGCATGACAAGCTTGGTTTTAGGTACAACTGCTTGACAAGCAGTGGGAAAGATGCAAAATAAAAAAACTGCTATACCCGAAAAATTAATTTCCTCATTATTGCAGTAAGACCATAACAATACGAAAAAAATATTTAGAAAATCACAATCGATGATAATAAAGCTATTTCGTAACTTCCTTCCCGCGGAAAAGTTGATATCCGATCAACATATACTTACAGCAAGAGGAACTATTACATATTTATTTGATGTATACTACCTCGCCTAAACTTTTCTTAGCGTATGGAAAAATTTGAATCTGTGAATTTAATAATATTTGAATAAAAATGTTTTCCAAGTTAGTCGAAAATGATTTCGAAGTTGGTGATGTAAAGTAACCAAGAAACTTTAAAATGTCTCAATACCTTCATGATGCTATCTTATGTCGATGTTAGGAATAAGAGATTCCTATCTTCAAGACCGAATGATGTTTTGAACTATAGTCGTGACCTTCAAACAAAACGCGACATTCTACATTACCCAGATAGGAGTTTGACACAAATTTTCTGTAATGAAAATAATGTAATGAAATCTTTTAAACAGGAACTTATTTGAAGTTGCTGCGCGACCATTTTACTACTAGCACACAACGTTGTAGAAATATTGTAGTAATAATGTTCCGTCAAAGAGGTAACGTTATATACGAAAGTTTATTTTACACGACCTTCATTTTAATATGTTACTTCCAACTTTAATGCACTTTTGGATTTTGATTTTTCATAACACGACACCTAGTGGTTGTATTTAAAATTTTTGACGTTACACAAAATTTGTTTGCGCAACTATTCATTAGGTGTCGAATAATGACACATCAAAATGTAAAAGTGAATCAATGTTATGAATATTATCCATATGAGTAGAGAATAGTATTAAATAAAGATTTCAATTATAAGACATGTTAGACCCAGATTGCAGGGATCTACTTTTTTCAACTCAAGAAATATATTTAAAATATGAAACTATAAATCTGAAAAAATTCGTAAAGATATTTTGAAACGTAACAAAGGGCTTAAAGTTGCGCCTTTTTTGAAAAAAATTATTTTTTTCATTAATTTTAAATAACCAAGATTCGGTCGGTAATTTAATAAGCACTATTTCCAACACAAAAATTATATTGATAGTAACAAGTTAAAAATCTAAAAAGAATCATATATATTGTTTAAAGCAAATACAAGAGCCTGACAGTGCCAGATTTTAAAAAATAATAACCCATTTTACAATAACACAAACCGTACATTAACCATAACTATATTTCATAGTTAAGAAATTTTACTCAGCAGTGGAAAGTTGTCAATATAACGATAGTCACAACATTTGTGGTAGTTTTGATAATGTTAGCGGACATTTGCTACGTTACAGTTATAACGTTCTAACAACTTGCGTATACAACGTTATAAATTTGCCGAAACAACGTTGTTACAATGTTTTCAGAACGATATGTGCTGTTACGTAAAATAATGTTTATGGTAGATAGCCTAAATACACCTTTGATGTCTCATATTCCGTTGAGTTAAGAATACGTTGTTTTAATATTTCGACGAATACCTCTACATAACGATAGTCATTTAAGAGAACCTGATCAGTAGTCAAGCTTACTACATACTCAAGTAACCGAGAATCTAATTTTTAGATTCTGTGAAAACAAATCTCTCAACCATGCAGAATGTATCTATGTATGCACAATTTGAATAAACGAAAACAGAGAATTTAATTTGAAAAAACAATAACTTGGATATAGGTTATGCGCAGCAATCCCATAACATTACTAATTCCGCAACGCCTTGAATCCATGAGATATGGGAGTGGTACTGAATCCCGGATAATGGATTATGGAACTGCCGCGCTGCGGAATTTCGACGGAAAGTGACAGCACTTAAAGACGCGTTGAGGGACTTTTCTGATTGGGAATGCGCCAATGCAAGAACAATCACGTAGAGAACTTGATCACGATGAACAAATGGGTACATCTGCTGTTGGAGATGACTACAAGACTAGACCTAATGATAGCAAAAGAGGGTCAGGTAATGATTTACATTAGATCCAGAAACTGGCTATCTATTCTAGAAGTAAGCTTCATGACAAACTGACTGCTCCCTAAGGTCCAGCTCATGGCGTTGACTCACTCCATACTTTTACACTGTGTGGAGATCTAGGGGAGAGGTGAAGCATGAAGTGTGCAAAGAAGTACCGCAAAATCATTGCCCTAGACATCGTAGATAGACTTTCTCATCGAGCAAAGAAAAGGTATATCAAGATGAGAACGCCAAAGATGCACGAATGAGACAATGGAAGCAGGGAGATGAGGTGGTTAAACAATGCCAAGGGTAAGTGGAAGACTTATGAAGGACCAAGCTTCTCTCGATTTCTGAATGTACCTCTAGATAGTCGAGTGACGGAAAATACATGCAGTTATGAGTAACATCATATCAAACAGAATGTGATTATCATCATTAATATCATAGAATATCAATATGTATGGTGGGGCAAAAAAGTCAAGACTAGTGTAACGTATAGATAGTTTACAGATAGTCAACAGTTCCAGGTTGATTTTGAAAAAAAGGTGGGAATTAAAACTCCTTGTTTAAAATCTGATTATCACAGGTAGCACGTAAAAACTTCAAGAATGGATGTTACGACTTTATACAATTACAAATTGATCACCATTAAAAATGAATTTTTTTAAATACCTTAAAGACAATTAATTAATAAAAAAAATTATTCAAATGTCTTACTTATTAAAAAAAAGTTAGTACAAATTATAAACTAAGATACTGTAATATACATATAGAAATAAGGAAAAGTATCTATTTTCTGCAAAGTAAAACGTTTTCATTGTACCCACGGATGTCCATGCAGGACTTGTAGAATAATTTAGCTTTGAGTGTTGCGTTGTTGTCGTTCTGATCGGGCGGTTCTTCAAGGAGGCCTTTTAAAATTACTTGAAGTTGGTCGGCCATCACTTCGAATGTTGTTAGTGAGCTTCGATCTTCGGGTATGACGTGAAGACGATTCCACGTACCACAAGCGTATTGAAAAAAATCTGTACACGGTGCTGCAGTTCTGTCCATCGCCGACAGTAAACTGGCCGCTGTTTGAGTTAGGAGAAAAATTATGGATACACAAAATGCGAGGAATAGTCGATGTTACACAAATTTGTAAGATTTTTTTTAATTTTTTAGAGACAATTTTTTTAATTTTTTATTATAGGTTACTTTGAAATTTTAATTTCCTGTGTATTTAATTTACACAGAAGTGGATTTTATCCTTATAAAGATCAGTATTTTCTTCATTTCACCAAAAATTGATAAACGTTTTCATTATGAATAAAAACCAAAAATTGAGAAGCATGGGAAATTTAAATCTTGGTCCTCAAAATACGAAAACATTCGAATTTGTATATGATATCACTGAATTTAACTTTTAAGATAGATTTGTAGTTTTTCTACAGTATTTTTTTATAACAATTTCATGAGTATTAGCTACGATTAATTACTTATTCCTTTTTAAGGGGAAGCTAAATCAAAAGTTTTTCAAACTAGCCGCATACATAATAAGCACTACAGTCAAGTAAGACGTTCGGTTGCTAATAATAGTAAATTATTACTTACTAAAAATTAAATGGTTTAAAGGGAGTCCGTAGAGTTGTAGCTGCACAAATCCACCACCCGAAAAAGTACAAGCAGAAGTGGCGCTGCCGTCAGGTGGGCTGAGTTCATCTTTGACGTTAATTATGGGCAAACAAGGGGAGGCCTAAGGTCCTGCCCCCCTTTTCACTACCCAACCTTCTTTGTATATTCCATTTAAAAAATATTGAAACAGCAATTGACGTTTGCTTTCGACAAGACGAAAGATAATTCGAACAGCTACGCCGCTTCGACGCGTAAACAGGTTTTTGTATTTTGCATTTTTAGAAAAACCAGTTTACTTAAATCACACAATCTTGCAAAGAAACAATTAATTGCACCGAGTATTAATGCTATTTCTTTTTTATTTTATTCGAATTTATAAAAGTTATGCATTAAACAAAATACGTGAATTTTGCTTTAGCCTCTCCTAAAAGAAAATAGAATTTCTACCATGCACAATCAAAGTTGAGCGCCAGTAGCTATTGATGTAACGATTAATTACATGTTACTTAGCTGATCAAAAAGTCAGTAATTTCGAACTAAAGTGATAACTACAAAGTGATTTCGGAGTATATCCTCAGCATTGATTGGTACTTATCACTTATCGTCAGAAATACTGCCTTTATGATCTTCTTCTTCTTCTTTTCTTTATGTTTGGCTATAGGTCTCTATTTTTAGGACCCGGTTTGCCACCATTTAATTTTAGTGCCTTATAAGACTTTATTTTGATAATCTTTTCTGTTTGTGCCCCTATAATTATGTTGCACCTTCATTTCTGAGAGACGAAGTGCGTGTGCAACACAACTGACCCTACAGTTTAAGATGGGATCCGGACGAGAACCGCGGTGTTTTTGACGAATTTTCGCACATACACTTTTTATGAAAAAAAGTCAGAGGTGCCCGCCTGGGGATTCGAACCCAGACCCTACAAGTGGAAAGCCGAGACCTGAATCCCTGAGCCACCGCGGCTCTCGCCTTTATGATCAATACATAGTAGCCATTACATCAATAGCTATGGCGCTTAAATTTGATTTTGTGTGGTAAAAATTCTATTTTCTTTAATTGCCCATAAATATGGTTTAATGTGAATTCAACCCACCTGACTACAGCGCCACTTCTGCTCGTAAATTTTCAGGTGGTGGATTTGTAAAGCTATAACTCTTACTATAACACTAGAACCTTAACTACCAGACATCTGGTATTTAAGAATATTTCATTATGTTTGTAAAAGTTTATCAACGGATCGTTCATGCATGGGTCGACCAAAAAGGTATCCTACATGATTACGGCAGTCTGTATTTGGTGGCGATTACCTTCATAGGACGATAGTATTTACTACGTAGAGGGCATTAGCATCAACCGAATTTAAGTGTACTGGTCAAGAATTTCTGCGATTGAGGATTCCATGCAAACTACAGATTTCTGTATTTGATTTTCCAAACATAGGTTTTAATGTTTATATTTTTATAAAATATGTTTAGCACACGCACAATCGTTGCACATCATAGAGTGTGCCTTAACTCATACATTAGAAAAGTATGCAAATTGAAA
This sequence comes from Theocolax elegans, assembly GCA_026168455.1. Classification (NCBI taxonomy): domain Eukaryota; kingdom Metazoa; phylum Arthropoda; class Insecta; order Hymenoptera; family Cerocephalidae; genus Theocolax; species Theocolax elegans. The sequence goes on along the minus strand of CM047426.1, from coordinate 3,041,402 downwards.
AATAAATTTGAAAAATCAGTTAATGTCGGTAAGTGTGTATATTAAATGAAGTTGCTCAATCGATAAATTCCAACCAAGTCTATAAATTTTTTTTCAGTGTAAATCGTAATTGTATATTGGTAAATTGGCAAATAAACATGATATATTAGACACTTACATAGATGGTACTAAAGTACTCAGCAATAATCGTTACGTAGGATCAGCATGTACCTAACCTTAAAATCGAAATTTGTAAGAGCATTAACCGTGATGCTTCGGTTTATATGGCAGAATGTGTAGTTCTGAAGCAGACAATATAGACCTAGCTATATTGTTTTCACAGTATAGCATCTTCTGTTTTACTGACCTCTTAAGTGCTCGAGAAAGCTTACCTTACTTATTTATTTATTCAATTATTATTTATTTATTTCTCTGTTTATCTGTATATATTGCAATAATATAAATTAAAATAGTGCAAAATTTTAGGGTGACTGGTAGAATAGTTAGTGACTTTAATAGTTTTAAAGATGTTTAGTTATATTAGTGCAGATCATATTTTACATTTTTTAAAATGATTGATGTAACTAAGGAATTTATCAGTCAATCAACTGGAAACTTTATACAATTGTAATCTACACAATCACGAAGCGAAATGATCGTCTGACTTTCTTTAAATTATTTTACTTGCAAAATGAGTACTTCTCAGTCGGTAAATGTCTCAGATGGTGAAACATCAAGTTTGACATTCTATTAATAAAATAAATATAAACTCGAATATCTTACCAGTCATTACATAATGTATTATTGTTGTTGTCTTTGAAACAATATTCTACAGTAATATAAAGCGGATGTAACATAAAATCAACATTTTTTAGTGAGGAATTATTTTTTTGAAAATACGATTCTATTTTGTGTCTAAAATGTTGCACAGAGATGCATTCTTGTACTTTTCAAAGACACTACTAGACTTTACAAATAATTCAATTATTTGTTTTCCCCGATTGATTAAAGTAGGAATAATTACAATTTACTCCCTTCATAGCTTGTTCTTTTGGTTTTAACTCAGCCAATGAAAGCTAGTTTTTAATATTTAAATAATTTTAAAAAAATCAATAAATGCACAGTCGATAAAAGGATTTCGTAATAAGGAAATTGGAAACATTTTTATCTATTTTTACTTAAAAACACTTAAATTTAAAATACCTATTTTATAATTAACAAACTGGAATGAATTGCCACTAGGTTAAAAACAAATCTGTCCAGACGAACTGTAACTACTATCAATAGATCTATCACTATAATTTATCATCCTCTATTTACTGGATTAACATCGTTTCAGATTCCATATACGTTCGATTATCGAATTGATATTCCAGACCTTCATCATGTATATTTTCGATGCAATTTTTTTTACTTATATTAATTAATGATGCTCTATTTATATTTAAAATTATTAAAGGATTTTACAACTGTCAGGGTATTTTGAATATTTTTTAAGCTAAAATTAACTACTACAGTTTAAGAGTACTGATAACATTCTGATTGAGTCTATCCATAAGAATAATGTGTTGTATTATCGAATCTGCTCTAGACTTAAGAGAGTATAGAATAGTATGAGTGAAGATGATATCTTGAATGCTGCTGAGACGCTCCTCAAATATTATACTTACTCAATTTTAAACTTAAATTTCTTATGTTAATATTTTTGCGAATCATATTATCTTTTGTTATTTTATTTTATACCAATGTATGCGATATTCTTATTTTTGTAAAGGATATTTTATCCGTCGATTTTTCTGATAAATAAATATATTATAAAATTAAAAAAAAAATATAAAACAAATTAGAAACTAGCCAGTTTTTAAAAAATAGGTAAATACAACCTATAAAATATTATTCCTAATCTTAAATAATTAACAAATGTTCTAATTTCTACTAGGGTATGCAAAATTATTTGCGTAGAATATTGTAATAATTTTTTATTGATTTATAATTCCTTATATATAGACTTGAGCAAGCTAATTAAAAAAATACACACACGAGCGGACTTAATAATTAAAAAATTAAAAAGGATATAGGTTGAAAGTTGCTAGAAAAATAAAACGTTAATTTTCTAGTGTAAATGATAATATTATTAAAAAACATTTTATTCGACAATTTCTAAAAAAAAAAGTCGAAATATTATATCTTAAATTTTTTTAAATCTTGAAATACACTTGAAATAATTTGTTAAATATTTTATTCGACATTAATTTAGTAATTCATTTTTCCAACGACATCATATTTTTTTAAATAAAATTCGAAACTTTATCGTTACTCGTTACATTTACAAAAACAAAAAAAAATACTTAATGTTTATTTTCTCATTCATTCAGTCGATAGAGGAAAAATTTCGTATCGACACTCTCATCGAAGTACGCGAACGAAGAAAATGATTTTCACGGAACTACTTTGTTGAGAAAAATAGTGTGGAAAATAACGTTTACGAAACATTTTTAAAACATTATCTTTCACATATTAATTATAAATTACATTATTATTCGCTCAATTTACTTTTATATAATTTTTTTTATTACAAGCTGATGTGTGTATCCAAAACAAATTTGTTTTCGTATTTTTTGTTTCATTACTTAAATTATATACATGTATTTATTTTTTTATTCAAAATGATACAGTTTTTTTTTATTAAGTAATAAATAAATTATGTTCATTATTATTATTACAATTATAATATCGCTCACCTGTTCTCACGCATTCTTCCGTTAAACAGACGTTTGGATCTGTAAAACGAAAAAAAGTATTGAAATTGCTATTATAGAAAAATTGACAAACATATATACATACAGGGTGTCAAAAAAGTAACTGTATATATTTACCAACTTTGTCTGATATTTCGAAACCCCGTATATATGTATAATTATTTAAAAAAATACATGAAATTATAAATATCGTTTCGTATATGTATATATGGTGTCCTAAAAGTAACGAAACACAAAAACTATACAGATATTATTATCTATACCAATAATAACAAAAATATACATAACCTAATTAAATTCTATCGGGAAAAAGTAAAGTTTGATAGAAAAAAAAGAAGTAACCACTCTATTGCTTTAATCAAGGAAATTAAGTTAATGCCCTAATACGGTAATATAATTTCTATCGACTTATAAAGACCCATCTATATATATTCTTATTTTTACCTCTTTTTCTCTCTCTCTCACTCTTTCCGTACCGCAGGATCTATAAATATATAGCTCGATTAAATATATCCCGATATCTGGTTTGAATTTAATAATTTTAGATGATATTGTATATAAAAAGGTATGTATAGATATTTTTTTTAATTTCAAAGGGAAAGAAAATTAGATTGTGTCCAAGTATATGACGATGTGAATTTTTATAAAAATTATTTTTTGATCGATTGTGAAGATAGTTTCAATTGGATATTATTTTTAATTAATTTGGATTTAGAAATGAATATTAGGTAAAGAGAAAATTAGGTTATGTTTATATTTATAATATTTTTAGGAAATAATTTGAATAATTAAAAACTATATTTATTTTCAAAAAATAGTATGATGATTTATTTATAAATGTACATTAATTAAATATTTTTTGACAATTTGAATTAAATATTGTACATATTAATTTTTTATAAATATTGCCCTGAGTTCCCTGGTAGAAATGTTCAGCAGTTTTTGGCCAGTCCATAGCGAGTGAAAGACAAACTGGGCAGTGAGTTGAGCAGTGACTGGCTAGTCGACGTGTTATTTTCTTCGGATTTTTTCAGCAGTCACTAGCTAAGGACTAGCCATCAACTTATAATTGAAAAAAATATAATTACAGATTTATATCGCTTAAAATAAAAAAAATATAAAAAAAAATTTAGAAGAATTATTACATGTAAGTTCCTATCAATACGTTAACTTAAACTTCCTGAACAGAAAAACGATTTCGTGGAAATTTTTGTAGGTTATGTTTACGAATCATATGTTGGTTTCGATTCATATCGATTCTTAAGCAGTGCTTTATGAAAACCTAGCTCGCCACATGCGACTTAAGACCGCCGTAACTCGCCGCTTCGGAGATCTAGATCGAACGCTTCGAAGTTTTACGAAGCTTTTTGCATATGAGGCATGACCGTGTAAAGCTCGCACTTGGCGCTCGTATCGTTTGTGAGAGTTAGGTGAAATACCTGACTCAACAATCCAACTTTTATTAATTTTCTCAAAGATCGGGATTTTTGGCCTAATACTACAAAATATAATATACATCATAAGAAATAGTAATAAAAACATGATTAATAAAATATTACTTATGTCGACTGTAGTATAACTAAATTATTTAATATTTTTATCGGTCTTACAGTCAATTATATGGGCAGTCCCTGATGAGGAGCAGCAGCGAGCTCGAAACGTCGGACAGCATATTTGGGGTTAGTAGATTTTTGGTGCAGGGGGGCAGTCAGATTGCTTTATTGATAATTTGTTTTTATTTTCAGTTAGTGTTTTTATTTTTTATTTTTTATTTTTATTATTTTTATAGATTCTTTGGGGGTGATTATAAGTAGGGGTATTCTGACTGCCCATATAATTGACTGTAAGACGGATAAAAATATTAATTAATTTAATAAAAACATGACTTCAAATTATGTGCTTATCATCTTCGCCTTCGAATCATGCCACAATTCACATGCACTGCGATACATTTAATTTTATTGTGATAAAACGTGTTTTTTTTGTACTTTTTTCATTATTTTGACCGTTTTTCTCTATTTATCTTTGAAAATATTATTCTGAACGTAAAGTGTATAATAGGAAAAAGTTTTGTTATTTTGAGACAAACATTTCGTCCATAATATAAATAGTAATTATTTCTTTTTTTTCTGGGGGGGGGGGGGGGGTTATAATGAATAAGACCCAATATTTAAAAAGTATTACGTACAGCTGTTTATGCGAACTATTTCCAATATGGTTTACATAAAAAGGTCTTATAATTCGTCCACTATATAGCTAGTGGAAATCCCAGAGTAGCTTTTCCAAGAATATAAAGTTGAAAAAACTTAATAATGGCGTTTCGGCTATTTTTTAGACGCCTGTCACAGATGGAAAGTGACGTGACATGGATGTTACGTGGCTATACTTAAGCTTATATTTGACTGTTTCTCTAGCGAGTAGAGGGAACAGTCAAATCCCCCTGGTGGTAGGAACTTTCATCAAGCACACAGCGAATTTTTCACCCGAAGTCAGAGATTTTAATCATGAATTTAATAAAATAAATTATTAATATTTTTTAGAAAGGCTAATCTGGGACTTCGAATAAGTGGATGAAGAACAAGACTTTTTCATATGTAAAGCATATTTTAATAATTTATTTTAAAACAATATTTATTATCATAAATTTTTATAATATATTTATGTATAAATTGGAAAAGTATTCTACTACTTTTTTTTCCATTTTAATACGCATATCCTTTAAAGATTTTCTAATTTTTATTTCTTCATTAAATATTTTCCATGTTTGTTACCTACAATAATTTTTATAGATAGTACAACTGTATCTGCAATAAATCAAACTTTTAAATACGCAATTTTACATTTTTTACCCGTGAAAAAATTTAAATTCTTATATGAAATTCCGTTCAAAATAAATCAGCAAATTAACAACTAAAAAAAAAGGTTCAAGCACACACCCACAGTATTAATAATGAAACGAAAATTAAAATGTATTTAGAATAATGTTAATAACGAATTCACCTCAATTATTTTTCGATATTTTTATTATTACTGTTCAACCATTTTATATTCGGCGAAAAATTTAATTGCTCTAAAAAAAACACACACACACAACAAGAGTGTCGAAAAAAATGAACGCATGTCAACTTCAATCGAGTATTACACGTGACGAATATTTCCAAAGTGTATGTACGGCTATGTGAAAGAGCAAACTCGCATATTTTTTTATCCCTTTAAATTTGACACTTTTCGATGAATTTTTAATTACAAGCTGAATTTTAGCGTTCACACATACGCGAAACGTTAAACCGACGTTGTTTGCGACCGTGTTACTTCACTTTATATTCTCGACAGTCAAATAAATTATGTTCGAGTTCCTCTGGGACAGTTTTGTAATTGCCGTATATACGCGAAAAGCCTTTGGTGATATTGCAAAATAAAAAAAATATATATATACATAACATTCTCTCTTTTATTTTCATATATATGCGAATATACAGGGTGTTCAAAAAGTAACGAAACATCCTAAAGAAATTCCCAGGTAAAAATACACATTAAGGATGTGATAGAGCCTAATTACAGGGATCTACCATTAAATACCCAAAAATTTTCAAGAATTACGAAACTAAAAATCTGAAAAAATTCATACGCGATACTTAAATGATATAGAAGAACGTTACGGAACGATTTTTTTAAAATAAATAAATTTAAAATAATTAATAATTAATTAGATTATTTAGTGATTAAAAAGTTTTGAAAAGAATCCTGCGTACTATTCAAAGCAAGTAGAATAGCGGTACGGAATGAGTTTAGAAAATAATTAACCCATTGTTAATTAAAAAATAATTAGGGATTCCCATTTTTTTAGGTACATTCGTCACTTTTTAGACACCATGTATATACACAATATAAAATATATATTAGAGGAATTGTACAATAATTTTTCCTACATTTATGGAATTTTCCATATATATATATATATTTTTTTTTAAATGATTAATTGCTGTCAAGTGTCGGTTGAAGGACAAAGTGCACTTGCTATATTGTTCATAACGAAACGTGGAGTGTCACGTGCCATGACGACAGGAGAGAGAGAGAAAAAAAGGAGATATAGGTGCACTGTTATTGAAATGTCTGCTGCTTTGCATCGGTAAATACGTTCATTTTTTGTTACGATATAATTCGCGAAATTTATTTATATCATTATATTTTTGAATGTACTATCGATATAAATAACAAAATTTAAAATAAAAAAATGTTGTTTTTTTAGGAATATTTTATTCGACGCCGATTGGAATGTAATTTTTTAATTTAATGTTATTTTCTCTTTTAATACACCGATCAGTAAAAGCACTTGAACGTATATGTATAAGCAGCTACTCGAATATCTGGAAAGCTTCCCTCACATGTGTAACGTTATACGATTGTAACGATATATATATATATATATATATATATATATATATGTATAATATATTTAGGTCAATATTTACTTGTACAAAAATAAATTTCTTTTGTTAAATAAATATCAAATTTATGACGGTAAAATTTACGTGGATATAAGTATTGGATAAGTATTAGATGACTATTGATGAATATATTGAATAAGTACACGGAGGAAAATGTTCTAGTAAAAATTACTATGTCACTGAGTAATTGAGAGACGGACTTGACAAATAATAAAAATTATTATGTTTTGTAAAGTAACAATTTACTATACAAATTTTGGGAAATTTAATAAATGTATATTGTAGTATTTATGATGTGACAAGTTGTCTTTTGATTACTCAATAACATTGTAATTTTTACGAGAATGTTTTTCGTCGTGTAGTGTACATGCAAACTTTGATATTAAGTTTGAACAAGTATTGGTATAACTATGGATGAAGTATTGGATAAATATTGAATATGTAGTGATCAAGTATCCGACAAGTAATCAATAAATATTGATGAAGCATTGGATAAGTATTGAGTATAAATGCTAGGGTAAGTATTAAATATTTAATGTTTAATTGTTGGACAAGTATTGAATTAATGATGGATAAGTATAAAATATGTAATGTTTAGTTATTGGATAAGTATTATATAAATTATTGGATAAAAATTAAATATTTAATGTTTAATTATTGGACAAGTATCGAATAAGTATAGAAATTAGTTCTTAAAAAGGTATAATACATTAGTATTGGTCAAACATTCGATAAATATTTAACAAATATTGATAAACATTAAATCAATGTTGGATAAGAACTAGATAAGTACTGTTCAAGTATTCAGTATAAATAGTGAATAAATATTGAAACACAATGAAATAAGAAAAAAAAGAATGAAATAAACATTGAACGAATATAACTTCGAGCATTTACTTCGCATTATATTTGCAATTTGATCGTTAAAGAAATTAACCACTTGAATAAAAATACCTTTCCTTTCTACTTTCTCGCATAACGATCAATTATACGAAAAAAAAAATCCTACTAACGATTTATTCGTTCAAATTTTCCACGATAAACAATGACGATTAAAATTAATCTTTATGTATATATCTTTTACAACTTTCCCGTATAAAATATCGCAAACGATAATGTACAAAAGACCGCTTCACCGTCACATTAAAATTTCACTGAGATATAATAAATAATTCGTTTTAAATTTTTTCTTCCTGTTTCGCTTGAAAGATTATACGCAACCGATCCTTTGAAGAACTTTCAAAGCTCTTAAACGAAGCTAGCCTGCATCCAATCAAATTTATTCCGCGACAACGAGATTCAATTTTTCAATGCAATTTTTTTTCCCCGTATATTAAATTTTCATATATAAATATAATTTTTATTTTTTAAATTCGCTTTATCAATCGCATACACGTACCGAAAAATGGACCGAAAAATTTTAAGAATCTAAAATTGAATCTCAAATCTCATTTACGTCTTATCGTGTTACATATACGATATGTGTACAATACAATGCATGTGTTTCTCCTCATCTTCGAGTCGCCCACACGCACACACATATATCAACATACCCACACACACACACACACACACACACACACATGTCAACATACCCACACACACAAATGTATAACAATATACATATACAGCAACTCAGACACACATATACAAACACATACTTACAACATATACAGAAACACATATATCAACACACACACACACACATATGCACATAACATTAATACACACAGTCAAACACACATTTATGCGAGGTTCCACGTATGCAGAAGAGAGACGGGGGTAACAGCGTGACCTCGGAAACTTGGTTAATATTGCTTCCTCCCAATCTCGAGCATCGATGTGCTCTCCTAACCTTGTCGTCCTCGTATATATAAGGCAATAACTTTGATAATGCAGGTACACGCGTATGAATATTGTGACCCTTCGAATCTTACAAGTTGATGGATGCAATTTTAGGTTTTTGCGGGTGTCAAAATTTTGACATACCTATATGTACAAGTATGGTGGATATCATTCGATCGAAAGTTTTTTTGTCCGAAAACTGGTCGATAAATTTGAAATTCATGGCCAAAAAAAAGGGTTGGAGTAATTTTTAAAAGTTAAAATGTACGAAAATATTATTAACGCAACCAAAAAATGGTTTCGAATAACCTCAAAGTTTGAAATACAAAATCAAAAAGCAGGAAAAAAAGTATCTCAACACATCCCTGACAGAAATTTCAAATTTTTAGGTTAAGCAAACCCATAACTACACTGTAATATATAGCTGTATTTTTTCGGTATTTTATCGCTTAGAGGGAGTCCGTACAGATTACAGATTTCTGTAATTGATTTTTCACTTACACTTCATTTCTACTAGGGATATAAATGGTTACCATAATAATCAAAATTTAAAATGTACAACTATACGAGAGCAATACATATCAATCCACGAGTGATTTGGAATAACCTCAAAATTTGAAATGACAACAACAAATACGAATAAAACATATCAACCAACAAGTGGTTTAAATTAACCTTAAAATTTAAAATTTATAAATGCCAAAACAACGAAAAAAAATTATCTCGAATAAATAAATGAATAACCTCAAAATTTAAAATGTATACAAATACAAAAAGTACGAAAAGAAGGATCAACCCTCAACCTTTTTTCCAAACCACTGATGGCAGCGATGGGAGTGGTTTGGACTAACCTCAAAATTTAATATATACAAATAAAACAATTGCTAAAAAAATCGACTTACAGGGTTCCTGAGCGCATTCTCGGGAGGTGTTGATGGTGAATAGTAAGGTGAAGAGGCACATGGCCAGCATTACTATAACGAGAACGCTGATGATTTGTCTACTCGTTGGGCTTCCACGACGTCTTGTTATCGAAGTCGTCCTCGAAGCGAAACTACCAATTGGTCTCCGTCCATTAGGTCTTACGATTTTACTCGTCGTTGAACCACTCCGTCCATAATTCACCTGTAAGGATCAATGATTTACACATGTATGTGTGCGTGTATGTGTAATATATCTACATATGTATATACATAGTTTTATACCTGTTGCGCTTTTTTGCGAGGATTAGAATAGATAGCAACCGGTAGAAATTAAAGGGTTTGTTTTTTTATCAGAAAGTGCATAAATGGATCACGGATAGTTGTACACTAAAATAAATTTAGTTAACCTCACAATGCTCAATTTACAGTAGGGAGTATTTTGGATAAATAATTGGATAAGTATTGAATAAGTATTGGGTAATGATTGGATAAGTGTTAAGTAAATATTGGATTAAAGTATATGAATAAACTTTGGATCAGCATTTTGAAGATAACTACTGGATAAATGTTGAAAGAATATATTGACTCAGTGTTTTGGATACATTTTAGACAAATATTCAAGTATTAAATCAATATTAAATGAATATATTGTACAACTATTGGGTAAGTCTATATCAATATTGGATAAGCGTTGGATGAGTTTTTAAATGAATAAATGTTGCATAAATATTGAATAAACATTAAACAAGAATTTAAACAGCATTGGGTAAGTTTTTAACAGGTATTTAATTATCATTGAATCGACATTAAATGATTGTCACAAATAAGTATTGGACAAATATTGTACAAATATTGACTACGCGTTGATATAAGTGTTGGACGAGTAGTGAACAAATATTAGATAAATATTGAAACAATCATTAAATAATTCTCAGCATAAACATTGGACAAATGTTAAATGCGTTTATAGTAAACAAAAATTGGATAAGTACTAAGCATATTTGACAAGTATTAAACAAGTATAGTGAATCAATTATTTTGAACAAGTGATGGTTAAATATTGAATAAACATTAGATAAGTATTAAACATTAGATTAGAACTAAATAAATATCAGTATAAAAACAAAATAAATATTATACACGAATATGCTCATAATACATTGCATAAGTTTATATTGGATAAATATCGATCAACTATTGGATCACTATATTCAACTAGCATAAGTGCAACACATATCAACCACGAATTATCCAATACCCCAAAATAATTCATAAACGTTACTCGAGAATATCAACATTCAACAACCTTCTCATACATTTCCCCTTAAACCGTCGAATTATAAATTAATAATAATTACGTTCAAGCGTAACGAAGAAAAACTTTCTTTACAAGTGTACAAAGTGAAATAGAAAAAAAAACACAACAACTCTCGTTATCTTACTTCCGAGTAGCAAACACATCGCGCGGAAAAAGCAAAAGAAAAAAAAAAATAGGTACATAGCAACTCTACGTAAACGTCCTCGTGGAGCATTAAAATCGCCTCGGGGATGTTAATTTACACCGTGACAAACGTATACTTGTAATTTACTTTTTTCCTTTATCTTTTTCGTCCAAGCCGGATTTTTCTAGTTTTACGCTACGTTTTGCAAAAATGTCACTCGCATACTTGCTCGAACGTGATATACGGAAAAAACAAGATTATATATATATTCGGTTCGGTGCACAAAAAATAATGTAAATATACGTTTTCGTTATTTACTTGTACGTACGTTCAATCGAGGTTTTAATAAACATGAGAAATGTAAACAAACGCGTATTATATATATATATTATATATACGTGTACACGGTTACTTTTTTATTGTATTATAATAAACAAATAAAAAAAGCTCGATTTAACGTGTAGAATGTAAACAGGCGTGTGTGTTTTTTTTTTATTAAATAAAATAAAAAACTCGGTTTTAAGTGAAGAATGTAAACCAATGTGTAATGCTATAAGTTTGCTACATATTTTAGTACAAATATTAACCATAAATCATAAAGAATATTAGGTATAACTGAAAAAGCTCGATTTAAATTGGGAAATTAGGAAATAAATCTATATACGAATTTGTAAATTTATAACACTAAGCTGGAAAAGCTCAACCTAACGAAAACAAATAGTAAACAAACTGATATTTGTATGATATCTTAAAAAAATAATCGGTAAAAAATCGAAAAAACTCAACTTTTTGCGAGAAATTAGTAAACAAACCTTTATTTCTTAGGTATCATTTTCGAAAAACGAAAATTTTCGATAGAACGCAAACACACACCATTAAAGAATCATTAAAAATAATATTAAATTTATCGAAATTGCTCAAGTCCTCGCGAACAAAAAAACCTTTGAAAATGTTAATAAAATGTTCGATAAAGCTCGACTTAAAGCGAAAAGAAAACTATTGACAAACCTATATTTCTAAGATATCATTAAAAATAACAACAACAAAAATATCGTACAGCTCAAGTTTACATGAAAAAATGTAAACAAACGTATATAAGAATTAATAAAAAAAAAGGAAAGCTCAACTTAAAGTATCGGAATATAAACAAACCTAAAGTTCTAAAGTTACTAAACATTTATCAATAAAAGTAATAGAAAAAGCTCGGCCAAACGCAAAAGCCTCAGTAAACAAATCTATATTTTTAAAGCATTTAACAAACATAAATAAAAGTAATAGAAAAAAGCTCAACTACACGCAAATCAACACAGTAAACAAACCAACACTTGCAAGAGTTCCTTTAAAAAAATCAAAAAAGCTCAACTTAACGTGACGAAAAATAAACTAGCCTACAATTCTAATGTTTTTTAAACATGTCTAAATGAAAACAACGAAAAAAAACACTACAAACGCCATAAAAGCTCTACGCGCCATCGACAATGTAAACAAACATACGTACAAAGCTTTATCGATGCAACATATCAAAAAAAAGAGAGAGAGAGAAACGTGATCCAACCGCGAAAAATGAACAACCCAAGTAGCACGAGTAGATAAAAGGTCATACCTGCAAGGAAGCCGGTGTCGTATTGATATCCGTGCAATCATTCACCGGCACCTCGTTCTGCTCGGTTATAATCGGGGACCTGAGGTACCCGTTGTTACCCTCCATCGACCCAACGTATATTTCAAAAAATCCCCCTATCGATGTTCAATATATCTTCTTTCCTTTTTTATTTTTCACAACAATTATTCACACCACTTCCCGCGACATTTTTTCCCCTCGGCCACTCCGTGTCCACACGCACACGCACAGAGTCGCGAACGTCCGTTTTATCCTCAACGAACTCTCATGCCTCTATCGCATGTGTAATTATATATATTTTACGTGTTTTTTTTTCCTTTTTTTTTCCTTCCGTTTGGTTGAGGGTTACTGATTCACGTCTACTACGAGTTGGGTGTACCTCGACGCATCGACGTACGGTATTCGACTGTAGCTCTCCGAACACCCCTCTGTTTGGGAAGGGAGGCCGGTTTTCTCTCCACCTCCACTTCCTCCTGCTTCCCCCCTCCCCTCCTACTCTACCTAGGTACGTTTTTACGTTTTCGCGCGCTTTGTCTCTCTCTCTCTCTTTTCCCCTCCACTGTTCAGAGAGAGAGAGAGGAGGAGAGTCGTTTCGTGCTCGACTGTTACTCGCGAGAGTGATATGCAGGTCGATAACGCGCACGCGCTTCGCTAGCTTGTATATATCCGAGGTACACACTAGTTTATTAGGCTTTTTGTGTATTCGTGTGTGTATGCATGCGTGTATGTGGTTTTTGATAAATAGCGCGAAAGTAAATTAAAAAATTAAATCTTTTTTTCATTTTTTTTTTATTCACGAAATGAGCTTTCGTTTGTGTGAGGGATTGGGTGGAGAGCAGAGCTTTTTTATTGTTGTTGTTGGAGTAGAGCTTTTTGGAGTGTTAAGGAACTATTTTTTATTATCGTTGTTGGAGAGGAGCTTTTTGGATTGTAGATAAGCTTTTTTGGTATTATCATTGTTGGAGAGGAGTTTTTTTTTGGATTGTATAGACGATTTTTGTTTTATTATTTTATTGCAGAAGAACTTTTTGAATGTTGAGGAACATTTTATTTTTATTGTTATTGTGGAGGAGCTTTTTGGTTTGTAAAGATACTTCGTTGTTGTAGACGAGCCTTTTTTAATTGCCGGGAGGCTGTTTAAATTGTAGACGAGCTTCTTCTTATTATTATCGTTGGAGAGGAGCTTTTTGGATTGTAGATAAGCTTTTTTGGTATTATCATTGTTGGAGAGGAGTTTTTTTTGGATTGTATAGACGATTTTTGTTTTATTATTTTATTGCAGAAGAACTTTTTGAATGTTGAGGAACATTTTATTTTTATTGTTATTGTGGAGGAGCTTTTTGATTTGTAAAGATACTTCCTTGTTGTAGACGAGCCTTTTTTAATCGCAGGGAGGCTGTTTAAATTGTAGACGAGCTTTTTTCCATTAATATTGTAGATGAGCTTTTTTTATAATTATTGTAATCGATCTATTTTTATTATTAACGTAGAGAAAATTTTTTATATCTGAGATGTTTTTTTTGTTATTATTATTGTAGAGGAGTTTTTTAAGAAAACTTTTGTAAGAAAACTTAATATTATTATTGCACCTGAGCTTAGTTTGTTGGATGCTAGAAAATTGCAATTAATTATGAAAATATTTTTTATTTGTTGATTAACATTTTTACAGAGCATGTCGCGTGGGGATTTACATTGGAAAAATGATAAAAATGATAGAAAATGATAAAAACGAAACAAATGATAAAAAAAGGACGAAAAAAATAATTGAAAATACATAAGTTATGAATTAAGTATAATTTTTTAAAACCTTCATATTGAGTAAATATTTTTAAAATATACTTTATTTTTCTTACTATCGCGTAATAAACGTGAATATAAAAAAGTATGAATCGAAAAATAACGTAAAATTTAAATTAATATCAAAGTATTAAAATAATAAATACATAAAACAACCCGATAATCACTGCAATTATATTTTAAATTTTCAAGATAAAAGAATATAAAAATTAAAACACAAATAAATAATGTGTTCTAAAACATAAATTTTCTCATTTCATATTATTCATGATAAGAAAAATATAAATCAAGAAGAAAGACAACACACGTTACATATTTTTTTCTTTTTTTAATAATTTACCATATAAATTAAAGAAAATATTATATTGTGATTTTTCGCTCACAATATTTTTTTTTTCATTTCCAAAACGTTCATCCTGGAAAATATATAAATTAAAAAAAAAACTAATAGAGTGTTCTAAACTCTAAATTTTCCTATTTTTTTTAATTCACACGATAAAAAATTCACGGTATGGAAAAATAAATTAAATTTTCTTCCATTTCCAAACAATCACGATAGTGATAATGTAGTAAAAAATTAAAAAAGAACAAAATGATCGATCTTTTAGAAAAAAAATTCGTAAATCTTCGAAGTGTAATAAAAGTCATTTTCCACCAAAGAGAAATAAAAAAGAAAGAAAGAATGAGAATAATTATAATATATATTACAGCGTAAAAAGTGTCTAGCACTTTACTTTTCCTCTACTCATTTACACATTTAATTTAAGAGTGTAACTATAAATTTTATAAAGTATGTAATACCCAGTTTATAACAATAATAATGCGCGGTATACATTCGAGTTAAAAAATTTATAACCTATTTCGAGATAAGCTGGCAGGTCGATTTATATTTTATTTCGATGTACTCTTAAAGTCGAGACATATATAAAACAAAAATGTAAGTACAATTTTAAAAAAATTATAAAAAAAAATATAATTATATCAATTAATTTTTTTTCTCAAAAAAAATATATAAATGAATATAGATAATTAAAAAACTATTAATTTTTTTTGTCGAGTACGTACGAATCCGATCACCACTAAAAAAGATGTTAAAAAATGAAAAGGCGAACGAGACTTTTTTATGTGGTGTACGAGCAATTCGATTAAATGACTGCACACTCGGTAATTCAATTACTCACCCATGGTTTTAAGGGAATCCCTTTTTTTTTTCTTTTTTTTTAATACTTATTGTACTTGAATTTCTCTTGCTTTTTAAATCGAAACGTTTCTTATTACATTGATTATAGTCCAAAAAAAGATCAATTTATACTTCGATTTTTCTCCGATAGTTAAAGTGTTTTTTTTTTAAGTTAATTATACAAACTTTTTTTATTTCCATTATTGTTTTCAATTAAAAAGACCAGCCGATATTTCCCATGTTACAAATTATATATATATATTATATATCGCGCACACGCGAAATTGAAATTATATACACCAGTTAGTTAAATAACCGTGAATGATACGCGGTTTCGAACATCTGTTTAATGTTTAATTGAGTATGTGTGTGCGCGTATATGAAACAGTTTTTTGTATTTCTTTTAAAGATTATAAACTGGATTAATGAGGTAAATCTGGATTCGGTTAGATTTACACAAAGCTACTTCTTTTTTTATGGTATTTTCGAGGATTGTACATTAATAGTTTTTTGATTTATCAAAAATATAATACACGAACGATTGTAAAATACGCGTTAAGAAAATAATTTACCAAGTATAGAATATTTAAGATATATTTGTTTAGTGTTATAAATATTTATATTTTTACATTCTAAATGAAAATTTTGATTTTTACAATGTTTAAATAATTAAACGTGCACCGGTGTCGGATTATAAATGAATAACTTTTTGTTCCATGTTTTAATTATTTTTCAAAGATTTTATTGTAAATAAAAGAACGTTATGGTAAGATTAATTTATCTTAAATATTTTAATTTTTCATTTATTATTTTATATATTTAGGTTATTATACCCACTTTTTTTCAATTCTACAATATTATGATCTTAAATTTGGATTTTATACAATTGTAAAAATAATTAAGTATGTTGGTTATGCTGATTATAAAAAATTTTTTAAGTAAATCATAAAACTTTTTTTTTTATAAAACAAAAATTATTCATACTATTTATATTTTTTTAATTCTAAAATTTAATTAAATATACCAATTTTATCCAAGTTCTTAATAATTAATTTTTTTAGAATTTTTGTTAATGAATTCCAAACGTTCATAAATTTTTTATTTTACATTAAAAAACAATTGATTACGATATTATATTATTTTTAACAATGCAATTTCAAAAGTATTTTTTTTAAATACACTCTAATTATCTACAACAATTCTATTGAATTTTATCAAAAAATATTCTGCATAAACTACAAAGTTTAATTTAATCATTCAATAATAAATATACGCTGCGATATTAATATTAGCAAATTATTATAAATAATTTCATATATGAGTGGGAAAAATTTTTTAAAATATAATATAATGTTTAACGCACATGCATTATACGTGAATATCGATTTTCTGATAAAAACTTGATTGCAAAGAGTTGTAGAATCCCCCCTACTCTCTTTCACAAGAAACAAAAAAATCGAAACTGTGAATGAAACTCCCCCAATTTGTTTCCTTCGGGCTAAAGGACAATGACCTCTCTCGATTTGAATTCAGAACTTATATTTTTTTATACAATTTTTTTTTTTATGAATATATTGTAAATTACTTAAATAATTTTTTTTTTGAATTACATAATAAACAATTGTTATATTAAATGATAGTCATTTTTTAAAATTAATTTTCATGATTAATTATAAAAAAATGACAATTTATTGAACAGTGTATGAAAAAAATACGATTTTTTATAATTATTAAACAAAAGTCATACAATTTATATGATTAATAAATAAAAATAAAAATACATTTTTTACAAATAATAAATTAAAATAAAATTTTTATTTAATTAATAAAAATAATATAATTTGTATTCATTTACTATATCGACAATATGCTCAATAATTCCTCGTGTAAAATTTTAAACCTAAGAAGCATGTATCTTTAATTTTCATATTTAAATATTTATTACAGTCACTTTTTTTTCCTATTTCACTAAAATATTCATTATTTCCAGCAGCTTCGGAGCAAATTTATGAGAATAATTTATAATTTAAAAATTCTTTTAAATTTTACATACGAAATTATTCACTTTAATTACAAAAAAATGAGGCACTGCATTGAAAACCAAATTTCTACGATTCGAGTGACAAAGATGAAAGCGAGATTTCATGATACAAAGCGGTACAGGTTCTTTCAAAACCAAGAAGAAGTGTAAATAATCCATTTTTTTAAATACAAAAAAAGAATTATATTTTTAAATTTTAATTTTACCTACAACATTGTTCATTTTAATTACTAAATGAGAAATAACAAAATTATTTTGATGACGAGAACGTAATTTTTATAATTAAATATTATTAACTAAAAATCAAAGTATTATACATTAATAATAAAATTTTTATAATTAATAGAAAAATAAATAAAGTACAATATTTATAATTAATAAATGGAATAGTTTAAGCAACAAAAAATTGAACCAGCGATGTTTCAAGATACAAAATATAGGTACTTCCAAAACCAAAAAGTAATACAATCATTTTCTTTAATCACAAAAAATAAAACAGTACAACCTTCTACTTAAAAAAAACATCCATTTATAAAAAAGAATTCCACAATTTAAAAAAAAAATTTTTTTTTCAGTATATGTATATATATACACACACACAAGGTTCTCCTGAAACAAAAAGAAAAAGAACGTATAAACGATCATTTTTGTTAATGCTTGATATTTTTTTTAATAATAATATTTCTTTAAATGTTACAACAGGGAAGTTAATGCATCCAAGTTTTTCTTTTTTACATATGAGCTTTAATACATCCTCGTTTTTTTTCTCGACACTAACAGAAGAATATTCCACGAGATCGACCGATCGATTTTTGAATATTCGAGTCGAGCAACATCTTATATTTCAAAAAAAAAGCAGTACGAGATATATATCTATCTATCTATATATGTATATATCAATCTATAAATCTATATATACACAGTAACATTTTTTTTGCACTTCTATACAAAATAAAGCGTAAAATGTCGCTTATACCTCAAAAAAAAAATACTCTATACACAAACGTGATCATCGACAACTATATTTTCCTTCTCCTTTTTTTTTGTTTATACACTCGCGCATATATACGAATTAAACGTATTCGTTATATGACGTAAGTACGCAAAAGAGAAAATTCAGTCTTTCCAGTGAAAAACGATCACTTTTTTTCTTTTCTTTTCTATGTACATATATCTATATATATATAAAGAAAAAAGAAAAGAACATACATATATGTATATATATTTGTGTGCGTTTTCGCTCGATATACATTTAATGCCCATTTTTTCTTACATACACACAAAAAAAAAAGAAAGAGAGAGATAATAAAGGTGGTGTGTTAAGCTAAAAATCACAGAATTCACCTATCGCTTATACCATCATCTCGTATACAAAATATTATTCAATTCGTACAATCTTTTTATTTTACCTTACTAATACTCGTTTCGCATTTTTTTTTCTCTTCGTCTGTGGAGTTTACGTATATATGCGTGTATGAACTTTTTTGCTATATATATATATATATATATACACAAAAGTCGTAGCTAAACATACAAACTATATCAAAAATCTACGAGTAGATTAATTTTTTCTTCTTCTTCGTTTATTTCTCTGAGCTAACAACGGTTAATCAACGATCTATCACATTATTTACAAAAGCCGTTTTTTTAAATTTATCCATTTTTTTCACATGTATATGTCATATACGCAATAGATGAAATATATTGCTAATAGTAAAATAAATATATAGAATAATCCATTACGTTGGACTTTCAACATTCGCGCTCGCACGCGCGTGTTACGTGTCTATGTCTAACACGTAGCGAAAAAAAAATATATATATATACATATTACTTGCTCGAGTGTGAAATTCAGAGTACAAGGCTTTTGAAGTTTAGAAAATTTTGGTTGCACACAAAGAAAACAAGAGATTTGTTATCAACGTTTTTCTATTATTTCTTTGCTCAACTTTAACTTTTTTTTACATTCGTCGCATTTTAATTACATCGCTCTTATATTAACGATAAAATAATAAATTACTTTTAACTAACGATAAATAACGTTTTTTTTTCCTTTTTCTGTTTTCTTTTTCTGAAAGTAAATTACAGCGATCGATGTATTTTTGATTTTTCACTGCTCAAATTCATTCGGTGTGTGTGTGTGTGGTAGTAAAGTCGAACGGAAGGGGAAATTGTGTACAAAGGAATTTATTGTAAATAAATAATGATTTGTTGTGCAGAAAGTTGAAAACAATTGATCGATGTTAACTTTTATCCTATATTTTATTTGTAGTGTGATTGTATAATCGATTGTTTTAGCACAATATTTCATCGAGTTGTCTGAAAATTTGACACTAATAATTAGTTGCATAACATTGACAACACATCGATTCATAAAATGTTTATTTGTAACACTATTTACCTGTTTTCTACATAGTCTTTCATTTTTATTGAAATACTTTTATAAAAGAATTTATTGTATTGCAATATTTTTCAGAAGTAGAATCATGTTTTATCTGTTTGAAGTTTCTCTCTGTTCAAATAAACATAATTTTATTTATTAATTATTACAACTCTGTACAAAGATATTTTTTCTTTTGCCTCGTTGAACAGATTGATATTTTTCAAAAGTTCAAAATCTAAGTAAAAATCGTATAATTAATTTTCAAAATAAGCATTTTTAGTATTTTCTTGTAATTCCTTTCCATTCGAATAGATTCTAATCATATTTTATTGTTACCATTAAAATTTCAGGTTGCACAATGTTATGTCGTAATAAGTTTTTAAACTGTGTAAGAAAGAAAAAACTTTTGAAGTATTTTATGCAATCTTATTTCATTCAACTATATCAAAATTACATTTTCGTTGTAACTGCTAAAATTTCAGCCAGTTCGATGAAATATCTTAACAAAATTTTAAACTAAAGTCAACAACAACACACAAAAAATATCATTTCAATTCATGGCACAATAAATTATCAATTATCTCTAATAAATAACACATCCTTTTACATAACAACGCAAATTTTATAGCTGTCAGTACGTAAAAATTCTAAAATATCCCACCCCACCTTTACAAAATTATGCGTTGCACGTATCTACACGAAAATTTTGTCAACATAATTCGGACAGTCGTATATATATATACTCGACACAATCATTGAATTTAAAACCGAGGAAAATTTCTTGAATTTAAAAAAAAACTTAGTCATTACGAGACGTATATTAAAAATCTCCTTAAAAAAAGGAAGAAAAAGAAATATTCCTCGGTGTACAATATCTTGCAGCAAGTTGTAATAAATACATATATACATCCTCACACACACCCACACGTACCACAGCCAGTCCTACAAAAAAAAAACGTGAGCTCCTTGAAAAAAAAAAACCTTGTTCTTTCTTTTCATCATCTTCGAAATCCTTTTTATTTACACACATGTCGCGTTCAACGCATCGGATCGAGAGATTCAACAGTGTAAAAAAAAGAATTCAACAACAAATCGCTATACGTTACGTATCATAAAAAAAAGCACATTACATCCTTTTTCTCTTTGAATAAAGCTATACCGACGAAAAGAAAAAGAAGAAGAAAATCACATTTTCCTTCTTTCTCCTTCTTATTTCAGTGTGTAAAAAAATACGAAACGTAATTAATCACTATGTGTAATGAGATAGGTTATAGAGAGTCATCACGATTTCTTAAAAAAAAATAATAATGATAGAACGGCCACCTTCGTAGATTTACTGTTGAGGGGCCGTAAACAAATTCTAGGCCAATTCGCTTTTCGCTTTCGCCTCGGAGTAGAATTGCGTGGTGCTCGTGATGTCCTGGCTCGAATTCGTCGGAGCGCATCGCTTCGTCAGGTAGTAAACGACCACCTCGTACGTCGCCATCATTATCGCGGTGTTTGGTATTTGCCTGACCAGTTGGGTTGCCAATCCTCGGTACAAACCCCGAGTACCTTCTTCCGTTAGTATCGTGTTCGTCGTTTGCCAGAACCCTTGGTACTTGGTGCCTTCCTCTCGTAATCGCGTTCGCACCACCTCTGCAAAGAAAACAATTTTTTTAGTGTATTTTTATTTTAATTTATTTTTTTTACTATACTTATTTTTTAAATGTGGAAAATTAATAATAAAAATCTTTTTTAGTTTTAATTTTCGATAGAGATGAGTAACGGTAAAAGTATTTCGTTATTAACGAATTTTAATAGATGAAAAGAATTATTATCTACTTATTGCTCTCTTAAAAATAACTAAATTTTTCTCAATCACTCGTTTAATCTTCAAGTAAGAATTAAAAATTTTTTTTTTGCTTTTAAAAAAACAATATTGCTAATCACGTGCTTGTAGCGTGCGAATCCCCCCCGATAACGTTTTTGTTTTTTACCGCTCCGTGGAATGTACATATGCACGCGGAGATGAAAAAATTTTTCTTTTACCCTCGTTAAAAATGAAAACAGTACGAATTGTGATAAAAACTTTAATAATAAATCATCACTCGCGATTGTTTTTCGTGATTCGCCATTATATTTGCGATTGATAAGATTTCGAGACAGTGTTGCGCCGTGCGGTTCCCGTTGATAATCCGACGATAAAAGTGGTAATAAATTCATTTCTCATTGTTTGAACTTCGATGATAATGTAATTTCGCATTTGCGCTTGTGTAAAATTGTCGAGAGAATCTGTGATAAATCAATATAATTGGTCTATACGCAGAAATACAGATTGAACGAGAAAAGATACGACGTGTTTGGAGAAATAATATTTAATGCAAATAAATAAAGACTTAATATAATTCAATTAAGTATTTAACTTTTTCAATTAATAATAATCAATTTAGTTTATTTTTTTTTGTACAAAATTATTTTGGTGAAAATCAATTCAATTAAATTGATTATTATATAATGTTCAATTAAATTGAATGTGATTGAATTACCAATAACCCAATAATAATGGATCGAACTGAAATTACCCAATAATTATTAATAGAATAAAAAAATCGGATAATAATTTATTGTATTTTATTAATAATATTGTTCGTCGGAAAAATTAACCATCAAAATTCAATTGTAATATATCTAATATTAATTTTAGTTTTTTAATTTAGTTTATTTTTTTAATTAATAATTGAATAAAATTTGCAATAATTCAATAATTTATAATTGGATTAAATAAAAAAAAAGAAATAAAGTTAAACTAAATTAGCAATACACTTGATGAGTTAAATTAAATTTCTATGAAACCCCACAATATCGAATAAAACCTAAATTACCTAAAATACAATAACGTTGAATTGAAATAAATTGTTCAATAATAGCAAATTAAATGGAATTACCAAAAACCACAATACTAAAGAATAGAATAAAATTACCGAATTATATTGAATCAAATCAAATACAATTTATTGAAATTAACAGAAATTCAACTATATTACCTAAAAAATCCAATAACAATTTATAAAACAAACGTGAAGAGTTAATTAATAATTTATTACATTCTCAATAAACCTAAATAAAATTAATATACGCGACAAATTTAAATTATCCAATAATATAAATAATAAAAATAAATTAAAGTGAAGAATCAAATACTAATATATACATCGATTTTTCCATTGATTCAATTTTTTTTTCGTCACTAATAAATTTCTCCTTGCAATTATTATTTATCTAAATTATTTTTACTAACTATAAGGAAACAACAAAACGATTATTAATAAACGTTTCGCGATTAAAAAAAAAGTTACAGTTAACGACACGTATATTCAACAATCTATAAATTACGACCAACAACGTGCATTCACTCGATCCAAAGTGAATATTTGGATGTAAACCAAAAGGTGTTACGAGTACAAAATTTAAATAAACTTTCCATGACTCTTTAAAATTATATAATTATTACTGCCAAATCTTAAAAAGAAAAATATCATAGACAATCAATGATACTAATAATATTTATTTTAACAATTATCCATAAAAAAAAATTTTTTTTACACACACTCAATTTAGAAAATTTTACTTGGAAGCGTATTTTAAGAAGCTACACTATGTAAATTTGGCAGCCTAGTCGATAATCTTGAACGATTTTAACACGGTTCATACAGCCTGCAATCTTTTTATAACTCGAAAAAATTACACCCATTGAAATTAAGCAAACTTTCTTTTTCTTTTTGATGCGTTAAATTGTACTTTGTTCGTCATTAACATTGGAATTGCGACTATAATTTTCGAATTTTAAATTAATTTTTTTAATCACCGGTTATTAAATGCCGAGAGTGGTAAACAAATTAAAATGATTAAATCGGTTGCGTGCAATTGGAAAAGGAAACGCAAAAGAAAAAAATTGAATTGATCACGAAACGTTTGAAAAAAGTTGATTCTTTTTATATCTTGTAGAATTCACCTTAAGTAAGTGCGCATCGATTCTCTTAAGAAATTTAAAAGTTGTCCTATTTTCAAGCGTTTCGATGATAATAGCCTTAGCGTTCGTTTATTCAACGTTCAGTAGAGTTTCAATTATTCAATTATTTAATAATTTATTTGTTAAACTAGTAATTAACGTGTGTGTATTTTTAATTGTAATTTTTTTACGAATGGCATGTATCTCGAGAAAAAGAAAATAATTGAATAGAAATTGACTCGGGAAATCTAAAAATCCAATAAATATTACTCAAACCAACAATCTAATAAAAATATAAATAGAACTTGAATTTTAATAATCTCATAATAACATTTAAATTGTATAACCCAATAATAATAATAATTCTGAATCGAATCAAATAACTTCATAATTTAATAACAATTGCATGAAATTACCTAATAATAATTCACAATTAAATTAAATCAATTAATCCAATAAATTAAGATCAAATAAAAAAATTTAATAATCGAATAATAATTAATTAAAATTACCCAATAAAACTGAATTATATTGTATCATCCAATAAAATTGAAGTATATTGAATCATCTAATAAAATTGAATTACATTGAATTACCCAATAAAACTGAATTACGTTGAATTATCTAATACAAATTAATTACATTGAATCATCCAATTCGGTTTTTTATCCAAAAACTGTCCATTTGATAAAAAATGTTTAATATATCCATAATACCGCCCATGCAATGACTTCAACTAACCTAAAAATTAAGTATTTTTGCTAATAAATCTCTATTCAAATAACAAATATTCAATCAAACCTTAAATTTTTTTTCAAATATAAATATACATATTTTATTATCATTCAATAATTTTTACCGAACCAAAAGATTCTTTTCAAGTTTAATAATTATAACCAAATAAAATAAACAGTATAATTACCATGAGGATAAGCGATGGAAGATGCAATAGATTTCGAAAGAGCACCAGCTACCATAAATTCGATAAAATCACGTCCAGTTTTTGAATCGTCACCGATCGCAGGCATTCGTGCATGATGCGTGATCAACCAAGCTTTGATAGACTCGTAGATGACGAAATGCACGACTGTTTCGCTAATACCAAAATACGAAGCAACGATGCCTTTATAGAATCCCATTACACCCTGAAAAAATCAGAAATTAATAAGTATTATTAAAAATTTTGGACAAAAGAAAAAAATTACTTATTAATACGTCGGATGGTGTGCCCACACAAACAGTTTATTTTTTAGGAAAAGAGTTTTTGATAAAATCATTAAGTACAAGTAATTGTACATATTTTCAAATGTTTTTTAGATTTTTAAATTATTAATAAATAGGTTATTTCTTTAATATGTTTTTTAATAGATTCAAAGTTAACTATTTTTTTGTAAAATATTCAGAATATTTTTTTAAATTTTATATTGACTATTTGAATATATTTTTTGAGATATAATAATAATTTTTACTCGTTTTTGACCGGCAATTACCTATCAACGGCTGGTTTAATTTTAATAATTTATACATTTTTTCTAATTAATCTACAGCATAATATTTTTTTAACGTTCATTGCTAGTTTTTTCATAATGTTAATTCAATAATATAATATTATTTTTTAGCTGAAATAGTAGGTACATATTATTCTTGTTTGACATTCCTTTAGTGATAAAGAAAATTATCGATATTAAAATTTAACAAAGAAGAATTTTTATTTATCAAAACAAAGCATTAGAAAAACATTTTTTTTACCAAAAATTGACTAATAGGTTCGTAATTAATGGTAAAAAAAAGGTTTCACTTAACCCCAAAATATTCAATTACATCTATAAGGACGTATAATGCGCATAAAAAGTACTTCTTTCAAATAAATATGCATGCAACGTATTTACTTTTTATTTTTTTATTATTACCTTGGCTTAGTTCACCAACCTCTTGCTGTGCGAAAAATAAATTCACATTTTTCAAGAGTCATCATAAAATGAAGATGTAAACCAGTTCTATTACGACTGATTTCACATTCTTTACTTTTTAATTCGGATAAACTACGATGATCAATAATAGTAGAAAATTTTTTAATTAAAAAAAAATAAATATTTAAGAAACAAAATATTTTATATTTAAAAAAATAATAATTAAAAAACAAAAAATATTTCATCAAAAACTTAAAAATTGTGTTAATTTGTAAAATAATGATGAATATGATAAATAAAATGATCCAATAAATTAAAAAAACATATAATGACCAATATCTATTAAAAATGAAACTAATGTTTATAATTAAAAATATAATAAACAATGATCAGTAAACAAAACAATTATACTTCATAAAATACCATTGCGATGAATGATTGTTTAATTAAACGAAAAAATTAATAAATAAAATATTTTATATTTTAAAAAACATAATGATTTATAATTGTTTATACAAAAAATTTTAATTTGAAAACTAACAAAAAAACTTTTAATTGAAAAATGAATACATAATAATAATTTTAAAAAAAATCTCAGTAAACGTACATTATTATGTACAACCGCATTAAAAAAAGGAAATCTAGATATAATGATCATTTTAATTTAACAGTGTACTCTATATATAAACACGTTGACATTGGTGCAAAACGTCTTAATAGAGTTAAATTGTCACGTCGTCATATATACTCGAGGCCTCCTTGCTTCGCTTTATACGTCCGGCTAATGCAAGCTTATTCAGCGTCGAAAAAAAAAATAAATAAATTTCAACAAATACCCTAGTGGAATTTAAAACGATTTTTTCAGTGAAAACTAGCTATTAAAAAAAGAAAGCAATTTGTAAAGAGTTGGGCAAGGTATATTTTTATATATAAATATATTTATAAAAATATGTTTAAGATAAAAAATGTAACTTCTTTCATAACCTCGAAAAAAAACATGAAAAAAACTGATAGATTTCTATCATACGTATATTTTGAAAAATATTTTTTACATTATATATTTTCCCGATTAAATGATACACCAATGTTTTTCACAATAAAATGGACTAATCGATCAAAATGAACAACAACATAAAAAAAATTTTTTTTAAATACTAACTCGTACTTTAAAAAAGATTTTGATCCGATAATATTGTACACATTTGGTAATAATTCCAAACATGGTTGAACATTATGGACTTGTCAGACTCAGAAATTATTGTTTTTTATATATTTTTTATGAACAATAGAATGACTTTTTGAAAAAATCCTGCACGTCAGACTTTTAGGCATATATTAAACAAAATACAAATATATTTCTAGATTTTTACATAAATCATTAAGATGTTTTGGTTAAAATTTGATGACTTTTTTAATTAATAATTACCGACCAATAATTGATTATTCCATTCATATTTCAAAAATTAATTTTTTTTTAAAATTGAACCGTCTAGCCCATATATTCAAAGCTAGACGTATGAATTTTTACTTTTTTAATTCCACATTTTAGTTATGATTTTTGGATTGAAGGGTGTAAATCCCTATTATTTGGCTCTGAGATCCCCTTAATTTAAAAAAATTACAGTACAATATCTCTAGAAATTCCAGCGCAAGATTTACAAAACTTAAACGAATTATATTTAGAAATTTCAGTCAAATATTTAAAAGGAAAATTTAATAGCATATATCAACATAACCTAAAAGAAAAAAAAAATTTTATGTAAATGCAGTCACACTTATGCACACTTGTTTACCACACTCACGTCTATGTTTATTTAAAGCACAATCGTGCTATTTTCAGTTGGCGAATCTGCATTTAGATACTTTTCGTGTGGCCGTATGCCACAAAAACAAAAAAAGACACAAAACAGACAAAAGTGTAAGTAAACAAGTTTTGCAATTAATTAATTGGGAATCAATCATTTTCTCGTTCTATTCGTATAGGTCACACCGACCGGACGTGCAAAACCTGCCACTTCCTCATCGGGCTATTTATAAATCGCGCGATATAAGGTCTAACGATAATCAAAGTAAATTATCTTCCTTACCGACTGTTGGTATACCCTTCGTATGCACTCGAGCGCGCTAGTTTGATTCGTTTGGTGATTGAGCTGTAGCCTCGTTTTCACGAACCAAATCGGGTTCGTTGCGGTGCACGAGACGAAACCTAAAACGATTAAAATATCTTTAAAAAAATAAACAAAATAAAACAAACATAGTACGTGTAAAGGTCGATGACCGTATAAATATCTGTTTGTGTGTGAAATAATTAAACATTTTATACATATACAACGTTATCTAATTTTGATAACACCTAATTATAAATTTTTCTTTTTCAAAAAAAAAAATAATAATTTGTTATACGTATTGGACTACTATCGATCGATTGAGCGATTGATAAGAATAGCATTACGTGGGAGTCATTAATAACAGCCTACGCAACATTTTATTTTTATTTAATCTATCGACGTGTAATTAATTTATGAGATATTAATATGCAAATTAAAACAACGTTTATCTTTCTAATTAATCGGAAGCTTTCCTGCACCCTTTTACTTGCTTTTACAGTATTGACATATATATATATATATATATGCAAAAGAGAAAATATGCATTTTATTAAAAGCTTCTTTATTAGATGGTTGTTCATTCAAGATGTTAATCGACGTGGAGAAAGAATATCGTTCAAAAAATGAGTAGAGCTAACACCTAACCTAATAACAACCAGATCAATATAATAACCTTTAAATCACTACTATGACTTAATAAATCAAAATATAATCGAATTAATCACACAAATAATTCAAAAAATCATTTAAATAATCCAGTAAATCATAATAATAAAAAATAAAAGAATAAGCACATCACTAATTCCACAAGTACACAATCCAATTGATCAATATAAAAAGCAATAACGTAATGCAATATTTGCATATTCCAATAATCCAGTAAAAGAGTCCAACTAATCAAAATAATAATTCGATTCAATAACTGTATCAAAACCCAAAATCTAATTACTAACCCAATTACTCAATATTTCAACTCCAAAATCTGTTTGCGAGCAGAAAAATGTCAAACCTAATTACTAACATCATAAGTTGATTCAATTACCCAATATTCCAATACTATAATCCATAAATTAACATCGATAAATCAATACACTTAATTACCAATAAATTAATTTAATTACCCAATAGTTCAATGGACCAATTGAATAATCTTATAATCCAA
Source organism: Theocolax elegans (assembly GCA_026168455.1). Classification (NCBI taxonomy): domain Eukaryota; kingdom Metazoa; phylum Arthropoda; class Insecta; order Hymenoptera; family Cerocephalidae; genus Theocolax; species Theocolax elegans. The sequence continues at coordinate 3,011,813 of CM047426.1, read as the reverse complement.
TTACTAACGGAACTGGTTAATCTAATAACCCAATATACTTAAACAATAATCCATAAATCATTAGCAATAAAATTACCAATATAATTACCAATAATTCAAATCTAAAATCTAGTGGACCAATTAAGTATTCCTACAAGTACAAAAATCAAAAGCCTAATTACTTACTCAATAACCCAATAAACCAATTGAATATTCATATAATCCAGTACAAGAAACCTAAGGAATCAAGGAATCAATAATTCAATTACCCAATAATGTAAGATAATAATAATTCATTCAGCAGAATAAATCTCTCAGAAGGTTTTAAAATGCTTTAATAAAAAAATAATAATTATTATGAATAAATCAATATAATTACTAATAAATCATAATCCAATAATACAATACACTACCATGAATCTTTGAAATTAAAATTATTGATGACATCGACTCGATAATATATTATTGTAATATATATTTATTTTTCCCAGTAATAAATTAAAATATTCGTAAAATGTTTTTGTTCACTAAAACCGTAAGTATGCCCAAACAGTGGTATCTACTAACCTCAAAATGTTGAAGTTTCACTAGAGTCAAAAATTTTTATATTTTACACAAAAATCCACCAATAAACAATTAATTGCATAATAAACAAAACTTTTAACTTTCTTATAATCTAGAAAGGTTATTAACCTCTCTATTAAATATACAATATAAGTGCGATATAAGAATTCTAACCTCAATTCTCAAACGAAAATGTAATTAAATCTTAAGAGCGGCGAATATATTACGGAAACGACCTTGCACCACGACGTTGCAACAAACGAACAAGAAAGAAAGAAAAAAAAGGAGCTGGGGAATTGTAGTACAGCGTCCAGACGTCGCGACGCCAATTGCATGACCCAGTTACGGGAAGACCCGGAGCATCGTCCTCTCGACACGTTTGGTCCGTAATCTCCTCTTTTATTTTTGTTTTTTTTTTATTCTATAAGGCGACTTGAATAATTTTTGTTAATATAAATAAAAAATTATTTTTTTAATACATTTTAATCATTTTAATTTTACGGCGTCATTTAATGAAAAATATTTTTATATACGGAAAATTACACGTGAATAGTTTTCGTTTTGCACGTATACTCGTTTTCTCAAAATTTATATCATTGAGAAATTTTTAGCTTAATTTTGTGTAAAAATTAATGACACCTAATGAGCAAAAATTACGTGAACATTAGTATAAATTTTTTTGCTGTACAGTAGGATAAAGTTTAATTGCAAATTTTTTTTTAATGCGTTTGTATACTTTTCTCGAGAATTACATAAAAAGGTCAACGCAGCTTTCAATAAGACACTTTTCATTTCATTCCTATTTGCACATACGGCAAATAGTATTTTATATTTTTTCACTTAAAATTTATGCAAATTGTGACACTTTTTATTTATTATATTGCGGTATAAATTATACTATTTTTAATATTTTACTCACAGGCATAACGAGCCGTGAACTACCGATTTTTAAATAAACCAACCATTTTATACCGATAAATTGTACCATTTTCTATTAGGATTAAAATAGAAGTAAGAATAAAATATATAAAGTTTAAATTGTTACATCAACAAAGTGTAAACAAATAAAAAAATCGTAAATCATTATTATACACAAAAGGATTCATCGATACATTGTAAAACCGAAGAGGATATAAATACAAAAGCGCAATTCTTATTTATAGCCTATATATTTTTATGTGAATAAAAAAGATTTACAGACCAAGAAGAATAAAGTAAATGTAGCTTTCCTTGACAGTTCAATTACGCGAAAAAAAGAAAAAAATAATCTTTGTACTTAATATTGCTAAAAGATTTTGATCCGATAATGTTGGAGACATTCGGTAATTATTCCAAATTTTAATTTAAAAAATATCTCAAAAAATATCATTTAAGTTTGTTTAAAATTTTCAATGATCTTTTTTAAGATTATTCAGTAAAATATTTCGAGAAATTTCAATAAAACATTTTTGAAAATGCTAATGATACGTTTCAAAAATTTCAGTGTAATATTTTAGAAATTTTTAATCATATATTTCACGAAAATTTCATTAAAATATTTAAAGAATTACCAATGAAAAGTTTTCATAATCTCCCTGAATTATGTAAAAAAATTTTTTTTTACTATATTAAGAAATTTTGGTGAAATATTAAAATACATCAAAGCAAACTATGTCAAGAAATTTAAATGCAATATTTTAAAAAATTCAACTATTTAAAAAAATATAAATAATGAAATCTGTTTATAAATTTCGTAAGTTTAAGCAATTTATTGATTTAATTTAATAACTTTTATTTCAATACACATTATTGGATTAATTTTATTATCGATGTAACACGATAATTTTTTATTTCAATGTGCGTACGATCAATCAATTGTAAAAGAGAGAGAGAGAGAGAGAGAGAGAGAGAGAGAGTAAGAGAGAGAAAAGTTGACAAGTGCGCAGTTCTGGAATCTAACTTTAGAATTGTGGGAATGTTAATAAATGTAGTAAAAATCATTAATTAAAAATATTCTCTGATACGATATCTGTAGTACATAGGCACTTTGCAAATCATGACTCTATTTGAGAGAAGAAAAAAAATTAAAGAATGTCTCCTGACGTCTAATAATTTTATCGGGATTCCATTTATAATCGTTATGCTACTTTGTGAGTAAGATAAATTTCCAGATTATTCTTATGCATAAATTATTGCGGTGATATACCTAGAAAATTAGTTTTTTTTAAAGATTTTTATGTATTGTATTATTTTTATCACTGAAGCATGAATTTTTAAGGTTATAACGATACCTAATATTTTAAATTCAGGAAATTGACGTAAACATCGTTGCCTGAAGATTCGTCAATCTTAATACACAATAAGATATTTTAAATAAATTTTAATCAACGTAAAAAAACTTTATTTGCAAGTGACTAAAAATTTTAATAGCCAATTAATCAATGAACATATTCACTTTTATAAAAATTGAAAACCGGACTGAAAAACTAAAAATATAATGACTATTAATTCAATGCCCAATAACTAGTTTAATAAAAATGAAAATACCCACCCACACAAAAGTGAAATGTTTCAGTAACATTTTACTTAAATTTCAAAAATATTAAAAAAAAACTTCAGTGAAATATTTCAAAACTGTGAAACATTACAAAATAATTCTAAGTATTACTTATATTTTTGTAAGTTCGTAACCAAAAAATATTTCGTTATATAAACTTCGAATTTTTTTTATCTAATGAAATTAAATATCTATTAAATATTTACAAAATGTTCAATATAATGATAGAATAATGACATTGTAGATATATTTCTTACAATGTTTCCAGTAATATTTTATTAAAATTATTCAAACTTTTCTCATTAATTTTAAGTAATAATTCACCAATATTTGTACAATTCTTTCAGTAAATAAAATTATTAAATGAAAAATTTTACTAAATTATTTTTGGAATTTATCCGTAATATTTCATGCTGTGTGAGTGACAATTAAATAGTATACACAAATAGTAAAAATAAAGTCTAAACAACTAAATGCTCATTCATAAAGATTAAAAATATGATTAAGAAAAAAAAAATAGTATGATAATAGTATAATACCAGTAACACCAATAATTTATAAAAACATAAAGTACCGACTAAACAACTAAAAATGATAATACCAAGCGCCATTCCGTTATCAACACCTTGCAAAAATTTTTTCAACTAGATCCGACATCGTGATCGTCTTTTTATCGATCAATCGGAGTGACATCTCAACGGTAGATCTAAAATAAAATCATGCGTATATCATTTTACAAATTTTATCATCGATCCTAAATTCCTTTACTTCAATATTAAAAAAAATTGTTATAAATAAAACACCAATCACACGATCCTTAAAAAAATTTCAATCTTTTCCTCATTCTCGAAACGCAACAAATAATATTGACTACTTTTGATTTTCTTATTAAAACAAAAAATAAAAAAAAAAAGATAACGAATTTTTGACGCCAAAAAGGATCTGTTATTTTTAAATATCATTTCAATTGTTTAGTGTTTCGTATAGACGAAATTGATTGCTACTGCGCGTTGACCTCATTCCGTGCCACGGCCAGTCCAATGTCGTTCTTGTTCGTCGTAGTTCGTATATATGCATGCAATTTCCTTTTTTTTCTTTAACGATACTGGTTTTATAAACTTCATTGCATTTTTATGCATTTTAGAGGTTATATTTTCATTAAATCAAGAAAAAATTTTTTTTTTTTAATTTTTTTATCGTTTGTGTTATTGATATTTAGATCTTTTATATAAGGGTGCGTTCACCTTTGTAGAATGAAATGGTTTTAAATGTGTTAATAGAAAAGTTGATACTGTCGTATTAAAATATTTAAATTATTTTATTAATATTTTTAGTTTTTTCTATTTTATTCGTTTCTTTCGATACTCCAATAAAAATTAGGCATTTTGCGGTTAGGTAAAGTAATTTTTTGGAGATTAATTACCGATTCAGTATGTGGCTAAGAAATGTTACATAAATCTTTTGCTTTCTACAAGGGATAAATAAAAATTTATTATAGTTTTTTAAAATGCAGCTTATTAGTTGAAATTCCAATCTTATGTGATTAAATCAATATCCATATTTTTACAAAATTATTGAATTTTCGTTAATATTCTGTCCATCTCTTATTATACTCAAAATTACATTAAAATATGGTTTTATAAATAGACTTTTTTTAAATTTATTTTATTTAAAGTCGCATCTACCATACATAGACTTTGTTAGTTCAGATTAAGCCTATATTAATAAAATTTCAAAAATATGAATTATATGAAAAGTTATTAACATTACCTAGAATTAGTAGTTAAAAAACTTTCTATATAAATAATAAATTTTCTTCAGAATATAGGACATTTTATTATTATAACACATAAATATTATTACTAATAATTAATAAAATAAATAATTAAAGAATAATTTAAATGATGATTACTCAAGTAGTGAATACTCTACTCTAAATTAATCACACAAATTAATAATTTAACCATTTTTTTAAATATTAAGAATGATTTAAAAAACGTATTATATTTTATTAAATTTTTTTGGAACAATTAATACAATAAAATAAGAAAAAATATAACAGTATATTTAAATTATTTATGAAACATTAAACTAATTCAAGGATGAATCATAGATAATTTAGTCAATTTAAAAATGATTTAGTAATCATATAATTCATAAATTTAATCAACAACACTGTACAGTAATAATGAATAATACTTACAAGTAATTGTTAAAAATAATTTGAAAAAGATAAACCATCGTTAATAGTTCAATATTTTGTTACTCTCATAAATTTTTACTATCAATTTTAATCTCGTCTATCACCACACAAATAATAAAAACTGCCAACTTAATACTCCCTCGTTTGTTAAATTGTTTAACAAAAAATCAATAACACCGATTTCCTAATTTAAGACACACCTTTAAAATTTATAGATTTTTAATGATCGAATCGATTATTATATATAATGTCATATATAATATAAAATAAATTAAACTGTGTGTGTGTGTGTGTGTGTGTGTGAAACAAAAATATGGAACATCCAAGTATATCGCGATAACAGTCGTCTCTCGAGATGATACACCCAACAATGTTTACACCAAGTAAACACAGAATGTGTTCTACATATATCAATTTATATACTTATATGTAAAAACTCTTCTTTTCGCAAATCCGTGGCTCTATTCAACGTATAACCATTAAATTTTCAAGGACGACAAAACGTAATTCGTAAACACATATTATACGAGTCTAAAGCACTAAAAATAAATCACGTATCATCTATATGTATAGGTTTGAATACATATGAATGTATTGGATTACGATGTGTGGCATGCACGTTTATTAATCATTTTCTATTACGTGGGTGCGATTGCGTGTTTGTTTACATATCCGTTCTTTCTTTCTCATTCACTTTGAGACAAGGTTTTCCACTTCGATTGAAAATTTATTCCGGAGAGAGGATTCTTAAGTGCTCGCGTAGATAATGTAATATGTTTTCTTTTTTTTAGTAAGGAAGGATTCTGTTTTTGTATTCGAAGTTCAAAGTAATTATATAATTTTTAAGTGATTTTGATAATACTGTAGACGATTTTTATTTTCCGAATAATTTTAATATAATTTTTAGGTAATTTTTCTATTCCATTAGAGATTGATTAATTCATTTTATTACTTTATTACAAATTGATTTTGTAAGATGATTATATAATAATTTATTTTTCTAAGATTGTTTAATTATTTTAATAAATTAAATTGCATATTGCTTTTATTTAAATGATATTTTAGATAATGCATTCCTTCGAAGTTTGGTCAATAAATTTAATACATTTTCAAAATGATAAAATAATTTCTTAGATAATTATTCTTATTTAGTATATTGAATAATAATTTAATCGAAATAATTTTAAACTATTTCTTATTCCGATTATTAAGCAATATTTTGAAAATTTTAATTAACATGATTGAATAAAGTCTTAAATAATTTGTCTTATTCTTTAACAATATGATAATAAATTTACAAAAAAAAATATCATTATGCTAATTAAATAATATATTAGATAACTTTTCTTATTTATCAACCATATATTAATAATTTTAATATTAATCGATATCAATTTTTTTACGATGATTAAATAATATCTTGAATAATTTTCGCCCCGAGTTTTTTTAGAATTTTAACATTTTTTATGTAATTGATTGTTAAACATCTTAATTAATTTTTCACACTCCATTGATTTGCTAATAATTAATTTTTGATCGTTTCGAGATTCATACAACTTTATTAAAACAGTGTTTGACAGCTCACTGATATCGTTTACTATTATACAACCAGAATTTGCATATATATCAATGAAAATTCATTTTAGAACAATTTAGCTATATGTATATGCGTATTAAAATATTTTTCCAAGATTTTGTATCGTTAATTACGCGTAATCTTCCATTTAATTAATTGTTGCTACGAAAGAGTCCAGTTTGATTTAATCGTACACAATTATAAATTGTTGTTATCGGAATAGAAATTTATATTTAGAATCATTTTTTATTATATTATCTGGATATAGTTTTGTAAATAATCAGCTTAAATAATTTTAAAAAATGTCAGCTGCTTTTAATAATGTTGAATAAATGAATTGACGTAGAATTAATTATAACTTAAAGTGAAAATAGAATGCGAAATAAACAAAAATTTAGGCACAAAAGTAAGACACAATTTTGTATCGACAGTATTCAAAAATATATATGCGTATTTTGATTGGCGTTTCATTGGTTATATAATTTTGACTTCAAAAGTAATAAAACTCTCGATGGTGGTCTAATATTAAAAGATGCCTACGTGACTTGAAACACGTGATTTAAACTTCAAGATTTAAATGCAGATTTTTTTTTTGTATACATAGAAACATTAATGATAAATGACTAAAGCGTATAATCATTTAATGATATGAGAATCTATAAATAAAGAAAAAATAATTATAAAAATAGCTTTTAATTTATTTTTTTAATATAAGTTACATTATTTATAAAAAAAGTATTTATAATAAAATAAAAATTTAAATTATAATTAGTTAAAAAAATTTTTTTAACATATTTTGTTTTTTTATCTTACACAATAAACGAAAAACAATTAAAAATATTCTCCCATAACTCAATAATAAGTGAATAAACTATGATTTTTTAATAATACAGGATTATCTAATTTCTTAAAAAAATGATTGTACAACTGGTTTGATGAAGTAAATAATTTAATTTATTTATGTTAGAAAACATTTTTTCTTTAAATGGGGATCCACTTAATAAAATATGTTAATTATGATTAATAGAAAATTTTTTTATCAAACACATATTTGTATTTTTCTCGTATTATGTACAATAAATTAATAAAATAATCCAGAGAAATAAGTTAATGATAAATAAATATAATGTTATTAATTTCATGATTTGGAATTTCAGGCTACTTAGAAAGTTATTGAATAATATATTTTATTAAAAAAATGGTTTTATTTATTTTTTTATGTGAAATTAATTTTACTAAAAAAATGCTTAATTGCAATAATTAGATAATTTTACTTAACATTAATAAAAAAACATATAAATCAATGCTTGTTTTATAACGTACTAAAAATAATTGATAAATTATTTAAAAATAAAAAAAATTTAATATTTAAAATTAAATATTTATAAAATTATTCATAAAGGTAACGAGAAAAATAGTTACAAGGCATTGATATCCAGATTAAATAATCCAAAATATTCAACAAATACAATTGCAATAACAATTCTACAAGTAACTCCATACCACAAAAATTTATAAAATTTTTAAAATCTATAAATTTATAGATATTATTAATATTTCATAAAAAATTATAAAAAATGTATACTCTTTAAGAAAGATAAAAGTTAATTTTTAAAATTGTCAATAAATATATTAAAAATCACCATACTACATCTGTCAATGTATTGAAAAATAATAACAAAAAAAAATATCTACCGAATGGAACAAACACGACGATTGTTCCGTAAACACTAAAAAAATATGAAGCAATAATATCTATACCATTTAAATGGAACGTATACATAAATGCACATGTATATAGAATCCCCCGCGAAGAGTTACCTCTTCTAAAACCGCGATGTCTCGCGCGAGTTTCGAGGTCAGAGCTCAAGTCAATGAGTTTGTTCCGATCGAACACGTGGTGATAACGTGTCTCGCAAGCTGATAACAAATGTAACGCAAATCACTTATATATGTCTCGACTTTATTTTTTTTCGGTCTTCGCATATTTTTTTTTTTTTAATTTCCATTTCCATTCCCGTAATAAAGAAACCTTGAAATTTTCAGATGTACCGGTATAAATATGAATATATAAATTGCAATATCTCTTTTGTTTTACATTATAACAAAATTATGTTATTAAATTGATTACTGAAAAAAATATGTAATGATTACTATTTTTTTAGAGAATATATACGAGATAATGATATGAAATAAAAAATTATTTGATCGATAAGACAATTTTCAACACTATACTGTAAAAAAATTATACGCACGTAGTAAACTTGCGTAAAACTATTTTTTTTTTCAATTTAATCGAAGGGGAATGGAAATATTCGTAAAAGTGATAGTTATTATAATTTCTATCAACGTGGAAATCGCAGCATTTTTTTGTCCGTTCCAACACGTTTTTCCGAAAGTATTTCGCTGATACGCACACATTGTTTCGTATAATACAGAGTTTCATTTTTGAAATGATATTATGTAATGTGAGAAACGACTCTTTGGTTAGAGGTGTATTTATGCATATATATAAAGATTCCTTGATTGGAATGTAGTTTTAAATAAGAATATAAACAGAAACGATGTTTTTTTTATTAATCATTTTTTATTTATATTTGAAAAAACGAACAAAATTATTTGTAAATACTAGATAACGAAAGGTATTATTTTTATTTTTACATTGAATTGTTATTTAAATAAATTATTATAATGATTTTTATTTCAATTAGGAATTAAATAAAGAAAATTATGTTTACTGAAATAATTTTAATTTAATAAATAATATTGATAATTGAAAAGGAAAAAATGTTATTAACATTTAAACAAAATTATTCAATTTTAAAAAATTTATCCTTATTTTGCATTTTTTAAATTAAATTAAAAGCATTTTTCTAATTAATTAAAGTATAGACTAATGAGTACACAGAAATAAAAAATTGTGAAATTGACTTATTAAAAATAAGAATTTTTTTTATTGATATTTAAAAATCAGAAAAAAATATGATGGCATTTTAAATGTTTTATTACTATTTTTTATGTTATATTATTAATTTTTGTATTTAAATTGAAAAATTATATTCAATCAATTTTATTTAAAAATATTACATTTTTATTTAAACTTGACGATGTTTCAATAAAATATTACATTAAATAACATTAATTTTTTCGAATTTATAATAAATATACAGTCAAATAAATATATTATTTAAAAAAAAAAATCAGTTTGTTTTCCTTTTTTGTATCGGTTTTAAAAGGAAATTCCCTTGCACATTTGCGTTAACAAAATTTATCAATTGCGCATGAAGCATTATTTGCGAAAGAAGATTTATCAGAAAAAAAGAGACGTTGTACGTTCTTCGCGGGGGTTTTTATTAGTCACTTAATCACCGTCACAACAATATAAAAACATTTTTCTGTCTTTCCATGCGAGACATGCTTCACGTTCGTGCACTTGTGTCTTATTGTTGCTCGAAAATTTATATATTTAGTATCACTCGTGTACACGTTAAATTATTTAACATCATGCTGATACGTGAATCATAGTTTATAAATACAGTAACCAAGAAGAAGAAAAAAAAAGAGACAGAGAGATACTTTGAAAACAATGGAAAATTTAAATATAGATTTATTCGTGTAAGAAATAGACTATTAATTGCAAAAAATGATATTGTCAAGTGCATTGCGAAATGAGAAATGAGAAAGTTTTGAAGAAGGTCATGTATTTTTTTACAACGAATACATGATTTTTGTAAATGTAATATAAATTTACTTGGTTTCATTCATAACCACTGATTCAACGTTATAATATCATCATGTGCATGCGATTGAATTTTATTTGCGTTGTTTGTGCATGCTAATGCAATATTTGTATATTATATGAACTTTCGTAATGAAAAATTTGTTTTGTCTTTTATCGTTTTCCTGCGATAGAGTATTTGATTATGTGAAATCAAGTAAATTAATCGAAGAAAATTTGTATGAATCTTTATTTAAATTATAAAGTGTGTTAGTTTTATTATCGTTTTATTTAAATAATTAAAAAATAATTAAGATATTCTATTAAAGGTTACGAATAAAAATTTTAATTTAATATATTAATCAATTAGAAGATTAATTACTATAAAAATTAAAAGTAATACTTCAGTGTACTATTTATTGTGGTTTAATTAAATAACTAATTGCTTTCTGTTAAAAAAAATTGTATTATCATTTGATACAATATTGTCTAAACAGTGTTATGAAAGGAAAATTCAATACTGTTATTACAAAGCTCGAGGAAATCCTCAATAGTTGAAAAAAACGACATAAAAATCTCATATCTATGGAACAGGTGCAAAATATAAATTGAAAAAAATTCCTCAAAATTGTTACGATAAATGCACAATAAATTGGTATTATCAATGTAACCGGGTGGTCTTATCATTCGCATAATTTGCGATTGCGGAAATCATTAATACGACGGCCTCCGTCTTCCTCTTTCACGAATATAGAAAAAAAAGAAGTTATACATGGACTTTGGAGTCGTACGCACTTAACGAAAACGTATCATTGTTCTTCTCTCATTTTTTAAAAAAGAATTTTAATAAATATAAATATAACGCTTATCTATTCTTTGTTATCATTGAGTATACAAGTGCTTTGTTGTTAACAAAATTGCGTGTATTGCAAGATTTCTCATTTTTTTTTCTATTGGACCGATATATAGATGAATTACCAATGATTTGTTATCCTTGGTGTGATCGATTGTAACTAGAAATCCATATTTTATTTTTATCGATAAGAATGAGAATTACCTGCGCAGAAAGCGGAGCACATGTGTACAAGTGGACTGTCTGGAGGTAGGCACGAATTGAAAAAGTGTTTGGACTGCGAGTACGTGCAAAAATAAATAGCCCTCGATGGTGCGACTCCTATGATGTTCGGTACGAGGCCTTTGAATAATCCTTTCACACCTTCGTGTTCGAAAATGTGCTTTAGACATTGAACTATCCCTGGAGGCATAGGAATATTGTGAGGTCGATCACCTGGTGATGATGCTACTGCGCAATGCGACAGCGACATCAGAGAATACCTAAAATTAATTATTTATATAATATATTTTCGTAGGTATTACATTTTTAAAACGTACAAAATTAGTATACGCTAGAAACTGATATGTTTAAATAATTTGGGATAAATATTCATAAAGCTAATTTAATATTTATAGAAAATTTTAATATTTCCTGTTGTACATACTATTTGTTTTTTTTTTTTTTAAGTAATTTAATCTCGGTAGAGTTTATGGGTTAATATTAATTATTCTATTATAAATTCATTTTACGAACAATTACATTAAATAAATTATTGTAAAATGTTGAAAATTGTGGGAATAATTGTACTATTACTATTAGTAGAAAATGATGAAATGTTTCGTATGGAAAAAAAAGATTATATATTACACGAAAGAAATATTTATTCAAATCTATAAACATTTAGTGAATCGTTTACAAAACACATAGAATGAAATATTTTATAAATCACTGAATTTTATATTTCTTGCATACGTCAAGTTAGTTGTTCAACTTATTCAAACTTATTGACAGATAATAAAATAAATATTTATATAAATTAATTACCATACAGTTTTTATATATTGTTTCAAAACTTGCAAAGTAAATGACTGAAGATTAAATAAATATAAACAAATTTATAACAAAACTAAATGCAATTAAATTTTTTATTTGTGATAGCAAAATGAGGAACAAGAATATACTTAAATTTTAAAAATATAAAAATGTTTGTAGAAAACACAGTTACATAAAGGCAATTGAATTATTTAATAGTTTATCAAATAATTTAAAGACATAAAATGTTGTAAAGAAAAAGGATAAATTAAAAAAATGTATTATCACAAATAATTCAAGCTTTTTACGGTTTTACCCATTTTTAAGGAAATCTGATACCCAGATTACAAAGACCTACTTTGAAAATCCTAAAAATTTTAAAACCTAATTATAAGAAAAATCGGAAAAAAATCACATTGTTCAAAACAAAGAGAATACCGTGACAATGGAATTTTTACGAAATAATTAATTAATAATTAATTATACGTAAATAACAATTTTTGGTTGGTAATATATACCTATAAAACAATGATTCACGGTTACACAAAAGTCTCTTTAATTTATCAATAAAAAAAATTTGAAAAAATTCACATATCTTTAAAGAAAACACAATATCGTTACGGAACGTATTTTCGATAATTTGAATTCCTCGTTTAACGGAATGTGAACCCCAAAAAATAGAAAAATTATTTATTTTTTATTGAACGAGGAATTCAATTTATCAAAAAAAAAAATTCTTTAGCGATGTTGCGTTTCATTTAATGGGGTACCAAAGTCAAGTTTTACCCTCCCTACCTTGCCAGCCACAAAAGTCACGAAAAATTATATATAATTAAAAAAGAACTAGAATTTACGCAAATTGAAGAGAACAGTCCTCTTCCTTTATTAATAATCTATATCCGTCTTCAAAATTTGAAGCAAAAATATCAATTGGCTTTCGAGAAAACCCTTACCAAAATTTACGACAATTTCGTGCAATTTGAGGTTATACGCTTGTCAAATTAAAACGCATGTCAAGATTTTTGGTATGGGTTTTCCCGAAATCTAAGCAATGTTTCTGTTTCAAATTTTAAAGACAAATATATTATTAATAAAGGAAGGGGACTATTCTCCTAGATTTACGTAAATTAACTTCCTTTTTTAATTTAACTAATTTTATGTGATTTTCGAGGTCGGTAAGGTAGGAATGATAAAACTTGGCTTTGGTTCCCCGTTAAAGATATTGTGTGAATTTTTTCAAATCTTTTTATTGATGCAATCAGCGAGATTTTTAGGCAGCCGTGAATTATTGTTTTATAGCTATATATTACCGACCAAAAATTATTATTTACGTATCATTAATTATTAATTAATTATTTCCTAATAATCTCTCTGTCACGCCATTCTATTTGTTTTGAATAATATCTGTGATTTTTTTTCAGTTTTTCTTAAAATTAGATTTTGATATTATTGGTATTTCCTAAGTAGGTCAATCAAATTTGGATATCACATCCCCTTAATAAAAAATAAAATGTTTTTGTGCGGTTTACATCCCGTTAAAAACCAAAATTTTAGTTCGCAACCATAGAAACATCAGACCCATAATAAGATTTGAAAATTCTTGATATAAAATATTTGAAAACAAGAATTGGTAGAAAGTTATAGAATATTTCAGAACTTTCTCTTTTTACAATTGTTAATTTGATTAATCTAAAGCTTAATTGTGTTCCTTAACATTTTATCCATTTACTGTTCATAAACCAAATTTTGTAGAGTACACCAATGGGTACTTCACTTATAAGTGAAATATTGTATATCAAATACTTTTAAAATTGTCCAATTCAACAATTGAATATATGCAATGAAAATTTTCTTCAAAATCATGTATCTGAAGTTCTGAATGTTTTGGTTTCTAGACGAAAAAAAAATTTATCAAACGATTAAACACACAACATATAATAAAAAAAATAATAATATTTTACAATCTACCACCAATTTCTAATTTAATTCCAATTCAACAATAAAAACTTCAACGTGCATTCCTTAACTACCGTTTAAATTACAACTACGTTAACAAAATGTAGACCACCTAACATTTTTCAAAACTGAAGAAATCACACACACACACCCACCTTTTCAATTCACCTGTGCACAATCTCCTGCGCTGCTCTGAATTCGGAAAACTCTTGCACGTTACATGACCGGAAACCAGTTCCCTGTTAATCGTTGGTGGATGATAAAACCCAGACGACGATTGCAATCGAGTTTTCACTACTTCCAGTGGACACGTCACTATCGCCGCAACCGTACCCGCAACCCTAAAAAAAGAAACAAAAACAAAATTAATTCAACATTTAGAAAAAGAGGAAAATTAATATCATATAAAAAAAAAATAACAAAATTATATTCATATCTAAACAAAAAGGAAAATTAATTCCATATAAAAAAAAATTAATTCAACACCTAAAAAAACAATCAAAATTAATGTAATACCTAAAAAAATTATCAAAATTAATGTAATACCTAAAAAAAATTATCAAAATTAATCTAATACCCAAAAAGAAAAAAGTAAATTAAATATCTAAAAATAAAAAATATCCATACGGGTTACGCATATATCTAGAAATAATAAAAGAAAAAAAGAAGAGAGGTAGATACCAGTACATAGATATTCTATTTTTGGCAAAACGAGATTGATTAATTGCGATCATTGTGCAACGTATACCGGTATACATATTCGCTACGCACGCGAACGCGCCACACATACATCCAACAACCGATTCAACGCAAAAAAAAAAATATTCTTAATTATTCTCTTCGAAATAAAAAAAAATAATACGCACATATTCATTATTCGCCAACAATAATAATAATAATGACGATAATGATAAATAACAATTAATAATTAAAATACCGAATAAAAAGAATAGTATTATCGATAACAATAACAATAATAATTTAAAAAAAATGAAATTTTCATTAAAATAACATCGGGACAAATTATACACAAACACACATACACATACATGTACATATGTAGATGTTTCACTCATCGCGTTGCGCGATTAGCCAGCGATATTAGCGTTCGTTGCGCAAAATATAAATTTGGTATAAGTATATACACACTGCAAATTTCCACGCACTGCAACTCGTATATTATTATTATTATTATTATTATGTTAAAAAAAATAATAAAAATGTAATAATTTTTCAATCGAAAAATGTTATACGTGCTTGTATATAACATATGTGCATCGTCGTGTGTCTGTCTGTGTGTGTGTGTATAAAAATAACCAAAGTAGTCAAACTTGTTTCCTTTCCTCTCTGTCTCTTATATCCTTTTTTACGCAAAAAAGGTATACGTATGTGTGTGTATATATATTCTAAGTAGAGTTTTTTTCAGATATAAATATATATGCACTCGGTAAATATTATTATAATTCGTTTTTTTATTTATGACCGTTTCTCGTCTTTTTTTTTTAATTAAGAATTTTCGGGATTATGATGCATGAAGATAAAAATGTTATAGGTTCACGTACATTTGTTCATACCTATGAGATTTTTCGTATCATTATTATTATACTATTAATTACAGCGTAAGAATTAATAAAAAAAAAAAAAAAGGAGAATCGTAAGTAAGATGAAAACACTCGTTTAGTTTGTTTTGCACGAGATTTTAAAAATATGTGCTATATTTTGTTACTATTATTTAATCAACTCGTCGACCATTACGTATTTTCATCATATAACGTCTTCGAGTATCCAAAAAGAAAATTATTAACATCCTTTAACACACAAGATTCTTTTTTCTGTAATTGTAAACAAAAAAAATATCTAAAAATTATCATTTTTATCACTATTACATTATTTATTTACTTATTTGTCGTCTGCAGTACACGTTGTGTATCTACATACATATTATACGTTTCATTTTCTTCTTCAACATTTCGAAACGTCCTTTTCCTACGACTCACTCGATTCCCGTATATAAACAAAGTGAGAAAAAAAAAAAATTATCGTGACGTGTAATTTAAAAAAAAAGAGTATACAATTTCTCTATTATTTATTTACCAATTGATTGCATTTTGAAGTTATCTCTGTACATATCTCGGTCCGTCTCACAGTATCTCCTTGTTCGTGTGAGCACAAATAATAATAACAATAATAATAATAAAAAAAAAGAAAAAAAAATTAAAGACAAAACGTAAGTATAACTATATAATGTCATTAAATCACGTGTGCGGTGAGTGATTGAAGAAAAAAAACCGCTTATATATAGAGTGCGTCTACATATAGATGCATTAAAAATACAAATACATAAGTATATATATATATATATATATATATATACATTTACATATTCATATATATACACACACACATATCAAACGAGCTCGAAGAGAGAAAAAAATATAAGTAATCGCGAGATAATCGTACATTTAAACAAAAAAAATAATCGTACATAAATATATATATATAGAATATTAGTTTAATCATATATATATATATGTATATACTCCATGCGGTTAGTATATTCGCGAAAATAGCGCGCGCGCGCACGTTCCGCCGGCGTGGAATACACACGCACACACGTACACCCATGTGCACGTACTACTTTACACAGACACGCACGTATACACTCGTAAACAAACACGGGACGTTGTCTATATATATATATATATATATAAATATCGTATATGTAGTGCGCACACGTATACACTATATTAACACATAGGCACACACACACAGAGACACATACAGATATAAAAACAATCACAGCATATGTATATGTATATATAAACGAATCGATCGTATATCATATATATGCATATACATTTACACGCACATACATATATACATGTATAGATATACAGTGCATTCACAGGTAAACAATGCAAGTACACCGCACTCACACGAGCATAATATATATGTAAATATATATAAAGAAAAAGAGGTATATAGCAATAGCAATAACAATAACAATAATAAATCGAACTAACCCTCCGGCGAATAGGTGGACGACGGAATCGGTCTGCGACATTCTTCGTGTAGACGACGACGAAAACGTCGGTCGTTCTGCTCTCTCTCTCTCTGTCTGTCTGTCTATGTCGCGTATACGTGTGTGTGTGTGTGTGTGTGCGTATACGCGTGCACACATGCACACACGTGAGAGAGAAAAAAAAAAGTACCACACAAAAACGAAAGAAAAGAAAAAAAAAAGATCGTGTCTTCACCGGCGGCACTCGATCGTCCTCCTTCTCCTCCTCCTCCTCCTCCTCGTCGTCACGTTGTTTACGTAATCCGGGCGGGAAAAGGAATCACCGGGTATGTACACACACGCGCGCACACATATAGACACACAGTCGGGCAGCTCACGGTGTGCCGTGGGTTTATGTTTCTCGCGCGCGGTGTGTGTGTATATGTCTCGTGTATAGGAGGTATACACTTAACCCTCGCGGTAAATTTTTGCGCAGTTATTATCAACGACAACGAACGCGCGTGGTTCCCTCAAAAGAAGAGAGGACAAATACGTGGGTTACGCGAGGACTTTACGCGCACTGTACACACACACGCACACACTCGCGTTGAAAGCGCGCGCGCACAAACGTGTATTTTACACACATTTATACATATATATATATACACACACACACACAAACGCGTTTTGTAACACTGAGCGGGCACTTTATTATATATATATTTATATTTATATATGTTTACTTCTTCTTTCTTCTTTTGCACTTTTATTTCCGTGTGTGTGTACCTTTTTTTGGTGTGTGTGTGTGTGTGTGTGGTGAGAGGGACACGTACACACACACACGTACTCACGCACGCGCGAGTATATTTTTTTTCGGGTTTTTCTTTCTCGCAACTGTACGATTTTGTGGATGAATGTTTTTTTTTTTTGGTTCCAGTAGAGAGAGAGAGAGAGAGAAGTGGTGAAAGAGTGTGTGCACGGTCGACACGCGAATATACGTGCACCACGCCGCACCGACTCAAAACAACTGAACAGTCGGCTGTTTCATCCCCTCCTCTCTATCTCGTCTCACTCTCAGATTCAGGAGGAGGAGGAGTTCAGTTGCGGTTTATATATGTGTATATATGTATGTATCAACGCGAGGAACTGATCGTCGCGCCACCGTTTTGTATTATACTTATACGTTGTTGTTGTTGTTGTTCTTGAATGCGACCGGTATTCTTATATTATATATATATATATATACACGTATTTTATTTTATTTTTTTTGCGACGAATCGATTTATTTTTTAACATTACGATAGTGAAGGGAAAGATTATGTTTTTTGAATTGCAGGGCTCTGCAGTTACCGACGTTGCATTTTGTATAATATCAGACGGAAATAATAATCTTTTTTTTGTATGTATATACTTGTGTGTGTGAAAATTGTAAATTAATCGTTACTTTTTATAAAGAAACAAATTTTTTATAAAGTAAGTATAATATTTTATTTAGCTGTAAACATTTATTGTATTAGTTTAACCACACCTATACGCACGGATAATTAAAGTTTATCTCTGTAGGAGTTACTACGTTTATTATGCAAATGTTATGTATATACTTTGTGGACTAAATAAATAAATAAATAAATAAAATATTATGGGGGTAGCATGTACCGACTGAGCAGAATATTGAAATAATTATTTACATTCATTTATAAGAAATACTTATACCTACACAATTTTATGCGAAACCCGAATACAAAAGTGATAAAAAATCGAATTAACTTGAAACTTTATTATAGAATTATTTGTTATTTAATTATCTAGTGCAGTTCTTTTGCTCGGCCGGTAATCTACCGTGTATGTGTCTCGTGTATAGGAGGTATACACTTAACCCTCGCGGTAAATTTTTGCGCAGTTATTATCAACGACAACGAACGCGCGTGGTTCCCTCAAAAGAAGAGAGGACAAATACGTGGGTTACGCGAGGACTTTACGCGCACTGTACACACACACGCACACACTGCGTTGAAAGCGCGCGCGCACAAACGTGTATTTTACACACATTTATACATATATATATACACACACACACAAACGCGTTTTGTAACACTGAGCGGGCACTTTATTATATATATATATATATATATATATATATATATATATATATATATATATATATATATATATATATATATATATATATACACACACACACAAACGCGTTTTGTAACACTGAGCGGGCACTTTATTATATATATTTATATTTATATGTTTACTTCTTTCTTCTTTTGCACTTTTATTTCCGTGTGTGTGTACTGTCGCTGTATACGTGTGTGTGTGTGTGTGTGTGCGTATACGCGTGCACACATGCACACACGTGAGAGAGAAAAAAAAAAGTACCACACAAAACGAAAGAAAAAAAAAAAAAAGATCGTGTCTTCACCGGCGGCACTCGATCGTCCTCCTTCTCCTCCTCCTCCTCCTCGTCGTCACGTTGTTTACGTAATCCGGGCGGGAAAAGGAATCACCGGGTATGTACACACACGCGCGCACACATATATAGACACACAGTCGGGCAGCTCACGGTGTGCCGTGGGTTTATGTTTCTCGCGCGCGGTGTGTGTGTATATGTCTCGTGTATAGGAGGTATACACTTAACCCTCGCGGTAAATTTTTGCGCAGTTATTATCAACGACAACGAACGCGCGTGGTTCCCTCAAAAGAAGAGAGGACAAATACGTGGGTTACGCGAGGACTTTACGCGCACTGTACACACACACGCACACACTCGCGTTGAAAGCGCGCGCGCACAAACGTGTATTTTACACACATTTATACATATATATATATATATATACACACACACACACAAACGCGTTTTGTAACACTGAGCGGGCACTTTATTATATATATATTTATATTTATATATGTTTACTTCTTCTTTCTTCTTTTGCACTTTTATTTCCGTGTGTGTGTACCTTTTTTTTGGTGTGTGTGTGTGTGTGGTGAGAGGGACACGTACACACACACACGTACTCACGCACGCGCGAGTATATTTTTTTTTCGGGTTTTTCTTTCTCGCAACTGTACGATTTTGTGGATGAATGTTTTTTTTTTTTTGGTTCCAGTAGAGAGAGAGAGAGAGAAGTGGTGAAAGAGTGTGTGCACGGTCGACACGCGAATATACGTGCACCACGCCGCACCGACTCAAAACAACTGAACAGTCGGCTGTTTCATCCCCTCCTCTCTATCTCGTCTCACTCTCAGATTCAGGAGGAGGAGGAGTTCAGTTGCGGTTTATATATGTGTATATATATGTATGTATCAACGCGAGGAACTGATCGTCGCGCCACCGTTTTGTATTATACTTATACGTTGTTGTTGTTGTTGTTCTTGAATGCGACCGGTATTCTTATATTATATATATATATATATATATATACACGTATTTTATTTTATTTTTTTTGCGACAAATCGATTTATTTTTTAACATTACGATAGTGAAGGGAAAGATTATGTTTTTTGAATTGCAGGGCTCTGCAGTTACCGACGTTGCATTTTGTATAATATCAGACGGAAATAATAATGTTTTTTTTGTATATGTATATACGTGTTCGTGTATTTGAAAATTGTAAATTAATCGTTACTTTTTATAAAGAAACAAATTTTTTATAAAGTAAGTATAATATTTTATTTAGCTGTAAACATTTATTGTATTAGTTTAACCACACCTATACGCACGGATAATTAAAGTTTATCTCTGTAGGAGTCACTACGTTTATTATGCAAATGTTATGTATATACTTTGTGGACTAAATAAATAAATAAATAAATAAAATATTATGGGGGTAGCATGTACCGACTGAGCAGAATATTGAAATAATTATTTACATTCATTTATAAGAAATACTTATACCTACACAATTTTATGCGAAACCCGAATACAAAAGTGATAAAAAATCGAATTAACTTGAAACTTTATAGAATTATTTGTTATTTAATTATCTAGTGCAGTTCTTTTGCTCGGCCGGTAATCTACCGGGTACATGCCACATCTTTATAAAGTTTTATTATACATTCTCTATAACAAAAATAATTATTTAATAAAATTATTTTCAAATTATGTTTTAATTTTTTTTTAAATTGTTTATATATTTCTTTCAAGGTTTTGGATTTTAGACGGTCAAAACAACTTCAATCGAGGACGTGTCACACTCAGAAAATGGTCATTTTTGATAAACACAAGAATGAATTTTCGATAAAATACTTTACAAAATTTTTCCAGATTTTTACATTGATTATTTGAGCAGGATATTCAGGTTGCATTTTATATTTAAAAATTATAAATTCAATTGTTATTATTATTTTTCCTTTAATAATCATGAACGCACACCAGGCTTTTCCTTATGTTTTTATAAATTTTTTTTCTCAGATTTTAAATATAATAGGAGGTGACGTCTGACGTGTACTCTATGGTTACCGACCGAGCAAAACAAAAACGTTCTTGTAATTATCAAGCACACACAATTTTATGCAAAACTCAAATACAAAAGCACTAGATAATGATAAAATATATGCCTTTATAGAAATTTTCAAGTCAGTATTTATGATTAATTTTAAGAATCCGTTCCTCAAGCATGCTTCAAACAGTAACTAAGTATGATTTTTTTCAAATTTTATATTTATGAATTTCAATATGATTTTTGGATTGGGAACACTGCTCCCTTCTTGTTTAGAAATTACCGACACAGCGTTCTTCAAAAAAATTAATTTTTTTCATAAGAAAATCAAATCGTTAAACTCTTTCAAACATTCAAAACTTTCTTTGTGAATTTTTTCAGATTTTTATATTACTATTTTCAACAAAAATTTCTGTTGGAAAATGTAGGTCCCTGTAATTTGGACGTGACATCGGGATAGTTATATGAAAGTATGCATAATTTATTTTTTAATAATTTATTATGTTTTTTTTACAGATTTTTTTATTTTAATTATGTACGAAGGGAAAGATTATGTTTTTTGAATTGCAGGGCTCTGCAGTTACCGACGTTGCATTTTGTATAATATCAGACGGAAATAATAATGTTTTTTTTGTATATGTATATACGTGTTCGTGTATTTGAAAATTGTAAATTAATCGTTACTTTTTATAAAGAAACAAATTTTTTATAAAGTAAGTATAATATTTTATTTAGCTGTAAACATTTATTGTATTAGTTTAACCACACCTATACGCACGGATAATTAAAGTTTATCTCTGTAGGAGTCACTACGTTTATTATGCAAATGTTATGTATATACTTTGTGGACTAAATAAATAAATAAATAAATAAAATATTATGGGGGTAGCATGTACCGACTGAGCAGAATATTAAGATAATTATTTACATTCATTTATAAGAAATACTTATACCTACACAATTTTATGCGAAACCCGAATACAAAAGTGATAAAAAATCGAATTAACTTGAAACTTTATTATAGAATTATTTGTTATTTAATTATCTAGTGCAGTTCTTTTGCTCGGCCGGTAATCTACCGGGTACATGCCACATCTTTATAAAGTTTTATTATACATTCTCTATAACAAAAATAATTATTTAATAAAATTATTTTCAAATATTGTTTTAATTTTTTTTTAAATTGATTATATATTTCTTTCAAGGTTTTGGATTTTAGACGGTCAAAACAACTTCAATCGAGGACGTGTCACACTCAGAAAATGGTCATTTTTGATAACCACAAGAATGAATTTTCGATAAAATACTTTACAAAATTTTTCCAGATTTTTACATTGATTATTTGAGCAGGATATTCAGGTTGCATTTTATATTAAAAATTATAAATTCAATTGTTATTATTATTTTTCCTTTAATAATCATGAACGCACACCAGGCTTTTCCTTATGTTTTTATGAATTTTTTTTCTCAGATTTTAAATATAATAGGAGGTGACGTGTACCCTATGGTTACCGACCGAGCAAAACAAAAACATTTCTGTCATTATCAAATACAAAAGCACTATAAAATATATGCCTTTATAGAAATTTTCAAGTCAGTATTTATGATTAATTTTAAGAATCCGTTCCTCAAGCATGCTTCAAACAGTAACTAAGTATGATTTTTTTCAAATTTTATATTTATGAATTTCAATATGATTTTTGGATTGGGAACACTGCTCCCTTCTTGTTTGGAAATTACCGACACAGCGTTCTTTAAAAAAATTAATTTTTTTCATAAGAAAATCAAATCGTTAAACTCTTTCAAACATTCAAAACTTTCTTTGTGA
The DNA here is from genome assembly GCA_026168455.1 of Theocolax elegans. Lineage (NCBI taxonomy): Eukaryota > Metazoa > Arthropoda > Insecta > Hymenoptera > Cerocephalidae > Theocolax > Theocolax elegans. The sequence continues at coordinate 2,988,140 of CM047426.1, read as the reverse complement.
ATTTTTTCAGATTTTTATATTACTATTTTCAACAAAAAATTTCTGTTGGAAAATGTAGGTCCCTGTAATTTGGACGTGACATCGGGATAGTTATATGAAAGTATGCATAATTTATTTTTTAATAATTTATTATGTTTTTTTTACAGATTTTTTTATTTTAATTATGTACGAAGCAAAAGTTTATAAACGCGCAAAGAGAATGATAAATATTAGTAATAATTATAAATTAATACGAAATTTAATTAAACCTTTCTTTATTGGGAGCATTACAAAAATGTTTATATTTATTTATTTACTGTATTTATTTACATATTTAATTTGTTTAACTTACATAAGTGCACAAAAATAGAAATAAGGAAAAATTATGTTAAAAATTAACAATAAAGGAAGAAATAAGAATGTTTTCGTTGTATAATTTTCTTACACGAATCGACAAAAATATTGTTAGTTATTATATTAAGTTTATTTCTGTTAAAAAAAAGTATATAACATAACTATTTTTAAGATTGCAGTTATCGATGTGAAAATTTATTGTAAAATGGAAAATAAAAAACACAGTTGTACATTAAAAAAAAATAAGAAAAGTTTTGGTATTTTTTCTTTCTACTTTTTTCTTCACAATTTCATAAAATTAAAAAGAAATTACTATATTTTCGAGATTGCAGGAGTCTACCTTTAACAAATTATATAATTAATATTTTAAAAGTTCGATTAAGCTAACTGAGCTAAATTTTAAAATGAAAGTCTACGTTTTGACGGAGAAATTAAATGAATAACAGATGTTCTTGAAAAATTGATTTTTATATTAGTAAAAATTAAAATATACAACTTTTTGTCGATAAATGTGTAAAAAACGTCGGTAACCTAAATACAATAATTAAAATATTTGATTGCTCTGTACAAAAAAATCATACATGATTCTGCAAAATAGAAATGTTTTCTTTTAAGAATTAACACCTTAAAGTAATTTATATAAAAAGAATACAGAAAAAGCGTATTTTTAAAATTGCGAGGATGTACTTTTATCAATTCGAAAATGATGTACAAATATCAAATAAAAAATATTTTACAAGAAGAATCGTCTAATTATTAATTAACAAAATCGAAAGATGCAATGAATCTTTTAAATAGAACTTTCTGTCGGTAAATTGGAGTCGATAAACAGACGCGGTCAGTAACCAAAAAATTGTATAGGTATATTGGATCAAAAATATGACATAATTGCTCAAAAGAAGTTAAAGAGAATTTATCTGTGTTAATCTAAAAATATATTTTTATTTTAGTGTCAATTAATATACAAAACTGTGTCGCTAACTTTAATTTGATGTGTCGATAAAAAAAACGTCGGTAACCCAAATATCTCAAACCAACTATAAATTAAAAAAAATTAGAAAAAAATAAAACAATAAAATGTCAGTACGTCTACCCATAAGAAAATAAAATAAATGATAAATTCCGTCAAACGATATCAATTATTAATTTTATCGGTTAATTTATCAATTTAAATATAAGTTAATATAATTTCAAAAATCCCGTCAAACTGATATTAACTATTACATTCGAAATAAAAAGAAAATTATTTAATTAATATTTATTCTGAATAAAACATTTTTACGAAAATAAAAAACAAATTTCTTTTTCAAAAATCCCGCTGAAACGCTCCTACGATCTCGCGCGTGCGCAAACGAAAAGATGCGCAACGCACCGATACGGATAAGAATTAGGAAAATGCAAATGGCGGATACGGTGTTTCACGGCGAGTGTTCCAACGACTCCGTGTAATACTCTTTTTTTTCTACCACAAATTCGACAACGACGCAACTATTGTTGTTATTTTTTTCAAATCATCGCATCGTGGATACCGAACGAACGAAAACCCATCGGCGTTGTTTAATCGCGTAGTATCGCCAACTCGAATCTCCGAACGTTGTCTTTTCTCTCTCGTTCGCAATCATGGAGATGGATCAAATACCACGGACACGCGAAGGTACGTGGTGAAAATGTGTTTTTTATGTTTACGATGAAGTTTATTCACTTTTTCTTCTTGTCCTCCTAGATTTCGAGGCGCAGATACGGGAAATTCAAGAGAAAAAGAAAAACATACAGAACAACAGTACTGCCGACGAGCAGGTAGCACTTGGTAAAACTGGATTTTACGATCAAGATATTTATGATGGTTCTAATAACAAGTTTGATGGATATGTTACGTCTATCGCTGCTAACGACGAGATTGATGTGTGTATTTTTGGTTTTCTTTTTTATTCGTATGTCATTGTGTTTGCTAAATTCAATGGATTTTGTGTCATTGTTTTCAGGATGAGGATTACGAACCCAGTACATTCAGCACAAACAAAAGGAGCTTCAATGCACCTGCTGCTTTGCTTAACGATGTTGCACAAGTAAGTTTATAACAATTATGTTTTTTTTATATTACATGCTCAAACAATAAAATAAAATGTTACTTTGTAAGCAAATATTTTATTTTGTAATGTGTTGTTTAGAGCGAGAAAGATTATGATCCATTTGCGGATAGAAGACGACCTACTATCGCCGATAGGGAAGATGAATATAGACAAAAACGACGGAGGATGATTATATCTCCGGAGCGTGTTGATCCATTTGCAGAAGGTTAGTTGTATTTTTTCTCCTTCAAATGTATTTTTTAATAATGCAGGTAATTTTTTTAACATTTAATTACTCGTCGAGCGTCTCTAGTGTCTTATTTATACACTTGGACAATATTTTAATTTAACTAAACTGTATTTTTATATTATCAATTCTTGTTTTCTTTCCTTCTGTAAAATTTTGTAAGCTTGTAAGATTGTTGATACAAGAGAAGTATCGTTAATATTGTACATTGGTAAAGACTATTATTGCACACTTGTTAATTGGTTCACTAATTAATGGATATATTTATGTACAGCTTAGTTATAATTTTGTTAAATTATACCCACTTTTTGATACTACTGGATATGCTTTACAAGAGACATTTAGACATTGAACAATTTTTATTAATATATGCATACATTTTATTTTTCACTAAATCACATTATTATTTTTCATTGTTTACTTTACATCTTGTAATTCATTACTCTCATTTTTGTGCATTTAGAATTCTAGAGTTAGCTTTTCTTCTTGTATAAATGCAAAAGAAAAATTATGTTTGTACATAATAAAGTATTCTTTTTGACAATTTTATGATGTTACAAATAAATTTTAAAAGCAAGAAATAATCTATTAGGTGTCAATAGTATTCCTACTATTGATTAGCATAGAGATGAATGTGTGTGATCTATAGCGCTGGTTTGAATGAAGTGTGTATGCGTTTCTTCCAAATACATACTAATTCCTTCATTTTTTTCCAATCTTAGTGACGGTCTGCGCATTCGGAATCATCTGCTTACCCTGGATACTAAGTCGAAGGTTACACAACTTTATGTTGTAAAAACAAACCTCCCGTTAAACCTGTTAATCATTGACAAAGATAACATCTTCAAGGTTACATTAAATGCATTGTGAATTAGTAATTTTAACTTATTACCTCCAGTTTGTATTTAATTGTTCAATTAATTGTTGAAAATATAAATTACCAAATCAATTAATTATTTATTACAAAATAGTAAGACTTAAACTGAGTTAAGTAATAATTGAGACTTGACGTTTTATCTTGTCATGCAGGTTTAAATTAAAACCCCATTAAATCAGTATGAATGGTTTGTGTGCATATATTATTAATAACGAGATCAGAATTGATTTTTAGATGTCAAGTATTTTACAATCTGGATGACATGAGCAGGAGAGTGCTCCCTACAGTACCAATATTCCACGTACGTATATTGTATGCCAGCTACTGATGTAACTATTTTACCTGCTTTATTATTTGTTAAGATCCCTGAATAAATATATATATCTGCATAACATTTTATTTCCTTCCAAAAGCGGGTAAGATTACCGAGTTCATTCAGTAGCTTATACTTGGAATATCTCAAAATATTCTGAGGGCATATTCACCTAGAGTTCCATCACAAAACGAATAGGATTTTTTCAGTAAATTAAAACAAAAATTACGTTGCATTTTTTCACGATCAAGTATCTAATAGTTGCGCTTTGCGTGACTTTTGTTTCTTGATTTCAGGTGGGAAGACTCCTGATGTTGGTTCAAGGACATACACTGAGATTATGAAAGAACAACTTCTTAAGGGAGAAGAATCAGAGGTAAATTGAATTTTAAATAGATTGAACTAACAAAATATAAACACCCATATTTACAATTTAATTTTGTCTATAGTTACGAAAGAAAATAGTTGAAAAAGTGAAAGATGGTACATTAAAAGCAAATGGTGAACCAAAACCAGCACCTAAAAAACGTGGACGTTGGGATCAAACGGATGACACACCAACACCTAAAAAACCAATCATGGGTAGTGCGGCTACACCCACATCTTGGGATAATGCAGATGTATGTGTTTTTCAATCAAATCTTATATGCAATGTGTTGTTGAATTGTTTAATAATTGAATCTTTATTCATTATTCAGGTAACTCCTGCAGCGATTAGATGGGATGAAACTCCTGGTCATGGTAAAGGAGGTGAAACTCCTGGTGCAACACCAGGAGTAAGCACAAGAATATGGGATGCGACACCTGGTCATGCAACACCTGGTGCTGCTACACCCGGAAGAGAAACTCCACACGATAAAGTTGCTTCTAGTCGTAGGAATAGATGGGACGAGACACCAAAAACAGAAAGAGGTAATAGAAAGAAAAATTAATAATCAAATTCAATTTGTTTTGGAGATAATAGATATTAATGGTAAAAAATATTAAACAGAGACTCCTGGTCATGGAAGTGGATGGGCTGAAACACCCAGGACAGACAGGGTTGCCGGAGATCTTATTCAAGAAACACCAACACCGTCGGCCAGTAAACGCAGAAGTCGTTGGGATGAAACACCGTCTACTCAGACACCTGGATCTATGACACCGCAAACACCAGCAACACCACTTACAACACCACACCAGACTACAATTTTAACTCCCAGTGGTACAACACCTACTGGTCCAAAAGCTATGGGAATGGCTACACCAACACCAGGACACTTGATGTCAATGACACCAGAACAATTGCAAGCTTATCGATGGGAAAGAGAAATCGATGAGAGAAACAGGCCATTATCCGATGATGAATTGGATGCAATGTTTCCACCTGGTTACAAAGTGTTACAACCTCCTGCAGGTGCACATTGCTCTTTAATGTTTTCATCAAATTGTCTGCTTTAAAAAAAAGAAAACAAAAAATAATCAATATTTCATTACAGGTTATGTACCAATAAGGACACCAGCTAGAAAACTAACAGCAACACCAACGCCGATATCCGGCACACCCCAAGGATTTTTCATTCAACAAGAAGACAAAAATGCTAAATTAATAGACAATCAACCCAAAGGAAACTTGCCTTTCATGAAACCTGAGGATGCTCAATATTTTGACAAATTATTGGTAGACGTTGACGAAGAGTCACTCAGTCCCGAAGAGCAAAAAGAAAGGAAGATCATGAAATTACTCTTGAAAATCAAAAACGGTACACCACCTATGCGAAAAGCTGCTCTAAGACAAATAACAGATAAAGCCAGAGAATTTGGTGCTGGACCGTTGTTTAATCAAATTTTACCACTACTTATGTCGCCAACTTTGGAAGACCAGGAGAGACATTTACTTGTTAAAGTTATCGATCGTATTTTATACAAACTAGACGATTTAGTTAGACCATACGTACATAAGGTAAGCAACTTAATTAAATAAATTAAATCGGTTACATTTTTATTTATTAATTAAATCTAATTATCGTTTAATTATCAATTTCATTACAGATTCTTGTTGTTATTGAACCCTTGTTAATCGATGAAGATTACTACGCTCGTGTCGAGGGCAGAGAAATCATTTCGAATTTAGCAAAAGCAGCTGGTTTAGCAACTATGATTTCGACCATGAGACCGGATATCGATAACATTGACGAATACGTAAGAAATACAACAGCTAGGGCATTCGCTGTTGTAGCATCAGCACTTGGTATACCATCTCTCTTACCTTTCCTTAAAGCCGTATGCAGAAGTAAAAAATCATGGCAAGCTCGACACACCGGTATTAAAATCGTTCAACAAATTGCCATTCTTATGGGTTGTGCTATATTACCTCATTTGAAAAGTTTAGTCGAAATCATCGAACACGGTAATATTTAATTTTAATTTCATATTTATTTATTTATTACCAGATAAAAATTACAACTTTTTTTAATTTTCAAATTAAAATTTAATGTAAATTAAAAATTAATTATAAATATTGAAGTACATTATTTTTTTTATTTTAAAGGTTTGGTCGATGAGCAACAGAAGGTTCGTACAATCACAGCGTTGGCCATTGCTGCATTGGCTGAAGCAGCTACACCGTACGGTATAGAAAGTTTCGATTCAGTTTTGAAACCTTTATGGAAAGGTATTCGTACCCACAGAGGCAAAGGTTTAGCTGCTTTCTTAAAAGCTATTGGTTATTTGATTCCCCTTATGGACGCCGAATACGCAAACTACTATACTCGTGAAGTAATGTTGATTTTAATTCGAGAGTTCCAGTCGCCCGACGAAGAGATGAAAAAGATTGTATTAAAAGTAGTGAAACAGTGCTGCGGTACTGACGGTGTTGAATCTCAGTATATCAAAGATGAAATTTTACCACATTTCTTCAAACACTTTTGGAATCACAGAATGGCATTGGATCGCAGGAATTACAGACAGGTAATTTTCAAATGATTAATTCAATTAATGTATAAATAAATGCGAAAACATTTTTTTTATTATAATTGCAGTTGGTCGACACGACTGTGGAAATTGCAAACAAAGTCGGTGCGTCGGAAATTATCAATCGAGTGGTCGATGATCTTAAGGACGAAAACGAACAGTACAGAAAAATGGTGATGGAAACTATCGAAAAGATTATGGGTAATTTAGGAGCTGCTGATGTTGATTCGCGACTTGAGGAACAACTTATCGACGGTATTCTCTATGCTTTCCAAGAACAAACTACTGAGGTACAATTAATTTAATTTAAATTGAATTTTACTCTTCAATCTAATCTTATTATTGCATTTAATTAAGTATTTAATTTCTATTAAATTTTATTATCTACGAATGTAAATTAAATATTTTATTCTTTTTTTAGGACGTCGTTATGCTCAACGGTTTTGGCACAATAGTCAATACATTGGGTAAAAGAGTAAAAGCTTATCTACCACAAATTTGCGGTACCATATTGTGGAGGTTAAATAATAAATCGGCTAAGGTTAGACAACAGGCTGCCGATCTCATTTCTCGAATCGCAGTTGTCATGAAAACGTGTCAAGAAGTAAGTTGTACCCTATGAAAACTAAAGTGTGAAAATTGAGATCAGAATGTTTATTAGTAACTTTACACTTTAATAGAAGATTCAAATCCTATAATTATACCTATAAAAAATATTTAAAATTATCATCTATAAATTGTAAATATGAGAATCACACATTACAACATTATAAAATAAGAAATTATACTTTTAATACGTATAAAATTAAAAAAAATAAACTTTAGAAAGATGCAAATGGTGAAAATTGCTTTAAGAAAGGGCGAAATATGAATATTTTATATTATAAATGTTTATAAATGTAAAATTTGATGAAAGTATAAATAATGAATCGTCTACTTTAGAAGAAAATAAATAAGCTAATTTTACGGAAATATGTAAAATGCGGAAATATTCATCTAAAAAGTATACAATATTGTGGACTAATTTTAAAAATATAAATAATAAATTAAGGAAATACGAGTAAAATTACATTATTATTTTTCATTACTCTCTTGAAATTATCGTTTCAAATTTTAAACTTTTCAATAGTTTTATACTTACATTTTGTACTTTCCATAAATTCAAATTTTTGTTTTGTTATTTTACAATTTTGGAAAGTGTAATAATCATATTTTGACCTTCCTAAATTATACGTGTAGTTGTTTATTCATTCTAAAATTATAATTTCAGATTTTTAATATTTTCTTAAATTGTAAAGTTACACATTCTAATATCAATTTTTAGAATGTGATTTGTGAAAATGATTTTTCTATAAAACAACAAACATTTTAGGAAAAACTTATGGGCCACTTGGGTGTTGTGCTGTACGAGTATTTGGGTGAAGAATATCCTGAAGTATTAGGTAGTATACTAGGCGCTTTGAAAGCTATTGTAAATGTTATCGGTATGACGAAAATGACACCGCCGATCAAAGACCTGCTACCCAGACTGACACCTATACTGAAAAACAGACACGAAAAGGTAAATTTCTCTTCTCAAACCTATGAATAAGAAATAATCTAAAATAGTTAAATTATAAATCCGTTCTGATTTTTTAGGTACAAGAAAATTGTATCGATTTAGTCGGTAGGATAGCGGACAGAGGACCCGAATACGTATCGGCTCGCGAATGGATGCGAATTTGCTTCGAACTTTTGGAATTGTTAAAGGCTCACAAGAAAGCAATTAGGCGAGCGACAGTAAATACATTCGGTTACATCGCGAAAGCTATTGGGTAATTTTTCGTATTTTTTCTTAAAAACATATTTATTATTATATGAAAAATGATGTGTAAAATTGTACGTTATAATTTATATTCATCTCATTACAGACCTCACGACGTATTGGCCACTTTGCTCAATAATCTCAAAGTACAAGAGCGACAGAATCGCGTTTGTACGACAGTTGCGATTGCTATCGTTGCTGAAACTTGCAGTCCATTCACAGTATTACCAGCACTTATGAACGAATACAGGGTTCCCGAATTGAACGTACAAAACGGTGTCCTTAAATCTTTATCGTTCCTATTTGAATATATCGGTGAAATGGGTAAAGATTATATTTACGCAGTCAGTCCGTTACTCGAAGATGCTTTGATGGACAGGTTCGTATATTCAAGAGATGCAATAGTATCGTTATTTTTTTAAAGGAGATGTGATCTTCAAATTGCAGGGACCTAGCTATAAAATACCAAAAATTTAAAAACTAATTGAACAAAAAATCTGTAAAAAAATCGCGGATACGGTTTGAAACAAATAGAATATCGTAAGATTTTTTACGAAATAATGAATTAATAATTAATTATATGTAATAACCGTTTTAGTCGTTAATATATAGTTATTAAACAATGATTCAAAGCTGCCCAAAAATCTCGCTGATATATCAATAAAAAAAATTGAAAAAATCTCGAAGAATACCTTCAAAGGAAATGCAATAACGTTACACACAAGTGTCTAGGATAAATTTAATTCCTCGTTTAAAAAAAAAAATTTTCTAGTTTTTGAGGTTTCCATCCAGTTAATTGAAGATAGCTCCAGTTTTTCGGTATATTTTTTAGGAATATCTTTGGCAAAATTTTTAATTATATTTACTTAATTTATTGTTTAAAATTTTTGGATATCCGCGAAGTTCGTTATTAATGATAAGTGATTATTTATCATTATTTAATTTAAAATTAATTAATTTGAAAAACGTATTTTAACATTATTTAGATACCACGTATATGAATTTTTTTATAATTTTAATTCATATTTTAGTGTTGAGTTGTGTGTGTTTTTTTAGGTAGATTCCTGCAATACGACTATCATTAATATTAAATGTTTATCCTTCCTACTTTAAAAGACAGACTATTAATTAATTAATAAAATTTCAAGAATTGATTATCATTATTTATAGAAGAAAAATCTAATATTACAAGAAAATTGCAAAATTTAGAAAAAGATTTCTTTATAAAAATAATAAATATTTTTGTAAAAAATTTTTTTACATAGATAGACTATTTTTAAACAAAGAATAAACTTTTAGAATTTTATATATGAATGTACGTTTTTAATTACTTTGAATTTAATGTAATATTTTACATCAATAACGTAGGGAGGATTAATTTTATTATAATTTTTTTATTATAATTGTTTTATTATAATTTTGCGTATTTATCAATATTATTTTTAGTGACAATTTTCGGGTCTTCTAGAGATAGATTTCAAATCAACTTTCATGTCACCTTAGCCTTATTTCAATTATATAAATTTTGTTTTCGAAAATATTTTTCAATATTACCATTATTTTTTTTTCTTTTAGGGATCTCGTTCACAGGCAAACTGCATGCGCAGCTATCAAACACATGGCATTAGGAGTCCATGGGTTTGGCTGCGAAGACGCCTTAATTCATTTGTTAAATTACGTTTGGCCAAATGTATTTGAAACTTCACCTCACTTGGTACAAGCTTTCATGGATGCTGTTGACGGGCTGCGAGTTTCGTTAGGGCCAATCAAAATTTTACAGTACACTCTGCAGGTACGCCTATAAAAATTATGAAAACTAGTATTCGTTGTTCAATTTTAATTAAAGTATATATCATTTTCGTGTAAATTCAAAAATACATCTTCACAACATTTTTAACGTTTATTTATTACACGAATCTATGCAATAATTGATAAAAAGAATTCCAAGAATTTTTATTTTTAAATAAAATCTACATATATTTTCCTCTTATCTTTTTCAGGGATTATTCCACCCTGCCAGAAAAGTACGGGACGTATATTGGAAAATTTATAATTCTCTTTACATTGGAGGTCAAGATGCTCTAGTTGCTGGATACCCAAGAATAATGAACGACCCGAAGAATCAGTATATTAGATACGAACTGGACTACGTTTTGTAATTTAATTTATAATTCTCTCTTTGTCGTGTACAATTCTAAAGCATCGTACATTACATTGCATTACACGTTAGGAAAGTAATTTGTAAACTTTTAACATATTGACTGTACAATAAAGAGGTTAATTATATATATAAATGCATAAATATATATACACATCTCATTATATTTATGTAATGCAATTGGAAATTATTTTTCGATAGAAAAGAATATGTTTTTTTTGTTTTATTACGCATAAATATACATTATTATTTGTATGAAATATGTTCAAGTGACTATTAATTGAACAAAATGATTTGTTGTAAGTTATATATATATAAATATAAGAATATGATTATAAAATTTCTCAAATACTACAACTTTTCCGACATTGAATAAATAAATATATTTATTTCGTACTTTAATTGTTTTGTACAACTTTTTTTTGGTTTTTATAGATAAGTTTTAATTTGAAATGGATATGTTTACTTGCACTCCTTTTCTAAAAAAAAACATGTAGTAAATCTAATTAAATATTTATTGAATAGATTTGAAAAAATCATTGTGTGTAACAAAAAATATTTTGTAGTTTCTTTTGATTAAAATGTTTTCATTTTTAATAAATATTTTTTTATTTTACTGTATTAACCGAATATTCTTTCACTGTATCTTTAAATATTTTTAAGGCAATCTTTCTAAAACAAGGTATACATTCGATTATTTTCAAATTTTACGTAGAAAATTTATATTTGTCAAAAAATTAAATAGTCAATAACTTAAAGATAGCAAACAGATGTACATGATAAATTTTGTTAACATTTATTAACAATTATATTTATTATAATTTTTAATTTAAAATCTACGTTATCAATTTACTATAAATTTTCATCGTTACATAAACGTGCGAAAATTTCCTACACTTTCGAAACAATAGTTTTGCATCACCTTACCACAAAATTTCGTGTTTACTAAACAGCCGACCACACGATCTATCTCAAGTTCATCACATTTACCTCTCGTCAAGAAAATTGAAGCATCTCAGTGTATTAAAGAATCGTAATACGTATAAACAGAAAATCAAATAAATAAAGATGGAATTGGAAACTGTGCAAGCTTTACTACTAGATGCTGGTATCGAAGTGGATTTAGCAATGTTACACAACCCTACCGAAGACTTTATGATCTACGTTGTCACGGAATATTTGAAAATAATCAAATTCGACGGAGACGAAATAGCTAAGGTATTTAAAAGAAAATACCTGAGGTGTTTTATTATATGAAAAAAAAAAATTATTCTTGTAATATTTGGATGAGGGAAAATTTCTCCTGAATTTCCAGCCGACTCCGAAGCAACTCGAATGCATATCGTGTCAGGAATCAGCTTCGCAGGTGATCAAAGCTATTAATTTGCACGCTGCGTTGTCGTCCATTTGCGATAAAATTTTTGTTAAAGATTTTACGTTGACGGACATTATGAGTACAGGTATTATTTCTTTCTTTTAATTCACTATTTATTTTTTAATTAATTTTTTGAATAAGCAAAAAAGTATTTGAACGAAAAAAGATTATGAAAAGTTAGTCATTTAATTAAAAGATTACTCACAAAAATGTTAAAAAAAATCCACAAATTAAAGTGTTGCAATGAATATATTTGGCATCGAATACCAATTATGATACATTTTTCTACACAGCTTTCGTTGAAATGGTTCTCTCTGAGTGGAATTTTCCAGAAAACATTTTCACTACAATATGAAACCAAAGTTTAATATCATTAAGGTGAAAAATGAATAATTCTTGAATCTTACTATATGTGCCTTGCCTGGGTTAAAATTGAAAAAATACTGATGTATTAACAATTGACAGTTTTTTTTATAATTATTGAAAGTATTTCTTCATTTTTTAAACAAATTGTATGATTACTAATTTTCATTTAAAATTTGTCAGCTAATTTATTTGCAACACAAGTATTTTTATTAATTATGAGACTATGTTAGCAATGCAATAAGAAAAAAATAAAGACAAATAAAAAATAAAATAAATAAGAACAAAATTAAAAAGTAAAAAATATAAAAGAATAAGTATTGTTACGTTTGAACGGTAACGTCTGTATCGTTTTTTCGTGGTTACCGCTGCTCGTTGAATCTAAAACTCAGCGAGTACAAGTGTAAAGAGGTGGATGAGTTGTTGTTCTGTTGTTCTGTTGTTCTCCAGGTTTTAGTGCTTTGGTTGGCTTGCGTTTTGTCGTTAAGGCTGTAGGGAGAACGATCCTGGCGATATCGTGTCTCCGTGTCTTCGCGTTGAATCCACTCGTAAAATGTCACTTCTGTCTTCTCTCTTTCCTTTTCACTTTTTCGCTCCCGTTTGTTTATTACCGTCTTCTTTTATATAAGTTTAGTGACCTATATACAAGTGTAATCGGAGGGGCGCTTAGCTGATCCTTGCGCTTCAGGTTGCACCGATTAGTCCAGTGAAAATAGGTCTGAAATCGACTTGTCACAGAAATGGCTGAATTTTTGATATTTGGTAAATCGAGGTCGGAGAAAACGATTCTGAAATTTGCAGCTTCCTAGGTCCAGGGATTCTATGCGAAATAAGCGTTTAAAAGTTATTTTAAATTATATCTCAATAACCGTTTGGTCTACAGCAAAACGACTAGTGCCAAATGAAAGAACGTAAAATTTAGCATCGGAAACGATTTTTTATTCGATTTTTGTAAGTGTAAAATTTTGAGATAATAAAAGAAAAAGGCATAAAATTCATCCGAATAAGGAGTAGAGGGGTAGCGCAGACGACATGGCCGCCGCTCCCCCCACCCGTGGCTCTAAGCGCAATAAGAGCGAGGCAACTTTGATTGTTTCGTGTTACCTCACGGCAACGTCGAGAATTTTTTTGGGCGCTTTAAATACTGCAAGTGTAAACATAGCGGCAGGATTTGGATAAATGGGCATTTTTATATTTTATGCAGTGTCAACTTATTAGAAAGATGTTTTCCTCTATACAAAATCAATTATTTTTTCTTATATGTTTCTCGATTATAGTGTATTACTATAGTGTGGAAAAATTTGAATAATTTCTAATATTTAATTATTTAAAACAAATTTTTAATAACACCCATTACTAATCCCAATTATTAATATTGTTGCCTGTTAAAGGTATGTGATACCCAAATTTTAGAGATCTATATAACTTAGAAAATCCCAAAAATTTTAAAACCTAATTTATATAAGAATAAGTCTGAAAAAAATCACAGATACTGCACAAAACAAATAGAATAGCGTGATAGAGAGATTTTTGAGAAATAATTAATTATCAATTAATTATACGTAGATAACCATTTTTGGTCGGTAATATATAGCTTATTCACGGCTGCCTAAAAATCTCGCTGGTTTATCAATAAAAAAATTTGAAAAAATTCACAGAATATCTTCAAAGGAAACACAACATTGTTACAGAAATTTTTTTTCGATAAATTGAAGTCAATCGAATCTTCTTAAAGAAAAATAAATCATTTTTCTGTTTGTATTGAGTTCACAACCCCTTAATGTGCAATGCAAAGTTTTTATTTATTGAAATAATTTTGCAGTGGTTTCGGTCTCTAAAATAACCATTTTCTTCATTTTTTAAGGTAATGGGAATCAATTTTTAAAAAACGGTTTACACAAAATGTATATACTTTTTAATATATGACTATTTCTATCGAAATTATTCCCTGGAAAGAAAATGTAAAAACCAACAAAAAAATTGTTTTACATACTAATAACATTGTGTACATTTCCCAAAAAACCTTAACTGAATAATTGATGGAACCCCCCTTTACGATAATAGATGTCGTATTTATACAGGTTTTAATCGCGTCATATATAGGTTTTATAACTAATTAATTAGTTTTTCAAAATATTAGAATATCGTTTACCGAATAATATTCAGTATTTGTGTATATAAAGAAAAACGTATGTAACATAATATTTTATTTTAGTAATATTTCAAAATGCGTACATAAATCGAAGACAAAATTATAATAGATATTTTATACCTTAGACTTGTAGTCTATAAACACACTAAAGTGTAAATATTAATGTTATAATGTATAAATTGACAATTAACTTTAAATTTTAAAAATCTTAAAAATCTAATGATACTCTTTTTAAAATATGCTCAAAATATGAAAATTGAATTCCTCGTTTATTAATAAAAAATAAATCATTTTTCTGTTTTTTTTTTGGGGGGGGGGGGAGGTTACATCTTATTGAAGCTCAAGTAATCCTGAATTTTATTAGTAAGTCTCAATAGATTTATTTTGCATCTTATAATATAAAAGATATAGCCGATTTAAAAATAAAAAATGCAAAAATAATTATAAAAGTTTACATTATATAAATATTTAAACATTTTTGTTCTTATTTGCGTATTGAAAGTAATTAATTAAAAGTAAAATTTTTCGGTTTGTTAAAAACATTAGCAATATATTTTAAGCTGCTTATAGAGTTTATATAGCATAAGGTTTTATTTTTTTCAATTTCCTAATAAGGGAAAAAATTTTTTTTGGTAAAATATATATTTGTTGTCGTTTAATATCATTTACAGATTCATAAAAACTTTATTTTTGAAATTTTTGCATATTGTTAATCATGCTAAATGTATATACTTTACAGAAATTAAAAAAAACTCTCCTCTTGATTATGATTTTTAAATGTATTCGTTTCAAGTTATTTTAAAAAAATGATTAACTTTGAAACTAATCATTGGAATAAGTACATCGAATGGCACTTGAAGAAATATTATAATATAAAAGGCTTTTTGAAAAATTTTATTTTGTGTTGAAGTATTTGCTAAATGTTAAAATCTAAATGCTATGTACTTTTTAGTTCATTATTCTTGGAAAATGCATTAACCTGCATAGGAAAGATGAACTTTGAAATTAGATGATTAAAACTTTTTATTTTTTTAAATCATGTTATTCCAATTTTTATATTGTAAAAAATATTTTAGAAATTTTTTTTATTAATACTAATTTTATATCTCTAATTAGTGTAAGACATAAATAATTTTAAATTAGCTGGATAAATTAAATTTTATTTAGAAGGCAATTACAGCTACATTAGTCAGTAATTCCAATTCTTATAGAAACAGCCTACTTTGATGTTTCGTTTATCATTTTTTGCATCGATGAGTATTTTATGAGTATTTTTTCATGAATATTTTATTTTGTCGCAAAATATATTTTTATCTAAAAAATATGGTACCATTATATTTTTTATATCTAAGAGCAATATTTTTTAAAATTTTCTTACGTTTAAATCGGATATATCTTTGATCGGGGTTGTAATTTTGACCTCTTCTAAAATAATTTAAATTTTACGTTGAAATATAGACAGCATAATTTATTTTTTGACTGATAACATGCGAAATAAACTGCCATTGAAAACTCACTAAAAATTCACGACTTTTTGAAGTTGATGGACTAACAAAAGATAAATATACTAAATGAAAGTATACATAATTTTATATTTTATCATACTTTTATGTATGTTTTCAATTTTGAGCAAAATAATTTTCGAAAGGAATAAATACTTGTACAACTTTTCTAACATATCCTAATGAAATTCAAAATATTAATGAAACTATTTCTTACAAAAACTAACTATTTTAACAAAAATTACCAATAAGTCTGTAATAGCCAAGTAATGGTTTTGACTAATATCAAACTCTTCAATTTCTAACTAAGGAGCAATCTTAGGTTTTTAATCCTATAACTATAAAGTGTATAATTATTTACACTTAAAATTATCGTTCGCATTTTGTTACTTACCGAAAAAAATTAGCTTTACAGTTTTTAACTAAAGTATAAAATCGAATATTTACATTTATTTTACAAGCATTTTAATATTTTCACTAATTAGAAATGCAATCATTACATATTAAGTCTTTCAAAAGCATCATAATTTATTTTACACTTTAAGAAGTATAATTTTTCATTTAAAAGTATAATTACAGATATTTAAGCTTTTCAAAAATGTAATTTTATGCCTTATTTCATCTAAAGTGTAACTTTGCCAATATACACTCATTATACCGACAATATTTAACATTATATGATTTAAATTCTGGCTTTTTATAAATTTTACTGCTGTACATTATTATTTACAACTTATTTTTCTCCATCCTCTGCCTATTACAAATCTTTGTCTCTCATACTAAATCTTTCTACTCTGCACTTTTAATATATATTTATACTATTCCTAATTATTTATTCAATACATTTTCTGTATAGAGTAAATGTTAGTGCAAAGTGATCCTTAATAAAATCGGTCACTTATACTTGCTTTTATCATATTTTTTTTTTTTTTAATATTTAACGTCGCTCTATTTATGCTGCCAGGGCTAATCAGCGACGGAGGTGAACGACTTATGTACGCATTTTGAAATATTACTAAAATAAAATATTATGTTACATACGTTTTTCTTTATATACACAAATACTGAATATTATTCGGTAAACGATATTCTAATATTTTGAAAAACTAATTAATTAGTTATAAAACCCATATATGACGCGATTAAAACCTGTATAAATACGACATCTATTATCGTAAAGGGGGGTTCCATCAATTATTCAGTTAAGGTTTTTTGGGAAATGTACACAATGTTATTAGTATGTAAAACAATTTTATTGTTGGTTTTTACATTTTCTTTCCAGGGAATAATTTCGATAGAAATAGTCATATATTAAAAAGTATATACATTTTGTGTAAACCGTTTTTTAAAAATTGATTCCCATTACCTTAAAAAATGAAGAAAATGGTTATTTTAGAGACCGAAACCACTGCAAAATTATTTCAATAAATAAAAACTTTGCATTGCACATTAAGGGGTTGTGAACTCAATACAAACAGAAAAATGATTTATTTTTCTTTAAGAAGATTCGATTGACTTCAATTTATCGAAAAAAAATTTCTGTAACAATGTTGTGTTTCCTTTGAAGATATTCTGTGAATTTTTTCAAATTTTTTTATTGATAAACCAGCGAGATTTTTAGGCAGCCGTGAATAAGCTATATATTACCGACCAAAAATGGTTATCTACGTATAATTAATTGATAATTAATTATTTCTCAAAAATCTCTCTATCACGCTATTCTATTTGTTTTGTGCAGTATCTGTGATTTTTTTCAGACTTATTCTTATATAAATTAGGTTTTAAAATTTTTGGGATTTTCTAAGTTATATAGATCTCTAAAATTTGGGTATCACATACCTTTAACAGGCAACAATATTAATAATTGGGATTAGTAATGGGTGTTATTAAAAATTTGTTTTAAATAATTAAATATTAGAAATTATTCAAATTTTTCCACACTATAGTAATACACTATAATCGAGAAACATATAAGAAAAAATAATTGATTTTGTATAGAGGAAAACATCTTTCTAATAAGTTGACACTGCATAAAATATAAAAATGCCCATTTATCCAAATCCTGCCGCTATGTTTACACTTGCAGTATTTAAAGCGCCCAAAAAAATTCTCGACGTTGCCGTGAGGTAACACGAAACAATCAAAGTTGCCTCGCTCTTATTGCGCTTAGAGCCACGGGTGGGGGGAGCGGCGGCCATGTCGTCTGCGCTACCCCTCTACTCCTTATTCGGATGAATTTATGCCTTTTTCTTTTATTATCTCAAAATTTTACACTTACAAAAATCGAATAAAAAATCGTTTCCGATGCTAAATTTTACGTTCTTTCATTTGGCACTAGTCGTTTTGCTGTAGACCAAACGGTTATTGAGATATAATTTAAAATAACTTTTAAACGCTTATTTCGCATAGAATCCCTGGACCTAGGAAGCTGCAAATTTCAGAATCGTTTTCTCCGACCTCGATTTACCAAATATCAAAAATTCAGCCATTTCTGTGACAAGTCGATTTCAGACCTATTTTCACTGGACTACGATGCTCAAGTTGCGAAGTCGCGTGGCACCGTTTAATGACCTGAATGGTCAGCATTTTCGACGAACAACAATTTACTTATTTTAATACATCCGTGACGTGTATCCACACGTAACACGTCCGGGGTTTTTGCAAAACGTCGCCCTCGACGTATATTTTAATACATTTTTGCGCATATACAATATTTTTCTTACGATTACATACATATTTTCATACATTTTTGCGCATATACAATATTTTTCTTATAATTACATACATATTTTCATACATTTTGAGTAGTAATTTTTTTTTACAATAAATGGTTTCGTAGCAATATTATAATTTTGTTTTTTTTTTTACAATGTAAACGGTAATTAAATAATTCTAAAATACAATCGCAATATAATTAGTAGTAAAATAATGACAGTTTCGTTTTGATTCATAAAAGCAGTAATAATTTTAACAATATATATGTTGAATGTGGTGATATAGCTAAAGGTTATAATCCGGTTTCTTTTGTTCGATTTTCCTCTAGTTTTCGACGATAATCAGAATTGTAGAATTTGATTACTTGTAATAATTCTTCAGAATTGAAAGGCTGGCTGGTTGTTGGTGATGATGATGCTATTGGACCTAAAATCAGTCTATTTTGATTAGTAAAAGGGGCCCCCCGTCTCACGAGAATCCTCCATATTATAATTATAATTATTAATATTAATATTATGCTTGAACCCGAGTATATAAACGTATCTTGTAATTGAGACACCTGATTAGTAATTTTATGGTAATTTGCTATATTTTTTGCTTTTTCAATTATTTCGTGTAAATCCTTTCCAGTGGATAATGATAGTCGAATGTTCTTTTAGGTTATAATTCTGAGTTTCTATTACCTTCGAAATATTTAGTTTGGTACTATTTAATATATTTGTAATATTCAACATATTATCGTTAAATAAGTAACTAGTAAAATTAGTTGTAACTTCACGATTCGCTATTAATTTTGTGGTGGGCGTTTCGATAATACAATTTTTTGGTAATCTTAATAATCCTATTCCGTTTAATGTTAATTTACGATCCGCTGATCGTTTACATTTCCCTATTATTTCTTCGTTTTTATTTGTTGAATATATCCATACGTTTGGAGTATTTGTTCGTGTCCAATGTGTGTTTTGAAATTTAATTAATTTTATATTACAATCTGATAAATCGTGAGTTATAGTATTAATGCTTAATTTATTTCACAAGGGCTATATGTATTTATACTCATTGGTGGTTCCATGTTTTTACAAATGTATAACTCATGTAGTTTTTTACATTTTTCTATATTTTCAATGTCTATAGGAATATATGTGTTTAGTAGATTATTTAAGGCAAAATATTTATAATTTGGCCATATATATGCAAAAGTATCAGAAATGTTTAATGAATTTTGAACTATAGGTAGTGGTATGGCTCTAATGAGGTCGAATCGAGTGAAATCTACTAGATCCTCTCCTATAGTAAATGATGAGGCTGAAATGTTATTGGACTCTGGTTTTAAACCACTATGTAAAAGGCATAAACATTTAGTCGAATTGGTAAAAGAACACAAAATTGATAGTCATGTATATAAACAATGTCCAGATCCCTACAAATGCTTAAACAAATGGGTAGATAGAGTTTCTGATAAACTTAAGATTAGAAAGGAGAAAAGCCATAAGGATCTTATGTACATAATAAAGACATCTGTTCGCTCTTGGGCGTTACAACAGGTATATTACACAAGCAATATTTGTACTGAACAAAGAAACCTAAAGGACGAAATTGATGATAAAGCAGCAGAATTATTTACTTACTTGAGCGAACATTCCCATGTATTAGACTATCACTTTAGAAGAGGACAGACTGTCGAAAAGATAAAAGATATAATATGTAAAGACAGAGTCCCTTATGGAGACTTAAAACCGTTTGAAGATATTTTACTCGATCCTGATTTATGTTTTTTTTAGTTGTATAGAACATGGTGGATCAATAGGACCTACCTCTTTATTAATCTGTCAGTTAGACAACATTCAAGCTCGGACAACTGTATTGTTAGTAGGACTTTTAACAGATTTCTTCGAGGTTTACCGAGATTCTTTCCTAAATAGAATTGTAAATACGTTAGACAAATGGGAAGAATTGAGGTCAATATTACATAACAATATTTATAAATTAATGAGTTTATGGGAACCCTATGTAATAGGTTATATTATCAAAGATGAAGAAGAAGATTTAGGCTTTTCTGATCTGTATAATTCTACTCTAAATGAGATCAAGCTAGTACTACAACCCTATAATATGACTGAGGGTTGCTTAGATTTTTTACTGCCCTCGAACACTAGTCGCGATGAGATAAAAATTTCATTAGAATTGACCGGTCTTACTAAAACAATGGGACATCCGGTTCTTCCTATAGATGGTAGTTTTAACAAGATCAGAGAAAAAGGAAAAATACTAATAAATATTAATGAGACGACTGTAAAGAATTGCTTAGGGATAGCTAAAAGGGATATAATAATTAATTATAAAAAGAAGAAAAACACACTTCCTAGGTTTAAATACTGCCCAGATATTTTATTTGACTTACTTAAATCTAACAAATCTATACCTGAAAGTATTTATTCAAATTATGATCTTTGGAATTCGATAATTTTTGACAAGTCACTTGATTATGACTATTCCCCAAACGTTGCTGAGTTACTCAAAGATTCAGCTTCCGCAGTTCCCCTTAACGAATGGAGCAGAGAGTATGATACATGTGCATTTCATTATCTGTATGGTACAAGAAAACCTAGGCATCCCAACTCGAATAAACCAATCGAGCGTAGAATAATTAGCCAGTATTTAAAGTCTGAGAGGGATATTGTTCGGAAATTAGTAGAAGCTAGGGATCTAGGTGAATTCGAAAGGGAGGACTTATGCTGCTCAATATGTCGTAAAGAACAGGAGATAAAATTAGAAGGGCGTGGTTTTGTCAAGCAAACTTTTAACCAACGTTTAATTCAAGTTTCCATGGAAAAGAATATAGCCGATAAGATTTTCAAATATGTGCCAGAACAGACCATGACGGATGGTGAGTTAGCATTACTGACAAGAGTGTGTGAAACTACAAAAAACTCACCAAAAACTCAAATTATCCTGAATTTAGACTTATCCAGCTGGAATATCATGTTTCGCCATGCTCTAGTTGCTCCTTTCGGAGAGATCTTAGACCAGCTATTCGGCCTAGGAAGTCTATATCGTGATAACCACTTATGGTTTCACATGGCGTATATATTCACGAACAGCCGACTCCACCCCCTGAGTCCATTAATAATGAACCCATTGAGGGAGAATATTTGATTAGAAATCATGCTGGAGGAATGGAAGGGATGAGACAGAAACTCTGGACGTGGATAACGATCACAGTTATAAAGTTAACAGCTGAAATGCATAATATAAAAATAGACCTAATATGTCAGGGAGATAATCAAGTGATTGTAATGCATCTGAATAAAGAACAACAATTATTATCTCAAGAAATAAGAACAGGTTTTCTTCACACACTAACTGATAATTTTGATAGCGTAGGTTTGGTACTAAAGAAAGAAGAAACCTGGTACTCAAGTAGACTTTTCAAATACGGAAAAGTACGCTACTTTGAGGGTGAGGCTATAAGGACAGTATTAAAGAAATCCTACCGTATGATCCCTGATATAAATGATGGCCTATCAACTATTGCTTCCAGCCATATCACTATAAATACTATATCTGAGGCTATAGCAAAAGGGGATTTTACACCTAATATTGGATTTATAATCAATCAGTTTAGTCATGCAAATTTTATAATTAGAAAAGATTATTTGAGAAATATATCATCTGAAGACAATTTATTGACCATACTATGTTATCCAGCTGAAGTAGGAGGAATTCCACTATCGACTTATTTGTCACATACCGTTAGAGGATATGATGACAAATTAGTCTACTGGATTGGTTTTTACCTATTCCTCTCCGAAATCGAACACCCCACACCTAGCACCAAAAATGTTACGTTTGAACGGTAACGTCTGTATCGTTTTTTCGTGGTTACCGCTGCTCGTTGAATCTAAAACTCAGCGAGTACAAGTGTAAAGAGGTGGATGAGTTGTTGTTCTGTTGTTCTGTTGTTCTCCAGGTTTTAGTGCTTTGGTTGGCTTGCGTTTTGTCGTTAAGGCTGTAGGGAGAACGATCCTGGCGATATCGTGTCTCCGTGTCTTCGCGTTGAATCCACTCGTAAAATGTCACTTCTGTCTTCTCTCTTTCCTTTTCACTTTTTCGCTCCCGTTTGTTTATTACCGTCTTCTTTTATATAAGTTTAGTGACCTATATACAAGTGTAATCGGAGGGGCGCTTAGCTGATCCTTGCGCTTCAGGTTGCACCGATGCTCAAGTTGCGAAGTCGCGTGGCACCGTTTAATGACCTGAATGGTCAGCATTTTCGACGAACAACAATTTACTTATTTTAATACATCCGTGACGTGTATCCACACGTAACACGTCCGGGGTTTTTGCAAAACGTCGCCCTCGACGTATATTTTAATACATTTTTGCGCATATACAATATTTTTCTTACGATTACATACATATTTTCATACATTTTTGCGCATATACAATATTTTTCTTATAATTACATACATATTTTCATACATTTTGAGTAGTAATTTTTTTTTACAATAAATGGTTTCGTAGCAATATTATAATTTTGTTTTTTTTTTTTACAATGTAACGGTAATTAAATAATTCTAAAATACAATCGCAATATAATTAGTAGTAAAATAATGACAGTTTCGTTTTGATTCATAAAAGCAGTAATAATTTTAACAATATATATGTTGAATGTGGTGATATAGCTAAAGGTTATAATCCGGTTTCTTTTGTTCGATTTTCCTCTAGTTTTCGACGATAATCAGAATTGTAGAATTTGATTACTTGTAATAATTCTTCAGAATTGAAAGGCTGGCTGGTTGTTGGTGATGATGATGCTATTGGACCTAAAATCAGTCTATTTTGATTAGTAAAAGGGGCCCCCCGTCTCACGAGAATCCTCCATATTATAATTATAATTATTAATATTAATATTATGCTTGAACCCGAGTATATAAACGTATCTTGTAATTGAGACACCTGATTAGTAATTTTATGGTAATTTGCTATATTTTTTGCTTTTTCAATTATTTCGTGTAAATCCTTTCCAGTGGATAATGATATAGTCGAATGTTCTTTTAGGTTATAATTCTGAGTTTCTATTACCTTCGAAATATTTAGTTTGGTACTATTTAATATATTTGTAATATTCAACATATTATCGTTAAATAAGTAACTAGTAAAATTAGTTGTAACTTCACGATTCGCTATTAATTTTGTGGTGGGCGTTTCGATAATACAATTTTTTGGTAATCTTAATAATCCTATTCCGTTTAATGTTAATTTACGATCCGCTGATCGTTTACATTTCCCTATTATTTCTTCGTTTTTATTTGTTGAATATATCCATACGTTTGGAGTATTTGTTCGTGTCCAATGTGTGTTTTGAAATTTAATTAATTTTATATTACAATCTGATAAATCGTGAGTTATAGTATTAATGCTTAATTTTATTTCACAAGGGCTATATGTATTTATACTCATTGGTGGTTCCATGTTTTTACAAATGTATAACTCATGTAGTTTTTTACATTTTTCTATATTTTCAATGTCTATAGGAATATATGTGTTTAGTAGATTATTTAAGGCAAAATATTTATAATTTGGCCATATATATGCAAAAGTATCAGAAATGTTTAATGAATTTTGAACTATAGGTAGTGGTATGGCTCTAATGAGGTCGAATCGAGTGAAATCTACTAGATCCTCTCCTATAGTAAATGATGAGGCTGAAATGTTATTGGACTCTGGTTTTAAACCACTATGTAAAAGGCATAAACATTTAGTCGAATTGGTAAAAGAACACAAAATTGATAGTCATGTATATAAACAATGTCCAGATCCCTACAAATGCTTAAACAAATGGGTAGATAGAGTTTCTGATAAACTTAAGATTAGAAAGGAGAAAAGCCATAAGGATCTTATGTACATAATAAAGACATCTGTTCGCTCTTGGGCGTTACAACAGGTATATTACACAAGCAATATTTGTACTGAACAAAGAAACCTAAAGGACGAAATTGATGATAAAGCAGCAGAATTATTTACTTACTTGAGCGAACATTCCCATGTATTAGACTATCACTTTAGAAGAGGACAGACTGTCGAAAAGATAAAAGATATAATATGTAAAGACAGAGTCCCTTATGGAGACTTAAAACCGTTTGAAGATATTTTACTCGATCCTGATTTATGTTTTTTTAGTTGTATAGAACATGGTGGATCAATAGGACCTACCTCTTTATTAATCTGTCAGTTAGACAACATTCAAGCTCGGACAACTGTATTGTTAGTAGGACTTTTAACAGATTTCTTCGAGGTTTACCGAGATTCTTTCCTAAATAGAATTGTAAATACGTTAGACAAATGGGAAGAATTGAGGTCAATATTACATAACAATATTTATAAATTAATGAGTTTATGGGAACCCTATGTAATAGGTTATATTATCAAAGATGAAGAAGAAGATTTAGGCTTTTCTGATCTGTATAATTCTACTCTAAATGAGATCAAGCTAGTACTACAACCCTATAATATGACTGAGGATTGCTTAGATTTTTTACTGCCCTCGAACACTAGTCGCGATGAGATAAAAATTTCATTAGAATTGACCGGTCTTACTAAAACAATGGGACATCCGGTTCTTCCTATAGATGGTAGTTTTAACAAGATCAGAGAAAAAGGAAAAATACTAATAAATATTAATGAGACGACTGTAAAGAATTGCTTAGGGATAGCTAAAAGGGATATAATAATTAATTATAAAAAGAAGGAAAACACACTTCCTAAGTTTAAATACTGCCCAGATATTTTATTTGACTTATTTAAATCTAACAAATCTATACCTGAAAGTATTTATTCAAATTATGATCTTTGGAATTCGATAATTTTTGACAAGACACTTGATTATGACTATTCCCCAAACGTTGCTGAGTTACTCAAAGATTCAGCTTCCGCAGTTCCCCTTAACGAATGGAGCAGAGAGTATGATACATGTGCATTTCATTATCTGTATGGTACAAGAAAACCTAGGCATCCCAACTCGAATAAACCAATCGAGCGTAGAATAATTAGCCAGTATTTAAAGTCTGAGAGGGATATTGTTCGGAAATTAGTAGAAGCTAGGGATCTAGGTGAATTCGAAAGGGAGGACTTATGCTGCTCAATATGTCGTAAAGAACAGGAGATAAAATTAGAAGGGCGTGGTTTTGTCAAGCAAACTTTTAACCAACGTTTAATTCAAGTTTCCATGGAAAAGAATATAGCCGATAAGATTTTCAAATATGTGCCAGAACAGACCATGACGGATGGTGAGTTAGCATTACTGACAAGAGTGTGTGAAACTACAAAAAACTCACCAAAAACTCAAATATCCTGAATTTAGACTTATCCAGCTGGAATATCATGTTTCGCCATGCTCTAGTTGCTCCTTTCGGAGAGATCTTAGACCAGCTATTCGGCCTAAGAAGTCTATATCGTGATAACCACTTATGGTTTCACATGGCGTATATATTCACGAACAGCCGACTCCACCCCCCTGAGTCCATTAATAATGAACCCATTGAGGGAGAATATTTGATTAGAAATCATGCTGGAGGAATGGAAGGGATGAGACAGAAACTCTGGACGTGGATAACGATCACAGTTATAAAGTTAACAGCTGAAATGCATAATATAAAAATAGACCTAATATGTCAGGGAGATAATCAAGTGATTGTAATGCATCTGAATGAAGAACAACAATTATTATCTCAAGAAATAAGAACAGGTTTTCTTCACACACTAACTGATAATTTTGATAGCGTAGGTTTGGTACTAAAGAAAGAAGAAACCTGGTACTCAAGTAGACTTTTCGAATACGGAAAAGTACGCTACTTTGAGGGTGAGGCTATAAGGACAGTATTAAAGAAATCCTACCGTATGATCCCTGATATAAATGATGGCCTATCAACTATTGCTTCCAGCCATAGCACTATAAATACTATATCTGAGGCTATAGCAAAAGGGGATTTTACACCTAATATTGGATTTATAATCAATCAGTTTAGTCATGCAAATTTTATAATTAGAAAAGATTATTTGAGAAATATATCATCTGAAGACAATTTATTGACCATACTATGTTATCCAGCTGAAGTAGGAGGAATTCCACTATCGACTTATTTGTCACATACCGTTAGAGGATATGATGACAAATTAGTCTACTGGATTGGTTTTTACCTATTCCTCTCCGAAATCGAACACCCCACACCTAGCACCAAAAATGTTACGTTTGAACGGTAACGTCTGTATCGTTTTTTCGTGGTTACCGCTGCTCGTTGAATCTAAAACTCAGCGAGTACAAGTGTAAAGAGGTGGATGAGTTGTTGTTCTGTTGTTCTGTTGTTCTCCAGGTTTTAGTGCTTTGGTTGGCTTGCGTTTTGTCGTTAAGGCTGTAGGGAGAACGATCCTGGCGATATCGTGTCTCCGTGTCTTCGCGTTGAATCCACTCGTAAAATGTCACTTCTGTCTTCTCTCTTTCCTTTTCACTTTTTCGCTCCCGTTTGTTTATTACCGTCTTCTTTTATATAAGTTTAGTGACCTATATACAAGTGTAATCGGAGGGGCGCTTAGCTGATCCTTGCGCTTCAGGTTGCACCGATGCTCAAGTTGCGAAGTCGCGTGGCACCGTTTAATGACCTGAATGGTCAGCATTTTCGACGAACAACAATTTACTTATTTTAATACATCCGTGACGTGTATCCACACGTAACACGTCCGGGGTTTTTGCAAAACGTCGCCCTCGACGTATATTTTAATACATTTTTGCGCATATACAATATTTTTCTTACGATTACATACATATTTTCATACATTTTTGCGCATATACAATATTTTTCTTATAATTACATACATATTTTCATACATTTTGAGTAGTAATTTTTTTTTACAATAAATGGTTTCGTAGCAATATTATAATTTTGTTTTTTTTTTTTACAATGTAAACGGTAATTAAATAATTCTAAAATACAATCGCAATATAATTAGTAGTAAAATAATGACAGTTTCGTTTTGATTCATAAAAGCAGTAATAATTTTAACAATATATATGTTGAATGTGGTGATATAGCTAAAGGTTATAATCCGGTTTCTTTTGTTCGATTTTCCTCTAGTTTTCGACGATAATCAGAATTGTAGAATTTGATTACTTGTAATAATTCTTCAGAATTGAAAGGCTGGCTGGTTGTTGGTGATGATGATGCTATTGGACCTAAAATCAGTCTATTTTGATTAGTAAAAGGGGCCCCCCGTCTCACGAGAATCCTCCATATTATAATTATAATTATTAATATTAATATTATGCTTGAACCCGAGTATATAAACGTATCTTGTAATTGAGACACCTGATTAGTAATTTTATGGTAATTTGCTATATTTTTTGCTTTTTCAATTATTTCGTGTAAATCCTTTCCAGTGGATAATGATATAGTCGAATGTTCTTTTAGGTTATAATTCTGAGTTTCTATTACCTTCGAAATATTTAGTTTGGTACTATTTAATATATTTGTAATATTCAACATATTATCGTTAAATAAGTAACTAGTAAAATTAGTTGTAACTTCACGATTCGCTATTAATTTTGTGGTGGGCGTTTCGATAATACAATTTTTTGGTAATCTTAATAATCCTATTCCGTTTAATGTTAATTTACGATCCGCTGATCGTTTACATTTCCCTATTATTTCTTCGTTTTTATTTGTTGAATATATCCATACGTTTGGAGTATTTGTTCGTGTCCAATGTGTGTTTTGAAATTTAATTAATTTTATATTACAATCTGATAAATCGTGAGTTATAGTATTAATGCTTAATTTTATTTCACAAGGGCTATATGTATTTATACTCATTGGTGGTTCCATGTTTTTACAAATGTATAACTCATGTAGTTTTTTACATTTTTCTATATTTTCAATGTCTATAGGAATATATGTGTTTAGTAGATTATTTAAGGCAAAATATTTATAATTTGGCCATATATATGCAAAAGTATCAGAAATGTTTAATGAATTTTGAACTATAGGTAGTGGTATGGCTCTAATGAGGTCGAATCGAGTGAAATCTACTAGATCCTCTCCTATAGTAAATGATGAGGCTGAAATGTTATTGGACTCTGGTTTTAAACCACTATGTAAAAGGCATAAACATTTAGTCGAATTGGTAAAAGAACACAAAATTGATAGTCATGTATATAAACAATGTCCAGATCCCTACAAATGCTTAAACAAATGGGTAGATAGAGTTTCTGATAAACTTAAGATTAGAAAGGAGAAAAGCCATAAGGATCTTATGTACATAATAAAGACATCTGTTCGCTCTTGGGCGTTACAACAGGTATATTACACAAGCAATATTTGTACTGAACAAAGAAACCTAAAGGACGAAATTGATGATAAAGCAGCAGAATTATTTACTTACTTGAGCGAACATTCCCATGTATTAGACTATCACTTTAGAAGAGGACAGACTGTCGAAAAGATAAAAGATATAATATGTAAAGACAGAGTCCCTTATGGAGACTTAAAACCGTTTGAAGATATTTTACTCGATCCTGATTTATGTTTTTTTAGTTGTATAGAACATGGTGGATCAATAGGACCTACCTCTTTATTAATCTGTCAGTTAGACAACATTCAAGCTCGGACAACTGTATTGTTAGTAGGACTTTTAACAGATTTCTTCGAGGTTTACCGAGATTCTTTCCTAAATAGAATTGTAAATACGTTAGACAAATGGGAAGAATTGAGGTCAATATTACATACAATATTTATAAATTAATGAGTTTATGGGAACCCTATGTAATAGGTTATATTATCAAAGATGAAGAAGAAGATTTAGGCTTTTCTGATCTGTATAATTCTACTCTAAATGAGATCAAGCTAGTACTACAACCCTATAATATGACTGAGGATTGCTTAGATTTTTTACTGCCCTCGAACACTAGTCGCGATGAGATAAAAATTTCATTAGAATTGACCGGTCTTACTAAAACAATGGGACATCCGGTTCTTCCTATAGATGGTAGTTTTAACAAGATCAGAGAAAAAGGAAAAAATACTAATAAATATTAATGAGACGACTGTAAAGAATTGCTTAGGGATAGCTAAAAGGGATATAATAATTAATTATAAAAAGAAGGAAAACACACTTCCTAAGTTTAAATACTGCCCAGATATTTTATTTGACTTACTTAAATCTAACAAATCTATACCTGAAAGTATTTATTCAAATTATGATCTTTGGAATTCGATAATTTTTGACAAGACACTTGATTATGACTATTCCCCAAACGTTGCTGAGTTACTCAAAGATTCAGCTTCCGCAGTTCCCCTTAACGAATGGAGCAGAGAGTATGATACATGTGCATTTCATTATCTGTATGGTACAAGAAAACCTAGGCATCCCAACTCGAATAAACCAATCGAGCGTAGAATAATTAGCCAGTATTTAAAGTCTGAGAGGGATATTGTTCGGAAATTAGTAGAAGCTAGGGATCTAGGTGAATTCGAAAGGGAGGACTTATGCTGCTCAATATGTCGTAAAGAACAGGAGATAAAATTAGAAGGGCGTGGTTTTGTCAAGCAAACTTTTAACCAACGTTTAATTCAAGTTTCCATGGAAAAGAATATAGCCGATAAGATTTTCAAATATGTGCCAGAACAGACCATGACGGATGGTGAGTTAGCATTACTGACAAGAGTGTGTGAAACTACAAAAAACTCACCAAAAACTCAAATATCCTGAATTTAGACTTATCCAGCTGGAATATCATGTTTCGCCATGCTCTAGTTGCTCCTTTCGGAGAGATCTTAGACCAGCTATTCGGCCTAAGAAGTCTATATCGTGATAACCACTTATGGTTTCACATGGCGTATATATTCACGAACAGCCGACTCCACCCCCCTGAGTCCATTAATAATGAACCCATTGAGGGAGAATATTTGATTAGAAATCATGCTGGAGGAATGGAAGGGATGAGACAGAAACTCTGGACGTGGATAACGATCACAGTTATAAAGTTAACAGCTGAAATGCATAATATAAAAATAGACCTAATATGTCAGGGAGATAATCAAGTGATTGTAATGCATCTGAATGAAGAACAACAATTATTATCTCAAGAAATAAGAACAGGTTTTCTTCACACACTAACTGATAATTTTGATAGCGTAGGTTTGGTACTAAAGAAAGAAGAAACCTGGTACTCAAGTAGACTTTTCGAATACGGAAAAGTACGCTACTTTGAGGGTGAGGCTATAAGGACAGTATTAAAGAAATCCTACCGTATGATCCCTGATATAAATGATGGCCTATCAACTATTGCTTCCTGCCATATCACTATAAATACTATATCTGAGGCTATAGCAAAAGGGGATTTACACCTAATATTGGATTTATAATCAATCAGTTTAGTCATGCAAATTTTATAATTAGAAAAGATTATTTGAGAAATATATCATCTGAAGACAATTTATTGACCATACTATGTTATCCAGCTGAAGTAGGAGGAATTCCACTATCGACTTATTTGTCACATACCGTTAGAGGATATGATGACAAATTAGTCTACTGGATTGGTTTTTACCTATTCCTCTCCGAAATCGAACACCCCACACCTAGCACCAAAAATGTTACGTTTGAACGGTAACGTCTGTATCGTTTTTTCGTGGTTACCGCTGCTCGTTGAATCTAAAACTCAGCGAGTACAAGTGTAAAGAGGTGGATGAGTTGTTGTTCTGTTGTTCTGTTGTTCTCCAGGTTTTAGTGCTTTGGTTGGCTTGCGTTTTGTCGTTAAGGCTGTAGGGAGAACGATCCTGGCGATATCGTGTCTCCGTGTCTTCGCGTTGAATCCACTCGTAAAATGTCACTTCTGTCTTCTCTCTTTCCTTTTCACTTTTTCGCTCCCGTTTGTTTATTACCGTCTTCTTTTATATAAGTTTAGTGACCTATATACAAGTGTAATCGGAGGGGCGCTTAGCTGATCCTTGCGCTTCAGGTTGCACCGATGCTCAAGTTGCGAAGTCGCGTGGCACCGTTTAATGACCTGAATGGTCAGCATTTTCGACGAACAACAATTTACTTATTTTAATACATCCGTGACGTGTATCCACACGTAACACGTCCGGGGTTTTTGCAAAACGTCGCCCTCGACGTATATTTTAATACATTTTTGCGCATATACAATATTTTTCTTACGATTACATACATATTTTCATACATTTTTGCGCATATACAATATTTTTCTTATAATTACATACATATTTTCATACATTTTGAGTAGTAATTTTTTTTTACAATAAATGGTTTCGTAGCAATATTATAATTTTGTTTTTTTTTTTACAATGTAAACGGTAATTAAATAATTCTAAAATACAATCGCAATATAATTAGTAGTAAAATAATGACAGTTTCGTTTTGATTCATAAAAGCAGTAATAATTTTAACAATATATATGTTGAATGTGGTGATATAGCTAAAGGTTATAATCCGGTTTCTTTTGTTCGATTTTCCTCTAGTTTTCGACGATAATCAGAATTGTAGAATTTGATTACTTGTAATAATTCTTCAGAATTGAAAGGCTGGCTGGTTGTTGGTGATGATGATGCTATTGGACCTAAAATCAGTCTATTTTGATTAGTAAAAGGGGCCCCCCGTCTCACGAGAATCCTCCATATTATAATTATAATTATTAATATTAATATTATGCTTGAACCCGAGTATATAAACGTATCTTGTAATTGAGACACCTGATTAGTAATTTTATGGTAATTTGCTATATTTTTTGCTTTTTCAATTATTTCGTGTAAATCCTTTCCAGTGGATAATGATATAGTCGAATGTTCTTTTAGGTTATAATTCTGAGTTTCTATTACCTTCGAAATATTTAGTTTGGTACTATTTAATATATTTGTAATATTCAACATATTATCGTTAAATAAGTAACTAGTAAAATTAGTTGTAACTTCACGATTCGCTATTAATTTTGTGGTGGGCGTTTCGATAATACAATTTTTTGGTAATCTTAATAATCCTATTCCGTTTAATGTTAATTTACGATCCGCTGATCGTTTACATTTCCCTATTATTTCTTCGTTTTATTTGTTGAATATATCCATACGTTTGGAGTATTTGTTCGTGTCCAATGTGTGTTTTGAAATTTAATTAATTTTATATTACAATCTGATAAATCGTGAGTTATAGTATTATTGCTTAATTTTATTTCACAAGGGCTATATGTATTTATACTCATTGGTGGTTCCATGTTTTTACAAATGTATAACTCATGTAGTTTTTTACATTTTTCTATATTTTCAATGTCTATAGGAATATATGTGTTTAGTAGATTATTTAAGGCAAAATATTTATAATTTGGCCATATATATGCAAAAGTATCAGAAATGTTTAATGAATTTTGAACTATAGGTAGTGGTATGGCTCTAATGAGGTCGAATCGAGTGAAATCTACTAGATCCTCTCCTATAGTAAATGATGAGGCTGAAATGTTATTGGACTCTGGTTTTAAACCACTATGTAAAAGGCATAAACATTTAGTCGAATTGGTAAAAGAACACAAAATTGATAGTCATGTATATAAACAATGTCCAGATCCCTACAAATGCTTAAACAAATGGGTAGATAGAGTTTCTGATAAACTTAAGATTAGAAAGGAGAAAAGCCATAAGGATCTTATGTACATAATAAAGACATCTGTTCGCTCTTGGGCGTTACAACAGGTATATTACACAAGCAATATTTGTACTGAACAAAGAAACCTAAAGGACGAAATTGATGATAAAGCAGCAGAATTATTTACTTACTTGAGCGAACATTCCCATGTATTACACTATCACTTTAGAAGAGGACAGACTGTCGAAAAGATAAAAGATATAATATGTAAAGACAGAGTCCCTTATGGAGACTTAAAACCGTTTGAAGATATTTTACTCGATCCTGATTTATGTTTTTTTAGTTGTATAGAACATGGTGGATCAATAGGACCTACCTCTTTATTAATCTGTCAGTTAGACAACATTCAAGCTCGGACAACTGTATTGTTAGTAGGACTTTTAACAGATTTCTTCGAGGTTTACCGAGATTCTTTCCTAAATAGAATTGTAAATACGTTAGACAAATGGGAAGAATTGAGGTCAATATTACATAACAATATTTATAAATTAATGAGTTTATGGGAACCCTATGTAATAGGTTATATTATCAAAGATGAAGAAGAAGATTTAGGCTTTTCTGATCTGTATAATTCTACTCTAAATGAGATCAAGCTAGTACTACAACCCTATAATATGACTGAGGATTGCTTAGATTTTTTACTGCCCTCGAACACTAGTCGCGATGAGATAAAAATTTCATTAGAATTGACCGGTCTTACTAAAACAATGGGACATCCGGTTCTTCCTATAGATGGTAGTTTTAACAAGATCAGAGAAAAAGGAAAAATACTAATAAATATTAATGAGACGACTGTAAAGAATTGCTTAGGGATAGCTAAAAGGGATATAATAATTAATTATAAAAAGAAGGAAAACACACTTCCTAAGTTTAAATACTGCCCAGATATTTTATTTGACTTACTTAAATCTAACAAATCTATACCTGAAAGTATTTATTCAAATTATGATCTTTGGAATTCGATAATTTTTGACAAGACACTTGATTATGACTATTCCCCAAACGTTGCTGAGTTACTCAAAGATTCAGCTTCCGCAGTTCCCCTTAACGAATGGAGCAGAGAGTATGATACATGTGCATTTCATTATCTGTATGGTACAAGAAAACCTAGGCATCCCAACTCGAATAAACCAATCGAGCGTAGAATAATTAGCCAGTATTTAAAGTCTGAGAGGGATATTGTTCGGAAATTAGTAGAAGCTAGGGATCTAGGTGAATTCGAAAGGGAGGACTTATGCTGCTCAATATGTCGTAAAGAACAGGAGATAAAATTAGAAGGGCGTGGTTTTGTCAAGCAAACTTTTAACCAACGTTTAATTCAAGTTTCCATGGAAAAGAATATAGCCGATAAGATTTTCAAATATGTGCCAGAACAGACCATGACGGATGGTGAGTTAGCATTACTGACAAGAGTGTGTGAAACTACAAAAAACTCACCAAAAACTCAAAATATCCTGAATTTAGACTTATCCAGCTGGAATATCATGTTTCGCCATGCTCTAGTTGCTCCTTTCGGAGAGATCTTAGACCAGCTATTCGGCCTAAGAAGTCTATATCGTGATAACCACTTATGGTTTCACATGGCGTATATATTCACGAACAGCCGACTCCACCCCCCTGAGTCCATTAATAATGAACCCATTGAGGGAGAATATTTGATTAGAAATCATGCTGGAGGAATGGAAGGGATGAGACAGAAACTCTGGACGTGGATAACGATCACAGTTATAAAGTTAACAGCTGAAATGCATAATATAAAAATAGACCTAATATGTCAGGGAGATAATCAAGTGATTGTAATGCATCTGAATGAAGAACAACAATTATTATCTCAAGAAATAAGAACAGGTTTTCTTCACACACTAACTGATAATTTTGATAGCGTAGGTTTGGTACTAAAGAAAGAAGAAACCTGGTACTCAAGTAGACTTTTCGAATACGGAAAAGTACGCTACTTTGAGGGTGAGGCTATAAGGACAGTATTAAAGAAATCCTACCGTATGATCCCTGATATAAATGATGGCCTATCAACTATTGCTTCCAGCCATATCACTATAAATACTATATCTGAGGCTATAGCAAAAGGGGATTTTACACCTAATATTGGATTTATAATCAATCAGTTTAGTCATGCAAATTTTATAATTAGAAAAGATTATTTGAGAAATATATCATCTGAAGACAATTTATTGACCATACTATGTTATCCAGCTGAAGTAGGAGGAATTCCACTATCGACTTATTTGTCACATACCGTTAGAGGATATGATGACAAATTAGTCTACTGGATTGGTTTTTACCTATTCCTCTCCGAAATCGAACACCCCACACCTAGCACCAAAAATGTTACGTTTGAACGGTAACGTCTGTATCGTTTTTTCGTGGTTACCGCTGCTCGTTGAATCTAAAACTCAGCGAGTACAAGTGTAAAGAGGTGGATGAGTTGTTGTTCTGTTGTTCTGTTGTTCTCCAGGTTTTAGTGCTTTGGTTGGCTTGCGTTTTGTCGTTAAGGCTGTAGGGAGAACGATCCTGGCGATATCGTGTCTCCGTGTCTTCGCGTTGAATCCACTCGTAAAATGTCACTTCTGTCTTCTCTCTTTCCTTTTCACTTTTTCGCTCCCGTTTGTTTATTACCGTCTTCTTTTATATAAGTTTAGTGACCTATATACAAGTGTAATCGGAGGGGCGCTTAGCTGATCCTTGCGCTTCAGGTTGCACCGATGCTCAAGTTGCGAAGTCGCGTGGCACCGTTTAATGACCTGAATGGTCAGCATTTTCGACGAACAACAATTTACTTATTTTAATACATCCGTGACGTGTATCCACACGTAACAGTATTTCATTACAAAAAATTCAAGAAAAAAAATTTGTAGATAAATAAAAAATATATATTAATTAAATATTTTTGTTAATAAGTACGCTCATAAGTAAGTAAATATTTAATATTCAAAAAATGCAAATACAAAATTTGTTAATATTGAGTAGTTTTTTCAATTTTAAGAATATACTTACTTTATTATTAAAAATGTAATTTTTTTCGCCCAGGCAAAAGTTTTTAAATTAATATAGAATTTTGTCGGTCTTGCTGAGCTAACGTCTAACGACTCTAATAACTCCAAGTTGCTCGCTCGAAAAGGCACGACAATTCGCCGCGTATCAATCCCGAGGACAACATTATGAAGGCCACGAGCCGCCAGACATAAATTTAAAAGAAGAAGCAAATAAAATACTAAGTTATAAAATTGAAAATATTTTAATAAGAAAGAAAGAAATTTTAAGTCTATGTGTTTCGTCTTGGGACCGTCTAGCAGAACTCATCAGTGGGGCGCAGACGGTCCCTGCCCCAGACACACAAGACAATATTATTGAATCAAAATAATGATAAACTTAAAATTTTGGTATCGTAAGAACGAATGAACGGAGCCTATATAAGTACACATAAGGTGGAAAATCTGATTGTGGATGGAAAAGTGCCCCCCTAACATCAGAGTATGTACTATGGACATAATTTTAAACCAAAGTCATGTTATTATTAAAAATGTGATTTTTTTCGCCCAGGCAAAAGTTTTTAAATTAATATAGAATTTTGTCGGTCTTGCTGTGCTAACGTCTAACGACTCTAAGAACTCCAAGTTGCTCGCTCGAAAAGGCACGACAATTCGCCGCGTATCAATCCCGAGGACAACATTATGAAGGCCACAAGCCGCCAGACATAAATTTAAAGAAGAAGCAAATAAAATACTAAGTTATAAATTGAAAATATTTTAATAAGAAAGAAAGAAATTTTAAGTCTATGTGTTTCGTCTTGGGACCGTCTGCCAGAACTCATCAGTGGGGCGCAGACGGTCCCTGCCCCAGACACACAAGACAATATTATTGAATCAAAATAATGATAAACTTAAAATTTTGGTATCGTAAGAACGAATGAACGGAGCCTATATAAGTACACATAAGGTGGAAAATCTGATTGTGGATGGAAAAGTGCCCCCTAACATCAGAGTATGTACTATGGACATAATTTTAAACCAAAGTCCTGTTATTATTAAAATGTAATTTTTTTCGCCCAGGCAAAAGTTTTTAAATTAATATAGAATTTTGTCGGTCTTGCTGAGCTAACGTCTAACGACTCTAAGAACTCCAAGTTGCTCGCTCGAAAAGGCACGACAATTCGCCGCGTATCAATCCCGAGGACAACATTATGAAGGCCACAAGCCGCCAGACATAAATTTAAAAGAAGAAGCAATAAAATACTAAGTTATAAAATTGAAAATATTTTAATAAGAAAGAAAGAAATTTTAAGTCTATGTGTTTCGTCTTGGGACCGTCTAGCAGAACTCATCAGTGGGGCGCAGACGGTCCCTGCCCCAGACACACAAGACAATATTATTGAATCAAAATAATGATAAACTTAAAATTTTGGTATCGTAAGAACGAATGAACGGAGCCTATATAAGTACACATAAGGTGGAAAATCTGATTGTGGATGGAAAAGTGCCCCCTAACATCAGAGTATGTACTATGGAC
Source organism: Theocolax elegans (assembly GCA_026168455.1). Lineage (NCBI taxonomy): Eukaryota > Metazoa > Arthropoda > Insecta > Hymenoptera > Cerocephalidae > Theocolax > Theocolax elegans. The sequence goes on along the minus strand of CM047426.1, from coordinate 2,950,053 downwards.
ATAATTTTAAACCAAAGTCCTGTTATTATTAAAAATGTGATTTTTTTCGCCCAGGCAAAAGTTTTTAAATTAATATAGAATTTTGTCGGTCTTGCTGTGCTAACGTCTAACGACTCTAAGAACTCCAAGTTGCTCGCTCGAAAAGGCACGACAATTCGCCGCGTATCAATCCCGAGGACAACATTATGAAGGCCACAAGCCGCCAGACATAAATTTAAAAGAAGAAGCAAATAAAATACTAAGTTATAAAATTGAAAATATTTTAATAAGAAAGAAAGAAATTTTAAGTCTATGTGTTTCGTCTTGGGACCGTCTGCCAGAACTCATCAGTGGGGCGCAGACGGTCCCTGCCCCAGACACACAAGACAATATTATTGAATCAAAATAATGATAAACTTAAAATTTTGGTATCGTAAGAACGAATGAACGGAGCCTATATAAGTACACATAAGGTGGAAAATCTGATTGTGGATGGAAAAGTGCCCCCTAACATCAGAGTATGTACTATGGACATAATTTTAAACCAAAGTCCTGTTATTATTAAAAATGTGATTTTTTTCGCCCAGGCAAAAGTTTTTAAATTAATATAGAATTTTGTCGGTCTTGCTGAGCTAACGTCTAACGACTCTAAGAACTCCAAGTTGCTCGCTCGAAAAGGCACGACAATTCGCCGCGTATCAATCCCGAGGACAACATTATGAAGGCCACAAGCCGCCAGACATAAATTTAAAAGAAGAAGCAATAAAATACTAAGTTATAAAATTGAAAATATTTTAATAAGAAGAACACTTGTGTGTCTGGGACAAGGACCGTCTGCGCCCCACTGATGAGTTCTGGCAGACGGTCCCAAGACGAAACACATAGACTTAAAATTTCTTTCTTTCTTATTAAAATATTTTCAATTTTATAACTTAGTATTTATTTGCTTCTTCTTTTAAATTTATGTCTGGCGGCTTGTGGCCTTTATAATGTTGTCCTCGGGATTGATACGCGGCGAATTGTCGTGCCTTTTCGAGCGAGCAACTTGGAGTTCTTAGAGTCGTTAGACGTTAGCTCAGCAAGACCGACAAAATTCTATATTAATTTAAAAACTTTTGCCTGGGCGAAAAAAATCACATTTTTAATAATAACAGGACTTTGGTTTAAAATTATGTCCATAGTACATACTCTGATGTTAGGGGGCACTTTCCATCCACAATCAGATTTTCCACCTTATGTGTACTTATATAGGCTCCGTTCATTCGTTCTTACGATACCAAAATTTTAAGTTTATCATTATTTTGATTCAATAATATTGTCGTGTGTCTGGGGCAGGGACCGTCTGCGCCCCACTGATGAGTTCTGGCAGACGGTCCCAAGACGAAACACATAGACTTAAAATTTCTTTCTTTCTTATTAAAATATTTTCAATTTTATAACTTAGTATTTTATTTGCTTCTTCTTTTAAATTTATGTCTGGCGGCTTGTGGCCTTCATAATGTTGTCCTCGGGATTGATACGCGGCGAATTGTCGTGCCTTTTCGAGCGAGCAACTTGGAGTTCTTAGAGTCGTTAGACGTTAGCTCAGCAAGACCGACAAAATTCTATATTAATTTAAAAACTTTTGCCTGGGCGAAAAAAATCACATTTTTAAATAACAGGACTTTGGTTTAAAATTATGTCCATAGTACATACTCTGATGTTAGGGGGCACTTTCCATCCACAATCAGATTTTCCACCTTATGTTACTTATATAGGCTCCGTTCATTCGTTCTTACGATACCAAAATTTTAAGTTTATCATTATTTTGATTCAATAATATTGTCTTGTGTGTCTGGGGCAGGGACCGTCTGCGCCCCACTGATGAGTTCTGGCAGACGGTCCCAAGACGAAACACATAGACTTAAAATTTCTTTCTTTCTTATTAAAATATTTTCAATTTTATAACTTAGTATTTTATTTGCTTCTTCTTTTAAATTTATGTCTGGCGGCTTGTGGCCTTATAATGTTGTCCTGGGATTGATACGCGGCGAATTGTCGTGCCTTTTCGAGCGAGCAACTTGGAGTCTTAGAGTCGTTAGACGTTAGCTCAGCAAGACCGACAAAATTCTATATTAATTTAAAAACTTTTGCCTGGGCGAAAAAAATCACATTTTTAATAATAACAGGACTTTGGTTTAAAATTATGTCCATAGTACATACTCTGATGTTAGGGGGCACTTTCCATCCACAATCAGATTTTCCACCTTATGTGTACTTATATAGGCTCCGTTCATTCGTTCTTACGATACCAAAATTTTAAGTTTATCATTATTTTGATTCAATAATATTGTCTTGTGTGTCTGGGGCAGGGACCGTCTGCGCCCCACTGATGAGTTCTGGCAGACGGTCCCAAGACGAAACACATAGACTTAAAATTTCTTTCTTTCTTATTAAAATATTTTCAATTTTATAACTTAGTATTTTATTTGCTTCTTCTTTTAAATTTATGTCTGGCGGCTTGTGGCCTTCATAATGTTGTCCTCGGGATTGATACGCGCGAATTGTCGTGCCTTTTCGAGCTGAGCACTTGGTTCTTAGAGTCGTTACGTTAGCTCAGCAAGACCGACAAAATTCTATATTAATTTAAAAACTTTTGCCTGGGCGAAAAAAATCACATTTTTAATAAATAGACTTTGGTTTAAAATTATGTCCATAGTACATACTCTGATGTTAGGGGGCACTTTTCCATCCACAATCAGATTTTCCACCTTATGTGTACTTATATAGGCTCCGTTCATTCGTTCTTACGATACCAAAATTTTAAGTTTATCATTATTTTGATTCAATAATATTGTCTTGTGTGTCTGGGGCAGGGACCGTCTGCGCCCCACTGATGAGTTCTGGCAGACGGTCCCAAGACGAAACACATAGACTTAAAATTTCTTTCTTTCTTATTAAAATATTTTCAATTTTATAACTTAGTATTTTATTTGCTTCTTCTTTTAAATTTATGTCTGGCGGCTTGTGGCCTTTATAATGTTGTCCTCGGGATTGATACGCGGCGAATTGTCGTGCCTTTTCGAGCGAGCAACTTGGAGTTCTTAGAGTCGTTAGACGTTAGCTCAGCAAGACCGACAAAATTCTATATTAATTTAAAAACTTTTGCCTGGGCGAAAAAAATCACATTTTTAATAATAACAGGACTTTGGTTTAAAATTATGTCCATAGTACATACTCTGATGTTAGGGGGCACTTTTCCATCCACAATCAGATTTTCCACCTTATGTGTACTTATATAGGCTCCGTTCATTCGTTCTTACGATACCAAAATTTTAAGTTTATCATTATTTTGATTCAATAATATTGTCTTGTGTGTCTGGGGCAGGGACCGTCTGCGCCCCACTGATGAGTTCTGGCAGACGGTCCCAAGACGAAACACATAGACTTAAAATTTCTTTCTTTCTTATTAAAATATTTTCAATTTTATAACTTAGTATTTTATTTGCTTCTTCTTTTAAATTTATGTCTGGCGGCTTGTGGCCTTCATAATGTTGTCCTCGGGATTGATACGCGGCGAATTGTCGTGCCTTTTCGAGCGAGCAACTTGGAGTTCTTAGAGTCGTTAGACGTTAGCTCAGCAAGACCGACAAAATTCTATATTAATTTAAAAACTTTGCCTGGGCGAAAAAAATCACATTTTTAATAATAACAGGACTTTGGTTTAAAATTATGTCCATAGTACATACTCTGATGTTAGGGGCACTTTTCCATCCACAATCAGATTTTCCACCTTATGTGTACTTATATAGGCTCCGTTCATTCGTTCTTACGATACCAAAATTTTAAGTTTATCATTATTTTGATTCAATAATATTGTCTTGTGTGTCTGGGGCAGGGACCGTCTGCGCCCCACTGATGAGTTCTGGCAGACGGTCCCAAGACGAAACACATAGACTTAAAATTTCTTTCTTTCTTATTAAAATATTTTGAATTTTATAACTTAGTATTTATTTGCTTCTTCTTTTAAATTTATGTCTGGCGGCTTGTGGCCTTCATAATGTTGTCCTCGGGATTGATACGCGGCGAATTGTCGTGCCTTTTCGAGCGAGCAACTTGGAGTTCTTAGAGTCGTTAGACGTTAGCTTAGCAAGACCGACAAAATTCTATATTAATTTAAATACTTACTTTATGTTCCAAAAAAAAGAAATTTCTAAAATCGTTTTTTTAAGGCTCTAAAAGGGCATGTAAGAGGATCAAAGTGTTATTCAATTTTGTCGCGTACGCTCGAAGCAAATGGGTGGAAAAGGAATCTGTTTTCGAAGAGCTCAATCTACGACACGAGGAGATACTCGATTTGGAAAAAAGTCGAGACGATTTCATTGTTAAAACCGAAGCAGTAATACAAGAGCGAAATGAAAAATTAGCGTTAAAGGATAAGGTGTGCTTGTGTTTAAAAATTTTTTTTAATGCACGATATATACATATATTAAAAAGAAAAAATTTGATATGTATAATATTTATTTACAAAAAAATATGTTTATTGAACTATGTACAGTTGAGTGCGGAGATCGAGACGTTGCGAAAGAAAATGATGAAGGATGAAGAAGAAAATAAAAAATTACATAAAATAGGGAAGGAGATGAAAGAGAAATTGCACTCGAAATCACAAAATCACGAAGTGTTGAAAAGCAAAGTGCATAAGGTATATAGAAAATAATATATTTTTTTAATTACGTGTTTATAACAATTTTTTGAAAAATATCTACGATTTTTAAATATGTTAATAAATAAAAAATTGTTTTTAAGTCGTGCTCAAGTATAAGTTTAAAAAAAAATTCGTTGTTTTACATTTATGTATTGTTCTTAGATTCGTATATTTGGGTTTAACTTTTTTATAAATGTATTTTATTACATAAAAAAACAATTTTATTTAATTATATACTGTTTTTAGTTAAATTCATAAGTTATTTAAAAAAGTTATAATAAAAACTAACAATAAATTATGAATTTGGTAGATACGTATATGTTTCCTTTTAACTTTTTATTTATTTAATTAAGTAAATATCGTATTTAGTGAAAAAAGATTATGTTTTTATGTAATAATTTTCGATTTTTTACATAAAAAATTTTTTAACAAATTATTTCTTGTTTTAAAATTCATAAATTTTTTTATTTTATCTTTTTATATTACATTTAAGTTTTTACCATTAACTTAGATATCTATAAATATTTACAAAATAAATTTTAGAATTAATTATGTACCATTTACACTACGCAGATACACAAATCGAATATCGAACTACAAAGTAAAGTGATAAAATCGCCGGAAGAATTGACGGCACGTTCCAACGAATTAAAATTAAAATTGGACGGACTGAAGATCGAACGTCAAGAATTGCAGGAGAGCATCAATATGAAAAAAAGTCAAATACAAAATTATGAGGTTGGCTTGAAAAACGTACAGGAGGATTATCAAGGGAAAATTAAACATTTGGAAGATTGCGTCCAAAAAATCAAGTAAATGAATAATTTATTATAATTTTTTTTTATAAATAATATAATTACGTGCAAAATAATTGAAAGATTAGAAAATACAGTAAAGTATAGCAAACAAAATAAGAAAAATATTTGAAATCAAATAATTAAGTATTGAAATTATTTATACAATTTTATGAAAATTTATATATAGGTTTTAATATAAATATGTAATGAAAATCAACAAATTGGTCACAAATAAAAAATAAATAAATAATAAAAAAATTTATAAATCCAATAATTGAGTATATAAGTAATATATTATCTTTTCAAATTATTAAATTATACACAAATAAAAAATAAATAAAATAATAAAATTGATATCAAATGATTGGATATAGAAACAATTTATTATATGTTTTCTATGTAAATATAATGAATCGAAAATTAATAAAATAGGCACAATCAAAAAATAAAATATGTTATCAATACAAAAAATTTTAGGGAATTCGATTTGCAAATCAAGGACCGCAACAAACAGCTTATGGAATTGAAGAAGGAAATAAAAATGATCGAAGAAAATTCAGAAGGCGTGAAAATTAATGCGAAGAAAAAGAAAAATGATAATTCTGAAGACAGCCAAAGACTTTTATCAGAACTCGATAATATGTATGAAGAGAAAAAGAGGTACATATATCAATCAATAAAAAAATTGAGCAGATTAAAAATTTTTAATACGATATTAAATTTAAAAAAATATTTATCTACTTTGTGCAAAATTTTTATAATTTTTTTCTACGTAATTTACTAAAAATTAATTAATATTTATATGAAAAAATACAATGTTATTAATATTAAAAATTAATATAATTTAATTACAGGGGTATCCATGAGCTTAGTGAAAAATTGAAAGAATTGAAAATCGACAGGGATGACGCGAAAATTAAAATACGAAAAGAATTGGATGAAATTGTGGCGTTGGATAAAGATTTAGCTGATTTGACAAACGCTTGCAAAGATTATTGTGGAAGGGAGATAACTGAGGTAAAAATTATTTACATAAATTAAAATTGTATTTGCGTAGGCTAATTAAATTTATTGATTATCAATATAATATTTTCGTGTATATAAATGTATTTTATTGATTTTGTTAATTAAAACTTTAACTTAAATATTTATTAGTCGATTCGGTTAAATTTATTAAGTAAGATTTTTGTTTAGTTTGGTGATTATTTTAGTTTCTGACTGTGATTTGTACTAAAATACTTTTTTAAATATGAATTATATAATATTTGTTAAGTGTAAGTGAATATTGTTTATTGTAAATAAAATTAATTTTATTTCATTTGATACTTATCAGTTTGATTTAAATATTATTTTTTCCACGTATTTCAATAAAATTTTTCTGTATCTGAAATTAAAGTTTATTTAATTAAACATTTATTTAATCAAGTTAAATGTTATATATTTTAATTGAATAAATTTTTTATTCTGCGCAGTTTGTTTAACAATTTTATAATTCCTACAATTACATTTTTCTTTAGGTAACAGAGCTGGAGAATTATCTTCGTTTACAAATGTTACAACGTTAAATTTTCGTAATAGAAATTGTTAAATATTATGATTTATTTTCGTACCTTATCATATTGTATACTGATGTTATTATTAAAAATGTTAATGATTTTATGTATAAGTATTTATTTTTTTATTCTTTTCTCTATTGTTAAGGGGTTAATATTATAATATGAATATTCAATATTAATAAATATTTAGACTTTTTTTATTTAGTCTCAAATTCGTGGATGATAATAGTGGCATTGGCAGATTCAAAGGAGGGATTACAAAGTATGTTGAAAGACCTAGAAATGTATTGTAAAACAAACGAGATGAATGTAAATACTAAAAAGACAAAAGTTATGATTTTCAAAAAGGCAGGGAAAGGGTGTACCACTTGAGTGTGTCATCAATTGATACATAAATGCAAAATTAAAAAAGATAAATAAAAAAGTAAAGTAATAAATACATAAATAAAATTTTGTAAATATTGTTTTGTAAATACTGTTGGCTTAATAAATAAATAAAATAAAATAAATAAATAAATAAAAAAATAAATAAATAATTCTTAATTACATAATTTAGTTGAGAAAGAGTAAGTAAACTAAAATAAGTAAGCTAAAAAGCTAAAATATACAACATCTGATTCATAATTAAATTTATGTGATTAAATTATTAAGAGATTACGAGAAATTTTAAACAAAATATATAAATGCATATAACGTATAATTATTGATTTATCGATATCTATAAACGTCGTTACGTATTCCCTTCAAGTAAATCGAAGGTAAACTATTCGAGTCTATTGATTTAATTCGTATTGACATTGAAAGCACATTATGTAAATATCATGTAATTTTCCCTTTTTTTGTCTAATTTAACACTCTTTTTTCTAAATGTATAAGGAAATCAATGAAAAATATAAATGAATTTTCATAATTATATTTATATTTATAAAAATATTTATTATACGAATAATTATTTAATATAATAAGTAAGTGGGTGTAATATGTATATTATAGCTACACAATAAAATAAAAAATAAAAAACAAACAATAATAATAATTTAATTATAAATAAATAAACAAAATATTTTACAGTAATTTATGATAATAAATAAATAGTAAATAATAAATATTAATAATAAACAATTTTGGTATCAGTAATATATAAAGAAATGTTAGCATGATGTAAAAATAATAAATAATAAGAATAATGTAAATAATAAATAAAAAAATTTTTATATGACGTAACACTTGCGATGAAAAAATATACTTTTAAATCGACATAAAGAAAACTTTTATAAAGATTTTAAGATATGGAAGTAAAAATAATAAGTAACCAAAAATTGTAATGCTGTCAATAATAAATAATAATAATAATATATAAGAATGACGTAACATTAGTGTGATAAAGAAAAATATAAATAACCTTTCAAACAAAACAAAGTACATCGCTACACACTTAACTTGACACTGATGCCTCAGCAATAAATATAAGAATATTAAAAATATTTTCAAAACAAAGATAAAAATTTTCATAATTATGTGTAACACTCCTGATAATAATAAAAATAAAATAAAAAAAATTTCTAAACAAAACCGGAAAAAGGAAAAACAGGTATACAATAGTTTATTATCGGGTGTGAAAAAGAAAAAAAGAAAAGTATAATTTCCTCGTACAGAGGGTTGATAAAACGGCGTGAGAGGCGGTTCCCGCGCGGATCAATAATGGTCCAGCATCCAGAAGAGAAGTGGGGTGAAGAAGCCCCTTCGCGTAATGTCAGAGGGAAGCCACCGCGCGTTTTAGAACCCAGTTCACGGACGGGGCGCCGGCGATGTTGATCCACTGACCACTCGATATATACATATAATTTGTTCCCCTTTTTTTTTACCTTTTCACCCCCCAAGGTATATAATATATATATATTTTTTAGTTCAATTTAGAAAGGCGTATGATAATTTACGGACTTTTTTTTAATTTTAATACAAGAATGGATAGGAAATTACGAGGTGTACTCTACTGCCTCATGTGGTACGGCAGCATCATGTCAGGATTCCTATTCATCGCGTGTCCGATGCTGCCGTTGCTCCTGATCTGCCCACCGATTTTTCGGAAATGCGGGGAACTCCTATTTTCTTGCTGGGAAATGTATCCGACGGTGAGTTTTTTTAGTTTTGGGTTGGTCCATTTTTTTTAATGATACATGTATACGTGTCTAATTTTGAATCGAATCAAGTGAATATTGAATTGAATCAATTTGTTATATATTGGTTGCTATATAATCATAATAAATTCTTTATTTTTAACAGTGTATGATATTGCTGTAGGGCAAAGAATTATTGAATTTTTTCGAGTAATAATTGACCGAAAATTGTAATTGAATTAAATTAATTGAATATTAAATTGATTCAATTCTTTATTTTTAGTAGTACATAATATTGTTGTACCAGAAAGATTTATTTCGATTTGAAAGTAATTAATCAATGAAAGTTTTAGTTGAATTAAATTAAGTAAATATTGATTTGAATCAATTATTTATATTGAATTGAAATAGGTTGCTATAATGGTAATAACTTTTTTTAATTTTATTTATGTATAACACTGTTTCATAAAAAAGATTTATCAAATCTTTTGGAGTAATTATTGAATGACAATTGTAATTGTATTGAATCAAATAATATTCATTAGAAATTAAATATTGAATTGAATTATAGGTTGTTATATAGTGAAAATCAAATCTTTATCGTCAATAGTGTGTAATATTTCTTTATACAAAAGAACTTTTGAACTTTTTTTTAAAGTAATAATATTACATTAAGTCAACTAAATATCGAATTGAATTAATTATTTATATATTCAATTGAATTAGGTTGTTACATATTAAAAAATAATTCTCTATTTTCAATAGTGTATTCTATAAAAAAGATTTATTGAATTTTTTTGAGTAATAATAATGAACTAAACTCATTACATATTTAATTGAATCAATTATTTACGCATTGAATCGAATATGGTTACTATACTGATAATAACTTATTTATTATTAATTGTGTATAATACTGTTCTATAAAAAAGATTTATTGAATTTTTTTAGTAATAATATTAAATTGAATCATATATGTTTACATCAAGAGTTGTAAAATTTGGTTCGATTCAGGTACTCATGGAGATATTCAGGGTGAAAATCATCGTGTCGGGAGATCACATATTGCCGAACGATTCTGCGATTTTGGTTATGAATCATCGAACGAGAGTCGATTGGAATTTTTTATGGGGTGCGATGTATCAGTCGTGCATGCCGAGTATCGCCGCTCATAAGCTTAAATTTATATTGAAAGATCCAATCAGACATATTCCTGGACCAGGTGAGTGAACCAATTATCAATAACAAAATATTATTAATGACAATAATTATTAATTATTAATTAATAATTAATAATAACAATATATATGGAGAAAAGTATCAAGTGGTCCATAAGCGTAGAAAAATTATAAATAAATTGTTGTAAGGTGTGTTTCGAAATTTCGTAATGTAATAGAAATTCTTTACGTGCGCGGTATCGTATCCAATTTCTAATAAAAAAGTGTAATAAATTTACAATATTTTCATAAATGTATAATGAATTTCTTTTCCACTATTTCACTTTGAAATGATTCTATATTCATAATTCTTTAGTGTTAATATTTATGTTAACAGAACAATCGATAATTGGGTATTTTATATTTTTTTCCAACATTTTTCAGTTTTTTACTTCTTATATCTATTATTTACATTAATTAAATGCACGTACATATTTTAATTTCCAAGAAATGTGATATAATGTAATTAAAATTTTTAGAGATAATTATATTGAATTTTTAAATTAAAATATATTATTATGTAATTAATTGAAACGAGTAAATGTGAGTCGGTACTATAAAAATAATACTAAATAAAAAATTCTGAAGAATAAAACGACTTTGCCAAAAATTGTAATTAATAATACAATATAATTGTAATTTTAAGTGATGTTATACTTTCTTAATTAATTAACAAAAATTAATTATTTTAATTGTCAATTAATTACTTTATTTGTAAAACAAAAAATCCTTAAAATTAACCCAAAAATCTATTTGAATTTGATTACACTTTTTCTCGACATTCAGAATTTTTCAAGAAATGGGCACATTTTAAAAAAATAAAAAATTGTCTCGAAACTAATCCTTTTAAAGAAAAAAGTCTATAAATTCTTTTATAACACTGTCATATGCAACAATGGCAATTTTGCAAAAAATTGAAAATACTATTACATGGTTTCGTTAAATTCAGGTGCCAACAGCACGATTTTCTAAAGAAAAATAATGATGCGGAAAATCACGAATTAATGAAAACCATCAAAAACAATATAAAATTTCCTAACTTTTTATGTAAATCTAAATGTAGATTATGAAATCCCTTAAATTGTTAATTATTTAGTTAACTAACTACTTCTTTAATAACATTTTTATTTAATTAATCAATACATTTTTTAGTTAATCATTTATTTTTTTAATTATTTAATAATTAATTTTTAATTTACTTTTTCTATTTTTCATTAAGAAAGAAAAATCTCATAATCTCTTTAAAATATATTTATCCATGAAATAACTATTAATTAATTAACTAATATTACTGAAATTCCAAAAATTAAAAAAAAAACAATTAATTTCTGCATAAAATATATTACTTCCTAATATAATTTACGTTCGATCAACTAATCAATAATTTATACTCAGGTTGGATAATGCAGATGAATGGATTTCTGTACATAACGCGACGTTGGGAGGAAGATCAGGGACGATTATCGAGATCGCTCGATTACCTCGTATCGTTAAAAAGACGTAGTCAATTGCTGATATTCCCGGAGGGTACGGATTTGACACCGAGTAGCAAACAGCGTTCGGACAAATACGCAAAGACGAATAAATTACCAGAATATGTCTACACATTGCATCCGAAAACTACTGGGTTTACTTATTTGGTTAGGCATCTTCAACAAGCTGATTATCTCGATGCCGTTTACGATTTGACCATTGGTTACCCCGATTACGTGCCTCAGGTAAATTTAACAAAGAATTTTTTTTTGTTAGTGTTGTGCGGCAGAAGAGGAAGGAATTGTATGATAATGATATTGAATTGAATTGGTTTATATGTGATTCAATTGTAGGATAATGATATTGAATTGAATTGGTTTGAATGTGACTGAATTGTAGAATAATGATATTGAATTGAATTGGTTTATATGTGATTAAATTAGTTTAAGATTAGTCAAGATTATATTTGTTCCTGATGATGGGTTAGAATGTTAAGAGATTTTTTTAACTTTTTTTAAGAAGTAATAGTAGTGAATTAAATCAATTATTTATATATTGAACTAAATCAAGTTGCTGTATTGAAAATAATTGCCTCCATTCTTTATTCTCAATAGTGTATTACTGATGTACGAGAAAGATTTATTGAATGTTTTTAAACTAATTATATTGAATTTAATCAAATATGTATATCGAATTGAATTGGGTTACTTAACAATAATGTATTAATTGTAGATAAACAATTATTATTTTTTTTCTTGGGGAAATAATAATTAATTGAATCGATGAAATATTTATTTCAAATAAAACTAATGACCTAATGTTAATTATAACACTTTACAAAGAAAAATTCATTAAATTAACAAATAGTATTTTTTAAGACACAATAGTGAATTGATTCACATGTATTATTATTATTTAATTTTGATTTCAAACAAGTAATAAATAATAACAAATATTATATAATTCCATAAGGTTAATTCAAATTAAATAAATATTTTTTCAAACATACATAATACGGTTAATTTATTTAAATATTTTTTTGTCAATTATACGCAATCAATATAAACAAAAATTTCATTAGATTATATTTAAACGTTACGTAAATATCTTACATGATCTATATTGGGTATATCGAAAAAGAAGATAATAAGATTTTCTACCTCAAGTAATATCGAATCGAATTAACCTATTCAACCGTGAAATTGCTCAATTTTCGATGTTGGTATCGTCGTAATGAAGTTAGAGTAGTAAGATTTGATTAGACCATTATGTCCAATCAACTTGTATTTGGTAAAAATTGACCATTTTGTGATTAGGATAAATAAAATATTTTTTGTCTATTACTTACGAATTTTTTGGCCAGTTTTAAGTAAAAAAAAACATTTTTAATTGCTTTAATTTTTACACTTTTTTTTTTAATTGTTTTTAGCTTGCTAGTAAAATTAAATTATAGAAAGATATACGACTTAAACAATAGAATTGATTTATGATATAATGATTTGAGTTATAATAATTATTTGAATAATGGAATTGATTTAAAAAATTGTGATGATTTGAATGAATTAAATTGATTTAAGTAATTGCAACGATTTACATGAATTGAATTAATCTACATAATCGAAATGATGTAAGTAATTGAATTAAATCCTGTAATCGAAATGATTTGGATTTTAGAATTTTTTTCTATCTACTAAATTTGTTTTAAATAAAACGGATACAATGTATTAAACAACGATTTAAATGATTCAAAATATCTTAGCGATTGAAATGATTTAAGGAAATTAAACAATGTAAATAATTGAATTAATTTAAATAATTACTATAATTCAAATCGCCGTTGTGTTTTATGCATGATGAATGTGGTTTTATTGATTTAATTCAGCAATCAATTTAAATAATGGTAACTAGGTATTAAAGTGATTGAATCGATTCAAATAATTTTAACATTTTTATTAATTGAATTGATTAAGTAACTTAAACTATGTAAGTAATTAAATTGAAATATATAATTCAAACAATTTAAATCTCGCTGACTCTTTTCAAATATCGGAATTGACTTTAAGGACATTTTCGGTACAGAAATTTTTTAGAGTGTCTTTTTTATATTAACCTGGAACTTTGTAGAATTACTTATTATTTAATTCTCCAGTGCTTCTGTATTCGGGTTTTGCATAAAAGTGCGTATTTTTTTAAATAAATAGAATTACTATCTTTTTTGCTAAGTCGGTAACCTACCGGGTATGCCACCTCTTTAATATATAAGTTGATGTAAATGGTTAAAACGATTCAATGTACTTAACTAATTTAATTAAACAAAACGTTTTGAGTTATTAAATTTATTTAAATAATTGAAACAACTAATTTTGTTAAATTTGTTCAAAAAGCGTATTTAATTTGAAAGAATTGAACTGATTAAAAAATCGAATTGTTTTATATATAATTTAAATAATTCAAATAATTGATTTGATTTCATGTAATTAAAATAAATTTAATAATTGTATTGATTCAAATTATTACATAGAATGTAAATATCGTGTTTTTTAAAATTTTATAATTGTTTAAAATAATTGAATTAATTACTTGACTTTTAATTACTCAACGCAGTCGGAGATTGACCTGTTGACCGGTAAAATACCAGACGAAGTTCATTTCCACGTGAAAAGGATACCGCATACCGAGATACCAAAGGAGGAAGCGGCTCTTAGAATTTGGTTAGAAGAAAGATGGAGGCAAAAGGAACAGACGCTGGAACAATTCTACAATCAAAAAAAATTTCCAAGCGAAGCTTGGCCCAAATCTAGTCGATTGCCTCTTCAAATTGCTTTTGTCTTTTGGACCCTGCTATCTGGTAATTTTTTTTTCTAATACTCTGTCAGAAATGTAAACGATTTTTAAGGTAGTAAATAGCCAGTTTTGAAAAACGGATAGAAAATGGTTAACTACGACCTATAAAATAGTTATTTCTTACTTAAAACAATAACAAATTGTCTATATGCAATTCTAATTTTTATTCTTATTATAAAAGTGAATTATAAGTAGAAAAAATCTTTGTAACAACTTTTAGACTGGAAATTGAGGAAATACGAAGGATTGTTTATGCGCTCAAATCTAACCACAAAATGACTCTTGCTTATAGAAATTATTAAATTACTTTATATTATTATAATTATTATTTAAATAAATAGCTGTGTGCTCTAGATGTCAATTTATTTATTGATCTATCCGAAGCAGATATCAATTGGTTTCGCCGTTTTTATAAAAACTTTGAAATACGAAGACGGTCGCATAACAAAAAGGGGCCTGTGGTTTTAGCCTCCCCTTAAGGGGAAAAGTGGCGCTGCCGTCAGATAGGCTGAGTTCGTATTCGACAATAATTATGGGCAATTAAAGAAAATAGAGTTTTTACCACCCAAAATCAAAGTTGTGCACCATAGCTATTAATGTAATGATTAATTACATATTACTTAGTTGATATAAAAGTAAGTATTTGTGTTCTATTTTCTTTAATAATTATAATTGTCCATAATTCTTGTCGAATATGAACTTAGCTAACCTGACGGCAGCGCCAATTCTGCTCGCAAATTTTGGGGTAGTAAAGCTATATTCTAGGGTTTCCCCTTAACCTCTAAATACTGCAAGTATGATAAAAACCAATTCTTCGAATACTGGGAAGATACTTTTAATATTTGTCGAAGTTATGTTCGTTAATACCAATAATAATCATTTTTCAGGTACAATGGTGATCATGCTCCTGATATCACCGATGTTTCAACTGTGGACCCTCTGTCACGCGATATTTTTCATTGGGATGTCGATCTTCAGCACCGGTTTCAATCAATTGGAAATGGGTTGGTATTGGAAATGGCGATCCCTCGTTTACAAAGACAAACTTGGTTAAGAAAAAGAAAATTTTTTGCGATTAATTTATATAGGTATATAAACACACCACGAGTACAACGATTATCCTCCAATACATACATATACATACATACATATATATATAAATATATATGTATATGTATGAGTGTGTATGCAAAAAAATGAAGAAAAGAAAATTGTACATAGGCAAAATGTCTGTCTCTGTGATAATTATTATTATTATTTTATATGTATACACACACTCGAAAATTCGCGAAAAATTTATCTAAAGCAAGTTTCAGCAAACAGAGGTTATAAATATATATATGAATCCTAGTGGAACGTTAAAATAATATATATTCCAACCTAACCTCAAACAGTGTGCAATTTTTCCACTAGGTTAGTTTTTTTATTTTATGACCTAACAAAAAAAAGAAAAGAAAAGAAAAAACTTGAACGTATATTATTAGTTACAAAATAAATGTTATATATATATAATATGTAAATGTGCGCGAACTCGAGAAACATGAAATGTTTCGTAATTTATTTATTAAAGTCATCATGATATTTTTTTGCTCGTTTTAGCGTATTAATAAATGTCAAAATTACTCTGTAGAAGCTAAGAATTTTTTTATTTTCTTTTTTAAACGTGGATTATAAAAACATTTGACAATCTTTGTTATAGAGTAACTTTGATGATAAAATTTGTAAGTAATAACCCTGGTGGGGATCAAAGCATTTTTTGGCCATAAATTGACTAGTAGGGGTGTGATATTTATAATGGCTAAATAGTGGTTTTACTTATACTCAAAATCAATTTATGTTATATTGTAAATCTGATATAAGGCATTGGTAATTAACTATTTTTATTTAACTTTATATTAATCCAACAAGTTAATGATCAAATTCACCCTGGAAATTCGTAGTTAATGGCCAAACTAACCTCAAAATACTCAATTTCAACCAGGTAATTTTTCTTAATATTATTGAACAATCAAGAATATTTATATTTATATAAAGAAAAAAAATCATGGTAACTTTACTAATTCCACGTGTATTTTTCTATACAATACCATCTTGGTGTAAATTAAAAAAAAAGAATTTTCTAAAAATTCGACACTTCAACCGACGGATGTTACTGAAACTATATTATCTTCGAAAAAATCGAAGATTTAAAAGAAAAAGACATAAAAATTTTTTAATCAAACAATAGTCATTTTTTCCGAAAAAAGATCAAGCAGTTCGATACATTTTTTATGTAAACGCAATAAAGCAAAACGCAATTGTTTGCAAAAAAATTTTCAACTGGGTTCGCATGAGTATTTTTTTAACAAAAAAAAGTGTACAATACATAAGAGAAATTATTTATTTTGAAGAAAAGATTGAGAAAAAAAATTAATATATATACTTTTCTATACAGGGTAAATAAAAAAACAAACAAACTGTTTTCACAAAAACGCCCTTTAAATATTTTCCGAAGATAAAAATACAACAAATATATAGGTATACGTGTACGACGAAACTTCTAAAATTATATAGGTATAGCGAATGAGAAGAGAAGAAACAAAACCATAATTGGTAAATATGTACTTTGACTTGAAATAAGACAGTATGCGACAAGCCAGTAAAATAACTTTATTATTCTCTTGGAAAAAAAATCGTGATTTTACCTTGTATAGGGAGATAAAGAGTAATTTTACCCCTTAGGGAGAAAAAGAAGCGTGATTTTACCCCCTAGGGAGAAAAAGTACAATTTTACCCCCTATAGAGAGAAAAAAAGCGATTTTACTCAGTTTGACAACCTGAGTGTTAAAAAAAATATAAATATGTGTCAACGTGCGTTATTTTTTGAAAAAAGTATGCTTACATTTGTAATAGAAAGTAAAAATTTTTTTATCTTACAGATTTTTAATGGAATTAAATCATTATCAGCTATTACCACATGTATTTTTTGCTAATGTGCGGTAATGTAATGGTTGCTATAATGATTTTAGCTTAATCTAAAAAAAATCCTTATTGGAAGTTGAATCTTTTTTTTTTACTATAGGAATTGGCCAATAATTGTCGGTAGTTTATTGCCAGTAAGTAAGGTTATAAGTTTAACCCGTGTAACCTTAAAATTATAATTTAATAAGAGAATTGAACAAATATTTATGACTTGAAACTGGCTAATTTATGATTTTGATGAACAAATGATTTTTTTCGTTTTGAATGTTATATACATTTATATAAATTACACATCAATTTAATGAAAATCAGAATTTATAAAAAATTTAATAGCCAGTTAATGCCCAATATATGTTTCCATCTAACCTAACGTTCTTCTTTTTTTTTTATTTAGTATAATTATGTCAATTTCAAAATCCCTATAATTAAGTAACATTTTTTGGCCAGTTAATACCAATAAATAATGGTTTCAACGTTTGATTTTTATTATGTTATATCAGTTTCTATATAATACCCTAGTGAAAATCAAATAATTTATTAAACATTTTTTGTCCAGTTTTTGCCAAATAAATATTTTCTATCTTATAGCCTTACGATTTCCAGTATGGATGACATTTAAAAAATAAAAATTAATTTTTAAAATAACAAACCTGCTATACGAATGTAACCAAAATTGAGTACAAATTCTTCTATTCGCTTTGGTCCATTAATGAATAAAAAAGAAACTGTATATGGAATTAAGCAATTAAGTAATGCAGCTAGGTTCCTAAAATAATTATATGTAATTATATGGATGGAAAAATGTTTATTTCTGTTCTACCAGAAAACTTATAGTTATATATAATTCTTTAAGGAAATAATAACAAATATATATATGTATATGGCAATGTGTAATAAATATATATATGGACGAATTATACGATAGTGTATATTGAAAAGAGATGAAGATAAAAAAAACTCTATTTTTTTGTCATTAGTCTTAGGTAGAAGAATAAAAAAAGAAAGAAGGAGAATCTTGTTCTGCAAGAGAAAGGTGAATTCATGTGCCAATTAAATGACCTTAGCTTAATAATAATACCAGATCCTCGAGCGATCCAATGTACAATTGATTTTGTATATATACATTGTAGAAAAATGATAAGGAAAGTAATATGTATAGAATGGAAAAAAAAAATTGTTGTTTTGTTAATTTAGAGAATAAAAAAAAGAAGTATCTTGATGTTAAAATTTTATTCGAATGATTTTTCGTTTATACTTATGTGTAATGTCTAGTCAATTTAATGTTATTGTATGTAAAATAAAATAAAACCACATTACGTTTTCACGAAAAAGTAAAAAGCAATAAGCTTTTAATTTTTGATGTGAATATTTTATAAATTAAATGACTAATGAACCAATGTAAACAGTGACTGTAATTTAACGGACTGAATTGTTCGATTGTGTAAAGAAAAAATAGTCTGCACCATTATTTATATATATACACACATGTAGGAGTGGATTATTAATTGATTAATTTCAATTTAACAGAGAACTAATTTATTATTAATAATTGTGTATACGTAAATTGATTTAAAATGGTGTATCAAGATTTATATTTTGCGATCTCTATTGTACTTATATTTGTAAATTGTACTTTACACACCAGATCTATATAGGATTCTAGTCATTGACTGCAGCGCCATTGTTTATCATGTGAACAAACTCTAACAATTGGGAAGAATAAAAATCTGGAATATACAATTTTAAAGATGTGTTACAAGTGTCGGTGTTCTTAGATACTGTGTATAATGTCAAGATTCACAGTCAACAAATCAACTATTTGTAGATAGAAAATTATAATATACAAATAATTGAATTGAAAGTATGTTTTATTTATTTTATCCTTCCTTTCAAAGTATTTTCCTTCTGTAAAATGGATTGACGGGGCTTGGAAGAGGACTCGATTTAAGTACACCTGCTTTCGGTTTTCTGTTGGCATCAAACGGAATCGCAGGACTCTGTAGGATTTGTCTAATATACTCCGACGTGTTTTGTGCTGTGTTTCGCTGCAACATAATTTTCACCTTTTTCTTTGATGATGATGTTTTCGGTGACAACTTGATCGCTGAATTTTTATTTGTCGGTGTCTGCAAAAATATTTATTTTTTTTTTGTTATTGTATGACAATTTGTAAAATATTAAATATTTGTTCATTTTTACTTACTTTCTTTTCTTCTTCTAGCCTAGTCAGTACCGGTGTTAACCAAGATACATTAGTTACTGGATTTGAATCTGCTTTTTTTTCTAAAGATACTTTAGTTTTCTTAGCTTTCTTAGCTTTTTTAGCAGATTTTTTATTTCCTAATACTAATGGAGTAACGGAATTAGTGCTTGGTAAGACTGTCTCATCAATATTCCAGTTAGAACTAGTACTACCTTTGCTAATACTCTCATTGCTAATGCTAATGTTTGAGCTATCAATACATTCTGTAAATGTATTGTCTTTAACTTTTTTGGAAGACTTTTTCAATTTTTTGTTTAGTACTGGGTCTACTACATTTAACTTCTTAGATTTCTTTTTAACCATTAACTTCACTTTAGTCTGTTTAACGCCTTTTGTATCATTTTCTACTTGTTCACTATCACATTCAACATTTTTTTGTTTTTTAATATTTTTATTATTATCTTCGCTGACTTCTTCTAATTCTAATAAACTATCATTTCTTTTCCTCTTACGGGTATTTCTGTTTGAATCTGAATATAACTCTGAGTCAAAAGTTAACAATTCTTCAGCAGCATCATACGGATTTATTCTAGTCTGATCGGGCATTAAAATTTTCTTTATTCCAATTGGCATATTACCCTCAGAAAGTTTTGAGAAACTGTAATGAAAAATTAATTATTTATTATAAGAATGTTGTCATACATGACGTTTGAATGGTTACAATTTATATTTACTCTTCAATCAGCCGAGTAATATGCTTGCGCGTATTTGTTGTGGATAATTTGTGAAATTTGTTTTCTTTCAGTACTTGCGCTATTTCAACTGGATCGAAAGGTATTTGCGGTATTTCCACATCAACTCGTCCAGCTCTGGGATCTAATGGTTTTGATTTTGATTTATCTGTAGTATCTTCTTCCTCCTCGATTTCCTCATCTTCATCCTCCTCAATTTCTCCATCTTCATCATCGGAAATTTCTACTTTCTGCATCTCGTCAATACTTTGACAAGGAAATCCAGCCTATATCCATAAAAAAAGTATTAAATTATATTTAAAATACATTTATAAAATACAACTATAAAATTCTTACATCTCTCCAAGCCTGGAACTTTTCTGCATAATCCATACCAACATCCGATTGGTAAATTAGATACCTAAAGATATTCTTAACAATGTGTTTAATTTGCCTCATATCGCTTGTACTAACTAAATGAATAATATAAGGTCTGACGAATTCTGTAACCATTTTTTTTGGTAATTTTCCATCGCTTACCTGCATACAGACACACAATAATTATTATATTTACTTATTTAAAAATATACAGGCATAAATATTTACGATAAACAATAATTAATTAAAATATAAAATTCATACTTTCGCCAATTCTTCCATATAGACATCAGTTATGTGAAAATTAAAACCTAAACAAATTTTTGAATCTAGCAGTATCTCTTCAAATACTTTAGCAACACCTACGACGGACTGTTCATTCCAAGATTGTTTCTTGCACATTAAAAACGTTTGTCTTATAATTTTCCTCAGAAGCTAAAAGAACATGTATTTATTATAAAGAAACAAAAAATATTAAATGACAATCAATAAAGAAATTTAATTATAAACTAACCATCTCAAATTTATCTAATCTATAACGATCTATACCAAACCATTCAGCAGCAAGACTCTTCAAGGTACATTTTGTGTAAAGTAGCGCAGTATTTAGGGAATTGTAACAGTGCACTATGTTACTAAGCGACTCCGCAAGTTCTTCTTGAACCAGAGGTTTGTCAGACATCCACATGCAATAAAATAGACCTTTCCACAATCTCATAAAATCTGACTCCGTGAACGCTGGAAAAAGTAAACACCATTATACGGAAATGTCAAGTACAGTGAATGATATTAAAACCAAAAAGAAAAATGACTTACCGAATGAACTTTGTGACCTTACTGTAAGCCATTTTTTCAATCGCTTCAATACATTGTCCCTAACTCTCTTATCATTGTGTGCCAATAACCTAGCAAATTTAATTTCTTGAGCAATCAGCAACGTTTTCCCCGACTTTGGTTTCTTGTCGCTTTCCGTTTTCTTCTCGATTTTTTTCTTTGGAGAAACTTTTTTCTTCGCTGTCGCACGTGCAAGCTTCTTACCCTTCTTCACCGTCATTTTTGCGTTTTTCTTCTTCGGTTGCATATTCTCTTCTTCTCTTCGCTTCTTCGCACCAACTTTTTAAATCTAAAAGTCTCACTGGATTTTGTTGTTATTGTTGTCGTTAAAAATATTCGATTATTAAATTAACTAACATTTATGTACGTGTATATACATTTACATTGTTAAATATATAAGCACGATATATATATTTTTTTAAACATAACCTAAAAAAATGTACAGTGTTCGCAGAGAAAAAGAAAGAGGAAGGACAGAACAGAAGAAAGAGAAATATGTAGCTCTGTTGCGTTGATTGCGCTACCTCGTGGCGGTCAAGGGAAATGTTTTTTTAGCGCCAGTTCTTTGAATTGAATCGTCAGTTTTCGCAAAAAATATATAGAACCAATAAAAAAAAAACGTTACAGTGTTTTAATCAGTACTTATAAAGTTTCGATATGGAAAACACGTGAATATCGATATTTTTTTTATCAACGAAAATTACGTACAGCGTTTGTATATGAAAAAAATCGAGATTAACCTAAAAAAACGAAAATTAAAAGAAGATTTGTATAGATTGAAAATTATGTACAGCGTATATGAAAAATTAACCTAAAAATAAGAACCGAAGTTAAATGAAGATTTAAAGATTGAACTTAATTTTTTAAAATGCCCTGGAAAAGTGTAGTCGAAATTTTATTTGTCAACTTAACATGCCTGCAAGTTTCTCCTGCAGATTTTACACTTGGATGTCGATGCAGGTTAGTTTTTTTTTCGTGTTTTTGTGATAAAAATTAAAGATAAAAAAAACATGTTTATTTTATTATCTCAGCTGATTTTGTTTACGTTTGCGACGCGCAACAACGAGTCCACAAAATTCGAGTTGCTCGGAAATCCGGAATGTCAATTTTCTCGAATTGTCGGTGAGGAATGTAATTCCGATTATCGTACGTTTAGAATGGCAAGACGGAAACCTTTAATCAACGGAACTGATGTTGATTTTGTTACTGAGTCGTAAGTATTGAAATTTTTTTTGGAGTTGTGTGACAATTATTTCGTGTCTCATTGTATTTTTTTATTTTTTTAGGAAAATATTGATTTTTGGATCGGAGAATCGTGATCGTCGGTGGAAAGTAGGTGTTGAAATCGTAATGTTTTGTTATTATACTGTCAGGGAGAGAATTTTTTTTAACTAAGAATTACAAATTTTCTGATTGAATTTGATTGATCAGCTGATTCAAATTTTATTAGGAAGATTTTGTTCGTTATACGAACGTTAAAAGAAACAATTTTCATATATATATAATCAATGTTATATTATTTATTTATTTGTTTGTAATTACTTATTTATTTATAAATAAATGAAATTTTTAGATTAACATTAATATTAATATTATTATTAATATTTAGATTAGGAAGATTCTCTTCGTGAAGAAGCATTATCAAAAAAAATTTTATTTTGTAATGTAAAAATTAGGTTCCATACTCAATTATTAATTAAAAGGTTAACTTTTTAATTTTTAGATTTGCTTTCATTTGATCAGCGGATTTAAATTTTAGTATGAAGATGATCCAAATCTTGTCACGACAAATTCTTCACTATAAAACTAACATTTTAAAAAAAAATTTCTTTGTTTTCTAATAACTATGAATTTCTAGGTTAAACTATTATAAAAATTCTTTCTACTGTACAAAAATTTCTAAAGCAATGTTTTTGAACAGATGATCCAAATATTATCATCAAATCTCTCTTGTCGATACAATCATTTCCAAAATAATTTTCTTCGTGTAACATAAATATTATGAATATTTAGGTTAATTTTTAAATTTTTAAGATAATTTTCTTCAAACAGATGATAATCATCATACTAGTTAAATCCATAATTTTTACAATTAATTGCAGACTGATAACCCAATTTTTAGTCAAATATCTCGATTTTATTCCAAAAAACTTTATAAATTGTTTGACTTGCTAGTATTATTGCATTTCCAAAATAATTTTAATTTCATAACCTCAAAATTGTGAATTTGTATATTTATCAAAACCGATCAGCTGATATCCAAATTTCTCCACGACAAATACTCTTTCCGCGATCCAAAAACTATCCCAAAATCTAAATTTCACTTATCCATCATTCCAGAATATCACCGACGGATTGACGATCGACCAAAGTAGATCAATAAATTTCAAAGTACGAACGATGATCAACAATTCCATAAATATCTGGAACGAAAGTTTCCGCGTACGTCAGGAAGTTGATACAAATGTTGAAAAATGTGGGATAGGTCGGAATAAGCGGATTATAGCCGTGGATGAAAAAGTTGAACCTTTGTGGGAAAGCATCGATCAGAGCCAAGGTAAATTGCGACGAGGAACAAAAAAGATCGCAATCTCGTCACCCGGCCGAGAGAGAAACGATAAGCGAGGTTCGATCCATAGGTCAAGTCGTAACTTTTTTTTCCTTCCTAACGAGTCGACGTGGGACGAAAAAACCGAAACAACTTTCGAACTGACGATCAGCGACGTCGATATTCTTCAAATTCCCGAATACCTTGGAGACAATTTTTTTAATGAAAATCAAAGTATCATTAAGCATTTCAAAAGTTACAACAAGCGATCACTACTCTCGTTAAGGGAAAAATTCGGAATCCCAAATACGAAAAGATATTCCATCCCGGACATTGATCGACGAATCGAAGAAAATTTTGGTAAGATAAAACATGCCCTCAAAATAGAATCGAGTGGTGGGAATAACTACAGTCAATCGGTCAGTGTTGAAAATCACGAAGAAGTAAAAAGAAAAAAGAAGGATGAGAATTCGGAACAACTCCTCGCTGAAGCTCTCATAATTTCGAATTCTATAAATGGACGAGAATATCCTTTGACATTGGTATTGTCACCAATGATCAATGATTCATCGAAGAATGATTACTTCAGCGAAGTTAAAATTTTTAGATTGGATCGTGGTACTGAAAAGTTGAAAACAAGCGATCTTGAAGAAGAATTGAAGGAATTGAAAAGTCAATCGGACGACAACGCTGAGCACATAAATTTTGAAGAATATAAAAGTAATATTGCCAAAAGTGACAAGTACAATTATTTACAATTTATTAGACGATCTACCGATGTAAAGAATAAAGAAAAAGATAATGGTAATGATACGTCTGCACTGGTCGATTCAATACAAATCATTTTACAAAATCCAAAAAAATTTTTTGATAACGATAAATTATTCTTAGGAAAGAAGCAACAACGAGAAAATTCAGTGTCCCACAAACGTTACAAAAGAAAATCAATGTCATCGTTACCAAATGAAAATTCAAACGAGATAATTGTTGATCATCGTAATGACGTGATGAGCAGAGGATACAACGAAAAAAAAGCACTGAATGAAAATTTGAATGAGATGAATATCATAAATCATCATGATGTTGAAGATACTGATTTGGAAATTATCAATAGAGAATACAATGAAAATAATTATGATAATTTAGATGTAGATAGTTTCATCAACAATAAATTTAGAAAAAGGAAATTATTATCTTTCAACCATGATGATCATAATATTATCTATGATGATCGAGTAACTAAATTAAAAGTATCGTTAGAAGATAAAGATAATATTCATTATTCTTTTGATGATTTGAATGTGGATATATTCATCACCAATAATCCTAGAGAAAGGAAATTATTATCCTTCGGCAATGATGACACCATCTGTAATGATCGAGAAACAAAACTGAAGGATAATACTGATCACTTTTACGACTATTTGAGGGTAGACAGTATCATCAACAACATTCCTAGAAGAAGATTATTATCCTTTAGTAATGATGATGACATTTACAACGAGCGAGGATCAAAGTTGAATAGAATATCATCAAAAGATGAAGATAATATTCATCATTTTTACATTGCTGGTGATCTTATTGGTTACGAACCCATGACGCCCAGGAGAAGAAATCAAGAATCGCTCAAAAAGAAGAAACGTTGCTCAAAACATTCAGGATGCAAGAAACGACATGACCGAAGAAACAACAACAATACTTCGAAAAATCCACTCCAAAAGATCAAAGATTTCTTCAAGAAGAAGTTTGGCAAGAAATCCGATGAGAACAAATTCCACGCCACCGTCAAACTCGTAAGGATAAACGGGAACAAAAATCAGCAACCGGTAACCACAACGATGAAGACAACGATGACCACATCAAATTCAAGTTGTAATTGTAAAAATGGACCTACCGAAAGGGATAGTAAATTTACGTCGATAGCTATTGATACTTTCGAGCCTACCACAGAAATGATTCGTACAACGAGTGAGGTTACCTTGACTACGAGGTGTCGTTGTGACGAAACTGTAATTACTACGACCCACCAAATTCCAGAAACACGGACTGAAACTACCACGATTGGTAATCGAACGACCATTCCGATGGATAATCATGGACAGTCAGGTATGAACTTAGATAAATTTATGAATGTTAAATTTTGTCTTCGAAAAGTGATAAATTTTGGTAACGAATGTGAAATTTTATTTCTTCTTCTAATAGATCTTTAATTAGAAAATTAGTTTGTTCAAAAAATCTTTAACGGTTCAAAAGTTACATTCGATTCTAAAAATTCCTATAAAAAATAGGTTAAAACATTACTAGAAATAATACGCTTATTTGTTACTATTCTTGATTCAAACATAACTTTTGATCTGTTTTAGCGACTTAAACAAATTAAAAAGCTTTTACATTAAGCTTTCCTAAATTTCAGAATAGTCATCAGAAATGTATTAGAACCTAATTTTTTTAATTTGCGTAAAGACCCTTTTTCCTAAGTCTTACAAAAAAACTCGACTTTCTTCATAAAAGTTATTGAATGAAATATCAATACACTGATCAATATATACTTTCTGGTAAAAAAATCAAATATTTTAGTTCTGAATGTTATATTTTTAAAGTTCCTATAAATAAGTTAAAAAATTACTAAAAATATAAAAGGTTAAAAAATAATGTTGATTTTTAATTGATTCCAAATTATGAACCGTTAGAGCTAATGAAAAAAAGTAAATTCAAACTAATACCTTTCTTAAATTATTGATTAATCATTATGTCAGTTTATTATAACTGGAGTTATTTCAATTTGCGAAAAATACTTTTTTCCCTAGACTTTCCAAATCAATTTTTATTTGTTTGTGCTTCAAAGAACTATTGGGCGAAATATCGAGTCATTCTTCAATTATAAATATTCCATTTTTTAAAAAATTGTAAAAATAGGTTAAAAAATCACCAGAAAAAATACATATTTTGTAACTAATTTTCAACGAAGTGTAACTTTTAAACGGCTTAAGAGATTTAAACAAACTTAAGTTCAAATTAAAGCCCTTAAACAGTATTGCTCTATTTCTGTGAATAGTGATTAGAAGTCTATTACAAATAAATTTATTTAAATTGGAGTAAAGATCTTTTTTTTCTAGACTAAAAAAAAGATCGTTTCCTCATTAAAATGTTACTGAACGAAATATCGAGACTATGATCAATACTTTCGGGTAAATAAAATCATATTTTTCAGCTTCAGATATTAAAATTTTAAAAAAATTCGTAAAGATAGGTTAAAAAATCACTATTAATTATATGCTATTTTGTAATTATATTTTTTAATCAAACGTAACTTTTGAACTGTTTGAGCAATTTAAACAAATCAAAATTCAAATTAAAGCTCATAATCTGACATTTCTTAAAATTTTTGAATTATTATTATAACAAGAATTATTCAAGTTTGCTCAAGAGATATTTAAAGAATAGGTTATCAACTTATACCAAATTTTCGGTCTATAATTATAACAATCCCTTATCATGAAACAAAAAATATTTTAATCATAAATATTTACATATTCCTTTCTCATCACAGACAATAACTCCCAAAAAACGAAAGACATGTTGGACATCCTCGATTTCATAAAAAAATTAGAAAAATTAATGTCCAACGACAAGGAACCTTACCGCATCAGTAACGGAAACGGCAGCATCGTCATAAGGCTCGAAAAAATATTTTTAAAATCGGACAAGAACAAGAAAGACACATCACACGATATCGATCCTACGAACAATCGGGAAAACCAGAAAACTCTCAACGAATCGTTAAAAAAACGTAAAGAATACGACGACGACGACGAGACGGTTGAAGGTTACTTAGAAAAACCAATATCTCTGCAGGAGAAAAGGAAAAAATTAGAGGTAGTAAGCGTCAACGGTGATAGATCATCGGTACGTCGTAAAAAACGTCGACGTAGATTAAAGAGAAAATCAAGACGCCGAGAGGAAATGAATTACAACGCATTTACAAATGGATAAATCAGTGGAAGACTATTTTAGTAGGTATTATACGTCGATAACGTAGTTTACGTTTCAATGAGTATGGTAATGTTGTTTCCTAATATCCGATGCCTTTTACGCTTGTTCAAATTCTAGGATCGGTGTGTATTGGGAATTGTTAATGATTTGTAGCTCCAGTGATACGTATTTCATTAACCTTAGTGAAATTTATAGGATCGCGATATATTGAGCGGTATGGAAATATCCTGGTTTAGTTTTGGCACCAAGTATGATTGTACTTAGTTTTGTGAGGAATTAAGAGAATTCACGTTTTTTTTTAATTTAAAAAATGGAAAATCTAGGTGATGAGATAGAGTGGATGAATTAGAAATTCTATTTTGAGAACTAAGTGATAAGATAGATTTAGATAAGTAGTAAATTAATTCAATAATTTTTTACGATATTGAGTTAATATCTTTTTTTATTTTTTTGTTGAGCTAATATTTTTTTTTTATGAAATTGAGCTAATACTTATTTGATAATGGAGCCAATATTTTCTTATAATTAGGTAAATATATTTTTATAATTTTAAGTAACATTTTTTTATAATATTGAGCAATTCAATTATATTATTTAAATAATTACGCAGTGAATTTTTGTATGAAAATGAAGCTAAAACTTTTTATAAGGTTGAGCTAATATTTTTATCATTAAATTGTGCTTGTACTTTCTCTAAAATTAAGTAATATTTCTTGATAAAATTCAACTACTATTTCTTTATAAAATTAAGTTACAAATTTTATAATATAAACTAGTTTTTTGTAAAGTCAAATACATTTTTTTTAAATTGAGATACTTCTTGATTTTAAACTTCTATATCGATCTGAAGAAGTCCAACGGTAGGAAAGATGATGCAAATTTCCAAAATATTCTGTTTTTGTAAACGACGTTTGAATTACCTCTTTTTGTAAAATTAAGTATAATATTTTTTTATATGAGCTACTATATTTTGTTATAAAATTTAATCACTAGTTTTTTTAATAAAAATTACCTATTAAATTTTAAATAAAAATAAAAAACTAATTTTTTGATAAAAAGGAAATACTATATAGTGTTTTAATAAAATCCACCTATTATTTTTTATTTTTATTACAAAATTGATCAAACGCGTTAATCACAACATTTAATCAGTAATATTAACAAATTCCAATCCCTGCTAGAAATCAGAAAATTAAAAATCGACAAATAATAGGTTATTAACTAAATTAACGTATTTTATAACTATTTCTGCTAGGTTGTTACCACTGTTAAATGAAACGCTTTTTCCTCTTTAATTCGCCCATTTCTTAGATTGAAAACAGCTAATGATTACGATATGTTCATTTAAGTCCTTGTTTCAACCCATAAAAGTTCGGATTATTTGATAAAATGGACACCGAAACTATACCTATTTCCTAGATATCTAAATTACACTTTAAATAGATTTGGAAAATGAATTGGAAATATTGTAAATCTGAAGAATACTTTAAAATGACTGGTTTAAATGCAGAATTAAGAGTAAATTAGTATTAGTATTCGAGTAAACGATCCAATTTGATTAAAAATTTGGAGTTTTAAGTACATGTATGGCCAGAAGGTGAAGTGAAAATATTTGGAGGTTACGGCAATCTATTAAATGGACGAACGCAGTGGGAAAAAGCGTTTCATTTAACCTATTAACTGACTACTTTTAATTTCTAGTTTTTAGCTTCACATTTCCAGCAGATAATGACAATAAAATTATGAAAAAAACCAATCATCTGCTTTCATTCCTAACCTAAAACATTATTCACCTAACTGCTGATTTCGTATACGTTTTTAACAATATACAGAAACATTTATCAACACACCTCCATTTTCCTACTATAATATTTTTCTTAAAAGTACCATTTCATTTTCCAAAAATCGCAATTAACCTCAACCTTTCTTATTAACGTGTTAAAGAAAAAAAAGATCATTACATGATCTCACAATATATCGAAACGTAAAAATTGAACAAAATCCATCGACTGAAGTAATGGACGAAATTCCTTTTTTTTTGGAGGTTAGCTTTTCTCTCTTGGTATACTATTCAATGCACGTGTCGCTACAATGGCAAACTTGAACGGCCGTCTAACGGTCCAGAAGTGGAATCTGGAAATGCAATATCCTTCGAAGGGTTTTTACTGCGGTTTCTAATTGAATGATAGCAGTTATACCGAATCGAACACACCACACTTTTATTCCTATCATTCTTTTTTTTTCCTCCTTTACATTCTTATCGATACGACTTTCGTGAATTTTCAATGCTGTCTCCGTATATGAAATGTATATTGCGAGAAAGTGAATTTCAAATTTTTATATGTTCCATTCGAGCCGTGTATGTGTTCAGAAAAAGTTTCGTATAGCGAAATTTCTTTCTTCAAAAAAGAGTAGGTATTCTCACGAAGTTTTTGTCGAAAAGTTATTTTAGGAGAAATTTTTTAGGTTAAGTGGAAGTATTTTAATGGTGGTCACTCGTTTGGGCTTGCTATTTTTTGGAGAAGTAATTGAAAAAAAAGATATTTCGGAAATCCTTAAGTTTCCACTATTTGATCGATATGCAGATTAGGTGCGATATGGAAATGTTTGTACAGCAATTTTGAACGACAGACAAGAATTTATTATTCTTTTTACAGATGATGTTTGACACGGTTGATTTGAGCGAAACGTTTAATTATTCTGTGTATACAATTATGTAAAAAGTAAATTTCCTCATTACCGAATCGTAATTCGATGATTAATTGATGCAGAAGTGACGGTTAGTTTTATTTTTACCGAAAATTTCTTTGTTTTAATGCTAATTGTATTATATATTTTTTGAATTTCAAATTTTCAAATATCCGATGGTCAATAACTCAGTTATCGTTTTCCCGATGAGTAATAACTCAATAAAAAAAAGTATCATAAACAATAAGTACGTCATTAATTTAATAAGCAAATAATCAAAAATAAATTTGTAGAAATTAATTTAATGGTTAATCATCAATAACTTAATATACAATAGATCAATAGTCAATAATCCAATAACAATAAATTGAGAGATTAAAAACTTAATAATCAATAACCAATAAATCAATAGTTCATACTATGATTATATGGTTTTTGAGTTTTTGGTTAATTATTAAATATCTATTATTAAAGTATGAACTATTGATTTACTGATTATTGATTATTAAGTTTTTAATCTCTCAATTTATTGTTATTGGATTATTGACTATTGATCTATTGTATATTATGTTATTGATGATTAACCATTAAATTGATTAATCAACTTATAAAACTCATAACCATAAAATTAATAATTAATAACTTAAAAATGAATAACCAATATCTTAATAACCAACTAATGAATCTTTAAGGCTGCCACCGAAAACTGAATACCTAATAATCCAAAATCTTAAGTTAATAACCCATAACACAATAATTTAATAATAAAAAACGTAATAATTAACAACTTAATAATCGATAACTTAAAAAATCAAAAAATAATAATTTAATAATTTATAACAAATAACTTCATAATTAATAATTTATTAAATGAAAGATCCATTTGCATTGAGTCAAGTATGAACTCAATAAACCAAAATTCAAAATCAATATATGGAAAACTAGTAATTTGAAATCTTAATAACCAATGAATCAGAATTATGACCAATAATTCAATAATTAATGACTCAAGAATAAAAATGTAACCAAAAATTTTAAGATCAATAACTTGATAATCAATAATTCAAAACTTGGTTAACAATTACTGAAGATTTCAGTAACTAATATCTATTAATTTTACCCTTAAAGATAAACCCTAGTCCTATACCTCATACACATATACCGACATTATTGATTATTCGTTTTATGCACTTAACTTTTGTTTAATCCTAATTGGTATACGTACGTACCCATATTCTATGAAATACATAGATTGTTGGTACGTTGGCCAAATTTGGAAATGTCACGTATTTATTGAATAATACGAAAAATTGTAATGTTGGTAATAAAAAAAATAATTATTACATTTAATTTATTATTGCGTGTTAATAAATGTATTAATTAATAAATATTATTCAATAATATGTCAGTCTACAAAGTTCCATATCGATACAACAAGGACATCCTAAATAATTTCTGTACTGAAAAATCATGGGAAATTGTACAATTTAGAAATACTATTTTTTGAATAAATCTTGAGACATAAGGATCGAACTGACGTTTTGGTTTTTAAAGAGAAAACAGTTTTTGTCATAATAATTGAATAAATAATATTGCATCGGTAATTATTAATAAAAAAAGACTTAACTTTCAACATAAATATTCTAATTAAATGATGGATATGAAAAACTGAAAAAAATTGATCATATTGTTTAACATATGCCTAAATGATGTCCAAGATATTTTTAAAAATTAATTTTTTTGTTTATAAAAAATATAAAAAACATTTCCTTTTTCTGAATCTGATATGTTTTTAAAATCAGAGTATCTAAAGTTTACGTTTAATCTTAAAAAATCATATTGTTCATTAAAAATACACTTCTATGAATATGTGCGTTTTTGCATTAAACAAGAAAACTGATCTAAAAATCCTATTACTCTAAACCCAAAAAAAGAAGAGGAGAAAATGCGACCTCGATCGAGTTTATGCAAACATGTCTCAAATATAACACATTATAAAAACATTGATTATATGCCTAATTTTTAATCATGATTAATTCATTAAATTTCTGGATTAGCCGCTCTGTAAGTGAGTAAAAATGTAAATATTTACCTTATCGGTATAATCATTTTTATTCCTGGTTTATTGGTATTTATATCAATAGAATTTTATAGAATTTTCTCGCTGCGTTATGTAACATCTACGATTTTTTCTTATCTATTTTTAAATTACATCAATATTTCGTGTGACAAAAATATAGTTGAGGGACAGATAAGATGTCCGAAATGTTTTTCATTAATATTTTTGGTGCTATTATAATAAATTTTTCATGTTTCTTTTTTTTTTATAAAAAGTTTTTTTTAATAAAACTTCAACATTTTTTGTTTTATATTTTAATAAATTGTTTTTAAGTATTTAATTTTTTCCGAACTTACACACAATTTTTTTATAGAAAAATTTTTATAGGAAATAACTTTTTTCTTGGTTTGATTGTAACAAAATTATATTGTTTATTTAATATTTTCTTATATTTTTTTAATCATTTTATGTTTAAAAAACTTTTTATTTACTTTTGCTTTGTTAAATTTATTACAATTATTTTTATTTAAACTATTTACATTATCTTTTTATTTAAATAAAATTTTTTAATTTTGTTAAATTTTTCATTGCTTGTATTTACAAACACTACTTTATTACTCCAATTTTTCATTTCCACAACTTTTCCATTCATTGTTAAAAAAGTAAATCTATTTTTTATTGAAATTTTTGATTTCCCTGTTTATTATTTTATTTTAACATAAATTAATTTTTTATTAAAATTCTAATTTTTATGAAACTACTGAATTCCATCTTTTTATTTTTTTAAAATAATTATTCAACTAGTACTTTTTTAACACAGGCATTGTATTCTGCCTCCCGGCCTATTAGCATCAAGTTGAGAGAATAAAAAGGGTTGTTAAAATAATAATTAAAAAAAAAATAATAATAATAAAAAGAATTAAAATAAAAAATATATAAAATTTGTAATTTTCAGCCTCCATTATTGAATTAGTAAATAGTTGATACTTCAGGGTGAATAATAAGTAAATTCGGCATCTGCAGAGGTTTGCAAACCTGGTAGACAAAACGTTGTGCATTTGAATAAAAAAAAAAATTATAAAAATAAAATGAACTAAAAAAATAAAATAAATAAAATTTAAACTGTTTTATTATTTTTACTTTCTTTTTATTAATATTTTATACTTTTTATAGCTGATTGTCTGTAACGCCGAAAAATAGTAATTTTTAATTTATTTTATTATTGTACAGTCGGCATAAGAATAAATTATTAATTTGTTTTGTAACAGTTAATTATATCTTCATTTTTTTAATTTTTTGTATATCTTCTTTGACTTCCTTTATTACTTTTCGTTTATTTCAACAAAAATTTGCATTTTCTTAAAAATTTGTCAACATCTAATATTTTTCTATTACATATAATATACGACATAATTACGGCATCATAATAAATCATTAAAAAAAAAGTATATACAAGTCTCGGTTAGTATTAAACGTCGAAACATTTCGTGTCTACGTATAATACATATATATAGAGATAAATAAATCAAACGGATTTGGCATCGGTATCAATTTAATTCGAAAAGGGTCAAAACACATCGGATTACTCGCTCGAGTCCGAAGTCCGAGATTTCCCGTCGTCGTCGTCCTCGTCGAACTTCTCGTTGTTACGACGTGGTGTTTGGATGTGTGCGTGTACATCCAACCGGGAAAATCGATACCAACGGAATGCAGTTTTGGGATACCAATTCTAATTGCTCGAAAAGGATTTCTAACGGGATGTGACATACGTCTTTAACTGTCCGATCAAATCGGTTGATTGGAAACCATCGGCCATCGAGATTTGTTCCGTATTGTTGTATAGGTGTTTTTTTTTATTTTTAGTTTTTCTTTCTGCCGTTTAATCGCATTTTGAGACAGGAGTGAGGATTAAATAATGATTGGAGTTTGGAAAAGAAATTTTTTTTTAGGTTAGGTTAGGTTTTCTTTGTGGGTGAGTGTTAGGAGATGAGGAATTATTGTAGGAGGAATGATAAAAAAGTAGTTAGAAATTAAAAAAAAATCTTTGTGTTTAGGTATGGAATGTTTTAATGTGAGACAGTTGTACCCTATAGTAATTAAAAATTTCAAGGTTAAATAAAAATCTAATTTTGCAAATAATTTAGCATTTCTTCCGTATTTCGTGACTGAATTTATTTTTTATGTGCTTTCGTTGTATATCGAGATGAGAAATCGTAATAAAGATAATTGAAGATTGAACTAAATTTTTTTTATTTTTTTTTATTTTGTTTGATTTTTTTTCTAGGATTTATTTTTTCCCATAAATTATATTCTGCAACCTTTCGGTGTTTATCCACAATTTTGTTATGTACAAATTGGAAATACAATAAATAAATAACAGATTGAAAAATTTTTTTTATTTTTGAAGGTTTGTTTTTTTTTACATGAACGTTCTTTCCTGTATGTCGTTTCATTACATTTCGAGATGCAGAATACCGTAGGATGGATAACCAAATATTAGAGACACTTTTTCGAAAATTTGTTTGTAAATGCCTTTCAAAAAATTTTTAAAATGTCAGATATCATCGTATTTGAACTACTATAAGCTATTGCATGTATATTTTTCTAAATAAAAAACAAAAGTTCCTATAGATGATCTGTAAAAGCGCACGTATTTTTCGTATACCAAAAAAAATTTTCGGAACAAAACATTTTTTAATATATTATAGTAATTTTTTTACTGAAAACTGTTATTTATGAAATACATATAGATAAAAATCGAAACAAATATCAATTATGTATCTTAAACGTTTAAAAAATAAATAAATTTGCGTTATATCGGTTTAAAAAAATATTTATTACGTCTTAGAAATCGATCATAAAGAGGTTAGTTAAGAAGTTTTAGTTAAGACCATTTTCGGATAAATGGTTAATTCTTGATTAAAAAAAATTTCATTATTGATTTGATTTACGATAGGAAAAACCTAACAATAGATTTAACCATTTGATAATGTTTTGAGGTTGGGAATAGAGCTATTTTATAGTTTCACAAGGAATTCGCTTCCTAATAATTATTAAAAAATAAAATTTTAATAAATTATCTGATCTGATAGCTTTAACACGTCTGTCATCGTAAATTTCCATAGATCGTCCATAGATCCAAAGAAAATTAATAGATCAAAATAAAGTACATTTATAAGAAAAAAATGTATTCTAAATATGTTAGAAAAATTAAAATAATTAGGTATGCAATTGTACATAAACAACTCAAAAACTTATTTTTTTTTATGGAATATTTTCTTAAACTTTTCCTAATAATATAATTATTCCGTTTTTTCACATTAAAAAAAATTTTTGTTAATATGATATAATAAATCGAAATATTGTATAAAAGTCCAATTTTCTTATTCACCGACAATTATACAAACAATCCGTTAATAAACATAAATTATTTTCCTTATAGATATCATTTAACCATTTTTCTATTAATACAATCCCAAAAATATCTATATATACATGCCAATGTCATTGAAAAAAAAAATAATCATTTGTGCTAACAATATCGTGAAAAAAAATGCGGAAAGTATTGTATATACCCGCGATGGGAAAAAACATTGAATTTCGGAATAAATTATACAAATGGTACTTTATCAGTTATCACCTATATACATGACACAGATGTGTATCAGGAAAATTCGACGCATCTTTTTGACAAAGAAAAAAAAGTAGAACCGAGGAAGTTTTTTTCCTTCTACATACATGCATATTCACGAAAAAAATAATACACGCACCTTGGCTCGTACTTAATGTATGCGTGGACGTGATTTTTTTCGTATGTTATATATATATCAATCAATGTAAACACAGGTGATCGCGATAAAATCTATTATTCGATCGTATAAAAAGATGAGGATTTTTGATGATTTTGTACAGACGATTCTTAGATTCGCAACAAGCAACATGTTCAGCAAATTGGTGAGTTGTTTATTAATTATTGTGGATGGTTTTTAAAAAACAAATTTTTTTTTGTTTGGCGCGTAATTGTGAGGCTCGGTTTTTTTTAAAGGGAGGTTTGATTGTTTATATTTAATAGTGGAGAAAATATTTTATTTTTTAAAATTGTAAATTTTGAGGTTAGGTGTACAGATTTTTGGATAATGAAGTGAAGACACTTGTTAGAGAAACAATTATCTCATATAAAATGATTCTTTTAGTATAGAATATAATTGTTCGTTTTTTTTATTATTTATATAAAATATTTATATAAAAAAATAACACTACTATTATAACTTGCAATTATAACATATTATAAGGTATTATTAGATTTATTAGGTGCAACCATTTACTTGACATAAACTATAAATATATGTTATTTATTTTCTGGCTAAAAGAATCGTTTCATAAAACCTTTGATTTCCATTAGAAAATTATTTGTCTTTAAAACTGATATAATTAAGCATTTTTGCGGATAAATGAGAGTAATTGTTGGTACTAACTAGCCACAAAGTATGTGAGAACAATGCAGCCATTTTACACTAAAATATTTTATTATTATTTATTTATTTTTATTACTATTATTAATTGTTGAAAAATAGACTTTGTGAAATTAGATAAAGCCATTAATTATTGGGGATGAATTATGGTCAATCCATGGTCAGTTTCTGACGAAAAAATTTTTAAATACTTGATTTTATTGGGAAGCTGCTTTTTGTTGAAATTGATATATAGTTACGACAATTAAAATTGATATTAAAATTGGGATAAATATAAGCAAATAATGGTCAGTTTTTGACAAAAATAATTCTTGTCAAAATAGTCAATAATATGTTTGTTTTCATTTGCATTCTTTTTTTCTAAATTTATATAAATATTCTGATTAAAAATTTAATACTGTAAAGGTAGTTTGTAACGATTTTTTGAGCATAAACCACCGATTTATTGACCATTACTTAGTTAAAAATATTATTTTGTATTCTAGAATATATCATTTATCTGCACAAATAATTATCATATTCCAAAAATGTACGTTTTTTAGTATTTGAGCATTGTAATGGCACAAATTCTAGGACTTAGAGATCATTTAGGGTCAAATTACCAGTTTCTAACCTGAAAACATTTGATAAAATAATTAAATTATATCTTCATGAATATGTTTCAAACTTTTATTCGTCATGACTATTCGCACCAACAATCCACGTAATATTTAGTTCAAAAAACTATCACTAGGTGTCGCGTTTTTTTTTTCTTAAATAAAATTAGTACGGAACCGAAAGATTTTTCAATATCACTCTTTCAAACAATTTCTTTTTGAATTTTTAGGTATTCCTCCTCTTCGCAGCCTTCGTCGCTGTAGCAATGGCCCAACACGGTCGCCCACACGGTGGACACGGTGGACACGGTGGACACGGTGGACACGGTGGACACGGTGGATTCGGTGGACACGGTGGACACGGTGGACCCCCCCACAGTGGACCCCATGGTGGACCCCATGGTGGACCTCCCCACAGTGGACCCCACGGTGGATTCGGTCACTTGGGACCCCACCACGGTTAAACAACATCAATTCATCATCTTCTAACTCAACATCAAGTGGACGATCCAACAGATCCAACACTGTTCACCCACAATTTTACTAACCTCAAATTATGCACGTGTATATAAATATAAATATAGTTAAAAATATAAATTTACATATACCATATATTGTGGATAAATTTTTTTTAAGAGTTATCTCTCTTAATAACGACCTGACACCGCACGCCCTCGTATATCAGAATTCCATCTGATTGTACTATTCTAATGTTGTACACCATTAATTATAAGGTATTGTCAGAAGGTGGTCTATTACGTAAAATAGATTTGCGAACGCTGGGCATTAATTTATAAAGAATACATTTTATTTAGTTGCAATTACAAAAAAAAAATTTATAATTTTTCTTTAATTAAAGGGTATATGTTGTACGCTAATTACAGGAATTCGTATATTTATCGATTTGAAAATTATATTTGATAAGTTCAAATAAAAAAAAACAAAATTATATAATTTTAAATAAACCATAATTCAGCTTGTAGGTAATTTTTAGTCAAGAGCAGGGTAATAAACATTAGTCCAAAAATTACATAATTGCTGTAGTTTGAAAAAATCTAAAGAAAATGACATAGATTGCTTTCACAAAGTAAAAGAGCATGACGCACAGGATTTTAATAATCTTCTTTATTTGAAAAATGAAATGAATTCAAAATTGTAATAAAAATATTAAATTTAAAAGCTGAAAAAATAACACCTTGTATTAGTTTAAATAAGTACAAGACCCTAACGTACAGAAATGTTTAAAAATTTTTTTATTTTCAATTATTAAAAAATTTTTAGTAAAACATTATGTATTGATACGTCAGTTAAATAATTACGTAGAATCATATAACTTTGCTACAAAATTTTTAAAATTTTCATTTACAAAAAATTCAATCTTAAGCCGAGTAGGTATTAAACGACAGTTCATACGTATCAAACGTAATAAGGAAGATCGGGGCAACAGTCAGAAAAATAAAAGTATCAGCACAGTCTGGAAAAATAAAAAAAAATCAACGAAATAACAAAAAAAACTATATATATTTATTGCAAATCAGTAAATAAAGACACTTTTATTATAATTATAAACACAAAATAACAAAAACATGAATAAATTATTGAGTTGTTTTAATTTTGTCTTTTCAACATCATTCATAACACGTTTTAAATTTTCCTTTGTTCAACTGTCTCGATACGATTTTCGCCGTACTTGTAGACCATTTTTATATTTTAAAAAAATATAAATCCAAAACTCAAACACATGTAGATTCAAGAAGCTAAAAAAATTAAATATAAATACTACATTCAAAAAGTACAAAAACATGAGGTAAAGGATTTTAAAAAAACTTTTTTATTATACAAAAAATAAAAAAAAAATATTATCGGAAAATTAACTGTTATTTAAAAATTTATCCAAATTAGTAATTTAAAATTCTGAAATAAAAATGTCATTATACTACTAAAAACTTCAAGAATCTTATCTAAATTATTGTAACATTTCTAAATATAAAACCTATTCATGACATTATTAAAAACAGACCTTTGAAAAAAGACAACCTAAGACTAAAGGACGAACTATATACATATATACATTAAAATTCTTCTAACAGACGGTATTTCATAAAACCACACGAGGTCGATGCACTGACGAACACAATTGAATTTTGTGCAAGATCAAGTCCGACTCTATATGTACCACATAAAGGTACGAAACGTTCTCTCTCGAATTCGCGCGGTCAAATAGATTGTGATCGCGTTATACTTGCCGTTTACCCAGCAAGTCTGCTCGTTCGCCCGAAAGGAGTGAACGTTACCATTCGTATGTATATACATTATATACGTTACACGCGAAGAATTCACAATATTGATTTAGAGTATGTCGGCAACAAATTGTATAAACTAAATTCAATGGATTTTTTTTGCAACTGTTTTGCCCTATATAAGTCCAGTTTTCCCAAGCACAATATTTTTTTTTTAATATCGTAATTTTTGTGATTGCAGGGATTTGCAGTTATCGACTTGAAATAAAGTGTTTTAAAAACTCTTGTCGATGGAATCGGAAGGACATTTGTTGAAAATATCATTTACGGTTTATGGGATGATTTAAAATATGGCCTGCAAAAACCGAAGCTTTTTGCATATAAGGCACGACCGTGTAAAGCTCGCACTCGCACATTTTCTCAAAGCTCGGGATTTTTGGCCTAATTCTACAAAATATAATATACAGCATAGGAGATAATAAAAACATGAATTCAGATTATGTGCTTATCATTTTCGCCTTCAGATCATGTCACAATTCTACGCATTGCGATATAAGTATTTAATTTTATTATGAAAAAACGTGGTTTTTTGTACTTTTTTCGTTATTTTGACCGTTTTTCTTTTTTTTCGTTGAAAATATTGTTCTAGGCGTAAAGTGAGACGAACATTTCATTTATTTAAAGTTTTTGTGTACGAATAATACATTTTGATTTATTACGAAAAAACGTGAATTTTAGTGATTTTTTTTATAGTTTTAACCGTTTTCCGATGTTTACCTCCAAAACTATAGCTTTGAGCGTTAAGTGTATAATAGAAAAAGGTTTATTTTAAAAGAAACATATTGTTCATTAAAAATTTTCCTGTAAAAACGATACATCTAGTTTTATTGCGAAAAAACATGTTTTTTGTACTTTTTTCATTATTTTGACCGTTTATCTCTATTTATTTTGAGAGGAACATTTCGTCCGTATAAAGTTTTTATGTAGGATTAATACATTTCAAGATAATGCTACATAACCATTTAAGCAATTAAAAATAATGCCATAACTTAAACTGTTTCTTTGCTACATATCTGAAAATAGGACCGTTATCTAATTACGTTATGACGAAGTTACCCTGTAAATCTCAGCTAAATCGGTAAAAAATTGACTGACGAGGGGAGTTCTTGACCTCCGGGAAACGGATTTTATCCTACTTTGGTATGTCTTTTGTAATGTAGAAATATGAAGAAAGCCAAGTTATTACTTGCCAATGGCCACTTTGACAAAAGTTATTCGACATCTTATAATAATTTCAATAAAAATTACTTCCAATTGAATCGCTTATAACCCGGATACAAATGAAGATAGATAGTCAAACCAAAAACCAGAAGAAAATTGAGTTCACGTAGATATAATTTGAAAAAAAAAGAAGCTTAAATTACTTAATTTGAAGCAAAGTTATGAAGAAAATAAGAAATTGAAAAATTTTAGGTTAAAAGCTGACAGCGCCCGTTTACAATTGCCTTTACCGACAGTGTTACTCAATTTTATTAATTTTAATCAATTTCAAGTAAGTATTTACTATCAACTATTAAGTTACTCATTGCCAAATTTGGTCCGTAAACTTTGAAATGGTAAATTCCTACTTACCTAACTTCACTTACTGCCATTGCACTTATAAATTTTATTCTGAAAATTTTTAAACTTTCTAAATCTTTTCAGCTGACCACTCTTCCGTCAACACTCGGCTAAAAAATTTCTGAAAAAAAGGTAGATAACTGCAATGTTATGGTAATTCCTGTATTTCACGAAAAAAAAGAAGAAAATTGTATAGAGTTAAAAGTAAAGAAAAAATAAATAAATGAACTGTTAAATCAATTCTTATTAATCTTATGAAAAGGTTGTAAAGGGCGAACGTTGCTGTTTCATATATATCTCGAACTACGATCACAGAAGGTGTGCATAAATTTAGGTTAATGTGCGTCATCTGCGGTAAAGGATTATATACATCGTCCGACAAACAAAATTAGGACAGTGACGGCACGTGCTGTCCTGACATTTTATCAGTTTAAAACTAGTTTCGTTACAACTATATATATTTATATATATATATATATACACACACACACACACACTCGCAGATACATAACCTAAAGATTAAACATATAAACTTTCGTATATCAAAAAATTGACAAAAAAATAAGTATGTAATATCTTAAGTGAAAATTATAAAAGAAAAGGCGCACCTATTGCGTGCGTATACATTCTGAATGACAATTGTTTCGACGATGTCTATTGACTCGCAAATGGCTAAAATTAGCCGTGACACAAAAAAAAAATAAATTACACACTCGCCTGTATATATATGGCGTTCGATGAATAAAGGATATGATCTTTTGTATCGTGATTGTGTGATAGTTTAAAAAGAATTTTTTTTTGTTTAATTAACCAATTTGTAAGTTTCTGGTTAACTGCATCGCTATTATATGTTTACATATTTGCTCTTTTTCGCACGTACTCTTTCGTTTCCGTTGCTTTACGTTGTTTGGGCGATATTTAATTTCCGAGAAAAACAATAATCGAATAAAGTGAGCAGCGATTTTTTAATATTTATCCAATACGTATTCAATACTTTTCAATATTTATCCAACATTTACATCAATTATATTATTATTAATACACATTTATTATTACGAACTAAACCAATATTTTATCCAATACTTATCAAGAATTTGTATTAATGTTTTTTAAATGCTTATCCAATATCTATAATCAAGATTTATTTATCACTCCAAAATATGTTCACTAATTCTTTAATTCTTGTCCTATACCTTAGTAGATTTTTCATCAACGGCCTTGTCCAGATTTTTATTTAAAAACAACATGATTCATAAAAAATTAATGAAAAATACGCAAAATTTCTACCAAGATAATTAAGGGTATACTTGTCGAATTCTAAAATTGCAATTTTCTTAATTTTTGCTTCCTCGTAGAGGAAGTTTTGAAATAGTAAAATTTTTCACCCTGCGTGTGTAGTTTGCTTTTATTTTCCGAATTCTGGAAAAGACTTTGGTTATTTATTCTCCAAATAGATTTTTTTAAAGACAATTTTCGTTTATTAAAAAAATTAATTTTAAAAAAAAAATTTTTTTTTAAATATTTTATATTTTGAAAATTAAACAGTCAAGTACTTATTGCGACGTGTAGTTTTTAGCTGTAAGCGATAAGGTTAGATCGTTATAGATCGCTGAACGGTGTACAGGGCTCATGGTCCCTAGGCTGCTAATTGCGAACAGTTTGTTTCATATCATTGAAAATATATTTGATCAAATATATTGAAAAAACTCGTAAAAAATAGAAAATAGTAATAACATTATGCTGTAAAAATTTCAAAAAATTATAATCTATAAAATGTAATTTTTATTAAAATTTTGTTTAATTATAAAGTAGTCTAATTTGGAACTAACCATATTTTTGGAACAAGTGTTTTTAGAAAATCCAAAGAAAAGCAAAAAAGATTATTTTATATATTATTAATTAATCAAAAGTTTTTTATGTCAGTTGCGATAAATTTAATCTGATTGAACAGAATTTTTCTATTATGAACAGAAACCGCAGAAATTCATTGCTAATTATGTCTTCAATATAATACTTTACAGTATTTTTTTAGAAGAAAATGTTTTTAAATATTTAAAGAAAAGTAAAACAGATAATTTTTTATATGTTTTTTATTTAATTGATGTAATCTAAAATTTTCTATGTCAGTTGATGAAAATATTTTTTTTTAATTTAATTTAGAATTAATAATGCAAAATACTAGCTATATAAATTTAAATCAGAAAAGAATAATATTTTTCGAAATGTTATAACATTTGGTTTTAAATAACTGAATAATACTATATTTAAGTAATATATTATGTATAGAATCAATATGTTAATTTGAGAAAGCTACGTGCCAATTAATTGGCAGCGGTTTTATTAGTGTAATGTGGATTAATTTTCAAAAATCGGACACCCTCAAACCCTCGTACTTGCTTTAAATAATATATGTGAATTTTTTTAATATTTTATGTTAAAAATTTTAGCATGATTCATGAGTTGAAAATATTGCTACTTT
Source organism: Theocolax elegans (assembly GCA_026168455.1). Classification (NCBI taxonomy): domain Eukaryota; kingdom Metazoa; phylum Arthropoda; class Insecta; order Hymenoptera; family Cerocephalidae; genus Theocolax; species Theocolax elegans. The sequence continues at coordinate 2,905,581 of CM047426.1, read as the reverse complement.
TTTATTGAAAATTACTGACACAACATCCCTGATTCAATTATAATTAGAAAAATTAATTTTTCTTAAAAAACGAACCGTCAACACCTCCAAATTGTTTAATACTCTCTTGGGTAATTTTTTCGGATTATTAAATTACTTTTTTGAACAAAACTTTTGGGTTAGAAAGAGTAGATCCTTGTAAGTTGTATCCGACTTGTCCTTAAATCAATACTTATCCAATATTTATCCAACACTTCTAATTAATGTTTGTTTTTACAATATGATATAAATATTAAATATTATTCAATATTTGTTTAATACTTAGATATTAATACACTTTTGCAATGGTGGTTCAATATCTATTAAATATTTGATCAATACTCATCCAATATTTATATAATAGACATATATATTTAATGTTTGCAATATGTTTATATTTAATTATAGATTCAGTACTAATTAAATACTTACCCAATTTTTATTCAATATTTGTTCAATACTTATTAAACGAGTATCTAATTTATAGATCATTAATTATGTCTAATATTCATCTGTGTAATCAAATACATAATTTATACCTTCATTTGGATATATAAATACCCTACAGAACAATTTGAGCATTTTTTGTCCATGTTTGGTCTTAATATAAAACGATTTTATTTCTTAACTGAAAATGATTAGTTCAAACAAAAACTAATTAATAAAAGAATAATAAATTTTTTTGTCATTGTTTTCGTTTATTTATTAGAACGAAATCAGCTGTTAAGTGTATTAAAAAAAGTCTTTTTTATCTAGTAATTTATTTAATAATAATAATAATACATTGAAAAATATAAATTGTTAAATCAGACACTAGACGAAATTAAAAAAATTATTTTGAATTAAGATAAAAATAATAAGTAATAATCGAGTCAAAAACTGACTTAAAAATTTTCAAGGTTATGTACGCTTCAATCTAGATTAATTAATTTTCTATATCTTTCTATGAGTACTCTGTTAATATTTTAATAATTTAAATGATTTTCCAAAAAAAGTATTATAAATGCTTTTATTCTCTGTTCCTCAAGAATAATAACGCAATTATAAAAAGAAAGAGAAAAAAATGTGTCCACCCCATAGTGTCCATTAACGATGAAAAATGATCAAAGTTAATCGACCCTCCACTCCACAATCGGTTCAATGACGCGAACCGATACTTTTTTTGAGTTTATATAAACGCGTTTAAATCATATGTGATTGAATTTTATGTGTGATATATATATATATATATATATATATATATATATATATATATATATATATAGGCGTTTCACAATAACCAGAATCCGATGAGAAATTTTTACATCGTGTTTCTTCGAGAGGATGAGCACAACGTTGCAATTAGTACTAAAATTGGTAATTGGGGCATAAACGAGGGTGTATGTGGTATTTATGTGTAGGGGTTTATTTATATACGATTTCGTTGGTGATCTGATTGCTTAGCAAAGATATAGTGACTCGATGAATTCATATCGAGGGAGAGGTATGTGTATTATATATGTGTACAGGGATTGTGGTATTTGATTAGTGTAGTAGGTTTGTTTGAAGAAGTGAGTGATTATGCGGGGGGATGTATTTTTTTTTCTTTCTTTTTTATGGTTGGTTTGTAAATTATAATATATGTTTAATAAATTGACGAGAAGGATTTTTAATACCGATTTTGTATGATAGATATTTTGGATTTGTATTGACTGCTAAAAACAGTTTTTTTTTATACAAAGTGAAGTCAGCTCGAAATCTGGTTGGTAAAGGTGTGAAATCTAAATTTTGTTGAAAATGAAGCAACTCAAAATTCATTTGAAAAAGAAGTCAAATGAAAATTCAGATGGGTAAGGTATGAACTGCAACATAAAATTGGAAAAGGAGTCAACTCAAAATTTATGTACAAGGAAGAACAACATATCAAAATTATGTAAATTACTTAAGGGTAGTCCGTACTAATAGCTTTACAAATCCGCCACCCCATAATTTGCGAAGTTATTAGTACAGACTGCCCTTAAAGGTTGTTTATATTTTATAGTTCCTTCTAACTTCCTTTACAACCAAATTTTGAGTTAACTCCTTTTCCAACCGATTTTTAAATTGATTCCTTTTCTATACAAATTTTGAGTTAATCCTTTTTAACCGATTTTGAGTTGACTTCGTTTTCATACAAAGTTAAAGTTGACTTGTTTTCCAATCAAAATTTAAGTTAACTCCCTTTCCATACATGTTTTAAGTTGGCATTTTTCCATCCGATTTTTGAGTTAATTCATTTTCCAATCGAATTTTGTGTTGACTCTTTGTTCATCCAATTTTTGAGTTAATTCATTTTCCAACCGAATTTTGAGTTGATTCTTTTTCATATAAATTTTGAGTTAATTCAGTTTCCGACCAGAATTTTGTGTTGATTTCTATTCCATACGAATTTTGAGTTGATTCCTTATCCATACAAATTTTTAGTTAGTACCTTTATATTCCGTGGAGACGTTACCACTAGAGAGAAAAATATTTTACAATTTATTTAACAGTAGCTTAAAAAATACATTATTTTACTAGTGGGAAAAAATATGTACATTTTAAACCTATTTTTCCTCTCAAATTAGTTAAACGCTGGTCTAAAAATCGTAACGATATATTACAAAAATACAATTATTACAAAATAAACATATTAACAAACAATTATAAAATGAAATAACATCCACACGTTCTCCATATAATCTGACGATCGTAATATTATACCAATCACCATTTTTCATGTTCATAAACTACGTACACAATTAATTAACCAGTTTCGAGTCACCAAAACTTTCCAAAAAAAACCCTATAGAGTAGACATTCAAATCACGTGTTTCTCGTAAAACGTATTTCATTATTACAAAACACAAAAAATTAAAAAATAATTTTTTTTTAGGTTAAACGCACATCTATACATTCGCAAGTACCGAAGATATAGGCGCACACGTATACCGTTAAGCGGCGTATTATCGTACAGTTACTCGGATAATCGGCATCGCTAAGCTATGATACGCAAGAGCAACCGCGAAACCCGTCTAATTCGAACGTTATCTAGCTCGCGCAGAAACGCTACCGTTGTTCCAGAATCTGTGTGTATGTGTGAGATTGCAGGGCACATACATACACACACGCAAATGCTGATCACGTGGTTATTCTTTCATTCATAGAATTTTTACTTGTAAAAATATAATTTTCATTTCAATTTTATAAAAATTAGTCTCGTGTCGATATTTTATGGTAATTTACAGTGATGAATTTTTAAAGGGTGTCATACTCAATTAAAAATTCAAATTTCGCGCCACAAAATAGCAGACGAAAAAACAACTAATTTACTTATAACAATTAATAATAATAAATTTACGCAAAGCCAGGAGTTAGTTACCCTCCGTTATGTAATTATCTATAATTTTACGAAATTTTAAGTTATTATAACAATATGTCGCCAAGAAAACCTTGAAAAATATAAGAAAATTGCATTTTTCAAGGTTTTCTCAGGGACATATTGTTATAAAAACTTGAAACTTTGAAAAATAGTAGATAATAACATAAGGAAGGGTAAAAAAATCCTTGTTTTACGTACCTTTGTTTTTATTAGTTGTTTTTTGTCTTCTATTTTGTGGCGCGAAATTTGAATTTGTAATTGAGTATGACACCCCTTTAATGTAAATTACGTGAGAAATGTATAGTAACACAAGAAAATTAGGAGATTATGATTAACAAGTACGTACGTTTTTATTGATATATGGTGTTTTTTTTTTATATTTCACGTGGTATATATAGTAATTTACATGATGTATTATACGAGTATCGAGTATTTATTGTGGATTTAAGTATAGAATTGTGTAGTCATTGGAATTTATTAAACAATAATTTAATTGTGGAAATTAGACTCTACACTAATTTTCATTCGCGAGTTAATTGTTTTTTAGTTATTGCAAAAATAAAATTCACATATCAGGCGCGGCGCTAGAGCAGTTTTCCCGTTAGTTTGATAAAAAAAAGGGTTAATAACATATTCTTATCGATGGGAATCGATTTCTCCTTGTTTGCGGAATACGGAAATATCGTTGCACTTTTTGGATAATTACATATAAAAACATAAAAATAAATTAATTAATTTACGGCGGTAAATTACTGTAAAGTATAATATTTTGTTCTGCATGTAGCAGTAAATTACCGTAAACGTATAAAACGTGACAGACAGATAGGGTAATACTTATATATTGGAAAAAATTAATTATATTAAATCGCATTTTACGTCACCAAGTAAACAATCACAGATGTGTAATATTTTGTATAATATTTTACCTCTTGATCGATGTACGTAATATTCTACTCGATTATGTACGATACTTAACAATAAACAAAAAAGAAATTACAGCGTAAAAAAGGACATTTAGCGTCATTTTTGCAAATCAACATTTCGTACGCCACAAAGAGGTAAAGAAATTTTACATGACATAATATACATCGAAACGGCTTTATATTACCCAAAATCGTAAATTACAATTATTAATAATAATTAATTATATAAATAAAAATAAATTATTAAAGACTAATTAATTAAATAAAATTTTAGAAATTCATTATCATTTATACACTTAACCCGTAACAGAAACAAAATGAGGAATCTTGCGTAATTTTCCTCCCTCCTACCAAAAAAAAAAATGAATGTTCAAAGAGTCTTGCTTGTTAAACTAGTCTTTCACGTTTACGTTTTTTGATGTTGCGTTTTAGTCGAGTCATCTTGTTTCTTGTCCCAAATTATGCTGTTCTTGTCGCGAATCTTGTATTACATAGCACTTATTGTTCTCGAGTTTTCGCGTAGGATATAAGAATGTCCCTTTTTTTTGTTCCCTCTTCGTTTTAAAGCTCGAGTGACAGTTGTTTGAGATTTTATAGTTAACGCGCGTTTGAGCTCTTTACCGGAGTGTGTATAATTTTGTTTTTTTTTAAATTTTATTTACTCAGGAGCGTTAATAATCAAAATTTAAATTTCCCGCGGTTGATTTTTTTGTTTTAAGATATTTATAGGTTATATTTCGTTAATTTAAGATAATTTCTTATAGTAATAAAGTATTATAATAAAAAAAACGTAAACATAGTAAGTGCGGAAAATTTGAATTTTTAATTAAGATGGCGGAAATTTGATTTTTTGAAACGTAATAAAAAAGAACGCATATAAAGAGAATTATGTCTATCATCCTGTAAAGTTTGCATTGATTATTTTGAAAATTATATTTAAAGGTTAGAAATTTTCAAATCGATTAATCTAATGATTACATTAAGATCACGTCTATACTCTGGTCAGTGTTCTCTTTGTTTCATAAAAAATGTAAAAAAAGTAAACGCGGGAAATTTAAATTTTCAAATATTAAAAAAGAACACATAACGAAAATTGTCTTAAAGTTTGAAAAACTCCTTGGACTTATTCTATTAAAAAATACACTTCTATTTTAAAAATTTTCAAAACGATCATTGTATGAATAAACACATTTAATTAAAATTTTACATATAGGTACTAATACAAAAATAAATATAATTAACGAATATAAAAACATTACAACGCGGGAAATTTGAATTTTAATTCAGCCTATTAAAATAATACGTAGTAAAATTTAAATGCAGAAACGACAATAAATATAAAAAATAAGAATGTTTATAATACATATTGCTTATTCGTTTATTTGTTTACATTGTTGTATTAGATCAAAAGGAAACCGAGCTGGAAATTGAATTGTTTAAACATACCGAGTGAGACGAGAATTCAATGTCGGCTATTTTCGATCAAAGACTTCGGTTTTCTACAGTCAATACGGACAAAGAGAAGGAACTTTTTATGGTGTGAGTCTGCACTCATACACAAGGTACGAGTTTCTTTTATTAGAATCACATGTGTTGCTATCGATCGAGATTTGAAAGTGATCGAGGAACAAAAATTATTTGGGGGACAAATATTGTTTAGTTGCAATTGTTTTGTTAATAACAGTTTGAGGCGATATATAACAGTGGTATATTTTTATAGTATTTTTTGTAAGAGAAATTTTCTATAAAAAATTACCGTAAAGATATAGATAAAAATTGTAGTGAATTTATCGTATGTTGTTTTAAGAGACAATTATATAGAAATGGAAAGAATTTTTATAGTAGAAACTGAGTTATTCAAAAATGGCTAGTTATTATAAAATAACTATTCATAACCTAAAAATATTAAAAATTTTGAATTTTCTAACAGGGTTATATTGTGTCCGATAAGATGATTATTTTTTTAGTACGAAATGAGACGATTTTCTTGGTGAAACTAGCTATTAATTAAAAAATCGGTTAAGACTAACCTATAAAGTAGATGAATATAACCTTAAAATATTAAAAATGATCAAATTTGTTATAGAGAAACGTTATGTGTACAAGAAATATTCCACATATTCTTTAGTAAATATTAAAAGGAGGTTTATGTATGAACTAGTCATTTTATAATACTAGGTTGAAAGTAACCTATAAAATAATGATTTCTTTGATTTAACCTCGAAACATTAAAAATTATTCAAATTCTGCTTGAGTATCCTATTATTAAAAATGAAAAAGCAATTTAAAATATACTGGCCATTTTTAAAATATAATATTATAATAAAAATAAAAATAAAAAACCTATAAATCTATAAATTTTGAAATTCCCGCTCAGAGTATATTGTCACAAAAAAAATCATTTCTTCTATGTAGTAAAAAGGCTTATTTATTAAAAACCGATAATAAATAAGCTATAAATTATCAGATATTTCTAACGCCAAAAAATTATCAACTCTCAGCTATACTAGAAACAAAATCATTATCTCACCACAAAACTACACAAAAAACTAACCTATAAAATACAACTTCCCACAATATCTCAATACATTAAAATAAAACGTAAAATTACTCAAATAAAAACATGTAAATAAACAATATACAAATGCATAACTTTGTATACATAGAATTAAATAAATCTCGTACGTGCTGAATTTTATTGAATAGAAAAGTAAGGATTTGAAATGTTGTCTAGTCCATTAGAAAGATGAAAGAGGCAAGGTCCTTAGACTAAGAGCAATTGTATACGTATATACCGTGCAGTTAAAGAGAGAAGGAGACATTCGTATGTGTGTATGTACATGTACAGGCGGTCCAGATAATGAAAAGCCATGGATGAGAGTCGCTTAGTTGTTGCAAAACCAGTTCGACACCATGTTTTCCTCTCTTTTTCTCGCAGGTGCAAATTATCGGATAAACGTGATGCGCGCTTGTGTGTGTGTGTGTAACCTCGAAATGTATATATCTAAAGAAATGTATATTAGATGAAAAATAGTACTTTTTTTTATTATTTTATTATACTTTTTTTTAATTTGTTTGATAAAGTACGTAGGAGGTGTAAATTTTTTTTTTAAATATTGTAGAGGTATGATTTTTTTTAATTAAAAAGTAGTGGAGGAATAAGCTTTTTTTTAATAAAAGTGTTAAAAGTATTATTTTTTAATAACAAAAAATTGTAAAGTTTTAATGAGATCTTTGAATTTTTATTATTTTAGTTAAAAGTTGTAGTACACAATATTTTTGACTTATGTTTTGCTATAAAATTATAGAATTATGACATTATCTTTATTTTTAGTTTTTTTTTAATAATTAATTGCAAATGAAAAAGTTTTTTTATTCATATTTTTCGTTAATGAAAATTATTTTCTTTAATATCTATTAAGGAAAATATATTTTTTTTATATCGTATACAGGTAAAGTAGTTTTAAAAAAATGTAAAGTTTTTTAATAAAAAATGGTAAAAAACTATATTTTTTTTCTAATTAAGAATTGTAGAGATATATTTTTGATTTTTTAACGTCTTTAAATAAAAAAATAGTAGCGGTGTAATATTTAAAAAAAATTGGTTTTTGTAAAAAACTGTGTAACTAAAAGTATTTTTTAAATAATCCTTTTGTAATAAAAATTCTAGATTTTTCGTTCCTTTTTCTAAATTGTTTTTATATATAAATTGTGCATATCTGATGGCCTTATTTTTTTATAATGTTTTTGTAATAAAAATGTCTAGAAGTATAACATTTTCCTGTTCTTAATTTTTTGTCAATGACACATTCTGTAGAATTAGAACAATTATTAAGTTTTTTTAACAAATTTTCTTTTAAATCATGTTACTTAAAGTACTTAACCTTTGTTCATATACTAATTAAATGAAAATTATGAAAATTCATCAAGGAACACATTTTTTCAGAGAAAGGGTTCGGCAAATTATGGGAAATAAATTTTTTTAAGATGTTCCAAGAAGGATCAATTGTCTTCAATAGTAAACGATTTTAAAATCGATTCCTTTTACCAGCTGTTCAGTTTTAATGGTACGTGTAGCCTTGTTTTGTCTTATACGAGTGTTCCTAATCAGTCTGACCTCGCGTCGTTGTCGAAAGTCTTTTTTTTTGCTCTCTTGTATTACAAGAGGATAATACATTAATTACCATTTAGATGGATATGGTCATTATGTCCGTTTAAGGTAATTTGATTACGAGACAACATTTTGGTAATGTAGAGGATGAGTTAAATTTTTAAATAAATAATAGTTAAATAATAATAATTTTATAATTTAGTTAAAATTTTTAAAATAGAGTGTATTATATATATAAGTAAAGGGAAAGAAATTGTATTTTTGGTACTTTTTTTCCAAAAATTTGTTAGCAATTATGTCAATATGTATTATGAGTTTTTTTGTAGGTTCAGGTTTCATCGAAGAGAATGAAAATTAATAACAACTATTAAATATATTTTTAATAGTGGTATTCATTAATTTTTAGAATAATGTTTCATCGAATAAGCTGAAATTTTAACAGCACTGAATAAATATAATTCCAGTCCTTCATTTTTTAAATTAACTTTGATATTATTAATTTTTATTTAATAATTTTTAGCTTATTAAATCAATATTGATAATTATGATAATAATGACTTAATATTTTATCGAACAGGCTGCAATCTTAATTATTGTTTAAGGTTTTAAACTAATTGTATTATAATTAATTTTTGTCCAAATTTGTTTAGTTCAATACATTCAATTGATAATCCGTGTCATGATATTTTAATCGAATGAGCTAATCACTTGATCGAATAGGTTGAAATTCCAACAGTAACACTTAAATATAATGCTGTAAAAGATACATAAAACATCTATTAAACTAAAATGTTTGTATCTTTTTACACAATTTTATAACTTTTGGTAAATTTATGGTAAAATTTTTGTTGTTCGATTAAATAATTTTTGTGGCAGATTGCATTATGTTAAAAAAATCATACTACAGTGTCATCATAATTAATTGAATTAGCTAACTGGTATTGTATTATTTTTATCCAAAATTTTTTCAATTGTCTTACCATTGTTTTCATCGAACAGATTAAAATTTTAAAAGCAACAATTAAACCTGATATTATACCATTTAAATGAAACAAATTTGCAAAAATACTGAAAAAAATTATTCATCTGTCGTGTTACATAATGTGTGAACAATGCAAAATTGAAAAAATTATTTTCAAAATGTATCCTATACTAAACATTTATGATACAAACTCTCTCAATTGATTGATCAAGCTACAAAATTTTTGTTACAAAGTTACAATATTACATTTTATTATTATTACAAAATTTTAGCCCAAATTTTAATTTAGAATACTTTAGTTGAAAAAAATATGTAAAACAATATGCACATATTTTTAAACTAAAAAATATTCGTGCAATGTGATAATTTAATTTTCTACAATTTATCATACAAAATACATTGTACATTATATAATCGGCTTTCGTAAATTATAAAAGGCTTCGCATATATATATATACAAAGAGAGAAAAGAGAGTAATAATAAAACAAAACGTTTTAATCATTTGTGTTATTATTATGACTGGAGATTTTCTCATAAGAAATTCACTTCGAATTGTAGTCTCAATTCAAATGGAAGCCAAGTGAGAGAGAAAGAAGAGATGAGAAGAAATGGAGGTTGAATGAAGGAATGAAAAATAAAATTAATTATGTTTCAGACTTTTATATATATATTTCTTGGTGACCCTTTTCAATGTGTATATTCAGACGCTTTTTTTTCTCGTCTTGTTGATATATACGTCTGTGCAAAGAGGGTTTGTGATTATTATTGCTTTTCTTACTTTATTAATTTAAATTGATTATTATTCAGTATGTTTTTTTATCGCTATAAATTAATTAATTACTCTTTTGTTGGATTTATAAGTTTTTAGATATTTTTTTTTTGGTTTATTATGATGAATATCGATGTTCTTTAAAATAATTATTATTTTTAGGTTTTCTTTTATATTATGCAACTTCGATAAACTGATATTTTATTTTAAGATATTACAAAATTTTTTTTTAATTTTATTACAGTACAACCTAATGATTTTTTAAAGTAGTTTTTACAATTTTTTTTGTTAATGTTTCTTTTTTATTATTTAACTGAAAAACCCAATATATAATTTAAATAAATTTAAATAACGTTATTACAAACTATATTTTAATTCTTTTTTAGATTTTATAACTTAATAGTAGTTTTTTGGTTATTAAAATTTTTAAGCACCTTTTTTAAAAAAATTACTTTTTTTTTAATATACATCCAATTTTTTTCATACTTTTTATAAAATATTTTTTTTATTGTATGTAAGCCAAGAGCCAAAAAATACCTATTTTATTTTTTATTATTGGAAATAAACCAAAAATCCAATACTTATATAAAGTTTTTTAATATATTTTTCTTTAATTTTTCTTATTTTACGTAACCGAAAACGTACCCAATATTTATAGTTTTCACAAAAATAGTATATATAATATAATATCCTAGAAAACCCATTATTTTTTCATCTTTGTAATAAATTATACTTTATTCTATAGTAAAGAACCAAAGGATTTATAACACGTTTTTTAGCCAAAAATTCGATTATTGATAACTAAAAATCGGTCTCAAATTTCTCAATTTCTACTAGGTTAGTTGTTTTTTTTACATTTAATTTCCCATTTATAAATTAAAAAATAAAATTCATTTTGTTTTATTAACTTTATAAATCTACGCGCCACACCATATATTTTCCATTTTATCAAACAGTTAATTAATTTTCCTCTCGTCTTATTTTCTCAATTAAAATTTACATAACCATTACCTAGGATCTTCCAATTTCAACAAAAATATATATCATATAAAAGATATAATTTATCAAAAATTTTTCAATTTCATGTTCTCGCCGACTAAAATTTATCTCCTCATCCTTTGATTTCAAACGTCTAAAAAAAGATCGAAGTAACATCGTACACAACCCTAGTAAACGATGTTTTTGATAGAAAATAACCGATTTTTTAAAAATAGTAGAAAACAGCTGATAACGACTCATAAAATAGCTACATTTTTATAACCTCAATACATTAACAAGTTAATTTCGACTAAAGAATTCAAATTAAGTGAAGACAAAAAAAAGGATACAATCGAATTTGAAAAAAAAGCTCGTCCCGCGGATAAATCTTCCCTTAATTACATACCTGTTTTTCCACGCACCATACGTGATATAGCAACACTTCTTCTTCCCTCTTTTTTTCATTTATACGTTTGATCCAATTACCTTGTATGATCTTCTACAATACCGTTATGAAATCCCCCCCACCGCTCCGAAAAAATTTCAATCGCGCAGATGAAAAAAAAGAGGAAGGGTATAAAGAGGTAGTTTGACGAGATGCAGTGTAGCGGTAGTGTATGTGTGAGAGGCAACATTCATTTGTCTGCGTATAAAGTTGCATTGAATGCGTCTACGACAAAATGCAGAACTTTTTTTTCACCCTTTCGCGAATACCATTGTATTTTTTTTTGTGAGGGGGGGGGGGGGTCGGAATTTCTCGTTAATTAGCGTCGACGACGACGACGAGGTGTATGTCTACACGTATTTACGTTGATATTATTTTTTGTAATTTTTGTTGCAAATAGTTTATTTTTATTTATTATTTTTATTTTGTATATTTTAACAACATTTTCTTTTTCTTTTTTTTTGTAAGGTCGGTGTAAACATTTTTTCACCGTTAATTGATTAATCGTGGTAAAATTTCTATATACGAGGATTTTATTTTCGAGGAATTAATATTATTGGGTATCATAAAATTTATAATTATTACATATTTTTTGTTGATTCAATAATTATTGAAAGTTCGAAAGAATTGTTACTTTGTATTTTCGTTAATGTTTATCATACTTTAATAATACTCTGTAAATAATGTAGAAACATTACATCAGTTTACAATTTTTTAAAATATTTATCGATATTTCAAAAGATCGATATACCAACAGTGAAACTGTCAATAAAGAAAATGATTAATTATTATTTTTGTGTTTTATTTTTAATATTTATTATATAAAGAAAAACCAGGCACAGTATTGATTTTTAATATTTATCGATTTTTCCAAAGGTTGAATTTTCGATACTCAAGTATCCTTATATAAATATTAAATAATCATTAATTATAATTTGCTTATTAATAAATATTTATTATACATTAACGATTTTTTACCTGATGCTGAAAAAAAAACAATTATGCTACATCTTATAATACATATCGATTTTTCAAAAGATCCTCAACTCCGGAAGCATTTTGAAAGGCTTCGAGGTTATAAGAATAATTCTCTTAAATTTTTTACCATATATATATATCGATTTTTCAATAACATTGAAATTATCTATATTTTAAACAAATTTTACATTTTACCATTTTTTTGACATAATAACAACTAATCAATACAATTTCCTTCAATTGCTTATTATAAAGCAATTTTTTTATTTACATATAAATCGACAATCGAAATTTTCATAGATATCTTGAAATAACGATAAAGATCGTAATTCTACAAGGTGAACGAACTCGTATACATAAAAAAAATCGATTAATAAAACTATCATCGATCGAGTATTCGAAGAAAAAAATTTTTTTTTCAACAGTCTAATGATGGTTAACGAATGTATATTTCCAATGCTACGTCATCGTTCAACGTAAGAACCTCTCGGATGCTCCTCGATGCGTAACGCGAGATCGTTTCGAAAAAAAAAGTGGAGCGAGAGAGTATGGAATTTAATCCATTGCATCGGCTCCCTGGAAGTATTGACTCTGTACGAAACCCCAAACGAAAAAAAAAATCCTAGAACGAGAGAAACTCGATTTTTTTTTTTCATAAAACAACAAAAAAAGAGGTTTCCATATTCTAAAAAGCGTCGGGTTTGTGGTTTCAGAAACCTGTATGTATATATATGTAGGGATCGAGGTAACGCGATATGTACATACACACAGAAAAGAAAAGTATGTAAAATAAATTTTTTTTACGTTTAAACGTCAATTACTAAGTTGTTTTGTTGAAAAAAAAATTTTTTTTAAAGACGGTTTGTGTTTGAGCGATTGATCTGTCGGTATGACGTAATGTACAACAGCTGTATGATATGGATATATATGGTGTAATACGCGATAAAAAAAATTTAATTCAATTCATTCGAGAATTGTACGTGTGATTGTGTTTGGAGTATTTTTTTTGAGATATAGAACCGAATGTGAATGGAATGGAGAAATGCGGCTTTGTTATTTCGGAGGACAAGCAATGCATGTACATTACACGCATTCAACACGGTGTGATGTAATGAATTAAAATTTTTTTTTTATTGAAATTTCGGTGAGATGTATATATTATGTCGTATTTTTTACATTCATTTTGTTTTTTCTAAAATTTTTACCTTCCTACGTTATCGACCCATACATTTATTTTATTTTTCTTAAAATTTATACTAATCTACATTACCGACCAATACATTCATTTTATTTATCTTAAAATTTATACTAACCTACGTTACCGACCGACATATTCATATTATTTTTCTTAAAATGTATACTAATCTACAATACCGACCGAGATTACATTGTACAAATTTTTGGACATGATTAAAGTAAGGACAATCGACTTGTCAAATTCTTTCAGAAATTGTCCTCGATTTATTAGTAAAACATCCACATCATTGATATTAGAAAAAGAAAAATGTTAAAAAAATTAAAAATTAAAAAATAAATTACTTTTAAAAAAATAAAAATTTTAAAATAATTGAACATATCCTCACATTGTGTTGTATGGGATATTTCTTGAATACTAGCAAGTATATTTTTATCTGAAAAATTTTCCACAGAAATTGGTCATTCATTTAAAAAAAAACATTTAAGAAATTCAGTTTAAAAATTGTTATACCGATAAAAACGTAGATCAAAATTGTTCAACCGCCTTATCGTTTCTAAAAAAACATTAAAGACAATACAAAATTTTAATTTTCCGCGTTTAAGTTTCTGAAAATTTGAATCATACCCTAGGTGAAATCTAAAAAGTTCACGATGAAGAAAGATGTAATAATATATCTGATTTTAAGCCAAAAATATCCAATCAATTCTTAATAAATGACTATAACCTTAAAACGCTTATTTCAACTCAAAAAATTATGAAATCTTTAAATCAATTATACTAATCACTACTCTTAACAGATTCAATCGCTCTATAAAAATATTGAAAAGAATTAAGTTTTTTTCGTTAAAAGAAAATATTAAAATTAAATATTTTTACAGGTTAGGATATTCCAAAAGAAAGTAATTATAATTTCAAACTTTACAAAATATGACGATCGCGTATGTAGGAAAATTAGTTTTACGAAACTATTGACAAATTATCTCATTACAAAATTACAATTATTAAATATTGCGGGAAATTTAAATTTTCGACTCCTATATATACATTCAACTTCTACATAAAATTAAAACGAAATCTTCTACCAAAATGAAAATCTCCTTGTATTACCTAAGAAAATTAAGCATCTGTAATGAGAAATTACCTCAGTATTATGATTTTAATTGAATCATCCTTCATATATATATATATATATATATATATATATATATATATATATAAACTGGATAATTGACTTTTTAAAGGAAATATGACATTGTAAAATTAAATCGATATTGAATCATTGAAATTTTTCAAAGCTATATAATGTAGTTTATTTTCCCCAACAGTATACCTATGTTATTACTGAAAAAGACAGTATCGATTCGATAGGAAAAATAATCGATATTTATACATATACCGTTAAAAAACAAATTAATTAAGAAACAAAAATTAAAAATTGAAACGAAATGGCTAGAAAAAAATAACAAAGATAAATTATAAGATATAAATTATAATTATTAAGATAATAAAAAAACTGAAATTTATAGAGAAATCACAGAATAGAATTTGAATATTGATTTGTTATAGAAATAAAAATGAATATCCACGCGTTGAAAATAGTGTATTAAAAATTAGGCTGACTTGATTAGTAAAAGAAGAAAAGAAAATGAATAAAGAGTAAAAGTTACACAGATAAAAGAAACTGTTAAAAATATCAATATCAATTCAATGGAAATAAATCAATACCGATGCAGATAAATCTAAAAATCAATATCAATCGCGGTTAAAAAACTTATGAACACATTGAAGCAATAATGAAAAAATCAACATACATCCTGTAAAATAATCAATATATATATCGATGCGATAATTGTAAAAATGAAATATTGATCCAATGGAAATAAATCAACATATCGTTGCAATAAACAAAAAATTAATATATCGTTAAAATAAACCAATAATCCATATCAATCCAACATAAATAAATCAATATATATATATATATATATATATATATATATATATATATATATATATCATTGTAATAAAGAAAAAATTAATGTCGATCCAATAGAAAAAAAATCCATATCGATCCAACATAAATAAATCAATGTATATCGTTGTAATAAAGAAAAAATCAATGTCGATCCAATAGAAATAAATGAATATATTGTTGCAAGAAACAAAAAATCAATATCGATCCAAATTGAAAAAAAATATCCATATCGATCCAAACTGAAAAAATCCATATCAATTCAATCGATCTGATAAAAAAAATCGACATACATATCAATCAAAGCCGATTATTAAAAAAACAAAAAAAAACAAAAGAAAGATAAATAAAAATTAAAAAGTAAATGTTAATATGTGTATATACAGACGTGCATACAGGCAAGATGAACTGTCGGAGAGTAAAGTAAGTAAGTATACGCATCGCACGGAAAGTCGTAAGACAAAAATAGGAAATGACATAGACGGGTAGTCTGAGGGTGTTAAAAGAGAAAGAGCACGAATAAAATAAACAAAAAGGAATATATCTATATACGTATGTGTATGTGGAGCGAGAAGAGGTTAAACGTGAAAGGATAAGTGAGTATAAGAAAATTGTTTTGTATGTTATAAATGCAAAAAAAAAATGTAGCGGTGAGTAAGAAAATAATAAGCATTCTTAGTTAATCGTCTATTTTTAGTGCCCGAGAGACAGGTGTTGTTAAAAAGTAGTAAACCGACGGTTCGTGCGTACTTATTGTTTACCATTGCGAAATAATTGCGTAATGTCAGATGTATATGTTATTGGATGAAAATGATATTTCTTAGTATAGGTATCGGAGAATTGAAAGAGTCGTTCTTTTTTTTGGGTCATGAAGTGGTTAATGAGTTAGTAATTTATGGCCAAAATATGATTACTGTTGAGTTAGTCGTTCATAGCCAAAAATGGCTAATTAGATCGTAATTATAAAAGCCTAAAATGGGCCAAAAAGTTCGTTGTTAATGGTCAAAAAAATGATGATTGATGAGTTACTAAATCATGGCCAAAAATGGCTAATTAGATCGTAATTATAAAAGCCTAAACCCTGGTAGAAATGTTGAGCAGTTTTTGGCTAGTCCAGTGGTAGTAGCGAGTGAAAGACAAACTAGCCAGTGGGTTGAGCAGTGACTGGCTAGTCGACGTGTTATTTTCGTCAGATTTTTAAGCATTCACTAGCTGAGGACTAGCCATCAACTTATAATTGGAAAAAAATAATAAAATTACAGATTTACATCGTTTAAAATAGTAAAAATATATAAAAAATGTTTAGATGGATTATTACATGTAAGTTCCTATCAATACGTTAACTTAAACTTCCAGAACAGAAAATCGATTTCGAAAGAATTTTTGTAGGTTATGTTTACGAATCATATGTTGGTTTCGATTCATATCGATTCTTAAGCAGTGCTTCTCCAGTGCCTAACCAGCGACACTGCCCAGTTGATCTTAGCTAGTGACCAGTCTGCTCTGCAATTTCACTGCTTTATTTTCTACCGGGGAAATGGGCCAAACAGTTCGTATTTAATGGTCAAAAAATGGTTAACGATAAGTTAGTAATTTATGGAGTTAGTAAAAAATGTCTAACATGTTTATCATTTATAGCCAAAAAAGACTAATAAGTTTATCAATTATGGCCGAAAAATGACTATAAGTGTATCATTCATAACCAAAAAATGGCTAAATAATTTGTAATTATAATAGCTACAAAGTGGCTAATGATGAGTTAGTTATTTATGGCCAAAAAATGACTAACAAGTTCATAATTATAATAACCGAAAAATGGTTAAACATAACCTCCAAATGAGTCGGTGTCATACAACGGTTATTTTGTCAATTAATCATTTTTTCCTTTACTTTCACTTTTTTACATCTTCCGTTATGATTTGTCTATAGGAGAGAATTATTCTATAAAATTTACCGTTAAATTTAGAAATTACTGCGACATGTTTATTTTCTGATAAAAATTAATTAGACTAACATAAATACTCTACAATATTCAGACAACTTTTTAAAAAAAAAACAAAAATTTAAATTTAAACGTGTATATGTTATTATATTTAAATTTTTTCTTTCCATCCAAAGATTTTCTGCTCATTAATTTAGATTTCTGATCTAGTATTTTTTAAAAAACGATAGAAAAGGACTAGTTATAACTTATGAAAAAAATACATCTATCGACGTTTCCAGAGATCCTTGATACGGGAAGATCGATAAATTCATAGATCTTATACAAAATCAGTTGGATAATTTATACGTTTTATTGTAAATTAAATTTTAACTTTTAATTAACAAATATTAAAAAAAAATTTATAATTTTTAACGTACATTCAAAAACTACTTGTCCTTTGATGCTTATTGATTTTTCTATTGATCGATATTTCATATTTCAGGAGGAAAATTTGCTTAGATGCCTTAAAAAAAGTCATAAATTATATTATTTTATTTCCTAAAAGATATATTTATGTAACAATCTTTGAACATAACAATTTTCGTCGATTTATCAATATTCATTCGATTTTTATTCGATTTTTCCTCAATAGATCGACACATATTCCCTATATCATAAATTATATTATTTTGGTTTCCCAATTGATATTTATGCAACACATTTTTAACACAACACAGCAACAATACAATTCTCCTCGATTTATCAATATTCATCGATTTTTATTCGATGTTTCCTCAATAGATCGATACATATTTCCTATATAACAACAAAGTTATAATCTTAAATATTTTAATAATCTTATTAAAGAAAAATCATAAATAATCACACGTAATATACAACACTTCTTAATAAATCCTCCATTATCTCTTTACGAAATATCAATCAATCCCCCGGATCAACAAACTTTTCCCGATACAAAAAGAAGAAACGAAAAGATTTACACGAACGTGCAGTTATCACCAAAATCAATCCAGTCCTCATCAAAAAAAAAAGGAAAATATCTCCTACTTACTCGATTGAGCTCCTCTCGTATATATATTTACATCAAGAAGATCCAGAGAGAAAGAGAGAGAGAGAACGTCTCACGTATGTACACACACACACACACATACACACATATGTGTATAAAATAGAGGAGAAGAAAGGAAGAAAGACGTTTGGCCACGTGGGGTCCGTAAAGGCCCCTTGCCGCATATCGAGAAAGAGTCGGATGGAGGGCGTAGGGGAGGGGGGAGGGGAGAAGAGAGAGGGAGAGAGAACTCGAGACACTGTCTGTACAGCCACCGAGTCCTCTCCTCTCTTTCTCTTCAGTGCCAGTTCGAGGGCCCCGGTGTGTGGACGGACCTCTCGCGCTGTACGACGTGATTTTATACATACATATATACATATATAGATTTATCTCCATTTATTTTGTATATATGTATATGTTTGTTCCTACTTGTGCTTGTGCTGTTAGTAAAATTTAGTGAATTTTTTTCTGTTTGTGTGTGTGTGTGTTTAAGAAGATTTGTCTGTGTGTGTGTTTATACACTTATGGGAGCGTGTTGTTCTTATGGTTCCTTGGTTCGCGGATTTTTTTTTGTTTATTGTGGAAGATCGGTTAGATCTTTTTTTTTGGTTGTATGGGGTGACGAGGTTTTGTGGATTTTTTTTAGTGCGTTGTTTTATTATCTGACCTCGGGTTTCACATAACCTCGATGATTTTTTTGTAATGGAAAATGTTTAATTTCTTATATTGAATTTTGTATATCAGATCGGTTGCTTGGCTATAGGTTTTTTTATCAGTTGTTTTGGGGGATTGTGGTTTTTTTGAGAGGAATTTCGCGTACATAACCTCAATTTATATTTTTTTATTTTATTGTACGATAAAGTATAGGAAATCGGTAGCGATCGGTGGATTTTTTTTCTCTTAGTTATACTTAATACATAACGTGTTGTGTTTTTGTTATTGTTAAAATACGTCATTCAAATAATAAAAAGTCGTGTTACCTAACCTCAATTTAGGAACAAATAGATATTTTTCTAATTTAAATTATGTAGGTACTTGCACCTAAAAATCTATAACGATCTTTTATTCTTTTGTTTAGTTAGTATCGATAAGAATAAGAATCCTTTATTATTAACGTATGCGATCAAAGTATATATTTATTTAACATTATTTTTTGTTATAAACTGTGTATAGTTTTATGTTTAAAATAAACGGTTTTACGTAACCTCAAATTTTACTAAAAAAAATTTAAATATCGTCTTCGCGCGTGACAGGGGAAGATCGCTAAGTATATACACTTATCAATTCGATAATTTTTTTTTCAAGTAACTTAATATACAAATGCATAAACTATAAATTTACATAACCTCAAATTAGGAATTTACCTTACTTTACAGAGAATAATAGTATTACGATTTTTTAAAGTAATTAAAACGATTCTTTTTCGCATTATATTACATCCACATTTTTCCATAAAAATCCATGTACAAGAAAAAAAAATATGTTATAACCTACAAAATAACCTAAAAACATAAACAATACAAATTTCTATTAGTGATATACAACGATACATACATTCTAACGTTATATTTTAAACATTTCTTCTTAATTTTCTTAAACTTACACATCATAATAAAGAAAAAAGAAAAAGTAAGCGACATATAAATACAACTATTATATACACATATATCTATATCCTAAAGATGCACATATATTATACATACAAAGGATTGCGAAACTGGCGTTCGATCTCACTGTGTAATTTCACAATTCTCAGTATATACACATAGTTTTACATATTTTTCCGTATAATTTGTTAACAATAACAATAATGACGGTAATAAAAAAAAATTACCGCGTATATATTTAGTACATATATCGAATATAATATATATATATATATATATTGATCATCGGTAACTTTCATATGTGTATATATATAGGCGATCGACGTTGCAACGATGCAAGAGAAAGTGTGACAACACCATATATACATCTTTGGAATCGGTATATTGGGAATATAATGAATTAAGGACATGTATACTTATATCGGTTAGATTAAATTTGTTTTTGAACAGATGTGACACTCAAATTGTAGAAACCTATACTTTGAAAAATTTTAAAACCTAATTATATAAGAAAAATTTGAAAAATGTGGGTGTAAATTCGTTACGAGTTTTTATTAAAATGAATTTTTGGGATAATCGTTATATTTTTGCAAATTGTTATATAATGATTTGTTTTTAATATTAATGACATTGGGAGATATATTGTTAGGTTTCGAGATATAATATATATATATACCGATTTTTGAGGAATTTATAAAAAAATTGCTTTTTACGATGGGATTTTATAAAGTTCGAAGGAAAAGGTGGTATTCGTCAGTAGTGAGTCGATTAAAAAAATTATAAATAGATGTACCAACTTTGTTTTTATAAAATTTATCGATTTTATTATGAAAAAAAAAATCGTATCTAACGATCGAATTCTAAAAAATTCGAAAAAAAGATATGTTTTTTTTTGTACAAAACCGATTTATAATACGTCCTTTAATTCTCTATCCAAAAAATTATCGGTTCTATATCGATTTTATTACGAAAAATCGTTTATAACAATAAAACAGAGATACATTTTTATTATTGACGAATCGATTTAATCATTTCAAGTAACTAATAATTAACATAAGTAAACTAATTGTTAAATATTAATATATTTTGAGAACAATATAATACAGCAATTGATTTATAAACTCCCATTGATTTTACAAAAACAAAAAAAAATCATTTCTAACGATTGACCTCTAAACAAAAAATTGAAAAAAAGACGATGCTCAAAAATTCTATTTTTTGTTAATAAAAATCCACCGATCTTACAAAAAAAACTATATTTTATACACATAGATACGATCTCGGATACGATGTTATAGCAATTCCAATTGTATTATATACATCGGTACAGTGCAATTCGCGTATTCTCTACTAGTCCCTCGCTGGGTTTTACAATCTCCTATATAGTGTGTACACACACACACACACACATACACACGTATATATACATACATGCACACGTACATACAGACACAGATACACGCACACTCAGGCATCCACGTATATATAAAGATATATATATACCTATATATGCGCATGTATATATATGTGAGTGTGCATGTATATGTGGATGCACGTGTGTGTGTGCGTGCACGTGCGCACGTGTATATGTATAGTTTGACAAAAATGTGTGCAACACGTGTGTGGTGGTTATATTAGTGCGATCCTTCTTTTTTCCATCATGTGCTGTTATATGTGTTGAATGTATATATGTATATATATATATTTATATATAGTGTTCTACGAGGGATCCGAGTAAATTGCTGTATATATATATGTACCTGGTGTGAAGGTGGCCTTCCGTATCATTTACTGGAGTGAAGATACACGACTTGAATAGAGTATATACATAGTGAGAGGATTCGCCCCTTTTCAAGGATTTCGACGTCTCTCTGGGTAATTGTCCTTGTTTATATATGTGTGTATATATACCTGTATGTGTGTGTGTATGTGTGGAATGCGCACACGTAATTCGTCGTGTATATACCTGTGTAACGGGGTATTACGTATATGTATATGTGTGTGGGTTTTTCCTTTCCTTTTTTTTTCTGACACGTGCGGCTTTTGTGTGCGTTAGGTTTGTTTTTGTCCGGGTGGTCAGGTTAGGTTTTATGTAGTGAAATTTTTTGAGCATTGATGAGGTAGAATTTTGATTTCGGTTTTTGATTCTTTTTTTTTGTGTTTGATTGATTTAACGGGGTGACTTTTGTTACGTCATCCCTACTTTACCGACGTACGCACGCGATAATGGGTAAGAATTTGAGAAAATAAGAGAATAAGAAAAGATGAATTGAAGCTATAATGCTGTTAAGATTTTGAGCAGTCTTACAAAGAATTTAAATCTAACCTCAACAGGATGCACGGACTTGGCAATTGTTTTGCGCTAGTCAGGTTTTTATAAATTTTTTTTTAGAAGGAAAAAACTAGAATTTTTTTACAAGAATTATTTATATTAGGAATGGAAGAAAATTTAATTAATCCGAAAATTTATTTATGATTTTGTAGAGTTCAGTAAATGAATTGTGACCAAGATTATATTTTTAGATTTTTTATTGCGATTTTTAAGTGTTAATAAATATTTCCGACACTTTGTCACAAATATTTATGATTTTTAATAATTTAGGGAAAATTCTATACTATTTTACATTGATATAAAATTATGTGTTGTGCTATTTTATCAAGAAAAATAAGTATCACATTAAAATAATTATTTATTATAATTATTTTCCAGTACATTTTTCAATGTGATTTTTAAAAGTTTATGGAATGTTTTATATTTTTTAAAAAGTTTAGAAAGTATTACACTCTTTTTGCAAGATTTTTTCCAAGACATTCTGTTGACGCTATTAGAGACTATTTTTCGGTAAATTTTTGTTGTCAAGTCTGAAAAAAAATCTTGAACAAAGCCTGAGAATATTTCCTAGACTTTTAATATCACAACAAAAAATCTTTAAAAAAAATTTATTAAGTCTAAAATTACTAAACATACAAAAAAAATTACAAACCTAGTCTAACAAAATTTCCTAGACTTTTAAATATTCTATCATCACAACAAAAAATCTCAAATGCAGTCTAAGAAAATTTCCTAGACATTTAAATATCACAATAAAAATCTTTGAAAATCTCAAAGTGTAAGAAAATCTCCAGACTTTTAAATACACAAAAAAATTTTTGTTTAAATATAAAAGTCTAAAAATAGTTTTTAGACATTTAAATATCACAATAGTAATCTTTGAAAGATCTGAAACAAAGTTTTAGGATATTATACCATTACCAGACAAATTTGAAAGTTAACCTATAGACTCTTTTTTAGCTACACTTGTGTCTAATCACTCCCAGACTATTTTTTTTTAACTCGAGGAAGCAGTCCAGTTGAGGCTTCTCGTCTACAAACTAATATTCACATCTGCTCAAAGTATTTTGATCTATGGATATATTAAAAATTCATTTTTACCACTATAATACCAAAAAAAATTAATTTTTGAGAACTTAACAACGATCAAGCAAATAAATCTTAGGCTTTTCTCAGGTTATAATTTTGAAGTTAGAAACTTAAAATCTCCCAATTCCTTAACTAAATTTAGCAACCAAATATGTTAATTATGTGTAAACACGATGTAAACACAAATACACCAATTTTTTAACAAAAAAAAACACCGATTGATGGCCCATATTTCTCACTAAAAATTGGCCAATTTATGTTCAAAATTTTTAAGTCACTATTTAAAAATAAACGATAATGCCATTATATACATACACACAGACATTCTTAAATATATCCCATATAATGTCTTAGTCGTCCACTTGACTATTGAGATTAAACGAGAATGACGCTAAAATTATCGGAATGTCGATGCTACTTTAAGATACACGGCGTATATTTAAAATATACTGTACACTTTACCGTATAGCTTAAGTATATGTATATATAGTTAGGTACACATCAGCGTGTTCAAAGGAAACTACAGTGTGTAAATCAAAGAATTTTTCAAACTTTTATATGTTTTAAATATACGAAATATGGCCAATAAGTGGGTGGAGATTGTTGTAAAAAAGTATCATATCGTTTGAACTTGTAATTTTTGATAATTGTGTAATTGTTATTGTTTAAAATTTATGTGGTAGTTCCTAACCTTAAAATTCTCGGAAATGTTTTTAATGAGGAAATTTAATGTAGAACATATTGATTATTCTACTTAAAATTATTTTTATATATAATTTTTATAAATAACGTAAATATATTGGTCAATAAGAAAATAAGATTAATAATAAAATAGTCACACTTAACCTCAGAACGTTTAATTAATTTCGAAATAAATAACGCAGTGTATGTCCAAAAAATTGGCTAAAAAAAATTTTGCTTAACCTCAAAATATTTTATTATCAATAATCATTGTAATTACACAATTCTGGGAATAAACAAATAAATAAACAAATAAGCAAATAAAAAATCCCACAAAATGTTCAATTATAATAATATCGTAATAAATATCCAAAAAATTCTTTCATCTGACCTCTAAATTCTCAATTTTTAATAAAATATCTATTAATATTTTTTTTTCAATACCATTTTTCTTTTTATATTTATAAAACCATGTATACATTTCTAACTACACACGACTCCGATGTATAAACTAAAAAATTAATATTACTTAATTTTCTAACCTAACCATACCGACGACAGCTTTAAAATCGATATACAAAGATTGTAAACATTGCATACACAGCTATAACCTTTTCCTTTTTTTTACATTGCTTGGTTTTCTGCGATTACGAAAGGAGCAATTATTATCTTAAGTATCTTCTAATCCTTTCACCATTCTCGTTCGTACACCTTTTATGTGTTAAATATTAACCTGTAAAATAATAGTAATAATAATAATTAATAATATAATTGACCACGTGTTATCTGAAAAATCTAAAAGAAATTTATAATTGCTGTATAAATTTTTTTTTAATTATTTATCCAAATATACCTGTATAAGAAAAATTATCTAAAAAATTAAAAAAAAAATTACGTGAATATACAATGAATATCAAAGATTATTCAAAGAAAAGTAGCATTCTAATTTTTTTCGAAATAAAAGAAAAAAAAACTTTAAAATCCCTTTACTTATTAAATTTTAATTTTCCAAGGAAATAAATATTTTTGTGGAAAAGGATACTTCTTGTGCAAAATTTTAAAATTTAGCGTTGTAAATTCTGAAAATATGGGAATTACATACACTATGTAATTATTAACGTCAATCACGTGTATTTGTATAAATATTAAGAAACAAAGTCGTCTTGCGATATACCTAGATAAAACGAGAAAATTGAAATGCACGACATTCCGAATATTCTAAAAATTTAGTAAAATAAATATATGCAAGTATAAGAACGCGACTGTGTGCAGTAAATTTAATGAATTATAAAACGAACAGTGAAAATTTAAAATTTTGAAATGCTGCGGGATGAATGTTAAGATGTATGTATATGTACCGTTTGTAAATATGAATAAAAATAAGATTGTTATTTAGCAACAGTTTTTTTTTATTTATATGTGGATATTGAAAAATGTTTGTGGGTGAAATTGTTTTTTGTGTAATTTTATAATTGTTTTTTTTTAATATTAGTAATTTAATTTGGTTGGTGAATTTGAAATTATTAAAGTTTATTGTAAAACATAATTTTTTTTTAAATTAATTTGTATAGTAAGGGATCAAAATTGTCCTTCCTATTTTACCCATATTTAGAATATTTTTTGGTCACAAAATTTCAAAACTTATTTAAAAAATTGTGGGTTACTTTTAAATTATTGGTAATTATTAGCCATTTTCTACCCATTTAAAAAAATGGCTATTTCCTACCGAAAAAAGCAGTTTATATTTCTACTAAGGGGATGCGGAAACTAAAAATTTACTAAGAAAAATGACTATCAGAAGTGGAAGTACTTTTACTCCCTAGGGAATAAAATACAATTTTACGCCCTTGTTTGATGTCAATAAATAAAGTGGACTTTTCAGGATAGATTAGGTGTAAAAGTTTTATTGCTATATTACTGTTTCGCATATCGAGAATTTTAAAATATAATTTTAAATATGAGTAATAACTTTTAAATATAGATCTGGAACGTATTTTTTTACCCCGCGGTGGACAAGCAAGGGTTTACAAAATTTTGAATTTCTTCGATGTTGCATAATAATCAGCAGTTCATTAATAATGACTCGATCAACAATTCGTATTCATAAATAGGGCCAACTATTATAAAAAAATATTAAAATATATATTGGGCTTCGATAACCAAAACTTTATTATACATACTGTTCCTCGTAAATTAGCTAAATATTACAAAGAACATTTTTCACAGACTAGAGGGCGCTGCCGCGGTACAAAGCACTCTTAAACAACAAAAAAAAATAAAAAATTGTTATTATCTCTACTCTCCCTCATGTAACAATAACATTTTATCTCTCCGTTCTCCAGAGCCAAATTACAGGGCTCTACTTTTAAAAACTTAAAAATTTTCTGCAATTATCGAACTAAAAATCTGGAAAAAATCATACGTCACACTTGAGTTATATAGAAGAATCTGTCAGAGATATTTTCTTGAAATAATTAATTTTAAATCATTTAGAAATTAATAACCACTTATCTTCGGTAACGAAAATTCATCCTAGCGGTTGCACACAAATGTCGATAATTTAGAAAAAAATTAAATATACTATTCAAAGCAAGTAGAAGAGCATTACAGAGAGATTTTTTGGTAAAAGTCAACTCATGTTAATTAAAAAATAATAAGGATTCCAATTGTTTTAGTGTCACTTCTCCTTAAACATAATCACCTTTTCAACTTCTAACCTTTCAAAAAAAAAAAAAAAAAAACAAATACACTGTTCAATACAAAAAAAACCTATACACAAATTTAAGATAAAAACTTAACAAAAAAAATTCATCTCTGCACGTGGATCTGACAATAGTCG
The DNA here is from genome assembly GCA_026168455.1 of Theocolax elegans. Lineage (NCBI taxonomy): Eukaryota > Metazoa > Arthropoda > Insecta > Hymenoptera > Cerocephalidae > Theocolax > Theocolax elegans. Next base: position 2,878,286 of record CM047426.1, on the reverse strand, counting down.
TATATATATCGCAAAAGGAAGCGAGCGCAGTACAAGCGCACTTGTTTCCTTAAGTAAGACCACCCGTTGCTATATATATATATATAGAGTTTCGAAAGGCGAGGCCGTCGTGCTATCGAGAACTATATACATATAACGAGCATATCCGGTTCCAGACGAAGATCAAAGCCCATATATATATAACCGACGAAGAGAGAAATTATCAAGTTCCCCTTTGACTTTCTCGATAATAATCGTTGCATTCACTGACACCCAAGGAGCCCCTCCCCTCTCTCCCTCCGGTTCCTCGTCTATTCCAGATGAGAATTACGGGATATACACACAGATCCACGAAATGAGCATTTTTTTTTTGAGAATCTCCGTCAGATCCAATTGGATGTATTCTGTATAATACTGCAGTAGAAATTGAGATATTTGAGGTTATAGGTCGAACCATTATTACAAATTGGTCAGATCATCAGTTTTTAGCCAAAAAAAAACGTTTTATAAACCCTTTGTTTTCCACTAGGATAGTAAGTTTTTTTAATTTTTCACGTTTTATTAACCTTCAAATTTAAATAAGTCTTTTTGTGATTTATTTATGCACTTATTATTATTAATATTATTAGCATAAATTATTATTATTATAATTAACATTAAATATTATTATTATTTATTATTGTCAGTAAATTATTTTTATTATAATATTTTTATTATATTCAAGGGTTTTTATGAAAAGAGTATTTAAAAAAAATGTTGTGGATTTAGTTCGTTTTTTTAAAGGGTTGTGTCGGAAAATCAGGATAATATTTGTATATAGATCAGAATAGAATTATAAATTTAATTTGTGCAAGCTGAAAAATAATAGATTGTAAAAAGTTTTGGTTACTAGTCGATTGCGAGAAGTAAGTCGTAAATAGGCAATTTTAGCAAAACGAACATAACCTCAAAAATCGTTTAAATTTTTTTTTTGTATTATGCTATGTCTACGATAAGAAGAGTTCTTAAAATACGTTTATAGTTCCCATTCGTTTTTTTTAAAGTATTTGGGTAATTTACGAATAATTTGTGTCGTACATATAGCCATATATAAAGAAAAATACGAGTTTTTTTAGGTTAGGTTTGAACCAAGACTTAATCTATACGTTTAATAGGAGTTGAAAAAAATTCAAAAAAATAACAAAAATAATGCAAGAAAAAAGCTTTTCATCAAAAACTTTACGGTCACTTACAGTAGTTTACAACAAATTGTTATCGCATTTGCGTGTGTATATCTACAAACATATATATATATATACACACACGAAAAGTACATATACAGGGTGTCCTAAAAGTAACGAAAGTATCTAAATAATGTCTCAACGTGTAGTTTAACCTGAGAAAAATCTTATAATTTTTCCTCTGTACACACACACACACACACACACACACACACACATACTTTTCTTATATATTGTTAATGTATAATCCTAATAAATATTTAAAATGTGAATGAAAATTCAAAAATTCTACGATTGGTTTTCCCTGTATATCATGATAAAGACAGATCGTAAAATTTAATAAATTTTATCATTCTATTTAATCAACGTAATTATTATATAAACGGAACATGTTCCTTTTATTGGTTATGTATAGCGACTCAAATTCAATATTAAAAATATTTTATCAGACAGTAAAAAATTATTTGTTAATAATACCATACAAACAAAATTGAGGTTACAAATAATTATTTTATAACTCATTATGAACTCTTTTTTCCCCTAATATTCCAACTTTAAAAAAAAAAGAAAAGCTTGTCCACACACAAGAAAAATTTGTTATTAAGTAAAATAAACTTTGCGCCAAAAAATTCCAAAAAAAATATTTAACATATACAGAAGTTGACAAATGAAAATTGAACGCGATCATGTACAACATGTACAAACATATACGAAAACGTTTGAGATAGAGAGAGTGAGAGAGGAGAGAGTTGGTAAAAATGCGCATTTAATTTAAAAAACATTAAACGGCCTCGCACGCTGTTGGTTTCTCTCTCCCTCTATCTCTCTTGGAAAATTTTCCAACCCTGAGTAACCAACCTCGTGTTTTATTCCGGACGTCCGCGCGCAGCTTCGTCCTGAATAAATCCCGGCTAGGAGGCAAGGATGAGGAGAGGAAGAAACACTGGCTACAGAGAGTGAGGTTTATTTGCACGAAAAAAAAGAAAGAAAAGAAAAAGGAAGATGAACAGTTCCTTCCTCTCTCTCTTTCTCGTTCACTTTCTTATACTGTAGTATTCGATTTTTTTGTGATTTTAGATAAATTCACATTTGCATTGATTTTTGTGTATATTTTTTTCTGATTTTAGATAAATTCGCATTTACATGATGTGTGCGTGGGAAAATTTTTGTGTCGTTTGTAACCTAAAAAATGTTCGCTTAAGTCTACAATTTTGAAAATGAAAATTGGACAGGTTCACGTAGAATGCATATATATAGTTTGTCAAAAAATAATATATTTTTAACTAATTTTTTTATTAATTAATCGTGTATAGAAATGTTAGTCATAAAAGTCACAAATTTTCAACTTAAAAACCTAAACAATGTATATACTAAGATCGTTTAAAAAATATTGAGTAAAGTCGAGAATATACTTAAAAAAATAATTTTTAGGATAACTTTTAACAAGACATTAACGGTAAATATCTGAACTGGTTTATAAAGCTTGAAAACAGTCGTCAAACACAATTTTACTTCTAAATGACTAGCATGACGAAGATTGACAAGTCATTTTATGGTAAAATTGTGTTCAATGACTATCATAAACCGAATCAATTTAAGGCATTCCATTTTCAAATTTATAAATACAGTAATAATTTTATAAACAATGCTGGAAAAATGTTAAAGAAGATGACGGATGTTTGTATGATCAAAAAAAAATTTTTTTCTTAATACTTCAACAACGTGTCATAACATTAAGTTAAAAATTGTATACAAATTATTGATAAAATAAAGACTTACAAAATATTTTAAAACCGTTAGTGAAGCTACTAGTATATTTTTAATTTAAAAAAATTAATTTCATATCGCAACTAAATAATTCGTCACTGTCAGTCACAAACGGCCATGTAACGGTTACTTAGCGATTAATTTCTAATTATCAATAAACAATCTTAAAAATTCACAATGAAAGTTTATAATTTTAAGAAGACATTTTGAGAAAAATTATTTTTTTATCAAATGTCATGTACAGGTAATTTTTTGGTCATATAACTCAAAAATCATATTTAAATTTTTTTTTTCATTTTAAAAGTGTAAAAAAAATCACACGTACATTCCTTAAAATTAATAAAAAGGCCGAAATGCAATATTTTTCTAATAGATAATTAATTTAATAAAAAATTAGATATCTGCGTTATTTTCAAGATTTGTCAAATACCCTTTCAAACCTGAAAAAACATAATACAAATTTGAATTCGACTTGCAGTCATTTACAATACATAATAAAAAAAAATCAAAACGTATTAAAATTATTAAAAATTATAAGGTTAATGAAAATTTGTACGAAAGAAGCATTTTTACTCACATTTCCTACCAAACATACAAAATTTCCCATTACCAAAATAAAAAATTACTCGCATTATAAACTTTCCAAGAACAAAAAAAGTACATACTACTAAATACTTTACACTCACGGTCCATAATCACCAGCCAGCCAGTGTTAAACCAACGCTTTACAGATGTTCCGATGTACAATCAGACTACTATAAAAAAAAATTCTTCCCACGGACTCTTATGCAGAAAGTTAAAGAAAAAAACAAATGAAAAATGTAATATTACAAAAATTACTTTTTAAAAGGATCCTTTACGTTCGTTCATTGTTCGTCGAAAAGGAGCGTAATAAAAGCAAGGGTCGGTCGGTAAAGTAAAAAAAAAAAACGAAAAAGATGTGAAGAAGAGAGCCGCAACAGTAGGGAAGAATCGTCGTGAAGAATCACGTGCCCCACGCGGTGACCGAACGGGTTCCTCTCTGACTTTCGTTAAAGTCGAGACGCGGCGCCAACGGAGACCGGCTTTTTAGCTTATCTGCTCTCCTTCTGCTCTTCTTCTTCTCCTTTACTATATATGCTGAACAATGGGTCTGAACTTGGTTTAAAAAAAACATTTTTTTATACGTACAATTTATGGGGGGGATTGGATTGTTTATTAAAAAAAATTAATACGCAAATTTTAAAATAAAATAAAAATATTTTTTTTTGTTTTTAATGTAATGTTTTGTTAAATTTAAGTAAGGGGATTTTAAAGTGCAGAGTGTTTGGTTTTGTAGTTTCTTTTTATAAGAATTTCAGAATTTTGAGGTTAGGTTGGTTTTTGTTAAAGTCGATTTATGCGAATTTAAAAGGACAGACAGTGCGTTTAGTATTTTATAATTTTTTTTTAACAATTTAAGGATTCTGAGGTTAGTTTGAATTTTTTTGACTTTAGTTACGGAACTGGACGAATTACCAGTTTTTGGTTAAAAATAGTTTTGACTTCTATTAGGTTTATTCTGTTTTTAAAATAAAAATTTTACATTGCCTTAAAGTAATTATTGAAATCGTATTTTTAATTTACACTTTTAGTTCACTTTTTATTTTTTTGCTAAATTTTTTTATTTTTTTTTAAACTTTTTACTTTTTAATTCATTGTTTTTATTTTTTTTTGTAGTATAAATTAATAATGCGTGGGAATAAATTACTAATAAATAAATAAATAAATAAATAATTAAATAAATTCGTGTATTTATCACATACTTTCGATTCTTTTACTGAATTTTATTATTTTTATTTATTTTTATTTTATTTTTATTATTTTTTTTCTTTTTAATTCATTTTTTTTACTTTTTTTGTAGTATGAATTAATAACGCAAGGGAATAAATTTGTAATAAATAAGTAAATAAATATTGTTTTTAAATAATTTAAGTTCATTTTTTAGTATCAAGAATTATTTTTATATTAAACTTACACTTACGATTTTAAAATATATTTTTGACGCTTTTTAATGTTGAAATATTTAGTGAAATTAACTTTCTTTAATGCGTAGTTTATGAAAATTAGTATAATCATAAATGGAAATTGTCTAGTCTACTATTGCAGATTTTTAAAATTTTTATGTGGTATGACGTAAAATTTGAATTATTTGTATTTTTAATTATTTTACCATTTTTATATTAATTTTTGTACTAATTAATGTATTTTTTTTAAATGACAATTACACCATTTTAATTTAAAATTTTAGTGTCAGAAATGTACATTTATACACGATGTTAAATGCATGTATATTAAATTATGTAAAGTAAATTTGTATAAAATTTATAATAAATAATAAATATTAGATAATACTAATACTAATAATAATAATAATAATAAGAATAATTAATTTATTCTGTAAATTACTTCGAAGGTTATAAAATATAGAACGTGTATATGTGACACGAAATTATTATAATATGATTTCATAATCCTTGTAAATCACAATTTTTATTCAATTTTATAGTCGATATACGTATAATTTAATGAAAATTGTAATTCACAAGTATTATGAATTTTCTATCAAGTTTCACTTGCAACCGTGAGATAAACAAGTATGATTAACTAATCACGTGACGATGTTTCATCTAAGGTTATTTTCTTATTCGCATTATTCGTTATGTAAGATACACGTTAGAATTGTAAAAAGAAAAAATCAATTTTTATTCAATTCTATACTTTTTTTGTAGAAATCAGTTTGTGTATTGGCTAGTAGAAATTTAATAATTTACAAAAATGAAATAAAATATTAAAAATGTAATGTCTATGTAATATTTTACGGATCTCATTAAGATTAATTAAGATTAATGATTAACGCTACGAAGTATATTTTTACTATTTGTGCATGTGTCCTTATAACCCAGTGCAGGAAACATTAAAAAAAAAGTTTATATATCATAAAAATTTTTTTACCAATCTTATTTTCTATGTTACCGAGCAGAAAGTAAACAATTTGAATACAAAATTGTTAATTGCAATAATGTTTATTACATTCGATATTTTTTTATACGTAACTCAGTTTCTAAATATACAAGTAGCACATACAATAATATTTTACTAAAAATAAAAAATTATTATTATAAAAGACAATGGTTCTTACGTTTCATATTTTTTTACAATAATCATTCACTATGAGTAAAAAATAAAAAAATTTATAAAAAAAATAGTATAACGTCACTTATTTTAACTATTTATTCACTTGCTTTTCTTAGCATGTAAATAATTACATATTATATATAAATTATTAACAAAAATGTCGCTTTATAAATTAACAACTGAAAGTATAATATTATTATCAAAAAATAACAATTAGTAACAAAAATCCTTAAAATACATTAAATATATTTTTTATCAAAATACATTTTCTAGGGAAAAAATAAATATTAAATAAAAAAAATTATTATCAAAAAACCCTGTTTATGGTACAATCGATATTTTCATTCACTAAATTCTTATTCTACATTAACAAGTAGACAATAAAAAATGTAGTTAAAAAAAATTTGTTAACATTTGAGTGTAGGACAGTGTGCCGACGAGAGAGTTAAGAACTATCCATCAATAACGTATCTCTCGAGAGCGAGTAAACTATCATTTCATTAAAAGACGTCACGATGGGATTCTATCTGGGACGTCAATCGCCGGAAATGAAAGCGCAAGCCTTGCCTGCGTTGCAACCGCATTCGAGTTCGCGAGATATTTTAAAGAGATCATAGAAAACCGTTGGGTTTTACACAAATTTTTAATCTATACTCGGTGAACTGACGAAACTGAGTGATGGACGGACGTTCCTCCCGATAACAAAATTTATTCCCAAAAAAAAATTTCTTCTTTTGGATGTTTGAATGCAGATTGTGGGGGTGTGGTATTTATGGACGTGATAATTAAAATAAAAATAAAAATTTTAACGTAATTAGTATTTATTGGATTTTTGAGATTATTTGTTGGAAGTTGCAATTATCGACATGAAATTTATAACTTAAAAATTATTTTTTATATAAATAGTAGGGACCTACAATTATCAACGCTAAAGAAAGTTTGAAATATTAGATAAAAGAAAATTCATTTTATGATACTATTTAAGGCAAGATTCTATACTGTCGGTAAGTGTCGATAAAAGTTGAGTCCACTTAAAAAAATTATGTTTTATTATTATATTATATATTATTTAACATTGAATGTTATACAAAAATTAACTCAATTATTAACTTACAAAACTGAAAAAATCTAAAATAAATAATCCAATAATTTCTTACATGTTTTGGTTGTTTCATGTTAATAGCAGGGATCTATATTTTGGATGTAAATTATAGGGGACTATTTATTAGCACAAAAGAAAGTTTGAAATGTTGAATTCAAAATCTGGAAATATTAGTTGATAAAGACTACATACATATGATTAATTTAAAAATTTGGAGAAATTAAAAAATATTACTAAAAGTATCCTTGTGAATGAACTTTGCAAAATTGTTGAAAAAAACACTCGCAATTACATCGTCGGAAAAATGGCTAAAAATTATCGGATTTTTATCTAATGAATTAAATTTTTATGCAGTTAATGTTTCATTGTTTGATTTAAGAATCAATTTATACACGTGTTAAATCAATATTATGCCGGAAATTTTTATAGAGTGATTTTGAGGTTAAGATCTCTTAAATACCTATTATAGTCTCACTTGACGATTATTATATATTTAGTTTCTTAAAATGATTAGTCGTTACTCAACAGACAATCCGAATTGATTTATATTTCCTAACAAGATTGTAAAAAATCACCATAAATAAATAATTTCATGGTTCGGCAACTCCTGAAAATTTATTGAAAATATGAGTGTACAGCAATAAACGTATATTTTAAAATAATAAACGTAATTTACATCTCTCTATTTTGCCATTGTGGGAGTACGTAAACTAATTTTTTTTCAATCTGGTAGAAATTTGGCTAATTGTCAATATTTTGAAGTTACGATTAGTTATTTTGTAGGTTATAGAAAAGTTAATGGAGAAAGTCTGTCGATTTGAGCTTTTCACCATTGTACTTCAATAATATTCGAAATACTAAAATTTGTAAAAATAAAAAGTAATATAATATATAAAAAAATTTTTAATAATAGTGTACTTAATTAAGTTTCTTAGCTTTTTATCAACAGTGATGGAAACTTCTAAATCATCCTATATCCTACGTATTTTTCGACGATAATTTTGAACTTTCAGTTAGAATATGGAGTAAATAATCTGGTTTTCAATGAGAAAAATGTAAAAAAAAACTTAAAAAATCGCGTTTTCTGTGGTTTTTCTATTTGTATCCGTGATTTAAATTTCGTTGAAAGAATATTTCAAAGATAGGTTTTGATGTAGTTTGATTGGATGTAAATATGATTGTAACTTTTATCGTTATTTCTTACAATGCAAAAAAAACCGATTTTATGCATTTTTTTCGCTAGAGATCAGGTTTACACGATTTGATATTATCTAAACGTCTAAAAATACGTAGAAGTATTGGTAGGTCTGGTTAAAGGTACAGATAATTTAAAAGAAATGTTTAGTTGAATAATAATTTTTATTAGTTTCTTTGTTATAAATTTGACCAATTGTTAATGTTTTGAGGTTAGGAATAGCTATTCTATAGATTACTACAGGTTTTTCTCTATTCTAAAATTTTCTTAATTAATCTACCGATCGTACAAAGGTACGTAATTTTCAAAAGCATGACTAATTTATATCTAACAAAACCGTTTCGATTTCACATCCAGAATAATAATAACAACCGGCTTATTAAACGCACGTGCGAAAGCAGCTCGATCGATGAAGAAGAAGAGAAAAAAATTGAGCAAAATGGCAAATAAAAAAATACGCGAATAATAACCAAGCCGTATGAATGGAAAATGAGGCTGAGCTCCAAGAAAATCCATGGAGATAGAGAGAGAGAGAGAGAGAGAGAGAGAAGGGAAGCGAGTTATTATCTTTTCCAGTGTTTATATTTATACATCCGGTTGGAAGATCCATCAGGTGTTTATGTACAAGGAGGAAAATTTCTAATGTAAAAATTACCGTGATTGCAACGGTCAACCTGGGATATGTCGATCGGTAACCTAAAAATTATAGTGATGGGTGTGGTAAATTTCACATCTTTCTTTAAAAATATTATGGATTTTTAGGTTATTTTTTTACTAATTCTATAACGAAATTTTAATTCAGTAACTTAAAAATGACCAAAACATCACGGTAAGGATTCTGTCAATTTTCTTTAGAAATAATCGTTTATTAAGATTATTTAATATAAATATTACCGTGACAAAACCTAAATATACTGTCACAATTTTCTTAAAAAATACACCTTATATTTTTTATTTATGTATTTTTTTTAAATTTTAAACGTACCAAAAATCTTTGAATATTCTTATTAGGCGAGTTAATGAGAATGAAGAAATTTGCGCGTGCGAGAGTCAGTGTGCGTAATAGGTATTTAACGAGCCGTGACCTTTTCGTTTAGGTATGATCGAATGGAAAACTCCTCGATGCGATTTTCACGCTTTCTAACCTAAGAGAGGAAAAGAAACGGAAAGAATTTCAAAATGATTACTGGGTCAGTATTGTTAGCTTGTTTACTCGACTCGGTCGTCGATTTTGTTTTTCTTTTTTTTTGGGTTTTAATTATTATTTGACCTGAGGGTTTTCTTGTCATTAGCTCTTGGAATCGTTTTCCGTTGGATGAGTCTGTCTGTAATTTACTTTTTCCCTGATTAACAGTTTGGATTTAGTGGTAAATTGGCGATCGAGGCTTTAATTATTTTTTTTGGAGGTTAGGTTAGAGATCTGGTATTTTTTTGTTAAGGATGTTTTGATTTGTTTTTCTTTTTACTTGTTGTGTAGGTTAATGGTGATTTTATTGCTGAATTGTTGTGATTGTGTGTGAAGTCGGATTCGTAAGCTATTGCTACACAATAATGAATATTTTCATGTAGTAGTAGTTCTTAGAAAAGTAATTTTGACAAGTGGAAAGTTTCAGAAATACTGTATACATTTTTTGAGGTACTCAAAAATTGCCGGATACGATGAACACTCTAGGGAAAATAAAAAAAAACCGACAAAAAAAATCCATGTTTATTGTAAATTAGTAAATAAATTTATTTTTCATTCAATTATAATCAAAAATAACAAAAAACATAAATAAATTAGTGAATTATTTTTATTTTTATTCTCTCAATGGTCATCGACAGCACGTTTTAAATTTTTCTTTAACCGATCTGCCTCGATTCGATTTTCGTACATACCTATAGACCATTATATGAGCGATTTCAAACAATATAAAGCATTTATAAAGTATAATTCTATATCAGTACAATTATATAGGGGTGTCCACTTTGCCTGGTGTGTTGCTAATGACTTTTATTGACGTAAAAGTATAAAAGAGGAATTATTTTTTTCTAATTTTTGGCAATGCATTTTGTAATTATGAGTAAATATAAAGTCTTATAAGTATTTTTGGAGTTAATTTAATGATAAAAGTGCAAACTACTACCCTTTCTTACCTTTGCGTACACTTAAACATAATTGCTAGTAATGTAATACGTTTACGTATACAAAGTATCACAAATTTTTCTACAGTCTTCGCCGAGACAATCATCTGTGTCCATCTCTCCTATAGAAAACATCGACCTCATAAAATCCAACCATCATTGAGGAGGTGGCATACCCGGTGGGTAACCGATCGACCAGAAAAAGATTACATTAATTTTAAAAAGTATGAAGTTTTATGCAAAGCTCAAGTATAGAATCACGAGATAATTAAATAACAGATCACTCTGCGAAGTTCGAGGTCAATCAAAATTTTTAAGGGTGTTTTGTCGTATTCATCTGAACTTAGTAGAATGACGTATTATTTAATAATTATCTAGTGCTTCTGAATTCGAATAAATATATTTTTCTGCTCAATGGATAACCCCACATCGGGTACGTCACCTCCATTTAAGGAGATGCGATATACTCAATATTTACTGACCGAGTCAATAGAGATAATAAAATATTATTCTGGTTAAATAAATAAAGGAAATTATGTATAATAAAGACATCATTACTCTTCCTTTGACTATTATCATCACTGTGTGAAATTTCAAACAAAAATAATGTCGCGTTAAAAAATGACATTGAAAGGAAATTCGACACTTTGTCTGCATACAATGTTGCAATTGGTAAATATCCTTCCAATGTCATTTTTTAACGCAACATTATTTTTTCTGAAATTTTACATAATGACAGCATGAAACTGAAGTTAGCAGCCATATAGATTTAGCATTAATTGTAGTTTAAAAATTTTTCATGGAATTTTCTAAAATTTTATGTTATTGGGTTATATGACTTGTTTGTTATTTTGCATCGTTTAAAAGGGATAAAGATAAGAAAAGGTTTTGTTGAGAACCGCTAATAAATCTATCTGGCTGCTAACTTCAGTTTCATAATGACAGCCAATAGTCAAAGGCTGTCTTCATTTTGCAGGATCATTTGCTTTATTTATTTAACCATTCAGAATAATCTTTCCACCTCTACTGACTCGGTCGGTAAATATTGAGTATATCCCATCCCCTTCATGCCCATTTGCAAAAATCATTTCAAACTATGTATAACCACACTATTCCTCCTCGGTTATTTGGCATGTGCGAGAGAGAGAGAGAGAGAGAGAGAGAAAGAGTGACACGCATTATAACCGTATAAGCCCAAAAGAGCGGTTCTCCCTATACACATACATGCAACAACACTGTGGTATTGCACTTTGAGTTTCTAAACTGGCCAATTAATTAACGAGGATACCAGTCTCCTCCTCGAGGTTAACGAGACAGTTACACCAGAAGCCACTTTGTCACTTTCGCGAGTTCGCGCCTCCCTAAGTCAATACGTGCATGTGTCTCTCTCTCTGAGTGTGTGTGTGTACGTTCTGACATTCGGAATAATCTCGAATCTTTGGTTAAAACGGTTCTCCTGTTTCGTGTCCCTTCGTTTATACACAAAATAATTCGTCCGAATCGCTTCTTAATCTCTCTCTCTCTCTCTCTCTCTCTCTCACCTCCCTCTCTGTTTGTCTATGTGTGCATACACACAATTTTCAACGTTACATCCAGATAAGCCGTATAGCTTTTAATTAAACCCGAGTGACGTTAATTACGAGCATTTGCTTATGGAAACTTTCGTCTTAGACGTCCCTGTTCCTCTGTGTGTGTTTGTGTGTATGGGTGTTTACTACGTGTAAATCGTTATTTTTATCTGTGTGTGTATGTGTACGTGTATGAGAATGTGTAAGATTGATTATTATAAATGTACGTTCCCTATAGTAGAAATTTAACATTTGAAGGTTAAATAAAAGTCAAATTTTGCCATTAATTGGGCATTTTTTAGGTATTTTATGACACTTGGCCAATTTTTGGCTTAAAAAACGTTACATTTATGATCAGATTTCTACTAGATTTTTATCGGGTTAAAAAAATAAATACATACATAATTCACCCTTCCTACATTTCCCACAAAAATAATTTTTTTTTCATAAATCGTTAAAAAATGACAAAATATGTAAATAAAAATACATAATACGATGAAGAAACTCATGTTTTTAGTAATTTAATAACCTAATAACTAATAATTTTTGATTAATAAAAGAATCAGTTTTTCACCGAAATTTCTATTTACATATTTGGTTTTTTTTAACGATTTATGAAAGAAAGAGTAATTATTTTTTGATAGGAGGAGGAATTAACGAATAAGACCCAAACTGTGTGTATGAGTGTGCATGAACTTTGATTTGCATGTGTGTGTGTGTATGTCCTAGCCTAATGAGATGGTCATTACGCTGAAGATCGTTTGATTAACTTTTATCCGTCTGCGCAGAGAGAAAGTCCAAGTTGACGAGAATTTATGATTCATTAATTTTTTGTTTCTTGTTAGTCGGTTTTCTTATTGGTATATCGATGATTCGTCATTGGTGATTATTTACTAGGAAAAATGTAATATTGTTACTATAGGAAAGAATGGTTGCAAAATGTTATTTTTTTGCTTATAATTTGGCTTTTAAATTATGTAATAAAATAAAAGTTTTTGGAATTTTATAAAAGTGTAAGATTCGTTAATGTTTAGTTTGTAGATTTTTTGGCTAATTGTTTGAAAACTCATATTTAACAACAGTTTTGTGTTTGAAAAATCGTCAAAAATTTGTTAAGTCAGAAATTGTTTTTTTTAATGATAAATAAATTATTGTTAGATGGTCAAATTCAATAGTTATTCATGCACGTACAGAGTGAAATAGGCATTTAATTCCTTGTTGAGTAATTTTTTTAAAAAAGAAAATCGAGGTTATGATCTTTATTTTTTAAGTTCGATTAAAATGTTTTTCTTACTCGATACAATTAATTTTCCCTCTAAACCTTAAATGTAAAAAATAATGTACTTTTGAGAATTTTTTCACATTCCGCATTTTTCCAAAAGTGTAAAGTTGTTGATTTACGCATTCTAGTATCAATTTTTACATTTTGGATTCAGAGTGTGTGGTTTATTTAAATGCGTAGTTGTTCACTCGATTTCACCAATTTTACACCAGAAAACAAGGATAATTATATCGAATTCGACGAAGCTCACTTGGGCTAACATTATATTCAATACTCAGCACCCGAAGAGGTCGGCAAACCTGCCAGACGAAACGTTATGCTTACTTAAATAAATAAATTGGATTTATTTGTTATTGACCCTCAACTATCGACAATTTACTAAATCAACAATGGAGTGCGAAAATTGTAAATTAAAGATAATTGAAGTTATATTGTTTTAATAATAATATTTGGTCATACAAATGAACTAAATAATACATTTCACTACGATTTATCGCACGAACGCGCGTTAATAAGAAAAAACAAACCACGTCTTGCAAAAAAAGAAATTTTTGTTTTCATCTAAAAAGAAAAATGATTTGATCTAGCAAATTACCGTGATATCTTCGGTAAAAAGACCTGTGGCATTTTCGTAGAGTATACACACACACACACATATGTATATGTATATAAGCGCAAACTCGTAGTATCTCGTGATTCGATCTAAAAGGAGAGAATTTCCAAGTCGACCGGTGAATCTCGAGGGCGCGCCCACGTTGAATGAATGACCCGCGAGATTCAATACCGACTATGTAATCATCGTTCCGTGTTGCTCGACGTGTATTCAAATATATACGTATACCTTTTTCCTTGTTGTTGCGCTCCATTGTCTGTTCTTCATTTTTAGATTTTTTTCTTTTCGGATAATGAAATGGCTAATTACTGCGGAATAGTTATCACTATTATTATTCTTATTATTATTTTTTTAAAGTTAGGTTTGTAGGAATTTGTTTTGTACGTCGAGTGTATTTTATATTTATCATTTTTATTTTAGATCATTCATAATTTATCATATTTTTTTGGAAATAGGTATCATTTCTTTTATTTTTTGCAATGCGAAGGACATTTATTTACTTTTAAATCCATATTTTAGAGGAAAAAATTAAATGAGAAATATACATTGAGATCTTTGTAAATAGGTTAAGTATTTTTTTTAATTTGAAATTTCTTTTAATTTCCAAATTTTTTAGTCTTTTTTCCAAAATTTAACACATGTGAGCAATTAGTTAAATATTACATTTGAGCATAATCAGTAGAAGTAATTTAACATTTATTGGAATGTTTCTTTCATCACCATTTTCCCAGATAGACATCAATGAAAAATTACAATAAATTAACGTAAGAAAATTTTATTCCACTATTTGGTGTTAATCCACTAATAATGAGAAGAATTTATTATGGATAACCCTAAAAGTTTCAATCGATTTTTTTAGAGTGCGTAATTGCTAACAGAGAAATTTGCAAATTCAAATGTAGTTTATATTGAATTTCACGAATTTGTAGTACTTCAGAATTAAAAGAAAGAAAGAAGCAATAGATTGTTATAACACGATTGCAAAATTTGAGTTAATTCTAAAATATAATAATTGATACTGGAATATGTATATTAGCAACTTTAAGAGTAGATTAAATACAATTTTCACGCTTTACAAAATTAGTTTAGAGTGTATAATTTATTATTTATATACTATTAAAATTATTGTATGAAGTTTTAATTATTAAAAAAAATATAATGTTTTGATTGATAGATTAAAAGTGCAAACTTTGAAAATCCCTAAATAAAAAAAACCAATTCGTAGTATAAAACTCTCAAAAATGTATGCAAATGTTGAGCAAATCGTATATACATTGAGTTGGTATGCAAAAAATGAAGCCCGTACGCGCGTTGTCCAAATCTTTGACACTTCCGAATATGGTGTCCACGCGCGGTAAAAAAGAAGAACGTGTTTCCCCTTTCTAATACGTTATGCTCGGTGTGTTTTCAGATGATCGCGATGGGAGCGATGTCGAAAGAGCACCGGTTGCAGCATCGATTCCACATACGGCGCTTCCTGACGAAGTCGAGGTCTTGAAAATATATACACATACATATATATTCTGAGTTAACGAGCGAATCATGTACCAGAGGGAGCGAATACCCGACCTTTTGGAGAGTCCGGGTTCGAGAAGGGATTTGAGGAATTCGCGAATATCGAACGAGCATCTGAGACGTTACGAGGCAGCAGTGACGAAATACGATAGACTGAGCCCCCATCCGCGTCGTAGATTAACGAATAATCCAAGATTGGAGGAGCATCAGTACTATAATTTTCAAGGGAATTCGAGTAGCGATGAGGGCCTTACTCGAAACAAATCGAAAAGTACAAGTTCCATCGATACCCAGTCAGTGAACAACATCCTCGATGAATTCGAAGATTTGGATTATCGTAAATCATCGGATTTGAGTGATGTTGACGTTGGGAACGTCGAGGTTACCAATTTCGAGGAGATGATGGATATCCAGAAACGCCAAGTGGCCGAGAAACGGAATTCGAGGTTGTTCAAGATGGCGAATAAAGCTGTGCCGAGGGATCAACATCAGATTGCATCACCAACGAAAGTCAATCGGCAAACTCAAGTGCAGCAACGTTCACGTGATAAGCATCGAGAAAGAGTGACCACATCCTCCGATGAAATTTCCCGTGCCGATAGAAAGAATGCCTTCCAAAATTCCGAGGTACGGTCTAGCATACGTTCAGCTAAATCACCACCAGAAATGTTGTTGAAGAAAGGTGAGGTGCAGAAGAGGGTGGACGAGTGGTTGAGTCAAACGAGAAGTCAAAATTGCGCAGGATTCGTTAAGGAAAGTCGCGGATTGACTAGATCAAACAGCAGCGCCGAGCAAAAGGCTCATCGTCGAGTTAGGCAACAAGAATTACGATCCCGCAGATCTCAATTGAACGGGTCATCGAGCTACGATGACCTAACGCACGAAGGTCTCAAATCCGAAATCACTAAAGTCAGCGTGGGTGTGAACACTAGCCGTGGAACTTACAAGCAGTACCTTGCTCTCAAAAACAAGGCGAGATTGCAAAAGCAACAAAACGGTCAAGAGAATCCCAAAACTTCTGGCGTGCTTCGATCGAGAGAAGCAAGTCCAGCAGGTGGAAGAATTCATAACAGTAATTCGAGCTTTCGTTCATCCAGAAGGCAAGAATCGATCGATCAGCAGCAATACCCATGGTCAAACGAGCCCACCCCACCTCCTCCACCGCCACCACCACCTTTGACAAACGCCAGGAGCAAGAATGCCAGAGCCAGACAACAGATGGAAAATCGAATCTCCAGTTTGGTTAAGGCCAGAAACGAAATGATCAGCGGATCCGAAATTATCAGGAGATCTTCGTTCAAGCGAGACAGCAATCGAACCATTGTCAACGCTTCAACGAGTAAAGATACTGAAGAAACTACGAGTCAAGGATTGCAAAATGATCACTGATTCGAATGCACCATTTGAGTCGGGTTCAGATTTATCCCAAGAAACGTACGGTACGGTGAGCGCGCGAGTTCGAGCGTTTCAAGGCAGAAGCGAGCAACGAATCCCAAAGTCTAGAAGTCTCCAAGGCTCGAATATTCTCATTGAAACGAGGAACAAACCATTAGTGTCACCCATTAGAAATGATAGATTCCTCTTCAAAGATGACGAGCGTGGTCAATCTACATTTAAACCTAACGTTGACAAAGAAACCGATCCTACGCGTTACGTCGAAAAAATTTACGAAACGACGTTGCAACCAGAAGTTATTCACGCTGATAATTTGGAATCGGTATTCAAACCTGGTCGCACGAATTTTGTTTACGGCGACAGATCGTCCAAAGATTTATCAGCTTCCGAAGCATCGTCTAAAAAGGATGAAGATACGGTAAAACAAAAGAATCAAGAATCCATCGGGTTCAATCACTGTCTCAAATTGTTGCAGAGATCGCCTAGCTTCAGATTGAAGAGATCCCATCCCGTCCAAAAGGATAAAGAAAATTACGAGAAATTTGCAAATTCAAATGTAGTTTATATTGAATTTCACGAATTTGTAGTACTTCAGAATTAAAAGAAAGAAAGAAGCAATAGATTGTTATAACACGATTGCAAAATTTGAGTTAATTCTAAAATATAATAATTGATACTGGAATATGTATATTAGCAACTTTAAGAGTAGATTAAATACAATTTTCACGCTTTACAAAATTAGTTTAGAGTGTATAATTTATTATTTATATACTATTAAAATTATTGTATGAAGTTTTAATTATTAAAAAAAATATAATGTTTTGATTGATAGATTAAAAGTGCAAACTTTGAAAATCCCTAAATAAAAAAAACCAATTCGTAGTATAAAACTCTCAAAAATGTATGCAAATGTTGAGCAAATCGTATATACATTGAGTTGGTATGCAAAAAATGAAGCCCGTACGCGCGTTGTCCAAATCTTTGACACTTCCGAATATGGTGTCCACGCGCGGTAAAAAAGAAGAACGTGTTTCCCCTTTCTAATACGTTATGCTCGGTGTGTTTTCAGATGATCGCGATGGGAGCGATGTCGAAAGAGCACCGGTTGCAGCATCGATTCCATATACGGCGCTTCCTGACGAAGTCGAGGTCTTGAAAATATATACACATACATATATATTCTGAGTTAACGAGCGAATCATGTACCAGAGGGAGCGAATACCCGACCTTTTGGAGAGTCCGGGTTCGAGAAGGGATTTGAGGAATTCGCGAATATCGAACGAGCATCTGAGACGTTACGAGGCAGCAGTGACGAAATACGATAGACTGAGCCCCCATCCGCGTCGTAGATTAACGAATAATCCAAGATTGGAGGAGCATCAGTACTATAATTTTCAAGGGAATTCGAGTAGCGATGAGGGCCTTACTCGAAACAAATCGAAAAGTACAAGTTCCATCGATACCCAGTCAGTGAACAACATCCTCGATGAATTCGAAGATTTGGATTATCGTAAATCATCGGATTTGAGTGATGTTGACGTTGGGAACGTCGAGGTTACCAATTTCGAGGAGATGATGGATATCCAGAAACGCCAAGTGGCCGAGAAACGGAATTCGAGGTTGTTCAAGATGGCGAATAAAGCTGTGCCGAGGGATCAACATCAGATTGCATCACCAACGAAAGTCAATCGGCAAACTCAAGTGCAGCAACGTTCACGTGATAAGCATCGAGAAAGAGTGACCACATCCTCCGATGAAATTTCCCGTGCCGATAGAAAGAATGCCTTCCAAAATTCCGAGGTACGGTCTAGCATACGTTCAGCTAAATCACCACCAGAAATGTTGTTGAAGAAAGGTGAGGTGCAGAAGAGGGTGGACGAGTGGTTGAGTCAAACGAGAAGTCAAAATTGCGCAGGATTCGTTAAGGAAAGTCGCGGATTGACTAGATCAAACAGCAGCGCCGAGCAAAAGGCTCATCGTCGAGTTAGGCAACAAGAATTACGATCCCGCAGATCTCAATTGAACGGGTCATCGAGCTACGATGACCTAACGCACGAAGGTCTCAAATCCGAAATCACTAAAGTCAGCGTGGGTGTGAACACTAGCCGTGGAACTTACAAGCAGTACCTTGCTCTCAAAAACAAGGCGAGATTGCAAAAGCAACAAAACGGTCAAGAGAATCCCAAAACTTCTGGCGTGCTTCGATCGAGAGAAGCAAGTCCAGCAGGTGGAAGAATTCATAACAGTAATTCGAGCTTTCGTTCATCCAGAAGGCAAGAATCGATCGATCAGCAGCAATACCCATGGTCAAACGAGCCCACCCCACCTCCTCCACCGCCACCACCACCTTTGACAAACGCCAGGAGCAAGAATGCCAGAGCCAGACAACAGATGGAAAATCGAATCTCCAGTTTGGTTAAGGCCAGAAACGAAATGATCAGCGGATCCGAAATTATCAGGAGATCTTCGTTCAAGCGAGACAGCAATCGAACCATTGTCAACGCTTCAACGAGTAAAGATACTGAAGAAACTACGAGTCAGGATTGCAAAATGATCACTGATTCGAATGCACCATTTGAGTCGGGTTCAGATTTATCCCAAGAAACGTACGGTACGGTGAGCGCGCGAGTTCGAGCGTTTCAAGGCAGAAGCGAGCAACGAATCCCAAAGTCTAGAAGTCTCCAAGGCTCGAATATTCTCATTGAAACGAGGAACAAACCATTAGTGTCACCCATTAGAAATGATAGATTCCTCTTCAAAGATGACGAGCGTGGTCAATCTACATTTAAACCTAACGTTGACAAAGAAACCGATCCTACGCGTTACGTCGAAAAAATTTACGAAACGACGTTGCAACCAGAAGTTATTCACGCTGATAATTTGGAATCGGTATTCAAACCTGGTCGCACGAATTTTGTTTACGGCGACAGATCGTCCAAAGATTTATCAGCTTCCGAAGCATCGTCTAAAAAGGATGAAGATACGGTAAAACAAAAGAATCAAGAATCCATCGGGTTCAATCACTGTCTCAAATTGTTGCAGAGATCGCCTAGCTTCAGATTGAAGAGATCCCATCCCGTCCAAAAGGATAAAGAAAATTACGTGAAATCGTTGACCAAAGAATCATACCAACCATCGTCAACAACATCAACCAATACCAATTCTTACGAATCGAAAAGTACGTTGAAGTTGAACATGATCGAAAATGACAAGAATAGACAGAAAGACGGTTCTATCAAAAGTGATCAAACGATGATCATCAGGCAAAGTAGTGACACACCGAGTATCGACAGCACCACGTCATCTTCGATCCTCGTCAAAAGCAAAACTGCATCCGAGCATACTTACACATCGATAAGAGATAACTCGGTGATTAATGAAGTCCTCGTCAAGAATTTGCAGTTCAAACAAGATTTACCGCCGATTCCGCCTGCTCGCACCTGTTTCGATTCCGTAAAGCGACAGGAATCGTCACCTTTGACGACCACGCGTAACAAACCGCTCAATTACAACAGCGTGTTGAATGACGATTACGAGAATCAACGAACGTATCGTCAGCAAATCGGTTCCGACAAGATTTACGTATCGAGGGAGGAGATGGAGCGTAAAAAATTGATGGATCTTCTTCGGAAAGGCGAGTTCGAGCTTGTTAAAACGGTAAGTTTACATGAGTTATTACTTTTTTTCTTTCTAGTAGTAATTTGAACGAATTTTACGTAATTAAATTTAAGGCTTTGAGGTTAGGTGAAACCATTGTGTTACAGATTTATGGTTAATTTTTGTTTAGAAAAAGGTTTGTCCTAGGGTCTCCTGCTTAAATCATTTTTATATATAAGTTTGTCATAAACTTTTAACTATTAATTTAGTACTATGCCTACTAGAAATCGATTATTTAAAAGTTTGTGAAAGTATTTTTTAGCCATGAAATATGGATTGATGTCCATCTCTGACTAAAAACATTTTATTATCGTGTTAATAATCACCTAGAAATCTCTAGTAGAAATTTGGTAATTTTCAATGTTTTGAGGTTATCAATATCTATTTCATAGGTTATGAAACGAAACCATTTTTAGACACGAATTATAAACTCATTGGTTATTTCTAATTAAAAAATATTTCACAAATGTCTTGATTTCCATTAAAATTGATAATTTCTAATATTATGAAGTTAGCAATAAATATTAGTCCTTTTTATAAAAATGGCTTATTTTTACATAAAATATCGTTTTAAGTGCAACTTATATCGTTCATTAAATAATTAAATAATTCGTTCTAAATAAACATATTTCAAATGTTGATTCGATTGCTTTTCCAAACTGTACCTATCCATTTTTTTTTATTTTGGGAGACTAATTATAATAAACTACTAATTTTACTAATCTAAAAAATTTACAGAATACAAAGAGATAATCGAGTATTTGAACATTATGTTATGACTCGACATGAGTTAGCATCGAGAAAGTATCACTTTAAAATATTTTTGTTGTAAAAAAATTGTCTATTTATGTAAAATAAGAAAGCTTCAGATATTCACATAGCTTCAAATATTTCACAGATAATGCCTAAAAGAAATTGAAAAAATAAAAAATCACTCAAATGCAAAAGCTTCTAATCTAACACTAAAAAATTTTTAAAGTCACTAAGAACAAACTGTTTATTCCTAACCTTAAAACAACAACAATGACGACAACAAAAACAACGATACCAACAACAACAATAACAACCACAACAAAAACAACAATAATAACTACAACAACCATAAGAATCATAACCGCAATAATAATAACAATAACGATAATAACAACGACAAAAACAACAAAATCAACAATAACAATCACTAACAACCATAACCACAATAATAAAAATATATAATAAAAATAATAACCAGAATCACAATAATAGCCACAACAACAGCAACAACTATAGTATTGATCATCAATATTTTGTGTTCCTTGAGAGATAAAAATTGACACGTGAACCGAAGGCGTGAAACCGCAATTCCACCGAAGCGCCAGCTATAAGTGTCAATTAAGCCACGGAGTCATAGGTCACACGTCGCCTTCAATTCGAGCAGATATATACCCATTAAAGAACGAGGTGCCTCCTCCTCCTCTTTCTCAATTTTACATTGCATGACTCAGCTATGTGTACAACCAGATCGACCAAGAACACGCGAATGCAACGGATCTTGAAAACTTTTTTTTTCCTATTCTCTTCAAATATATCGAGAGAAACTGCCTTTTTCCTCGCCTCTCCCTCTTTCTGTAAAAAGTAGTGTAATTATTATCCAGTTTTTTTAGAAAGCCTATAACTATCAGTTGAACGAATAATTTCTATTAGAAAATTTTGCAATTAAAAGATAAACGGTTGATTTTTAATGTTAGTCTTTTTTATTAGTGTTAATTGTTATTTTTTTATTATTTTTATTATTATTTATCATTTATTATTATTTTTATTATTATTAAAATTTATTATTATTCATTTTGAGGTTACAAATGAAAGTTATGCATATATTGGTGATTATTAAAATTGTACAAGTTTTGAGGTTATGAACGTAAGAAAAAGAATGACGTTATCAGAGTAATAACAGTATGGAGAATGAAATGTTTAAACTTGGTCAAAGTCAACTATGCATCTTAAACTATGTAATCTACAGCATACCATTTAGGTGCATACGGTGTATGTATATATGTGTGTATATACGAAAAGGGGACCACAAGTGTGGTATGCGAGTGTGACATCATTATTTACATAATAGTGGTGCCCATGTGCACCGTTCTCCCTTTTCTAACGAAAAATTTCTTTAAGTATTATACTTAGTCGTTCGTCGCAGTTCGCTTTAACGGGATGTCGGATCCACATTACAGGAATCTGCACTTTTCAATCCAAAAAGTTATATCTAAAATATTGAATTAAAAATTTGCAAAAATTCATATGGATAGCTTAAAACGTATGAAAGGGCTTAACGTTCTGATTTTTTTAAGAAAATGTAATTTTTTAAATAAAAATTGAGTTAACAATTCATTGTCAGTAATTATTAGTCAAAAAAGGCATAAACTTTTAACCCAAACATCGTAATCAGATTATTGATTAAAAATTTGGGTATATTATTTAAATATGCCTAAGAGGCCAACGTTCAGGATTTTTTAAAAAAGTTATTCATTTATTTATAAAAAAAGTAAAAAATGATCATCTTCTGTTTCTTTATTATTTATAAGTTTCATTCGGGACGTAATAGGAGGTTTTGTAATTAATTTTTTGTTAAAGAATAATAGAGTTTTTATTACGTAATTTTTATTAGGATATAATGCATGTTTTTAAGTGATTTTTATTAAGGAATGAGAGAATTTTTCTGGGAAGAATACGGTTTTTAAGCAATTTTTTAAAGATTAATAGCGATTTTAAAATAAAATTTAGTAGAGAATAAAATATGGTTTTTTTAAGTATTTTTTATTTGGGAATATTAGGGTATTTTATATGTAATTTTTATTAGGGAATAACGGGAATTTCTTTTAATTTACGTATTGTTCATAAAATATTGAATAGTATTAAATTGAACTGTGTTGTCATAAAGTGCTATATTTTCAGTGCTATATCAATTATTATTAACTGGTCAATTTATGCCTAACAAATCGTGTCGATTTTGAAAAAATTAAAAACAAATTTTATTAAAAAAAATTAATAACTGTGGCATAAAGAAATAGCTTATAATTGATTCTTTTTTACAAGTTTTTATTTATCTTTCTCAGCAGCATATTTACCTTGTAAAAATCATTACTCCCTTCTTTTTTTCAAAACACGTTCTTTTAAAATGTATTTCATTCGCGTAAAGTAACGTATATTTTCTAACTTATGTACATTAGCGTCCCATCTTTAATCTTGAAAATGAATTTTCTCTCTTTTGTGCTGGTGTGTATGTGTGTGTGTGTGTGTGTGTTTGCGTACGTCTTAAACAACTTAGAATAAATACGACGACAGTCGCGATACATTCGTAAAAAAGGATAATGTAGTTTTGGAGCAATGTAAGTAACAAGTTTGGAGTTATCATAACAAACGTTTGTGTGTGCGCAAAGATTTATTGTTCGAAACTTTTATAAAACTTCATTCGTATGTACGGTAAGTTAAAATGCTTTTGAGGTTAGGTTGAATAAAGAAAGTTCGGATCGTTGTTTACGGTTTAATTGATGGTAGGTGGAGTTTTAAAAAAAAAAATTTTTATCGACAGATGGATTTTTTAGGAATTTTGTTACCGACGAAACGTGATTATTCGTTGTTAATTTATTTATAATTGGTTATTTTCTGAGAAATTTTATGGGAGATTGTTCTACGTCGTTTAAGGGTTATGTATGAATTTTTGCAGATTTTTAGTTTTATATTATTAGGATTTTTTTAAAGGCCCTGTATGGCATTAATGAACGCTGAAAATATGAATTAATCGTTGTATCTCAGTTCCTCGTAAAGCAGTATATTTTATAATGTTTGCTCGGTTGGTAACAATTTGCTATGATTCAGCTTTAAGAGTAAAAATAATTTCTGAAATAAATAATTCCTTTGTTGGCATTTTACGAGTTGCCATTTTCAACATTTGATAAAACCTAGCAAGGACATCTTATAAAAATTCAAAAGATTGAAAATTCTCTTTTTAAATTTTAAATCTGTAATTATCGGTAAGTACATCGATCCAATGTACTTTTTAAGGGTCCTTAAAGGTAGGTAAGTAGGGAAGTACCAAGTTACTTTTTAATTTTGCTCAATTTTCAATAACAATGAAAAATAGTAGGTGATTGAAATGATTAAAATTTAATTTACTGATACTGTCGGTAACTCTCGATGATAAGTGGACAGTGTAGGTAACCCAGGAATGCTACATAAATTATCAATTTTTAAAATTTTGAAAAAATTTATGTATATTGTTTAAAGTGATATAAAATCATTTCATGCGTTTAAAATATCTCAAAATTTTATTTATCTATAATTAAAATAATTGTCGTCAATCCATCAAACCGACAGAACGAAGACGCTCAATTCTCACTTTCAATTACTATTAAAAATTAAACGACAAAAACCAAAATAAAAAATCAATTTACCGACCACACGCTCTGAACGTCTTAATAAAATCTTCCCCTAAAAAAAAGCCAACGCACTACAAAAGACCCACAAGATCGAACGACAATGATCTTAAACGCCTGTACCCCAAAAACAACAAGGGTAACGCGAGCAGAAGTTCAATTCTAAATACGAGAAGAGGAAGTAAAAGAGAAAAAGAGAACAAAAGGAGGGCAACGGCATGTAAACCAGTGTCGAAAAGATGCTGGTACAGCTGCATCGTTCATCTCGGTATTGCACGCACACAGACACATACATGCACATACAAACACAAAAAGTCATTGAAACGCACAAAATCACACGCATATACACAAAAAGTAAGACACACACACACGCACATATATACATATCACACATACACACATACAGGTAGAGACACAAACACAAAGGCAAGGAGAGGATTTATGATTCGAGGATGCTGGAGCGTTCGTAGACATTAGGTATGCCGTTCATGCAGCACTTTAACACGGAAGAAAGACGTTATAAATTGTAGGGGGCGCGTAATGGTAAGTTTCGAACGACGGCGACTATACTACTATGCCCGACGATTTTTCAAAACGTCGGGGACGTTCGAGGTACTTAGGTAGTTGTATTTAATAGAAATCCCATCAATTTTGACGGGATTAAATGTAAACGTCGTTTGTATATATGTAGTGCGGTTTCACCGTTTCTTGAGCGTCTTCATTACTTTGGAAACCATTTTTTTTTAAAGGGGATGTCAAACTCGGAAAATGGACGTTTTTTATGTTTTTATTATGAACAAATTAATAAGTTTTTTCAAAAACCCTGATCGTCAGGTTTTTTCTTATGTTTTAAGCTATTCGTATGAATCTTTCAGATTATTAATTCAATATTTTAGATATAATCTTTGGGTTGAAAGGATTTCTGTACTTTGGACCCGTTCGGCAGTTTTAGGTTTTTTGTAAGATTCCTACAGTGTTTTTAAAAAAATTGACAACGTCAGGCACATTTGTAAATTGTTAATATCAATATCATTTTTATGTTAGAAATGGAGCTTATTAAATTGCCGACTAAAACTTGTTTACTTAAAATTATGTGAACAAATTATTTTCTCTTAAAAAAGCCAGACTCTCTGTTATGTTTTTAAGTATCTTTGTCAATTTTTTCAGATTTTTAATTTAACATTTTAAAGATAATTCTTGAGATGGAATAGGTAGATCTCTGCAATTTGAATCCGAGATGTCCTTAAGTTAAAAATTTCAATTTTTGGAGTTCGATGTTGTTGATTGTAACGGGTTTTTTTGTGAAATAAGAGGAATATAGTGAGATTTGTATGAGAAGTGATTTTCTAGAGAAGATTCAATTGTTTTTAGTGGTTTGAGGTTAGGAGCCTATTTTTTTAATGATTTTTAAAAGGTGGTTAGAATATTCAAAAAACATTTTTTTAAGTTGTATACTAAGGATACATTGTGAAGTAAGCTGTAAATTGTTTATTCATTCATTTCTTACATTATTGACAATTTTGAGCTTAGGTAAAACCATTGTTGAACGTCTTAATATATTTCAGTCAAATAGACAGTCTTTAAAAAAGACAAACGAATTGTTTAAAAAAAAGGCTTGTTAAATAATTTTTTAGTTTTGTAGTAAGTCTTTTTTTGTAATAAACATTCTAATCTATAAATTATATCATTCTCTTCCTCAACTAAATATTCAAATCAACTATTCAAATATCGACTCTAACTTATATAAATCTATAGGACGGAAATTTTGACATCATATAAATCAATTAATAATTAATGAAATCTTCAAGAATTTAAAATTAAATTAAATTCAGAAATTGCGTGAGAAATTTGAATTGTTTCACTATCTACAATTACCAAAATATTTCTTTTTTACAATTATTATTTAATTACAGGCACCGCTCACGTAATCTTGCATAAAATAATAAAATTAAGTTACAACATTTAAATGACCAACCAAAAAAAAAACTTTTTTTTGTTACCACCATAAATCAATAATTACGTCGTTAGTGCACAATAATTTTCTATCTTACGTCATAATCCGTTAATTATTATAATCTTATGTGTATAAGTGTACATTTTAAATATATTATATTTCTGAAAATAAGGAACGCAGGAAAAATTTATTTAAGTCCAACGACCGACCAATAAAGTCAAATTTATTGAACGTTGAACGCGCGTGTGTGTGACATATATATACATATATTTTCTTAAAGAAAAAGGAGCGAACGGTGATATAGATTTCTAGGTTATGCACGTAAATTAATTTTTATCAAAAAATTTTTTTTAAATATGTGTGGTTATAATTTTACAGTAACCTACTAGGTATGTATAGCTGTTAATTATATATCACCGACGACACTAATTTTTTTTTAATCAATGAGAGATTTATAAATGAAACGTTGAAGTAAAATTATTGGTGTAATTTACATTCTTCGCCTATAAAAAAAATATAGTGGTTGCTCTAGAATTTTCTTTCCTCCGTGTAATTAATTACAGGTTGTATGTACGTTTATCTCAATTTTGTAATTATTACTTATTTATCTCGTGGAAATTGCAGTGATTTTTTAGGTATAAATCAATAATTTTTTTAAACGGTAGATGAGAGTTCCTTATGAAGTATAAAGTATAGTAGTAAAGTAACAATAAAGTTCGTAACCTCAAAATGTTAACAAAAGGTTTAATTTTTTCCATTATTTTTTAAAAAAATTTTAGGTATAAATTTTAAAGTTTTTTTTCCTAGATAATATAGAAATGAGTTTTGTGCTATTTTGTGCTATTTTTAACTTAAATAGTTAAAAAATGTTTACATTTCTACTAACGTTATAATATTCTCATATCGTTCAAATCTGTTAACAAATTTAAACAATCTAAAAGTATAAATGAATAATTATTTTAATCGGTAAAAAAGTGTTCATTATGAACTATAAAGTGGATTTTGCCTTAACTTCAAAATATTAATAAAATATATATTTTCTTCCTTTAAAACTAAAAAAAATTTGATTCAATTTTCTAGTTACAATTTAATTGATTTTTTCAACACTAGAAAATACTTCAATATAAGGTATTATTAACCTGAAATTATTAAACAATGTCAAATTTATGCCAGTTATAATTTTTTTTATCAAATTTGTAAAATCGATTTGTTATGTATACCTATATCCGTTTTTATTTTCAATTGTTTGAAAGTCGTTAATTATGAGCTACAAAATAGCTTCATACCTAACCTCAAAATATTAAAAAACAATTTATGTTATTAAATTGGTAGTGAAAAATTTTTGAACGTTAATAGGCAAATTCCTATAGCAAATATATTTATAATATATGTCTCGATTTAAGAATTCTTAACTAATAATTTTCTTCATACATATCGATTGGGCTCTTTATTTTTCCAAATGTCCTACGTCATCGCAATTAAAAAAAGCTATTTTATGGTTCATTTTAATTTTATGGTTTAATTTCGAATTCAACCCTTAAAATCCGAAATTTTTTTTGTTAAACTTTAATGTTCCTTTAACCTCGTCTATGTTTGACAGACGAAACGTATTTACGGCTTTTGAAAACTTTGCACTTACACTGATGCACTTTTTCACTTTACAACGTGATGGATTAAGATGAATCACATATTCTTTTTCTTCTAATATTATTTATATACATTTTTTATTTTATTCTCTTTCCTGGGAGATATTCGATCTTTAGTTAATGTTTTGAGGTTATAAATAGTTTATGTTTTATATAGGTTATAATTAGCAGTATTTTTAAAAGTAATGGTTAAATTATTCCTAAAATTTCGTTTAAATGTTCTTTAAAAAAATCTGTTATTATATTTTGAGGTTACAATCTTTTAAAAATGTATGTACGCATTCTACTAGAAATAAAGCAAAAACTTGAAGTTATTTTATAACTCATATTGAACTCTTTTCAACCGATTATTAAAAAAAATGGTTAAATTGTACCTGACAACTCGTTTTAATTTAGATCAGATTTTTTAAAGTTAAACTTCCACTATAAATAAAGGAAGAACTCAAACAAATTATCAATGTTTTCAGGTTATTAATACTTATTTCATAATGAACTCTTTTTTCTCTTTTTCTATAATAAAGCAGTGAAACTGCCAAGCATATTAGTCACTAGCTAAGATCAAATGAGCAGTGTCGCTGGTTAGGCACTGGAGAAGCACTGCTTAAGGATCGATATGAATATATGGTTCGTAAACATAACCTACAAAAATTCCCCCGAAATCGTTTTTCTGTTCTGGAAGTTTAAGTTAATGCATTGATAGGAACTTACATGTAATCATCCATCTAAAGTTTTTTTATATATTTTTATTATTATTATTTTTTATTATTTTAACGTCGCTCTTTTTATGATCCCAAATCGGTGCTAATCAGCGACGGAGGTTATACGATGTCTTGGTAAAGAAAGCATTTTTATTATTTTAAACGATATACACCTGTAATTATATTATTTTTTTTTCAATTATAAGTTGATGGTTAGTCCTTAGCTTGTGAATGCTTAAAAAGCTGACGAAAATAACACGTCGACTAGCTAATCACTGCTCAACTCACTGCCCAGTTTCTCTTTCACTCGCTATAGACTGGCCAAAAACTGCTGAACATTTCGAGTTAAAAAATAATGGTAAATTAATATTTAAAAAACCGTTTGATTTCTTACTAGATCATTTAAGAAATTATTTTTATACATTCCGTTAGACCATTTCTTGACGTTATGATGTTAGGAACACCTGCTTTCTAACTTATAATGAAGTCTTTTTTATCAATTAAAAAAAATGATTAAATCATTCCTAAAATCTGGTTTAAATTTTTCACTATAAATTAAACAATTTGTTAGGAATAGAGATATTTTATAACTCACGATGAACTCTTTTCTACCGACTAAAAAAAATGGTTAAATTATACCAAAGAACTTGTTTGATATTACATCACAGGGTTTCTATATAAAAAAGAATTGGCAGAGAAAAAAAAATTTCACGCGTCATAACGTAAAATCGATCGTCTTGGTTTAATCGGTTTTTAGTTGCAAGGACAACGAAAACTTGTGTAGTTGTTGTGTTGCGAGAAAAGAGGATATTATGTGGCCTACGGGTGTTGAAAGAAACTGGTGCTGATATTACATTCTACTCTCCGGAAACTTTACTCACTCTCTTCGCTCTTACCTCATTTTTTTCTCTTTTAAAAGAACCTTTTTTTTTATTTTCTTTTTGTCGCGAATATTCGGTTTTTATCTGCAATATTATCGATTTTTTGAATTTTTTCTAAATTTATCGATTTTTCATAAGAATTTGTTTTTATATCTAATT
Organism: Theocolax elegans; assembly: GCA_026168455.1. Taxonomy (NCBI): domain Eukaryota; kingdom Metazoa; phylum Arthropoda; class Insecta; order Hymenoptera; family Cerocephalidae; genus Theocolax; species Theocolax elegans. Next base: position 2,847,963 of record CM047426.1, on the reverse strand, counting down.
TTATCGATTATTGATTAGAATTTATTTTTCATTGAGTTTTATCGATTGTTGATAAAGATATGTTTGTTTTATTGAAATATATCATTTTCTTTTAGGACTGGCATTTATCGAATTTTAACGTTAATTGATTAGGATTTGTTTTTTTATCATTATTAATCGATTTTTTATTAGAACTTTTTTTTATAAAACATTATCGATTTTTAATAAGAATTTGTTTTTTATCTAATTATTTTATTGGTAATTGCTAAGGATTGCTTTTTTATCAATTTTAATCAATTATTTATTAGGACTATTTTTTTATTAAATTTTATGGATATTTGATAAGAAATTTTTTATCTAATTTTATTGATAAGTGCTAAGGATATGTTTTTTAGCAAACTTTTTCGATTTAGGTAATCGATTAAAAACAATTATTGGTAAGGATATATTTTTTATCGAACTTTATCGATTTTTGAGAAGGATCGTTCGATTATCTTGTACATGATACAAAGAGCTTATTCTTCAACAGCAAAAATTAGCGACATTTGGTGAAACTTTTATAAAGATCGATAATTGTGATCCATTATATGAAATTGAATGATATAAAAATTTAACCAAACATCGAATGAAGTAAAAAAAAATATTAAAACAAATAAAAGTCGACTGAAATAATCAATTGAATAAAACAAACACTCGAATAAAATTAAAAATAGAATGAAATATATAAATGAATAAAATAAACAAATAGACGAAAAAAAAATCAAATTAACTAAAAATTGCCTATACTGTAATATTAAATAGTTTTAATAATATAAAGAAAAGAAAAGACGACAAAAATAAATTGCATTATAAAACCAATTTCCGAAGTAAGTTAAACTCGTAAGCGATTGAGTCATTCACCTGTTATTCTTTTCTTTATCTACAACGCTTTCCTTCCTGTCATTTCCTCAGGTATTTTTCCTTTTCTAGGTCTACGGTTGCAACGTAAAATGTCATAAAGTGTAATTTCTACTCTGTACGTATACGTAAAGGAAAAAAAGGAAGAAAATTGTATTTAGTTTTGCAAATTATACTTCAAAATTTGCAAGGGTGGACGTTCGCGTTGTTTATTTAAAATTTAAAAAAGCGTCTCAGTATAGTAGTTTACCATTTAAAATATATATGATATATTATGGATAATGGTGAGGATCAACAAAATTTTTGTTATATATTTTAAGAAAAAATTGTTTTAAAAAAATTTTTTTTTATTATTTATTTATTAATTTATTGATTTTAAATAAGTGATCTATAAATATATTCGAAATATTTTGTTATCTATATGCATTCTTTATAATTGTATTTATGAGGATCGAATGATTTAAACAAAAAAAATTTATTCATAAATTTATTATTATATATGCATTTAACAGTTTTATTATTAGAAAATAAAGATTTGTAAAAAGGTTTTTAAAATGACATTATCCATGAATTTTTTGTAAATTTTGGATCATGATTCTTTTTATCTAAAATTGGATTTAAACTTTTTTATCATCCAAATACCTCGATTTTTATAACAACACACTAAAAATAAAGAGTTTTTTTATATAAGTATTTTTTTTTATTCAAACGTAATTACTTTTTGTAAAAAATGTTCAGGTATAACTAAAAACTACGATCGAATACATTTCATTTGATTATAGCATCATTTTTTTAAGGCATACATTAAACATGAATATTTTACTTGAATAAAAAATCAACTTTATCCATCATTGATCATTAAAATCTTCAAATAAGAATTGTAGTCTATCCACAAAACTTTCTAATAGATCTAACAATAATAAAAAAAATACTCAAAAAAAAATTCGAAATTGCATTAAAAAAAAGAAGAAACAACCTTGTTCCGAATAAAAGAAAAAAGTATTTAAATGTGTCACTTGCAACATCTCCCCATATCCCCAATTAACTTTCAATTTTCCAATTTTTAAATGTAGATCCCACTACGAAAAAAAACCATATACCCCAACATATGTCACATCATTCCACCCGAAATTATAAGTATATCGCGTATAAAAGAAAATAAAACAAAAGTAAAGAATAATTTTGTTCGAAAACTCGAGAAAGAGTATATAGAGAACAAACACTCTCGGATCTCTTTAGCACACTGCATCTCTTTCTCTCTCTCGTGTTTCTGCACGTAATTATCTGACCGTGTGTTTCCAAGAACCCGACTGCATTCTCCGCTCTCTCTCTCTCTGTCGCTCTCTATCTCGCGTGTGCGGGTGAAATTCAAAAATAGTCTCCAGCCACCGCTCCGACAGTCTAAGGCACGTCTCGACACGCTGCGCGCACCCACACACACTCACAGTCCACCCCGACATGCACACGTACACACAAAATCACACACACATACATACATTTACACAAAACCAAACACACATACTTCGTACACACATAAATTCAAATACCAATCTTGCATATTTACATATTCTCAAATAGAGACATGTTTGTTAAAACCTCCCCCCCCCCCCTCCCATCTCATCACAAATAATTATCTGTTTTTCATAACTCGTTAAAAAATGCCAAATAAATAAAAGTACAAATTTCGATGAAGAAACACATTTTTTTTAATAACCCAATAACTAATAATTACTGGGTAATTGGATTATTAAATAAATCAGTTTTTCCATCGAAAAATAATGATAGAAATACAAATTTCGATGATTAGGTAACTCATTTTTTAAATAATCCAATAATAACTCAATAACTATTAATTATTGGGTTATTAAAAACATCAATACAAATTTCGAAGAAGAAACCCATTCTTTTAATAACCCAATAACCCAATAACTAATAACTAATAATTATTGAGTAATTCGATTATTAAATAAATCAGTTTCTCCATTGAAAAATAAAAATAGAAATACAAATCTCGATGGTGAATCTAATTTTTTAATACTCCAATACCCGAATAATTATTAGTTATTGGGTTATTATTGGATTATTAAAAAAAATGAGTTTCTCCATCGAAATTTGTATTTGTATTTATATATTTGGTCATTTTTAGCGATTTATGGGGAAAAAAGTAATTGGGGGGGGGGGGTGGTAAAACGAATAAAACTCCAAACACATTTTCACACACACACACACACACACACACACACACACACGCAAATACAAGTTAAAATACGAATACGTAGAACAATATTTTTGTATTTTCCATTATTTATTTACAATTTTTGATATTTACTAATTAACGAAAACTACAATATAGAAATCTACAATTACCTATGACATCTCCTTGATATTAATAATAATTATAGTCTGTAAAATATGTGATTGAGATCCTCTCACAAGAATTCGCAGTGACAATTATTACAAGCCAGATTGTATAATGATTAAATTTGCATCTGTCGATTATTATGCAATAATATTTCTAGGTAACTAAATATTAAAAAAGAAAATCATGCGTTGCTAATTGGCTGTATATACCTTTCGAGCAATATCTAGTTGGGATATTATACAGGGTGTTCAAAACGTAACGACCCCCCCCCCCTTCCCTAGCCAGTTCATTCTAAAATAGAGGGGATCCCATACGTTTGGAACACTCTGTGTAGTATTAGTGTTACTATATGCATAAGACAGTTTATTATTATATAATATTCTTTGAGAACGGAGAATGGAATTTTAATAGAACGATTTGGTGCACATATTTTCTCTCGGGTGCTTTGTTACCATGTACACGATCGGCTTGTTCATTGCCTGAAATTCTTGTATATATACGGTATGCAAACGAAAGCGGAAGATCTTGCGTTTTTAAAGCAGAAATTTTTTATACACTAATCATAGTGTTTTAGAAAAAATGTTGATGAACAAAAGTTTTTAAAATTGATCAGATAATATGTTAGATTTTTTTCAAAAAGTTTTGACAACTTTTAGAATTTTTCAAAATTTTGGGATATTAAAAAATTAAAACAGTTGTCAATACATTCTGAAAAAATTCTATCGTATTCATTGATTAAGAACTTTTTATTTAACAACATTTTTTCGAAATGCCTCTCATTTTCCTCTAAAAAATTCCTGAACATTTCAATGATTTTTGCGTGTGTAAACCGCTATTTTGGATGTTTCCACCATTATTTTCATAATTATGACGAAAAGATTTTAAACTTTAAGGATGTTCTATGGTTACGTCAAAGTTAACAGAATTTAATGAAATTGAAGTATATTATTTGTAAGAGTGCCAGAAATGTCTATGAATTTTTTCAATATTTTTTTCCGCGCAAATTTTGAAGACATGTGACGTAGAAGTTGACTTCTTATACATAGGCTTATATGGAGACTCGGAAAAAATATGATTGACTTTAAAGTGCGATTGATGAAAAGCGTACAAAATTTAATAAAAAACTAGAAACATCACAAGTGAATATAAATAAAGCGGTATGCAAAATTTGAACCGATGTCACCGCGCAAAAGTTAAAGAAATTAATGAAAACATTAACAAAAAGTCAAGTTCATGGGCCGTGCGGGGAGCTGCGCGGTCATAGCAACGGTGTGCGCGGAGAGAGGGGAGACTCCTTTTCTTCCCCGCACGGCAAGACACCATTGAACATCCTTAAGTTCCGAGGACGCGATTTCTTTACTTTAAATAGAAATTCTAAAATTGAATATGAAAAAACGAAAATAAAAAAATTTTGTTTTAATCAGTGTTTATTTGAAAAAATACATACAGCTCTTCGTAGTTGAATTTTTTCAAAAATCTCATCAAGGATTCTGAATTCAGTTAATTTTATGTCAAATTTGCTTATTGAGGAATTCTTTACAAGCCGTTTTTACAGAAAATTCAACTGTTGAAAATTGCATAAAAAAAACATCCACTTGAGACTTAAAGGGATGTTGGAGTCAATATTTATATCATTCCTACCTTACCGACATATGCTGTAATTGATAATATATCTGTAAATAAAACAGTATCAACAAAAATTAAATACAGGAACTTCTTAAGGGGATGTCGGAATCTACACAAAACTACACCCTTACCGACATTTTCGATACGTATATTAATTATTTGTATTATCATTGCGTATTTTTTCTGATTGGTAGCAGAGATGGTGCGATAGGAGGAATAGTTATAAAAAATCAAAAGTAAATTTAAGTAACGAAAAATAAATGGCATACAGGACTCTGTAATTAGCTACGTTATCTTTTAAAGGGGGTGGTATACACGATTGTTACCGATCGAGTTCTTTAACGATATACATCATTGCATTAAGTTCAAAACCAAATACAAAATCATTAGATTATTCATTAATTCATCACTCTACGAAGTTCTAAATGTACATTTTGTTATATTCACCTTCAAAAATATTTCCTCTGAAAAAAATATGTAATTTTCATTATGTCATTATGTCATTATGTTTCAAGAACAAATCAAAATTGTTATGTTAGCATCAGAGTAATTTACCGACTAGTGAATAAAAAATATTAATTATTGTAAAACCAGTACGTTCTCAGTCGGTAAATTACTCTGATGGTAACATAACGAGTTTAACATACCCTTAAAAGATGCCTTTAAGGGATAATTATCGATTTGCAAATTCGAATAATGACGTATTATTCAATTATCTAATAATTCTGTATTTGGATTTTCTATTAAACACTATGTGTCGTTCATTAAATGTATTAATTATTAATTTTGCTCAGTCGGTAACAATCGGGTATGCCACCTCCCGAAGGGTCTCGTATATTCAATTTTTGTTGATTAATTAATAAAAAAAAATAATAAGAAAAAAGACGTGTACTTGTTTATGCTGAATTATAGATTAAAATATTACCGTGTCTATAAGAATAAACCCTTCCCAACAAATGTCGAGCCACTGTGCGTCCTAAAGAGGTTAGGCTCACATATTTTTGGTAAGACTCTTCTCGAATACGCACAAACAAAAACGCCTCTTCTCTTACTTTTGCACATACCGTTTCATTCACAGTTTTATTACGAATTATCACCATTATAGATTATTATTGATCATATAGCACCCCTGTAATTTCGATTATACAAAGATTAGTTTTTACCTTAAAATTTGTACTTTCTAAAAAGAGTAGAGCAGTGTAAATATAGTGACATTACAATTTGGAAATACGAACATGTTTCTTTTCTTCCCTTCGACTTCGAACACAGACATGATGTATTTTTTTTGCAAATGTCTGGAGTATGATGTATATAAAGAAGAACTATGCAATTTGTGTCAGGTCTCTCTGTATATGGGATCGGTATTTATATATGTGTGTTTTCCTAAGCAATCCTGTTTATTTCGAACCTGAGCTAAAGTTGGCCTCGCAGCCTCTAACGGCTCACTCTCTGTCTTCGGCTTATATAAATACAGTATTTTCTTCCTGCTCTCTTCTCGACATTATTTTCCTTTTGTCGTCTCTTCTTTTTCTTCTTCATCAGGATTTTATTTTGACGGGTTCCGTCAGTCCGGCTGACTGTGTCGATTATTTTTTTTTATTTTTTTTGCACTTACGAAGTGGATCGTGGTGGTTGGTTTTTTTAGTTTAAGGATGGGTTCGTTGATTGGTAGGTGTGGGGATTGGCCTTTTTAGGTTGATTTTTGTATATAGTTGTTGGTTAAGAAGTTTCGATTTTGTTTTATTTGGATTTTGTAGGTTAATTGTTTTGGATTAAGGGCAAAATTGGTTTTTTAGGTTAATTTCTGTTGTTATTTGGATGTGCTGGTTTTTTTGATGTGATTTAAGAGGTTTGGTTTAACTTAGGTTTTCTTTTTGTTTAACTTGAGTTTTTTGGTTTGTATTTAAGTTTAGGTTGCACAATGTATACTCTAAAGGACGAGTTTTTATTTTTTAATTGGTTCGATTTATACATCTCAAAAAGATATGAGTTAATGCTAATTTTATAATTTCCCTTGGTTTTTTTCGATGTTAAAAAATTTAAAGAATAAAATGCGCAGGAATTTTGAATTTTTTTAATTACTATGTTATATGAAATTTAACGGTCTGTACGAGCCAGAATATATAAATATTCTTAATCATCAGTCAATGATGTGCTACAATTCGAAGCCTGTACGCAAAGCTGAATGAGTATAAATAATCTAATTCTGGAGACTAAGTAAGTTAAATTGAAAATATTAATGTGGAAATAAAAATATTAGTAAGGTAACTTTAAATACAAAGATAAAGAAAATGTATTTTTTTAAATACTATCCAATTGTGTAATGTATGGTATGTTTCAAAATTAATATGTGATTGAATAAAGATAATTAAATTTTACTCAATATCGTCGTTATATCTGAAATTTAAATTCTTGATTATTATTAAACAATGTAATATCGTGTAACTTTTAATTTAAAATTATTAAATGAAAATTATTGTATATATAAAAATTCAAAAAATGATAGATTATCTGTATACATGTTCCTTATTTCGATAATGAACGCTGACACTTACGTTAGGAATAAAAATCATGAAAATTCGGAGCGCGGGAATTTAAAATTTTTTAATTAACATGCGTTTTTTATTAAAAACGAATTCATTCAACTTTTTTTATAAATAATTATTAATGAACAATTTCTATTAATTCAATTCTAAAATATTGAAATATACTTCTTAGCTTTATACACATACAAATTTGATACATATATAAAAATTTTAAGAGCGGGAAATTCAAATTTTTCAAATTTGGCATATCTAACAATTTTATCATACGACTATTATATTAAAATCATCGCATAAAAAATTACAAATTACGTTTATATTTTCCCATATGACGCATTATTCCAGTCACAATTTAAAAAATCCTAAACCCGGGAAAATTGAATTCTTAAAACTATTCTCCCATTTATATATCCTAATCGTTATACATTTACTATGATATATAAAATAAAAAATATTCCATGCATTTAATAAAAAAAATATACGATTTAATTAATACTTTTCGGACGAAAAGAGAGACAGTCGTCACGCGTAGACACACAACATTTAATTCGTTGTCCGGATTTCGCTCAACGAGCCGCTACCAGTTTATTCCAGTTCACTTGGCTATCGTTGAATTTTCTCGACCGGAAGGGAACCTCCGAAGTACTGTGATTTTCGATTGCAGATTCCTCGCGTGTATATACACCATCTCTGTCTCTCTCGGATAAATACAGAGTGAAATAAAAAAAATTTCGATATATTATTCTATACACCTTTTTATATTTTTTTTTTTCCTTTCACTGTGCATATATACGACGGAAATGATTAAACAACGCGTAATTGACAACTTTATTTCTTTTCATTTTTAATTAAACGATTCTAACGAATCTCTTATATTCGTTCTTCTTATTCGTTAAAAAAAAAAATAATAATAATAAATTGCACAGTCATGGTTGCATAAGTAAAAAATATGAATTCAAAAATATAATAATAAATAAAAATTGTGTTAATTTAAAAAAAAAAAATTTTTTTAAATAATAAAAGTAATTAATAATTAAGAAAAAAGTTCCTTGTATTAAAAGATAATTACACAATATCGTGCAAACATATATATACGTAGGATATAATAAATAAAAATATACATATTACCATTTTTTTAAAATATAAAACTATACATAACACAGGTGGTTTTCAACTTATCTTCCCAAGTGATATTACACACGTGATCGAAAAAAAAAATTCTAGTGGTTCTCGAGACGTGTATACCAGATATATTTTTTCGTTTACGTAAGAATAAAAAGAGCTCACTGTATATTTGTACTTGTGTGTGTTATACAATGGTGTAATTTAATGCACGCAAATGCGTCGTGTGTAGCGTTATCTATACGCGTTTCATTAAATGTAATACGACAAAAAAAACAGGTGATAGATAAAAAAAAATATGTAGGGTTATTGACATTTCCTTCGTACATAAGTTGTGTGGTGTAAATCATGTGTGTATGTGTGGGTGAGATGAAAATTTACATAAAGTGAAATTGTGTTGTTTAAATATATATAGGAACTTTTGAATTCTTTTTTATACGGGGATTTAATTGTTATTATAATTTTTGTTAGAACGATTGAGAATTTTGGGTTAGATTAGAGAATTATTGGCTATATTTTCGGTGTTTTTGCTAAAAAATAATGTTTCGATAAGGTTCATATATTGGATATATATTAAATAGGGTATTTAAGTTAATACATGCAGTGAATTTTATGGTTAATTTGAGTATGTACATAGGAGTGGTAGAAAATAGATTGGGACATTTTGGCGGATTATCAGGGAAATGGTAGTGAACAAATTAGTCAAAAAAGGTGAATATTGATTAAAAGTAGTTAAAAATAATTTAAAAACGATTTTAAAAGTGGTTAAAAAACTGTTTCAAGAATGGATAAAAATGGGTAGAATAAGAGTTTCAAATTGTTTAAAGAATTCTTAAAAACTTTAGAACATCGATAAAAATGGATAAACAAAATAATTAAATAATGGTTAAAAAATGGTAAGGGTCAAAACTGATTAATTAATGCTTTAAAGAATTAATCAAATAAGATCAATAAAAAGGTTAAAAGCATGATTAATAGTTATTTTTGCACTTAGGGAGTAAAATAGGCATTTATTCCCGGGATTAAAGTTGCTGCCCGAGCTTTATCTTCTAGCAGTAATTCATCCAAGGGAATAGTAGCCTTTTACTCCCGAAGTGCATATAAAATTTTTCACCCTGATCATTTGAAAAGTCACTCTTTGCAATAATAATTTTTTTTTTAACTTCTAAATTTTTTCAATATTGTAAAATTTATTAATAATTTTAATTTAATATAGTAAATTAAATTGTGTATTTGTAGAAAAAGGCTAAACTAAGCGTTCAAAATAAAAAAGAGGGTCTACGATTAATAAAATGTGTCTACGGGGAATAAAGTGATCAAAAGAATAAAATGCAGTTTTACTCCACTCGTAGAGGTTAATAAAGTAGACTTTTTAGATGATCAGGGTGGAATTAGGATATTTCGTATTAAGTACGTAAAAAGTTATAACCGAGTGTGGTAAAAAAAGACGAAGTTAGGCGAAGCCGGACTAAGTATTTTTTTTTGTTTCACGTAGTTGGAACTTTCTAACGCATGTGTTGCAAACAATATTTTACTGTTACAGTGAGTGAGAAATCACATTTCAAAAAATGTAAACAATACGTAAAATGCATTTTAAAATGTTTAAAGTTGTAATGATTAAAACACTTACAAAATTAAAAATAAAAATGATCACTTGTAGATGAAAGAAATTTGAAAAAAAATTATAAAATGGTTAGTTTATAATTAAAAGTAATTAAAAAATAATCCAAAAATAGTAAAAAAAGATAGACCGACGCGGTGGCGGAGTGGCGGAGACGCACGGAAGTTAAGCAGTATTGAGCGCGGTACCCAAGTGGATGGGTGACGTCGCTTGGCTTTCGTGGCGGGTTAGGTGTTTTTTTCACACTTCACAACGTGAGCGGGAGGTGTGAAACATTCGGTTTCGGTGTCAAGGCCTACGCAATGTGACTTTGACACCCAAAAAGAATGTTTCGAATACACCGGCCATCTCGGGTGAGGTTTTCCCTGCTTCACAGGTTTCCCTCATCCACGGGCATAATCCCGGGTGAATGCGAGATGGTGGGGTTTTTAAGGGAGGGATAAAGCACCCACACATAGTTGGTAGGTGGACACCGTTAAAGTCCCCCAGGGGATAAACGGTAGGAAGTGCCAGGAAAAAAAGAGAGCACAAAATCAAGAATCAAGAATAGTAAAAAAAGATTAAAAACAATGGTTGAAAGATGGTTTGAAAATAGTCCATAACCTGTCAATAAACTTGATAAACATTACTAAAAATAAATGCGCGGTTAACAAATGATCAATAAATGGTTGAAAAATTTAAATAATTACCAAAAAATTTATTGTATAAACTATTTCAGTATTTGAGAAAATTAAATTGATGTGAGGGGTACTACGTTGAATGATAAAATACATTTTCAATTCTGAAAAATTAACATTTATAATTTTTAAAATATGTTTTATTAATGGTTGAGAAATAGTGAAAAAAAATAATAAAATTAAGAAACATTTATCGTTCAATGTTAAAATGTCAATTTTAACCCCTCATTTACAAGCCTAACACGTCAAAAAATATTTCATTCAAATCAGAACCTTCATATTCACATCCCAAATTAAAAATAGGAACCATTACTGCAAATCTTTAAAAAAAAGTCATCAACCTCAACGTCTTCACTCTAAAAAAAGTCCTTCCTTCACATTTTGTTTCGCACTTTGAAACGTCGAATCGCTGATGGAAGTGAACGGCATCTCCTACAAAATGAAATTTCCAGCGACGGAAGTTAACTCTTGATGTATATTAAAAAAAAAAGAAAAAAGGCAACTCGCAGAAAAGACGTTGCGCATAAGTAGAGGAAAAGCGCCTCAGGGAAAAAAGGATTAGTCGAGGAAATGCACTCGGTACGAAAAAGAAAATTGTGAAAACTCGAGTTTGTTCGGTGTAAGAGGTGGTTACAATTGTTTAACCTCTACGTCGTTGTAAATTTTCATCGATTCAAAAAAAAAATATTAATTTCTATTATAAATATCGATTTTGTTATTAAGGTTAGAAAATTTTTTATGATCATATACAGAAATAAATTATAGTAACATTGTTACGTAAAAAATTGAAAGATTTAAAAGTTTTCATATAGTAACTATTCATGATATGACGATTTGACAAAAATAGGTTAGATTCTCGAAAATCATCATTCTGAAGGAAAAATAGACAACGATACTGAAAAAGTTAAAAGAATTGATAATTATTATTTAACTCAAAAGAAATTTTTAAAAATATTTAATAAAAAAAAATAAACATTTATTGAGTACTATTAATTAAAAAAAAACAGAAGCATTGAGATAAATGTATGTTTCTCAATAATTTAATCTATAAATTTATCGATCTTCTTTTTTGTAACGTTTCAACAGTCTATGCATTCACCCTCTCTAGACTAAATAAATGTATGTTTATTAATAAAAACAATACATTATGAAGTTAAAAAATTTTTTTTTAACTAACTGATAATCTAAATTTCTTTTATGTAAAAAACCTAATATAAATAATTTCTAATAATTTAAAAACAATACAAACAATAAAATTATTAATTTTTACACAAAAATTAAAAAGATGATTAAATACTTTGCAAGACAATTTAAAAAAAATCGGTATTTATTATTAATTGCATAGAAAGTTTTTAATTAATAAAGAATTCAGTTTTAAATTAAAAATTAAATATAAAAAGGCATAGTACTCAATAATTTAAAAAATTCAAATAAAAATTCCATTATTTGCAAATTTTCAAAAAAATGGCAAAATTTCATTAATTAAAAGAAATTGACGTCAATTGAAAAAAATTGCTGAAATCCATTAATTGAAAGAAATTTCTATATTCCAGTAATTAAAAAAATGAAAGGAATTGCTAAATTCTATTAATTGAAAAGAAAAGAAAAAAACATTGTGTTAAAAATATTAATTGCAAAAAAATTTTTCTTAAGAAAAGATTACACGTCGACACGACGTCCCCAGAGAGTAAAATTTTTATCGTCCAAGTTCTCTGTAGAAAGAGAGGGGAGTCTTCTTAAGCGCAAAACTTGATATACGTCCGACGCGAACACGTACTTTTACGAGGACAATTTTTACGAAGCGCTCGGTAAAGACATATAGGAGACAGGAGAAAGTAATGAAGAAAACTGGTTATCGACAATAATTTTTAATTGATCAAAATAAATCATACGATCGACGTAAGAAATTTAATATTACCCTCCTTTTTTTCTTCTTTTTTTTGTTGGAGAATTAGTCTTTTTTCAGCTGTAGTCGATTTTAGGGATGTTCTACTTAAATTATAGAGATCCACTTTTATCGACCTATAAATTACGTTGAAAGTTTTTAATTGAGATTAATAAGGATATGTTAGAAAAAGTTGATGGAAAGGAAATTGGTTTTAGATAAAGAAAATTAATACATAATACTCGGTCGGTAAGTTTGTCAGGTGATAATGGAGATTGTCGGTAATTTTAAGTTTATTTAAATTATTTTTTATATATCTAAACATTGCCATATATTGTTATAACAATATACGTAATTATTTCCAGTTTTCTAATTTAATATTTACAATATTTTTTTTGTGTTGGTCTCTGTAATTTTTGTAAATTATAAATTTTAGAATCTTGGAAAATTCATTCCTATTAGGTTCTTTTACTTAAAATAAAAAAAACTTATATAATTTTCTAAGATTTTTAAATAATCTATGTTATATAAGGTATGTCTCTGTAATTTCAACACGTACATCCACTTGACATTATTTGTGTAAATCATAATTTTATCAGATTTTAAAATTAATAATTAAATTACAGTTAATGTTCATTACCGATTAGTCCAAACTTACCGACAATATTCTTAATTACATTTAAAAATGAAATGACTTCTTTAAAAAGTACTTTATCCTATATTTTGACCTTTTCTTTACGATTCATTACACATCGATGATTCGCCATTTACAAACACAAATTTTACGTCGATAAATGTAGACTCCTGCATCTTCTTTCAACCAACATATATTGATGAGTAATTTCAAACTTTTTCTTCGTCAACTGAAAATATAAGTAAGAAGATCTTGAACTTCTAAGCTTAACTTTTATAGTTCCCCGTACGAGTGTAGGAAAACGAAAAAATGGCGGGTTAAAATTTATCAGCCTATTGGTTAAAAAAAAGAACAAAAAGATATGAAAGAGGTGCGGTGCAACGGTGATATAAGCTCGTTCGGCGTATTCCTCACGTCGTCGAGAAAGACAGGCAGGCGCGTTGGCTTAGTTTTAACGGCCAGTCCGCAAACAATGCCCCCCTAACCGTTAATCTTCATTGCTCGTTGTAAAGCACGAAATAAAAAGAAATCGGCCGCTGTATATTCCGGTCAAGCTCGGACCTCAATTTACACTTTATAGAAAAGCTCTTGAGAGAGCGTTTTATGCAAAAATCTAGTGATCTTTTCCTTTTTTCTCCTTATGTTTCCGAAAAAGAGACGTAGATGGCGCTACGCTTAATGGTGATATTAATTTCTTGAAGTATCAATGATAACAGCGCAAATTGCTCAAAACAGCGTTTTTATGTAAATATTCCGGTAATACTTTTCATTCTTTTGTTTTGTTTTTGAAAAAAATAATATGTAGGGGGCACTGCGTTCGCTTTTCAAAATTTATGATGGTGATTAAAATTATTCGAAGGAATGTTACAGGGAAATTTGTTAAAAAGAGCATTTTATATAAAAACAATGATTTTTGGCTTTTTTAGTTCTAACAAACATGCACAGATGGCGCTATTTTCTTTCAACAGTTTTTTTTTCTTCATTTTGTTTCTAAAAAAATGCCATGGTGCTGTGTTGTTTTTCCAATGCTTACGACGCTGATTCAAATTTTTTATACAAATAAGAATACATTAAAATCTATTCAAAAGAGCGTTTTTATATAAAATCTGATGATTTTTTTGTTCCGATTTTGAAAATATAAATATAGATGGCGTTGTGTTTCTTTTCTGATATTGTAATTAAAATTTTTCATAGAAATTAATATACATATATAACAGTTGTTTGAGTGCGTTTAAAGCGAACATTTAGTGATTTTTTTCTTCTGTTTTAATTCTTAGTAAAGGATGTATCGATGGCGATGCCTCCTGTTCTTCTGATACTTACGATAAAAATTAATTTTTTCAGTGAATTAAAGATTGTCTCAGAGATTTTTATATAAAAATGTGATGAATCTTTCATTTTTTCAACAGATATTTACGCTACTTATTTGCTAAAATAATACTCTTACTTATACATCGAAATTTGAAACTATCCCCCCCCAACGAATATTTCAATTACATACGCGAATCGTCGACGAAATTTAACGTGGAGTCCCAGATATCGTAACAACGGATAGTTTCGGAAACTTTCGATATCACGCGAATACCAAAATTTTCCTAGTTTTGCATCGAGAGAAAGAGAGAGGGAACAAAAAAAAGCCGCGCACGAGGAGGAAGGAAATTACGCAGAAAACTGCAATGACTGTTACATTTCACGAGGATAGTTTCGGGAAATTTCGTTGGATACTCCCGTAAAACGAGAAAGAGTTTTTGAGATCGTCGAACCGAATGGATTATTGAGTCCTTACCGCAGAAGCTTGAATTTTATTCGTTTATATGTATACGTCTATGTGTGCGGGTGGGTGTAAATACACGTATACGTACATACAAATCGTAACTGGCTCAACTTTGAAACCGACGTCACGAATTCGATTTGAATATTATAAACTTTGTATTTCACCGAAATCGAATTATGTATATGTATTTGTTAACAAAAAATATTAGTAATTTTGTTAGGTTAGTTTTTTTGGTGTTTTTAGTATTTGAATAATTTTTTTAAATACTCTTAGATTAGTAATTTTATTATTTTAGATTTTTAGGTCATCTTTTTATTGTTTTCGTTTTGTTAGGTAACTTTTTTTGTTGTTTTTAGTTTTTGAATAATTTTTTAAAATAATCATAGATTAGTAATTTTATTATTTTAGATTTTTAGGTCATCTTTTTATTGTTTTTGTTTTGTTAAGTAACTTTTTTTGTTGCTTTTTGTTTTTTAGGTCAGTTATTCGTTGTTATTATTTTGTTAGGTTAGAGTTTTTGTAGTTTTTATTTTGTAAGGTTAGTTTTTACATTTGATCATGTATTTAATGAAATATTCTTATTTGCAATCAGCGTTGCATTATACTATTCATAATTTCATTAAATTTAGTTAATAATTTTTCGGAGAATTCCGTTTGAGTAATTTTTGATATTCCCAATTATAAATGAAAAAAGTGTAATGTTTTAATACATAACCTAAAACCTACCGTCATGTAATATGGCTTGGATAATCTTAAATGTAAAAAAATGTTTTTCACATTTTTTAAAGCTGGAAAACAGGAATACACACCATAAGCGAACAAAATATATCATTTATAATAAATATATTTATTGGTCTCTCCGAGTTAAATCTAATTTTACATTTGAGAAGGTTTTTTGTATTCTTTATACATAACCTAAAAGCCTCTTTTTACACAACATAACCTCAAAAAAGTACGTATTCCTTTTAAAATCTAGAAATCATATAGATAAACAAAAAACAACATTAAACTACATAACCTAAAAATCTTTCTTCATACAATACAACTCGAAAATAACCTCAAATCGAAAGAAAAAAAAGTCTGAAACGTTTATATCACTTTTAAAATCTGGTAAGAATAAGATGGAATACACACAGCTGACAGGGATGCATCGCCGTAGTGTTTATATCATCCAAGAATAAGAAGAAGAAGAAGGAGCATTATCGAGTGTCAATGGAGAGCTTTGTGTCCAACGGAATCGTATATACATACATATACACCTTCTTTGCCAAGTTGGCCCGAGGTGCCTGGATATTTTCTAGATGAAATCCTCTTTCTCTCTGTCTATCTCTCTCTTTTTCACAAGGAACTCACCCTCGTATGTGTGGCTTTCATCCACGGAAAAGTGTAACCGTGTTATATGAAAATCCCCGTGTCCAAAGGAATATCCGGAGAAACGACGGAGACGAAAAAAAAAATATATATATATATGGAGAGGGTAAAGAAGAGAAATGGGTGGAACTATCAGCCAAACAGTACTTTGATATTTCTTATTCTGATAAATCGGTGCAGTCGATGTGACGGTGAAATTTATTTTTTTTTAGGTTATGATGATATTTGAGAGAATAAAAAGAAAGGGGTTATGGTTATCGATGTGTAATCATAGTTTTTTTTTGTTTTTTTGTACTTTTGTTACATGGATAATAATAAAAAGTTTAATACAGAAGAGTTTATAGTGAGCTGTAAAATTTGTAACCTCGAAACATTAATAAAGATGTAATTCTACGTTTATTTCTAAAAAAAATTTTAAACGATTTTTTAGGAATAGTTAAATATTTTTTTAAATTATTTTTTTTAAATCCGTCCTTTTTAACTATAAGAAAAGAGTTCATTTCGTAAGGCATAAAATAGCTATTCCTAGACTTAAAACGCTTTAACCAATGTTTGAATTATTTTTGTCATCCATATATAGTTTATTTAGTTTCAACGAATTGTTACATTTCTTCTTTTAATTAAGCTGTAAATGTACCGAGTTTTTGAGGTATAATTTAATTATTTTTACTAAATCGTTAGAAAAGAATTGAATATGAAATATAAAAAATAGATGTTTCTGACCTCAAAAAGTTAACAAGTGATCAAATTTTAACCAGCGTTCAGGTCATCAAATTGGTATATCTATGCAATCATAATTTTAATATTGTAAACCAATTATGAAATTGTACTGATTTCTCCAATCATCGTTCATATTGTTATTTACTGAAGTATCTCAGAAAAAAAGAAAGATTCTTTTTATCAGGAATTTTAACAACTTGAATTCACCTTGAAAAAAAACATTTTCCTGACCTAAAAGATGCAACTAAATTCTGGATATAAAATTGGTGCTCATAATCTTTCTCACCAATTTAGCAAAAACTGTTCTTTATGTAGTTTCCAAGTAATTAAACTGTTTTTACGGAAATTAGTTATTTTTCTGTTTAACTTAGGAATTGTATATCATTTAAAAGACTAGTTTCGAACTTAAAAATATGGTTTTCTAATCTAAAAAATCGACTGGTTATTCTATACAAAAGTGCTAGTGGCTGCATCTTAATAATAAAAAACAAAAACAATTCGTATCTCATATTTAGAGGTTATGTTCGTTCTACAAAACAATTTGCAACAATTAAACGCCACTATATTCAACAATCCCTTAAAAAAATGCAGTATATGGTAACCTAAAAAAAATCTAACTGCATATGTTAATAAATATTATATATCCCTATAATAAAATGAATTCTCGCCAAAAAAACTATATATTTAATATTTTTACCAAACCGAATTATATACCAATTATATATTCATTTTCTACATTTCGAGGTTATGACCATCCCACAAAACCTTCGCTCATTATTTAAAAAAAAATATTTTACTTGTCCACTCCTCTACAGATTCCAAGTGTGTGTATACGTTCAGCTTAAGAAGCTGTGCACGGAGTCGAGGTTGATCGTATATACATATATATCTAAGGCTGGGCTCTCGTTCGTTCCTATCATCGAGAGAAGAGGTTTGCGATAACGTGTCCAATAAATTATCTATTTTTAAGGCAGTCTCACCTCGGGATCGGGATGGTATGTATATTTTATGCGCGTATATTCCTCGGAACGACTATATACGGCAGGGATCTGTGAAAGAGCAGTACATATTTAATTTTTTTTTTAAATAGGTCACGAATAGGTGGAGTTTAATTTAATCTTTCATTTTGGTTTTTGGAAAGAAAAAGAAAATTGTTTTGATAATGAGGAGATTTTGGATAAAAAGTATATAGGAGGTGTTACATTATGTGGACATAAAATTTTGAATTTTAAGGGGGTGTTTGAATTGGATACGAATATTCGAATTTCCCGCGTTTAGAATTTTTGGGTGCTGGACGGTAATGTAAATAACAGTTTTAACATATTATATTGAAGAGATGACAAAGAGTAAAATTCGTTATTATTTTTAGTTTTTTATTAGTTTTTAGAAAATTTTGTTTCGATATTTAATTTAATATTCTCATCATCACTTTTAAATTGATAAAAATTTTAATTGACAGTCAATGAGGTATTAAACTAAAAAATTGGAATCTCTATTTATTTTTTAAACAACGAGTTGGTATATTTAAATAAAATAATTTTGTAACGCTCTTCTACTTGATTCAAAGATTACAAATAAAATTTTTATCACTATATGATTGATATCTAACCATTACCGACGAAAAGTGATTATTACTTTATAATTAATTTAAATTAATTATTCTTAAATATTCACTGTATCAACTTCTTCTATATCATTTAAACGTAACGAATGAATTTTTCCATATTTTTAGTTTCATAATTATTGAACATTTTTGGGTTTTTAAAAGTAGATCCCTGTAATTCGACAATTACATCATGTTCAGAGATTACTTCCACATCTCAAAGAGTTTTTAAATAATTTTTTTTGTTATTTCTATACTTAAAAGGTGATATGTTAAATTAGTAAAGGAATTTTAATATTTATTTTAGCTTCCTCAATTATACTTTATAGGTAATAAAAAAATCTTTCTGTTCGATTTTGCATTGACAAAACTATCTCTACGCAAATCATGAATTTTTTTTAGCAAGATATAACTATAAGCTTTATAAGTTCAATCAGAAAAGAATAATATTTTTCGAAATGTTATAACATTTTGTTTTAAATAATTAAATAATACTATATTTGAGCAGTATATTGCATATAGGATCGACATGGTAATTCGAGGACGCTACGTGCCAATTAATTGGCAGCGGTTTTTTTTCAATGGCAAATCTTGCTGGGCATCACGAACATTAAATATTGTTATTTAAGCAATTTTAAGTAACTCACATTTTTTCGTGCCACTATACACGTAGATTTCACATGATACAAAGGTTCAGAAGAAAAAAAGGTCGCAGGTCGCTGATTAGCACCAAGTTTGGAGCGTAAGAATAGCGACGTTAAAATAAAAAAAAGAAAGATAACCTAACAACTAGCTACGATCTTACTACGATCACTAATTTCAATAAAGGAAGATTCAATTGCCACGAAAATTTTGCTAGTTCCAACATTCGCGCGTATATGTAAATATGATCTTGGTTAGATGGTAACAAACGTAAAGGATACACACACACACACAAGCACACACATGAACGCACACGCACACGCACACGCATTCGCACACCCACACCCACATACACACACCCACGCACGCACACACGCACACGCACGCACATATATTTATATATGCGTGCGCGCGTGTGTATGACTGTGTGTGACTATGTACATATATACGTATACCATTCATCCCTTTCGGCGCTCTCTCGGACTGATGGAAGTTTGCACAATTACTCAAGGAAGTCGTTAAGTAAATTAAGCCTCCACCTTGGCGCAAAGGGGTTCTCTCTATACACATTAAATAGATTTATGGTCGTTGCCCTATACCTGTGCAATTGTTGCCGATACAAGCGAATGAGTTTCGCTCCACTTCAATTTGAAGGTATCTTAAATGATACGTCGTTTCATTTAGAGATTTTATTTTCCTTTTGGTTAGGAGTGATGGATTGTGCTTTTTGAGGTTATGTGATTTAATGTTTTTTTCTCGATAATAGGTCGTTAAGTCAGAATATCTTTGTTTTTGGTTGGGTTTGATGGAAAATTGTAAAATGTTGTTTTGAGGTTATGTGAGTTGTCGATTGATATGCAGAGACGCGTGAACTACCTTCGTTAATTTTATAGAATCTTTTTTTGTTTTACGTTAGGATTGATAAAACTTATTTTAGATTGGTACGTAATGGTAAGATATAAATTTTTTAAGGTTATGTATGACGGCGATTGTACAAATGCAAATATCATTTTGAACGATGTTTCCTTAGTTTTATTAAACACTTTTTTGTTAGGATTAACGAAAATATTTGTATCGGTAATGTGGCAGTAATGCTGTTGGTGTTTGGAGTTTATGTGTGTAACATCATCTACAGTGTAAGAGAATTTTTTGGGAAGGATAGAATGAAAATTGTTGGATTTGGTAATAAGGTGATAAATTTTGATATAATGTGTAATATCAATTAGAGATCTTGAATCTTTCTTTTTATGAGAGATTTGATACTAAATTCTTTTTTTGAGATTATGTGTGTCATCGATACAATTCATAAAGTGATAAGATGTACTACCAATAGTACTTAACAATCTAAGTTATATAGAACAGTTTTCTCTTGATTACCGTCAACGGATCGAATATTATGTAATTGTCAGTTATAATGTGTAAATTTCGGTCGCTTGACTCGTCATTGACGAGACAATCTAAACTGTCATGATTGTTCACTTTATATCTATATGTGATATTTTATTGGTTCGTCAGTTACAGCAATTTATACGATATAAGTGTCTTGAAATGTTGTTAAAAATTTTTATTTATTCACCTTTTTATTGCAACTAAAAATAGAAACATTTAAAACTCATTAATTATATTGATGGAAGTAAAAAATCTTCTGTCTCTAAAACTCCAAAAGTTATAATACTAGAACTAAAAATTAAAAAAAAATTAATTAACAATATATGATCACATTTTGTAGTTAAAAGAAAATTAATCGCCCATTCAGGATCTTCACTTTTAAAACTTGCAACGACAACAAAAATTGCATTGTCGCTATCAAAATATTTTTCTACCACTAAAAACCCAAAAGTACAACACATTAAAAAAAAATGTTCTACCACTAAAACTAAAATTTTGCCAACGATAAAAACATCGTTCCTCGCATTTACCAAATTAATTAACCACATCATTCCTCTACCACAAAAAATAAACACCAACATTCAAAACTCAAAATCATTATTTTTCCACTTCTTGGAAAATCTCCTATTTAGCATAAATCGTCATTCCTACAATTTAAAACTTCTCATCCCTTCGAAATATTATTATTCGTTTAAATTACCTCATTAATTTCTTATCTCCGGGGCAGGAGAAAATTTTGCGCGTAAGCCACTTTGAAATTCTGTTTTGTTTGTTCAAAATTTACGAACGCGAGAGACAGAGAGAGAGAGAGAGAGGTCATAGTTTAATAAAGCGTCAGCATATCGACAGAATAGTAGCCCTTCCAAATCCCGAGCTTACTGGTCCTTCGAGGTAGGAAAATGCGATGGTGAAAGGGTCGAGAGACTTAATTAGCGAAGCTCGTGGGATGCTTGCTTACTTGTCTCTTGTTTGACTCTCGGAGAAATTATTTCCGGTTATCCGGGATATACCTCTCTATATATAGGAACTGTGTAAACTACAAAGAACGTTCTGATGATTTTTTTAAATTTTGGTAACGACGAGATTTGTAAGTTTTTTTGAAAGCAGAATTTTTGTTTGAAATTGGTCAGTAATTTTGTAGTAAATGGTTGAAAATTAATAGTTTTCTGTTGGGAGAAATGGAAATTTAATTCTATATATTTTAATATAAAGTGTGTTATTTTCTCGTTGAATTGATATATTTTTCAAAGGTTTGCAGTTTAACCCTTAGAAATGTGGTCTAAGGTCCCTTAGTTAGGACCAAACTAAGTAAAGATGTTGGTGAGTCAGACCCTTTACGCCTAGAGGCGAATCCCGGCCGGGTACGGTGTAGCTAATGTTAAAAATTTCAAAAAACACTCGATTGCACTATTTTTTGTTTTTAGCGTTATTTATGTTTTATCTGGCCAAATAAAGTCACTTTGTATCATTATTGCTTGGAAAACATTCACTCAATTAAGATGAAAAATAATGAGTAAAATTTTTTTATGCCTGTAGGCAATTTCAGGCGCTCTAAAGGTTAAAGTAATATTTACAATTGCCAATAGAATTAATAAGGTGTATTATGAAAAGAATTCAATAAAAATTACCAAAATAATTTTTTACATAATAATTTTGCTCTCAATAATGATTCACCAAAAAAATTTTTTTTCAAATTTATTCATCAACATTTTTATAAGTTATCAAAAAATTTCCCAATAAACACAATAAATTATATCTAATAAATATCAATCAAATGTTTTATATATACAATTTACCTATAAAATATAGCAATGAAATTTACTAATAAAATTTCGCAACAAGAAGTCTCAGTAAACTGTACCATGAAAAAGATTCATTAAAATTATATCAATAAATATGATGATTAATATTTTTAAATAATACTAACCAATGAAATGTAACACTATAATTTACCAATAATATTAAGTAATAAAATTCACTAATAAAATATTTTTTTCAAATTTCCTATTTAAAGATTGTAAGATATGTATTCAATTAAGCTTTGGAATGAATTTAAACAGAAAAATTTCATAAATAATTGCGCAATAAAATTACCCAATAAAATTTTTCATTAAAATTTACCAAAATAATATACCAACAGAATTTACTAATAAAAATTCCCAATAGAATATACCAATAAAATTTGCGAATAAAATGTCTGTTATCAAATTATACCTATCAAATAAAAATTTTCATGAATACTGCCCTACAAATTTTCCGTGAATACTTCCCAAGAAATGTTCCCAATAACTCACGAAAATCCATTAATAATTAAAACAACCCAATAACATTCCTAAACTCTAATTTCCCATCAAACCCACTACACATCTTCAAATAAATCGCAAATATATAACCCATAATAATAAAACGATAATCCTCTCGTATAACCCGAGAAATCAACAAGGCCATTTAAAAAAATATACTAATATAAAATAACTGAAATACCATACCTATGATTGTAAGTTTAATCCAAGTGTGTGGTCTGCGGTCGAGAATACACACAAACAGACACACTCACACACACATATATATATACACATATATACACTTCTAGTGAGGTGGCGCGAGTGCATTAGCCAGGGCAAGTGGAACCTCTGGACAGAGAAGGAGAGAGAGAGAGAGAGAGATGCTGTACGTAGCAGGTGAGAGCAACGCGCGCTCCTCACCGTTCTCTTCTCATTTCCGGCTTAATGACGTTGCGTCCACCGCGCGAAATTGCCTTACGCGCTTCTCCTCCACTCTCCACGACGGACAATCTGCTGCTTCCGATTTTAGGTTATGTATATATATACATACCTGTATGTGTGTATACCTTTTGTTAAATCTCTGTATGCGGGTGTTCTCTAAGATGGGAAATCAATGGTTTACTTACAATTATATTGTTTTTACTTTTTTTTCTGAAATTTGAATATTTTGAGGTTAGGTGGTGATTGAACTGGTCATTTGTATTAACTTGGTATTTTAGTGCACATGAAAAGAAGTGATTGTATAATGATTTTTTAAAATATATTTAAAATTTTTATTGTTATTTAGAACTTTATGCTGTTTCTAGGTTAGCTCTATTTTAGGTTAGGAGTTATTTGATGTGCAATCTGAGATGAACGTATTTGATTAAATTTTTTAGGTTATTCTTTTTAGATTTAGGTTAGAAATTCTTGATATCGAGGTGCAATCTGGACAACGTATTCAATTTCATTTTCATATAATTTTTAAGTTATTTTTTTAGGTTTAGTTTAGGAACTCTTTAATATGTAGGTAGGTCAAACTGTAAAAAACATTTTATAAGATAATTATAAATTTTTAGGTTAACGAAAAACCTAATTCTACAAAATAATGTAGGTATTTTATATAAAATTACCATTTTCATGTTTAAAAACTATTATACGCATTTGAGGTTATATCCTGTACAATTAACGATACACCATCTCTACTCAATACAACTTACATCCCCAACCCATTCTCAATTAATTATTACCAAAACAAAGAACGATCGATAACGTAACACAAAAATCCCTCTACAACAACTATAACCTCTAAAAAACAGGTGTACAGGTTATGTACACCCATATTATCATGAAATCTCTATCTATATGTACATGAAAGTAATTGTATAATCAAAGTAAAACGTAGAGCGCAATGAAAATCGAGTGAGTGTGTACCTACGTAGAAAGTAACAGAAGGACGATAAGACAATGAACCGAATGGTACAATGGTTCGATGCTCCGTATATACGAGCGCGTTACACGCTCATTATTAGCAAAACGATCCGTTTAAATTTCTCCGATCATCCGAAGTTAAACTGTGCATCGGAATAAAAAAAAATTGTACCGTTACGCTCGATTTCACGATTTAAATGAGTTTACTTTCGAGTGAGAGAGAAAGAGAGGATGGGTTTTAATAGGAACGATTTGTTAGTATATTCATTTTTCATATAAAATGTGTAATTAAAAATTTTTTTATAGTTTCTTTTAGTTTTAAGTACGTGAGGAATAGGTTTTTTAATAGAGATTAGGAATGTGTATCAATAACGTAAAAAATGGTGATTACGAAAGTGTATTAAAAAAATGAATAGGTTTTCCGAAATTATTGGAATTTAGGAACGCGTATTAAAAACATGAATAGGTGTTTTCGAAATAAATGGAGATTAGGAACGCATATTAAAAATAAATGGAAGTTAGGAATGTTTGTATAATGTTTCTATAGACTTAACGAACGCGAATTAAAAAATGTAAGTAACTGGTTTTTTTTAATTAATGAAGGTTAGGAATGTGTATTAAAAAACATGAATAGGTTTTTTTGAAATAGAAGGAGCTTAGGAACGTGTTTATAGTATTTTTTTTTAATAGAGATTAGGAATGTGCACCAAAAAACGAGAATAATATTCTTTCGTTTAAATTATTGCAGGTTAGGAATGTGTATTAACAATTCTTTTATAGTGTTTTTTAAATAATGTTTAGGAACGTATATTTAAGTTTTTTTATTGTGTGATTTGTAATCAAGGTTAGAATGTCTATTAAAAACGTACTTTGGTGGAATAGTAATTATTTAAAAAAATATTAGGAACGCGTATGAAAAATTTTTTTATACTATTTATTTTTAATAGATTTTAGGAATGTGTGTTAAAAAGTGTGCTTATCGTATTTTTAATGCAGCATTATTAAAAATTTTTTTACTAAATTTTCTATTTTATTAAGAATTGTGCATTAAATTTTTAATTATAACAGAAGGAAAAGCAAGGAATTTACCAGATTCGCAACATTCGAAGCAGACTGACCAATGCCACTTTTCAACGCAAAATTATATTTGTTTGAAATTTCGTACTGCATTCATAGATAATAGACAAAGAAAGGGCAACGATGTCTTTATTTTGCACAATTTACTTCATTTATTTCACCAGAATCTTTTTTTTCTTCTTTTTTGACTCAGTCGGTAAATATTGAGTATCACATCCTCTTAAAATCAATATTCATAATAATTTCTTAATTAAACTTAAGATCGTATATTAAAAAAATGACATAATCCTTATTTTTAAAATTAAAAATTATTAAACGAAAATTATAAATGTTTTTATCGCAACAAAAATTGACACGGATAGAGGTAAATTTATAACACTAGAATTGCCGTCCGCACGTGTTGGAATTTGTTGATCGCTCCTTAGAGTGTAGTTGCATGTACGTTGCACGTATGATGTATAGAACAATTTTCTTTCATTTTTCTTCGTGACTCACAGTTTCTGCAAATATCCAACTAAATTTACTTACCTTTTCTGTATTTTTTATCTGTTGTTGCTTTTTTTTTAGCGAATGTTGGATTTAAATTACAGAGATCTACTTTTACTGACGTAAAATATTAAATGACAGTGAAAGTCTTAAGTATATAAGTATTAAGGTGATTATTTGACTTATAGGGATCTACTTTTACCGACGTAAAATATTAAATGACAGTGAAAGTCTTAAGTATATAAGCATTAAGGTGATTATTTGACTTATAGGGATCTACTTTATCGATTGAAATATTAAATTGAAGATATTGACTGAATTAAATCAAAAGATTACATTATCGGTAACTCAAATTCTAAATTTAAATAAAAGTGAGAATTTGAAAAATATATAATTAAGAAAGTGTAATAAACACACAAACGCTGTCAAAGTCATATCTTAAGGGGATTTTAACAATAAATAAATAAACAGTACTGGAATGGTAATTTTGTCGGTAAATTTTAACGATAATTCTAATCCATCATTTTTTTCAACAACTTTTCTCGGTATTTTTGATCCTCAACTTTAGAACGTAATTTTATTTGTAAATTGTATAGATTACTTTCAGAGAATGGTATACTCAATATTCACCGACCGAGTCAATAGACATGAAAAAATTATTCTGGTTATATAAATAAATCAAATTGTGCTAAATAAAGACATCATTGACTTTTCTTTGACTATTACCTATTATTTTGTGAAATTTCAATTAAAAAATGTCATTGGAAGGAAATTTACCAGAATTGCAACATTGGAACACAAAGACTCAATAGGTAATAGTCATAGGAGGGCAATGATGTCTTTATTTTGCACAATTTGATTTATTTATTTCTATAAATAACCACAATAATTTTTTCATCTTCATTAACTCGGTTGGTAAATATTAATCCTATCTCCTTAATACCTTTGATCGACCATTTTTACCGAGAACTTTAGTAGGTAATTTACCGATATCTTAGTTATAATTTTTATCAACATCTTTAGTCAATAACTTTCCCGGTAATTTTTATTATCAACTCAGTCGGTAACTTTCTCAGTAACTTCATCCATCAAATCTCTCAAAAACCCTCCTCAAACAATTAAGGAGGTGGCATACCCGGTAGGTTACCGACAGAGCAGAAAAATATAATTATTCTATTTATTTAAAAAAATACGCAATTTTATGCAACATTCGAATATAGAAGCACTAGATAATTAAATAATAAGTCATTCTACAAAGTTTCAAGTCAATACAACAAAGACACCCTAAAAAATGTCTGCATAAAAAATCACGGATAATCGTACATTTTCGGTGCAGAAATTTTTTAGGGTGTCTTTGTTGTATTGGCCTGGAATGTTGTAGAATTACTTATTATTTAATTATCTACTGCATCTGTATTCGGGTTTTGTATAAAATTGCGTACTTTTTAAATAAATGTAATAATTACCTTTTTTGGCTCGGTCGGTAATCCACCGGGTAAACCATCCCCTTAATAAAAATATCAAATCTATAAATAACACATTACTAAAAAAACCAACATTAACAATTAAAAAAGAGTTCCTAAGACCAATTAAACCAATATAAAATCACATCCAATCCTAGCCATTCATACAAAAATCTCCATAAAACCATCATTCCAAACAAATTATAGTCTCAATATCA
The DNA here is from genome assembly GCA_026168455.1 of Theocolax elegans. Lineage (NCBI taxonomy): Eukaryota > Metazoa > Arthropoda > Insecta > Hymenoptera > Cerocephalidae > Theocolax > Theocolax elegans. The sequence goes on along the minus strand of CM047426.1, from coordinate 2,820,179 downwards.
TATCAAAATTATTACACATTTTTCCAAAAAATAAAAATTCACCACACCAACGTATTCAAAGTAATAAATAATACGTATTTTACGAGCATATATCGTCGTCAATATATACACATACAGCTACACATTTGCTGGTTAAATCGCACTGATATATATCTTCTCTTGGATGAGAGACGCTCGATACTCTCCCTCAATACCAGATGTCATCATATCCCGTCCTTAATAATACAACCGATATTATATACAACTTGAAACCTATATATATATATACATATATATAACCTACATATATACCCGACGTAATTTACATCGAAATTATTATCTACATATAAACGCGTATGTAAAACGTAAAATAGAAAAAATTTTTTTTTTCTTTATTAAATTATTTAAATCCTTTATGGCATTACGATATGTGTATGTGTATACCTGTATGTAAAATGAGTAGTAGGAAGAGAAAAAAATTGTAATGCGATACATATACGATGGCGCCCTGATGTGTCATGTGAGTATGTAGACTGAGAGCAATGAGTTGGAGACTGTATTAATGTACGTGTGTTGTACTTTTTACATGTTGCGCAGTTGCCGTTATCGCTTATTTTTGGATGATATAGAGAATTTTGATCAGTGTCTGTCGATTCGAAATTCAGATTTCCCGCGGCTTTGAGTTTTTGGTTACATTTTATTTTATAGAATTTTTTGAGTGTATAGGTATATTCTGTTGTTTTTAGGTTATGGTTTAGTGTTTTTTTCGAATAGGTAGGTAAAGGTTATTACCATTAAAAAAACACCTCAAAAAAACCAAAAGCTTAGTGAATTCTAGCCTCAAAATTTTTATTGTGATATCTTCACTCTTGCAAGGAAGAAAGAACAGTTAAACCTCAATTCGAAGTTCACAATATCAATTTTGTTTCAGTTTCCACACGACAAGCGTAAATCGACACGTTTCAATAACCACATCGTCCGAATTTCGGAAAGTTGAGTACATAACCTCTCTGATTCCACTTCGAAATGTAAACGAACTTCTTAAAACTCAAGTTGTTCGTACAGTTTGATGTGCGGCCTATATGTGATTTAATCGACATTACCGACAGTGTGTTTCTCGCTTGAAAAACTTTATCTCGACGTTTATTTCCTAGGTTACATTGGTACATTTTGAGGAACCGAGAGTAATAAAATAATGATAATAAAAATTAAAAAATTAAGAAATAAAAAGTTGAGAAAAAATATTTAATTTCAGTTTAAACTATGACTAAGGTTATGTATGAAATATTGAAAAATAAGTTTCCCCTCGCGACAGGACAATAAGAAACTTTCGTAAAGTTTTGGGTAAGACACGTTTGGACACAAAAGCGTTGAGATGAACTTCCTTGAATGTTACTGTACAGTGAAGTTTGCGTCGAATTTCTTAATGCTTCATTGAATGATCGGTATATATATGCGATTAATATAGGACGTAGAAAGAGAAAATTATGGAACATACAAAAATTCAACATAACTTTAAAAAATGCTGTATAATCAAATTTTATTACTGTTTTTTTAATCTGTTTCAATGTCTTAAATTTTAATGTCATTAAGCAAATAACGATAAGGGGTAATTTGTATATTGCTATTTTACACTGCGAACCTAACCTTAAAAAATTACTTTTTAAATAATAAACATAATTTTATTATTTTTATTTATTGTGCTTTTACTTTTTTAACTATTTTAAAAATCTTGAAAAAAATAACCTTCAAAAATTGTTTATAATCTTTTAACTTTTTGTTTTATTTTTTTAATGTATAGTATTATTTTTTTAATTCTACTATTCGGTACCCCAGAAATGTAATTTTTTACAATTCTAAGGTTTTTTTATTTCATTGTTATTGAATATATAGTTTTATTTCTTCACAATACAGCGTGTTTTAATTAACCAAATATCCTATACATTTTAGTAACTTATAAACCTAAAAAATAAACTATAAAGTATTATTTTATTTTCATTTTTCCCAATGCCTTTTATTTTTTTTTTTTTTTTTTTTTATTCTTGATTTTGTGCCCTCTTTTTTCCTGGCACTTCCTACCGTTTATCCACTGGGGGACTTTAACGGTGTCCACCTACCACCTATGTGTGGGTGCTTTATCCCTCCCTTAAAAACCCCACCATCTCGCATTCGCCCGGGGTTATGCCCGTGGATGAGGGAAACCTGTGAAGCAGGGAAAACCTCACCCGAGATGGCCGGTGTATTCGAAACATTCTTTTTGGATGTTAAAGTCACATTGCGTAGGCCTTGACACCGAAACCGAATGTTTCACACCTCCCGCTCACGTTGTGGAATGTGAAAAGCACCTAACCGATCACGAAAGCCGCACGAGAATGGTCTCCCATCCAAATACTAACCGCGCTCAGCGCTGCTTAACTTTCGCGATCGGCCGAGGTGCGCTTCCACTACTCCGCCACCGCGTCGGTCCCCAATGCCTTTTATTTATTTATAATATAATGCGATAATGCAATAACCTAATAACCTGAAAATCTTGAAACCTTATATAACCTCTAAACATTTTTTATTGTTTTTTCATTTTTTTCATTTCATTTTCTCACTGCCTTCTGATATTATAATTGATTGTCATAATTTATTAATCCAATAACTCTGAAACCAGAAAACCTTAAAAAGAAAACCTTAAAAAATTAATTATAACTCTTTATTTTTTATTATAATTTACCTTAAAATATAACCTTAAAACGTAATCTTAAAACTATTTTTAACACATCTCTATTAGCTTCTTATTTTGTTTTCGTTTCGTTCAATAATCCATTAAGCTTTTCAAAAACATAACCTTAAAATTTCATTATTCTCTTTCATCATTCTCTTCCCTTCTCTTCAACATCTCTCTTTACACTTTTTTTTACCAATCAACGTGATACAAATAACCTAATAACCTCCAAAACCTAACCTAAAAGAAATTGACATTTTATACCCTTTAATTTCCCTTTCCTCCTCAATATATCATTCATATTTTATTTTCGGTTCTTCGAAATATATATCGGCGAAAATTATAAAAGGATCGATTAATTCTTCTATCATCCATCTTGCCTCCCACCCCTCACGTATTTATTGTCCGTGAGTGTATTAAATTTCAATGAAAGGGTTTAAAGTTGCCCCTCTCAATATTTATAGCTGAAAGTTGAAAATTCTTGAAAGCTTATAAGTAGCTTGAATGTGTGCGTGAGTGTGTATATATATATATACACGGGAAGTTTAAATACTTCGTAACCGCATGGTGTGCAAGGAAATTATACATACTTAAGAAAATATATTAAACCGCTCAGTCTTCCCTTGTGGAATATAATTACAAACGCGTTTGACTATTTTCTTAAATAAATAAATATATTTTAGACATTACGTTATCGATACATGTAATTGTCATAGTTGAAATTTCTTCTTAATTATTTTTGGTGGAAATTTTTTGTTTTTTATAAGATGTGGAATTTGTTACAGGGATATGCATTTATCGACGTGGAAGTATTTGGTATACAAGTATGAGAAAGAGTAAAAGTCGCAAAGAAATTTTAAAATTTTTTTAGTTAGTGACGTTATAGTAAATTGAATTATTATTTCAGAAGTAACAGTGTGTCGGTAATTTTGACGGTATGGATAGGTAATAGGCAATATCGGTAATTCAAAGGTTATACTTGAAGTATTATGATAAAAATCTTAAAGAAAAATTGTACTTTGAGGGTGTGTTTTTAAAGACAACAATATTTTGTCAGTAATTTTCTTGTTAATTTTTATCGAGAACTTTTGTAGGTAAATTTTGTAGATAATTTCGTCGGTAACATTTTTTTAAGAACAGTGGCTTTAACAGTCGATAACAGAGAGTATCGGTAACTGCAAATCTATCTACAAATGATTACTAAAATGGTACAAATATATTTCTTAAATAGGATTAGAAATTTTGTCGGTTATATTGTCAGTAATTTGTCGGTAATTTCATCTGTAAATTTTGTCTATAACTTTAACAGTTAATAAATGAAAGTATCGGTTACCGCAAATTTATCTACAAATTATTAATCATAAGATACATGAATTACTTAAATCTGACTAGAAATTTTATAGGTAATATTGTCGGTAACATTGTCGGTACCTTATCAAAAATTTTGTCGGTTACTATTATAGACCATTTCAGTCGGTATTTTTCATTCAGAACTATAGATAGGTATCGTCGTAAAATTTCATCGGCAACTATAACCGATAACTACGTCGATAACTTTATCAGTCGGTAACAAAATCTATATTCTTAATTATCAATTAAAACTCGCCAAAAAAATTCAACTAACAACTTCACCACCCTACGCACATCGCCACGATACTCAACCAATCACCGAAAATCCTAACCCAATAATACTATATTTAAAACCAAAACAAAAAAAAGCGTTACACTCACAGATTGAAATCCGTTACGGTTGAGTTGGCGATCCGATTATTATCCACGGGTGATAAACCTCTCGGAAAGCTCGGAAATGCTTGTTGCGTCGAGGTAAAGTGCCGGTAATACGAGTGTACCAACCCTCTCTCTCTCTCTCACACACACAGTCGGATTGCAATAATTATTGCCGGAGCAAAATGTGTCACACGCAATCCCGGCGACTCCCTGCGTGAGAAATGAGGGACATTGTAACTGCACCGACATATCGGCCATTGCCAAATGGATTTCCCGGGTGTGTGTCCACGTCCACCGCAAACCCACTTACCTTACATACTTATATATCGATCCAACAGTTTGCATTAACATTTAATTATTATTATCATCATTATCATCATTATATCTGCTGTTCTAATGGTAAGATGATGCGCTTCGTTTTGGTATTATAAAATTTTTTTTATTGTTTGCCGAATGTTCGTTTTGAGACTAAGTGATATTATCTTTTTTTTTTTGTTATTAATTACTGGGATTATTAGCAGTTAGCTTTTGGTTGTATGGATATCTACTACGGAAATTTTAGTTATAAACGACATTTAATGTATTTACGAAACAATATTATGGCCAAAAGTTGGCTAAGAAGTTTGATAGGTTATGTCAATATTTTTACTGAAATGATCAGTAAGTATCGAATAGTTCATGTTAAATTTCTCAAAACCAGTTATCAATAGGTATCGGTAATTTGTTAATAAAATATTACTTATGTCAACTGTAGTATAACTAAATTAATTAATATTTTTATCGGTCTTACAGTCAATAACAAATTTTGTTATTGACTGTAAGACCGACAAAAATATTAATTAATCGGTAATTTGTGTCCAAAAAAATGGTTTAACCTAACCTCACATTTAACTAAGAAAACAACATAATCACACAATACTAAATTTGTACTACAGTGGTAGTATACATAATTAATAAGAAAAAATTTATATTATTAATTTAAATTTTTGAAATTCGGTTCATGACCATAAATTTTTATTTTGGACAATTATTGGCCATGGTAAATATCCAGTAAATGGTTACACATTACTTTACATGGTTCAATTTTCAATTAAAGTACATTTTAAAGCATAAAGGTAACAATTTAGAGGAATTCAAAATATATATAAAATGTTTTTTTGGCCAATTAATATGTCTAGTTTATGCCCAGTAAACGGTTATACCTAACCTTACAACACTTAATTTCCATAACGAAATTTTTTTGTTTAAAATAATTTGTAATTAAGAGGAAAACAAAGCTTACATAATCGTTTTTTGTTATAAACTGTACAGTTTATGCCTTATAAATGGTTTCGCCTAACCTCAGAACGCTTAATATTCCATCAGAGAAATTCTTTTGATTTATTGATAATCATTAATCTAGATAAATATAAATATTTTTATTAATCATTTAAAGAAAAACAAACACTTTTTTTGGTCATAAACTTTCCAATTAATCGAGAGTTTATTCTCCGAAAATAGTAGTAAAAATTCACCATAAATTGGCTAATTGCAGGAAAACGTCATTCTCTTGCCAAAAATTGATAAAACGTATATAATGTCACCTAACCTCAATTCCTACTAGTACTTTACGATATTCTTCAAGAAAATAAAGTAACAGTTAAACATTAACCTCAAAAGAAAAAGTAAAAATCATCAACTGGACGCAACAAAATTTTAATTTTGAGCACTTGGCTCCCTAATACCGTAAGGGTACGTAAATTCGCGCTTGTAACGTCGGATCGATGGCACTTTAGGGGGTTGTAAACTTCTAAGTGCATTTTTACATGCTCTTAAACCCCTTACTTAACCTATTCTTATTCAAACTATAATTCACTCTGTATATAAGAGGCTCGCTGAGGTTTAATATTATAGAAGATTCCATAACCTAAAAAAAATGGAAAAGTCGTAATGAATTAAAATTTGAATATTATGCAACGAAGTAATATCATAAACGTGATGCCGTAACCTAAAATAAAATGATAAAATCGAAATACATTCAAATTCAAACGTCACGGATAGGAAATGTATTAATTGATGGGATAACATAACCTAAAAAGAACGGCGAAAAAATAAAAAACATCAAAATATCACAGATCGAAAATAAACATATCAATGTAGCTACCATAACCTAAAAAATTAATCTTCGAATTAATGATTTTTAATTTCAAACTGTTTAATGCATAGGTACCATAACCTAAAAAGACGACATAATTGATTAAAACTTAAACCAAAATATCACAATTTGAAAAGAAACATATTAACGTAGCTACCATAACCTAAAAAATCAATCTTCATAGTAATGAGGTTCGACTTTAAACTCTTCCTATTCCTCTTTTATTAAACTACTTGAACCTTTTTAAGACCCGACTGCTTATCTTCTTTTAAAACGTTACCAATGAACTTAAATCACTTTTATATGTATGCACGCGTGTATATATGTGTGTGTGCGCGTTTTTTTAAGCATCCATGATTTATGGACAATTAACCTCTTAACTGAGCTTTTAATATTAATTTCAATGTTGTTTGCGTATATAATTAGGTTAGGTTATCTTTTTCCTACTTCCCTTTTTTTGTTACTGTGATTAACGATTACTTTTAAATCTATTGCACGATCTGTGTTATAAATTATTATTCTTTTTTTGTTTCAGGTATGTACACAACGTCTTTTAATATTGCACGAATAGCAGAGAGTTATGTGAGTAAGTAAATATCGTTTAGTTGTCGTAAAAAATATATATATATATACCATATACAATGTTGTTACGCAAGTCTATATGTTTTTTAAAGCTTTAAACTCAAATAATGAAAAAGTATTCGAAAATGGGTGGTTGACAACTACTTACCCAACCCTGGGTCAAACCATTTATTGGGCATAAACTACAAACACTTATTGGCCAGTTTTTGTCCAAAAAATTTTTAGAATACTTAATCCAATATATCATCCTAAAAATCCAATCCTACTCCTCGCACAATAACATTAATAATAATAACATTCGTATAACAATGCACAAATATCAACCCGATGATTATCCAAACGTACAAATAGTAGATGTAAACGATCATAATCGCGCGATCTCGAAACGCAACATTAAGAACAACCGATGCGTCAAAATGTGCCAGTGACCAAACTGGAGGAGTATAGTCTCGATGTGTGTCCCACCCCTCAAATATATGGAGTAGGTACTCACTGACACGACCACCACGTGGGCACGTGTGTAGGTTCACCGCAATGAGCTATACGGCCACTTTCGATTGCAACATTGTCGACACTCTAAACTGAACCATTGTTCCTGATAGCGCACTGATTGAAAATTTTCGTTCTATGTATATGTGTATAGGGGCGTACAGCGTTTTGTGGTAGAAATTTTGAGGTTAGATGTTAATTATTTATTTTTTTTTTGGGACTAATGGATTGTTCTTTTTTTTGGTGAGAAAGAGGCAAGTACATTTTTATTCGAGAATTTTCGTTGTTAATATTGTTTTTAAGAGATGATGAGAATTTTAAGATTATGTTGTTATTTGATTGTTGACGATGTCTATGTTTTCATTCAATGTTAACTAACTTTTTTTAAAACTTTTTCATCTTTTTTATAGTGACCTCCTTCAGATCGATATAGCATTCGATAATTTTGTGGTTAAGTGAAAATGTTATTTTTTTATTATATGGTTTTTTTTTATGAACAAGCGCAAAGTAGATTTTTATTAGAGAATTTTGAGGTTAGGTGAAACCAGTTTTCGAACATGACCAGTTTTTATCAAGAAAAATCATTATTACTTGTTGTTAAAGAGATAATTTAAGATTTTGAGGTTAGTTTAAACCATTTATTGAACATGTGGACAATTTTATGCCAAAAAATCGAGAAACTCCAATATTTTATTCTAGTTTCTAATAATTATTAAATGGATAAATAGTACTAAAAATTATAAATTTTCAAGCGAGTTTTACTATATTTCTGTTAAGTTTTGGTTGATTTTATTATTAATTAAGACTATTCTATGTAATAATTAATTATATATTTTTCATCATTGTTGTATTAGTCGTTTTTGCTTCAGTGTCCTAATTTTGTCCAATAAAGATACACTTCGCGTATTCTTGAATTTTTACAGAGTACTCTTATTAATAATTCATTAATATATTGAGGTTAGGTTATATCAATTATTATTATCATATTTGATCATTTATATGAACAGTTATTGGTTAAAAAATCGTTTTGTAGATTGAAGAAACCTTTTTAATAATTAATTATTATTTATCTAGTAACAATTGCTTATTTTAAGGTTAGGCTAAACTATATTTTGGACATTTTAGGTCACATGAACAATTATTGTTCAAAAAATTGCTTGAAAGATTGTTGAATTCCAACAACGGAATCTTATAAACAATTGTTATGTTGATCATTTTAAAGTTAGGGGAAACCATTTTTTAGAAAATTGTTCTTACAATAGGGTTCTAGGTAATTAATCCATATATATGTGTATGTATATATATATATATACGAAACATGAAATATACATACACATACATATATACGTAGATATACATCGTGTATATACATATATATAATCCCGTATTTAAATTTCGCAAAAGAGCGTCTGGTATATTATGTAAATTAGGAATTTTCTTTCTTAACTTTCTTTTGTCTAACTTAATTATGATAATTTCTTAACGAGGACTTTATTAGCCAATGAAACCGTCGGAGGGACTAAGAGATCCTCTCCCCCCTCCCTACGCCCCTTTTACATCCCAGTAGTTTTTTAAAAGTTTTTATTTTGCATAATCGTGTACATCTATACACACACACACACACACAATTTTTTTTCACTTTAAAGCATGTCTCGGAAGCTTCAGTTTTTTTTCTTTTTGGGGTTTAGAGGTTATGCGCTAATTTGTTTTGTTATTGTTTCGCGTGATATTTTGTTCTTGACAACCCGAGTTTCGAGGTTATGGATTTTTCTTTTTCTTTTTCTTTTTCCTTTTTTCTTTGTCTCTTTTTTTACTCGGAAGTTGCAACTTCGTAATTTGACGTTTTAATTTCAGGAACTTGGAGGAATTAAAATGTGTTTATTATACGGAGGTGCAGCCTCGAATTTACTTTTTGGTGTCGGGTAGATCGTGATGCGAATGTTGTTGTTATTTTTACGTCGTATACGAGTTGTTATATACGCGTGCGGATTGTTTTGAAAATGGGGTGAGTGTTTGATTTAAGTAGGAAATATTTGAAAAGTTTAGAATGAGTGAAGGTGTTGAATTTGATTAATGATACTCGGTCAGTAACGAGTGAAGTGGGTAAATTAACATTAGCAATTATAATTATAATATTAATTATTAAGAATATCAATTATTAGAAAGATACGATTAATTAAATATATAGAAATATCTTGGTAGAAATTTTTTTTTAGCGAAGAACTGATTGTTTAATTAAAATCAATGAATAAGTATGTAATTGATGACCAGAAAATAACTATATATATTTCAACGTTTTACTTTAACCTTAAAAATGACTATTCATTATAAACGTATAATCAATCCAAACTTACGCAGATTATAATCAAATATCAGTTAAAACGTCAATTTCGAACGTAAATTCTCATTTTTCACGCGAAACGAAATTACGTTAACTGATAATTCATGCGTTTTAACTGCGCCAACCATTTCAAATCCACGTACCTATTTTCCCAAACACGATTCATCCAATTTTAAGTATGTACACGCTTCTCGACCAAACGTTAGAATATTCGTTAAATTCGAGTGACAATAAAACCTACAAGAGTGGAATTAGAAAAGACGAAGAGCTGTATAGGTCATTTAACCAAGTCCATATAAAAACCGTATGTATTAACTTTAACTAATAATAAATTAAATAAATAAAAAAATTTACGTAATAAAAAACGCAATATACCCAAATAACCCAATAACCCAGTAATTTTACATGATGTGAAAAATAAAAAACTTGATCTCTTCGAGCTAGTAATTTTTTATTATTGCCAACGTTTCAACTACAATTTTACATGATACAAAGACAAATTAACCGATAACTTAATGGTTTACATAATAAGTAGACACATTCCCTAAGACCCTACAATTTTCCAAAATTACTAAAATAAAGCTACATTTGTAAATTGTGTGCCATTTTTTCCATCAGTCATAACCATGTACAAAAAATTATAGATAAATTTAAATTCAATAGATTTCGATATATTTAATATGAGAATCAATTATTAAATTATATAATATTTTATTCATTTTTGTTGGTTATATTACCGACATTTTACCTGATCGGTTTTTTATAATATCCGATATGCTAATGAATATAATAAAAAAACCAAAACTATTACATAATGAATAACCCAGTAATTTTTCAAAATTACTAACAACCCAAAACTTTTATTCGATGAAAAAACCAATGAAATAATTACCCAAAAACATGTAAGGGCTACCCTGACGTCTAAGAATTTTCATAAAGATAATTAATATTAAACCAATAACACGATTAATAAAAAATTTTGAGTAATGAGTCCTGTAACCCAATGACCCAATTATCTTAAATCGCAAAAATATTATAAAATTTATTATCTTGCAATCCAAAAACCGTGAATTATATATAACAAATAAACAAGTTTTCGCAAAAGACAATAAACCGCGAAAGGTTTACAAAAACATGCCAATAACCAAGAAATAAAAACTTCACACAATAGATAACCCAATAAACCAAAACTTTCACGCAACGAATAAACCAATAATATAAAAATTTCACATAATTAATAACCCAATAACCCAAAAATTTTGTACAAAAAAAGCTCAACAACCCAAACATTTTAGATAAAAATAGTAACGGCGAAAAGTATCGAATAGAAAAAGATCCTTAATCCACACATCCACACGCACCCACACATACCACACGGATACACGGTGATATAGAACTGAGCGTAAGAAAAATCCTTTGAAACGAAGTAAAGAAAAATCGCGTGACAATAGGTGTAACAACCCCGGGATCGGTGCACGTTGCTCCGGGCAACTCCACTTTCAAGTGTCTGTGTCTGTACGTACGTACGTATATATACACGTATATATATATATAAAGTAGAACGAACGCGCGGGGGATGAATCTGCGCGACGCCCGGCGTCGCGGCGCGCCGCGCGTTCGCCGGGTGGGGCTGTTGGACTCGCGTTCGCCCGCTCACCCAGTGCGCGTCACGACGCTCAACTGGTCACGCATCCTCCTCTCTTACCTTTCTACATACTACATTTATCTTTACACGCAGACACACACACACACACACACACGCGCGCGCGCGCGTACATGCATACACACAGACGTACGCATCCTTTTCGACTTAGGGTTCGTTGACCTTTTATCGGAGTTCAGTGTTTGAGTGATAAAGTTGAGTGAGTTTTGTGGGTGATACTATCATTCTTCCTCTTCTTCGTTTTTGGTTTTCTGGATCAAATCTCGCAGTGGTGAGTACGATGACGTTTTTTTTTTAATGTGAAGAAGAGAATTTGGTAGGTTTTGGGATGTCAGGTTACCAGAGAAATTGTGGTTTCGTGGGTTCATTCTACTGAATTCTCTTCTGGATCCACGGTAGAAATGTCATTTGGTTGATTAATGATGAAACGGTGAGTGTTTGTGAATGGACTTAAGATGATGTTTATTGTGGAGTTTCTACCTGGGTTGTATATTTGCGTAAGTCAATTTTACGTAAATATATTTATTGTCAATGTACGATCGCATTTAAATTCGTCCTTGTGGTTACTCAAGACGTTGAATGATCCGTTGACCTGTTGTCTCCGGAGTTTGCATTGTGATCGCGACAGAGTTGAGAAACAAAGGATGGATTTATTTCTTTGAACTCGATGCTTCGGATGATTATATTTATCGACCTTGTTGTGGTTATAGTACAGTTAGAATTTTTTTAAAGATATAAAATGGTGACGTAGAGAAAGTGTAACGTATCATCAAAGATTCTGATCGGATGATCATTCTCTTTGGTATCATCAATGTGGGTTTAACAAATTTTTTTTTAAATGTTATAGAATGGATTGAAAATATATTAAATAATTTAATAAATTAATTAAACCTTTTGCATTAAAAATTTAGATCGGATGATTATTATCTTATTATCATCAAGCGGATGATTGATGTCCTCACTGTGATCAATTTGGATTAACAATTTTTTTGAAAACTAGAATTGTTTGCAAACTTTTCGAAAATAAAAAAATGATCCTTTTTTTAAAGAAACAGAACGTATGATTATTATCTTTATTATCATCTGTCTGGTTAAACAATTTTTTTAAACTATTTAATTCTGTGCAAAGTATTTAGAAAGTAAAACATTATCTTTTTCATTAGTCTAATCGAATGATTATTATGCTTTTCATCAGCCTGATCGTGTAATTGATATTCTCACTACTCATCAATCTTAGATAATATTTTTTTTAAAGTTTAGAATCGATGTCTAACTTTTACTATGAAATCAACATCAAAGACTTGGAAACAGATAATTATTTATCCTTACTATCATCAATCTGGTTAAACAATTTTTCAAACTTTACATAATCGAGCAGAAAGTCTGTATATACAAAAAATTATCCTTTTCATCAAAAACTCAGAACAGATGATCATTATCCTTAATCTCATCCTTATCATCAATCTAGTTTACGCAATTTTTCAAACGTTATACAATTGAGCGCAACGTACAAAAAATTATCCTTTTCACCCTACAATTCCTATATAAGTCGAATAACGTCATAATTCGATAAGCAATATTAAGTTTTTTATCAGATCAGATTCGTTCGAAAAGTCATCAATGACAACAAATATGTACATCATCCTTTATTTTCGTTTCTATGAAAATTAAAAGTAACCAGCTAATTACCCGTAACTTTGGATTCCTTTCGTTTTGCCTGTTGATCTGACTCGAGGCAATATCTCCATCCCTCTCCCTCTCTCTCTCACTCTCTCGTTTCGATACAAAGCGAGCAAAAGGCTTTGTTATTCCCAGGCAGCAGTAGGAAAGTTTGTGGTGTATACGCTGTTGCGCCCAGCTTACGATGAACAATTCTACGTTAGGGTAAATATTCTGGAGTTTCGGAAACCTGCGTGTATTCATTTCGGAAATGAATTTTCATCCCCCCCCCTCCTCTCACTCTCGATGTACTGATGAGAAATTCGATGGTTGTTACATTTTTTTTATTTTTTGTATGTTCTTTTTTAGGAAAGGGGTGTTTAAGCCGAAAAAATCTACATTAAAAAGAGTGTAGAGTTTGTTCGATTTTGCGCTAAGTGGGTGAAAAGCGTCTGTTTAAATATTTGAGGAAAAGTGGAGTACTTCGAATTTTAAAATGGTGTACGATCTGTGCAATAGAGTACTCGAGTGAAAAAAAATTAAACAAGTTTATGTAATGGAAATTTATATGCAGACTTGTAAAAGTCTGGCAATACTGCACTATGACAAACATTTTATTTTTTAAGTATAAGAATTTCTCTTAATTACTTCAAGAAAATTTAGTTTTCGCTAAATTATTAGATAAATTCTACTTTTCTACCAAGAATTTTCATTTTTTGTCTACGATAATTCTTTGAGAAATCCTAACCGCTCTTGAAGACATTTTATATTTCATTAAAGATTTATCCGAAAAAATGGTGGATCAATTCTAAAAATTTTTATTTATTTAATTAATATGTTTAGAAAGTACAGAAATCATTGTATGTTTTGCTAAATTTATTATTTATTTTTTCCAAAAATATATAACTGTTTTAATATACATTCTTCGAAATATTCTAACCTGTATCCTCGAATTTTTATTATTTTTTAATATTCCTTGAAAAAAAATACTAAATATCTTTTGAGAAATTTAACTTTTTATTTATAATTTTTACTTATAATTATAATATTTAATAACAAATTCTTTGAAATATCCTAAACTATTCAAGAAAAATTCTATTTTTCCCAAAAATTTTGATTAATAATGAATTTCTCGAAATATACTAAACATCTTCTAAGAATGTATACTTTTTATTTATAATTTCTTCGAATAATTTCATTTTTTCCAAGAATATATTTTTTTCCTTTGTAAATTCTTTGTATTATACTATATGTTTTGCCAAAAATTTGCAGTTTTTTCCTAAAAACAAAGTTTTTAGGTTTGTAATTTTGTCTAGGGGAAGCCCGGGCAAGACGGTCATACCGGGCAAGACGGTCACCCCCCCCCTATTTCTAATATGGCTGTTCGGAAAATTCCGAAAAAATTCAAGTATATTTTTTGAGTTACTAGTATTTAAATTTCAGTACGTCCGCGCCGGTCTCGATGGTAACATCGTCGAAAAACATAAATATTGATTTTTGTCTGAATCCTTACGATGTTATCAAGGTAAGAAAGTAAACTTATTTTTCACACAAATTATTAAATTAATAAATAAATATTGTCAGGCTATTATATTTAACTAGTTTTAAAAAAAGACACAGGTTAGAGCCCATATTAATTTTGGTTTTTACTAATTTTTAAAAAAAAATTCATTATATCCATTCCGGGCAAGATGGTCCGGGCAAGACGGTCATATGGCCATTTTGCCCGGAATACACAAATTTGAGTTTTTTCTTTTTAAAGGAATTTATTACAACTTTTTTGTAAAGTGTAAAAAGTGGTCTCATGAAAATTGTTCACCATACAAAGGAATGGTAGTTATTTTTGCGAAGAATGCGACGATTAATGTACTATTTATAAAAAAAAATTTTCTTTTCTTTACTGTTAATGTTTCTATAAAAGTAATTTATATATTAATCTATTTTTGTTAGTAAATGATGTTTAAAAATATAAATATGTTCAAAATTCCTTATTTGACCAATTTTTATCGATTTTTCCTGAGGGTGTCCGTTTTGCCCGGGCATTTTTGAAGGCCTCGAAATTTCACAATTTTTTTAACAATTTTTTATTATATGCTTAAGTTATAAGATATCAATATACTTGCACGTACTTCTTTGTTCTGATTCCTACTTCACGAAAAAATTTTTATTGATCGTATATTTTGTTGTTTAGTCCATTTTTTATTCGTTTTTCCTTAAGGGGTCCGTCTTGCCCGGGCTTCCCCTACATAACGTAATATTCTACTCTGAATTTATATTTTTAAAATAAATATTTCATTAAAACTTTAGACTTTTCATCTTTATCTCACTAGTTTTTCAAAAAATCCTAGGTTTCCTCCAATACTGTCGCACATATAGAGTGTCAAAAAAGTAACGTAACGTGCATGTATATCAAAAGTTTCGTTACTTTCTTCGACAGCCCGTACATACACAAAATCAATCGAAAAAGTGACACAAATAAATTATTATTTTTTCGCGCAATAGTAATAAGTTTTCTACCCATGTACAGGGTAATAAACGTCACGTATATACTGCGATCAGTGCATACTTAATTAATAAGAATATATATATACTAAATGACTTTAATTCTACACCAGTATATCAAGCCTCGTATTTCCTTTTCTCATATACATTATAATACACATATATACACACAGAGAGAAAATTGTACTTTACAAGAACTCATTTTACCTAGAGAGCCGTGTAATTAAATTATAAAAGTCGCGCTCAAGAAAGAAAAAAAAATAAACGTAGTATACACTCGTTAGTATTCGTGTTGCAGAAAAAAAATTGTTTTAGAACAAAGTGTACGCGTATATAATTATTATTTAAAAAAAAATAGTAAGGATTAATTTTTAATTAGGTAATGGTAATATATATATCGAATTAAAGAATTAACAGCCTGTGTGGATGATTAGTCCGAGGAGGAGAAAACGGGAATTAAGACGATCGTACAGGATTATATAGAGAAATTTGAGATCGTAAAGGAGACCTCCGTGATTGTGACGTTATTCGAAACTTTTTTCTTGAATCGGCTTTGCGTTTAATCTTTTTTTTTTATTTTTTAATTCGTTGAAGAGTTTAGGACGATTTAAGATTGATTAATTAAAGAGGCACTAAGAATTTTGGATGAAGGTCGATTTATTTGTTAATTTTTGTCTGAATAGTAATTTTTCTTGGATTTATTTATGCATTTACTGTGTGATTAAAATATTTGTAACTATGCATAAAGATTTTTTGGAAATCGAAGAAGAGCATGGTGAATCGAGTATGCAAGAAAATTTTTTTGGTTTTTAGTTAAAATTTAATTCACTATATTATGATCGTGATTTTGAGCCAGAAAGAAGTGTAAAAACTAGAGCCGAAAAAATACTTTATGATTTTTTAACTAAAAATCCGAAAGAATTCTTATATCTAAAATATCTAAAAGTCTGGTGAATCAAATTTTTTTTAAAAATTGTTTATTTTATTCTAAAAATTAGTATAAAAACTGGTAATAAACGACGATTTGACAATTTCGTACTAATTTATGATGTTAAAATCTAAAAAATTCACAATAGTTTAGAACGCATAAAAAATGAGGTAAATAATAATTTTCCAAAAAATTTTTGTCCTAAAATTTTAACGATTATAAATAGTTGGTAATTTTTTGTCGGATACGTGTACAAAATCTATACCCCGAAACATTTCGTACTAATTTTTTAATTAGAAATTTGAAAAAAAATTATGATAGTTTAAGAACTCTAGCTAAAAAAAATTTCACGAAAAAATAGGTTTTTCTTAATTAACCCTTTGAGTCATGCTTTTTTCTATTGCATATTTTGACCTGAAATTTTGTACTCGGGAGTTTTTAAGGTCGCTGATCACAAAGTAGTTTCTTTATTTGCCACTAGGTGGAACATTACTCCCCCAAGCGAGTTTCTCCCGCAAAAGCAAGCTGCATTTTTATTGACTGTCTTTTCAGAATAATTTGAGAAATTGCTTTTCATCGCGAACATTCAATCTACACATCATTCAATTTTTTCTAGGATTTTTTTTACATTCTTTTTATTATTTTCATCAAAGAAATATAGAAGTAAGCTCAGGTCTAGCGATTAAAACCCCCAAATACGAATATTTAGACTAAAATATACAGTAAAATAAAGTTTGATTGGTTTGTCGAAATGATTAGTTCAATTTCACACATTTTTCCGCCATCTTCGATCCACTATTTTAAATTTAAAATTTTAACCTCAGATTGATGTTCAGCGACTCCAAAAACCCCCGAGTACAAAATTTCAGACCAAAATATGCAGTAAAATATTTTTGACAGAGGTTTAGAAAGGTGGTACTCTGGCAGTATCACTGTGACTCAAAGGGTTAACAATTGAATAAATTATAACGAATCAGTAATTTTTAGGCAAAATAATGAAAAAAGAAAAATTTGATACGATACTTTTAAACATATTAAAGAATCTTATAAACAGATTCTTATAATGAATTAAAAATCTGAAAAAATACACAAAGCTAGATGAAACATATTAAATAACCTAATAACTCAACTTTTTAATAAAAAAAAATCCAGCTACTGAGGAAAAAATCTTGAATAAACCTCAATCAACTCACAAAAAATGTAACAAATAATAAACAAATATAAAAATAAAAAATTATAATGTTCAAGCTCCCCCTAAAAAAATATTTCGTATTCAAAAAAAAACCCTCAATCTTCCCAAAATTTATAAAACCAGTTTTTCTATAAAAAAAAAACCCTAATCCCTCCATAACCTAGAAAGTCAAGTGACAATAGGTCGAAAATAAACTTAAAAACAAGTCATGACTGACATTACATACATACACATCTATAGTCGCTTAGAAAAAATGAATGGTGTATATATAGCTCAAGACAGAAATGGCTTAACTTTTACCTAGCTCAGAAAGAGAAAAAAAATAATTCTCTCCTACCGAGATGGTAAATATTGACCGTCACTCGAAGGAGAAGGAGACCAATTGAATTAACAATTCTATTAGAACCTCCCGTGAAAGAAGAGAGAGAGAGAGGGGGGGGGGAGGGTGGATACTGAAATGCAGGTTCAGGATATCCGTCATTGTCTAACCAACGAAAATCGCTTCTATTGCCTTTTGTGTCTGACAATCCGCGGTACTTTTTTTTATTCTCTCCGTGTATACAGTGAATTGATTAGCTTAATTTTTTTACGTAGAATTTTGTTAGTTAACTTAAAAAAAAATTTGTTTTTTCGATTCGAGTATTTTAAAGATTTTTATAAATATATTGTTGAATGTTGATGTGGGTGTGTGTGTGTGATAATTAAAAAGATATTAATACTATTTCGTTGAGAAATTTAATTAAAATTTAATTAGGTACGCATTTGTGTAAGTGCAATATTTAATTAAATAACCATCTTTGATTAAATCAACGTTTTCAATGTTTGGTTTTCATTTCCAGGTTAGGGGGGTAAGCATTTTTTTTTGGTTTGATTGTGGGTTGAAAAAGTGATTAGATTTTTACGTAATTTTATGTAAAGAATAACCATTTTTTTTCGTATTACTTATCCATTTATTGGTTATTAAAAATTAGTTTGCTTTCTACTAAAGTAATACTTTAGCAATTATTCACAAATATTAAAAAAATTAATCAGGAATAAATAAATAATTTTGTATAAAATTTAATTACTTTTTTGTGTAATTAATATATATAATTAAAATTTATAATACGTTAAATATTGTAAAAATAAATAATTTTTTGAAAATTGTAAACAAAACATTAGTATGCATGCAGACTTTTTTTGCATTGCGATTTTGAAATGCAAATATTATAGAGAGATCATAACTATACAACATGCACAGACGTTTCATATTTTCTGCAGATTTTACAAAAAAAAATGGATATATTTCCGCATATTTCTATTTTGTCAAACTTTTTTTTTCCTAGATTCTATGTATATCTTGGATCTTTTTCGAAATAATTTTTTTCTTTTTAAAAGAAATTTCAATAAAAAAAATAGAATAAATTTTTATTACATAAATTTTGATTTTATTTCATAATTACAAAGAATTTATGACATTAATTTAATATTTAATTTATAGTCAAATGTAAGTAAAAAATTAATATAATTTTTAAAAACTCTTCAAATATGAAGTGTTTTTAGATTTACCGAAAATTTTTTTCTTAACATCCCGCATAATAAAATATTTATGAATATTACTCTTAGCATTGTGTACGTATTGTATTTTACGATTATGCATTTTGAAGACTAAAATTTTAACGCCAATATTTTTAAATCGATAATTCTCAAAGTATTATTTGTTACTATTTAGAAATAATTTAAGAAGATTTTTTTTTATAGTGTAAGGAGATAAATAAATAAAGAATATCTTTTAGCGACAAAAAACAAAAAGAATTAAAAAGTGTTATTTAAAAAGAATTAATTTTAGTATTTTTTTTTTCTAGATTATTTTCTAACGTAGGAAAGTAATCCAAAAAAGTAATTTAAAAATTTATATATTATTTATAAATAATTCACATATAACCACAATGAATTATTTTTTAGAAAATGAACAAACAAATCCTTTTTAGCAAATAAAACCTATCTTTTTACCTATTCAAAATCAATAGAAACCATCCACCAATTGAAACATTTAGGCCGGAAATGTAAATTTGAGTGAAAATACGAAAAATTTTAAATTATCTTATACACACCTCAAGAAACAAACAAAACTCCCATTCGTTTATTAACCTCAAAATGTTTTATCATTCATATTTTTTCCTGTACAAGACTTTATTTTTTTTCTTTTCTATCGCGGTTAATTGTAGGTTATTTAAAAGGTGAATCGTCTTGGGAGACGCGCATTTTTTTATAGGAATGTTGTAAAACTTCCATTTTTATTGCTCCGCGCGGCCTTTTTTTTATTTCGCTATTTTATCGGTCAAACTTGGGTTCGAAGAGCTGGGCAATTTATTATCTAGAAGGAATTGTCGGTTTCATAGGATTCTCTTTTTTCTGTTTTATCAATGTTCTTTTTATATGACTTTGTTTATTTAGATGTTACATTTACTGTATTAAAATTGTAGAAGAATATAAAAAATTTATCATATATTAAATTAATAAATTGTTATTGTAGAGCTCTGCACTTACCAACCGAAAAACAATGTCTAAATTAATCAATTGAAGATTTGAAATGGTCTTAATGAAAGTTTTAAATAATTAAATAAACTTGATTTCTCTTATACATACCGGATAAGAATTTATCAATTAATAAAAGTCGGTAATTAACCTGCATAAAAATCTGCACTTATCGATTGAAAAATGAAGTTTAAAATACCGAATTAGAAGTTTAAAGAAAATTAATATAAACAATATAAAGTAGAAGTTTAAATATGATTTTCTATAATAAATACGATATTAGAAAGTTATAGGGATCTACACTTATCGAGCGAAAGATGATATTTAAAGTAATCTATTATAGATATAAAGTAGTCACAATGAAAGTTTAATATAATAGTATAAACGTGATTTTTCCTATACATATGTATAATAACTAGACTGTAAGTAAATTTTTCAATTAAGAGAAGGCCGTTCATAAATTACAGGGATTTACATTTATCAATTCAAGTACGATGTCCGAAGCCTGCGAATGGCTCGGCCGGTTAGGGCGTCGGGCTCGTAATCTAGAGGTCGCAGGTTCGATTGACGGCCTCGGTCGATTGATACAAACACCACTGGCGAGTGTATTTTCAACAGGTGCTTTCTTCACCAAGACATCGTATGACCTCCGTCGCTGATTAGCACCAATTTGGGAGCATAAAAAGAGCGACGTGAAAACAATAAAGAAAAAAAAAATGTCTTTAAAATTTGAAACAAAAACATTGCCTAGTTTTCGGGAAAACCCTTACCAAAAATCTTGACATGCGTTTTAATTTGACAAGCGTATAACCTCAAATTGCACGAAATTGTCGTAAATTTTGGTAAGGGTTTTCTCGAAAGCCAATTGTACAATGTCTATAGTTTCAAATTAATAATCTAAGAAATTGAGAAAAAAATAATACATAGAAAGGCTGTAATACATTTAATACATATTAATAATAAAATTTTGAAGTCGGTAATGTAGATCCCTTTTGTTGACATTTGACAAATTTAGATACTGATCAATCGATCAATCATAAAATAAGGTCAGCTTCGTAATATGAGAAGAAACGTTTAATGCATATTAATAATAAAATTATCAAGTTGATAAGAGTAGATCCCTACACCGAATACCCAACAAACCGTCGATCGCTTCATCAAATTAAAAAAAAAACGAACAAGTTACCTGCACCCAAAAGCGCGCGATAATACGTTAAACGCACATGCAATTAATAACCAAAAAGGAAAAAATATGAGAGCTACCGTCAGTCGGTAAGTTATTTCGATGCATAAAATGAGAGTCATTACATTTTACTCCTCTGGGCACACAAAGCCTGTGGAAAATCCAATCCTATCTAATCCAACGATAGAAGAGAGAGAGAGAGAGGAGCCTCAACGAACGCAGAATTAACGTATAGACCCTGGGGCGCACGTACGGCGTCATCAAAATATATTGCAAATTGTAGACTCTGCATTATTCAGAGCATAGCCTCTCGAAAACCTCCTCTCTCTCTCTCTCTCTCTCTCTCTCTCTCTTTCTCATCGTATATGCATCTCGAGAAAAAGATTTCTCTCTCTCTCTCTCTTTTTACTCTTGAAAATTGAGAGGCGAGGTACTACGCGTATTAACGCATTTCCTTTCCCTAATTTTTTTTATTTGTTAGATTTCGGTCTAGTGCGACTACCTAATGAAGTGACATCATCGTGATAAGAATTTTATTTTTTATTATGAAAATTACCGTGATGTCGTGGTAAAATTACCTTATGAGTATTTTGAGTTTTTAGATTGAATATTTTCATTTATAAATGAATATAAGTTCGATTAATGTGACGTCATTTGACGAGAATTTTCTGATG
The DNA here is from genome assembly GCA_026168455.1 of Theocolax elegans. Lineage (NCBI taxonomy): Eukaryota > Metazoa > Arthropoda > Insecta > Hymenoptera > Cerocephalidae > Theocolax > Theocolax elegans. Next base: position 2,797,898 of record CM047426.1, on the reverse strand, counting down.
AAAATTACCGTGACGTGGTAAAATTTCCTTACGAAAATTATTTTCGTGCAATTTTTGACATTATATTTTGACATTATAGGTTCATTATTTTAATTTGTTTGCAAACACAAGTTCAATTAGTGTATTTCTATTACTGTGGTATAATTTAGTGACGTCATGCGATGAGAATTTTCTCATAAATTGCCGTGATAATAAGGTAAAATTTCCTTCATAAATATTATGATATATCAGTTTGATTATTTTTGTCTGTATATTTAAATTCAAATTGTTTCATGAATATAACTTTATTACCTAGAAAACTAACGTTATCTGTCTTATAAAAATGATCGTTATAACACGATAAGAAAATTGTAAATTTTAAAGTTAATTTATCATTCGATAACTCTGAAAAAGATTACATTTTTTACCACCTACCAAAACTTTTTTTGTTAATTTTCAATCTTTATTTTTTTACTTATAAAATGCATTTTTAACAATAAAAATCTTTCAAATTTCACTGTTATCGAAAAATGAGATTTCCGCGATTCGACAGCCGGTGTATATTTAAGAAAACCCTTCGATTCTCACGATTTACATTTTACTCACTCGATTACCCTGCGCACCCCTTCGTCATCGTACCTTTATTTACTCTCGATTACAAATTCCTCGGTTCACGCTGCTTGTAAAAATGTAAAAAAAAAAATAATAATCATAACAATAACAAGGAAAATTATCGACATATCGAGAGCGATAGGTTTTCGGAAATATATAGGAGGAAGTGTGTGTTTTCTTTTTTCCTTAAAAAAATCATTTTTAACAGATTTTTCGTTAGTTTGGTCAGAAAATAATATTTCCCCTGGAAATATCTATTATATTTGGAAAAAATGGGAACGTGTTGTTCTTGAATCGTGTAGGGGAAGCCCGGGCAAGATGGACCCCTTAAGGAAAACGAATAAAAAAGTACTAAACAACAAAATACGATCAATAAAATTTTTTCGTGAAGTAGGAATCAGAACAAAGAAGTACGTGCAAGTATATCGATATATTATAACTTAAGCATATAATAAAAAATTGTTGAAAAAATGTGAAATTTCGAGGCCTTCAAAATGCCCGGGCAAAACGGACACCCTCAGGAAAAATCAATAAAAATGGTTTTAAATAAGGAATTTTTAACATATTTATAGTTTTAAACATCATTTACTAACAAAAATAGATTATTATATAAATTACTTTTATAGAAACATTAACAGTAAAGAAAAGAAAATTTTTTTTTATAAATAGTACATTAATCGTCGCATTCTTCGTAAAAATAACTACGATATCCTTTGTATGGTGAACAATTTTCATGAGCCCACTTTTTACACTGATTGCGTTGAATCCAATCTTCAGTGGTAGGCTCTACATATTTCTCATAACAAATTAAACAATAGAAATCTTCATGAATGAATAATTGCCATATGACCGTCTTGCCCGGACCATCTTGCCCGGAATGGATATAATGACTTTTTTTTTAAAAATTAGTAAAAAACAAAATTAATATGGGCTCTAACCTGTGTCTTTTTTTAAAACTAGTTAAATACAATAGCCTGACACTATTTATTTATTAATTTAATAATTTGTGTGAAAAATAAGTTTACTTTCTTACCTTGATAACATCGTAAGGATTCAGACGAAAATCAATATTTATGTTTTTCGACGATGTTACCATCGAGACCGGCGCGGACGTACTGAAATTTAAATACTAGTACACAAACAATATACTTGAATTTTTTCGGAATTTTCCGAACAGCCATATTAGAAATAGAGGGGGGTGACCGTCTTGCCCAGTATGACCGTCTTGCCCGGGCTTCCCCTATATGGAATTTCGCTTTTTTAAATTGTGCACGAAGACGAATGTTGCAGAATCGCGTAGGTGTGTAGGAAAAGTAAAATGTCAAGTTTGACTCTCTGTAACTTAATATAATGGTTTCGAAAAAATCTGAAAAAATTCAGGAGAACTACTGGACACCTCTAAAACACATTCCCACAGTTATAGCAATATTTATTTTTTTCATCTTCGATTTCACAGAAAACCACCCATATATACATATATATATATGGGTGTGATTTGAGGTTACGTATATATTTTTTCAATTTACTCGAACGATATTTTTATTATTTAATTTTTTTTATATATTTTATTATTTGAGAAAAATGTAGATCTATCGATTAAGAGGCGTTTCCGTGAAGGAATTGTATTTCTTTTTATATTATTTATCGATCTATACGATCTCTTTGTCGATCATCGGGATAAAGCAACGATCGGGTTCGAAGAAACTTCGAGTAAGATTCCTACGAATAGGATTTTTACGAGTTATTGAACTCTAATTTTTTAAAAATAATGCATTGTTTCAAATTTCGATTAAATGTCGATAACTAATCTATCTTTTTGTTTAATTTTTGTAGGATTTTGTTATTTAACAAATTATTCAAAACACATTAAAAATTAATAAATATATATAACACTGTACAAGCGGTATTTTTTATTTTTTGCTCGAAAAGAATTTTAAAATTTCTGAAAAACTGCGGTACAGGAATCTACACTTATCGACTTAAAAGTTAGATTTGAAATATAACTTTTAAGTAAATTTGAATAAGTTTATAAAGAAACAAAAAAAGTGTATTCTATACACGTGCAATAATTAAGTTCCGTTGGGATAAGGTTGTTAACAAATTATAGGGATTGACACTTATCGACTTAAAAATGATATTTACGTTATTAAATGTTAAATCTAAAATAAACACAAATATAAATACAAAATAATAGTTTTGTACACGTAAATAATAAATAAATTCTTCTGTTAAGAGGATGTCGGTCATGAATTACAAAAATTTACCTAAAAATAGTTAAGAATAACCAACTAAAAATTAATATTTCAAGTATCAAATTTAAAATTATACAAACAACGTTCACTACACAAGCAAGAAGTTTATATAACTAACATTCAATAACACGACAGTTCCTTGACAGATATCTAATAAAAAGAAACACGCAGTTGGTAACATCTAAACGATAAATTGACCAAAAACCTATCCTCAAATTATAAAAAAAATAAAAATTTTACATAAAATATCACATAAGACAATAATAAAACTTAATACATCACAATATTTTCCGAAATACCAGACTTCTTCCCTTCAATCACAAAAAATTTATTTTCTCCGTTGATACAAGAAAATGAAATAGATCTCCCGCGCAAGTCGAATTTTATAAAATAAAAAATCAGAACAAAGAAACGAAACAACAACCAAAAAAAAATTTTAAATTCCATTGATATTACGTAATACTCGTTCTTCTGTCAGTTTCTCTCGTTTTTTTTAGAGTAAAGCGAGAAATACCGGGGGGGGGGGAGGGGAGGATCGTAAAGAATCACGCGCAGTCGCGTTGAATGGGAGAACATTGACTCTTAGATGCACGCTTTGTACAATTTTCGTCTCTTCGCCAAACACCCCCTTTATACTTCCTTCTTTTATACCTTTTGTTGTTTTTTTTTAATCTACCTTAGCTCTTAAATAAAGGTTAATAATACACACGTGCACACACACACACACACACGCACTAATACCATGAAAAATTAAAACTCTACACTCAGATGTAGATAAAAATTCACTGACACTGATACATACTGTTGCACATAAACATTCACACACATGCGCGACCCACACATATATACTTTCACGTTAATTCGCGCGCACACACACACACTCCATTTTGATCTCGCAAACGCTCCGAAAAAAAGGGGGGAAAAAACGAAAATTCCTTCTTTTTTTTCGTCTATTTGAAATACGAGCCCTGTAAAATGTGAGAATGCCGAGTATGCAGAAAGCATAAAAGGATTTTCTATATATTTCCTCTCTTACAATTTTCGTCCCGGTGTGTATAAATATTATAAGGAAATATTTTTGAAAAAATTTTATTTTAAACGTGGGCACGCGTAGAGCCGGTTAAATGAGATACAAAAAAAAATGTACTTGTATTAGTTTGAGTGACGATTTTAACCTGTGTGAGAGAGAGAGAGAAAGTAATGGTAAAATTTCGTTAAGAAAGAAAAGTCGATTTTCTTATATATTATATATACTGATTTGGTTGTATAGTTTAAAAAAATATTTTTAATTTAAACGGAATTTTTACTTTTTAAACGGAAATTTCAATTAGCATTCTGATGTATTCAGAAAAAAATAAATCTACAGATAATATTTCATATAAAGAGAAAAAGTTGGTTTTTTTTTTTTATTTAATAACTGGTTTAATAAATATTAGTAACTTTTTATTTCTAAAATAAAAATTTTCAATAGCACCTTTTACTGGAAATATTACAATGACATCTACATAAAAAAGTGAAGGTAATATTTCATTATTATATTAAATGGTAATTTTCTTACCTAGTGATATAATTACTACTTTTGGAAGAAAACATTCTCATTTTTCAACTTTTTACGTCTTTATTTTCGAAAACCAAAACATCGAATTAATTACTCACTGGAAATATTTCAGTGTATATAAGATAAAAACGCATGGTTATATTTAATTAATGAGAAAAAATTCATTATCTTACCTGATGATTAAATCACTATTGTAAAAAAATATTTAGTAAACCTTTTCATTAATTAATATCCAATTCCAAAATTTTCATTAATTATCCTACTGGTAATATTAAATGTTTTCGTAAGATAAAAAGGTAATATTTCATAAAGAAATAAAAAATTACATTTTCTTACTTCTTAGTAATTAAATCACTATTTTAAATAACATACAGTTATCCTTTTCACATATTAATTTCCAATTCCAGAATTTCCATTAATTACCCTATTGGAAATATTACCATATCTTTAACAAAAAAATGTAAAACTTCATGAATAACTAAACAAAAATTTAAAACAAAAATCATAATTCTCATCACTCTTTAATTTCCAAAACGTAAATTTTTATTCCAAATTGCCCGCAAAGCCAATAATTAACAATATATCTTAACCTAAAAAAAGGTAAAACGAATATTCCTAATTTTAGACAACAATAACTAAAAAAAAATAGGAAATTTCGCAAACGTCAGCGCGAACCATTAAAACGACGTTTAAAAAGTGCACCGTCCATCGAATAATAAAAAAAAGTAAGAGCGTATATAAACAAGGTTCGTTTCGTTGCATCCTTCGGAGGCTAGAAAATGCGAAGTGGAACGGAATGTTGGAATCGATTTAGCTCAGGTACTGTTCGATTCTGCAAAAAAGATGATGATAACGGGTTTGGTACACGCTCCTCTCTCTCTCCCTCTCTATCGTACAGAAGCATCAGGATCAGTCACGCTGTGGTATATTTTTGTGAAGGAAAAACATTTATTGTTAAAGACATTTAAACTTAAAAATTTTTATTTTGTCTTTTCCATTTAATAAATCTATTTTTTTTATAGAAAATTGCATATTTGAGATCTATCGATTGAGAGAAAATTTGAATTTATACGATATAACCTATATTTCAATAAATTTTATTCACTCCTTTGTTTGTTTTATAAAATTAATGAAAAATATTATTTTTTGTCGGAGGATAACTACCGTGTCTATTATTTGTCTATGAATCTGTATATAAAAAGTCCGTATATCGCGCACAGTTATTTAATATCTTCAATTTTTATACACGATCGTTTTGTTTACGTATACGTATAGGTATATATCGGTTTGTATCCTTCATCATAAAAGTTTTCATAACCGTGAAAAAGATCCGCCTATGTTTTCTTCGGGCAAATACATGTGTATAAAGTTACCGACGGAGCAATTAATAGTGCAAGTTACAGACTAATTTGTCTACAAAATATTTATTATCGAAATTTATGTTAATGTTAATAAAAAAATTTTGTTACCGACAGAGTAATTGATATTGTAAGTTACCGACATATTTACCGACAAAATAATTGATAATATCAGTTACCGACTAAGTAACCAACAATACATTGCTCATTTAATTTTCATTCATAAAATAACTATTTTACCTAGAATTTAACACCATCAGTTTCTTTACTCTGTATCTATCTCCCTCTGATTTTCCCTCCGTATTTATATATATAGTACTGCACTAGACTACTAGCGGAACACATGGCTAACTATAAAAATAAGAAGGGGCGTTTAAGATTCTTAATTGACAGAATATGGTTGATTAAATGTGAAGAGGATTTTAAATGAACCGTTTACACTAATTGCTGTTATTTGGAAACAAAAAATGATAAATGTGTTAGAAGAGTAAGGAACTATAGTTATCGACTTGAAAATTGTGTTAAAAGTATGTAATTTAGAAAGGTCATAAAAAAATTCATAAAGAAAATTCGAATAAAAAATAATTTTTTGTAAATGAAAATTTGATAATGCTTTTCAGGTAACTTAGTTGTAAATTTGGTGATAATTTTATTCGTAATAGATATTGTCGATAAAAAAATTTCTCCACAACTTCGTCAATCAATTTGTTGGTAACTGACATTGTTGTTAAATATATTGGTAAATTTGTTAGTAATCAAAAATTTCGGTAATTTTATCATTAACTTTGATTGTAACTTTGTCAATAGCTCTATCGGTAACTTTAAAAAAAATGTTAGTACTCGATAGTATAACGTTATCAGTAACTATATTATTAAGATACATTTTTTCTAAGCTTGTCGGTAATTTTATGGTACCCAAGTTTGTCAGATATCGGTAACTTTATCGGTAACTAGATTTGTTGATAACGTCATAGACATTTCATTAGTTACTTTGTTAGTAACTTTGGTGATAACTAAATTTATCGATAACATTGTCGGTAATTTATCAGTAACCTAGTCGGTATCCTTGTCGGTAATTAATTTTGTCACTACCAGTGTCACTAATTAAGTTTGTCGATCATCAACTCAATCCGTAACAGTATTAATAACCATGTCGGTAACTAAATTTGTTGGTAACATTATCGGTAATTCAATTAATAACACTGTCGGTAATTAATTTCATTAGTAACCAACTTTATCGACCAACACAAATTTCTAAAAAAAAAACTAATAACTCTCTCCATACACAAAGATTCTACTCAACAATCCAAAACAACAAACTTCATAAAAAAAACATCATCAAATTTATCGAACGATTTTTCTCCAACTATCAAAAAATTGAAAGCAACCGATTTATCATCGAAAAAATAGCCCATAAAAGCTTCCTCCTCCTCGCGTCCAAAGCTCCTTGAAAATTCAAAGAGGGAAAATTCCGGTATACCTTAACACACGACGAAGAAAACGGAGACCGCGCGACTCGACATTCTCACGGGCCATTAAACGAGAAAAGTTTTACGACACACACAACGCGCGTTTTTCCCTATTTTTTTTGCTTCGTTCTTTTTTTTCCACTAAAAGCACAGCTTTTGTCATCCAAATAGTAATAACTTCGATACTAACGAACTTGGTGGTGGTGTCACCCGCGAAATACTGAAAAGGAGACGCTCGATTCCGCTACCGCGGAATGTCGAGACGAAAGCGGAATTAGACGGATGATGACTTTATGATAAAGAGGACAAAAAATAAAGTTGTCGGGAGTATTACAATGTACTGTTATGCTTACGGTAGGTAGAGCTTGCGAGTTTTTTTTTGGATTTGTTACGAGAGACGAAAGTGGTAAACGTTTCTGATAAACTATACTATAGTACAAATCAGAGTTTTTTTGGACAAAAATAGTTTATGGCGATAAAATGATGGTGAATTTAATATCAAATCAACCAATTTATACTAAATCATAACGATTATAAAAATAAATCCCTAGTATAAAATAAAAATATTTGTAAAACTTCCTTTTTGCGAATACTGCCCAATAATTGTTTATAATTTATATCCGTAAAATTGTTTCATATAACCTCAAAATCTGCAAGTTTAAATTAGTCTAATAAAAACATTTCAATCATACTCAAAAGGTGTACGCATGAGCGAGGATCAATACACGTTATATCGCATAATAAAAGTTAAAAGCTTCGAAAACTATGAATATGCAAATTTGAAGAAAAATAGTGAGTTAACATTATTACCGACGCTTTCCTTTTTTTTATATATGCATACAAAAAATATTCCTGTTTCCTTAAAAAAAAATATATACTCATTTTTTTGAAACTCTAACGACAATTTCCACTTCCATGTTCATCAATTTTCCAAAACCGTGAAAAAAAATTGTGATATTTGTTGTATTTTTCTTGTTGTGAAAAGGACAGCGTCCGTAAAATAACTTTTATTTTAAGCCTTATTAAAAAGAAAATTATTCATTCGGTGTTCGCAAAAAAATTCACAACACCAAAAAACTTGTAAAACATTTTCTATGTCCATCCTTTGTAAGATATTTTTTACATTCAGCATTTGTAAAAAAATTTTTAAATCGAGTGTTCGTAAAATCATTTTTACATCCAGCGGTCGTGAAAAAATCTTAGTGTTCATAAAAAAATCTATAAATTCATCGTTTGTAAACAAATTTTGCATTTAGCATACGTAAAACATTTATATTTTCATTCATTGTTCGAAAAAAATTGTTACCTCCAGAATTCGTAAGATCAATTTTACCTTCAATGTTCGTAAAAAATTGTTTACATACAGTGTTTATAAAATAATTTTTACATTGTTCGTCCGTAAAAAAGTTTTTAAACCCGTATACGTAAAAAATACAAAAATTTTTTCTTAGGTTTAATAAACCCATAAATAACCGAGAAAAAAATTTTGTGAGTACACAGGAAGTGTATAGAGTGCGATATACGAGATGTTTCACGTGTCGCTGCGCCACGCCTTATCACCTGGGTTTCTCTTGACTTGAACTTTATTGAACGCTTTCTTGTCGTTTGACGAACGTTAAAAATTCAATTCTATTTCGATCGAGGAAAAAAAGAAAAGTGAGGTTATATTCTCTGCACTAGACGCTGTTATACAGGCTGTCGATGTAAAAGTAAATAGATTTTATTGATTTTACGTACTCTACGGTAAATTGTCTGTTCGTAATTAAAATCGTTGAAACGGCTCTTTCTTATTTTTAACGTGGTGTGCGTAAAATTTCAATCAATTGCGTAAAGTGATTTAGTGTTGATACAATTTTTGTAAGTGTTGGAGTAATATATACTCATTTTTTTTGAAACTCTAACGACAATTTCCAATTCAGTTCATCAATTTTCCAAAACCGTGAAAAAAATTGTGATATTGTTGTATTTTTCTTGTTGTGAAAAGGACAGCGTCCGTAAATAACTTTTATTTTAAGCCTTATTAAAAGAAAATTATTCATTCGGTGTTCGCAAAAAAATTCACAACACCAAAAAACTTGTAAAACATTTTCTATGGTCCATCCTTTGTAATATATTTTTTACATTCAGATTTGTAAAAAATTTTTAAATCGAGTGTTCGTAAAATCATTTTTACATCCAGCGGTCGTGAAAAAATCTTAGTGTTCATAAAAAATCTATAAATTCATCGTTTGTAAACAAATTTTGCATTTAGCATACGTAAAAATTTATATTTTCATTCATTGTTCGAAAAAAATTGTTACCTCCAGGAATTCGTAAGATCAATTTTACCTTCAATGTTCGTAAAAAATTGTTTACATACAGTGTTTATAAAATAATTTTTACATTGTTCGTCCGTAAAAAAGTTTTTAAACCCGTATGCGTAAAAAATACAAAAATTTTTTCTTAGGTTTAATAAACCCATAAATAACCGAGAAAAAAATTTTGTGAGTACACAGGAAGTGTATAGAGTGCGATATACGAGATGTTTCACGTGTCGCTGCGCCACGCCTTATCACCTGGGTTTCTCTTGACTTGAACTTTATTGAACGCTTTCTTGTCGTTTGACGAACGTTAAAAATTCAATTCTATTTCGATCGAGGAAAAAAAGAAAAGTGAGGTTATATTCTCTGCACTAGACGCTGTTATACAGGCTGTCGAATGTAAAAGTAAATAGATTTTATTGATTTTACGTACTCTACGGTAAATTGTCTGTTCGTAATTAAAATCGTTGAAACGGCTCTTTCTTATTTTTTAACGTGGTGTGCGTAAAATTTCAATCAATTGCGTAAAGTGATTTAGTGTTGATACAATTTTTGTGAGTGTTGAGAGTAACATTATGTACTTAAAAAGCAAGCGTGAGTTAGTATTTTACATATTTTTATCAGTAATGCGTAAAATTGTATTTTTTAGATAGCGACAGAAAATATACTTTGAGTATATAATCGAAAATTACTATTTGTTTACAGTGTGCTTAAAATAAAAATTTTTGTATGCGTACTATGTATGTATACAATGAAACAATTATTTAATTATGCCGTACCAGGTGTAAAATGAGTGTTTTACGCAATTTTAAATAAAATTTGTTTCATAACTATATTTTAACGTAATAACGATTTTACGCCCCTTAGATATTAAAATACTTTACGTCTACTTTATTTCATTTGGATGAAAACGACCATTTTACGTGATTTAGATAAAAATAACTATTTTTTCCTTTTAAACGGCAATAGTACTTTTCGATACGAGTGTGAAAGTATTGATTTTCAAGTATATTTCTGATACACGGGGTGTCATGCGATTTTTAAAAAATAAGCAGTCTAAAATAGCATTTGACAGTATGTCAAAATAACCATATCATATTATTTGAATAAGAATAAAGACTTTACGTCAATTTAAACTGCAGTAACTATTTTACGCCATTTCGATGAAAATAACCCTTTTACGCTCTTTAGACAAAAGTAACCACTTTACGTCTTTTGGATGGAAATAACCATTTTACGCGCATCAGACATAAATATCTATGTGACTCCTATTTAACGTTGAGTAACTATTTTACGCCATGTGGATGAAAATAACCATTTTACGCTCTTTAACTTTACACCTTTTGGATGTAAATAACCATTTAACGCTCGTTAGATGTAAACAACCATTTTACGGCCTGCCTCATCGAAATAAATGTAAATTTTCTTATAATCTCGTAAAACCAATCGAACCGTTACAATATCAATTAAATCCTCTTTCGCATCGATACCCACATTCTTTAATCCCCATTAGCTCGCGAAAACACACCCGCTTTATCGAACTAAGCATCGCTAAAACACACAATTATAAATAAATCAAAAAAACGAAGAAAAAGAAAAAGAAAATGGAAAAGAATAAAAAATATGGAAATATACCTCTATCTCGTATTGCACGATTTTATCTTAGTTATACTCGGATGCCGAGTAGTCTCTTCCGAAAGAAAGAGAAGTAAAAGTCTCGTTCTCTCTTTCTCTCTCTCTCTCTCTCACTTGGTATTGCGGTAGTAGCGCACCTGGATACCACGGTAGTTAAGCGCCTCGTGAAAATGAATCCGGGCGAACGTTTACCCGAGCTATGTATATATAGACGCGAAAACCGGTTGGATTTTCCTTCTCTCTCGTCTCGACTGCGGGTATATAGCAATATTTTTCGTAAACTCAAACTCGAGCCAGCTGTTTGCAAGCTTTAACTCGTTTCACCCGCGCGTTTTCTATGTAGTCAGTGTGTGTGTGTGTGAGTGATTTTCATTTATGTTGTTGCCACTGATACGTGCGCTTTTTTAATTCCATGATTTTTCTTTTTTCTATTTTTTTTAATATATTTTTTTTGGCTTTTAGAATCATTTTTGGCGTCTCGTTGGGATGTGGGAGTGGATATTGAAAATTTTTGAACTTTTCGAACGAGATTTTGTAAGTCCATTGGCGTTTCAGAACGTACGTCAATCGTAAGATCATTTGCAATTCGTCGACTTGTAGCCTGAGAAAATTTTGTAATTAGTAGTGACATCTGCACCGATCGATGTTTTGAGTGAAAAATTGAAGTAACAGTCGTTAACGAACATATTTTCATTTCGCAACCTTTCGTACATATCTATATTTAAAAAGAAAGTTTTATCCCTAATTTTTTTTATCCAAGGAAAATTTTTAATTTAAAAGAAATTATAAATTAAAAAGTTTATTTATTGTTTAAAAAAGTTTTGACCTTAATTTCTTTTAATAAAAAAATACGTCTTTTTATCAGAAACAGCTGTTTATCCTTAATTTTTTTATCTATGGTTTTTTTCTATCCATTATTAATGTATCCAAAAACATGTCTATGCATAATTTTTGTAACGTAAAAAACTTATCTCTTTTCAAAATAAAATCTCTATCCATCATTTATTTATCCATAATTTTTTTAACCAAAAAGAATTTTTTATTCATAGCTTTTTTATATCCAAAGTACAATTTTTATTCATTCATTTTTTATCCATAAATTTTTTAAATCATAAAACAATTTTTTTACAAAAAAATACATAGTGTTTCATACACAATTATTCATCAAAAGCATTCCTCTCTCTCTCTCTCTCTCTCTCACTGAGAGTATCATCTCAGCATAAGAGACGTAAAATTACACCTCCTTAATTTACAATCAGAGAGTATTTCACTGTTGAATTCTATACGTACGTGCTTGAAAAAGGTTCGAGTGCATCAGTTACGTTACAAAGAAGGAAGTAGCAGCAATTTCACAATTAACATTGTATGAATAGCTGTACCGATGTACAAATCTAGCAAATATTTAACAATTTTGAGGTTTACAGAAACCTTTTTTTGGAAATTAATTAGTAGACTTATTGCCCAGTTTTTGGTTAAAAAATATTTTTTAATAACATTGTGATTTCTGCAAGGAGAATATTATTTAAACATCAGAATTTTCAGGTTAAACGAGACCATTTTCTTATAATTTGATTCATAATTATTACTATACCCTATTCAAAAATTAAGAATTTTGAAGTTATAGTCAAAACCATTAATGCAATAACACCGAATTTTTCGGCAACCAGAAACAAAGTAAATCTATCTAAAATTCTTTAAAGAAAATTGTTTTACGATCAATATTACTATACGATTACGGAATATACATTCCGGAAAATGAACATTAAAAAAAGAATAAAAAAAGAAAATTTTATTATAAATTTTACAATCGAAAATATACAATATCCACGAATAAAAGTTTCTTTATTTAAAAGTTGATAATATCAAAGTGAGGTTAATGCATTATTTGCTTTTAAATGGAAATCTTTTTGTACATCGATAATCACTTTAACTCGTTCGTAATTAATATTTTCTTCATTTTGTATACGTGCAAATGATTAAGAGAAGATTTAAAATCTAAAATTTTTCTTTGACGAGAATTGACAAAAAATGAAAAAAATCTTCACTTTTACTCTTACAGTCGAGGAAACGTAAAAGCACAGTGAGATTTACACATAAAAAATTTTAATTTTAGATAGGCATACAGTGTTGTGCGTAAAGGCATGCGGATAGAAAAAGATAAATTAATTAATATTCCTTTGTAATTACAAGAATATGTATATTTTTATTAGATTTGGAATTAAATTACCATTTACGCTTTCTTTCTATTTGGTATAACTCAATTACAATTAGACTGCAGCAACAAGAATTAAAGTGAATTTTAATCCAATAAACCAATTAATCAAAATCAATAGTTTAATTAGTTTAATTCGCAAGAAAACTGTTTTTATACAAGAACTCTATTAAAGAAATTTAATGGCCCTAATTAATGAAACACAATAACCCCAGGTTTAATAAAAAAATTTAGAACAAAAAAACTGGTTTTAAATCAATAGCCCAATTAATTAAAAATGTAGATAAAGAATAAAAATTATTTTAATACAAAAACCCAATTAATGAAACTTAGCAACCTAATAATACAATTACCCAATTAATTACATTCGAAAAAAAATCGATTTAAATCTAGTAACTCAATAAAAATCCAATTAATTATTCAAAGTTAAATACTTAATTTCCAGTACCCCAATTAATTAAAACAGAGAAACAAAAATAAAAAATGTTTTTAACCAATAGCTCAATTTTTAACTCAATGGCTAAAAATTATATTATTTACACTATAAACTAAGTTACAAAAAACTCTTATTAATAATAATTTTAGACAAAGCGAACGTATCTACTTAACCCTCATACTCAATAAATAAAAACCTATTAATCCGATTATTAAAATTCCAATAATTATTTAACCCTTTAAAAAAAAATAAAATCACCCTGTATAATAATTAAAAAAAACGTAACTATTGAACATTTTAATAGTGACCTTATTACATCTCTATATAACCGAAAAATTTAAAATCCAACAATCGAGACAGTAACTCAATAACCCAATTATTTAAAAATCAAAAGCATAAATTCGCAAAATCCCATTTAATTAATTACAACCTATAACTAAGTAATCATAACTCATAAATTAACAAAAAAAAACCAATATCCCCATCCAAATACAAAAACAATTCCAAATCAATTTTTAAGAAATCGAACATATCCATATTTAACACCATTTTTCGAATTGTTCTCCGGGTACTCAAACACCATTATTTAAACAGTCACTCATCCAAGAGCAAGAGCTACAAAGAACAAACCTCGAGCAACCAGCCAACGAAAAGAACTCGAAACTATATATATAGGAGGTTAAGAAAAAGACGCGGTTAAGTGCACGATAGTACTAGCCGAGAGAAAAGTTCAAGAGAGAGAGAGAGGTGACGAAGATAAAGCTGCCGCGTTGCCGCGACGAAGATAAGTAAAGGCTCTTGTTAGACGCCACTTTGCGTTAGACCAAGAGAAACCACCTACTTGTACCTCTTTTCTTTTTTTTTTTTGGACATGGGAATCAACCTTTCTTTATTTTAAATTGTAGGATTATTAAGAAATTTATGGTATTTCGTTTATTTAAAGTTGTAAAATTATCATAAGGTTTTTTGTATTTACTGCGCTTTTTGCACTTTTTTTCTTTCATTTTAGTGAAATTGTAATATATAAAGGATTATTGAAAAACTTGTGAAATTATATTTATATAGGCGTTTTTTGAAGTTATATTGTACGAGTGTTTTTAAATTTCCCGTATATTTTTTTTAGTGTAGTATCTTCAACGCAATTGAAACGTAAATTTAAACGTAATTATTTCGGTGTCACCGTGAAATAAAAAAATTAAATATTATAAAAAAATTGTCCAGACTTATAATATAAAATATTTTTATAAAAAATATGTGTAGTTTTGTACTCTCTAAATCTAGTATTTTTTTAATAATTAACTTGCCAAATTTTAATTTTTTTTATTTTAAACAATACTTTTATCGATTTTCTTGATATTTAAAAAGATGTATATTAATTTGTATATCTCGCGGTTTTTTTTCGAGACGTTGTTTTTTTTCAAAATTATACGATTGTTAAGAAATGTATACTGATACATTCGCATTTTATTTAATAGTATTTTTGAATTTCCCACCGTTTTTTTTTTCGTATTGGTCACTTTTTTGCACTTACTCGTTTAATCGTTTTCGTTTCCTCGAGGTTGCCGCGCAACGAATTTGCTCTCCGAGCTTTCGGAGAGAAAAACGTAGACGGGTAATTTGATGTGGATTTTGTAGTTTTCTAACAAATTGTTACACAACAAGAAAGTGAGGGTACGTTTTTTTTCATCTTGGTTATTCCTCTGATAAGAGTTTGGCAAACGTTTAAGTAATTAAAACAATTTTTAAAGTATAATTTTTCTATTTTTATTTTTTTAAAATGACAAGTTATCAAATTGCTATTTATAACCTTATAAAATATAAAATTGATACAAAATTAAAAATCGATACATCTAACCTCAAAAAATAATTAATGTTCACGATTTACGAGGGTTATTTCACAGTAAATATTTGATATATATCATGACTAATTAAAAATTCAATTTTCCCGCACTTTTATATTTTTGAATTTTTAATTATAATTGTCGCGGGTACCATGACGCGTCTTAGAACGACAAAATAAGAAATAAACAGTTAATTACTTTTGTAAGTTTAAATCATTTATTACTTAAATAAATTAGATTTAAAATTTTAGAGGTTCGAAAATTCTAAAACCATGATTCTTATGAATTATGGGAGATAAATTATTTAAATGTTACAGAGTGATTCATGTCGAGATACTCTTTGTCCTGTAGTATCAAAATCAATATTACCATCGATCATTAGGATTCAAAATTTAAAAATATTAAGTGCGGGATATTTGCAATTTTTAATTATTTTATTTAATTAATAAAATTTGGTTGCGTAATATATTATTAATAAACTGTCTTATTCACAAATTTAATGAACATACATAAAAATTGATATTATCATTGATTACTAATTAAAAATTATATAAAATATAAGTTAAAATTAAAAAAAAATAATTAATTATCTTATTCTTTAATTAAATTAATTTATATATAAAATTTGGAAAATTCATATAAGTATATTAAACATTTTTTTTTATTATATATATATATACTATTCTACTTTATTTCAAATATAATTTTAATTAAACATATTTTACTTAAATTATTCTAAAAAAAGAAAGAAAGAATGTCTTAACAAATTTATTAAACAATTTTTCATTATTTATATTACACCTCGCAGCTCGAAACTTTTATTACACTTAACCTCGAAATTTCATTATACATATATAGAATTCACGAGTTTTACCCGAATTTATATTTTCCCATGAAATTAAAACTAATACTTATATACACACAGAGATAGAGAGAGACTCGTTTATTAAATTTGTCAACGAAATTAATAACAATTCAACTTTTCTTTAATAAAATTCAAAATTTAATATAACGCAATAATTGGATTATAAACTTTGAAAATATACGAGGATGAAAAAAAAGAGGGGGGAGAAAATTCTCATTCGATACGTTTCTATAATGCGCGCGGTGAAAAGTTTTCGTACTAATTATTTCTGATACCCGTCTTTTAACAAGTTTAACAGCCTTTCGGTCAACTTTTTTTTTGTATTTACCTCGATAGAGGGAGCAAGAAAAAAATTTGATTAAAAAATTGATAATTTTTTTTTACACGAAAATACAAAAAAAAGACCGTATTTCAATGAAAATCGAACGGTATTAGAAATTTTTTACTTACCGCTGTAATTAGAAAAATTTTCTGGGGAAGAAAGATAAATTTTTTATTTTATGGAAAAAAACGGAATTTTCTTGCGAGAGATTATCAAAGTTTCGAATTAACCGAGCGAGTTATCGAATTCCTTTTTAAAGTTCATCCAATTTCGCTGGAGATGTGTTATATATTGAATGTGAAGAGGAGGGAAAAATGTATATGGATGCTTGATTGACTGGAGGAAATGCGGTGCAAAAGGAAAAATAAAACAATGCTTAGCATTTAATAATTTGTAAAATTAGCGGTTTGGTTAAGATTAATTAAGCGAGTGAAGGAATTTATTGGATTAAGATGAATATTGTTGAAATTTTTTTTAAGCTTCTTTACTTACCGACGTTGCAGGTTCGAAACTTAAGGACTCTTTGGAGATTTTGTTTCTTAGTAATGTCGGTAAGCGCGTCGATATGAGAATGCAAGTAATAAAGAGCCTTTATTTAAAAAAAATTCAAGAAAATTAAAAAACAATTAAAAAAAAATGAAGAAGTTAAAATTTAAGAGTATTTGTTGTTTTTTTAAATTAAAATCAAGTTACTAATACATCTTGGATAAAAGAAAATTATAATCAAGTTATGAATTTAAAGAGTGATAAAATTCACGAAAAAGGTATCGATCGTGAAAGATACACTCTATCGGTAAGCCACGTGTTATATTTATGAAAATGTCTGGATTTAAAATACAGAAATCTTCTCTTATCAACTGAAATATCAACTTAATAATGTAAATAAAAAAATTTTAAATAAACTATAAAATAACTTTGAAACGCGACAAAACAGCTGGTCTAGTTAAGAAATCATATTCTTTTCTAAACCTTAATTTAATACATTCTCGGTAAAAATGTACGCACTGTCGGTAACCAAAAATTTTATCATTCTAATACCTAAAAAGTATCACGAAGAAAATGTAAAAATATATATGTCAGTAATTTTCAATAGTAAAAGATACACTAATGGTAACTTCAATTTTACATACTTTCATGTATCTAAATTAAAAAGATCTACACTTATCAAACCAAAAAATTAAACACAAAATATTAAATAAAAAATTTTTAAGTGATAGAGAAGAAAAAAATCTACAAAACATGTAACTAATGTCACTGCTTTTAAAGAAACTGTAAGGTCATTCGACAAAAGTTTAATATACAATACGTCGGTAACAGTCGATAAAAAAGCTGCATATCGGTAATGCAAATGTGATATATAATAAACTAATTTAATAAACTAAAAAATGCATATCTCTCTATACATAAACACAGCGCTTTAATGAAAAGCATAGCCTAAAAAAATTATTACACAGATAAATTACAGGGATCTACGCTTAGCGACTTACAAATAACTTTAAAGAAATGTACAACTAAAATTTAGACCAAACAAAAAAACCGTTCTTATGTTATATTTAAACAAAAAGTTATTTCTTTATAAAGATTTTATATACTAAACTCGATCGGTAACTCACAAGTCTTAAAAAGATACATTATTTCATCTTTAAAAAAACCATAAATTTCTTACAAAACACAACTCCATCAAGCCCAGTCAACACTCTAAAAATTAAAAAAAAATTTAAAAAAAATCAACATGACGTAGACAGAGAGAGAGAGAGAGAGAGAGAGAGAGAGAGAGAAGTAGAATAGGTGATCGTCCGGGCACCTTTCAACCGGTGTCGATTAAGCTACCCTTTTGCTCGTTCGAGATTAAACGCGGTGAGCTTTTAAGCTCTCTCTCTCTCTCTCTCTCGCTCGTTCGCTCTCTCTCCTTCTCTCTATTGGAAAACCAAGGATTTTCGAATAACGACATCTCTTCTATACCCTCTTTTTTTTCCCCTCACACACTAATTAGATTAGTCCTACTCGTGAAAGAAAAAAATTGTAATTTTCTCACTTTGTAGGAAAGTGCGAGCTTTAAACACGTGATTAACCATAGTATCAATTATAATCGAGAAAGTTCGTTGAATAAATCGCGATAAATACGAATCTCGAGCTTGCAAGCTCCCGTTTGAAAGCCTATATGGTACATCTCTATTTCACTCTTTCTCCTCTTTTACGCGATAAATACGATTCTCAAGCTTGCAAGCTCTCGTTTGAAAACCTATACGTATATATCCCCCCTCTTTTTTTCACGTTCGCGAAAAGTGTCGAATTAAAAGTCGACGTCTCGTTAACGAGGTATTTCGTAATTTATTTAACGCCTTTTGAAAAAAAATGGTTTGAATAACCAATATTTTTTATTTATTTATTTATTTATAGCGAAATGCGAGGATACCTTTTTAAAAAAAATTGTTATGTAATTGATTAATGGAATATGTAATGCGATACATTTACATGTAATATCATAACGGAGATATCGATATACATACAAATTTATTTTGAATAATAATAATTATTATTCAAATATTCAATTATTCTTATTTGTAATAATAATTATTGACGTCGTTGTTGTTGTCGTTATTACGTTTG
Organism: Theocolax elegans; assembly: GCA_026168455.1. NCBI lineage: Eukaryota > Metazoa > Arthropoda > Insecta > Hymenoptera > Cerocephalidae > Theocolax > Theocolax elegans. Next base: position 2,778,449 of record CM047426.1, on the reverse strand, counting down.
TTGCAAATATATACGTTTGTTAAAAATACATTAAATAATACAAATGTTATTTAATGTGATAACATTCTTTTTTATGTTTTGATTTTAGATCGTTCCTTTTTTAAGGTTAGGTTTTCGTTAAGGTTTGATTTTTAAAAATAGTTAATAGGATCATTAAAGCTCAATTTTAACTAAGTATTTAAATTTTGCAAGTAGTTAGATTAATCTACAATTTTTAAGGATAATTATTGAATAATTAAAAAATTAATTTTAATTTGTTTAATCAAAGCTTTCTTTAAGTTAAGCTGTTTGTTAATTAAAGCTCTATATTAAAATTCAATTATTAATTTTTTTAAACTTAGTTATATGTTAATTTTTTATTTTGGTTAAGTCTGTTGGTTATTTATAATGTAACATTTTAAATTTATTATGGTTTATTTAATTTTAGAAATCGAGCTTAATTATTGGGTTATTAAATATTTGAGCTTATAAAACACAATAACTAAACATAAAAGTAAGTTAAACATTGATTCATTTAAGCTTAACTTTTTAAGTTTAGTTATTATTTTTATTTTAAGCTTTCATTTAAGTTCAGTTGCCAAACTTAATTATCCTTTAGTTAAGCTTAGATGTTAATTAATTGGAGTTTAATTTATCAGTTAAATTATAGTTTAATTTAACCTGAATTTATCAATTAAATTTATAGATTAATTAAAGTTTAAATTTTTTGATCACTTAAAAATTAAACTTAACTTAAACTGTGAGTAGTTATATTGGCTAATTTAAGGTCAGTTTTTTATGCTTAGTTTTTGTACAATTGAAGTTTAATTTACTAATCTTTGTTATTGGTTATTTTAAGCAGAGCTTTTGAACTTATCTTTTGTGTCACTTAGCATTAGTTTTTTAAGTGTATAGATATAGATTAGTTAAAGCTCAGGTTTTAAACTTATTTATTGGTTATGAAATTAATTATGAATTATATGAAGCATACTTTAGAAGTTTAGTTATTGATTACTTTCAATTCAAATTTTTAAGGTTTTTTATTTGATTAAAGCTTGTATTTGTAAGTGTTATTATTGGTTAATGAAAGCTCAAATGATTAAACTTACTTAAAGCTAAGATTTTGAAGCTTAATTAATATATATTTTTAATTACTGTTTTTTATTAACTTCTTTTTTTAAGCATAGACCTTATATGCTTACATTTATTTAATGTAATCTTTCTTAAGCATTTTTTATGGTTGAGTAATACTAAATTATAATAATTGGTTAATTAAAGCTCAGTTTTCCAGTTCAAATTTAATTTTTGTGTGATTTAAAAATGATTGATTGATATTTAGAGTAGCTTTTCTCGTTAAGGTAACGTGAGCATAGGTATTGCTTGGTTATACTTACTTCTAAAACTTTGTTATTGGGCAATTTAAGCTCAGTTTTATAACCTTAGTTATTTACAAGTTCAGCTTAATTGTTTAACATCAGTCATTGACTATATTATATTGAATTTTTTAAGGTTAGTCATTGTTTAACAAAAACCTAGTTATTGATTAATTTCCGCTTAGCTTTTCAAGCTTAATATTGCTGAATATAAGCTTCGCATTAAACCTTACTCATATTCGTATATACGTTTGATCGAATATTCAATAAAATGAAAGGTGTTGTTTGTTTGTTTTTTTTTAACTCGAGAGATAATTGGATGCGATATCGACCGTTTATCGATACGAAAACTCATATTTGTGGGTTGCTGATTTATATAATAAAATTAAATAACGATATAGTGTAAATTGTTCGATTATCTGCGGCTATCTCTCTCTCTCTCTCTCTCTCTCTCTCTCTCTCTCTCTCTCTCTCTCTCTCTATCTATCTTGTAATGTTATTTAATATCCAATTTTACTTGTAAATGGAAAAATCGTTGAAAATGTGCGGTTTCCCTTGGTTGTGCAGCAGTATATTAAAATAAAATTGTTCGAATGCGGTTGCTTACTCAATTCCTTTTTTTTTTTAAAGATACGCGCTTCGTGTAACTCATCGTTACATGCAACGTTTCAACGATATTAAAAATTTTTTGTATTTTTTCTTTTCGATACATAGGGAAAATTAAATTGGTGATTCAATATAGACCAAAGTTTACGTGCGATAATTATTTTTTTTATATTCATTGTACGTTTAAAAAAATGTTTAATCGCGGGTTTTAAGGAAATTCGAATTTCCCGCGGTTAAAATTTTTTAACTTTGAACCTTGAATTTTTGAACGAAAAAAAGTAGCGAATTTAATTGAAAATTTAAAAAAAATAGAAGTAATGACTACGTTATCACAATTTTTCTTTGATGTTAAATATAGTAAATATTTCTAAACAGATATAGTGAAAAATTCCAGTAAATTTTGAAAAATATTTTGACCTATTTTACTATAATTTCTTTATATAAAATATGGGAGTATTATCTATAAAATGTAGTGATTGTAACAATAAATTTTATAAGTAAAACTATAAATTCAGTATATATTACTAACCTGGAGAGTGTCACATCTCCGGGAAACGGATCTTTACCAAACTCTAGGATATGTTTACTACTATAAAAATATGAAGAAAGCCAGAGTTTTAGACTTTAACGCTCTTTTTACGATAGATATAAGCAAATAACTCAATATCATTCAACTTAAATCACTAGTAATCAAATAAATAACCATTTTTACATAACACGCTGGAAATCTTTCCATTTAACAAACCAGAATCAAATTAGATTAAATTCTTTTTCTAACCTAAAAAATCTGACAAGGGTGTCCATCTCCGGGAAACGGATCTTTGCCAAACTCTAGGATAAGTTTACTACTATAAAAATATAAAGAAAGCCAAAGTTTTAAATTCTAACGTTTTTTATTACAATAGATATAAGCAAACAACCAAAAATTTCGCCAAAAAAGCCTCGATAGATACTCAAACTTTATTTCAGTAGAAAACTGAGATCGATTAGATTGGATTTAAATTAAAAAAACTTAAGTATCTTGATTTGGTTGAAAATTATGGAAAAAATAAAAATAAAAAGACAATTTTTTAAAACATCAGTAAATTTTTTAATTCACAATAGTCATCAAAATATCGTTAAATTCGTTTTTATTTCATAACTTTCGACCTAATCGAAATTTGAGCTTCTTTTTTTAAATTCAATCTACTCGATCTCAGTTTTCTTCTGAACTTAAGTTTGAGTATCTATTTCTATTTCTTATTGAGTCATAAGTGATCAAATCGAGGGCTTTTTTGGCGAAATTTTTCGTTATTTGCTTATGTCTATTGTAAAACAGATCGTTTTCAACTCGGACTTTCTTTACAATTTTATAGTAGTAAACATATCCTAGAGTTTGGTAAAGATCCGTTTTCCAGAGATGTGTCACTCTCCTTGTCAGTGTACCTCAAAATTGACAATATTTAAATATAAACATTTCTTTTAAATGTAATATTCTAGTTTATATTTCTGAAGCATAATCATCGCCATTTTCGCATCTCCATTTGCCAAACATTCCAATACATCCAATATTTTCTAAAATTGTAATAAAAAAAATTTTTTATTTGTTTTTATCAAATATCACATTTTCAATATTTCATATTTTCGCAATATAAATCAATTTCAATAAAAACAATTAAACAATCATCGAATCACCATAAATTGAAAGTTTTCATGATAACTTTTAACAACTATACATATTGTTATTATCACGCAAAAAAGGGATTATTTGCGGAGTTATTGAAGGTCTGAAAAGAAGGTACATAACGTACCTGGTGACACACCTTGAAGTAAAGATTTTATCTCGTGGGTGATGCTCGTTTTCATCAAGCCAACCTGTGGATTCATCAGTGTTCCATTCACTACGTCGTCGTATTTGTCGAAAATTACATTTCAAAAGCGGAATATTTACATATTGTGTCTATAGAAACCTTAGGACCACTCGTATGTCATTTATAATTTTTTTTAAACATTAAGAATCCAACCTAACCTATAACACCGATTATTATTCAAATTATCATTTCGGTATATAGGGTAGTTTTATTGTTCAGGTATTAGCGACTGACGGGGGTTTTACGAGGAAGTCGACTTCGTTTACGATTTAGATATGAGAAGAGGAGGAGGGAGAAGGTTTAACCTCGTAACTTTCGAGAAATGCCGTTGAGCTTGTTGCCTTACAGACGCTATATATACGTCGTAGTGCGATCGTTACTGTTATTAGTGCCGTGGTAAACTGTTAGTTTGTTTGTTTATTAACGTTTTACTTGAATCGTTTAGAATATTTCGTTGATTTTGTATAGGTTTTTTTATTTTTTACACGCGGGATGTTGATCATAGTAGAAAAATTCCGTGTTCCTATTTTACGAATATTTGAGATTTAGTTCTAGTGTTTTGAAGATGTATCGAATTCGAAGTTTTTACGTTACCAGAAAATATGATGCATGTATTTAAATGGAGAACAGTTTTTTATCGTTTAAATATAAAAATTCCATGTTTCTATGTTCCAAATAATAAGATTTTGTCCGACATTTTGTTTAAATTATTTGAAATTTAAAGTTTCTAGTTTCTATATTTAAGAAGAATGTAATAGAATTTAAAATATAAAAGAAAAACTTTTTTATCTTTGAAAATTATAAAATTCCATGTTTCTATTTTACAAAAATGCAAAATTTCATGTTTCTACTTTATAACAGTATAACATTCAATTCCAATTTGAAATGTAATATGAAATTTATCGTTTTTAAATATAATTATTCGAAATTTATACATAAACTTGTAATTCGTATTTTTTTATAAAGTAAAAATTTGAACTAGTAAATAATAAATTTAAAATTTTACTTTTAAAAAAGAGAAATATGGAATTATAAAATTTTAAAATCTGGGAATTTTGTTTATTTTACTTCGAAAAAATCGGTACCAAATGTTGTTATTTTGTAAAGTAGAATTTAAGAAATTTAACACTTTGTAAAAAAAAAGAGTTCATTTGTTTGTATTTTTGTAAAGTAGGAACATGGAACACTATCATATTTGAAATCGAGAGATTGAATTTTATAATAGGAACTTGGAACTTTATGTTTTTATAAACTAGACATGTGAAACATTATGCTTTTTTAAAGTAAAAAATCGAATCAGTACTTCTCTATAAAAATTTCTATCTCTTTTACTTAACATTCAGGAACAAAGCTTGTTACTATTATAAAATAGGAATATTGAACTTTTTACTTTTGTAAACCGGGAACTAGAAACATTACCCATACTAAACGTAAAAATTTATAAATTTCCCTATTCAAAATAAACTATCTGTAGTAAAACAGGAACTTTCAATTTCATCAATATTTCCATCTTAAAAATTAGTCCACACGATTCAGGCGGTACCGAATAATTTTAAATTTTGTTCCCCGCCATACATTGATACAAAATTCATTTTATCATTATTTTCAACGCACACTACAAACACATACCCCATATTATTATTTTCTTTTTTTTTCAATTCATAAATGAAAATCAAGTTCGCAAACATTCATTAAATTCCGCATTTCGTTCCGATCGATGCGAATGTATATATGTTAACCCGCATTAATATTAAATTATTTTAGTATTTATACACTCCGCCCTCTCACAACCACCCCTACGAAATTACATAAATATTGCGTACAATCAAAATAAAAAAATATGATTTAATTTCCACTCCTATCACAATTTACATTTAAATATCCGGCCATTTTGAATTTTTAAAATGATCGAATGATTATTGAAATGATATTGTTGTAATACAAACAGTATATATATGTGTAGTTACACAATATCCATTAATTTATCAAAAAAAAAGAATTATGCGCAAGAACGAGCGAAGCGCGCAAGTTACAAGTTTGTATAAAAGCTCGGGGAATATCAACCGAGTTTAGATTTCCTCTCGTATATATAGAAGGAATGAAAATAAGCGTACGAGAATCGTGTGCGCTGTACGATTCTCAACAAAAGTAAAACTTTTTACTCGGGGAAAATCTGAATTTTTCGTTTGTGTGTGTATACCGTATATGCAGCATTTCGCAAAATTTTATTCAATAATTCTTGTCATTGATTCCTTTTTTGCACTTTGTTGGAGGGAACGTTTTAATATTATTATTATTATTATCAATATTATTATTATTATGTATAAATGAGAATTTTTTATTTTGGCGATTGGGAAGAAGCGGATAAGGAGCTTGCGGATCAAGATGAATTTTTTTACAATTTTTATTTGAACTTACTTTTTAAATGATAATTCTTTTAAATAATTCATTAATTTATTAAGTGTAGCTTGATTATAATGAATAATTTCTTTAAATATATTCTTCAAAGATATTTTTTAATAAAAATTAGTTTATGTTTACGAGTAGATTAATTAAGTTATTCGTATTTTTAATTAATTAACTTTTGTTTTTTTTTCTTAAACGATAATTTCATTAGATTTCGGAGCAGAGCTTGCGAAAAAATACGAATTACTTCGTATAATTTTTTTTAATTTTGTACGAATTTTTAATAACATTTATTATTAAAATTTATGTAAAATTAAGGTAGTTTACATTATCAAATAATTCAACAATTCATTATGTTTCAATGTAGAGCTTGCGGATAAACAAGATTTGTTTTAAATAATATTTTAATATTTTTTCAAAGAAAGTGTTCGATAACAGTAGGTATAATTACGAATTAAATTAATTAGGTTATTCGTATTTTTAATTAATTAAATTTTGTTGCTTTTTTAATAATAAATTAATTAAGTTCTGAGTCGAGTTGCAGATAAAGACATTTTAATTCGCATTATTATTCATACTTGTAAATTTTTTAATATCATTTTTGCGAAGAAGTTTATAACAAAAACATTTGAATTAGTTAATTTTTGTTTTGTTTTTTTAATAAATAATTTATTAATTTATTTTAAAAGTAGAGTATTATTCTGTAGTACAATTTTTGTATTTTCTTTAATATAATTTTTATACATATAATTTTTTAATATAATTTATTCGCGTGTAATTTTCATGTATTATTTTGGAATAAATTATTATTTCATTGTTATTCTTTGTTGTGTTTAGCCCACGTTCAACTCTAATTAATTAAAAATAAAATATACGAAATATTACTCACGTTCGATCAATACATTTAATTTAAATTTTTACTTTTTCTTTACTTTCAACAATACCATACAAATTTCAAAACTTCCATCGAAAAGAAATATATGATTAAGTCTATCGATTTTCAATTTCATTTCGAAATAAACATTTTTAGAGAAAGGAAACAAAGAAAAGCTTTTGCACTTGTATCTTAAAAATTTCTTTGAAATGCAAATGTAACGAGAGGTTGCGTTACAGAAGCTACGAAAAAAAAAGAATGAAAGAAAGTAACCATCAGGTCGATGTGAAATTATCATATTTCTCAAACGCGTCTAGTTAAAAAAAGTTCCTCTTTATGTTGCACTAAAGGATGATATAAGCACGTCGATCTGTATAACGACATGGAAATTTCGTCGCTGATGCTTTTCATCTTATCGAATGCGATACGAAAAGTATGGCGCGAATTTTTTTTTGTTTTTTTTTAAACATCTCGTATCGATTCTGGAACAATATTTTTTTTACGAAGTAAAATGTCGAAAATAAAGAATTTTTTTTGTTTTTTTAACAGAAACATATTATTTTTTTAGATAAATATTTTTGTTTTTTTTATGTAACGAAAAAAATTTTGTCGTGTGTGAGATTGTTTCAAATGAAACAAAAACAATCTATATATATATATATATGTAGAAGAATCTTGAAATCCACTTGTGACAACAATTTATGTTACCTATGAATTGTAAATTTAAAAGCAACTTGAAAACTAAAAAGGACTTACGGTCCACACCTTCGATCGAAGTCAAGTATCATTACACTCGATGCCCTCTTTTTCTTTTTACAATCTGTCGAGAAAAAATATTTTCTTTTACGTTAAAAAATTTATTAATGCTATTGGAAATTAAATAAATAATTTTACAACAAAAATATTGTAATTGTGAAAATTATTTGTTATATTGTATTTTATCATTATGATTTTATATTACGTTGGTTTTTTTTATTAAATTTGAAAGTCTGATGTTCTTAGCATATCTAAGAATAATTAGGAAAATTGTATTTTATTGAATTTTTGGGTTATTGTTGTAAAAAAATTGTTTTTCTTTTTAGGTTTGAGTTTTTGAATTAATTAAAATGAATTACTTCGGGTATTTTAAATATTTAAATAAAATTCGCTTGATTTAACAAATTGAGTTATCAAATCACCATTTAATTATTGTTATAAAATAATAAAACAAATTTCGTTGAGTTGTTGAATTATTGGTGAATAAATAATAATTTTTTTCGAGACTTATTAAAAGAAATTTTTTCCTTGTAGGTTTTCTGCACATAAAATAAATTATATTAGGTTATTTCGCATATAAAAAATAAATTATATTAAATTATTGCTTATTTTATATAAAAAAAAATCCCTTTGTCCAACTGACTTAAATTTCTATTAAAAAAAAATTATTTCTTCCGTTGATTCGATTAGTTTTAGTAAAAAAAATAAATTACAAAAAACTTTTCATAAAAAGTATTTACCTTATTTCTAATAAAAACATAATTCTTTATAGGTAACTATTTTATTTCGAACTTAAAAAATGACTTCAGCTCATCAACTTACTTATAATAAATAATAAAAAAAAAATTCTTCCTTAACCTAAAACAAAAAAAAAATCAGCCATATATTAACAACACACGTAGACATAAAAACGGAGAAATCTGGAAAACTCAAACTTTTCTCACCTATAGATTTTCATTCCGCGGAAAAAAGTTATCGCGGTTTTATCGCGGTCTGTATACGTATATATATATATATATATATATACATATAGGAATTTTATACCGTTGCGTATATATCGAGAGATAGAACCTTTTTCTTCGTGAAATTGGATCATTTCAATCATTGTCGAAGCTTTCCGACTTTCATATTGTTGAGGGGCTTATACTCCTCGCTCTATATATATATTTCTATATATTTTCTCTAGATATGTATATTTCTCAATGGGTCAGCCCAGTTCACCTTTACTTTCTTTTTTTTTATTAGTTTGGATGAATTGATGACGATTCATTAATACCAACGATATTTGTGTATATATATGGATATCAAAATATTTGGGATCTGTTGCGAATGGGAGTTGGATTTACGACTCATTTTCTCTCTTTGTCTCTTCACGAGTACGCGTGATTATAATTATCAAAGATTATTATTGTTATATAATATATATGTGTGTGTGTCTGGATTTTATACGTCGAATTATTGAAGGATCGGTCGCTCGTAGAATTGTTTATTATAATTTTGATAAAAAGAATTTTTATATATATATCTATAAGAGATTTAGTTTAATTAATACAATCATCTTAAAATTATTAATAAATATATTCAGTTGATTTACAAAAAAGTATATTCATTATAAATATATTTTTTATTATTATAAATATTTATTCAATTTTTTATTATTTAAAAAATTATATTTAATTTATTATTATAAAAACAATAAGAAAAACTGCATTTGTTTTAATTTATAATAAAAAAAATATTATTTTTTTAGATAAATTTTTGTTTTTTTAACAGAAACATATTATTTTTTTAGATAAATTTTTGTTTTTTTTATGTAACGAAAAAAATTTTGTCGTGTGTGAGATTGTTTCAAATGAAACAAAAACAATCTATATATATATATATGTGTGTGTGTCTGGATTTTATACGTCGAATTATTGAAGGATCGGTCTCTCGTAGAATTGTTTATTATAATTTTGATAAAAAGAATTTTTTTTGTTTTTTTTTAAACATCTCGTATCGATTCTGGAACAATATTTTTTTTACGAAGTAAAATGTCGAAAATAAAGAATTTTTTTTGTTTTTTTAACAGAAACATATTATTTTTTTAGATAAATATTTTTGTTTTTTTTATGTAACGAAAAAAATTTTGTCGTGTGTGAGATTGTTTCAAATGAAACAAAAACAATCTATATATATATATATATGTGTGTGTGTCTGGATTTTATACGTCGAATTATTGAAGGATCGGTCTCTCGTAGAATTGTTTATTATAATTGATAAAAAGAATTTTTTTTGTTTTTTTAACAGAAACATATTATTTTTTTAGATAAATATTTTTGTTTTTTTTATGTAACGAAAAAAATTTTGTCGTGTGTGAGATTGTTTCAAATGAAACAAAAACAATCTATATATATATATATATATATATATATATATATATATATATATATATATGTGTGTGTGTCTGGATTTTATACGTCGAATTATTGAAGGATCGGTCGCTCGTAGAATTGTTTATTATAATTGATAAAAAGAATTTTTTTTGTTTTTTTTTAAACATCTCATATCGATTCTGGAACAATATTTTTTTACGAAGTAAAATGTCGAAAATAAAGAATTTTTTTTGTTTTTTTAACAGAAACATATTATTTTTTTAGATAAATATTTTTGTTTTTTTTTAAACATCTCATATCGATTCTGGAACAATATTTTTTTTACGAAGTAAAATGTCGAAAATAAAGAATTTTTTTTGTTTTTTTAACAGAAACATATTATTTTTTTAGATAAATATTTTTGTTTTTTTAACAGAAACATATTATTTTTTTAGATAAATATTTTTGTTTTTTTTATGTAACGAAAAAAATTTTGTCGTGTGTGAGATTGTTTCAAATGAAACAAAAACAATCTATATATATATATATATATATATATATATATATATATGTGTGTGTGTCTGGATTTTATACGTCGAATTATTGAAGGATCGGTCGCTCGTAGAATTGTTTATTATAATTGATAAAAAGAATTTTTTTTGTTTTTTTTTAAACATCTCATATCGATTCTGGAACAATATTTTTTTACGAAGTAAAATGTCGAAAAGAAAGAATTTTTTTTGTTTTTTTTTAAACATCTCATATCGATTCTGGAACAATATTTTTTTACGAAGTAAAATGTCGAAAAAAGAATTTTTTTTGTTTTTTTAACAGAAACATATTATTTTTTTAGATAAATTTTTGTTTTTTTTTAAACATCTCATATCGATTCTGGAACAATATTTTTTTACGAAGTAAAATGTCGAAAATAAAGAATTTTTTTTGTTTTTTTTTAAACATCTCGTATCGATTCTGGAACAATATTTTTTTACGAAGTAAAATGTCGAAAATAAAGAATTTTTTTTGTTTTTTTAACAGAAACATATTATTTTTTTAGATAAATATTTTTGTTTTTTTTTAAACATCTCATATCGATTCTGGAACAATATTTTTTTACGAAGTAAAATGTCGAAAATAAAGAATTTTTTTTGTTTTTTTTATGTAACGAAAAAAATTTTGTCGTGTGTGAGATTGTTTCAAATGAAACAAAAACAATCTATATATATATATATATATATATATATATATATATATATGTGTGTGTGTCTGGATTTTATACGTCGAATTATTGAAGGATCGGTCGCTCGTAGAATTGTTTATTATAATTTTGATAAAAAGAATTTTTTTTGTTTTTTTAACAGAAACATATTATTTTTTTAGATAAATATTTTTGTTTTTTTTATGTAACGAAAAAAATTTTGTCGTGTGTGAGATTGTTTCAAATGAAACAAAAACAATCTATATATATATATATATATATGTGTGTGTGTCTGGATTTTATACGTCGAATTATTGAAGGATCGGTCTCTCGTAGAATTGTTTATTATAATTTTGATAAAAAGAATTTTTATATATATCTATAAGAGATTTAGTTTAATTAATACAATCATCTTAAAATTATTAATAAATATATTCAGTTGATTTACAAAAAAGTATATTCATTATAAATATATTTTTTATTATAAATATTTATTCAATTTTTTATTATTTAAAAAATTATATTTTTTATTATAAATATTTATTCAATTTTAAAAAAAATAATGTACTTACATTTACTTTATTTAAAGAAATTATATTTAATTTATTATTATAAAAACAATAAGAAAAACTGCATTTGTTTTAATTATAATAAAAAAAAACATTTATAATTATTAATTTATTTTAAAAGTAGAGTATTATTCTGTAGTACAATTTTTGTATTTTCTTTAATATAATTTTTATACATATAATTTTTTAATATAATTTATTCGCGTGTAATTTTCATGTATTATTTTGGAATAAATTATTATTTCATTGTTATTCTTTGTTGTGTTTAGCCCACGTTCAACTCTAATTAATTAAAAATAAAATATACGAAATATTACTCACGTTCGATCATACATTTAATTTAAATTTTTACTTTTTCTTTAGTTTCAACAATACCATACAAATTTCAAAACTTCCATCGAAAAGAAATATATGATTAAGTCTATCGATTTTCAATTTCATTTCGAAATAAACATTTTTAGAGAAAGGAAACAAAGAAAAGCTTTTGCACTTGTATCTTAAAAATTTCTTTGAAATGCAAATGTAACGAGAGGTTGCGTTACAGAAGCTACGAAAAAAAAAGAATGAAAGAAAGTAACCATCAGGTCGATGTGAAATTATCATTTCTCAAACGCGTCTAGTTAAAAAAAGTTCCTCTTTATGTTGCACTAAAGGATGATATAAGCACGTCGATCTGTATAACGACATGGAAATTTCGTCGCTGATGCTTTTCATCTTATCGAATGCGATACGAAAAGTATGGCGCGAATTTTTTTTGTTTTTTTTATGTAACGAAAAAAATTTTGTCGTGTGTGAGATTGTTTCAAATGAAACAAAAACAATCTATATATATATATATATATATATATATATATATATATATATATATATATATATATATATATATATATATATATATATATATATATATATATATATATATATATATATATATATATATATATATATATATATATATATATATATATATATATATATATATATATATGTGTGTGTGTCTGGATTTTATACGTCGAATTATTGAAGGATCGGTCTCTCGTAGAATTGTTTATTATAATTTTGATAAAAAGAATTTTTATATATATCTATAAGAGATTTAGTTTAATTAATACAATCATCTTAAAATTATTAATAAATATATTCAGTTGATTTACAAAAAAGTATATTCATTATAAATATATTTTTTATTATTATAAATATTTATTCAATTTTAAAAAAAATAATGTACTTACATTTACTTTATTTAAAGAAATTATATTTAATTTATTATTATAAAAACAATAAGAAAAACAGCATTTGTTTTAATTATAATAAAAAAAAAAAATTCTTCCTTAACCTAAAACAAAAAAAAATCAGCATATATTAACAACACACGTAGACATAAAAACGGAGAAATCTGGAAAACTCAAACTTTTCTCACCTATAGATTTTCATTCCGCGGAAAAAAGTTATCGCGGTTTTATCGCGGTCTGTATACGTATATATATATATATGTGTGTGTGTCTGGATTTTATACGTCGAATTATTGAAGGATCGGTCGCTCGTAGAATTGTTTATTATAATTGATAAAAAGAATTTTTATATATATATCTATAAGAGATTTAGTTTAATTAATACATCATCTTAAAATTATTAATAAATATATTCAGTTGATTTACAAAAAAGTATATTCATTATAAATATTTTTTTATTATTTTTATATGTTTTACTTTCTTAGAGAAATATCGCAGGTTCACAATCAAAGTTATGTTTATACGGTACATCGTATTAATTAAACCAAGGATGAAAGTTCAATATCCGTGCGCGCGTGCTCGCAAGTTCTCTTTCTCGATAACTCGTGGAAATTTATTTCTCCGGTGTACGCTCTTTTTTTTTTCACCTGTAAAAAAGCTCCGATCCATAAGTCGCCCCTTCGATATATATGTATAGGGTGTGTATAGGTTGGGAACGGGATTAAAATTAATCTTCGTGTAGTAATAATCATTTCTGGAATTAAATGGTATATAGGAGTTTTTCTTTGAAACGGGCATGTTTAGTGAGGTAAAAATTTAAGAAGAAGACATGATAATGGAATGGAAAATTTTGATGTAGATTGACATTATTGGTTAGTAGTGAATAAGACAGGAATGTTATAAAATGGGATAGATATTAGTGAGAATTAAAAAATTAAAAACAAATATATAATGAGAATCATTAAAATTAAGTATTTGGAACCAAAACGAAAATTTTACGAAAGTACAAGAATTAACATGGCTAAACAAGACAGAAGTATTGAAGAATAGAAATATACAGTAATAAGAATTAACCAATAAAAAAAAATAATGTGTAAATATGCTTAAAATTAGGAAACTAAAATTTTTATTAAGATGTTTAAAATTTATTTAATAATTAAAAATAGAAAATCTAATTTTATTATACAAGAAAAAAAAATTAAAGAATAATGTCAAGAATAATGCAAATTAAGAATTTAAAACCTAATACAAGATAATAAAAACTAAAAAAAATAAGAAAAAAAAATCCAACAAAATTTTTTTAATATTAAGTATTAAGTTAAAAAATAAAAATAAAATGTAATTAAAATAATAATTATAGAATGCTACATTCAGTTGGCATATAAGAAAGAAAAATTAATAAAAAATTGAATTAAAAATTAAAGCAAATTTATAAAAGAATATCAAGAAAATTATTCAGATTAAAATTAGAAAACAAAAAGTAGGTATACTTACTTGTAAATATATGTTTTCTGACAAATGTAAAATACAACATTTAATTACGTCAAACAGTACACAACACACGCGATGAAAAAAATTAAAAAATCAATATTAGAATAACGTAAATTAAAGAGAGAAAAAAAATAACAATGCCGTAAGTTAAAGAAAAAAGAGAACGAAACAAAAAAAATATGAAAAGGTAATTAAAACATCCATTATTTAATTAAAAGTTAAAAAAAAAAAAATTCTTCCTTAACCTAAAACAAAAAAAAATCAGCGATATATTAACAACACACGTAGACATAAAAACGGAGAAATCTGGAAAACTCAAACTTTTCTCACCTATAGATTTTCATTCCGCGGAAAAAAGTTATCGCGGTTTTATCGCGGTCTGTATACGTATATATATATACATATAGGAATTTTATACCGTTGCGTATATATCGAGAGATAGAACCTTTTTCTTCGTGAAATTGGATCATTTCAATCATTGTCGAAGCTTTCCGACTTTCATATTGTTGAGGGGCTTATACTCCTCGCTCTATATATATTTCTATATATTTTCTCTATATATGTATATTTCTCAATGGGTCAGCCCAGTTTACCTTTTCTTTCTTTTTTTTATTAGTTTGGATGAATTGATGACGATTCATTAATACCAACGATATTTGTGTATATATATGGATATCAAAATATTTGGGATCTGTTGCGAATGGGAGTTGGATTTACGACTCATTTTCTCTCTTTGTCTCTTCACGAGTACGCGTGATTATAATTATCAAAGATTATTATTGTTATATAATATATATGTGTGTGTGTCTGGATTTTATACGTCGAATTATTGAAGGATCGGTCTCTCGTAGAATTGTTTATTATAATATTGATAAAAAGAATTTTTATATATATATATATCTATAAGAGATTTAGTTTATTTAATATAATCAAAATTAATAAATTATTAATAAATATATTCAGTTGATTTACAAAAAAGTATATTCAGTTCATTATAAATATCTTTTTTTGTTATTATAAGTATTTTTTCAATTTTAAAAAAAATAATGTACTTACATTTACTTTATTTAAAGAAATTATATTTAATTTATTATTATAAAAACAATAAGAAAAACAGCATTTGTTTTAATTTATAATAAAAAAAATATTTATTTCCGATAAAAATTGTATTTATTTAAATCTGGATCGAGTGCTTATTAATTTGTACTTCTAATTATATTGGGATTAAAGATAAATTATTAATTTAATATATATTATATAGCATATTGAATTTATTGGCGATTGAGGGTTTATTTAAGAATATTTCGAGTTTCTTGATATTAATGAACAAACCATATATAATTAATTGGCGGCGTTTCCACGGATATCCTCCATCAGGGTGTACCTTTATTAATATCATCATTTAAACAATTTTATTGACATCTTTCTATACATACTAGCGATTACAATAATTTATATTAATATTAACATATATAATTCTACAACATTTAAATACTCACTACTTCGTCATTATTATAATAGAAACATAATTAATAGTACCACTAATGCGTCGCTCTGTAATTGAAAACAAAGTAACAATTTAATAATAATGAAATGCAGTTTTTTGCATAAGGATTGAGATTATGTATGATCAATACCCTTCCATAATTGTATTGTCCATAATTAACATTAAAATTGAATAAATTAAATAAATAATTTAAAAACGTCACAAAATAAATTAACACATATTTAAAAATAAATCGAATAAATAATCAATATATATCATCGGTATATAATGACGGTTGATGTCAGAAAATAGTTGACATTTTCTCGCTCCGGGTTATTAGTCACATCTGTGCTACTAATCTAAATTAGATCAATCGCACAAACATTCTCACCCTTGCCCGGGAAACTTCGAATTTGCAAATATTTACACAATAATAAAATAATAAATTGACTAGAATTCATTGTTAAAAAAATAGGATTTCTCCTTAAGATTATAACAAAATTGTTATAAGTTACAGTATTGAATATACAACTTTTTTTTTGTACTTTACTATTTTTAAATTTACCGCTTTTGTAAATTTAATAAATTTTTTTAAAAAATCAATACTATTGTAACTTACAACAATTTTATTATAATCTTAAGGAGATATACTTTTTTTTAACAATAAATTCTAATCAATTTATTATTGTATGTTGTAGAATTATAATGTTAATATCAATATAAATTATTGTAATCGCTAGTATGTATAAAAAGATGTCACTAAATTGTTAAAATGATGATATTAACAAAGGTATACCCTGATGAGGATGGAGGATATCGAGAAGCTCCAAACATTCTTTTGACGTTTTAATCTAAAATATATAAGCAATAAGTTTATAATTGACAGGAAAAAATGGTTTCGATTGTTGTATAAAAAAATATTTTAAAAAACTTTTAAATTAATAAAGTGTTTAGAAAAAATTTTGAAAATAAAAGATTATTTAAAAAGTATTGATAGAACCGTAAAAGAAATCTAACGATTTTTTCAGTCAAAAACTATTAAAATTATATATTTTTTGCTAGGTAAAAATTAGTTTCAATTAATTAATTTAAAGATAAATAAAAATTATTTAATTAAAAAGTAAATATAAAGATGTTTATAGAGCTTTATTAATTTATTAATTAGTACGCGCAATGAATAATTTTATTCATGTTGAATGAAATGTATTTAAAAGACTCGCATTTGAATTGAATATAAATTATTTATGTAACTATATGTAAAAATTATGAATGTCATTTAATTATTTCACTATCAACATATTTAAACAAGTATATATCCTTTTTGTCTTTAGTAGAGATTGAACTATTTTTTTTATACACTAATTTTGGATTTACTTTGAGTTAAAAAAACTTTTTATCGATATTTTAATCAATACTATACCATTATGTATAACCAAAAAGTTTATTAAATGTATTAAATAAAATGAAAATAATGTTTAATAAATTAATTTAATATGTAAGTACAGTAAGGGAAATGTATTTAATCTGATTAAATATATTAGGAAAAGTAATATAATTTTTTTTTAATTAATTATTGTTTAATAGAAATTGAGTATTTAGAGGTTAGTTAAAATTATTTTATGGACGTACTTTGCATATTGACGCTATCCATATTTTTATGGAACGATCTGAAAGAAATCAATGAAAAAAAAATGATGAGATTTTCCAAAAAATTCTACTTTTAATAAGCGACGTTTCGTTGGCAGATTATTAATTAATATACCAACGTCAAATAAACTGAATAATTAATTACCTTTAAAAATAAGTCACAATTAATCACATAGTCAAAATTTTAGACATCTTATCAGAATCAGATTTAACTGTCAATAAAGAAAGCAAACACAATGCTGCTCGAATTTATACGCAGCTGATGAGCGTAAACATAAACAAATACATGTGGAACTAAAATTTTAAATGTTTTATGACCGGTCAATAACGGGACGAGTCTGGGTAAAAATTGAAAAAAACTTTCAATATTAATAATTAATAATAATTTTTTTTATGACAATTGAAAATATTTCTTAATTTTTTTAAATAAATTATATTATTATCAACTTTTATTTCAAATTTTTTTGATAATTTATATGTAACATAATTGTTGTAATTAATTATGAGACTCCAATTTTTTCCATAATGGACTTATTGCAGGAACCATTTTATGGAACAGGTTAAAATTTTAACAGTAACTCGAGCAGTAACTTTTAAATATGATTTTAATCCATTTGAATAAAACAGACTGTGTCAACATTGTAATAAAAAAATTGTTCTCGCCAAATTATTTTGAAAAAAATGAAAAATTGTGAAAAAAACCCTGGTAGAAATGTTGAGCAGTTTTTGGTTGGTCCATAGCGAGTGAAAGACAAACTGGGCAGTGAGTTGAGCAATGACTGGCTACTCGACGTGTTATTTTCGTCAGATTTTTTAGCATTCACTAGCTAAAGACTAGCCATCAACTTATAATTGAAAAATATAATATAATTACAGGTTGGTATCGTTTAAAATAATAAAAATATATAAAAAAATAAAATATAATGTAATTACAGGTTCATATCGTTTAAAATAATAAAAATATATTAAAATAATAAAAATATATAAAAAAAAGTTTAGATGAATTATTATACGTAAGTTCCTATCAATACGTTAACTTACACTTCCAGAACAGAAAAACTGATTTCGTGGGAATTTTTGTAGGTAATGTTTAGGAATCATATGTTAATTCGTTTAAATTTCTACTAGAAAGTGGAATAATAAATTTACAATTTAACCTTAACATAACACTAACAATTTGCTACAAACATAACTATAATAATCCAACTCATTTAATTTCATTCAATTAAATTAAATATTTATTCCACAAAAAAAAATACATCGCTACATAATTTCCATTTTTCTCTGCGTAATTCGTACTATAAAATAAGCAAATCGATTTTAATTCGCAAAAAAAAGGAAAATTCTTCCTTAATTAAATTACCCATCGCTCCAAAAAGAAAAGTAACCATTGCAAGTATTCATCCTCATTTGCTCTTACTCCCCATATACACTCTTAAAATCCTTATACGATATATATACACTGTTGAAATATGCGCATTTATCTATAAAAATGAGCGTATATAAAAAATACATAAATCGAGATAAATATATAAACATCATTACTATACATATATATAATATAATACGTGTATATTTAGAATTATATAGCATCATTATATTATTTTTATTATTTTTTTATATGTTTTACTTTCTTAGAGAAATATCGCAGGTTCACAATCAAAGTTATGTTTATACGGTACATCGTATTAATTAAACCAAGGATGAAAGTTCAATATCCGTGCGCGCGTGCTCGCAAGTTCTCTTTCTCGATAACTCGTGGAAATTTATTTCTCCGGTGTACGCTTCTTTTTTTTTTCACCTGTAAAAAAGCTCCGATCCATAAGTCGCCCCTTCGATATATATGTATAGGTGTGTGTATAGGTTGGGAACGGGATTAAAATTAATCTTCGTGTAGTAATAATCATTTCTGGAATTAAATGGTATATAGGAGTTTTTCTTTGAAACGGGCATGTTTAGTGAGGTAAAAATTTAAGAAGAAGACATGAATAATGGAATGGAAAATTTTGATGTAGATTGACATTATTGGTTAGTAGTGAATAAGACAGGAATGCTATAAAATGGGAAAGATATTAGTAAGAATTAAAAAATTAAAAACAAATATATAATGAGAATCATTAAAATTAAGTATTTGGAACCAAAACGAAAATTTTACGAAAGTACAAGAATTAACATGGCTAAACAAGACAGAAGTATTGAAGAATAGAAATATACAGTAATAATTAACCAATAAAAAAAAATGTGTAAATATGCTTTAAATTAGGAAACTAAAATTTTTTATTAAGATGTTTAAAATTTATTTAATAATTAAAAATAGAAAATCTAATTTTATTATACAAGAAAAAAAAATTAAAGAATTATGTCAAGAATAATGCAAATTAAGAATTTAAAACCTAATACAAGATAATAAAAACTAAAAAAAATAAGAAAAAAAAATCCAACAAAATTTTTTTAATATTAAGTATTAAGTTAAAAAATAAAAATAAAATGTAATTAAAATAATAATTATAGAATGCTACATTCAGTTGGTCATATAAGAAAGAAAAATTAATAAAAAATTGAATTAAAAAATTAAAGCAAATTTATAAAAGAATATCAAGAAAATTATTCAGATTAAAAATTAGAAAACAAAAAGTAGGTATACTTACTTGTAAATATATGTTTTCTGACAAATGTAAAATACAACATTTAATTACGTCAAACAGTACACAACACACGCGATGAAAAAAATTAAAAAATCAATATTAGAATAACGTAAATTAAAGAGAGAAAAAAAAATAACAATGCCGTAAGTTAAAGAAACAAAGAGAACGAAACAAAAAAAAATATGAAAAGGTAATTAAAACATCCATTATTTAATTAAAAGTTAAATAAAACAGGAAAATTAAAAATAAAGTAAAATAATGAAAGTTATTTATTTAAACACAACAACGTTTGTAATTTTACACAGGAAATAAATAATACAGAAATTTATTAGAAGTAATAATTAAAATAAACTTATTCATTTTTTTTATACAAAATGTCGATAATATTTATTTATGATAAAATATTTATATACATTAAGTATGTCAGAAAAAATATTATATTAACCACTATTAAACAATTTTTTAAGCATCATCTACAAATCCATGGTTAGATATTACATCCTCGATAGACGATTGAAGTATCTCCTCTCCCTCAAGGGGATAAAACCAGTTTTCTTCATACATATACATGTATGAAATTGCCGTCGGTTCGAATCTCGTAAACAAGACCTTTATAGAAGAATCCATCCTGCGTGTTGCTAATGAGGTGAGGGAGGTTGCGAAAAAAAAATCTTTTTTTTTCAAAAACAGATTAATTAATTAATCATTACCGTTCGTGAAAAAATATTTAAAAGATACAGATTTTTCGCTCTTTGGTAGAAGTTTGAACGATTTTTTAGGTAATGACTAGCTATTTATTATTAATATGAGTGATATTTAATATCTTTTTTATCGATTTTTTAGGTATTTTTCATTATTTAAATATCGATATGTGCATAAAAGAATTCATTATGAGCTAAAATCTAGTTCTATTACTAACCTAAAAAACCTAACAATTATTCTAATTTTTTAGTAAAATACTAAACCTTTGATCATAGATATTCAAAAGATAATTTAAGTACAAATAAGCCTCTTTTTAAATTGCTAAAAAAGAATTTACTATGAACTAAACAATAATTCTATTCCTAACCTCAAGACATTAAAAAACAGCAAATTTCTATTGCAGTTAAACTGCAAATGCAATGCAGCAAATATTTAAAACAATTTCTTACTTAAAAATTTATACATTTTTTGAAAATTAAAATTCCAATCACTTGTTTCTAACCTCAAAACATCAATAAAACGCTCGAATTTCTTCCATTCGCGATATTAACAAAAAATTTTAAATCGCTCTGATATTAAGATATACGTCATAAACTCTCGATGTGTATTTCAAGAATACTATCAAACTAAAATATATATCTATAGCATCGATAAAACAGTAATAATTTATGATAAATCACTTTCTTTATTTTATTTCAAAGTCAACGAAAAAAAAAATTTTTATACCAATCAATTTTTCATAAAATACAAGAATTATTTTAAATTTTTTATACGCCGACACACGTATATATATAGTTCTTTTCCGTTCAAGAAAATTACAGGAGAGGAGGAAAATTTTAGGAAAATCCGTGACCTGGATACGAACGGAAACCTCTTTGTAGAATTAATAATTCCAATACAGTAAACCCGTGTATATACATATAGACTCACACGTAATCGGATAATATGTATTTTAAAATAAGAAAAAAATTTACTTGTACTTGGCAATATATATAAATTTTTTTTTCAAATAATACTAGATAATCGATATGTTAGTCGATGGTTAAGATGTGGGTGTGGTGAGATGAAAATTAAAGAATCGGAATCATGTAGATTTAAAATTAAAAATTATTGTTTGAAATCCTAGTTGAAAATTAAATTGTTTTAGGTTATGTTTACAAATTTTTTGAGGATATGTTTAATCAAACATTTTAGATTAGTTTAATACAATTTTTATTCTTATATTCAATTATTATTTCATTAATTCAATTATTATTATATTTATTTATATGTTAAACCATTTCTTATGTTAAACAATTTTTTGAGTTATATGTACCTAAACATATTTAGATTATGTTTAACTATATTTTAGGTTATGTGTAACCATTTTTTTGGTATTATTTAACCGATACTTACGTTTTAAATGTTGCTAAAAAAGAATTCTCTATAAGCTAAAATAGATATGAAACCTAACCTCAAAACATTAAGAATACGGTTAAATATCTATACCAGGAAAATATGCAGAATTGAAAATCGGGAGATAAAATATTGGTCACACGATATAAGAGAAAATTACGAAACATGAATTGTAAAAGAAAATAATCAACCATACTGAAAAAAGCTAGTGGAAATAAACGTTCATAATTATTTTAAGTAATTACATATTTATTTTAAAAAAAGGTGCTTGAAAATGTTTCATAAACACTTCTACTTCTACTATAACTTAAAACCATCCAAAGTTAAAAAAAAAAGGAAATCCTATTCCACAAACGAATTATCAATAATTCCTTGAATATATGGGATTTAAAAATCAATGAAAAAAAAACAGATTCAATTGCTTATATTTTTCCACACGTATATACACGCATATGGAGTTTTCACGCGCGACGCGATTTTTTTTTTACGTCAAGGTAAATCGTCGCTACTGCCATGTATATACACTCCTGTAATTCTCACGGGACACGCGAGAGAACGTTCGCGCTTTATTGCCTTCTCCTCGCACGAGATTAAGGGCCTCTCGACGTCTTCTTTTCTTTTTCTGTTTTTCTTTTTTTTTCCATATCCACGACGTGAAATGACTCTCTCCGCTCGCGTTATTGCCACAGGCTACTTTCGGAATCCATCTTGTTTCGATTGGACTTCGTGGAAAATTAGATGGACTTTAGGTGTGGAATTTAATAGTTTTTTTAAAGAAATTTGAAGGAAAATGTTTTTTAGAAGTTAATGAAGAAAGTACGATAGGAATCAATTTTTAAAAAATTTTTGAAATAAAAAAATATTGATGTAAATGTTGTTTTATTTGATAGAAAAATTTTGTAAAGAAAATTAGATAATAAGTATGTTTGAACAAAATATTATACAAAAAGTTATTTAAAAAAATTGATACAACAATCTTTTAAAGAAAATTGATTAAGAAAAACTATAAAAGAGTGTTTGAAAAAAAATTGATTGAAGAAAGTTTTAAAAAAAATTAGAAAGAATAAATTTTACAAAATAAATAAATACAATAATATGTTTAAAGAAAATTTGATAGAAAAATGATTTTTCCAGTAATTACTGAAGAAATATACATTTTCACAAATACATATTACCATATATCCATAAAAGTTCGATAAAATACAAAAAATCCTTAATAAGATAAAAATTTCCAAAGAAAATGTGATAGAATAATGAACATAAAAACTAGATAAAATAATTAATATTCAAAGAAAATGTATGAATAACATATTTCCAAAGAATTTATGGCCGAAAAAAATATTCAAAATAGCTTCATAGAACCCAATAGAAAAAAATAATTTTCAAAGAAAATTTGTTAGATACAGTAATTTTCCAGAAAATAATGAAGAAGCTTTTCTTAATGTAAATTAAATGTTAAATACATTATCATAAATGCAAATAAGGATTGATTTTCAAAAAGTATATAAATCGAAAGCAATTACCCATCAAATTTTTTGTTAGGAAAAAAATGTTGAAGAAACTTTTTTAAATAGAATCGTATGAAAATTTTTGTAAGAAAAAAACTGTATAATGATTTTTAATATAGAACAATTTTTTCGAAGAAAAAAACCGATAGTCAAAGAAATTTCTAAGAAAATTTAATAAAACAAATTTTACGAACGAAAACTTGACAGAAAAAAAAATCATCGAAGTTACTTAGTCTCGATTATCAAAAGAAAAGTTAATAAAAAATACAAATTCCCCTGAAAACTTTTAATAGGTAAGAAAATTTTCAAAACAAATCTCAATGAACTTCCAAAATTTTACAACGTTAACTTGATAGAAAAATTAATTACCAAAAAAAAAGCTTTTCCAAAAAAGAAAAGTCGTTGGAAAAACAAATAATAAACGAACAAGAAGTTTTTCTTAACGTAATAAATACATTTACACGATTACCAAAGTGGTGATGTACCGTGGACATTATAAACCGCCTAGGGAGATTTTCCGAAGGAATCGTTCATTTGGTTTCAATTCAATCTATCTATCTATATCTATATATGTATAGGACAATTGTTTGTTATTTGCCGGAAGGATATATCGCGTATTACACGTTGGGTGTACGTATACATGCATGATCGATTTTCGGTAGGTAAACTGTATGTATATACCGTTTTAATGGAATTGTATCCATATATATATATATATATACGTGTTGTTATAATAATCCATCCGGAGGATTCGACATACGTACAGGGTGTCAAAAAAGTAACGGAACGCATATGTATATTTTTATGAAAGATATGTTGGATAAAGGTTTGGTTCCTTTTTTTCACACTCTCTACATATTTTTTACGTATGTATAGGTGTGATATGTGGATTAGACTGGTAGTCTCCCGCGTATAACATAACCTATAAAGTGTAAAAATTAATGTATAACCTAACCTGTAAAATGCAAAAATTAATGTACATCTATGAAGTTTGAAAATTAATGTACAGCCTAACCTATAAAATGTAAAAATTAATGTAGGTAAGAAGAAAAAATATCTTAGAAGAGTTGGAAGTGCGATATGTAGAGGTTATGTTTATCTGCGAAATTCCAACAATTAATATCGAATATTTCGACGTTATGTCCATTCCAAAGAATTCAAACATGCATATTCAATATTTCGAGGTTATGTCCATCCGGAGAATCCAAACATGCATATCCAATGTATTGAAATTATGTTTAAACTTTGTATCGAATATTTCGAGGTTAAGTTCACCTTTGAAAATATTCATTTTGTTGATTACCATATCATTTCCATGGCTATAGTTGTTAATGTTTTGAGGTTAGGAATTAGATAGATTATAATACATTTTAATCATAATCAATTTTAATTTTTTAATTTTTAAAAAGTGACTATTATGTACACTTAAAGAAACAATTCTTTTGCAATTTTACGTTGTGTCAATGACTATTTGTTAATTTTTCGAGGTTAGGAACGGATCTATTTTTTTTACTCTTTTCCAGCCTTTAAAAAAAACTGTCCAATTTCATTAAAATAAATTTATTACTAGAAAAAAAAAGAAAGTCTATTGTTGTTCTAATTAACCTCACTTAATACAATGAATTCATAAAATATATATCCACTTGACAAAACGTTAAAAAGTTAAATTCCCATTGACCGGTATACGAGTAGAGCGTGTGTACTTACATACACACCTTGAAACTTCCTCAAGAAATCGTTCGAGCGTACAACCCAGTGTTCATGAATATTAGGCAATAAAAAGTCTATATATATATAAGACCATTTTCCTCCTTATATACGGAAAATTTCCTTACCCGCTCGTAGAGGGTAAACAGCTAAAGGTTTCGAGTTGCATTAACGTTTCGGAAAATTAGCCCAAGTTTCATTTGGAATACTCCATGTATATATATACATACAATATATGTATATGTGCTTGGGTGCAACAGCTTGTACCTTTTCTTCTAATTACCAAACTATCCAATTCGCTGTATCGAGATAATTTACATAAATATAAGTGTGTTGATGTTGGGTGTACTTTTTGAGGTTCGGTTTGGTGTATTTGATGACGTTAGGAGAATAATTATTGATTGAAGAGAGTGAGATGTGGTTTGGTGGTGTTGCGTACGGAGAAGGTGATAGGAGAGGACCGAATAAAAAATTGTGGATAAAAAGTGTGGATTTTGAAATTAGGAGAATTTTTCAAGGTTAGGAGCTTTATTTCGAGGTTAGGTTTAGTGCATTCGATGTTATTATAGGAGAAAAGTATCAATCAAATAGAGCGAGATATGTTTGTGTTTGAATAAAGATTTGTGAAAAGTGTGAATTTTGAGGTTAGGTGTTTTTTTTCTTGTTGATGATAATCATGGGTATATTGAAATTGACAGAAGATGAGAAAATTTCAAGTGTGCATAAAATTAAAGAAATTTGCTACTATAACGAATTTACGTTTTTTTAGGTCAATTTTTTGTATTTGAGTTAAGAATTGGTTAAAATCTAGATACTTTTTGAAGAACATTAGATTTCATTTTCATTATTTTTATATAGGTTAGCTTTTTACATATAGGTTAGGATATATTCAATATCGAACGAAATTACAAAAAAACAGACTACCCTAGTAGAAATTTAAGAATTTTAAGTTTAAGTAATAAATTCAATTTCGCTATGATGTAAATTTAATGTAAATTCGCCATTTTGTTGTCCAAAAATTGTTTATCTTATACTTCATTTACCCTTGAATTTCTACTAGGGTTATTATAACAAATTTTTATAGTTTTTTAGGTCAGCTTTGTATATATAAGTTAGGAATTTTTAATATCTCGCAAAATTCCAAAGAAACAAATATCAACCATTAAAAAAATATTATTATTCATTTTCATATTTGAACAAATCATAATTAATGCCCAAAAAATAGTTTTGGCTAACCTTAAAATCCTCAATATTCACTAAATTTTTCCCTAACACAAATTATGACAAAACAACAATTTCAAACGAAATCCCTTTCACAGTCGTTTTAAATGACAATTCTACTCTCCATTGAAAAATTTGAGGTTATGCACTCCATCACCGTTATTACAAAAAATATTACACTTCGAAGTAAATCGAGTGTATACTGTCGAATCAATCAGGGTCGAAAAAACAATAAATTGATGCGCATGCGCAAAATCAACGTAGCTTGTATTTTTCATAGTAATATGTATATATATATATATATTTATATACACGTCTTTTGTTTCCGTAGCGTTTCAGCCGCGAAATTTCGATGTATGACGACGTCAATCTTCTACCCCCTCCCATGGTGGGAAATCCTCGTTTATGATGGTCCTCGAGGCTTCGCTCGGGTGAAAATCGCGCTGGTTTTATCATGAAAAATTGCGAGAACAAGAGAAGGCAAAAAATCGTAATATAGGTCCTGGTAAATTTATATTTGACAAATTCTTTCTTTTTTAACTCGTCGTCGTGGTGGATAAACTGACGATTTTCAGATTAGGAATTTAAAAATTAAATGGGCTAAGAGAATATATAGCGATTTTTAAATTTTTTAAAATAACGGTTTTGGTAAACTAACGTAACCCATAATTTTGACCAGTTTTTGGATGTATAGAAATGTTTAATTTGGACTAGTAGTAACACAGAAAAGATGGCTACGAATTAACCACATCTTTTTAGTTTTCTTGCTATTTTTTTTTATAAATTTAGAGTATCTTACTAATTGAGGATTGTAAGGTTAGGCGAACCATATATCAGAATAATCTACAAATATATATCTAACCTTAAAATATTTTTAAAAAATCCAAATTTCTATCAGTGTTAGGGACTGAAAAGTTTCTATCTTTAAAATTATCGAATTGACAATATACATAGGAAATTATATTTATAAAATCAGTCAAAATATTTAAAATAGTCAAACATCTCCCAGAGTTAAACCTAAACATATTCATCCTGAGAAATTAATTGTGTAAATATAAGATCATCGAATTACTACAATAAATAAATACGAAATTATAACCTGTAATCAGCAAAACCTAACCTTAAAATCTAAAAAAATCCCAAACCTCTATCAGGATAAATTATAAAAGATTTTCATTCTCACAAATTAGTCGCGAAAAGTCAAGTTTATTAAATTGCTGCAGTATTACATACATATAGGAAGTTTGACATTTTAGCTCCTTGTGGATTCTTCGCAGGATTTTACGGGTTATTACCGAGTTGGACGCAGTAAAATTGTCAAACGGTAATAACAACTGTGTCGAGTGTCGGCGGCTAAGAGTTTTATTGTCGGTAATAAAACTTTCTACTATACCGGGATAATAATAAAGATTGCGATACTAATTATATACATGACGGTGGAGGGTATAACAGACATTTTCTTGTGTCACTCATTTGGAGTCGCGTTCGAACTAACTGGGATTAAAATTGGATCTTTTTCTTTCTTGTACACGTTTGGACAGTTATTATTGCGTAATTATGGTTTGATTCGATTTCCTGGAATGTTTTTTTTCTTTTCCTTTTTACTCGAAGCGATGTTGCGTGAAAGGTGTTTACGTTTTTTTTTGATGGGGCATTTTTGGTGAAAGAAAGTTTTGGTAAAATAATTTTTTAGGTTCGAATTGTAGTCTTGTTGGTTAGTTTAGGGAAATATAAAAAACTAATAATTAGACGATTTAGGTTAATATGGCTAAAAAATCGTTTTATAATTTAGTTTTTTTATTAGGATATGGTACGTGAGGTTAGGTCAAACCAAATTAGGATACTATTTTTTATTTTTAAAATTTATTTACAAATTCACTGGAGCTTGAACATTATGAGGTTAAGTCAAACCATGTTTTGGAAATAAAATATCAAAATTTATTGGCCAAAAAATCTTTTCATAAATTACTTAATTTTTATTAGAGTAATACTTATTTTTATTACAAATTTGTATTTCAAATACATCGATAAATTTCGTGTATAAGAAATTCTTCGAATATACAGATTGACAGTGTATTTAAACGTTAATAACCGAAAAAGCACTTTCAATTGACGTTTTACGCGCGAGTGCGCGCGCAGTATCGTACGAATAGCGCGTAAAGAAATTGTAAATGGATGTCGATTGGTACATAAATACATTTAATACTGTGTTTAATAATAATAAAAAAAAATTTATTTCGCGAGATGAGATACCTGATTGTTACCGACTGAGCAATATAATTTTTTATTTAATTTAGTAGCATACTTATAATTGTTACCGTATAAATGCCCTTACATTTAGGTATTTTTTTTATAGAAAATGTAGATTTAATTAAATAACTAATAATTACTCGGTCGGTAACAGTCTATATAAATCTTCTGATACCACCTTTGTAAATCTTGATCAATATCTATTTTAAACTGGGTAGAAACATGGAGCCTTTTAAATATACTCCTAAGACTTTGAGCTGAACAAACGTTCAGTTAACAAGCCTCATTTTTTTGGCAAGATCTTTTACATAGAGATTACATTTAAATTAATTAAGGGTTTTTGTAAAATTTCCTTTAATTATGTGAATTTTACATTTAATTGGGATCGAGGAATTTTACTTACATAATCATTTGATATACGAATATACGAAGGTTATTATGTTTGATGGCATTGACAAGATAAGGTTTAAGAAATAAGAATTAACATGTTCGATTTAAGTTACAAAAGTCTACCAAAAGAAAAATAGAATATCTATTTTTAAATTTAAGGACCCGTAAGTGTAGAAAGTAAAAATCTATATCATTTTTCCAACTTTTATCACCAAATTTTCAACAACGATTAAAAGTAATAGTTAAAAACTCTTCAAAAGAACATAACGAAGGACGTTCAACTTTTACTTTTAAGCATCACTCAAAATTGATCGAGAATAATTGGAAAAGCTCTACTTACCGACCCTGCGTAATTTAACCAATTCAAAACAATTCATTTAACTATAAATAAAAAATTTATAACAAAAAAATAACGGTAACACTCGACCTCTACATTAAATTCAAAAAGTAACTCGTCCACTTTTATTTCTATAAAGGATATCACTGATAATTGTATTACCGACGGTCGATAAGAAAGGTCATTATCCTCGATTACTAATTTCCCGCGAGCTAATTGCAAGTTTTAATGATCATCGGTTGTTCCCGTCTCGGAAAGCTAAAGTGGATTGAGGTTAGGTTTCCCCCTACCCTTCGTTTTTTCGTCTTTTTATACCAGTGTCGAATATTGGCCCTATTCGAGTTTCCGGCTTAAGTAGATCGCAAACATCCAAGTGCAATTTTCTCATCTACTTGTAACTTTTCCCAATCCACGAAGTGGGAGATGGTTTTACTTCTCTACTTTGACAAACAATTCCTTTTGTCGATGGCTTTTCACCACGATTCAATTGATACCACCGCCTCCCGCGTTGCATTATTAATTAAAGATAAAGAAAAGAAGAGAGGTTATTTTTTCGTTTTCTCTTAGAACAGCCCAAATAGTAATGAAAGATTTTAAATTGTTTTGGATTTTTTTTTAATTTTTAAGTTACGAACTTTAACCGTTTTATGAACAAAATATTTGATGTTTTCGTTTAGTTCCTATGTGAAATTGGTTAGAATAAAATTCTAGCAAATAATGCATGGCAATCTTTTAAATTGAAATATTTTTAATGTTTTGAGGTTATTTTATATCTTTTATGGATATTATGTCAACCTTGGTAGATATCTGAGACTGTAGTTTATTAAAATTTTAAGGCTGAATAAATCTTTCTTTCTACATAATAATCAAGTATCAATTTATTTTAAAAAGAATAATTATTTTCAATCTTGGTAGAAATTTAACCTTTTTAATACTTTGAGATTAATCAGAATTATTTTCTACTTCATAAACAGTCTGTAATTGCTTATTTTTAAAAAATAGCTAGTGATCAAATATATTTAATACTTTGAAGTTGAAGATAATTATTTTATACTTCATTACTATTATGAATTTCTATACCTATTTAAAAAGATTCGATATTTTCAACCCTGGTATATATCTAACAATTTAGAGTATTTTCAGGTCAAAATTGCTATTTCAAATGTTTTAAGATAGTATCTATCTGGTATCAATTTAATAACTTATAAGTTAATAATGGTTATTTTATTACTATTAATGCCTATTTTCAGCTTATTTTTAAGAATTCGAAATTTTCTATTGTGGTAGACATCTCACCATATTAAATATTTTGTTAAAACTTTGACTTTACGTTTCTTTATTTTTTCTGTAAATTTAGAATCATCAGAATATGTATTTATTTCTGACTTATAAATACAAATATTGTGACTTTTTCTTTTACAATTACTACAGGTGATAGTAAATGTATCCGCTTCTGCAGAACAGTGTAAGCTTCTACCCTCCATATTTTCAGATCGTGTGCAATTTGCGTTCTGATTATGAAAACATCGAAATTGAAATAAAATTTTTCTTGTTTACCAATGCATTCCAAGTAATACATCGTATATATTTTTTTATACAATATCTTTTAATTTCATAAACGCGGAATCTGTGCACAAATTTGTATAAATTTCTGCCATGCTTGGACTACGCGATCGTCATCTGTGTTGCATTTATATGGATTTAGTAAAAGTAATGTTTTTACTGTAATATTTACAATTAATAATCTACATAAGTAAGGTATAAATAATCTTCCTTGGAGAGATAATGATGTAGTGGTACATATTTTTCTCTCCATATCAACTCTTTTATAGCTGTAATGTCCTAATATTATTTTGCTGTCATCTGTAGGCACATTTGTAACATCTTTCTATTCATCTACTTGTGATGCGCAAAATGCAACTATTACTATTCCATTAATCAATCTGTTTGGATTCATTGATGCAAATTCTTTAGCCCATACTGCAAAGGTATTGACTGTTATACATTGTTTTGTAGTACACCTAGCAATAGCGATATAAGGAGACTTACTTTGCATATAATATTCAACATTGTTGACAACACCATTAAACAAAGTACTTACATTCTTACTTTTCCTTACCATTATGGCGAATTTAGTTAATTCATTTTTTATACAATTTTCTTCTGCCATATCTTTATTGTTGCATTTGGTACTTTTTCGTCCAGCTCACTAAAATTATTAGCACTTTTCGTTTACTTATCCAAATTTAACTCAATTTTTTAAAAAATGCTTACACTAGTAGATATATTATATAACCATCTCTCCGTTTGACTGTAACGATTTTTTTCTTTTTCGTTCGAAAATCAGTTACAGTCCGTAAGATAGCGATTACCTAACGTTAATCAATAAGTTAATATCAAATTCCTACCAAGTATCGATATTCAAATTCAAGTTTACCTTGCTTTAACATGATTGAATGATCGACACGTCGAAAGGAATGTAACTTCCATTCGAAGTAAGATCGATCAATAAAGTAAACAACTACTCGGTTTCATCCATAATATAATAATTATACAACTCTTGCGGGTAAAATCTTTCGGATTCAGTTACGCAATACACAAATTGAACTTCATTATTAAGACATTCGAATGTCGAGATTTGATTTGCCCATCAGTGCTATGTAATATTAATACATCGAATTTCTTTTTATCGATAATTTCGATATTCGACGTTAAAATTGAACAATGTGTAATGTGATCGTACGTCAATCGCATCTAGTATGTGTATAGGTTTCGAATTATCAATTTAAAAAGTCAAATATAGTAGGTTATAAATTTGACCTATTTTTTTTTTTTTTAATTAATGGGAAAGATGAATTTCTAACAGGGTTACATGTAGCAACTCTTATTTTTAAATATAGATATGTATAAATTATGAAATAGCTGTGATTAACCTCAAAATTGAAAAAAACGGTCATGGATTGAAATTAACCATTTTTTGCAAACAGACCTCGAGTATGTAAATTTGTAAGCTCAAAATAAAAGCAACATTCAAATTTCTACCAGGTTTAACATGGTTCATATTTTTCAACATATTTACCAATAACCATTCGTATTCAATAATTAGAGGTTCTGTCAAAATATTACAAAAATTACCATACATTTATTACACGTCCAAGAACCCGTTAGACATCTTAAATCAGCTCGATAAATTTGTACTCCCTACCTTTTCTTACTCTGAACCAAGCTACTTACTAACCTAAAAATCGTTACTCTTACTATCCAGGATACTCAACGAAACATTAAAATTTTTCAAACAAATTTTATGACGTAATATACGACGAACGTAATATCGTAAAGCAGGAAATAATATCAAATTCCTTGACAGTTATATTCATTATATACATATAGATTGTATCAGCAGTAATACACGCAGGTACGTGTATAATGTGGATGACTATTAAAATTTAAATTCAGTTGACGACCGATGTGTAATATGTAAAATTAAATCAAACGGATTGGCTTGAAACGTCATTTGGATCAAACGAATGTTATATATACCTCGGTATAAAATTTTGTTAATGTGGAGTATTCATCCTAATGGAATTATTGAACGTTATCGTATGAAATCAAGATTGCAATCATATGAGACGTTTGATTTCGTGATTACAGAATCACATTGATAGGATAGTCGACATTAATTTAAAATTGAACACAAAACGTATTTTTATTTTCCTAATTCATTTGTGAATCACGCTTGAAATCGTTGCTTGAAATCGTTTGCAAACCTAATGCAATATAAGTTGGTTTTATTGGATATTAAGTTGAGATTATGAAAAACCTGAAATAAAACTTGAAATCATTAGAAATTTGAAATTAATTTTACATTATTTCAAGTGTTTATTGAACAATCATGAACTCAGTTTTGAAATAAATCATGAAATCTATATTGAAATCAATTATGAAAACTATGTAAATTAGATATATCAACATTAAGAATCAATTTGACAATTTTCTAAATAATATTATAATGATTAGAAATTTGAACTCAGTTTTGAAATCAATCATGAACTCTATTTTGAAATCAATTATGAAATATATGTAAATTAGATATTAACATTAAAAATCAATTATACAACCTATTTTGAAATATGTCATGAAATTTATTTTGAAATCATTATAAACTAAAAATAAACTTAAATTAGAATTAAAATAAATATTAATAATTTTGATATCAATTTTGTTATAATGATAAACTTGAATATAGTTTTGAAATCAATCGTGAAATCTAGTCTAAAATCAATCATCGAATCTATTTTGAAATCATTATAAACTAGAAATTATCTCTAAAGTTAATTATAACAACAATTTTTGAATTAATTTTTAAACGATTAAAAAACATGAACTCCATTTCGCAAAATTTTCGCACTACATAACTGTCAACCCACATTTCACATTTTTACAATATCGAACAAAAGACAATATTTATCCGTAAATTATACACCTTACACTTAAAACTCGCGAATCGAAAAAGTAACTCGCAAATTTTCTTCCATCCTCGTACAACTATAAGGAATAATTTATAATCATAGAGAGAACGCGCAGTTGCAGTGACAAATATCCCTTTCTCTCTCTTTCTTTCTCTAGGGAGAAAATTCTTATATATGCAACTGCAAATGATATTCAAATCCTTTCTGCAATTTCCCGTCTCGTTTCTTTTCCCATTCGTGGGAGGATTCTTCTTCTCCTCGACCGTGTGTATATTACGCGTAAGAATAAAAACTCATCGTATGAAATGTCCAAGATTCTCCATTTTTCTATTCTTTACCGGTGCCTCACTTAATGTCTTTTCCTTATTTTTCACTAAACTTTACACTCCCACTTGTTTTTCCATTTTTTTTTTCCGGCTTTTATGGATTTTAATTCGGCCGGTTGCGTTTCGATATTTGATGGTTTTGAATTGGACTTGCGTGTTTAAGATTATTTGTTGTATTATATTTGAGTGTTGTATTTGTATGTTACATTTATATATTTGTATAATATATTAATTAATATTATAAATTGATACAATTCAAACTATACTATGTTTTAAATAATCGGTAGAAAAAGACTAATTATAACTTATAAAATAGTTATTCCTAACTTAAAAACATTAAAAGTTTCTATTAGAGAGATTATATTTATATATTATATTATATTCTGTATATTCTTTTATGTATATATATTATTTATTTCTATTATTTTTCGTAATTCCTTTTATGCAAAAGTCAAAAATTCTTTTTACTATTTCTTTTCGAAAATCCTTTCTTTACACGATTTGGAATCTATATCGATTTACAAATATGATGTTTTTAATATGAAATAAAAAATTCTAAAAATATTTATCAAAAAAGCATGGCAAATTAATTTTTTTAAAGAAAAACGATTTTGTATTTTTTTTAAAAATAAAATTAGCGAGAAGCTTCATTAGTAAAAAAAATAAATTACACAATGGCTTTTACTAAATATTGTATTAAAATTAGTTATTTAATAATCTGAAAAGCATCTCCCTCGTGTATACAAAAGTGATCAATTTTGACATCACTTGAGAAGCAAAAATACAGTGATTAGATCTTTAAAAAACCCAAAAATAATAATTAAAACTCTGAAAAAAGTTAGTAACAGTCAATCAATACAGAGAACCTGCAAGCTTGTTAATTATTTTTAAATTCATCAATTTACTAATAAATAATTACCTTCCATCGGTAACATAGTAATCCAAATGCTTTAGTTATTTAACCAGAATAATTTTTTTCATATCTGTTGATTCGATCGGTAAATATTAAGTATACCATCCCTTAAAAAATAACTAGTTAAAAAATAATTAATTCGTAACTAATTAAAAATCTTCTCCTTTGAATCAATTATTTTCAAATAATCTCAAGAATGTTTTGCTTGATCATAAGATACTTTGAAGGGAATGTTTCGGTGCTCCCTTCATAATAGCTAAATTAATGGGTATATATATATTGATAAATAGAGTCTAACCCAAATTGTTAATACAAATTAATATTAACTTTACTAATTACCGGCGTACATTAAACATCCCATTGTTAATTATTACACGTAATATTGACATTAGTGCTTGGTCAACCTTCCAATAATATATTCAAAATTAGCAATATATACGTAAAAAACAAAAGTTTTTGTTTGATTTGCAATTAAAAATAGGTATTATAATAACATTTTTTATTTTTTTATTAACAGCCACAAAAAACATAATTTAATAGTATTAAATAAAAAATGTGTTAAGGAATTAAAATATGTTTGGTTTAAACTATATTATTAGTTTTTATATAAAACTTTAGTATAAAATTATTTTCACAAAAATATAGTAATAATTTTTTGTCGCAAAATCTAAGAATTTTTGTAACAAAAATCTAGCAATAATTTTTGTTAAAAAAAACTAGCAATAAACTTTTGTCACAAAAAACTAAAAATAAACTTTAGTCATAAAAATCTAGTAATAATGTTTTTTACAAAAATCTAGTAATTAAGTTTTTGAGCAATCTATTATTTAACATTTTTTGTTTAATAATTGCAAAAAACAATAATTATAAATTTTCTTAAAACCCTCTAAATTTTTCAATTTTTTATTTTACAATGAATAAAATCTATAATTGACATTTTTTATATAGGAACGTACTTGTTCACGACAATCTATTTATAACATTAGATTCATAACATTCTATTATCTTTTTTTTCTTCACCAAAACCTAATAATTACCCTATTTATTTTCTTTTTCGCGCTTTAATAATCCTACGAAAACCACGAGTAATTCGTCTACAAACGTTAATAACAATCATTATAAACATTAGATTTTTTTTACAAGAAAAATGAGTTAAATAAAATTTTTGGTACACTGACCGTAATCGACCGCATACACACGTGTACGTCTCCATCAACTTTAACCACGAATATGCGACGAAAAGGAAGGGAATAATAATCGCACCCAACCACATTTTTTCCCGTAATCTCTCCCCCTTCCTACCAAAAAAAAAATACAACCTTAAATTATCACATACCCGCAAATTTAAGAAAATCAAGAACGCTAAGTAGGTGAAATGCAAATAACGTGGATCCACAAAAACAGCTCTTTTTTTTTTAAATGATCAACCATAAAATTAAAAACCGAAATATATTATCGAACCATCATTAAAAAGAAAACTATTTTTATAAGTTAATGAATATCGATTTTTTATTAAATTTTCAAATATTCCGTTTAATCTAACCTATACATACCACTTTGCGAAAAAAAACGTATTTGAGAAGGTATAAGAAAGGGTATATATATATATATATATATATAGCGATATATTCATGGTGTATTAAATGGAAATCGTGGTTTTACGCATGCAACCGAGGCTACCTGATATCCAGAACCGAGGTTCACCCGGTACGTTTTATAAATATTTAACAGGTGCTTCGTTTTCTACTGATGTCGGTGTGTGTGCTCTATATATATCTCCTTTTCCATTGGATTCTCCCAAGGTCTACATGGCGAACCGCCCCAAAGAGATTTTGGGAATGCGGACCAGCTGTTTATACGTTGAATTTACTTGGACGAGTTAATCGTTTACATTTTGTTTATATTTATACATTTTCTCTCTATGTTTATGTAGATTTTAAGGGAGGTTGTGTTATGTATGCATATGCGTGTCTGAGGAATTTTGGTGATATTTTTTTTTGGTTTCATTCGTTATGGATGAGTTTTGCAGAGAAGATTTTGTAAGGTATATGGTGAGTGTAGTTGTGTTACTGGAAAATTAGGTTATGTGTGGATTTGATTTTTGGATGTTGATTCGTTGGAGGTTCAGTAGGAGCTGATCCGTTGGGATAATTGTTGAATTACCAATTATCGGAATTTTAGGTTCAAAGTTAATTTGTGGAAATTAATTGAGTACAGTTTGGATGTTGTTTGATTTCATTCAAAAAATTTCATAATGGTAATAAAAAAGAAAATTTAAAAAAAAGTAAAAAAAAAATTAAAGAAAATTAAAAATTAAATAAAATTAAAGAAAATTTTAAAAAAAGTAAAAAAAAAGTAGAAATTTAAAAAAGAAGTATCCATTGGTATGATTGATTTATCTCCAAAGCTTGATTGATCAGATGGATTTTTTGGTTTATCGATTATTCGAAATGATAATCCATAGAATTGGATCTTCGGTTCATTGATGATCTCATAAAGTGATCCGACAAATCGTTTTTTCGAAACAGCAAACAAGAGATGATTTGTTAGATCGATTTTCGAATCATCAATGAAAAGAATAAGTAATATTTGTTGGTTTTCCCCGGTTTTCACTGCCCAGTTTATCGATTTTTAACTACACTTCGTTTGCTAATTGATTTCAAATTAATTCATGATTTCGATTTTTATTAAAATTAAAATCTTTCAATTTTAAACAAAATTGGCAACATTGCAATATCCAACCAACACTCACAGCTCACTATCACCCATATTACAATTCAAGGTAATTTCCCACCTCCAATACATTATTCCCATAATCAACAAAGAACTCTTGAAAATTATAACGATAACCAGGAACAATATAAGCGTTTGAACTTCCATTACAGCTTAGGATTCTCTCTTTCCCTCTCTTAGAAAAATATACACACTGGGTAAAGCTGAAAACGAAGTCATAAAATTGAGAATTTTCGTAGCCAATCGCTATGTGGGCTTTGGATTCAAAATGAATCAATTTGAAGGGAATATAACCTTATAGCGACTCTCTCTGAAACCCGTAGTAGTAATATCTCGTGATTCATTTCGACTATCTGGATTAACTTTGCGGATTCCGTACACACATATATATACACTGGTCAATTCTAATAAAAATGTCCTTTTTCAAGAATTAACGATCAATATTTCTTTTCGATATTTCTATTGAACAATACCTTTTCTTTTGTTTTATTTCTTTAAAAAATTAGGTTACGGATAAAATGTGTTGTAAATGTATTGGAGGGTTTGTTAATGTTTCTTTAAATAATAATTTTTATTCTAGAATTAAAGAAACGACTGGTTCATTATTTACGTTTTTTTACTTTTAGGTGTCTTTTTACATTTACTTGTTGTTAGCGTTTTCTTTTCAGAAACGTATAAGATACATTTTTGTCAGTGAAGTTTCTTTGATTATTTTTTCTTTGGTTCTTTTAGGTCCTTTTGTTATAAAAATAAAAATAATTTATTGTAAGTTTGTTTATTGTGTGTGGGTTATATATAAGTGTGTAATCCTCAAAAGAAATATAATAATTTATTTTTTATAACGATTAGGTTACTTACAGTGACGTAACCTTCTAAGGAGAATGGAATAGAGCAGACAACTTATCTATTTGCTCTGTGTTTTTATTGTTAATAGTGTTAATAAGGTGCGTTAAGAGCACCCCTACTTACCTGTCTATAGTTAAAATGTTTATAAATAAGAAAAAAAATTATTATAAATACTTTTTAATTAAAACAATAATTATTCATTAATTATTTAACTAGGACTTATTTTTATCACTATAATTTTTATAAATATATTTATTCTTATCATGATGATTTTCATACAAATTTAAACGTCACTTTTTATCGCGCTTATATCGTTCAACCAACCAAACCTAATCTTTCGTACGTTGACGCATGCGCAAAACGTGAATTAATCACAGAACCGTTTTACTTGGCTTTACAAGATCCGGCTATCAATTTTTTATATAGGAATGGTTTTTTTCCAAAATAATCTCAAATTCTCACCGACCAAGTCAAAAGAGACGAGAAATTTATTTTAATTTAATAAACATGGTGACTTAGATAAATCTAAAACATTGTTAACCCTTCATTAGTTTTTTCGTTTCAATTGATTCGGTCGGTAAAACTGGAGTATTACATCTCGCTCCTCTATAGAACCTCTTCTTCCATCAATTACTCTGAATTTATTCTGACAATTTCTAGTCAGTATTCTAGTAATCTTGTTTCGATTACTAAATAATAATAATAAATAATGATTCGCACAAAAACACTTGAACATAACCTTATAAGAGATATTGAATAAAAAAAAGAATCATCTTAGTTTTCTATTTTACTAGCAAGGGAAGTACTTGACTTCCGGAAAACGGATCTTACCTTAACTTTGGTATGTTTTTTATAATATAAAAATATGAAGAAAGCCAAGTTATTCCTTGCCAATGGCCACTTTTACGAAAGTTATTCGACATCTAACAATAATTTCAATGACAATTACTACCACTTTAATCGCTTATAACTCAAAAACGAATATTGATAGGAATTCAAACTAAAAACTACAAGAAAGTTAAGTTTAAGTAGTAATTTGGAGCAAAGTTATGAAGAAAATAAGAAATTGAAGAATTTTAGGCTAAAAACAACAATAAATTTTTTATATTAAATTTTAGTTATAATTTCTTCAATTTCATATCTTCTTCATAACTTTGCTTCAAATTAAGCAATTTAAGCTTCTTTTTTTTAACCATATTTACTTAAATTTAACTTGGTTGTAGTTTGAAATCCTATCAATATTCGTTTTCGAGTTATAAGTGATCAAAGTGAAAGTAATTTCCATTGAAATTATTGTTAAATGTCGAATAACTTTCGTAAACGTTGCTAGTGGTAAGTATAATAACTTCGCTTTCTTCTTATTTTTATATTACAAACGATTTGTCAAGGTTAGGATAAGATCCGTTTCCCGGAGGTCAAGTATTTGCCTTGTAAGCTTTTTTATTTATGCTTTATAAATTCTTCTAAGTCCATAAACACGCCGCGTATAACAATTTTTCAGAATACAGGATCGTTCAGGTATTACTTTTTCTCCCCCCCCCCCCCTCTAACTTCAAGTTGAATTTTCGTCGACTGCGAAAACTAATTTCTTGGAATTCACTTTAAAATAGATTGGATGACCATTTCCCTTGTGTTTTTCTATATGTATATGTCTCTTTTTTTATAATATAATTGGAATTGAAGTTGAAAAAATTAATTCGACCGATTTGTTATTTTAAAACACGAGTGGTTTCCACATTAAAATGTTGAATAGGAAAAGAAAAAAAATGTTAACCCAACTGCCGACTAGCATCCGAGGGAACGCTAATAAAAAATTAAAACTCATTAATCATGTATACATAGAGAGATAAATGAATTTCGGACGTAATCGTTTCACGTATATATGCACTGTACGGTAATATTATTTGCATAAACGTTATTTGATTGCGCGTATACGCAT
This sequence comes from Theocolax elegans, assembly GCA_026168455.1. Taxonomy (NCBI): domain Eukaryota; kingdom Metazoa; phylum Arthropoda; class Insecta; order Hymenoptera; family Cerocephalidae; genus Theocolax; species Theocolax elegans. The sequence goes on along the minus strand of CM047426.1, from coordinate 2,737,247 downwards.
TAATTTTAATATTTATTGGATACTCGATATTTTCATTCGTTGATGAATGATTTATCCTATCATACAATACAACAAGGTCGAATGTTTTAGGTTAAATCGAAAAAAAATCGAAGCATCGAGTACAAAGTGTTCGTTTTGTTAGGTGTACGATAAAACTAACGATATGTTCATGTATTTGCAATTAGCTAAACACCTCGGTCGAAGAGGAAGCGCAAGATGAAGAACCGAGATCTCGGTTCCCAGCGAGGCGGAGTCGAATCAATGTTGAACCGACATTGAAAGAGAAAACAAACACAGTCTAGGTGAACGACACGATAGGTTGCCTCCAAAGTTCGGGCATCCGGGGTGGCCTAGGCGGCGCTGGTGGCGAATTCGCCTCAGGTGGCGCCACCGCCGGCGGCCCGAGCATGTGCTGCGTGTTACAAGGAGCCGAGCGGGTCTTCCCGAGCTCGACACCAGCAAATTCGGCTAAGCACACTCAGCCGAAACACCACGCGACGAAGGAACCTCCCCACGATACGAGTGAACAGCCTTCGCTTCAGGATCTTCCTCACGATTTGCCACTCGAGTCGCTTTGGGCTGCTGGTTTGGATGACGGTATGGGGTTCCCACAGAGATGTTCCTATGCGAACCAGCGAAGTGCCAATACCATCAATCATACGGCGTCTGATGACGTGTGGACCGACAGGAATTCATCGTACAGGTTAGGATTACTATTTATTTTTGAGCGTGCATCATACAAACATTGTATTCCATATCTGCAGACTGTTTTAAGGCTGGATATGGTGAAATTTAAAGTAGAAAGTTCTTTAAACATTAAACTGTAAAATTAGCCAATCACAGCGGTGTACCGCCTACTTGGCTAGTGGTCCTCATAAATGTTTGTTTTCACTAGTTACTATTATTAATGAATTCCTAATAGTTTTAATTAATAAGTAATTATTAATTATTGATTAATTGGTATCATTTAATTTTTATTTCTTTATTTTTTTTTATTTTGAAGTAATTATTTTTTACATTTAAGAAACTTTGAATTCAGAACCACAGCTCAAGTAAGCTGGGCAACGCAGTGATTGGCTAATATCAAAAAATTGAAGAAATTTCCACTGCAAATTTTACTTTCAAAAATAAAGTCTGCAATTCTGTATTTATACGAAAATTGAGAATCATATTGACAATTTCTACTGGATTGGAATATTTCTTAACTTTCTGGCGGACGGGATGATACTGATCAATCTACATTACTAGTGGTTTGATCATGTGTTTTATTTAAAAAATTTTCATCGGATAGGTTATACATTATTTTCAATTTTTGTATTTTGAGTGTCATTTTTTGAGTCAGCAATCGTTCGTGAGAAAATGAGAATTATAATAACGTTCTGGATAAAAATAACAGTGATTCAGCGTGATATAAGAGGTCTAAAATAAAATTAAAACGCTCTTTACTAAGAAACACTACTAATCATTTTCATTTAGGGTAAGAAAGCCAGTGACACCTCAAAATATTTGTAAAATTCTATTAATTGGTCAGGTACTCGTAACTAAAAACACTTACCTTATGGAAAAAAATTATATTACCTCGCATTCGCCAGAATATTTTACATTACTATTTGAATAATTTTTATTAAGTTTTTCTTCTCGCGTAGTGATTAAAATCATCGATTCGATATTGTAACAACAATTGTCTATATACACGGAAAAAAATTGTAACCTCCAAACGGCAAAATATGTGATCGATTCATGTATACAGTCCATTGAAAAACTTTACGGGGACGTAAATTCCAAAGTATCATTATGCAAGATTTTTAAATAGCAAGATGAAATTTTTTTGGTTTAGTAAATATAACGCATCCAAAAATTCTTTGAACAAACTTTACCTATTGTAGTTTAAATATGGTTTACTGTCTACAATTTCTTAAAAACTTTTCTCCGTGTATAGACACAGATTTTACGTGACCTAACCTTGAAATGAGTAGCATCCTTCCAGCATAAAACATCATAATTCTTATTTCATTTCAGAACTCTAAGTGGTAACGGTATCCTCGACACATCACCTTCCGACGAGATTTGGACACTGAGCAACGCTCGTAAATTCTTCCGCGCATCAACAACATCAACAGGAATAGGTTCTTCCTTAAATCTTCGTGATGAGAACAACCGTTCGGATTGTGAATTTTACTCAACCGATCTCGAAGACAGCCAATCGAAAGAGGCAAGTTATCGACGTTATTACCCGAATACACCAACGACATCTGGACTCGGATCGTCATCCGAACGACAATCCTTTGAAACTCAACGTTCAAAGGATTTACCCGATCATCTATGGCGTTCATCAATGGCGGATGGTTTTTCACGCTTCAACGCTGTGAAATCGTTACAAACGATCACGCGACAACCACGACCAAACCACGATTGGGTGAGAACTGAAAAAATATCGCGTTTCGGTAATCACCGAACAATCAGCCAATCACCCAGACGCGAATTGTTCCCCGAAATTTGGACGTCCAAACTTAACGAGACTGAAGTTGCCAATGTCTCGGGATTCGCAACTCAAAGAAGTCTTGGTCACAAATGTCGACATCAGACTAGAAGGAGTTTTTCAACATCGATTGTCGCTGATCTCGCTGTTACACCTGACGGTTCAGAACAGAGCCTGGGAAGCGCCGAATTTTTGGTGAGAATTTTAGTAAATTTGTCAGAAAATGGATTTTTATTGCAATGAAACGGTTTGTGATCGTCATTTGATGCTGAGCATTTTTGGTATCATCAGAAAATGAATTTTTATTACTGGGTGACGAAATGACGAACGGAAAAACTGTTCGTGACCATTAATTATAAACGACATCGTGGTCATTGCTTTGTTTTTTTATTGGCTATACGAATGTCACTTGGTCACGCAGTAACTCATTTTCCCTTAACACACCAGGCTATCAATTAAAATATGTGGAAATTGAAATTGAAGAGTGACGTAACATCCGTTCAAGAAAATTAACAATTTCTAGGAGAAGTTTATAGGAAAAATATTATATAATTATTGAAAGTGGTAGTTAGTATAATAAGTAATTTCGCAGAATATTATTATTATTGTAGTCCTTAGAATTGTATAATTAGAGCTTTAGTTTCGTGAAAAATGAAAAATCACCTGTAATAACCTAAAAATTTATTTTTTAATATATATTCTTCATAATTCTCGTAATATTTTGCTTGATTATTGTGAGGTTAGAAGAAAATAATTATCAGTCATCGAATGTAAATATTTATTGGCCATATTCTGGCTAAAACCGAAAAATAATAATCCTAGAGTAGTTATTAAAACATTAAGATGATAATTGATTCTACGATGTAAAGCTTAAATTTTGGTAAGTTAGCTGATTTCTGTCTAAGCGACGGTTATAATTTCTTTGAGTGTTATTAGGATATTGTGTGTATCTTTACATTTTTTCACTGGAAATTGAATTGAGTAAGGTTAGGTGAAACCATTTTTAACATAAATTATAGATTTTTATTCACCAATAAATCTATTTCAGAAACGCTTAGATTTTGACTAGTACAAAAAAATATTATTACTACGAATCTACGTTAATTAATAATCTTATTAACTGCTAGTGGCTATAGTTAATGGCCAATAAATGTTCTTTAAATCTTTAAATCTCATGCAATTGCTTTTGTACCGAAAATTTAACATGACGAGGTTAAGTGAAACCAATTTTTTTAATCATAAAATATCGACAATTATTGACCATTTTTTGTTCCATAAATATTCTTATTCAACGCTCATTTTTTCCTGTTATTTTTCAAAATACGAATTGCCAAGTTCATTTTCAACATCTATTCAAAAATCTTCTTTCAAAAAATATCTTCGTCAAAGCTAATTTTCAATGACACTCCTCATCGCATAACCTAAAAACTTGATTAGCGTCTAACGCTTCTCGGTGACACAGTAATCTAATTATCCGAGCTCGATTATCTGATCAAAACGATCGACATTCGAGACTCTCGTTACTACACTGAAAGCTTGACAAATTACTTCGACTAACAGAGCAACGACTTTAACAAAAAAAATGAAAAGAATCTACAGTCTTCTTACCTTTTTTTTCTTCGGTCGTACTACTCGGTTGAACGATTGGTTCAATTAGCGATAAACGCTACGTGCATTACGTTATTTTACAAGCGAGAACCTTTTTTGCTACATCACCGTGTCGTTATTACTACAAATAATCATCGCGTGAATATTGCAATTAAATGTATCGATTGTAGAATAACTGGAATATATCGCATAGAAATTGATTAGTCGAATTGAGATTATTTGGATTTAAGGTTGAAAAGTAGGGTATTTTCTTTAATTATTATTTGAATTGTTGTTAATTTATGATACGTTTATTAATAAATAGTTATAAATTTTTAAATGCGAGGTTAAGTTGACGTTAATTATATATTCCAAATTTTGAGGTAAAATAAATTTTTTATACTATTTTTTTAAGGGTAAATTGTATTTTTAGTAGTATTCGACATTTTGAGGTTATATTGTACTATTTTTGAATATTAATTAAGCATTTCCTGGTTAACATTTTTGGACGGAAAGTACAAACAGTATTTGACAAAAAAAATGGTTTATTAATGCTTTGAATACTACTTTGTAATTTAAAAGTAGTTAAAACCCACTGTGAAACCAAAACTTTACAAAATTATTCACATGTTTCTAGCAAAAAAAAAGTATGCAAATTCATTGATTTTTATTAATGTAATTTGAGATTAAATAAAACTTTATTGAATTTAAATCTTAAACACATATTGGCCACTTTTTTAATGAAAAAAGAAGTTGCACAAATCCTACAATTTTTTTCTACCACGGAAAAGTATCTTCAACGTTCGACCGGACTTTTAATTTAAAATTATAAAATAATAATCCGTTCGATCAAAAGTATTGACATTGAACAAAAAACAAGAACGAGCGAAAATTATATTTAAATTAATATTCACATGAATATTCCACCGGAAATTCTCATCGTATAATAAAATCTCGTACGAGGAGTAGGAGATTTTTAATTAAAATATGCGCAAGGGACAATTAAACGAGTCACATATTAAACCCCAGCAAGCACTTGAATCAACAGATCAATTGAAATTTTTCGATGTATAACGCACACGCGCTCTCTCAAATACATACACCTATATAATATACAAACCAACATATACTTGCATAAACAAATACACACTTTTATGTACACTAACACACTTACTGACACACTCACACATACACACACACACACACACACACACACACACACACACACACACACACACACACACACACACACACACACACACATACACACACAAACGCGTGCGCGCGCACTAACTCACACTCACTCGCAAATAAACTTTCATATGTTCATAACCACACACATACACACAATTACAATTACACTTACACTGATACTCATACATTTACACGCACACTCACACTCACACTCAAATTCTCATTTACGCACGCACATACAGCTCACACCAATACACTCACAACTACAAAGTCACTAACACACACACATACATACACTCACTCACACTCGAAGATCAGTCGAGATGAATCTTGCTACTAAGTAATGGTAGGGTGGTTTCAGTAGGTGTGTGTCATGCCGACCCAGTCTCACCCTCCGTGCGTAAAGAGCATTTTTACCACGTCTTATGTAAATAAAAAAAAGACTCACATATTTTAACATTAACTTACTAATTGACACATATATTTTCATGTACATTCAGACTAATAGCCATACTTACGCTCACTCACTAATTGAAACATACACTTTCACACACACTCACACTAATACTCACATTTACGATCGCTCACTAATGACACATATACTTTCACACCCACCCACACACACACACACACACACACACACTGACTCACACTCATGGCATTAATAGCCGCCCCACGTGCACGAGATAGTGAGACGGTTTCCTGCCAAGTAGGGCCCAATTCGGCGTGACTGCCCTTCTCGAAGTAATGCCTTGTGGTAGTTTCGCAGGGAGGTGTTAAGTGGGTATGGGTTTTGCTGATCGAGTCCCACACTCCGAACGTCAAGAGCGTTTTTACTGCTGCCTCTAGAAGAAAAAACACTCACACTCACACTTTTACACACACACACACGCGCACACGCACACGCACACGCACACGCACACACGCCCTTATTTATTAATTCCTATATACATTTTCACACTCACAGACACACTCACTTACATTCACACTTTCATAAACACACACACTTATTCACATTCACACTTTCACACACTAATACATAAACATGCTCTAAAACACATTGACACATTCACTTTCACACGCATATATTTATATAGTATTTTTTTGCTCGTGGTCACCCGATAAATCGTAATTAATTATCGCGCGGAGAGGTATACGGTAATATCCTCACGAAGTGCTTTGAGCGAATCGCTTGAAATCCGATGAATCAACTGGCCCGTCTGACACGGGACGCTCTACCAGACGCCATTAATTATAGGCTTCGTATATGATTTGACTAATGCTTCTGAGGGTGCGTCCGAGATCGATCAGTGACCTCCTTCGAACGTGTATGTGTCTATGTACATATATTTATAATTTTATTTTCTAATATATATTAATACATAATTGATTTGTTTTACGTGGTTTAATTGTGTAATTATGTATGGTCTAACCTCTAAAAAAATAAATTGACGGAAAAAAGTAGAAGAAAAGGAATTTATAGTTTTGAATAGTGCGGAATTTAATGTTTCTAATCTGGAAGAGGTTTTCAGTTCCAAATTCTTATTTTATGAAATGAGAAAAAATTCCGTCCCTTTTTTTCAACGAATGACAACGTTTAAACAACGAAAAAGTAACTTCTTTCATATTTTCAAATGGAGAATTCATTTTTTTAATGTTAAAATGTTCGAAGTTATATTTAATTGGAGCATGGAAATTAAAACTTGTAAAAAGTAGGAATATTCTTTTTTTTGTTTTTAAATGGCGGTATAATATTTTATATTTTTGAAATGTAGGAACGTGAAATTTAATACTTTTGATAAATTGAAATATTCTTATCTTTAATCATTCACATTCATATAATTTAATTTCCAATAACAAAAGCACAAAACATTTATTTTTAAAATTTTGAAATTTAATTCTTATTTTTTGGATGGTACGAACATGGAATTTCGAGTTTTCGAAAAGTAGCATTACCGACCTTTATACTGATCGAACGTAGAAATTTTTTTAGTATTTGATATACACTTTTTTGTAAAATAAAATGTATACTTTCTAAAAGTATAACAATTCTCGCTTTTTTTCGACTTTTTATAAAATAGAAAACTGGAATTTTATACGTTTAAAAATTAAAAATATCGTTCCATTGACTTTTGAAACGTGCGTTTTACTTCCATAAAATATAAACATCTCAATATACGTCCTATTCAGAATACTATATAAACAATTTTTCTACATCTATAGGTTATACAACCCGACAATTTTACATTGTAAAACTCGTTTTTTTTCGATAATTAATTTTTCCTGCAATTTTACCGCTACGTGCAATTGACAAAACAATGCTTTTCAATTTCTTTCCTCCCCTTTTTGCGAAACTAATGCAAACACCATACATAAATCGTCGATTCGTTCAACAATAGCAACGGAGCGCTGCGTGTAACATTAACATTATATTTATCGTAAAATTTCCTATATATACGACGTATTTAAATCGTTAATTACGTTTGTCCGCCCGCGTAATCTATACATTTAATTCTCTAAACAAATGACTCGAATATACGAAACAATGGAATGTTTAATTATGTATTATACGTTGTTGTAGAGCAAAATAATAATACTTTTCTTTCTTTTAGTAATAGATTTTGTTTTTATTTTCATTAGTAAATTTGTATAATTGTGCAGTACGTTGTGGGAATCAATATTATTGTGTTAACAGAATTTTGTATATCGATTTCTGGTTGAAAACGTATTGTGGTTATATTTCTTGTTAACAACATTTTTTTACATTTCTACGTAAAAATTAGTCTATATTTTAATCAATTCTAGTGAAAAACTCAATTTTTTTGATATCAAAAAAATATAGTAACAATTTCTATTATTACTAATACAAATGTGTCATATTACATTAGAGTGTTTCAATTTTATTTTAAATATTTAAGTATACATTGTAGATAATTTCTGATGAATAAGTCATATTTTTGGTAACAAAAATGGTAGCATTACTACTAGAATTAACAAAAATTGTTAAATTATATACGTGCAAACTATTATATTTTGTTTCTATAAAACGTAGTCCATATTTTCATAAATTTTGTTGAAAATGTATTATTTTTTATAAAGAAAGATACTATAACAATTCATAACAGATTTAAAAGTTTTTAAATCACATTGTTACTAATGATTAAATTCAACATAAATTTATTTCAGAAAGTGCACCCTTCATGGTTATGATAAATTCCACAATAACGATTTTAAAGGGTTAAATCCAGGTTGTAATAAAATTAACAGCCAATTTGATTTTAAAAATTGTACGACGTTTCGTCTGCCAGGTTAGTAAGTGCCAGGAGTCACTTGACTCTACTCATTTACGAGTAATGGAAGATCATTGCTAACTGTTTGACATTTATGTACTTGAAGAGGTCTGCAAAACCTGGCAGACGAAACGTCGTACAATTTTTAAAATCAAATTGGTTGTTAATTTTATTACAACCTGGATTTAACCCTTTAAAATCGTTATTGTGGAATTTATCAACATAAATTTGTCAATAGTTTGAGTTTAGTGATAGTGTAAAAACTTATATTTTAACAAAAAAGGTAAAATTTTTGCTAAAATTAATTGAAATTGATAACGTTTTCACCAACACTATACGAATAATTAAATTTTATATCTATACTATAATAAGAATTTGTTCTTAATAAAACAACTACATAGTGATAAGTATTTAAGTAACAAAACAAATGGTAACATTTTCATCAAGGTTAACAGAAATATATCGTATGATAGTATAAGAATAATTAAATTTCGTATCTGCACTATAATATACGATCGTGCAGAATTAAACATTATAAGGTCATATTTTTGTTAACAGAAATTGTAACATGTCTACTAGGATTAACGGAAATGTATTGTAACGTATTATATAAATGAGTAAATTTTATTATATTATCAATTTATCTGCAATTTGATAAATTGTTAGTGAAAAAGTTTTTTTGGTAACAACAAAATGGTAACGATTTCTTCTAAGCTTAAAAGATATTTATCATATTATATTTATATTATTGATTATATATTATATAAATACTTTAATATAAAATGTGTGCTTCTTTAGACCGATTTCTGTTAAAAAGTATAATTTCGTTGAACAAAAAATGGTAACATTTCTATATCAAGGTCAATAAAAATTTTTCGTATTATGTTTATACGAATTATTACACTAATATAAACTTATCTATTATTTAACTAATCTCTGATCAAGAACGCAACATTTTTGGTAACAATAAATGGTACGATTTACCATTGTGTTTAAAAAAAAAAAAAAGTTTACTTTTAGTTGAAATATCGAAATTACTCGTCAACGGATAAACTTTCGCGAGATTTACTGGCGTGGTTAATTCGGATTTCGCAACCTGGTGAGGACCGGTCCCCATTTTGAACGGTGCGAATTTGTGTTCCTAACCTTAATACGCGAGATGACGGGAATGGAAATTGTTAGGGACATAGTTTCGTAGCTATGTTGTATTATCGTTTTCGTAAGAACAGGCGAGTTGGAAATTAGAGGAATGTACTTGTTTTTAATTATTTTATTTTAGAGGTGAGAGAGTGATTTGTTTTTTTAAGGTTAATGTGATAATATGAAAAAGGAAGTAGTATGGATTAATTAAAAAACAAATTTATTTTAGGGATTTTTAGGCTTGCATGTTACCATACAAGTAATTTATCGACTAAGATTATTTTTAAAAAAATAATATTCTTTATAGATTGAATTAAAAAAATGTTGAGTCATTTTGTACTGATGTCTAAACATTGTTAACATATAATTAATCTAATTAATCAATGTAGCATTCACCTTGAAAATTTGAATATTATTCAAATTATAATTAAGATCAAATAAAAGTATACTATTTTCGTAATCTTCCTTAGATTATAATGTCAGTAAACGATTCGAATGGTAACACACGTATTTAATACATGTCGGACCCAAATTACAGGGATCTAATTATTTTGTGTCAAAATTAGTGAACAAAAAATTTTAAATAGTTCGCAAAAACCTAAGAAATGTATAAACCAAAATCTGTCGGTTGCTATCGATCCAAAATACTATTTAAATTAATTTAAAATTTTGAAAAAAATCGCATACACTGTTTGAAACAAATATACATGTCGCTTATACTTTTGAAAAAAATAAAAATGGCACAGTCCGACATAACCACAAATCTAATTTCAATCGATGAGAATTAAAATATTAATGAATATCCTCATAAATAAAGACTCAAATTTCATCTTGCATTGAAATTCGATTGTCATTAAACAAAAAAATTACAGTTTCGACTTAACCTCAAATATCATTTAGAGAAAAGTATAAAAATTAAAATATCAATCGCTTTTCACACATTTAATCTTGCATTGAAATACCATTTCTAAGCATCTCAGAACAAAGCTGAGCGACGAGAATTAGTAAACGATAGAGATCATCCAAAGTCTTCGTCATAGAAACTCTGCGAGTTAAGCTTACTAAATCGCGCGTTGACAATATACGCGTACATAATAGTTTCAGTTGAACGAACCCGTTAAAATTATGCACATATAAATTAATCAACTTTAGTCACGTTCCTTTATTAATTTTTTTAAATATCCTTGCTTGTTGTTAAAAATAATTCCTAAGTACCTTTTTTTCATCTTCCTACTTTACCGACCTAGAAATTCCACTTCATTTTTATGTATGATTAATATGATTTGTTGACGCTAAATATAATTTTCAAAGTCCCTTTTATACTTTGATTTAACCTTCCAAACTTACCAACCTGAACCTGGCATAAAATTGGATACAATTACAATACAGCATATAACATTGAATATAATATTTCTCTAACTAAAAGCTATTTATCATATTATATTTATATTATTGATTATATATTATATAAATACTTTAATATAAAATGTGTGCTTCTTTAGACCGATTTCTGTTAAAAAGTATAATTTCGTTGTAACAAAAATGGTAACATTTCTATATCAAGGTCAATAAAAATTTTTCGTATTATGTTTATACGAATTATTACACTAATATAAACTTATCTATTATTTAACTAATCTCTGATCAAGAACGCAACTATTTTTGGTAACAATAAATGGTACGATTTACCATTGTGTTTAAAAAAAAAAAAGTTTACTTTTAGTTGAAATATCGAAATTACTCGTCAACGGATAAACTTTCGCGAGATTTACTGGCGTGGTTAATTCGGATTTCGCAACCTGGTGAGGACCGGTCCCCATTTTGAACGGTGCGAATTTGTGTTCCTAACCTTAATACGCGAGATGACGGGAATGGAAATTGTTAGGGACATAGTTTCGTAGCTATGTTGTATTATCGTTTTCGTAAGAACAGGCGAGTTGGAAATTAGAGGAATGTACTTGTTTTTAATTATTTTATTTTAGAGGTGAGAGAGTGATTTGTTTTTTTAAGGTTAATGTGATAATATGAAAAGGAAGTAGTATGGATTAATTAAAAAACAAATTTATTTTAGGGATTTTTAGGCTTGCATGTTACCATACAAGTAATTTATCGACTAAGATTATTTTTAAAAAAATAATATTCTTTATAGATTGAATTAAAAAAATGTTGAGTCATTTTGTACTGATGTCTAAACATTGTTAACATATAATTAATCTAATTAATCAATGTAGCATTCACCTTGAAAATTTGAATATTATTCAAATTATAATTAAGATCAAATAAAAGTATACTATTTTCGTAATCTTCCTTAGATTATAATGTCAGTAAACGATTCGAATGGTAACACACGTATTTAATACATGTCGGACCCAAATTACAGGGATCTAATTATTTTGTGTCAAAATTAGTGAACAAAAAATTTTAAATAGTTCGCAAAAACCTAAGAAATGTATAAACCAAGATCTGTCGGGTACTATCGATCCAAAATACTATTTAAATTAATTTAAAATTTTGAAAAAAATCGCATACACTGTTTGAAACAAATATACATGTCGCTTATACTTTTGAAAAAAATAAAAATGGCACAGTCCGACATAACCACAAATCTAATTTCAATCGATGAGAATTAAAATATTAATGAATATCCTCATAAATAAAGACTCAAATTTCATCTTGCATTGAAATTCGATTGTCATTAAACAAAAAAATTACAGTTTCGACTTAACCTCAAATATCATTTAGAGAAAAGTATAAAAATTAAAATATCAATCGCTTTTCACATATTTAATCTTGCATTGAAATACCATTTCTAAGCATCTCAGAACAAAGCTGAGCGACGAGAATTAGTAAACGATAGAGATCATCCAAAGTCTTCGTCATAGAAACTCTGCGAGTTAAGCTTACTAAATCGCGCGTTGACAATATACGCGTACATAATAGTTTCAGTTGAACGAACCCGTTAAAATTATGCACATATAAATTAATCAACTTTAGTCACGTTCCTTTATTAATTTTTTTAAATATCCTTGCTTGTTGTTAAAAATAATTCCTAAGTATCCTTTTTTTTCATCTTCCTACTTTACCGACCTAGAAATTCCACTTCATTTTTATGTATGATTAATATGATTTGTTGACGCTAAATATAATTTTCAAAGTCCCTTTTATACTTTGATTTAACCTTCCAAACTTACCAACCTGAACCTGGCATAAAATTGGATACAATTACAATACATCATATAACATTGAATATAATATTTATGGAATTCTAAGAATTCTTTAATTTTTTTCTTTAATTATAATAAATTATATATTTATATTATAAGTATAATTGTTTTCTTATCTACCTTACCGACCTAGCAATGGAGTAGAATATGACACGATAAAAAACGGGTTTAAAATATAGTGACCTTTGCTTATTAATAATCTGTCTATATTTTAGAATATTTTGTGAAACAATATCCCTTTAAATTATATCGAACATTTAACGCATAATTTTCGATCGGTAGGGTGGATAATTTTTATTAAATAATACCCTTTTCGATCGGTAAAATAAAAATGTTCAATAAACAATAACTTTTTTAATCATGTCTTACATTATACGTATAAGTTTCGATCGGTAAAGTAGGTTACCTAACAAAATAATATCGTTAGAGGATGTGATACTCAATATTTACCGACCGAGTCAATGGAGAAGAAACAATTATTCTGGTTAAATAAATAAAGGAAATTGTGCAAAATGAAGACATTATTACCCATCCTTTAACTATTATTTATCACTGTGTAAAATTTCAAACAAAAATATTATTGCATTAAAAGATGGGATTGGAAAGAAATATACCAGATTTGCAACATTCGAAGCAGACAGTCAACTTTCCTTCGAATTATGTTTGTTTAAATTTCACACAATGATAGATAATACACAAAAGAAGGGTAATGATGTCTTTATTTTGCATAATTTGCTTTATTTATTTAACCAGAATAATTTTTTTTATTTCTGTTTACTCGGTCGGTAAATATTGAGTATCACATCCCCTTAATCATATCTAACATTATAAATATAATTATCGATCGGCATTATATAAAATTTCCTTAAATGATATTCTTTTCTAACCCCCTTTAACATTATGCAATTCTCCTCGATCGGCAAAACAGAAAATTCTAATAATAACAATAACCTTCTTCACATTTAACATTGTACGTATTCAACTATTCTCAGCTAGTAGAATTTTCAACTGATACTGCATTAAATTTCTTTAAATAACAATATGATTCTTCCTCCGTCGGTAAAGTAGATCGTCAAAACCACACGTAAAACACATACAAATCTAAGAAAAGAAATGATCTCGCGAGGATGAATAAAAGAAATGGTAAAAAACTTTTCACACACGAACCTTCGAGTAATAAAAGAAAAAAAAGAAGAAGAAGCGTGAAGGAAAAGCTGTCGCGTAATCTTGGTATTACTGCGGTTTAAACAACGAAGAGAGGTTGCACCGAGGCGTAAATAGCAGAAGCCGGTTAGCGAGCGAGCGTAAAGGACTGAAGCGTTATAAGCCATCACCGTGCAATATTGTATGTAAGCCGAGAACCGTAACGTATAAGATAAGATTTTAATGCGTTTTTAGAATAGTATGTATATATACATATATAGTTATATATACACACTGTATCACGAGATGTCGCTGTGAAATTAATATTATTGTTATTATTATTATTTCTTATAATTCGCGATTCATATATAGGTGTTTAAGAAAAATTGTGCGTATCTACGGTTTGAAATATAAAATTTACGATGCGACGAAGTAAAAAATTATTGATGAATCGATGTTATATATAGTCCGTCGATTCTTGTGCTTTGAGGTTATGGGTTGTTACGTTACTTTTTTTTACGATAAATAATCGAAAAGAATTTTTATCTTTGAAATGAAGGGAATTGTGGAAAGTTAAGAAGAACGCGATTAATTGCTGAGTACTTAATGGGTTCACGTAAGTTCAAAATCTGTTATTTTTTTATTAGGACAGATGGGAAAGAATTTTAATAATAGTTGTAGCGTTTGTAGATCATTAAACTATACGTTTTATAAAATCTGGTCAATAAGTCGGAGATTAATTGGAAAATAATGGTTTCTACCTAACCTCAAAATCTTCAATTTTTTACTAAGACTATTTTTTTTAAATAAAAAATTATTTTACAATCACGATTAACGCATCTCTAAAAATTACGTAAACAAGTAATTAGTTTTATACGCTTTCATTTTACTATATCTTTGAGGTTATGTTTCACATCGATATTTAAACTATCGCGTTTTCACCCTAGCGTATATCAAACTACTTATCAAATATTTTGTGTAACCAAAAACTATTCATATAAAAATCAACGGTCATAACATTTCACCTAACCTCAAAATCCTGAATTTTCACTGAAACTATTATTTTCTCTAAATGAAATGTAACCTTACAATCGCTTATAAATATTACCTTAGCAATTACGTTAATCGATCTCTTATTTTTTTCCAATGATACTACTTTCGTTTCTTTTTTTCCCAATCGAAGATACGGTAAAGTTTGGAAAAAAAAATTTCGTTCGTTCCGTTCCCAATTTCCCATGGGAACATTAACATTTTATCGCGGACCGCAATTTTAAACAAGGGAACGCGGCAGGGCACCTTCGAGCTTTCACCGTCGTTACTGATTCTGATCCCCTGCGATGGTTAACGAACCTCGTAAAACGCGAGAAAGATTCAATAGACAGAGAGTAATGGAATTTGTTAAAATTTAATCATTTTCCCTTATTTTTTTGAAAAATTATTTTTGTTCTTATTGGTATAGATTGACTGTTCTCATTGTGCACATTTTATATTCTGGTGGAGAGCAATTTCAAATATGAAAACGGGGGAAGAGGTTAAAAAGTATCGATAGGGTACATTTATAAGGTGTCCAATTATTATCGAAGATTATTAATTGATTTGTTTTATATGTTTAATTTTACGGATGTTTTCAAAAACTTATATTCTATGGTAGTTGATAAAAGGAATATTTTTAGGTTAGGAAATTCGTGATTTCACTCGTGAAGTATTGTTGATTTTTTACAATTAGATAACGAGGTCTTTTATGTTTATTGCGATATAATTTATATTGTTTGTGAATATTACATGATTTTTAAATGATAAGTTTTTATTTTTTCGAGAATAAATTGTGATTAACGTATTCATTAACTAGATATTCCTTTCAATTAAAACTCGAATTATGTGCAATTCAGTTTCCTAATTTGTAAATTGTTCGCGAAAATTTCATGATAATTTCGTGATTTATTCGTGATTTGTCTATAAAAAAAATTGCGATTAATATGCAAAAAAATCCGTGATTTATTCCTGATTTATTAATTTATTGATAAGTATGTAATTTATTGATACAAGTTGCACTTTTTGTTATATGTGATATATTTGATATAAAATTATATCGTCTTAATTGGTATATATTTGGTATATTTACTTATTATTATTATTATAGCCATTATATGTTGGTGGTTTATCCGTGATAAATTAGTGATTAATCCGTAACTGTTAGTAATTTATTCGGTAATTTTGGTTATTAATCCGTAAAATTGATAAATGGATTGCTGAGAGTTCGTGAGTTATTCGTGATTCAATTCGAGATAAATTCGTGACTTATCATGATAATTCGTTAATTATTGTTAATATAAATTCATGATTAATTCGTGATTATTCGTGAGTCCTTAAGTTTTGGCATAATTTTGTGAGTTATTCGTAATCATTTTTTCCCAGATAAATTCGTGAAGTAGTCACGCTCACTTCAGTGACTTTTTCCAGATTTATCAGTGATAAATTCGTGAGTTATACTTAATAATTTGTGAGGTGTTTGCGATGAATTCATGAATTTTCGTAATAAATTCATGATAACTTTGTGACTTATACGTGGTAATTTCGTAACTTATTCGAGATATATTCGTAATAAATTCGTAAGTTATTTCTTCATACGTTCGTAATCCTATCATTAATAATTAGTAATTTCTTCCTAATTTTTTGCATAACTAATTTGCATGGATAACTTTTCCCACTGACTCATTTGTCCATAAAAAAAAAATTCGATTACAATTACCAAAAAAGAAAAGCTCAAACAATTTTATGTATTATAATAATTTTATTAGTGCAAAATAAGGTAACGCAATCAATCAATAAATTAAATTTACGAAGCGATATAATTTTCCTGTAAGGTAAATTCTCGATAAAACCGCGTTAAAGCGTATATTCCATTCGGTATCCTGATGCACAAGACTAAAAGGACCAACTGCTCCAATTTTCCGCGATCGTCTCTGATGTATACTCAAGAGACGTCGACGTACACACACACATATGTTACACTGCTCGACGCCTTGAATTTCGTCAGTGCTTCCTTCCTCCGTACAAAGTACATACGGAGGATTCCGTGTCGGAAAAGTCCTGTCGAAGAAATAGAAAAAAGAAGGTAAAGGAAGGTGAAATACTACTGCAAACATTTTTGTTGCGAGGTAGGAAATATTTGCGACAGGGTTTTCCGATTTTCCTAGACATTTTCCGATGCTAGTGCGACGGAGTCGTCGAACGGAAATGTGTCGTTTAATATTTCAGGTTATGGAGATTCAGAGTTGGAGAGTAATTGTTATCCTTTCTTTTTTGGGTTAGTTTGGTGTTTCACGAGTGTTTTACCGGAATTATAAACTTACGAAAAAATTAGGATTTTGAGGTTAGGTGACACTATTTTTTTCGGTTAATTACTACGGAGTTGTTCCACAGTTTTTATTGGTTTTTTTTTTAAAATGTTTTTATTGATTTTTGCTATAAGAAATTTAATTGTGGTAATAAAAATTTTATGCAAATTAAACTTTATATTCCCTAGTGGAATCAACAACAATTTTGTAGCCATTTACTAGCTACAATTTACGCTGAGTAGCGTTCTCATGTCAATCTATAAACTAACTAGGACGATTGGCCAGGTCGTGTACAGCGATGAAACGCTTTTTCGAACCTTTCCTGCCCATTTCATGGTTTTCATTCCAATTTACAAACCTTTTCTGAACATCAAAAATGCTTTTGGAATTTTAAGTAGACTGAGAAAAATGGGCCATTTTAGCTAGGAATAATAGCTATGAACAAGCTCCTAAAAATGATTTGGCTCAATTTGAGAGAAAAATGATAAACGTTAAAATATCTTTAAAAGTACTATTTATATAGCGTAAACAATCGTCTGTATCTATTACAAATGGTAAAACCGATCAAATTTCACAACACGCTTTAAATTTTCTTTACAGGATTACCCGAAAAGTTGTTTCATATTTGATGAAGGTTATGTCCATCTAAGAAATGGTCAAGAAAGGTGTGAAAAAGCGTTTCATTTTGAGATAGAACCTGACCAGTTTCATTGGCCATTTTTTAGCTTTAAGCCCATTTTTGATATTTAAAATTCTACCATAGGGTTTAAGAAATAAATAATTATTGATTAACATTATAATAAATTAGCAAGTGGCATCCAGCATATATTACTTTAAAAAGTTTTCATTTTTTGAGTGTACAAATGGAGAACAGATTTTATAAATTCATGAAGATTTTCAGATTTTCATTCAGATTTTATAAATCTAAGAACTAGGAATTAAACATTGGTATTACATACCTTGTGGCGAAACGCTTTTTCATCCATTTTTTTTTTTTATTTTTTTAACGTCGCTCTTTTTATGCTCCCAAACCGGTGCTAATCAGCGACGGAGGTCATACGGTGTCTTTGTTAAGAAAGCACTTGTTGAAAATACATTCGCCAGAGGTGCTTGTATCAATCGGCCGGGACCGGGAATCGAACCTGGGACCTCCAGATTACGAGCCCGACGCCCTACCGACCGAGCCATCGCAGGCCTCATCCATTTTTTTAACACTCAATAGAATGACCATAACCTCAAAACATTCGAATAATGTTTCCAGCTTTTCAGTAACAGTAAACTTCAAAATTCCTGTAGTTTTGGATGGGTTTTTAAAGTTCCCATGTGATATACAACTAATTTCTGTTATATTTTCATTATTTACCAAGATAAAAGCGATTTTATTTTATTTTTCACTTGTCCATATTTAATAGACATTTAATAGCATATAACTAGACTCAAATTTGATCTATGTTTATAACCTAAAAATTAGCTCAAAACACAATATAATTTATATTTTATAGTCTATTTAATGGATAAAAAGTGGGAGAAAAAGCGTTTTACCGGGAGGATAAAAATGGGCAAATTTTTCGCCTATTTTTCACCCATTTTTTGACCATTCTATTTAGAATATCTATTTATTACCTATTAAATGGAATACGATTTCTAGAGGGCAATTATGGAATTCAACTAATAATACATTTGAAACATGTGCTTGATAATTTTAAGATTTGTGTAATTTTGAATAGTGTATTGATTTTCATTCACACTTTCAAAATTTCGTGAAATTTGTAACTTTACATTTTGTAAAGTGTAATATTTCGTTCAACAAATTAGTAAAAAGTAAAATTAACTTTTTCAGTTAAATCTTAATATTGTTAAAGGTACGATTTGTTTAATAAGTTTACACTCACAATTCACCAACACTTCAACGCACTTGTAAGGTGTAAATTAACATTTTATATGTAGAGGTTCAATTGCTTTAATAAAAAAAAATAAAAAAGTATAATATTTACCATTCGCACTATGCAAATTATAAATTAAACAATAGTGTAAATTTATAGTGTAAACTAATACTAATATCACCATCAATTTCACACTTCACAATCCCCTTTCCTAATCTCAATTTTCGTTCCAAAACAAAAAATATCCTAATCAACAACTGACCATTAACGCCCTCATACACACACATCCTCCTCCATAATAACGTAAAAAAGGTAACATATTCGTTAATTACCTACACCCGTTTAACTAATAATAATTAAACGAGAACACCGAGGGTTACAAGAAGCAAAAAAAAAAAGAAAATAGGTTGTCCCATACTCGTTTCACTGACATGGAAAACTCGGTGTACATGTCCTCAGTTTGTGTATATATATATCTATTACCAAGCGCAGTTGTCTCACTTAACCCCGGCTAGTTTCCCCACGCGGAAGTGGAACAACTCCTCCCGGTTTCAGTAGCAAAGGTAAAGCGAGACTTTAATCTTACAGAAAGAGAGAGGGGGGGGGGGGAGTGTGAGTGTATGTAGGTGTATAAGTGTGGAAGAATGCGGGTGTTGCTATTAAGTCGATGAATTAACCCTGGCGCGCAACGGCCATTCATTCACGCTTTTTTTTTAATGAAGTAGTATAGGTATGGGTTAAGAGTGAATATTGCTTTTTTTTAAATGGTTTATAGAGGTGATTTTTTTTTAAGTTATGTTAATAATTACATTCGCGTTCGTGTTACACACCGGGTGTATCGTGTTACGAAGGATTAACGAGAGAAAGGCGTTATGTTGAGTGAGTAGTGTGTGAAAAGTGATATAAATGTGTAAGGTTTAGTTGATAAAGTTACGAGGGGGTGTAAAAATGGAAGTTTGTACTTTCATTTACATTGCGTATAATGTGGTATTTCATATCGAAAGAGCGTGATGTTGAAGTTTTAACTTCAAGAAAGTATGAACTTTAAAGTTGCAATTACAATCGTTTATAACTTTAAACGTTGTAACTTCAATCGGTTTTAAAATTTGGAAGTTGTAAAATTACTAAAGGTATGAACGTTTAAGCTGTAACGTTAATAAAATAAGTTGTTGCGTGAATAAAATAAGAATTTTGTAGTTGTAACGCTAATAAAATGTGAATTTGAAGTAGAAACCATACCAAATTATTAATTTTGACGTTGTAATTACATAATAATCTTAAGTTTGAAAATTATACTTAACATAAGTATGATTATTCAAATTTATATTTCATAAATGCAGTTCCAAAGTTTTACTTCATAAAGGTAAATGTGTATAAAATTTACAGCTTTAACTTCAAAAAATTTCAATGAATTAAGTACACATAAGTTTAAATTTTTAGTGTCATATAATTTTGAAGTTATGATTTCATTAAATATTACGTTTTTATAAATTATGCAGTGTCTCATAATTACTTACATTAGTGTGATATTTGTAACTGTACATTTATGTAAAATAGATGTTTTTTCATCACGTAGTCTGAATTTGAATATATGCTATTATACAAAAATATAAATTTTGAATTATTACTTCATAAAAGAATAAATTCTAATGTTTTTACTTTATAAATGTAAGAATTCTGAAGTTCTTATTTAAAAAATAAATTTTGTAACAGTTAATTCAAATACATATTAATTTTGAAGTTATTAATTCAAGAAAGTATGAATTTTGAAGTTGTTACTTCACAAAACTATGAATTTTTATTTGTTATTTCATTAAAGTATAAATTTCAAAGTTTTTAATTCAATTAATTTTGAAGTTGTCAAGTAAATAGTATGAATTTTGAAGTTGGAAACTTCAAAACAGTAAGAATTTTGTAATTCTTACTTTTTAAAAGTATGAATTTTAAAATTGTTACTTCGTATAAGTATTATTTTGAAGACTCGTCGTTATAAAGTGCAAATATAGAATTTTCTACTTTTTAATAATAAATAACTTTTATTCTTTAAGAAGAAAAAAAATGTTTATAATAATAATGATTTCAAAATTTCCAAATTTTCAATTTTCCAAAATTTCTCGTTTCTATACTTTAATAATATAAAAAAGAATTTTCCCATTTTTGACAAGCATAAAGATCAATATTTTGACTTTTGAAAAATGAAGTCTTCCAATAAGTACCGATATCGTACTTCTAAAATAGAAACGTCAACTATTTATTTTTCAATATCGTTTACTTATAAAAAATGTAAAATTTCGCAAATTACAATTTTCAATATCAGATATTGCAATTTTCTTACACATTAGAGGTTAGAGCATATAAACCGCACGGTAACAATTACAAAAATTTAATATAACGTACGTTTTTTCAGTATTTCTTTCTCATTTTTCTTTTTTAGTTTTCATAAAATTTCCAATACCAACGGTTAACGCAAACTTAATGTCTCTTTGATGTTGATAGAAATACTATGATCTCACTTCACATTGCGCCATGTTCACGTTACCCTTTGTAATTAAGTACAGACGTAAAGTGCATAGTGTCCCTTTTTTTTAAAACATTTTCTACTCAAAATTTTTTAATTTCCATAAAAAAAATTTCATCTCACTTTCTATACATAAAAAAAGCATATATATGTATACTGTTTAATACCAACGAAAGGAAAATTAAAAAAAAAGAAGTGATATCTAATATCATAATGCATTTTTAAAATTTAATAAAAATGTCTATTATCGTCTCGGAATTCCTTGCGCGAGCCGAATGATAAGACAGACGAGTAAATAGAAGAAGATGCTTCTTTTTCTTGAAAAAAAACTAACCTAGACCGTGTGGCATTCTCTCTCCTGTAAAACGGGCAAATCCTCCGAGTGATAAATGGGTTTTAATCAAACGCGTTCTTCTTCTATATCCTTCTACTATCCGTAATGTCGCTTCTTTTCTTTTTTTTTTTAGTTGTCTACGCGTACTTTTCTTTTCTTTATTTCGATGACGCGTGTGTACGATGAGGTCAATTATAGGTTAGGTTTAATGTAATGTCTTCTTTTTTTCGAAAGAGGGAAGCATAGGATTAAATGATTTTTTTTAATGGATAATTAGTTTTTGATTTAATTGTGGTTGGATTTGATAGTCTTTATGGGAATAGTTTGGTATTTTTTTTAAGGGAGGGTAAGTGTAAATGTAACCTAAAAAATTAGAATTGAAAATTATTATAAACTAAAAGGTACATTTTTTTAAGGATTTCACGAAGTTTTTTAGGTTAGTTTTGTACAATATATTCTAGGATGAAAATTACATTTTGATATTTGATAAATAACCTACAAATCACCGTGATAGCATGGTAAACAAATGATTTATTTATAAATATAATTATTCAAAGTAACTTTTTGTTGGATTATTGATTAGAAAAAAATAATTTTGTTACAAAATTTAACGTTAAACTATATTTGATAAGTAACCTAAAAATTACCGTGATAGTAAAGGAACAATTGTAGCAATTTATTTACAAATATATTGAATTTTACGATTAATTTTTGTTTGTTTATAAGATTAGATAATAAAAGATAAATTTCTTAGAAAAATTTAATAAACTGTAATACAAAAATTCCTAGCATAATAAACATCGTAACAATTATCTTTCAAATTTAAATATATTTAGATTATCTTTTTTGAGGTTATCGAGTTACTGAGCAGACAAAGAGAATTTTCTTTAAAAATTACCGTGACAACACGTTACAAATTGGAGAAATTCCCTTTTGAACCCGAAATAATTTTAGGTCAAATATTTTGAGGTTATTGAATTATTTAGAATAAAGAAAAATCTAGCGACAAGATAATTGAACAGTAGCCTAAAAATCACCGTGATTAAATGATAAAATTTGTTGCGCTTACTTTACAAATCTAAATATAATTTTAGGTTAAGTTTTTTAAGGTTATTTATAATTTATATTTTTATAATTATTGTTACTTTATACTCTTAAGTTAATTCTTGCAAGATTATTGAGTTACTTAGAACAAAGGACAATCTAGTGAAAAATTACAGTGATTAAACGGTAAAATTTGACACAATTTTTTTCTAATAAAAGTATTACTAACAAAGACCCTTTTCTTTAAAAAAAATTACCGTTACAGTCCATTAAAAAATGTTAGCTTAACTTTCATCATAAAAACCGTCACCCTAATTTTCATTCTGCCAAAAATATTCCCACCACCCATAAAAATAAATGAACCAACGATATATTTACTACCCAATTCGTTGTAAATTTAATTTTCTTCTTTTTTTCTTTGTTACAGGTAAGTCCCGCTCAAAGTGACTATCCATTACACGTAAGTATTTAAAAAAAAATTAAATAAATTACAGTAGTAAAAAAGAGGAAATCACTTAAAAAAAAGAAGAAAATGGGAGAAAATCTTGAAAGTTTTTTAAACAAGCGACTTTCCCCCCTCTCTTACGAATCTTGAGCTGCCTCGAATAGTTTAACTAATTGAAGTTTTCGATGTATATATATTGTGCGCATCGCAGCGAAGCCGATTATCTTCGAAGCCTTTAATGTACGCGGTTTGTATATAGTATAAAAAAAAAGATATATTGATTCTCCATTCTCGAACGCGGCTGCTTTAAGCTTCCGCTTTTTATGTGTTATATATATATATATATATATATATATTGTGGTGGTTTACGCTTGGTTTCACTGTCGTTCGATCTCGGAACTATTAATCAACAGTCGTGATTCTTTTTCTTTGGCCTTTTTTTTTATCGATGGCTTGCTTAAGCGTTCTTGGGTAGGTAAATGTAGATGTAGATTTTTTTTGTAAAGATTCGGGGTTTTTGTTAAAACTTCTTTTTTGATAGAGGTCTTTAAGAAGTGGAGGGTGTATTGGCTTAATTTGGAAAAGGATGGTTTTTTTTAATTGTAAATTGGGAATTTTTTGAAAAACTTAGATTTTTTGACAATTTTATTGACAATTATATATATTTTTAACTATTATTGATAATTTTGAGGTTTTTTTGATAATTTAGACAATTTTAAGTTTTTTGACAATTATTGGAATTTTTTTGAATTTTATGAAAATTACTGATACTTTTTTTAAGTTTTTAAATTTTTGAATTTTTGTTAAATAATTTTTTAAATGTTTGATTTTTAAAGAGCATTTCGAACAATTACTTATTGAACATTGGGTAGGTAAGAAAGAGCACGTTATAACCTAACTATATTTCCATTTCCACATTTTTAGAAAATAACCTACGAATATTACGACTGGCTAATTTTTTACCAAGAAATATCTTTGAAATTCAAAAAATAATTCAAAAAATAATTCAAAAAATAATTCAAAAAATAAATTCAAGAAATAATGTAATAGAGATACTTTCCAAATTTTATATGACTTATATGATTTTGATTATCGCGTTTTATTTATTTTATTAGTGTTTTTTAACAGTTGTAATTTGAAATATTACGCCGTTTCACTTGGCTTTACAACATCCGGCAATCAATTTTTTATATAAGGATCTACTTAGACTCCAAAAAATGGACTGAAAATGTATAAAGCTTCTTTTACTAAGAATTGAGGAGCTGGATGCAAGAACACGCCGAGCGCGGCGAATGGATAGAGAAGGCGGAGAGAAATTAAGAAATTGACGTCACCGTGACCAAATTTTTTAATTTGCCGAGTTTAATTTAGAAAAATACTGTCGTATGCAGAATTAAAAGACGCAACTTTTTTCTGTTTAATGTTTTTCTGTACGATATGCAGATCAGATGAAAAAAATTAAGAACTGGAAATTTAGAAAACGGATCTTTAATCCATTTTTCAAAATTGAATCACTGTAACTTTGACAAATCTTAATGAAATTTCCTGATTTTTCGTACAGATACTTAATATAGTCTAATGATAAATATAAACCTGTAAAAAATTCTACTTTAAACAAATTTTATACAATAATTGAACTGAACGTAAATAACAAGCTTTTAATATGGTTTCAGTATTCAGTAACCGAAAGTGTGTTGTAAAGATTTGTCAAAGTTACAGCGATTCAATTTTGAAAAATGGATTAAAGATCCGTTTTCTAAATTTCCAGTTCTTAATTTTTTTCATCTGATCTGCACATCGTACAGAAAAACATTAAATAGAAAAAAGTTGCGTCTTTTAATTCTGCACACGACAGTATTTTTTTAAATCAAATTCGGCAAATTAAAAAATTTGGTCACGGTGACGTCAATTTCTTAATTTCTCTCCGCTTCCTCTATCCATTCGCCGCGCTCGGCGTGTTCTTGCATCCAGCTCCTCAATTGTTTATTTCACATACTTCAAGAACAGAATCGATAGTCGAACCTAAAGCTAAAAAGATGAAACCATTTTTATTAGGCATAAATTATGAATTTATCTGTCAGACTGTTGCTGAGTATACAAATGATTTAATAAATGTTTTGATTTCCATTAGAGTTGTACTTGTCGTTAAAACTGATCTACGTGCACATTCTTCTACACACCTCTGAAATAAGTTGAAAAAATTTCAAAAAATTAAAACGGTGAGGTTATGTAAAACCATATTCAGGGTATCACGATTCAACTTCTTCCCAAAAGCAAACCAATCCACAGAAACACATAACCAACATGTAGACTAGGTCAGTTATAACGTAACTCCGACGGACCAAACGTTAATCAAGTAAACCCAACCTAAAAAGCCATCGTGTGAAAATTTGGCTAAAGGACACACACACACACACACACACACACACACATGCATATATATATATATATAGGCTCGTCTCCGAGTTTGTTGGTATAAGCCGTATTTACGGTAATACCGTATAAACTGGCTTAACGCTCACCTTGTCTGTTCAGCGAAACACATACCTATTTACGCTTACACATACACATATACACAGAGCAGAGAGAGAGAGAGAGAGAGAGAGAGAGAGAGACGTATCTCTACGCTTGTCCATCTTGAAGTTAAGGTCGATAGGACCAAGTTACTGAGGATCTTCTTGCGGTACGACGCAAACTTCCACATCCTATGGATTTAAAGCTCTTTCTATATATATATATATATACAGCATTTTCCCAACGGTACACAAATACACACAGATACAACGTCAAGGAGACTAGACTTTGTATAACACGCATTTCCTATACTTCAGAATTCAATTAACAAACGAATTGCCAATTAACCATAAATCCAGTTATATACCCGCGTCTCGACGTCTGCATGTGTGTGTATGTGTGTGTGAGTGTGTGCGCGTGTAAAATTCTGTACTTACGAGTTTTTGTGAGAGTTGTAAATGTTCGTGACTGCATCATGTGAATGTGTACGACTGTGTGCTTGCTCGTGAATTAGCGTGCGAATGAGTGTGACATTTGTGTGTGACTTGTGTGTTTATTCGTGACTATGTATGTTTGTTCATGACTTTCTGTGTGACTTTGTGTGTTTGTTCGTGACTTTGTGTGTGACTTTGCGAGGAACTTTGTGAGGAACTTTGTGTGTGAATGTGCATGACTTTATGTTTTGTTTATCTTCGTGCGTTAATGTGTTCGTGACTATGTGTGTATGTGTGCGTGTAATTCTTGACTTTCTGTGTGGCTATGTGGATTTTTTATTTGAATATGTGCTTGTGTGTTGTGTGTGTGTGATTGGTTATTTACATGATTTTTTATTTTTTTGGATTTAATAGGAAATCGATAAGTGGTCTTAACTGTGTGAGAATATGACCTACAAATCACCCGTGGAATAGTGTAGATTTTAAAAATACATGTAATAATCAAATAAATTATGAAAAGTCGACCGAGAGAAACTAACCTCAAAATTACTCGCAAAAATAATCTGAAACAATATTTGCGAGATAGAACTTAACCTCGAAATCTTCGTGGATTATGGTATTGATTTAAAAAAATGTGTATGTAATATGTGGAGAAATCGTTAAGAATGCAAATAACAGGAAATTAAAAAGAAACCTTATTTTAAATTCCAAAAATTATTAAAAAAAAATCTAAAAAATATTTCGAATTATATTACATTACCCTTAATCACAAAATGACACAATCGAATTTCCTTTCCGTTACAGTTGTTATTTCTCTTTATTTTATAACCCTACATATATTTTATGAAACTCGTTTACAATTCCGCTTGGGTACTTATGCTAAATTCGTCATTTCTCTTTTTTTTCTCTCTCTCTCTTCCTTGCCTTACCCCCGGAACACCGTTTCGTTTGAAGCGAGTTTTAAAAAATTTGGGTAGTTTGCCAAGTGGAACATTCTTTTTTTTTTACGAGAAATTTTTATTCCTTCTTCTTCTTCGACTGTTTAATAGTGCAATATTGTTACTAGTGTTTTAATTTTTAATTATCTATTCTTATAAAAATGTAAATTTTGTAACAATTTTTTATTTATTGCATTGAAAGAATTGTATATAATTTTTTTTTCGTTCGAGATATAAAAGAAAAGTCGGAATTACACTAGTCGGTTGACATAGCTTCAATATATTTTAAGATAAAAATCACGCAATTGTTGCTATCTAAGATTCTTTATAATGCCACATGATTACGAACGTGTAATTGTGAGTAAATGTGACAAAAATGATTATGAAAAAGCGAGATGACAATCTTAACAAACACTAAGAAAATAAAGTGTAATATGACCGTTGCTTTCTTCATCAATCTCAAATTAGATATCCGTACAATAATACAATTATCCGATCAACGGATAATGTATCTGCAACGTTTACAATACCCAATAATGACGGTTACAAACTGTAATTTACGGTCACTAAACGGTTTATTTATTTCCGTTTAAAAGAAAATTAACGAAAAAAAAAACTGCAGAGTAAAAAATTAGAAAAGGTACACAATTGACTGTACGCGACTCGTTACCTCTCCAGCATTAATAAAACCTAGTTAATCGAATACACGTACACTGTCACAGTGGTCGTAATTCGTCAGGATATCGTGTCACGTGAAGCCGAAGAGAATAACGAGAGTGAACGAGTCAGTTGCAAAATTGACATCACGTAATATCGCACTGTCCTGCTGTAGTTTGCTCTCACGCATTCCACGGGTATCGGAAAATGTAAAATAAAATAAAAAAACAAACTGGAACGAAACTAACTTATACATACAAGTTACACCCAGAGAAAGATAATAAATTAATGAAAAAAAAAAATTTTCTAATTTAAGTAAAAAAACTGATGTGATAATTAATCGATTTAGGAGAAGTTTTTTTTTTAGGAAGCAATAAAGTCTGTAATAGATGATCAAAAAATGGTTTCACTTAACCACAAAATCTTTAATTTTCAATAATATGATCGTAACAGTTTTAGAGATACATAATATCCTAGCATAAAATTATTACATTTTTTTGGACACCAAGTTTATAATACATGTCCAAAAGATGGTTTTATATAACCTCAAAATTCTGAAATACCATCGTAACAATCACGATACACATTAAACAATTGTTTCTTCTCATCCAGCACTACCTTACCGCAACTACGTCCATAAATACCCAAAAAGAATGGTCTAACCTCGCCAAAAAAAATTTTCCTTTAATTTCTTACCAATATTCATCGATTCTCGTGCATCCGAACGCGCGTAAGCGAAAAAATTTTCTTTGATTTACGGTGGGTGGCGACTCACGGGGAGTTTTCCCCAGATAACCGCACTGGCATCAACAGTAACGACGTCGCTCAATGAGCTGGAAGCCTTTGCCCCCGCGCAGGAGCGAAGGGGAAAAAAGTCGACGTTTTATCGGTGTACGCGCGGCCCGAGAAAATTTAATCGAATCGCATATTTTTACTTTAAATCACTTTAAAAAAGTTCGAGCTACTCGGTGAGCATTACTTCATTTTTTTTTATCAAAGTTCGTTAACACTTTATATGGGTTGAGATAGCTCGTTCGTTAAATTCTTAATCGATTTTCATTTCACTAGGTTATGGGTGTTTTTGAGTTTACTTTTTTTTAGATAGGGTACATGGTAAAATTTAAAGTATAAAAGGATATATTCATATATATTTATTTTTTTATAGTAATTGTATAATTTAAAGAAAAAAAAATAACAATAATAACCTCAATAAAAATTCCTATCATTAACATTTAAAGACCTTCTAATTTTAGAAAACTCTTCAATTTATATTTTTAGGTTATGTTCGTAAAATGTTGTAATAAGGTTAAATAAAACAAATCATAAATATAATTATTTCTAAATTATTAAAAAAGTATATACAAAAAAACTTTATTCACGCTAGAAACTAAGGTGTCAATGAATTTTTATCTCGATCCTCGAACTAACCTACCATAATTACCAATTTTCATGGTTAGAATAGTTCGAATATCAAATATTCAATTTCCTTACAGAACAGCGTCTAGAAACCGTCTCTAAGCAAGCGATTAACAGATCCTTTCTCCAATATTTCAACCGGAATCTCTCCAAGTTTAATTGAACTTCGTCTCTCTTGAGCATCAACAACGACTCGATTTGCTCCCTGAATTCCAAATAAACATTTCCATCGCGTTGTTGTTGTTGTTGTTCCTTGTTTCGCCAATAAGTGGCACTTTTCTTTTTTCTCTTTCGGAAACGAATGACTCTTGTCTTAAGAAATGAATAGTAAATAGGAGACACTGCTTCTATTATAACTTTGTGAACTACGTTTATTACTTTTTTTGGAAACCATTTTGTAAAATAGGAAAAACTGATTTTGTAAATACCTATTTTTTTCTGAAACCGTTTATTAAAAATACGTTGTAAACTATTTTAAAAAATTTTTTTTATAAATCAATATTTTTTTAAATTTTGTTTGTATTAAATTAGTCGATGACAGTTCTTACTTTTTAAAAAACACTTGTTACTTCTGATAAAAACTGCTTTTTACGTATGTTTAAAGTTTTAAACCGGTTTTAACTAATTTGGCTTTTAACCTGATTATAGAAAAAAATTATTTTTTAACTGATTTGAAATCATTTTTTAGTAAGAAGTTTAAGTGTACTGATAATTCTTTTTTTTTAAAACGGCTACTTCGAAAAAAGTTTTTTCGAAAACCGTTTAAACGAATAAAAATTTAACAAAACCGTTTACCAATAAAAACTGTTTAGAATATTGTTATTTTGATAGAAATTTTTCTAAAGGTGTTTTTTATTAGTTAATTATTATTATTTAGTTTTACTAAGAAAGAAACTTGTAACGAAAACTATTATATTATACAAAATATAAATTATGTATCAAAAAAGGGTTTTTGAAATATTTTCTTTAAAATAATTCGGTCGTTGATAATAAAAATCTCTTTTT
Source organism: Theocolax elegans (assembly GCA_026168455.1). NCBI lineage: Eukaryota > Metazoa > Arthropoda > Insecta > Hymenoptera > Cerocephalidae > Theocolax > Theocolax elegans. The sequence continues at coordinate 2,706,664 of CM047426.1, read as the reverse complement.
GGAAAAACATTTTATTTTCAAAAAATGTTTTTCTAGTAACTATCCTTATCAAAAATTGGTTTTCAAATAAATTCTATCGATAAAAAGGCTTTCGAAAAACTCCTATATTAAATATTGTTATACAACTATTCATTCGTGTTTCCTCAAATCCGAAAATTTCTTCATTCACAACTCCTTAACTTTGCAGCCTCGTATAATAAGAAGAAAAGAAATTTCTATCCGTAAAATTGATAATAATTTTCCATTTTTTACGTGCAAACTAAAAATTTCAATAAAATTGAGAAACAACAGCCGTCGATTCGTATATCCGAAAATAAAATTTTCGTGAGAAAAGTCGGTCGATAGTTTCGTCTGGCATCAGGTGAAAGTAAAGTCTCGTCCTACGCGCGTGGAAAGAGCGCCAGCGGCTATTATCGCGGAAGCGTATAATTTTTTTTCCTATTATTTCAAAAATAAAAAGAAAAAATCGCGTGACCATTGTTCTCGAAGAAAGGTGAGGAACGTAAATTTTCCAATGCCAATATAGGAAAAATTCTTCGGATCGATAGACGATAATGCATCGTTCGTTGTTCTATGCGTTGCAATACTAAAATATAATAAAATTTTTCTTTATTTTTTAGGTTAGTTATATCCTGTACAATTTTTAATTTCGAAACATCACGTGTGTCTCTTTTTATTTATTAAAAAAATAGATGCATGAATAATCGATTAATCATTTAGAAATGTCGATATTTTAGGTTGAAATTAGCCGGTTTTTAAAATTCTAACCTAAAAACTTTAAGTGTTCTTTATTTTTTTTTCTTAAGATGTAGGTACATAAATTAACGTATTAATTTAAATATTCTGATTCTTAGGCATATCCTCTTCAGTTCGTTAAAAATCCATAATCACAAACTATAAAATATCAATTCCTAACCTCAAATTTTATCTTCATCTATTTCTCAAAAAACAGATGCACGAAATAATATACCAATTTTTATGCCAACCCCACCACTTTCATAAAAATCCGTAATTATTACAACCTACAAAAATAACTCCATTCCTAACCTTAAAACATAACCAAACATCCAACCTCCTACGATATTCCAATAAATACTCATGAAAAATAATTCGAACAAAAATATTCTATATGGGAATCGATAAAACTGTCGGATTCAAATAAAAAAAATAATTACATAAAAGTTCAAATTTACAAGTTTCATAAGGAAAAATGTAGGTCAAGAATTCAATAACTCATAGAGATATATATATGTTCGATTGTTGTTTAGTATTCTAACGCTATATGTGTGTGTGCGTGTATACATATATGCCTATACGTTTCGGTTATATACGAGCAAATCAATTTGATTCTTGTTCAATTGGAAAAAAAAAGAAAATCCAATATCCTGACAAGCAGTTGAATACTGTACGTGAATATATATATATATATATACGTGAACGCCCAGTCGAGTGAAGATATCGGCGTTGGATATAAAAAATATATATGTGTGTGTATAATAAATAAATGGAAATAAATGACAGAATAGAAGGAATATTGGAAGTTCAAATTATTTTTTAGTTTGATTCGCGTAGTGGTTTGGAAATTCTTTTTTTAGTTATACGTTATCTTGGGGTCGTCTGTTTTGACGTCGTGTTTTTGTTTGATGTAAGAGCATTATTATTTAAACACGTCAATATATATTTTTTTTAATAAATGAATGATGATTGGATAATTAATCAATAATTAATGGGCAAATGGTGGTTGACAAAATCCATAATTCACGTAAGTAATGGTTTTACTCAATCTTATTAATAATCTAGAAAGCATTATACATTTTAAACAATATATTTTTTAATCTTTCCGATTTGCATTTTACATGATAGCGGACAATTAAAATTACAGAGATCTGCACTTATCAAATATTTATATCTTTTACAATCCAAATTTTTTTTAAGAATGTCTCTTCCAGTTGTAATTAAATATAGTATTGGATAATCAAAATTATGGGGTAGAAACTTACAAATTTTAAGGGGAGACTTAAACAACAGCTTCATCTTTTGGCCACCTACAAAAGATATACGCAGACGGCGCTGCAGTCAGCTGAGTCATTGGTCTTGCATTTGGACTGCCATTTATAATTAATTATTAATAATTAAATATTAAACTATTTAACACAAACAGCAAAAGCCAAGCGGCGTAGTCAGTGTTAAAATTTATTATCTTTTTGTATCAGGCCTCTTGATAAATCCGTATTTTTTTTAATACGTTAAATACGGCGACATAATCGGCAAACATTGTCGTATTTCACATTTCGAAAAAAATTGCGTATTTATTTAGATGTCTGATATAATAAAGTAATATATTTCAATAATGACTACCCCGCTCTGTTCTTGGTTTTTATATTAAACCGTTTAATTTTTAGTAATTAATAATTTTCTTTCATCTGCGACCTAATGTCTCACTTGATAGCAGCGCCCATTATATATGCGGTTAGTTTGAGAAACTTTTGGTTTACGCTCCTCTTAAGTAAGGATGTAGAATTGATAAATATTACAGGAATCTTCACTTACCGACTTAAAATTATGTTTAAATTATGGAATTAAAATTTTCAAAACGGAAATTAAAAGCAAACAGAAGAATGTGATTTATCTTATTAACTTATCTGATCTATTATTAACAATCGATAAATGATTAAAAGTCGAGCAAGTCCTATAATCGCTAAATTCATTTTCTTAAACTTTTTTTCTTAAGATTTGATAATTATGGAAAGTTAGAAAAATTAAGAACATTCTTATTCATCAAATTACAGAGATATACACCTATCAACTCAAAATCATGTGGAAAATAGTGAATTCGAAAAAATTCATAAATGAAGTTTAGTAACATTCATCAGAATGTATAATATAATTTGGAATAAAAAAAATATTTTTAATTAAAATTAGTTAAACAACATTAAGTCTTTAAGTTTTAATGTCGATAATGAGCGCACTATTTATATACAATTACAATTTAATGACAATCAGGATATTTTAGGTTAATGTTTGTTACCGTTCAACAAAATGTTGTTTATTTAATTTTTATTAAAAGAACATCTTTTTTTCTTTAAATCGGTTTAACAAACTGTGTTAAAAATATTTAAACATTTTAAAAGATTTTCATTCTAATATTGACACTAACTTTTGGGTTACCGACTTATTACTCACCCACAAGGTACATCACAAATTATTGACAATAAAAATATGAGCATTTCCTTCGCCTCTCTAACATTCTTGCTTTAACAATTTCCAATGCTGAATGCGCGTTTGCTTTAAATTAACAAAAACAGATCTCCGAATTATCGATTAACCTAAAATTGAGTTCAACAATATATAACAATTATAATTTTAAAAAATTTCAGTCTATCCCCAGCGAGGGGGAAGCACAATATCCATATATCCAAGGATGATAATAATTCAATTATACTCGATTAAGCATCCCCACAAATCTTTAAACTCGCGCTTTCTTTCCTTTAAATTTAAAGAACAAGAAAAAAGGGAAAACGAAAGAAAAAAAAATGAAAAATAGAAGAAGGAAGAGAATTAAACTCACCGAGACACCCCGATAAATTTAAGCCGACTGTGAGAAATTTAAAGCTCGCCCCCTCCCCACCTCTTACCGCAAGTGAAACTTGGCGATGAAAATCTCGTAGGTCGGATCGACTTAACCAACAAAAGTTGGAGAACGCTCTTTCCACGAGATGGACGAAAAAAAATGTGTATTTTCCGATTTTTCTTAAGAAGAAAAAGGGAATTCTTTGTCAATCCTTTCGCGCCGCTGCTTTTCTTTTTTTACGTAAAATTCGAATGGGAAAACAAGAACAGATCGTTTCTTTAAAAAAAATAAATAAAATTCAAACACAAACACAAAAAGGCAAACTCAAATAAATGCACACAAACACATGCACATTTACTTATGAACACTTAAAAACACACGTAGTGTCACTCAAAAACAAACAACATAAGCACAAAAACATACACAATCACACACAAAATACTAAATACACAAAAATACCAAAAAAAAAAACACAAAAAGACACGCACACATACTAAGGCATACTTAAAGACACACATTGTTGCAAAAAAACACACAAAATCACACAAATGCACAAAAGAAACAAAAGTACTAAAAACCGCACAAAAACACACGCACATTTACTTATGAACACTTGAAAGCATACTTAATCACCTACAAACGCACCTTAAAACAGTAAAACACAAAAAACGCACAAAAATAACCACACTCAAAAAACACTAACTACACATGAATGTTAAAAAATGCATAAAAACTTATGCACATTTACTTATGAACATTTGAAAGATACACGTAGGCACATACAAACGCATCTCTACACACAAAAACGCACAAAAACGTTCAAAGATTCATAAAATACATACACGATTGTACATACCCACACAGTCGCGCGCCCACTACACACACACACACACATACAGACATATTGATTAGATTTCTTTTAAACGTACATATGGAATAGCATCTGATTAAAGTTCGAATTAATCCATGTTATCGAATGACCGTGCACCAAATGGGACAGGATATCGCGAAACATGTTTTAACAGTCGGTTGCGGTCAATTAAATTAAACCCAGCTGTATACGTTATAACGCAGCTATTCCGTTAAGAATAAACCGTGGATAGAGAATTAACAAAACCAATATAATATATATATGGGATATTCCACGTGAAGTGGTCTGATCAAAATTTTAAAATGAACCAAATTTTGGGTACACATTGCAAATGTTTTTCAGAATACAGAAAAAATTTTTTGGGTACTGGAATCTATTTGCTCAAAAGTTATTCTAACCTCAAAAAGTGAATTTTCCCAAGTTTTTTTCAACACCAGCAGGGTTCACCGCTATTAAACTCAAAATCTATCAACTTTTACTATAGAAAATTATATATAACATTCGTTGCTAATTATGTCTAAAATTTATTCTTCTGGGTTAAAATTTCTAATCTCAAGGTCAATGTTACATCTCAATATTCAACTTGAAAAAAGTGTAAGTGCGCCACCATTGACTTTTTTATCCGAAAATCTAAAAGAAAACTTGGAGCAATACCTTTTAAATGGTCTGTAGCATTTTTATGGCCTTCAATTCTGTAAAAAGTTATGATAATTTAAAGAAAGACAAAAAATTCACATACATATAATTAGTTTATATTATTTTAAGCATTCCAAAGCCCCGTGGTTTATAGGAATTATCGAGTAACTTACTCGGAATCCTTGTAGACAAAACCGTGAGAGGTGCACGAACTCTTTGGGTAGAAACGCACACGCACAATATCACTGAAGTAGTGTTCAACAGTGTAATCCATAATCGTCCTTAGACTGCATTGAGTTTCTTGTTGATATCCCATGACTGATATGTCCTAAAGAGGCTGTCCATATGTCTTGTGAGGTGTAAGGAAGGAGTCCAAGCAGTATCTGGCAGGTGCATTGAATGCGTTTAAGCCGTATCCAGCCTCGTTTATTAGAAGTGGTGATCCTCCGTTTATATGGAATCTCCTTCGAGTACCTGTAACAATATTAATGAGTAATATTTGAAAGAAGTTAGGTATGAGGGAAGCAGTAATTTCTTGAAAACTAGTTGCAGATAGGGAGAAGGAGAGGTAAAGTGAGGTTAGGATAATACTTCCACCGAATAATAAAAATGGAAAAGGGAGCATCACTATTATTCGTACTATTACCAGCAATGTTCAAGCTCGATGCTGAAGTTAATACGAAGACATCTGCTTGGGAACCTGGTGATCTGTAAATCAGCTGTGTAGACATATGGTGTATTGTTAACATCGTCGTCCCCGTATTCTGCACCTGAAACATAGAAGAAACTCGGACGAGCTCATGTTAATAAAGATTTATATCATTATTTGGAACAATCGGAGTCCAGCAAACGAGATCGGACTGTTGCGCAAAACGCATGCACGCGGACTCGACACCACAAGATCGGTGATTTCGAGTCGGGCCTTCGAACGATACCGGTCGTTTTTTGGTAGTAATTAATTATCGAGTGTGACTATCTCGTAATTGTGTCTAGCTTCTGAAGGTGAGATTTCCTTCCTATTTGTATCCCGTTTTCCAGCTTCCTTGAAAAGCTATAAATTAATTAAATTAATTTAATAATATAATTTTAAATGTGTTGTAATTATTTATGATTGGGAGACGTTCACCCTAATCTCCAGTGAACGTGTTTTAACATATATAGGTGGTCATTGTTGCTTCATTTTGAATTCATAAGAAACTTTGTGAAAAAAATAGAAAAAGGCTAATTACAACCTATAAAATAGTTTTTTCTAACCTCAAAACATTAACAAATGATCTATTTTCTATAAGAGTAGTGGAGGAAAAAATGTGAAGGTTAGGATTGTTGATGGTGGTGAAAAGATGTTTTTATTTTTATAAAAAAAATAAATATTCGTCAAGATAGTTATATATGAATTTATGGTATTCCAGGTTATGTTATTATTTATTTGGTATTAAAATTATTTTTCATCAATTTGGCGATTAATCGACTTTCATGTGATCGATAAACGATTTGGATAATTTAACAAGGCATTTCGAGGTTTTTCTACAATTCAATATTTGTAAGTTATGTTCATTATGATGTTGAAGTAATGTTAAAAGAATTATATCAGATTTTAAAAATAATAGTTTTAATAATGAACCTTAACCTAAAGAATCTGGCAACTTTTAATATAAAATTGACGTTAAAATTATTTTTAAGTTATTAAATTACTATTCAACCAACAAAACAACCATTTTTCATAAAACACTGTAAATCTTTCCATTTTATATTAAAATTATAAATCTCACCATTTATGCATAAAATTGCTTTCCTAACCTAAAAAAGTTGCATAATATTAGCTTTACATTCCTTAATTAACCACATTAGAATACATGAAAACAATAGTATAGGTAAAAACAATCAATTTGACTAACAATCTAACCTCTAAACCTTAAAATCAATACTCCCCACCGTATCTTGAAAAAGAAAAAAATATATAGATTTTAGAGAAACCCACCAATCTCCGCTAACCAAAGAGAACAAAAAAAATTCAACTGTACACTCTGTATAATTCCATAAAACCACCGCTCCTCTCATCCGAGGCAAACTTCTCAATGCAATAATAAATAGTATCCCCATCGAATACAAAACAGCCGTTATATTACATAACCCTATATATTCTGCGAATAATAACAACAATGATAAAGTAGAAGGAACGAAGATAGCCCAAAGAAACGGAAAGGCATAACCTAACAAAGTCGTTATGAAATTTTCCATGGAATGGAAAGGCGAGTGAAATATAAATACGAATAGGAAAAAAAGAAGTGGCTGTATCTATACAATTTTCTTTCCTTTTTCGCGAAATGGGATGCTAATGCAATTAAGCCGAGTGAGGAATTTTTTTTTTCTTTAAATTTACTTTGAATAAATTAGATACAAAAAAAAATATTTATGGTTATAATACGTGTGTGAGAAAGAATAAGAGATATAAAAAGATAATTTAGACTTTTCAAAAAACTTATCGTCGTGGGAATTGTTTATTGATTTTTTTATGAAAAATTTACGAAGAATTTGTAACATTCGAGCAGAATACTTTAAAAATTAGCGTAACAGGATAGAGAAAATTGTGTACATTTCCTTACAAATTTTTAGGTTAATATATAGTGGACAGACGAAACAACATTTTTCATAAAAATTGTCGTAACAGCAAAATTGTAAAAATTATAAACCTTATAAATATTGTGAAAATTCTAAATATTCCAAAAATTTCAAATATTCTAAAAATTCTCAAAATTTTAAAAACTCTAAAAATTAAAAAAATTTTAGTATATTTCTTACAAATATTACCAATTTTTAGGTTAAATTTTCGTTAGTTTTAATTCTTAAGTCGAATATCATTAGATAGAGCAAAAAAATTTTCTTACAAATTTACAAATCAGAATAACCTAAACATAAGATTTCGCTACCTTTTTTTTATCTAAACTATTATATATTTTACTGCAATTTTTAATCAATTGCCACTCCTCCTCCGGTAAGGTAGGGAGGACAAATAAAGTCCAAATTTAAATTTTAACGACATCTAATAGGTTTTTCAACTGGAGTCAACGTCTGGATTCGCGATTGATAAAAATGTTCAGATCGATTTTAATTTATAGCGTTATGGTTTCGTATTTTTGGTATATCCAGATACGACATCTGGATGATGCTAAAATTCGAGTATGGAGTATGTATATCTATATACATATATGAAATTCCCGAGCGTCCCGCGAAAATAGCCTCTTTTTACGACCGAACCGGGATTACCACTTGGAATTACTTTTTTTTTAGTTTCGAGTTGTGCAGCTTAATTTTTTCTTGGTTATGATCATTCTCGGCGAGACTAAATTTTCAGATATTTTTTTATCTGATAGTTTTTAATATTAGGTGTGTTTGCAAAATCGTTAGTTCTTAATTAACGTGGTGAAAATCGAATTGTGGTCGAACGTGATTTTCTTTGTTTAATAAACATAATATCTAAATATTATGATAATCTATAGTTTTTAGAAAGGTCAGACATAAACTTTGGTTTTATAAATTGTATAATTATATATTCAGACTGTTAGTTGTTCATCATATAATAAACAGAAATCAACTCGCACGATTAAACCTAATATTTTCTGGTCGAACATAACCTTTAAATTTTACTTATAAATGGTACTTGGAATTATTGTACGAAAAACGTTTCTTATAAATTTCATAATTATACATTCGGATTGTTAATTATTTAGCGATTTAAAAAAAGGCTAATACAACACAAAAAAAACGTTTTTGTTTCTCTGGTGAAAATTAAACCTGAAAAGCTGGCTAAGAAACTAGAAAATGGAACATTTTTTCCAGTATTTTCTTATGAACGTAACCTCAAAATACTCAAATGTTTTCAGTAGATTTAAATGAATAACAAAATATTTGAAAATTCAAATTGTACATCCAAAATGTTAATCGTTTACGATATTATAGGCAATTTATTTAGAAATTTATGATAAAAATATTTTAAGCAAAATTTTGGTTCTAAAAATATGCAATATAAAACCTAAAACTGAAAATTGAAAATGGAAAAAGTCTAAATGGAAAAACCACCAATTATTGGTAAAAAATTTCATTTAATTATTTTAAAAGCGTCCAGATATTAACCGAAAATTCGTTATGATTTCTATGATTAATAGTCAGAATATCGTCAACTGCAGAACATATTTAATACCAATTACATAACCTAAAAATAGTAACATTTTTTAAGTTACCATTTTTTCAAGATTAAATTAAAATAAGGGTCTATTTAAGATGTACGAGAAAAATGGTTAATAATTATCCAAGAAATACTGATGAAATACTATATACTGTTATACTGATAAATACTAATCAAATTCGATTACAACAAAACAATAACTCCATGGATCTTTAAATAAAGGCAACATAAACAAAGTATAATAAACGAACATAACCTAAATGAATGAAGGGAAAAAAACTTAAATAAAATAAAGTAACATAACATAACTAAAACAAAACAACAAAACCTAAGTACAATAAAACAGCATAACCTAACTAAAACAGAACAATATAATCTAACTACAAAAAAGTAACATAACCTAACTAAAAGAAATCACCACTACCTAACTAATACAAAACAATATGACCTAACTAAAAGTTGTTATGTATATAATATCTATATTCTGTAATTGAATTGCGAATGTTATTATGTAACTCTGGAATAAATAAATAAATAAATAAATAAAACATAACCTATCCAAAATTAAACATCATAACCTGACCAAAATAAAACAGCATAACATAACTAAAACAAAGTAACAAAATTTAAGTAAAATAAAACAACATAACCTAACTTTCGCGAACTTTATTAACTGACCAAGCACACCTTCGATATAAACCTATTTTTTTCCACCAAAAATAAACATTCCAATTTCCAATAAATATACGAAAGTGACCGTCACATATAAAAAAGTGTTATAAAATTGTTTCCTTTCGTCAAAATAGAATAGTATACTCACAGAGAGACTTGTCAGTGCGAGATGAGAACGTTGATGGTCGCTTTGGAATGCACGGAAAAAAAAGAAAAAAAAAAGAGTGTGACACTGGTATGCAGAACCAAATGGACGTCAAAGATCCGCGTCTCGTTCTACTGGATATTTCATGAATTTATGTCCTAGCTATATGTGTATATGTATATGTACTGACGTTAAAATGCGAAAATCAGAGTAGTAAAAGTACGTGTGTGTATCGCTTATTTTCCCAATTTCTCATCTGATTTTGTTAACTTTTCTTTCTCTCTTTTTGACTAAATGGAAATTCGGGTAAAGTGATTTTTTATGTTTCAGCATAAGCATTTTTCATCTTTGTTATAATTGTTATGATGTACAATTTTAAATATAGAAAATTCAATGGGATAAGATGAAGAACAAATTAACTACTAGTATAATAGAGAAAGAAGAATCTGATGTAAATAATGTTAATAAATGTAATAAAAATAAATATTAATTAAATGTTGAACAAATTAATTTTGTAAAGGAAATAGTTGAAAATATTAAAGAAAAAAAAATAAATGTACAATTAAATATGCACCAATAGAAAGAGTATTTGATAAAATAGAAAATATGGTAGAAGACAATAGTAGAAAAGTGAAAGTAGTGGATGTAACACAAAAGAAAACAACAAAATAACAACATACGAATGTCATATGCTGATTTTAATTACATTGGTTCTAACAAAGCAATCTTTTATTTTGACAGAGGACAAATTTCTACAAATTTTGGATATCCATTAAAGCAACAATCTTCATATAAAGATATAGTAGTTATAGATGAAATAGTTTTCATCTCACAATGTCAATGTTATAATTCATCTAAACAACACAAAGAAATGTTTCCTTGCTATAGAGTTTCTTGGGCGTTAGGTCTTATTTGCCCATTAAGGTTAAACAGCATTGAAAGAATTATTTTTCCTAGAAATAAAAATGCGACAACAGAGAGTTATACTACAGCAAGACAAATGTTAATTAACTTATGGTAGAAAACACTAAGTCTGTGAAGTGTACTGGTTATACTGAATAGCTGTTGGGTGTAGTTACTGCGTTTTTGTTAAGTTTGTATTTTGATTTTTTGAAAAATTGGAAATATTATTTATTTTTTAATCAACCATGGGTTAACTTTTTCCGAAAAATCTCTCTGTAACACTCTTCTACTTACTTTGAATAGTGCGTATGATTTTTTTCAAAAATTTTTATCACTTAATGATCTAGATTTTTGATCAACTGTTTATCTAATCATTACCGACGAAAAGTAGTTATTAATTTTTAATTAATTTAAAATTAATTATTTCAATAAAATATCTGAGTTAGCTTCTTCTATTATTACTATTTTACTATATTATTACTATTACTTCTATATTACTCAAGTGTAACGTACGAATTTTTTTTAATAATAAAAATGTGAAAAGTTAATTTTTGTATTAAATAAAAATTATAACTTGTGATATTACTTACTTTTAAAAGTAATAACTATAATTACTCTTTAATACCTAAAATTGGGGGTGCGTCGTTTAACAAACAAAAGAAAAAAAAACCAAGAAAAATGAATTTTATGTATTTGTTAATAAAAACTATATATGCCGCCAGACATAAACCAAAAGAAGAAGCAAATAAAATACTAAGTAATAAATTGAAAATATTTTAATAAGAAAGAAAGAAATTTTAAGTCTATGTGTTTCGTCTTGGGACCGTCTGCCAGAACTCATCAGTGGGGCGCAGACGGTCCCTGCTCCAGACACACAAGACAATATTATTGAATCGCAATAATGATAAACTTAAAATTTTGGTATCGTAAGAACGATTGAACGGAGCCCTATATAAGTACACATAAGGTCGAAATCTGATTGTGGATGGAAAAGTGCCCCCTAACGTCAGAGTATGTACGCGGCGAATTGTCGTGCCTTTCGAGCGAGCAACTTGGAGTTCTTAGAGTCGTTAGACGTTAGCTCAGCAAGACCGACAAAATTCAATATTAATTTAAAAACTTTTGCCTGGGCGAGAAAAATTATATTTTTAATAATAACAGGACTTTGGTTTAAAGTTATGTCCATAGTACATACTCTGACGTTAGGGGGCACTTTTCACTATATTATTACTATTACTTCTATATTACTCAAGTGTAACGTACGAATTTTTTTTAATAATAAAAATGTGAAAAGTTAATTTTTGTATTAAATAAAAATTATAACTTGTGATATTACTTACTTTTAAAAGTAATAACTATAATTACTCTTTAATACCTAAAATTGGGGGTGCGTCGTTTAACAAACAAAAGAAAAAAAACCAAGAAAAATGAATTTTTATGTATTTGTTAATAAAAACTATAATAATAACATTTTAGTTGATTACATAAAAACTCCAAAAAATAGGTAACATAACTGTAACTCATTCAATTTATAAATTCGTATTGAATACTCGTCACATTGAAAGACTACATTAAAAATATTTTTTACTATATCAAATAAAAAACTGAAAAAACAAATTTGTTTTAGCTCGTTAAAGTAGAACCTATTAAAAATGATAATTTTGTTTTCGATTCAAAAAACTAAAATTTTGTAAATCATTAATATTCTTAATTTTAAATTTACTATTTATTCTGATAAAAAAAATATAATTAATAAGGATTTCATTTATTTAATTAAACAAAAATCTAAAAAAACACGTAAAAATAGTTTCTTTTCCCTAAATAAAAATGACTTAAATAACAAAAAAATGTACCGAAATTATCAATTATAATAATTCTTAATTTACAAACGACTATAAATCTTTAGATAAAAAAAGTAAAAATCTAATTACATACTCCAGTACACCAAAAAAAAATACAAAAATTCTTAAAAAGAAAAAAAGAATCCAACTACAACCCCATTCATTCCCTTTCTTAATTTTTAATCGAATATTCATCGTACCCTATATACATCTTGATAAACGCCACTCGAAATTAACTAGAAATTTCCCTTAAAAAAAAAAATAGGTAGAACATGTTTTATGGATTTTTTTGTATATATATATAGGAAGAGGAGGCAATGCGAGTAAAACGTGGGAGGGGAGTATACAGGTATTGTTTTATGCAAACTATGCAAATATACAGCTGCCGAGCTTTCAACTTTTCGAAATTCCTACGCAAATAATGTGAAATACGAGAGGCAATTTACGTTCTATATGTGTGTACATGTATATATACGTGTACATCACGTTCGTCCGAGTGTATCTGTCTGTGCATTGCGTTTTAAGTAATGTATAAATTATAATAATTTATTAATATACACCGTGCGCGCGCTTGGGTTTTAATTAGAAATGAAGTGTATATATATAATTTTTTTTTAAACGGTTTGTGTATGCATTATTTTACTTGAGTGTGATTGTTTTGAGTTGGAAGTGAAAATATGGGTTACCGGATGTGATGATCAGGTCCTTACTAAGTGTTTAAGGATTTTAATTTATAACTGAGGTTTATAGGTTACAATTAAAATCACTAAAGAACGCCGTGCTACTTGTTTTAATTTAAGATAGTACTTTTTTGTCTAGGAAATGGAAATTAGGGTTACCGGAGGTGATAATCAGGTCCTTATTAGAGGCTTAAGGATTTTAATTTAAGACTGAGGTGTATTGGTTACAATTATATTCACATTAAAGAATGCATTGTTACTTTATTACATTTAGATATTTCTTTTTTTTTAGTAGATAGTGGAAGTAAGGTTTACCGGGATTGATAATCAGGTCCGTATTAAGGGTGTTGTGATTTAAATTAAGAACTGAGGTTAATACGTCACAACTAAATTCACTCTAAAGAATGCATTGTTACTTTATTACATTTAGATAGTACGTTTGGAATAGAAATGAAAATAAGGTTTACCGGAGGTAGTCAGTCCCACATTAGGGATTTTATGATTTAAATTTTGGGTTTTGATTCATACGTTACGTTCAATTTAGATAATTTTAAGTTTAAAATCTTATGAGTGTCTATATAAATTCTTATAATAAGAATTTACGCTTCTTTACATTCCTGATCGTGTCAGCATCATCTTTTTGATCATAATAGCATTCATACCGTTTGAATATCAAAAAGTACGAACATTATCAAATATTTAAATAAATGTCTTTAAAAACGTATTCATTCTTCACATTATAGGATTTTTTTTATATGAATGAATATATGAATGACAATAAAATCAGGTCTTGACTAAGACTCGGATCCGGGCCTGATTAATATCGTAAATCAGTTAAATTCTGATTATTTTTGGTTTAACAATCGTTATTAAAATTATTATTTCTTTATTTTTATTATTATACTACGTTGTATCAAATCAGGACCTTATTAAGTTTTTCTGGTCCTTATGTATTGAAAATTGTACTTAAAGTAACTAAAGCTTCGTAATTAGGATCCTTAAAATAATTTTCCGGTATCTGATGCAGGACCCTATTATCACCACAATATAATTATTACTTCATTTTTAATAAACTACGGTTAACCATATCAGGAACCCATCACCATTCTAATATTGTTATTACTATATTATTCCACTACGATTAACGAAATCACGTCCTTACAACAATCTTCCGGTATCTGATCATAACCTTAATATCAATTTCTCCATAATAATACATAATATTAATCATATAATATATGCGAGTGCCAACAATAGCTAAAAAGTCATAAATAAAACTCGTACCAAAGAGTTTTCCGCATAGCGTTTTATATATATGGTTAGCCAGATGAGATTTTCTACGTCCGAGGTGAGTAACGCCCACGTTTAACTTTGAAGCCCATTATATACCGGTTATTCTTCGTGATTTCCAGCGGCCGAGCATTTAACTATATATATTTGCTCATTCGCGAGTTCAACGCCTAGAAAATTTTTGCGAATTTTCTTTCAAAATTTATGCGATTATCGTACTTTCCACGTGACGTACAAAAATTACCGTGCTTGTAAATTAAAAGAAGATATTTTTTTTTAATCGAGAATATATCAGATTATTACTTTTTGACACGTTCTGCAAAATAAAGAAAAGTACCTTAATCAATTACCTAGCTTACGAAATGAAAGGTAAAATGTTGAAATCCTAACTTAAAAATTACGATATGATCTAAACTATATCTGATAAAGAAAATCTCTCACCGATAGCGTTAAAATTAAAATCACTGTACGAAATAAAAAACAAAACAAGATAGCGATAGATCAAACTAGGGCAATATATCGGCAAGTTGAATGTTTACTATAAAAAAAATCCAATATGCTTCCGATCCTTTCGAATCTCCCACCTTCTACTCCTAGATTCTCCAACACACGCGTGTCCCGTTCCTCGGCACGCGCATAATTCACGCGCGTTTTAACGTATCGCAGTTTACTTTCGTCCTAGCTATACATCGCCTCGTTTCTAAAGACTTAGTATTCGATTTTTTGATCGATAATCGATAATTCGGATTTCGTTGACGATTTTCAGTGATCAGGAAGTGTGCATTGATGTTTTAGGTTGGAAATTAGTGAATTATGATATACAACATTGTTTGATCGATATTTCGTGATTTGAACTTTTTTGGATCGATAATCAGTGATCCAAAAGTGTGTCTTGGTTAATAATTAGTGGATTGTGATTTTTGATGGTTTTAGAACAAAATGTGTATAGTAAACAGTATATACATATTTTTTTATCGATATATTAAATGAGTTGGATTTTTTGATCGATATCTAGTGATCCAGATTGTTTATCAATGTTTAATCATCCAGAAGTGTGTTAAGTTAATAAGTGAATTGGAAATAAAATTTATTATTAAATGCAGTGTTAAGAAGTTCTTTGAATGTTTTTTTTCGGTTTTTTATAGATATATAATGTGATCCAGATTTGTTATTGATATTCAATGATCCAGAAGTGTGTTGATAAATTTAAGGTTATAATTTAGAGAATTGTGAACTTTTGTGCGATTTATTTAATAAAATTGCATTTATTTTTAAATGTATCGGTGACTTATTGAGAAAGAATCAGATTACCTTGGAAAATTATATTGAGAATTTTAAGGTTACGTGAGATCAGGATCGATATATGCACCTAAAAACGAAATTTATCGATAGACAAATTTTTTTCCATTTTGTACTTTATTTCTAAATATTACATTTTTATGCAATATACAGTAGTGAATTTTTAACATTTTTAGGTTAGGAAAAATCATTTTTTGTCAGTTAAATTTTTATCAATTGGCCAAAGATACATTTTTCATTAATTCTTTAATAGGTTATACTAGAAATCTTATAACCCTTTTTTTTATGAAATTTTTCATTATTTAGTAGTCGCCATACCAGACTTACAGACCTTGCCAAGGTCAAAAATTTGATGAGCATATTTAGATATAAAATTGTTAAACATTTGAAATACACTTTATAAACTTTAAAGCTCTAAATTTCTATAACTCTGATAGAAATAGCAAATTTCATCATAAAAACAAAAATGGAGGACAATAATATCTATAATACAATGCCGGTTGACTGCTATACACAAAGTTATCCCAGTTTTGCCCAATTCCAAACTTTCGACAGGTCCTGTATAATACACAACTTTCCGCGTATAATACGTTGACAACTTGGTTGGCTTTTTGTCGTAGTTACCATCGGTCGATAACGTCGATAAAATTACTTTTTTTCTCAACGAAGTTCTATGCGCAATTAGGTAATTATACCGACTTTTCCTTTGATACAGAATTTTCTTTCAATTTAATTTCTTATCCGGGGCGGATATAACACCGAAACGAGATTTAATTATCGTACAATTAATATATTTTTTCTTTTTAAAAATTCTATTTTTAATACACTGCGCGTAATTAATTTTTATAGAATTTAACAAGGCGATAAATATACACTGTTACACGGATTAATTGAACGTTTAATTAAAATTTGAATTTTACGGGAATAAAATAATATCTTGAAGCTTTCTCTCTTTATATATAGATAATTCTCTTTTTTATGTTTGATTTAACCCAGTTTTAATTTTTACTAACTCACGTTGATATAGATCGATTAAAAAATTGATATAAAAAATAAAGATTTATGTTTATTAATAGGAAAGACAGAAAAGAAAGTTGAGAAAAGTGCAATATTAGAATGCTGGAAGCTTAACATACGTGCGTAAGTAGATGTGTTCCAAATCTAGTCAGCCGTGACGTAGATGGTGCACACACGTGCGGATAAAGTTTATTCGAGGCTGCTAACCTTAAATTTAAATTTATAATTTTTTTTTAATATTGTTAAATTTTATGAACTGTAACTTTTATTTTAATTATATAATTTTAATTAATATCTTATTATTGTGAAATATTTATTATGGATAGTAGACGTAATTGTTGCAAAAAGTTTGATATTTCAAAACAATTTTTTAAAATTATTATTTGAGTTTATTATTAATTATTAGTTATTATTTTGTTGGTTAATTAATAATTGTAACTTGTTATCAATAAGCGTGATTAATTAGTGAAAAATATTTATATACAATGGTTGTTTTGTTATCGTTGAGAATTGCACGTTTTAATTATTTATAAAATTTGATTATTATATCTTCTGAAATACAATATTTATTTTTAATGCGGAATTTAAATTTCGATTTTAGATTGCATATATCCTTAATTTATCTAATATTATTTATTTAATAAAAACTATATGAACTTTATAATTACAACTTTGAAGAAGATATTTTAATTACCATCATCTTTAGTTAAAATATTTATTTATAAATTGTTAATAAATATTTATTTAATAATACAAATCTTTTATGGCAAGGATTGTTTTTATTTACATTTTTAATGCTTTTTATCTAATTTTATTTTTTTATTCTTTGTTCTTTTTTTTTTAATTAAAATTTTTTAATTTTTGTTATTTTATTTTTTAATAAATAATTTTTTAATTTTTTTTTAATTTTTTGTAGTTAATGACCGAAATAATTATTTTAATATATATCATTGGACTGTTCATAAAAAATTAATTATTAATAAGAAAAAATACTATGGAATATCATTTTTTTTTATTTTAACGTCGCTCTTTCATGCTCCCAAATCGGTGCTAATCAGCGATAGAGGTCAGACGATGTCTTTGTTAAGAAAACACTTGTTGAAAATTATGGAACATAATAAAGTTTAAGATTGTTATTCGTAATTTCTACAAATATAAGTGTGAATATATTTCTGATATTTTTTTTTTACTTCCCTATTTATTCAAGTATGTCCCAGCGTTAATCCAACGTAGTAATATTTACTAAAAAAAATTTTTCCCTGTAGTTTTTTTTCATCATTCTGTATTACGATCTCTAACTTCTCTTTACATAAATTAATCATTATCACCTTTATGAATTATCATAATTTTTTAACAAAACTTTCTATAACATAAATAAAGTTTTTAAATTTCTCGCACACTTATACGCGCGTGTATTTATATCAATTAACGAAGACAAAAACAATATTACGAGCACGTGCGTAAATTTAGCGAACGATTATTATTACAACGCTTCACGTATAGAATTATATGTACACTTTATCAAACGGATTTTCCGCACAACGCCGTGTATTAATTATATATTTCAATTTCGATCGAAATAACACACACACACATACATTTGTTTAATTTAATGTGCGTCGTAAATCGTATTGTGCGTGTATATATAGGAGAGAGAAAGCTGATTCTTGACGTATAAGTTTTATATATTTACGTGAAAGTGTGCGTGTGTGTGAAGAAGGTAATCATAGGATGTATATAAAATTTATTTTTTCCGGGAATTTTTTTTTTTCGATATTAAATAAACTTTTTATTAATTTTATCATATTTTCATGAATAGGAGACTACGCGTGCGTTACATTTACTTCGCTTAATTAAATTTTATATACGGTTATATATATTTGTATTTAAAGCGAATGAATAATAATAATTCACTTTTCGTCCCTTTAAAATTAATAATCTTAATGGACTTGGATTTATAATAATTTGAGTGTTAAAATGATGAATTTTATATTTATGAAAATGGGAAAGTAAAGTGTTTATTTTTAAATGCTTAGTGTGAAGTAAAATGTTTTAATTGCTTTGTACACATCGTGATGATCAAATATTCAAATTTCCCGCGCTTTTAATTTTTGAATTTATTTCAGTATTCGAAAAGTTGTATGTATTGATTACGTAATCTGCGTTCCTGTGTATTGTAATAAAAATTGTGATATGCTACATCAAATATACAAATTTTCCGCGGTTAAAATTTTTGAATTTTTATTTTTAATATTAAACGTATTTGTCAATTTTTAAAAATTAACGACATACATTTTTATTTTTCATTTTTTCAAGTTAGAATATCGCACTCGATGTTTGCAAATACAGTTTCAAATATTCAAATCTATAAATTTTTAAAACCGTTAAAATTATCAATGAAAGAACATATAATCAATTGAAAGATTGATTACCTCCTATATAATGATTAAAAACGGTTAAACTAAAAATCGAACGAAGACAAACAATTCAAATTTCATAACAATACACACGTTACCGTCATATTCCTTCTTTTCAAAAAAGCGCGGGAAATTTAAATATTCTATTATGTTGTCCAAAAACCGTTAAACTAACAAACGAACGACACAAATATAATCATTTTTGTTAAAATTCCGATACATATTCGTTCATTCCAAAAAAAAAAAAAAATCGCGAGAAAGATAAATGTTCGATTACCTTCTATAACGGCTGATCTAACACGTTCAACGTTATATACACCCGTAGAAATCATTGTAGAATAAGAAATAAAATGGTGCATCTTCCAGCTAATTAGATTCGAGGGTATTGGATGTACGAATTTCGGATAATCACACGGTCTTTTTACCCCTGCACCATATAGTGTGAGAGATCCAACTTAATCTCGAAGAGTCACGTAGTTTCCGGGTGGCCACAAAGGGAGGGTCTTTCCTTCTATCTCTCTCTCTCTTCTTCGACTTTAACGAGAGTTTAGCACGTGTGCTTCCCAATTTCGCGGATAATGCATTTCCGGTCTGGCTCTTACAGTACCTCTTGATTGCTCCTGTAGATGTATATATATGTGTTATGTGTATGCCCCTGTAGAGGGCGTTGCTGTAGGTATTATCGAGAAATGTTAATACGGTCAGGTTTTCTCGATCGGGGCAAAAAATTTTCTTCGTACATCGTATTTTCGGAGGATTTTGATTCCAAAAATTGCAGAATTTGCAGTCGACGTGTAAAATGTCCAAGAAGTTGTATTCTTTGTGTAAAATTTCGACCTTTCGCTTTAGGTTAATTAATATTTTGTTTTAGTTGATGATCTTTATATTTTGAAAAATTTTGGTTTTAGGCATTTCTTATAATTGTAGTGTAAATTCTTGAGTTTAACAAGAGATATAAAATATTGATTTTCAAACCTGAAATAAATGTGTAATTTTAGGTTATAAAATTGTGAATGAAAAAGTTTTTTAAGAAATTAAATAAATTTTTTAACAAATAATTAGCCATTTTAAATTTTAAATTATGGAATCTCATTATTTGAAAAAAATTAAGAAATTGTTTCCTAACCTAAAATATGTGATGTATTAGCATTTTAGAATATAAAATTAATATTGACAAACGTTTCTCGTCAACTTTTCATTTACGAATTTAATATGGTATTTTATTTATTATTAATTATGTTTTTAATAATTAGCCATTTGAATTTTACAAGAATTTTGAGGTTATAACCATATCCAGCAGATTGATTCATGAATATCTAAGAAAAAGCCTTGATAGAAATTTCAGCATAATTCTGCAAACTTCTGCAAGAAAGCGTCACGTTTCACCAAGTTTTGTCGAAAAGAACATTTCATCACCAACCACTGGCCATTTTTTATACTTCAATTTCCACCAAACTTTACAAAAAAAGCAATAAAGTTTCTGGTAAAAATCTATCCATTTTTCTGTTGCATTACCACTAAGCTTTATAAAAAAATAAACAATAAGGTCGTCCATTCGTCAATATTTTGAAGTTAAAAGTAACTTTTTTTACAGGTTTTTTTTTTTTTTTTTTTTTTTTTATGTTATTTAACGTCGCTCTATTTATGCTGCCAGGGCTAATCAGCGACGGAGGTGAACGGTGTGTCTGTAAACAAAGCACATGTAGTTGAAACAGTGGTGCTTGTGTCCATCGGAAGATATCATCGGTCACTGTAATTAGTCTAATAATTACAGTTTCCTGTCCTCCCGATGGAACCACCGCGATCCTCTTTACATCTTCGCGTCCCTAACGTTCCCTATAGTTCAGATGCCCGTGCCTCTCATGCACTGAAAAATGCACGAAACGCACGCGCACCTGAACTGGCGTCACATTATCCCGAGTAGAAATGTTTTCCAGGCAAAAATAAGGCCCTGTTCAGGTACCTGACGAATATTAAAAGGCCCTGAACAGGTGCCTGTAAAGGGCCTTTAAAAAATGTAATAGGGTGGAGATCAGGGCCTGTTTTATGTAATACTATTCTGTGGGTATGTTCAGGTGATATTAAGGCACTTAATTAGTAGTAAAAACTAAATCTGAATGTATTTGTTATTTTACATTGTTTTAATTGTTAACCGTAGAGGACGGGAATTTTCTGGTTCAAAAAAGCTTCTTTTTTCAATAAATTAATGTCTAAAAACAGCGGATCACTTTTAACCTTTAGAGGACGGGAATTTGGGTTTACTGTTTTCTCTCACTTTTCTATAGAAATCGAGTTTATGTGATGTCACACATCTCAAAACTAACACATGTAAAGGGTCGATCATGGGCATGGCCCGTATAAAATATACTAATATAAAGTTATAAATATAAGGTTAATTAGGCGTGCGTACATGCGCGCGCGCGCGCGTGTGTGTGTGTGTGTGTTTGCGTATAGGTTTTGTAAATAAAATAAAATGCATTTTAATACATTAATATTTATTATAAACATAAATATTATAGATAATATAATTAAAATATATGGTTTAATATAATTTTCAAATAATTACAACAATCTTAATATAATATACTATTAATAACATTGCACTTTTTTTATATAATACAAAATTAAATCTTTTCACATATTTAAAGCAATATAATAAGTACTGCATAAACTTTTATATTATTAAAGTGTTTTCACTATTTATATATTGTATTTTCCTTTTCAATCGATACCTTCGACTCTTAGTAAATTAAGCTTCTGAGCATAATCAATTTTTTTACTCATTTTATATTTATAAAAAACTCTTGATAAAATTCTAACCTGAAAATTTATATACAATACTATATAATTTGTAGATCCTATTACTAACCTCACATTCGAACTAACAAAATTGACTTTTACTATAACGTCACATCCGAACTAACAAAATTAGGCCCTGACTTAAATTCCATTACATTCGTATCCCGGCCCTTAACAGGCGGCCTTTTCAGGCCCTGTTTTCTAATTCAGGCGGCCTGGTTAGAATTTCTACTCGGGATAGTGACACGCCGAGCCACTGAGTCGCGGTGTTCGAAAAATGCACATGAAAAAAATTTTCAGAGGTACACGTCTGGGATCGAACCCACGACCCTCGGTGTGAGAGTCGGGAGCTCTACCCATGAGCCACCGCGGCTCTTTTTTTTACAGGTTATAATTACCGTTCCTTTTTTTTTAAGAAAATCTAAAGAAATCATTTCAATTTCTTCCAATAAGAACTCCACGTTCTATTTCACCCGTTTCAAATCCGCGTGAAATTTTTATTTTTAAATAAAAAGAAAAATCACGTTAACCGTGTGTATATCATAAAAAGTTAACCTAAAAACAATAACATTCTAAAAAAGAAATTATTAACGGTAATTTTTAACTCCCTAATCAAACTTACATTTGCATCACTTATTTATTAAAAAAAATATACACATACATTCAAAATACAAATCGATATCTATAACCAATCCTCACTCGATTTAATTTCCACGAGTATGAAACGTAAAAAAAAAGAAAACTAAGAAAAGTCCATCCGTTCGAAATGCAGTGAAAATAATAAAAGACGAGGAAAACAAAAAGAAGAAGAATAAAAAGAAGAAGAAAGAGAAGGAGATCGTATGCATATACGGGTGGTGTCCCTAGGAACCGATCTACCCATCCTCGTGTCGTCGAAGCTTGGAGATTGTCCTGGGAAATTACGAGTTACGAGTAGTTCACCCAGTCCCGAGACTTTCAACTACCTCCTCAGGGAGTCTACGATTAGCCTCCTCCTCCACCTCCTCCCTCTTTCCATTTCGCGCAGGGACTTAAACTCGTTTTCGCGAGTAGTATGGGGTAGCAACTTTGTCCCGTCCTATTTGCCGATAGTTTAAATTCGATCCCCTCCACCCCCCCCCTACACTCCACTCCACTTTCCACTTTTGTTGCCATCCTTAAATTCCTATTATTCTCGGGATTTTTATCGCTTTGGTAAATAGGATTTTAAAGACTCGATGGTAAATGGTCGAGATGTCGTTTAAAATTGTTTTATTTATTTATTTGTTGTTCGTTGTTGTAACCTTGCAGAGTCGTCGGATTGAAGGATGTATTGTGGGAGTTGAGGTTAATTGTATATTGGTGTGGTATTGATTCAGGATGTTCATGGTTAATCGTTCATTGATAATTGAGATTTCAATATTTTGTTACAAGGGTACAGAATTTGTGATTGTTGATCATTAATGCTTACTAATAATTGATCAGGTTATTAAGGATATCCATCGAAAATTATTTAAGGACATGGATTTGTCCAACAAGACACAGTATTGCTTTTATTTCCTGGTATAAAATTACCTGGATAAAAAGTTTTTGAAAATATTTACTATTAATTAAATAGATTGTACTATATCATTAAGGATGATGGAGGATATGCATTGGATGTCAGTTAAGGTCATGAATTTGTCCATCAAAAATCAATGTTATTTTATTGATATAAAACAAGACAAAAATAAATAAATAGAGAGTACAATGTAATTAAGGATAACGAAGGATATCCATCGAATGTCATTTAAGGATGGTTTGTCCATTAAAAACCAACATTACATTCGTAATATAAAATTACATGGACAAATATTTTTTATAATGATAGTATTAATAGAATTAACAGTAGTGTTTTATTATGGATAATCGAGGATATCCATTAAATACTATTTGAGATTATGATTTATCCAACAGAATTATGCAATTCTATGAATGAAAATATTTTAAAAATATTACCATTATTGAAATTAATAATATAACTTGACCAGGTTGACAGAAGATGTCCATTTGAAATGACAATAAAATATTATGACTTTGTCCATGAAAAATCCAGAAAAATTACATGGTGAAATAATATTAAAAATTTTACTATAAATTTTTACTGCTAATTAATAAAACCAGTGCAACCTAATTCAAATATTAGAAATCATTTATTAGAATTGACAAAACAGTATAAACTGATGATAATGGATAATAACAATACCAGATGTGATCAAGAAAATTATTATTTCTTTCTTGGCGTATTAAAAATCAACATTTCTTAATAAATAATAACTTTGATACAAGCAAGATAATTGACATCATAGTATAACCTCATAAAGATTATAGGGGGTACCCTTTGATATGAGACGATTTAAATTTATGGTTTGCATCCATCAAATATTCATTTTTGATATACATGGTTCATATCTAATAAGGACGAAGAACTTTGCCTATTTCAACATCGATATATCTTCGAATCCCCTAACGCAATGATACCATCGCGAGTCGTTTAATCGAATAAAAGTCATCATCTGGACAACGTTTATTAACAATAATTACTTGATCCTCGCTGCGTTGTCTCGAGCGCAATGGACGAAGTTACGTTCCGCAACAAGAACTCTCCGACACACAAGGGATGTGTATACCTGAAATTGTTTTCATTTCTCTCTCTCTCTCTCTCTTGTTTTTGAACTTGTGGTGTACATGGTATATAGCACGTCGATCTCGAAAGTTGACTCGGATAGAATTCTCCTCTTTTGGGGATTCTGAACATGACGATTAACAAGTGTATCAAGGACGTTTATTTATATATACGAAAAGAAAATTAATACATTTTTAGACATTAGAAGAAATCAAATAAAATATATTTTATAGAAATTACGATATTTTTAACGTATTAAGATTCGGATAACTGACCTTTTTAAGATGGTTAATTTATACCTAAAATATCGTTTAAATTTCTACATACATAAATTTTATATTTTCCATCTATATGGATCCATAATCTGTATAAGAATTAATACGATAAAACGAAAGTAGTTCCAAAAATTAAAAGTAAAAGACTATCGACTACTACACGTAAATTATTATGTAATAAAAATTACAATTACAACATCGTAAATTAACCTAAAAATTCATAGTATTAGTATGGAAAATTGACAGAATTTGTCATAGTAATTAAAGTAGCGTATAAAAATTATCAAAACAGCATTTGTATTAGCCATTCATGGAATAATAACCAAAAAATTTATAACAATCGTAAAGATCAAGAATTTCTACCAAATTAAAATTATAACTCATTCAGTAACTTTAAAAATGACAGTGACAACAATTATCAGCTGATAATCGATAACGAGTTTTGCATTTAATAAACTAAAAATCATAACATAAAAATTATAACAACACTATACCAGCTTTTCATTAAAAATTAAAAAAAAAATAAAAATTACACTGGACCAGCCTTTTATCGAAAGTTAAGCTAAAAATTAATTAAATTCTCAAAAAGATTTGAAACAACACCATATTAGCTCTTCATTAAAAATGAACCTGAAAATTAAAAAAATCTGAAAAAACTGAAAACAACAAGTGATCAACCCATCAACGATATTTAACCTAATATTTAATAGCATTCTCAAAAAACAGAAAGCAACACTTAATCAGCTGTTTATTGACCTAAAAATTCATAACATTTAAACAAAACTCAAATCAACAGCTAACTGTAGCAGCATATCATAAAAAGTTAACCTAAAAAACAATAACATTCTAAAAAAGAAATTATTAACGGTAATTTTTAACTCCCTAATCAAACTTACATTTGCATCACTTATTTATTAAAAAAAAATATACACATACATTCAAAATACAAATCGATATCTATAACCAATCCTCACTCGATTTAATTTCCACGAGTATGAAACGTAAAAAAAAAGAAAACTAAGAAAAGTCCATCCGTTCGAAATGCAGTGAAAATAATAAAAGACGAGGAAAACAAAAAGAAGAAGAATAAAAAGAAGAAGAAAGAGAAGGAGATCGTATGCATATACGGGTGGTGTCCCTAGGAACCGATCTACCCATCCTCGTGTCGTCGAAGCTTGGAGATTGTCTGGGAAATTACGAGTTACGAGTAGTTCACCCAGTCCCGAGACTTTCAACTACCTCCTCAGGGAGTCTACGATTAGCCTCCTCCTCCACCTCCTCCCTCTTTCCATTTCGCGCAGGGACTTAAACTCGTTTTCGCGAGTAGTATGGGGTAGCAACTTTGTCCCGTCCTATTTGCCGATAGTTTAAATTCGATCCCCTCCACCCCCCCCTACACTCCACTCCACTTTCCACTTTTTATTGCCATCCTTAAATTCCTATTATTCTCGGGATTTTTATCGCTTTGGTAAATAGGATTTTAAAGACTCGATGGTAAATGGTCGAGATGTCGTTTAAATTGTTTTATTTATTTATTTGTTGTTCGTTGTTGTACCTTTGCAGAGTCGTCGGATTGAAGGATGTATTGTGGGAGTTAAGGTTAATTGTATATTGGTGTGGTATTGATTCAGGATGTTCATGGTTAATCGTTCATTGATAATTGAGATTTCAATATTTTGTTACAAGGGTACAGAATTTGTGATTGTTGATCATTAATGCTTACTAATAATTGATCAGGTTATTAAGGATATCCATCGAAAATTATTTAAGGACATGGATTTGTCCAACAAGACACAGTATTGCTTTTATTTCCTGGTATAAAATTACCTGGATAAAAAGTTTTTGAAAATATTTACTATTAATTGAATAGATTGTACTATATAATTAAGGATGATGGAGGATATGCATTGGATGTCAGTTAAGGTCATGAATTTGTCCATCAAAAATCAATGTTATTTTATTGATATAAAACAAGACGGGCAAAATAGTTTCATGTTTACTAATAAATAAATAAAGAGTACAATGTAATTAAGGACAACGAAGGATATCCATCGAATGTCATTTAAGGACATTGGTTTGTCCATTAAAAACCAACATTACATTCGTAATATAAAATTACATGGACAAATATTTTTTATAATGATAGTATTAATAGAATTAACAGTAGTGTTTTATTATGGATAATCGAGGATATCCATTAAATACTATTTTTGAGATTATGATTTATCCAACAGAATTATGCAATTCTATGAATGAAAATATTTTAAAAATATTACCATTATTGAAATTAATAATATAACTTGACCAGGTTGACGGAAGATGTCCATTTGAAATGACAATAAAATATTATGGCTTTGTCCATGAAAAATCCAGAAAAATTACATGGTGAAATAATATTAAAAATTTTACTATAAATTTTTACTGCTAATTAATAAAACCAGTGCAACCTAATTCAAATATTAGAAATCATTTATTAGAATTGACAAAACAGTATAAACTGATGATAATGGATAATAACAATACCAGATGTGATCAAGAAAATTATTATTTCTTTCTTTGCGTATTAAAAATCAACATTTCTTAATAAATAATAACTTTGATACAAGTAAGATAATTGACATCATAGTATAACCTCATAAGGATTATAGGGGGTACCCTTTGATATGAGACGATTTAAATTTATGGTTTGCATCCATCAAATATTCATTTTTGATATACATATTCATAATCTAATAAGGACGAAAGAACTTTGCCTATTTTCAACATCGATATATCTTCGAATCCCCTAACGCAATGATACCATCGCGAGTCGTTTAATCGAATAAAATTCATCATCTGGACAACGTTTATTAACAATAATTACATTGATCCTCGCTGCGTTGTCTCGAGCGCAATGGACGAAGTTACGTTCCGCAACAAGAAACTCTCCGACACACAAGGGATGTGTATACCTGAAATTGTTTTCATTTCTCTCTCTCTCTCTCTCTCTCTCTCTCTCTCTTGTTTTTGAACTTGTGTGTGTACATGGTATATACGCACGTCGAATCTCGGAAAGTTGACTCGGATAGAATTCTCCTCTTTTGGGGATTCTGAACTTCGGAGTTGATCGTTTGAACCTTGTTAATCTTTGGGGATTGCGTGATATTTCATTATTTCAAAACAAAGTGGATTATTTTTTATTTTTATGTGTTATGTCATGTGGGTTTTGTGTTTTGAGGTTAGGTGTGAGTTGTAAGATGAATTTTAAGGTTATGTTGAAGTAAATTTTAGTGTATGTGAGGTGTCGAATGTATTGGCTTTTTCGAAGTTATAGGTTAGATTAAAGTTTGTCGTTAACGAGAATTTGGAAAACACTTGAGGAATCAATTTAAGATTAAGAATATTCGGTGTGAATGATTAATGCTACCTTTCATGGTGATAAGTTATAGATAAGGATTCAGATCGTTATTACGGAATTCATGTTAAGTACTTTGAAAGAATTTAAGGTTAAAAATTGGCTCGATATTGCGTTATTCATATTTAGAGGTTAGATACACTTGAAAAATTTAATATCAACAAAGATTTACAACACACTCTGATCCTAGTAGAAATTCGAACTATTTCTTAGCTATAAATTGGATGCTTTTTTTAATTGGTAGAAGATGGCTTGTCACTAGCTATAAAGTAGATATTTTTAATCGAATCATTATCTATGTTCTTTACATTTAGAGGTTAGGTACACTTACAAGGCTTTTTTTGACGAATTTTAGAAATCACAACCTAAACTTATTCTCAATCATGTACTTGTAAAAAATTTGAATCAATAATATGTTCCTGTTTAGAGGTTATGTACTCTTTCATATTTCTTATGAATCAACATATCTCAATAAACCTAACCAAACAACTCAAGTAAGGGAAACTTACGTAAGAAAATCGATACATCTCACAGATTATCGAAAATTAATATTTTTCCTTTCACATACACAAACATACACATAACCAAGAAAATCTTCATTTATCACGTCGTGACGAAAGTCGTCGAAAGAAAATTACATTTTTCAAACGCCAACTTACATATATATATATATACACACACACTTTATATATTTTTTTTGTTCATTCCTCTTGAAAACGTTATACAGGGACGTGTATACCCGGTTCATTTTTCTTGAAAGCGTGCTCCGACTTAACCCCTCATCCCCTCCTCTAGCTCTCTTATTTTTTTCATTCATATATATATATGACGTTTCTATCCTTCAACGCGCGCGGGGGAGTATATTTCGTCACGTTTCCGCGCACAAGTCTTTTCATGGGCAATAACTTCCTTCGCTTCATTCTTTTCTTTCTTTTCTTTCTCGAATTTTTATTCATTTATATATATATATTGTAAATCCAGCTGACTAACTTACTCCAGATTTTCCTTTCGTCACGTGCGTGTAAACAGCTTTTTCTTCATGTTAATTGGGTGTAATGAACGAATTTTATTTCGTATTTTTAATTAAGCGAGAGTACTCGGGTGTAACGAGGGTAATTTTGAGAAAGATTTTTTGTAATATCGTGTATTAAGGGGATAGGCCTGAGTTAAAACGAAAAAACAAGTAAATTTTTGTTAAAATTTTATTTTTGTAACTTTATAAACAAAAAAATTTGAGGTTGAAATATTTAATGAGACTTTCAATTTCTGGGCCGCTGGACCTCAAAATGTTGCTTTTAGGCCTTGCGCTTAATTCCTATGCTCGATACCTCAATTTCCTGAATTCTATCGCAAGGAAGTTGTTTACACATACTAAAACTTTTATGGATAACATTTTAGTTAGGTCTTCATTTCTAATTTGTGTCCAAAATGTCTAATAATTTATTTAAAATTTCTTAATAAAATTCCTTAATAAAATTAAGGAAATTAAGGTATCGAGCATAAGAATTCATTGCAAGGCCTAAAAGCAACATTTTGAGGTTTAGCGGCCCAAAATTTGAAGGTCTCATTAACGTAAAGTGAATTATTCAATTTTCAGTGTAAATTCAAGTTTTACGCACGTCCCTAGTAGAATTTTGAGCATAATTGAAACGGTTTTTAAGCCAGAAAATGACGAATTAGCAAAAAATGCTCAAAATATGATCCTAATATGATCAAATTTCAAATTTTGTCTAACCTTAAAATGCTCAATTTCTACTAGGGGTAGTATGCGCGTATTTCAATATTTCTGCATTGTGCGTGGAAACAGTGTATTATATAACAAGTGCGTAAAATGTGATTTTACGAAGGAATTATATACCATATGTATATTTGTACATTGTAGGTTGTGTACCATATGTTCGGAGTTTGGATGCAGTGGGCAAAAAAATTTGATAGTGCGTAAAATCGAAATTTCACACACTTTATTTAAATAGTATTTTTTTTAATCCTATGCGTAAAATGTCGCTTTTTCTTATAATTTTTTGTGCATAAAGTGAAACTTTTTTTTTACATTATGTGTAAATTATAAAGTAATGCGTAAAACATGAAAAAAATTGGCACTTTACACATAATGTAAAAAAAGTTTCACTTTATGCACAAAAAATTATAAGACAAAGCGAAATTTTACGCACAGAAGTAGAAAAAATGATGTGTGCAACTCGGGCGTAGTTTTTCTCTACTAAGTTTCTCTACTAGTTTTTCTCTGAACTCCCTTTACGCCCTTGTTACACAAATAACTATTTCGAACGATATTTTCGGTATAGTGAACAAATATTCGCATCTTAAAAAATGTAAATAACGCAAAAAATTTATTTTCATTTTACACACGTTGTAGACAAAATATTATTAAATACATGTGCGAAAGATGGTTTTCATCTTATGTAATATCTATGTATATATAAAACTGTGTAAATTGTGATTAATCACTCATTGTGCGTAAAAAGAGTACATTAGTAAATTATGTTGCAGCAGTTCATTTTACGTATTGAAAGCGGTGCATAAGAATGAATTTTACATGTAGTCGTGTGATTTTCAGTTTTTTAGTATTCTATGATACTATAAGTCATTTTACGTGCAATGATGTTAAATTCAATATTTCAGTTTATTGTGTTACAAGTATTAGTTGTATGCATGTAATAAAAATCGTAGTTTTCGATACCAGTGTGACAATATTTTTTATGCAAGAGACGCAAATGCAATTCTTAAAAAACAAATAGTGTATAAAATCGCATATTATGCACACAATAACTACAGAAACTGTAGAGTACACTGAATTATAAAAAATCTATTTTCGATTTAGATATGTAAATTGTAAATTTGCACAATGTATGTACAAGTTATTTCTGTTACAAGGGCTTAAATTGCGACTTTTCATTTTTCATATTACGACATAAATACTATTACACACTCAACGTAGTTTTACGCACTTTATGACCTGAAATCAAACTTTCCAGTGTTATATCCTACATTAAATAATTTTGCACTAATGCGTAAAAATAGTTTTTTATGCACATTGTATATAAGTAACTTAACGTACTTTATATTCAAAAGAAAATTTTTAGTATAATACATACTACAACGTTTCACATCTCCTGAAACAATGCGCAAAATCGAAGTTTTCACGTACTCTACGCTGGTACCAAACCAACCAAATTTCTCAATAATATTTTCCAACAAACGATTCCAAACGATCTCAATCGTTTTACATATATGAAATGATTCGCGTAAAATTAAAAAAATAATCTCCGCGAAAAATCAAGGTATCATTGTTGACGTAACCAAGAAAAAAATGGAACCAAAAGGAAACGACATCAGTGAAAAAAACGAAACTAACAAGGTGCGGTAGAAGAAGAATAAGAAATCGTGGAATAAAAACCAAAAAAAAAGAAAGAAGAACAACAATGTGAAACGGAGAAACAGAAGATGAAATGTACCAACAAACTTTTTACTGTAACGAATGTAAAAGTCGGTCGGTCGTACCTCGGGCCGACGATACGTGTCGACTTTTATCCTACAAGCGACTGAACGATCCTCCGAAGAGAAAAATCGAAGAATGGAAATGGGAAAATCGCTCGCGAAGAAATTTCCTCACTGCTGGTTTTCATAATACTCAGGTAGTAGTAGTAGATAGTGCGCAATCCCAACTTTTTAAATCACTCCCTCGCTCATTTCTTATCATCCCGAATTGCCTTCCGTTCGTACAATTGATTTTTATTTTTCTCTCGAGTTTGCCGAGATGAGAACCATGTGATAAAGTGGAATCGTAGATTTGGGAGTGAAGGTATATACAGTTAGGTGATGAATTAATAAGGATAGATTGTACTAATCCTATAAATAATTAAGAAAAACATGAAGACAAGAGCTAAGGCTGTTATTCTTAACGCTGTCTTTCTTGCAATTTCGAATTGCTTTTCAGGTTTTTTTTCTGCTATTCTTGAATTTCAAATACAGCTTCGCGATTTGGGATGTTGCATTGGTATAAAATAATGCGATAATTACTGTGCTTCGAAAATATTAATTAAACTGTGAAATACGTTTAAAAACAAAAAATAATATAACAAAATTTTTAATTCAATAATCCAATAATAAATGTATTATAACCTAATAATCTATTACCAAAACAACAAAATAATAAACCAACAACATATTGCTAAAAAATAACGTAACCCAATAGAACAAAATAAAAAAAATATTATAATCACACAGCCAAAAATTTAAGGAGATAAAACTGGGTTAAAATTGAAAAAGAGCTATTCATTATTAACAATTAATAATTTTTTTCATAACAATTAAAAACATTTCTTAATTTTTTAAACAAATTATATTATTATTACCTTATATTTCAAATTTTTTTGCCAATTTATATGTAGCTAACTATATTAATAAATTATGAGATTCCGTACTCTGATTTTTTTCTATAATAGACTTACGGCAGGATATCTCAGGAACCATTTCATCGAATAGGCTCAAATTTTAACAGTAACTTTTAATAATGATTTTAATCCACTTGAATGGAACTATCTGTGTTAACATTCTAATAAAAAAATTATTCTTATTAAATTATTTTAAAAAATAAAAAAATTGTAGTAAAAATATGCTAATTTTTTTTTAATTAAACATTTAGAATTTTATTGAACTTCTGTTTCATTTAAGTGAATTTAAATTATGTTTGAACCAAAACCATCATAAAATTCAATGAAGTAAAAACCAAAAAGAAATTAATACATCCAATTCCGATAACAAAACAATATAACCTAATTTAATTACAACACAAATTCAAACCGAAAAAAATGTAATACCCCAATACCAAAATCTATTAAAACAAATAACCAAAAACCCAATGTCAAAAAATATACTACCGGCCAATTGCTTTTGCCCACTTCGACTCAATTTTACCCGTTACAAAAAGTATCATAACTTGGGTAAAAATTGAGATAAATAATCGTTCGACAGCTCATTTAAAAGCTTGAAGCAAGGGCTTTTTAATGGTTTACCGTCTCTATTTAAATTTTTTGTTTTTTAATGTTTTTAACATAAAAATCAAAATGTATAAAATACGGATTTTCTTGTTCGTCTTCATTTTAAAACTGCACTTCAACCAAACATCGGAAAATAATTTTATAAAAAAAATTGAAAAGCTTGAAACAAGAGCTTTCGAACGCACTATATTAACATTGTTTTAAAGTCCTTTTTACGTTTTGACTGGTGGTTTTCTTTCAAAACACGTCTTTTCTTCAACTTTATGTATCTCGGAAGGATTAAATTTAAAAAAAAAATGTCTAGGAAAAAAAATGTTTGATTTTGTCTTAAGATTATGTACACATTTTTCAGATTGTTTAGAATTTTTTTTTTTAATTTAATAAATGAATTGATTATAAAGAATTTTCTAAACTATACAGTTAATAGAATTTTAATAATTATTTTCTGTATTTGGTAGTAAAGAAAACCACCAGTCAAAACGTAAAAAGGACTTTAAAACAATGTTAATATAGTGCGTTCGAAAGTTCTTGATTCAAGCTTTTCAATTTTTTTTATAAAATTATTTTCCGATGTTTGGTTGAAGTGCAGTTTTAAATTGAAGACGAACAAGAAAATCCGAATTTTATACATTTTGATTTTTATGTTAAAAACATTAAAAAACAAAAAATTTAAATAGGGACGGTAAACCATTAAAAAGCCCTTGCTTCAAGCTTTTAAATGAGCTGTCGAACGATTATTTATCTCAATTTTTACCCAAGTTATGATACTTTTTGTAACGGGTAAAATTGAGTCGAAGTGGGCAAAAGCAATTGGCCGGTAGTGTAAATCAACTCAATAATACGAGTATAAAAAGAATAAAAAAATCAGAAACAGAAGCTCGAAGTAATATTAAAACCAATAACCCAAAAGCAAAAAAAAACGAAAAATGATAACCCGAAAACAAGAACCAGAAACACTATATAACCCAAAAACAAAAAATTTATTAAAATCCAATAACCCAGTAACAACATAGTTTCACATTTAAAATCTAAAATTAATTGTTTATTAAAAACATCCGTAATAACAATTGAATTAGTAGGTGCAATTAAATCTTTAAAAAGGCTTCGATGAAATATGGTTAAAGTTTTTAGTTGCTGACAACTTGTATTACTTATGGCTGTTTGTACTTTTAATTAAGAAAATTATTTCCCGTAATTATAGAACGAAACTTTGGTTTGGTTCTCCTTTTGTTATTTTGTTTTATCTTTCATCATTTATTAGTAATGCAAACCTCGCTTGGAAAAACTGAGGGGATGTAATTATTGTTATTTGTAACGAAGGGTGGAATAATGCGTTTTCAAGTCACGTATTTTACGGAAAAAAAGTTTTTTATTTTTTTTAGAGAATGAAATAGTTTATTTTAATGAGAGATATTATGTAGAGGAAATTATTGTAGACCGGAGATATTTGAGGACGGAAAATTTAAATCGCATTTTACGTTAAAAAGGTTATACGTTTTTAGTTGGAAAAAGAGATTTAACAATAAATTACGAGTCATTAATAATCTATAATCTATAAAAAAAAAGTAATCTATAAAAAAAATATCTGATTGAATTTGACATAATTGGCGTTGAAGAATAATCCAAGGCAGCATTAGT
The DNA here is from genome assembly GCA_026168455.1 of Theocolax elegans. NCBI lineage: Eukaryota > Metazoa > Arthropoda > Insecta > Hymenoptera > Cerocephalidae > Theocolax > Theocolax elegans. The sequence goes on along the minus strand of CM047426.1, from coordinate 2,671,371 downwards.
GAGGTGAAAAAAATAATCTGATGAATTGAAAACTGGATCGTTAATGAAATTAAAAATTATTGGGAGGATCAAATTTTTATTTATTAATAAATCGAAAAAATTTTTCAAAAGAATATTAATGAATAGGGAGATTATTAACAAATCATCTAATATAAGAAAATTTAAATTACGCATCACCAACGTTCTAGGAATACAATTAATAATTAATGATACTTAATAATTATTATTTCTGAATAATTATTAATTATTAATTATTGTCCTATGAATCAGCAAGTATAAGACAAATCATTTATAATTCGTAACAAATTATCGTAAAAATCTTCAGTTTTCTGAAAAATCATTAATGACTCCTAATAATTATACAACAATTCATCTTAAAAAACCATTAATGTCTCAATAAGAAAGTCATTAATAATCATCACAATTACACTATGAGTAATCATCAGGCGTCTGAAAAATGATTCATGATACAATACAATTATCCTATGAATTATCATGCATCTGAAAAATTACCACTAATTCATTACAATTACTCTATAAATAATCAATTACTTGAAAAGTAAAATACACAATTATCATTTAAATCAATAATTTCAATTTAATACCAATATATACAATTTCTATGGTTACGCCAGTTAGTATTAGAATAATTTATTTTCAGATAAATTATGAATGAATCACAACAATTACCTTATATATCGTCAATCATCTGAAGAATGATTCATGATGCATTACACTTATTCTACAAACTATCTATTATCTGAAGAATCATCAATGATTAAGAACTTCTTCATTTATTTTTTTGCTACCAACTTTCGAACCAACCATTTATTCTTTTTAACGGTCCAATTTAAATTTTCCCAACATATCTCCGGCCTCCGAACCAACTAAAAAATTTAAACCGCTCTTTTTTTTCCCCCTAAACGAAAACCAAAGTTAAACAAGGACGATCAACTTAAAACGCGTCGTATAACCTCAAACTCGTTTCCACCGAATACATAAAACTTACGTACTACTAATAAATAATTCGCGAAAAGGCACTGTGTATACATACACGATGCACGTCTAAGTGTAAAAGCAACACTCGATCGATAAAACAGTTTCGGTGTGCAGCTCACAATTCGGCATCCAGTGGAAACGAAAAGTCAAAATCCGGTGAGAAAACCGTAACGATTGACTACCCATTTGGTGTCTGTGTATATGTACAGAGAGACGTCAAGGTGAAAATCCGAACTTCGTGGAGGAAAATCGGAAAATTGCGTTTGAAGTAAAACGAGCGTTAAGGAAAAGACGGTTGCGTAAAACCAAAAGAAAAAGAAAATACGAAATTTAAAGAGAATTAAATTTATATTCATTCGTTCGTAAGTTTTCCATGTCAGATTATTACGTTTTATTAACTCGATATATATAAGCAATTCCCCGACAAATCCATAAAAAAATGTATTTCCTATATATTTGAGAAAACCTTCTGCACATTTTGGATATTCGTGTAAATTTTTAGAGATTAAAATTTAATAGTTCTCGAGATATATATGAATATAGAAGTGTCGTTAACTTTTGTTATTATAACATATATACATAAAATTTGGATTACTGTAAAGCTTTTCACGACCATTACGCGCTGTTCATGTATTATATATATATATATAAATGCGGTGGAATTGCTGTTAAAATGTTTGCAAAATTTACGTCTGGAAGGAAAAATTATGTTAATTAAATATCACATTTATTATTATTATTATGAATTTATTTCATTAATGATTCATTCTAACATTTTTCATTTTAATCTTACTGAAAGCTCTTTAACTGCAAGTACTTCCGATAATTCCGCTTCAAAGTTTCAATTATTTTGAACTTTTTTTCTATTCAAGATATAATAAAAAGTGTCGCACTTCAACTTTTCCAATTCCGAATGTTTTTTTTATATACATTTCGTAATGAGTACGAAAATTTTGTAGGTTAACGAAGTTGCGCCGAGCGCATAGCTGTTAAATTTGAGCGAAATAAGTTTTGAATTAGTGGGTGTAAAATGATACTTTTTACATATAGGTTGGAAATCAGGGTGCAAAGAGCTAACGGTCTAATAGTAATTGTGGAGTTTATTTTACACCCTTGAGATGTTTGAATTGTTATTTTACGTACATTTTTAGTAGTGCGTAAAATAATTGTAATATACATTTTTTTAAGGGAGGTATAAAATATTTGTTTGCAAATTCACGCACAGTAGATATAAAATTATTGGAAGGTCGAAAAATAACTGTTTAAGCTTGTGAGATGGCTTTACGATAATTGTACGTAAAAGTAGTGCTTTACGAACTTTCCGTACGCATTGTAAATTTATGAATTTATTTATCGTACGCGTAACGTCATTTTACGTCCTTAAAACTATTACTACTTACTATCGTAATATAGTATTTTACGGACTTCATTTCAAATTATTAGTTTTCGCACTTTTCAATGAAGTTTGAAGCACTAATCGTTGCACCTTCTTCATTGATATGTAAAATACTGAATACTGTAATTTCTTCAATGAGCTGTAAAGTTAAGATCGTATTTTACATTTGTAAAAAAAGCTCGTTATATGCTTGGAATACATAAAACGGAATTTTATATACATGAGTGAAAAAAAAACATCCGGTCTACATTTGGGTGGGTATTTTACGTATGTAAAGTGGGCGTGAAGTACTAATTTACGCATTACAAGTATTGAAGCTAATGTCGTTTCACACCCTCGCAATAACTTAACATATATACCTTGTGTAAAATTCTATTTTATGCTCTTTATTTCAATCATGCGTAAAATTTTACTTATCACATTTTTTTTATCGTATTTTTTTAATAATATGTACAATTGTACTTTTTGTACTTATTTTAATCATGTTCTAAATATGCACTTTTACGCACTTCATTTTATTATTTCTTAAAAATTCTACTTTAAACACTCCATTTCAATGATGCGTAAAATTCTATTTTAATACATTCTCGAATAATATGTTGAAATATACTATTTGACTTTATTTCAGTCACATGCAAAATTCTACTTCACGCACACAGTTCCAAACATGCGTGAAATTGCATTTTGTACACCGATGCAATATAAATATATTACTACCCGCCACTGACTTTATTTCTTAAAAAAAATACCCTGGGCATTTCTAAAAAATTAATTACAAAAAAAGTTTAATCTTTAAAATATTATACTACCACACGACGACCGCAAGAAGAACAAAGATAAAAAGAAAAAAAAAAGGTTAATCGCCTGGAAAAATCTCTCTCGCACCATTTTACTCAGCCTTGCCGAAAAATGGTGACGAATCCCGCATAGCGCTAAAAAATCATAAACCACAAAACTACAAAAGCCCACCCCCGGAACGCATGAGAAAGGAACGAGGACTAACAAGCAAAAAAAACTGCATTTGATTTTCGCGCCATCTTTCTTTTTTTCCTGAACGAGACGTTATCTAAAATGAAATCTGGCCCACCGTAAAATCTTCCCTTAATAAAATAAAAAAAAAAGTTTTGGATATCCGCTCACGTAGTTCAATCGATTGCTATATAGTTTTTTTTGCAAAGTTTTCCGCAAGTTTCTTATCAACGATTAAGTTTAATCTTGTTATTCATGCTCTCCGAGTATATATATATATATATATATTTTATTTTTCTTTCAGTTTATGTATATATATATAAGAGATGGTATAATTTAACAAGTTTGATCCACTTTTGCAGAGAGAAAATGCGCTCGGTTAAGAAAAGTTAACCCTTATCGCTCAATTAATGACATAACCTCTTAATTCCTCCACCGCTGACGGAATTTAGGTGAATTAAAAAATGATTTTATAAAAAAAATTATCATCTTTACCTCGATAATCTCGGACTAATGAAAGATTTACCTGCGGTTGAATCCCCGCGACGTCCAATTAAAAAATAAACTACACACGCTCCGTAAAAAATGCTCGAACGAGTGTAATTACTACTTTTTCTCTTCCTTTTTTTTCTTTACCTTGGCGTTAAAATTAAAAAGGAGGGCTATCAACGATTTAAGGTTAAGTGCGATAATTATCGTTTATTAGGGACGAGGGAAAATTATCCTGTTATTTAAATGGGTAAAGTAGAATCCGCGTGCTCGGTCGGTAATGCACAGATAGGGTAAGAGGCGTAAAAAAAATTTTTTGATTAAACGTTTATTAGCTCATTTAAAATTAAGTTGATGTCAAATTAGAGGTTACCTTAACGAATAGTAAGGTAAACCTTAATACGGTTTGAGTAAGAATTCGTTTATTATTGCTTTTTTTAATATAGATATTGATTATTTTGTTTATAGTCAAGGTCGAATTAGGGATTACCTTAATTAATAGTAAGGTAAACCTTAATACGATTTAAATACAAACTAGTACACTGCTACTTATTTGTTTAAATATTAATTATCCCACTTCAAATCATGATTAAGGCTTATTACGGTATACCTTATTCAATAATAAGGTAAACCTTATTTCAGTTTTAATACATTTTCAGTAAATTTTTGTTTTTTTTTAATTACATCATACTAATTGGATGTTTTAATAATTGATGTATATTTGTTTTATTTGACATTCAATTTTTTTGTAAATGAAATACGCGTCGTTATAAAATAAATATGAATATTTTAATCGTGTAACTTTTAAAAAAAAGTTGAATTCGATAAAATTAAAACATTTTTGAGAGAGTTTTATGAATTATGATTGGGATATTCCAGTGCACTTCCAAGGTTTAATAGATTTAAAAAAAAATTTTTTCCATCCTTTTCAAAGCATTGGCTTTATTCGTATAAAGCGGAGAGTTTTACATTAAAATAAAAAGTTGTACAAGTGTGAATAAATTGAACAATAGCAAAAATTTAATAATTTCTGAATACAATTTATATATGCAATAATATTCTTTTTTAATATGGAAAAAAGTTGCTTTTCACATAGAAATCATGGGGATGGTTACCCACCGAGAAATGTAGGGTAATTATTACCGTTATTTAATGAAATGTAATATTTTACGAAAAATTCAGGATTATTAGGTGATTAAATATGATGATTTAAATATTTATATATTTTGTGAAGTTGCAATTTTGTAGATCAAAAAAGTGGAATATGTGATTTTACCGACGGAGCAATATAGATAGCAATATTGATCTTTATTTAATGAAATGTATATATTTTTTGTTAAATAAACGTTCTTTGTCAGTAACAAAATTCTACATCACATCTATACTTTAAATAATTAATAATTTTAAAAATATTAAGTGATAACAGTAGATAACAAATTCAAATAAGAATAATAATAATTTTCCTCAAAAATAAAGAAAAATATGCCAAAATTTTTCATTATCGAAAAATCAATGTACTATTCGACTTCCGGTTCGTGATCGCACACACACACACCGGACAATCGAATTTGTCGTCCAGGAAATGCGCGCTTAAAATACATACCGGACAGTTCGGGTGGAAAACGTCCACCATCACACGCACACCAAAATTCGCGCATGAATATTTATGCAGCGATTTCGCGGCGCCACAACGACGCTCGAACTCTCGTATAATCGTCTTCCTTTTCCTTATTTCGTCTCTCGTGCACGCGACTACGAATATTCAAAAGGGCTTTTCGTCATTATCTCCTATACTCCCCTCCCCTTCCTCAATTGGATTTCATTCGTTTGTCTTTCATTTATAAGACCGCTTGGTACACAGGCACTTCAGAAAAAAAAAGAAATTAATTTTTTTACTTATAATTATTAATTATTATTATTAATTATAATTAATTGAAAGCATTAATTTTTTTGCAGTTAATTTTAAATAAAAAAGTAAGAAATTAATTTTTGTACAATTGGTTATAAATAAAAAAAATAAGAAATTATTTTTGTACTTTTAATTCAAAATAAAAAATTGAATAATTAATTAATTAATACCAACAATTTTAATTTACAAAAAATTGCGTACGTTGTGACAATTATTATTGCATTGTAAATTATCAAGATCAAAAATTTTGTGATACTAATTAATTATTTATTAATTAAAAATATTTATTACATAATTTAATTGGGTTAATAGTCTTATACATATATATATATATATACACTGTTTTAATTTTCAGAATCAACAAAAAGTGCTATTGTATTTCCAATTAAAAAAAATTAAAATTATTAGGAAAAAAATTTTTTATTTAATTAATTAAGTAATGATTAAAGACATTACAAAAATAGATATAAAAATTAATTATGCACTCTTTCAGTGTTGCACAACATGATTTTTATTTACAAAAATTAGAATAATTTTTTTTTAACTTTTAATTTGATACTAAATTAGAATAATAAAGATTACACATTTTTATCTACTTAATTTTTTAATAATTCCAAACTTTAATAAAATAGAAATTAATTAGATCATTAATTTTCTATTAAACAATATTTTTTTTACAAATAAGAATTTTAGTCGATATCTAGGAAGCACAGTAATTTTCGCATTTATGCATGCCAATTCAACAGAAACAAAAAAAGTCTTAAAAAACTATTTGTTATTTTTAATTTACATAAAAAAATTATACTTTAAATTTCAGAATAAACTTGAACAATAAAAAAGTTTAAAATTTCCATCAAAATATTTAATTATTAATTAAATCAATACTGCCCCGACATAAAATTACATTAATCATATGCTCTTACAGATATTTTTTTTTAATTACACAACTTACAGACTAATTTTTTTCTATATCGATTTTATTTATTAAAAAAATGTAATGGCAGAGGAATTACCTTTTGTTCGGTACGTACATAATGCTAAGCTGCTTGATAGATCTTTTTTTTTTTTAATTATAAATTCTGCCATTATATTAGAAAGGATAATGAAGATAAAACGAGTCATTTATTACGATTATTTTTAAAAAATGGGAATTCGCGAACCAATGTTGGTTTTGAAAAATAATTGATTAAAACAAAATAATTTTTTTTTTCGTTAGGCCGTTGCAATCACGTATGAATCTATATACGATTTTAATAAAGATAAAAAGAAAGGGATAAAAAGATTTTTTATTTAACGATAGATCCATCAATTTTAATTGAATATTGCGTATAGAATGAAATTTTAATTAACGGTATGTTGATGTATATAAAAAATATGAAAAATTTGGGAGTGTTTGAATAAATGTATAGTTTCTTTTGTAATTAAAAAAATATATATATTGTAACGAATCAATGTAATATTTGATTATATTACATTGCTCGTTACATTCTCTCTCTCTGTCTAGCCTATGTACTAATCATTATACAGCTGTTACAGGTCGGCGTTCGACGATTTTCGGCGATTATCGCGGACCTTCGTTAAGGGAAAAGAGCAGGGAGAGAGAGAGAGAATCGAGACTTGGGAGTACACGAATAATTAGACTTAGCTCGGCCGTGATTAATTTCGCCTCGTAGAGATTTTGAGAGTTGTTTGATTCTGGTGTTGTTTAGAGACGAATTTTAGTGTGTTGTTCGAACTCTGCATTTTGTTAGCGTTTACGCAACCCAGTGTTCCCAGCAAAGAGGAGAGAAAAGCGACAACGCAGATTTCATCCACTGGAGTCGATCTTCTATTGCGAACTACACACTGTAAGTGTCAGTTCTGTAGTCTCTCTCTCTCTTTCTCTCTTTATTTAACTCGCGTATATATCGACCTGCGTTTCGCGCGCTGCGACGCGCCTGTATTACTTTTTCTGAATACATTTATTTTAGTTATTAATTGAATATCGCATTATTGCTTATTTAGTTGTTTATCCCTTTTTCTCGCGTTTCGCTAAATAAAGATTACCGCCGCCTCCGCCTATACGGCTTATGATCGTCGTATTATTACTGAGCGGCCGATCGTGTAAATGAGACTATTGTTTTAACGGTAGTTGATTGTTATTATCTTTTGTTTTTTTATATTTAAAAAATAGCAAAACCGTTACATGGCGCCCAACGTGCATGGTTAATAGCGATCCGCGGATAATTATTAACAAATAGTCTCAAAAATAATTTCCAATAATTTACAAATTTTATTTCGGGTCGATTTACGTGTAAATTTAAAAGTGCTTATTTGGAGCATTTCCGAGAGCGAGAGCGCGCAGTGTTTATGTTTACAAGCGTCGCGCGGTGTTTACGCTAGAAATAATATTTGATACTTTTTCTACAGTTACTAGAATCGTTGTTCATAGTATGTATTATTTCGAATTTAAATCGGTTTTCTTTTTCGATTTAATATTAGCGTTTCGCAAGATTAATTATCTGTGGTTTTCCGATAATTAATTAATTAATTATTTAAATAATTTAAAGCGACACCGTAAAATAAAAATTATTTGATTTAATAATTTAAGCTGTGTAATCGTAAACTAGGTAGAGTTAGTCTATTTCGCGTGTATGTGTGTATGTGTGTTTAATATACGCTGTAGGTAATAAATGTAGATAGTAGCGAATCGCGTGGTACATATGTATGTGTGTTGAGCGTGTGCGCAAGTAAATTAGAATTGATTATAATTCTTTTCCTTTTATAAGTGCGTTTATTTATTAATTATATAATTTATTATTTATTATTAAATTAATCGAGATTTAATTTTTTTTTTTTTTTTTTTTGGTTAATTAATTAAAATCTTTTTAATTAAAATTTTTTTTTTGTAAACAATTGAGTGTTCTGTTTCACAAGTTTCTGAATAAATAATTTTGTTTTTTTTTTTTTTTCATACAAGTTGGTTAATTTTTATTCTAATAAAAATTTATTTAAGCGTATTCGCAAATAAATTTTATAGCGATACGCGGTTATTTTAGAAATTTGTTAGACAAATTACTTAGTTGTGTTAATTATACCTTTTGCTTTAAAACTTAAAATTCTTTTTGGATTTAGTTAAATTAAAATGGCGTTTTTGAATGACAGCGACTTCGACCAAACGTATGGAATTGAAATCCAAGGATGGATTTTGAATTTAACTGCGAATGAATTCGACTTTGTACTCGATCAATTAGAATTGACGCGCGATGGTACGCCTTTTGTACGTGTAGATAGGTTATATAGACGTTTACGCGGCGATTACACAGCCGCGGATTTCGTGCGATCAATTAGCGAAGAAAGCGAAATAGTATCGCGGACTCGTCGAGAACAAAGACTTTGCACTGTCTTAAAAAGCTCCAACTTTAGCGAAGAAGCACAAAAACAGATTGCGCATAGACAAGTTCAGAATTTGAACGAAATGAACGAGAGCGGATTTGCTCCGCTCGCTAATAGTTCGTTGTCGAATAATAATCGACAGACCGATTCTGATGGGGAATCGCATCATAGCGAAGTTAACGCGGGAAATATCGCGGGTAACTACGCGGAAAACGCGTCGGAAAACGCGATGAAAAACAATTTTGAAACAAATTTTGAACTTGAATCAACAACAACGGACAACACAACGATACCGGTAAAGTCAATTCCTACCATATCGACCGCGATGATAACAACCGCTACGACAACTACGTACTCGACAACGCAAGCGACGAGTACGCATTCACATTCAAGAGGTACGATACCGAAAACGGTATTTTCGTCAAAAGAAAATAATAAAATAAATACTGAGACCGTTTTATGCACACTTGCTAATGGCGAGATTTACAATGCTCCAAGGGGTTTAGCTCTGGAGTTGAGTAAAGCGCAATCGCTTGCCTTACAGCAAGAAAAAGAATTAAACACTTTAAGGCAGCAATTAGCAAATTTCGCGACTAGTACGCAGCTTCCGACACAAACATCAGTTATACCGGAAAGGCAGCGGAAAAATCGCAAAAGTGTGAATTTTCAAGATACATTTAATTTAAATTATTTTGAAACTAATAAGTATCAGCAAGTATCTCAAGCGTCAACACACACACAGGCGGGAATTAATTCGAATTCGCGTTTAAACGTAAACGCTCCGAGTTTCCCAACTCCTACGTCAAATTTTTCGTCTCTGCCACCTCCTGCGGATTGGCATGAGTCTGGAAGGGGGGGAAATGTGCCTGTTGTGACAAGCGATCAGCTTACGCAACTCTTATCGAATATGTCGACGAGAGCGCTTACACAGTCACATGACGTAGGTCGCACGGTTCGCCAATGGAAAATTAAGTTTTCTGGCGAAAAACGCGAAAGCATCGAGGAATTTATTCAGCGCGTAGAAGAATGTCGCAAGTTAGCGCATATTTCCGACGCGGATTTACTGAATGCTTTCTCGGAGTTGTTAACTGGCGTAGCGCTACATTGGTATCGCCAATCGCGGAAAGATTGGAATACTTGGGCTGATTTTTGCAATGCTGCTCGACGATGTTATGGCGTTGAGCAGAACTTTCAGCAGCGCTTAATGGCGGAAGCGCAAGCACGCAAGCAGGGTAGAGAAGAGCCTGCTCGCGATTACATTTTCTGCTTGCTAACTATATTTAGCAGAATGAATGCGCCTCCAAGTACGCAGTTTCAGCTAGACATGTTGTATGCTAACATGTTGCCGTCTGTTCGGAAGTTAGTTCCGAAAGAAAAAGTTACAAGCGTCGATAGGCTTGTGCAGCTAGCTCGTCAGGCGGAAGAGCTTATCGAGGAAGAGCGGAATTTTCCCGCGCCTCCGCCGCCAGAAAAGAGCGTTCTGCCTTCTGTGGCTTATAAGCAGCCAGATACCAGAGGTAAGAAGGGCGGAAAAGCTGCTAGCGATGATGCTACGGTAAAAGTAGCGAGTATCGCAGAACCGACAATGGAAAATTTGGCCAAACTCTTAGAGAAGATGCTAGATGAAAGATTTAGCAAATATGCGAATTCTTGTGCGAATTCCGCCAATAAGAAAGGCCAAAACGCGCGTAATTTTAGTAAACCAGGTGCGCCGAAAGGAGCAAAGAATGTTTCTGATAAGCCATCTGGCGTGACTAGTACCGAGAGGAAGGATGATGGTAAAAATAAATCATCCATTACTAATGGAAAATCCGCGCGTAGTCGCAACCGCGATAAGAAAGCAGGTCCCAAAGAGCGTGTGTACTGCTATCGCTGCGGTTGGCCCGGGTATATCAAGACGGATTGTCCTGAGTGCTCGGGAAACGAGAAAAGGGGCGTAATAGATAAGGTCCCTATCGCCCCAATTATTAGTGAGACCTCTGATGGTGATAAGTCACAATCAGTACCTGCGCAAACGGAAAAAGTGCCCTCGCTTTTGCCTGTCGGAGTGGACAGACAATCAGCGGAAAAAGGTGTTTGCGATTCCCGCGCTGAAACGCCAGTGGAGGAGGAAACTCCGCAGTTTACCTCGCTGGTGGCTGCAGATTGGAATCGGTGGATTCCGCGTACGCGCTTTGTACGATTCAGGGGCGGCTCGCACGGTTATTAATTCCTTAGGCTTGCAAATAGCATCAGCCATAGGAAAACCGTTAACTCCTTACATTGGACCAGGTGCACGACTCGCTAACGGCCAACGCGCTCCAATACTTGGACGTTTAGAGCTGCCGTTTGATTTAGCGAATGAACGCCATTACTTGGACGTACTAGTGATGAGCGATCTCGACGCCGACTGCATTCTCGGTGCCGACTTTATTCGTGCATTTAATGCTGTTTTGTTGCCCCGTGAAAATCAGTTAGTGATTGAGAACGTGGCCGAAGCAATTCAGCTTGAAGTATCTGCTATCGGCATTGGTGAGGCCTGCTCACTAGCTGCCGTTGGCTTAGCAGATATTGACGAAGCGCAACGCAAACAACTCAATCAGTTGTTGGAAAAGCGTTTGAATGCTCTGAATGCAAAGCTAGGTTGTACTAACTTAGCTGAGCATGAAATTGATGTGGGCGGTTCGTGTCCCATCATGCAGCGCTATTATCTAGTCTCTCAGAAGATCAAGCTGTCGCTGATAGCGAAGCTGCAGCAGCTGTTCAAAATTGGCAACAGCGTATGCAAACGTTGCCAGAGCTGCAAGCTCAAGCTGCTGAACGAGCGACATGCGCACAAGCCCGTCAGGCCGAATATTATAATTCAAAACGCCGCGATGTACAATTTGCCTGTGGGACAAAAAGTTTCTAAGCGGAATCGTGTACTTTCGTCCGCTGCCCAAGGCATAGCTGCTAAGCTAGCTCCGAAGTACATCGGACCTTTTATTGTTTCGGCGTTACTCGGCTCAAACGTGGTAGAGCTCATCGACAATGAGGGAAAAGAAGCAGGTAAATGCCACATAAGTGATATTAAGCCATTCTACGAAGACCAAACGGACGTATCTGTGGAGAGTAGATTAAATCGAGAGGATGCGACGAGGGACAGCGAGGGATTAAACGCAGAGCGAAGAGCTAGCGACGAGTCCAACGATAATGATCCTGTGAGCGCGAACGCACAGCGTAAGCGAGGTAGGCCGCGCAAAACTCGGGTAATTGTTAATCGTATGACTGCGGTAGATCGCGCCCCTTCTAACGAGCGATTAAACGCGAATACTGTTGTATACGCGAATCCTCCGACGACGGAAATTAGGCGCGGAAGGCCGAAGGGTTCAAAGAACAAGCCCGTATCCCCGGTGGAAACGATCGAACGGCGCACTCGGTCGCAGAAAACCGTAAATGTTCCTTTGAGCGATTGATGTATCTACGCGTACCTTTTCTCCGATCTTGTAATCTTCGTAAGGCGTATCGCTCTTAATTGTTGTTATAATAAAGAGAGAAATCTTTTATATGTTGGCCTGCTTACCATTTTCTTTTGTCTGATGTTTTGCTTACAAATAAATTTATTTTATTTATTTATAAATATTATTTATGTTAATTACCATTTTCATTTTGTCTTCTGGCCTAGAGAGAGAGTAGAAATGCAGAGCTGGTACGTCTTCGGCTACCCAGCGTCTGGAAGGGGGGAGTGTAACGAATCAATGTAATATTTGATTATATTACATTGCTCGTTACATTCTCTCTCTCTGTCTAGCCTATGTACTAATCATTATACAGCTGTTACAGGTCGGCGTTCGACGATTTTCGGCGATTATCGCGGACCTTCGTTAAGGGAAAAGAGCAGGGAGAGAGAGAGAGAATCGAGACTTGGGAGTACACGAATAATTAGACTTAGCTCGGCCGTGATTAATTTCGCCTCGTAGAGATTTTGAGAGTTGTTTGATTCTGGTGTTGTTTAGAGACGAATTTTAGTGTGTTGTTCGAACTCTGCATTTTGTTAGCGTTTACGCAACCCAGTGTTCCCAGCAAAGAGGAGAGAAAAGCGACAACGCAGATTTCATCCACTGGAGTCGATCTTCTATTGCGAACTACACACTGTAAGTGTCAGTTCTGTAGTCTCTCTCTCTCTTTCTCTCTTTATTTAACTCGCGTATATATCGACCTGCGTTTCGCGCGCTGCGACGCGCCTGTATTACTTTTTCTGAATACATTTATTTTAGTTATTAATTGAATATCGCATTATTGCTTATTTAGTTGTTATCCCTTTTTCTCGCGTTTCGCTAAATAAAGATTACCGCCGCCTCCGCCTATACGGCTTATGATCGTCGTATTATTACTGAGCGGCCGATCGTGTAAATGAGACTATTGTTTTAACGGTAGTTGATTGTTATTATCTTTTGTTTTTTTATATTTAAAAAATAGCAAAACCGTTACAATATATGAATAGAATTATATTTATTTAAGGGATATAAAGTTTTTAAAAAATTAAAAATAATTGGGATTTAATTAGGCGTTATAGAGGAAGCAAATCGCAAAAGAAAATTGAAAGATTGATTTAAGGAAAATTGTGGTTAATCAGACATTCCAATTTTCCGCAATTTAAAGTTTTGAATTATCTTTATTATTCTATCACTTTTGTTAAATTAAAATCAATCACGTTTATTTGTTTGTTTGATTCCTTGTTTCGAAAAATTACGCGGTACAGTTTTATAGGTTAGAATCTTCGAAAACCGTTAAACTGTTAATAAATTCATAATAAGTTCATTGAATTAATTTTAAAACATTAATAGATCACATATTTGTACAAACATAAGTATTTTCTTATTTTTATGAGAATTATTGCTCATCTCATTTTTACGACAATTAAAAATAGAAAAATTGTAAACGCGGGAAATTTGAATATTTGAAACTAAACGTTCTTAATTACAATTTAAATCGAATAATTTTAATCTAAAATATATTTAATAATAACAATCATATATCTTTTTTATGACAAGTAAAAATTTTAATGAATTTTAATGTTGAATAATTCAACAATTTTAACAGTTATGTAAAGGGTCATTTTCTTGTACAATTTCTAGTTCGAACCGTTTGCAACTTCAAAACTACGATAAAAATTGTTAGGAATATAACGAAAGAATTTATGAAAATAATCTAACTTTTTTATTAATCTCTTAACAATAATTGCTCGATACAAAATTAAAAATCTTAAACGCGAGAAATTTGAATGTTTTATATCAACCATTCCTATAATCTAGTAGCAATATTTCAGTTACTTTAGAAAATATATAAACATATAATTTTTCTATGACAATTACGAACATTGGAAAATAATAAACGTAAAGCATTTTAATATTATTTTAGAAAATATACGAAATTATATATTAAGTAAAAATTAATATATCTCCATTATAAAAAAAGTGCAAAACAAGTCGATTGTACCTTACTAAAAATTTATATTAAATCTTACACATTTTTCCCCAACTTTCCTGCCAAAAATTGATAAAAAATGTATAAAAAAATTAAAATAAAATTTTTAATAAACAAATACATGATCCACACGATAAAATACCGTGAACTAAAGTTGAAAAAAGAATAAGGAAAAAAAAAGTATGAAAGCTCTTGGAATTGTAATGGCGTAACAACAACGAGGGAATGATAACGCTTGAGGGTTCATATACGAGTCCTTTACGAAAACCCCGTAAGGCAATGAGTTTTGAAGAGTATATATATACGCAAGACTCTAGTCTCGCAAGTGAGCTATGTCTTGTTCGAGAATTCATCGTTATAAGGGTTGAGCTTTGTCATGAAGATGCGATAAGGATCGTACTTGGATAAGAATGTAAACTTGAATGGGGTTATTAATAATCCATCGGGTTTTCATCTTACTCCTTGTCTTTCGAGTTGGCTTTTCAAACTTTATGGCTTTTCGACGATATGATGGGTGTACATATATATTTTATATAACATATATACTTTTTTAATTTTTCAATTAAGATAGTAATAAAATATTTCTTTATTTTTGAAATATATTTTATCGTTTTTGACATTTGAATTTGGCACGAAAAATATTTGAGAATTTTGAATGTTTGAATTTGGGATAAAAACGAATATATATTGCTTTAAATATTTCTATTTGCTTCTTATTGGCTTAATTAATTTTTTGGGCGCAAAAATAAATAATAATACTTCATTTCATTACGAAACGCAAATTGCTATTATCAAGTTTCTTTATTAGTTTTATGAAATATTATAGTTAATTATTTGATTAGTATTTATTAATGAATAATTACAATATAAATAATTTTTTTGTTAATATTTATAACAACTAATAAATGAAAAAAAATTTAATTAAATTTAAATACAATTTATGAACAATTACATAA